>OX336391.1:368256143-369604893 GCA_946902985.2 Meconema thalassinum | reverse complement strand
GATATCAATTATCTACATAAAATGTAGCTTATCCAAAATTCTTTGTCTTAATATATTCTACAAGATACAGAATGAAGTGGAATGCACATTAATTGGTTGTTTTGGAAGCTATAATGATATTTTCTAAAATATAACATATAATTTTGATACCATGTAAGGGGTTGCCAACTCTATCCTGATGCCAACAAATTGGTACAAATAAAATAATCATCATCCACTGCCACATAGTACAGAGAGACAAACTTAGGAGTTCAGTCACAAACGGCACTTTCCTTTCAACCTTAATCATTATTCAGAAATATATGTTGTATATAAAAAAAATCACTCATAATATCATTCATTATTATCCTATTAAGGCTAATGTAACTTCAAATAAGTACCCAAATGTTCATTATCACCAGTTACTGGTAAAGTCATCTTTTATATAATATGTACACTTAGGAATGTCTAAAAATATTATTACAAGAAGAAATCATTAACATTGTGAAAGACTATTGCGTATGCCCATGGCCACAGCTTTCATTATTTATTTTAGATTCTGTATTCACATAAGAAGTCAAAAACTACATAACAAATTCGACAATGCGGACGCTTCATTTTTCTACATAAGCCAATTTCAAGCAATGATATTTCCAATAGTGTACAATGGAAAGCACTTGTGTAAAGATTATCATCAGCAGATACCAGTAGCTCATGTTTTGCTAAATTTGCGATTTATAACAATTATTAAAAAAATTAAATTGACCAGGTTTTCAAACATGCAGAATGAGTGAATTTGATTTCAAAAATATTTCTACATATTTCCAACACTGATGGTGTTTACTAGGTTTTAAAACCAATTCTAACATTCATCTGCTATTCCTCTACATAGAGGGAGAAGGAATGAAAAGTTCTCTCTCTAAACACTTTTACCCAAATAACAAAATAAAGTGATTAAATCAATTACTTTTAGATGGAAACCTATGAATACCACAAAAGTGCAACATTTAATAAATATTCTGCATAGATTTAACTTCACTTCATTGCATCATCTTTCATAGAGACTTTATCATAAAATAATAAACAATCCATTAAATGTTACATTAAAACAAATAAAACATCAGATTTTTAAACAGTGATGTATTTCTTCAAGGAAGAAAGTTTACAGGGAGCACACTCCTATATTGTGTTGCCCTTGATTGTGAAGTAGCATATACATTCTGGACTGCAAATTAAGTAGAAATAAAAATAAGTGTCCAAACACAAATCCTCAATAGTCCAGACACGGGTTAACATTCAACATGTTTGGTAACCCAACATACACTTGAGATGTTAAATACGTTGTGCAAGGTGCCAAAGTGTGAATCACAGCTGTACTGTGATAAACTTCCTTATTGAAATGAATCTATGTCATCTTCAGAAGAAGAGAAACTTAATTATAAAATTTTGAAATGATCTCCACATTAGCTCATTGGTAGAGTAATGGTGTTCAAAGCTGGAGATCATGGTTTGTGTAATGTATGCATCAGACATTTAATTCTCTGCATTCCATCTAAAGGGCTTTTACTGTAGAATATATGAACTAATAGCAGACCATCTTCATTTGTCATAGTAAAAAATTTGTCACAGACATGATTGCAGTAGAAATCTGGCCAGTTTACAAAGAGTTCATAGAGATGATTACTCCATGAACTGGAAAATTTTCAGCAGCAGAGAAAAAAAATCGATGTTTTCATTCCAGCTGTTGCTGGGGACTGAAAATTTTAAAACAGGTGAATCCGCATAAATTGAGAACGCACTGTAGGCTACAGCTAATTTGAGCAACAAAGGAGACATCTGAAAGCCTTTTGCAAAATAATTTGTTCAGCAAATCAATCAAACATTTCTTGTCAATATAAATTAACAGTTCTCGTGAATTCTTTGTAATTCAGTACAGGTTTTCTGATGGTGGTGGTGATCGTTCTTTCAAAGGGTGAAGCATTGAGACCAAGGTAGGGGAGTAACGTATTACTAGTAAGAGTTACTTTTAACGGTAACGAAGTTCCTTTTAAGAATAAGTAACTGTAACACTTTTCAGATTAATGAAAATGCTAGTTACTTTTTCAAAATGGAGCATTCAGTTGTCAATAGCATGAGGGAATTGAATCAACTTTTCATTATGAACTAGCCTATCTCTATATTCAAGTACCTGCGGCTATGGCCACACTAGTGCCATAAACATCACAAATGTTCTTTGAGCCACAATAATTTGGACATGTGTCTGTGTAGACCATTTACTTGGTGCCTGAAAATAGAAAACTTCGCACAATCTTCTGCGGTGCACATCCGACCCTCATTGTTGTCAAAACGTGGCAAATAGCTCCTGTAGCAGCTACACTCACCGGCACAAAAACGCAACACTTGTATTTTTTAATTATTCTCATAATTTATAGCACTGAAATTATTCTTATGTAAAAATGATGCACAATTAATTGTTTTTTAAACATTTGGAAACCACTTCACATACAAATAAATACTTCAAATAAAAAATTGTTTAATTTTCTAGAATAAGAAAAAAAAAGTGAAAATGTCTTACATTTTGAGTTAATTAATTACATAGTCGTTTAAAAATGTTAATCTGAGTTCCAAAATTCATCATTACAGGATTAATCCATTCCTTTGGGTACTGACACAAGAACTGAACACTTAAAAACGGGTATTTCCACCCCTAGCACGAATCACCTCGCGTAACCTCTCTGCCATACTTGCGATGATTTGTGATATGATTTCCTGTGGGATGCGTTCCTACACCTCATGCAGCATCACCCAAAGTTGCTGGAGGGTCTCAGGAGCACGTTGTCGAACATTTCTGGCCAACATATCCCAAAGATGTTCAATTGGATTGAGGTCAGGGTTCCTAGCTGGCCACTTCAGTGCATACATTCGAACCACATGCAGGTACTGCTGGACACATCGGGCAATGTGTGCTCGTGCATTGCCATTCATCAGGCGAAATTCATTCCCGACAAATGGAGCAAATGGTACAACATGGTTTTCAAGGACTTCCATGATGTACCGGTCAGCTGTTAAGAGTCCCATTCTCAATTAGGTAAAAGTTCAGTCCTGGCATCCATACTGACCCCGGCCCAGGCCATGACAGAAACCCCGTCGAATGCAATCCTGGAGGAAAAAGTCACAGGAGAAAACCTTTCTCTAACCCTCCTCCACACTCTTTCTATTCCGTCAGGCGATCTGAGACCGAATCTCTTCTCGTCTGTGGAGAGAACGGCTTGCCATTGCTGATTTTAATTTTAAAAATCAAGTGTTGCATATTTTTTGCTGGCGAGTGTATATTTTGGACATGTTTCTACATTCAATTCTGAGAAACACATTTTCTACCAGAGAGCCTGAGAACACAAAGCAATATTTTATTACTTCTGACCTGTTTAAAAGGTTTGGGGAGGGGGGAGGAATTGGAACCAAACCTCTGCCATATTTTATGTTGTACGTCAAATGTCTGTGAGATTGAAGTTAAAATGTGTTCTTGCCATTGTTATGGAGCTGTCATATGATGGCTAATTAAATTTCTTAAAATCAGCTGTGAAGTGTGTATATGTGGAAAAATAATACTGAGCAGCAGCAGTTCCACAGCAAATTTAAAGAAGCATGTGCAGCTAAGACATTGGTAATTCGATAGTTTGATATTATTATTGTTTTGGTTATAAAATATGTTATAGTTTAACTGCATACTATTCACTTTTCATTAAATAAATCATTTTTAGGGTATGAGGTGCGCAACTACACAAGGAGCGCCAGGTTGTTGTAACGTTGCAGTGATAGTCTTGTTTTCCATGTTACTGGAATCCACTCTTCCTTTCAAATCAAGTAAAATATAGTAGCAGAAAATAGTACATTATGCAAAGAGCCTATAATGGCAATAATTAAGACATGTTTATAAAACGAGCGAAGGGAGTGTCTTAATTACCATTATAGGCGAGTTGCATACGACTGTTTATGTTCGATGATAATTATAACTATTTTATGTTCGAACATAAATATTCATAAATATCTGTCGAGATTTCGCCAGTATTATGTACTGAACAGAGCGCATGGAACGCAGAGAATACCTTGTATTTGACCATGGTCTCCTCAAATACCTCACTGTGACACTAGCCACGCAGTGAAATTTAAAATAGGAGGCCGTGGAAGTCAGTGCAGGTGCGATGCTATCCTTCCTAATTGGTCACACAACTGTTTCTTGAGGTCAGATTGGTGGGAGAAACTGTTTCATAATGAAAAATAGTGTTATAATGACCCTCATTATGATACAGTTTTCTGACATATAATATTTACATTTTGACATCGTCGAACATAAATGTTTTTTAACTATAAAAGTAAGGAAAAAGTAACAATTCGGTACTTTAACAATATTATTGTAACTGTAACGTTGTTGCTATATTTGACAAGTAACTGTAATGGTAACTATGTTACTATTTTTGGCAAGTAATGGTAACTGTAACGAAATTACTTTTGAAAAGTAACTTACCCAAACCTGGTTGCTGACAACCATGCAATGTATTTATTAGATTAACAATAGGGACTGTACTGTAAAATTTGAAAATAAATAGAGACCGCAAACAAAGTTGTGAATAAAATGACTATCAGTGGAAATCTGTATGCAAATAATAATTTGTAATCATTACTGTATGATCAAACCAAGAAGAAGCTGTTTGCTCAAACAACAATATCATGTGATGGACATCTGCAGGAAGGGACAAAGACTTTTTGTATAATCATAAGGATAGAGTGACTGATATTCCAATAAGATTTGAAGAAAAAAATGTGATCTATATGGTAAGGATTTTATTTTATTTAAAAAGTTAGATTTAGATCTACTGTACTATGTACAATGAATAAGGGTTGAATAAATAAGTAAGAGGTCATACGAGTCTCCTTGTGAAAAACTGATACTTATCTTTCCTGCCTTACTCCAATTTCACATTTTCATCTGAAATGTTCACAAAACCATAGAGAGCGAGTGGTCCTAAGGAAACTACCATGGTAAAAATTGAAATTGATTCCCTTGTAACAATAAAACTGTATGAAATAACAGCACCTATACTGAAATACATCACTGTTCATAAGAAAGTAGCATTAAGTACAAGAATTCTAGGTTCATTTGGTTGTGTAACAAAACCAAAACGAAATACTCTATTTACTCATGTACTGGTCACTCCCAACCAGTATACCAAGTATTAACATAGTATACTTCTCAATTCACGTTTAAAAACTTTTGGATCGTCTGATGTTGAGTACAATGTCTTGGACTTCAATAGTATCATGTCACTTATGACAGTAAACAATAGATGTTAAACAGCATCTAGGCTGGAGCCCTAAGGTTGTTAATGCCTCTGGGAAAGTTCAAGGTTCATGAGCTTGTAACAACCTTGATTTGAAGTAATGCAAATCTCTACGAACATGAAGTAGGTATTTTGCACATGATAAAAAGCAATCAGAAGTACATTTGAGTGGAATAAAGGGGCTTACAATTTGTGGGATGAGGGTCGGCGACCACGGGACCACAGCCGAGTCCGGCATTGTTTCCACTTACTTGTGCCGGGCTCCTTTCAGTTATCTTTCCTGTCAGCCTCTCTTGGTCACCACTTGTTCTCTTCCGACCCCGACGGTAGTAGTGTATCCGAGGCCTAGGGAGTCTTTCAATTTCCTGCCTTGATGGACCCTTGTCTACCTTTGGGTGTGGCGAACCCATCGTACAAATAGCCTAAATATGATAGTGTGGGAGTCGAGGTCCCAGATGGAGGTCCTTGATTCAGGCCCCGACCCAGATCACTGGAACTGGGAAATGAAGAAGAAGAAGAAGGACAAGGAATAAAAACAACAGATTTGCTATAGGCTATCTTAGGCAAATAAAAAAACACCACATCAAATCTGTTGATATGTTTTATTTTAATGCTAAAGTGTTGAAAAGAATAGGTGCTTGCAGAAGAGTTCAGTTATGAGAAAACAAAAGCAATTTTCTAGCAATGATGATAACAATTAGAAGAAAAAGACATTAAAATTGTATGGTATGTTCAGTATTTGAGGGTTGATTGATCTATTTTGTAATTTCACTTACCGGTATATGACTTTATCCATTATATTATTAGAAGGTTTTCAGTCGGTCAACACAAGTGTGCCCAATTATGATGATGATAATTGTTGTTTTAAGGGGCCCAACATCTAGGTTATTGGCCCCAAATGTTTTGTGTAAGTGAAGATTAAAAAAAAAATGGAAACTACAACTAAAACTAACTACAGACTTACATACTAGAACAACAAACGGAACAAAAGAAAGAAAAAAGATAAATAAAAGACAGGACAAAAAGGAATGCACTCAACCCTCGAAGAATGAGAATTGAGGTACTTGGAAGGAAGAAGAGCCATGAAAGGCAGATAGGAAAGGAGAAATAGGAGAGGGTCCACCCCAAAGGCAATGGATAAAAGAGTAAACCTGGAACCAGCTCAGGAATCCCTCGGGGTAGCCACCTCCCGATCTCACCAGCTATGAGCCCTTGAGGGTATAGCACTATTCAGGGTGCACCAGAAGTGGTGGGGCTACACACAATCTAACTCATTTAGGGCCTTGAGCAGAAGGCAGGAGCTATCATGAAATTAAAAAATAAGAGTTCTCGACTTCTCAAAGAATGAGGGATCAGGAAAGATGAGACAAGGGTCAATTAAGGTGAGAAATTGGAAGACACCCTAGGCTTCGAATACCCTAATACCGTCGGGGTCGAAAGAGAGCAACAGTTCACCACGGAAGGTCAACAAGAAAGAAGACAGAGAGGGGCCTGGCACAAGTAAGTGGAAGCAATGCCAGACTCAGCTGGAGTCCCGTGGTCGCCAACCCACGTCCTACTGATTAAGAGCCCCTGGGGGTGTGCCCAATTAGATTGGGTGGGGAATTACAATTAATTTCCCAGTGCCTGAAATAAATAATTTATTACAGTAATTATTGATGCCCCCATTTATGTGGGAAATGTATATTATTTCAGGCACGAGGAAATTAATAGGGATGTAGCCGGAGAAAGTTCGCGCCAGATAGTGCTCGTGTAGTACTGGGTAAGCGCTAGGCGATCGTCTTATGTTTCTCCCAGTCAGTTGCGAGGAATGTATAAATTGTGACCGAGTTTTTTAAGCTAAAGTAAATTATATCTTCTCTAATTTTACTCCAAGACTATATTAATTAATTCTATAGGTATATCTCCTAATATATTATGGACGATTTTCAGCGTTTAAGCGTTAAACAGTTGCGAAATGAGCTACGGACCAACGGCGCTAAAACTACCGGGAGGATGGAAGAATTAATACAGCGGTAATAACAAAATTCTAACACGCTTTATTATTCAAATAATGAATATGAGTCACCATGCTTTCTCCCAAAGATTGCAATTACTTGAGTATTGTTGGCCTATATTGATAAATATATCTCCATAAGACTTAAAACATAAATAGAGATTTAAATATTCACTTGGTCCCCTTGCTTATAGACTTCGATTCATGTCTTTTTTTTTTTAGGTTGATAGCTCACACGAAACTGTCATGTTTTAAGGTAAACATAATCAAAGAAAATTGATACCGGTATTGTACCGGTATACCTCGAAAATGCTCGCAACGTTTGGTTCTTGTGTAATTTTGTCAATTTCTCAATAAGAATCGTTCCCATACCCCTGTGAAAGGACTTGGGAGTACAATTCTTTTAAAGTTTGAGAATCCCTGCTTTAGGGCCACGAACTGTTTCCATTCATCGGACTATGTCTCAAGAATGTAGAATTCAGTCGCTACCACATTCTCCGTCGGGTAGATGGAAGTTGACGATTAATTCTGATTTCAAGAAACCAATCATAATACGTTTGTGACTGTTAATGTTGCGACATTTATTCTTGAAGTATTTGTCCGAGTATTGATGTCTTTGAAAATGGGAGTCAGAAATGTTTTCTTGTGTATGGCCTCTTCCTTATTTTTGTTGTGTTCGTGGTCCACGGAAAAAGCGATGGAACAGCGCCCTGTTTTAATCTTGCTCTCTCACCTTCAAATACAAACGCAGACATTCAGTGGTTATCGAAATGTCTAATAAGTTTATAGGTACAAAATATGAATTATTTCCCTTTGTAAATCACACTTATCCAACACAGTTTTCGTGAAGTCATCGTGTTGTAAATGAAGGGAACACACTTTAATATATTCGGTCAGATTTTTCTCACCGAAATTTTTCCTTCCAATAGCATGTAACCATTTCTTCCTCATTTCTTTCTTTTATGGAAATTGGTGAAACGAAAACGGGCTTCCCTGATTTTTGCAAAGAGGAACACAGCAATAGCTCGGCACAGTCACGAAAATAACAATTCAAACAACTTAAATTCGTACATATTAGCGGCACGAGAACACAGGAGACAAATGAAGAGCGCCTTGCGCTAACCCAGTGCAACAGCAGTGCCCTCTATCTGTGCTAGTTCTATACATCCCTATTGTAATTACTCGCCCAATCTAGCTGGGCACACTCTGTTGACTAACTGAAAAGCTTCTAATAATAGATTACTTAGGCAACACTGAAGAACAACTTCTAATATTTAAATAATTTCTTTATCCAACGAACAGTAGTAGCTACACTCGTTAAGGTGCAATGATACAGCATTTTCAACTCCAGGCATGTGCCAGAATAGTATCCTCTAATAGGCTATGGCTGCTTCCTTTCAACTCCTTGTTCAGTTTCACTCAACTTTATTCATTTTATTACTCATCTACTCCTCCCATGAGGCTGGCATCCAGTTGTAAAAACCACTAGCCACATAGAAATTCACCGCATCTCATCCCAATCTAGTTGAAATAGGAATAATAAGGATAGACAGGAATATTAGTACTACTTTTTCTAGGACCTTCGAAAATCACCAGGAAGGTTGGTTGATTCTTCAGTTTAGGGGCTGCGACAACGCGGTCATGTAACCCCGTGTACTTTGGGTGTGTGTAGAATCTGTCTGATAACCGGTGCTAATTGTGATGAAACTATGCCACCGAAGCTGCCCAATCACCAGGAAAAGGACCCATCTAGCACAAAAATAAATTGCAATTAACTTTAACCTCTAACAGTCCTTATAAAACATGTCAGTACCAACCTACAATTTCTTCATAGATCTGTGCTATAATCAACATACAGGATCATTAATCGTGTTAAGAATGTTGCCATCTTTTTAAATAGAAAAGTTCAGTAATCAAATGTCTGCATCACCTTGGAAACGAGAGCTAAATAATGAGGAAGTCATCCTGCATGAAACGTGGTTCAATGAGTACTGAGAGGCAGTGTTCCTCTAGTAAAACGTTGAACTCAAAGAACTAAATTTTAACGTGGTAACTTACCGACACGATCACTGATTATAAGGTAATGTGTCAGCCATCTAGTTGGACAGTGAAACCGTGTTCAAATAGAAATACAACCTTCAGGTTCATAGAGAGGGGAGGGTCTTGTAGAGCAGAAACCCCTCGTGAGACCCTCCTCAAACCAACGTATACCTGCTTATAATTCGGGAGCAAAGGTACTGGTACCTCTTGTAATTATGAGTGTTAAATGGCAACTAATTAAACAAAGAAATAACCTTTGGAATAACCACGCTTGTCTTACAATATAAATTAAAGCATAACAGAGCAATATCTTAAACTATGTAAATTAGCAACACCATTTACCCAATTGTTGTATGCCTACTTGAAAAGGAGCTAAACACTTATGTAAAAAAATACAGCTTTATAATAATTATAATGTAAAGTTATAAAATTATTTTTGAGGTAATGACTCGATTGGCTCCGACTATTTCTATAATATGTGACCAATACAAAGACTATTTTCAAAACAATGGCTAAGTTCTGAGAGTTCACCATTTTACTTGAACACTGCCTCTCAGTATGGGGCATATTACCTCACTGTTCTGCCCCTTAAAACTACAATAACTAACTAACCTCTCAGTACTCATTGGATCAAGTTTCCTGCAGGATGACTTCCTCATTATTCACATGTCTCATGCATTAAACTTGTCAGTTATCATTTTGAAAATAGTCTTCTATAAACCACCAGAAGGAAGTGTGTGTTGCCAAGAGTATATCGAAAGACATATACTGTAGTCACAGTACAGATCATGGACAAAATCAAGGCATAGAGGTTGTAGTAACAGTATAGTAAGAAGCCCTATGGGCCGTTATCAAGGATATAAGAGAATGCCAGAATGACGTCACATGACTTTACTTGTTTTAATGGGAGGCGTGAACAACATTGCAAGAAACAAAGGTGAATCAGAAGTATAATAATGTTAATAATGCTATTAGTTTTATGTCTCTTAACTGCTACAGCTTTTAGAGACGCCGAGGTGCTGGAATTAGCCCCGAAGGGGATCTTTAACGTGCCAGTAAATCTACTGACACGGCTCGCTCAAATACCAACTGACTGCACCAAGATTCGATCCTGCAACCTTGGGCACAGCATGCGAGAACGTTACCGCTTAGCCACGCAGTCAGTCAAGAATCAGAAGTCGATGCTTTAATGGTTGCTCAAGTGTCACCAATGTATAGGAATGTGATCACCATCAATCTTCTCTACAAACATGATGTGATTGAGGGGTCCTCAATGTAGTGGAGAAAACTAGAATTTAAGGACAAGTAAATCACATACTCCTTAGCATTATTACAAATTAGTGAACTTTACTGTTAAAATCACACAAAACAGGGGTTTCATCAGTAGTGTACTCCATTTAATTAATGAATTACCTGTAGTATCCGTGAAACTCAATTTTACAAATAAATTTAGTTTCTATTTAAAACATGCCAGATATGTCATTTACATAATAATATATCAGTGGCATATAATACTAGGTACCAGTACTGCTGTTTCAGGGCAATGCTAACAGAAAGTTCCATATAATAACTCGTCATGTTTGGGGTGTAAAACTCTGAGGAAGAAAGTGGATCCATTACATGAGTAAATGTAGTAATCATTTAAAAGTAGGCATAATACCTATACTTAGATATCATAGTCAAACTACATAAAATTATGCACAACATGAAGTAAAATAAATTAGGTACAGGAACAGAATTCAACTGAAATCTGCTTAAGCAACCCCAAGTATACTTATTACTAAGGCCCGGATAGTTATGTATTTAAATGTTTTATTTAACTAAATATTTTTTATTTACATATTTTTGCCATTTTTATAAATAAATACATATTCTGGCATATTTATTAATAAGTACATATTTCCTATAGTTGGTGGTACGTTGTTCTCCTTAGATGACTGCTTCCCACATTTTTGACCCTTGGCAATTCCAGTACTGTTATTTGCTTCTCTATTTCCTGAATGCACCCTTGTCTCTGTATAATAATAGTATTTCAAGACAGGAATTCCCCAGTCATTAAGTAGAGCAAGGGGGCTGGAATCAACAGTCTAACTAAAGCCTCCATCCTTACCTTGAAGGGGAATTTTACTTGAAATTACAGTGGTCTGCGAAACTTGTGAGTATTGACCGAGTGCTATGAAGGTTTTTGAAGTGACCTTTTCTTCTGCTCTTTAGAATTAGAAAACAGCACATACATGATTTCGTATCGTGCATCTGCAGTAAGTAGGATATTGTAGGATTCGGAAACTGAGGCAACCCTCAGCCTAATAAGTGGGAACATTTTTACGGTAGAGAGGATTATGGATTATTCAAGCAGCTAGACGTTTCACCTATATTTCGAGTAACTGGGGGACATTAATATGATACAAATTTAAGAACATATTTTGGAAACTTAATCACATATATTCCACTTTTAAGCATATAAATAAATACATATTTCCGGAAGTTTAAGCACATAATTATCCGGGCCCTACTTATTACAAAATATATTGCTGTAATGGTTAAGAAACATTAAAAGTCAAACTATAACCTGCTGGAACACTTTCTCTTATTGTTTGTCCAGCAACTTTGTACAAATTCACAAAATATCTGAGGATGAAAAGGAAGACTAGAAGAGATTATGCTCACAATAACCATACAAAAATTAATGTTTAATATCAAGAATAGCAGTTTTGAGATTGTTTCTTTCAAACAAATATAATATACTATATTAGCTATTGTTTAAGTTTAACATTTATTCCTATTTTTTTTTTTTTTTGGAAGCACACGTCTGGTATCTACTGCAACTGTTGAGTCCACAAACTAAAGAGTGGTTATTAGATATCCACAACAATACAAACAGGATACAACAATTTCTGACTCCTCACACAACTAAGATAAAACATGGCCCATAAATCTCCAACATCGGCCAATGTTTGTCAAAATTTTACTGATTTCCAATTATAAGTAATTGACTTGATAAAAATGGAACAAATAGATGAGATGAAAGGAATGAAATGGGAATGTGTAAACCTTCTTGACATGTGATTTGCAGAATAACTGTGGGATATGTATGACTAGGAAGAGAGGTATGTAAATGACCACACACCATAACAGCAATGTAAGAAAGTCTTACCGACTCATTTGTGTACTTCCAACTATGGTTTCCATCAATAATGCCAAGTTCATGTCTGTTTTCTGATGCTTTTAAAGAGGACCAAATTTAATTATACAACCTAAGGAAAGACATGAATGGATAGAAGGGAGAAAGTTCTTCAGTTTCATTTTTACATGAGAAACTTAACAATAAATGTGCACTTTCAGAAGCAACTGAGAGTCAATCTACACTAGTATATGTAAGCAATTGCCAAGAGGAAAATCTAGAGCCTGTTTAGAAACAGTAGAAGCTTGATATATCACAGTCGAATATGCATCGGATTCATACGCAGTATAATGCACTGAAGTGAATGTTTTACATGATGCAAATATTAAGCAGTCGGCAACTATGTGTCTGGAATTCGATCAATTGGTGTTTACCTGCAATGAGCTGGCCCAGAATGTAAAACCAAATCATTACTTCTGTACATTTCTTGACATGCGAATTGCAGAGTATCTGTAGGATTTGCATGACGAGGAAGAGATGCCACGTTATTCACATTCCACTCAGAACAGCAGTTATAGAGAATACATCACATTCATAAATTAAAACTGTGATCAGTGACATACTTTAATAACATGGGTAAAATTAAGAGTTTCACCACCGAGTTTGAGTTGTATGTACTACAGAAATATTTGTGGAAAAGAAAGGAGTGAAAGAAGCAGGTACAATATTTTCTCTTCAATTGAAGCTAGTGTGAAAATTATGAAATCAAAAGTATATAACAATGGTAATAAAATAGTGTTGGCTATTTGAGGTCTCTAGTGCTAATTGCCTACAAATCAGTACCCTAACATAAGTTTCCTTTATCCGTTTCACAAATTTTTGGATGTTGAAACGTATTCCGTTTGAAAATTTGTGGATTTTAAAATTTTGTTTTTATCTCATGAATATGTATAGAATACTTGAGATGAGGCGCGGTCCTCGCAGCGAACACTTCAGACATTACGGCGAAAAGTTTGCTTACTCGTCGTAAGAAGAGATGTATTGCAGGACATTATACGCAATCGGCTGAAGGGAACAATTGAGCTGCGGGTAGTATCTGTGAGCGTCCGCACCTACTGATTGCACCTTCCTCCGGCCCGTTGCGCGAGAGTCTCACTGTCCTTACGATTTAGAGCTCATGGGCGGAAACGGGAACATATCGCAATCAACGCCGCTCTCAGCCAGCTTGACGAGATTCCAACTGTCCTAGCGGTCACATGTTCGCGCGATCGGGTATGGAAAAATATAGTGACGCGAATAAGTAATGTAAGTTGCGTGATCGACACCTTCCTCGGCCCTTTTGACAGAACTAATGTCCGTACAGTTTCGAGTTCGCGGCCAGGTACGAAAAATGATGTCTACATGATCAGTATCGTTTTCGGGCCAATTTGATGAGATTTCCTGCTATACATATTGCGTTGTTAGGGGATTGGCGCCATTCTGGGTCCGTTGGACAATATTTCCCGTCCTAGCGTAGTGGCGATCACATGTTCGCGATTGGTTAAGGGAAAATGTCGTCAGTTGATTTCACGATTGGAATTGGACAAAATTCCCATTAACTTTATGCTGAGGTGACGGCGGCACGTCGAGCGGATCACCAGCCGTTATTAAGATGACACTTCGCTGGGTAGAAGTTGCAATTAATATTTCATATTGAAGGGGTAGAATTGAATAGCATCACAAAAGGGCACATTTTTCCTTCGAGTGATGAATTACTGGTATACTTGTTTTAGAAATAACATGTTATTTTATATGCAGCATATATACGATGGGATCAACCTTTAAATTAAAATTTGAAACATCATGACATTTTCAATTATAGATTTTTTAATTCCCCAGGTTTTACCATAATAAAACTATTCCTCACAATACATCATTCATGTTCAAATTATTAATTTTCCCAGAATTTCATAAAATGTAAAACAAATAAAAATTACTGTTTGGTTAAAAAGAAAGTGTGGAAGAACATTTGAAATGCGGTACGGTAACTGTAGTGAATAAAAATTAATTTGTGATTTTGCAATTTTTCTCGTGGAAATTCACCACATTTTATAAACTTTGAACAATGAAAATAAGAGATTAATATTTTGTTGAAAGAAACAGTATATTTAGAAAAGTTTAGTAACAAACACAAATGTATGATCTTTCCATGAATGCCTATATTGGTGTGTTTTTCCCCTATTTCGTACATTCATCATTTTCACGCAATTTCATGGATTATTCAAGTACATGACCTGAATTTGAAATGTATATTGGTGGCAGCCTTGCTTTACACTGTAATGATATTTTTTTTCTCAAACGAGAATGTTGTGGATATTCTCTGCCTTCAAGACTTTTGCCAGAATATTGATGAGAAAGGGGGAAATTATCTGACATATTATGGCAGCTGGTATATCTTTCAAATGTTTCATTGCTTAAATTTATATAGTAGTAGTGCATTATGGTGTTGTCCTTTCACACACCTTCGTCCTGCCTCATCAACTGTTCCCCAATAGAGTATCTTCCAACATATTACATTCAAACAATAACATGGAGAGTGATTTATGTCCCTTGAGAACTGCATTATATCAAACCTCCACTGTATTATAAAGACAGCTCTACAGCTCTATTAGCAGGTTATGCTCATGCCAGTTCTAACAGGGCCTCTAAGTTTGCTTGGACAATATGACTAATGATCTGTTGGCAAGGGTGCCTTGAGAATTATTTTAAAATGTTGAATTTCAATTCCTAAGGACATCCAGCCTCAGACTTACATTCCTGTGTATTCTCCACTTTACTACTGACCATGTCTTGACTCATTATGTATCCAGTTGCACTTTCAAGCCCACCTCTGAACAATACCCTTTTCCAGGTATGCTGCAGGCCCCCACAAGATCAAGTTGTGAGATAAAAACCTTGACTCCCCTAGCCTATTCATTGAATTCCCAAATTATGTAGTGTACATGCTGCAGAATTCAATTTATGGAGTGCCAGTTCATCTATTTCTTGGATGTTTGAAACTGTATTTTACCATAAACTAACTTCATTCATGCCTTTATTACACGTGTTTAAGTCACATAATCCTAGGAAAAATAACTTCCAGTTTATGGAAACCTCAAACGAAGCACAAAATGTCCCACATTGAATTTTAAAGATTAAGTAAACTGAATTTGGTAACTGCTGTCTACACCTGTCACTAGCTGTCTGTTAATAAGGAGTTCAGGCCCTCTCTCATGTTATCACAGTAGGATTTACATTCCTGAATGAAAAGAGAAAAACAGAGTACTTTAAACTTTCAGAATGTTTTCATATACATGGTGAATTAAACTTTATGCACCAGGAAAATTATTGACCACAGTCAGGTTCGTGTACTTGGCATAGACACCAATAGGTTGCATAACCACAGCTGAGCCAGAGGGGAGCAGTAATATATTATGCAACAATATTCTAGTTTGAAGATGTTGTCTTAGCTGTACTTTACAGTAGCCTAACTGTTCAAAATGTTCACCATTCATTTCCAAACACAATTTACAGCAGCACAGAAAGTTTTGGAAAACTTCAAACTTGGTTACTGCTGCATATTATGTTATGGCTATCCGCAGGGTCTGACTGCAGTCGGCCGACCCATCGGTGATGCTGTCAGCATTGACTAGTATGCAGACTTGGCTACAGTCACTAATTTTTCCACCGCGTTAGGCTTTATTCATCCTGTACAACCATGACTCTATTGCATTAAAAGGTCTGTGCAGATCTTTTGAATTGGCATTTATGTGCAATTTAGATGTGATAAGGATGAAAATGAATGTTTAGTATACGGTACTATACATACAGTATTGCAATCGGCTGAGTAATTACAAGTAGAATTATTTGGCCAGACTTTTGAGGCTAAATGTCTCTAGCTATTGGTGAAGATTTACTTTAAAAGTGAAAGTGTGAACGTGCCCTGAAGAACAATGTGCTTCTCTACAGTTCTTGCTCATATGTTATGAAGTTACTTAAAGTGTGCTCATGAAAATCACAATAGGAAAAGAAAGATGCATTATTATCCACTTTGTATTAGGTCCTGATAAAGTTCAGGATGCACATTTCTTATATTCAGTAAGCCTCTCATTTTGGCTGCATAAGCTGTAGGCCGCCAGTTGCAAATTGCTGTTTTAGATTGCAATTAGTTAGTTATTGTTGTTTAAGGGGCAAAACTACGAGGTCATCTGCCCCTATTTTAGATTGCAAACCTTTATATAATTATATTCCCAGCATTAACATCATATTGCAGTACAATGCCAAAACGTTGAACAAGGAAAATCTTATTTACAGAAATAAGGTTCATTTTGTCCATATAATATAATGACACAAATAGAATCATTGTGTAACATTGATTTCAAATGTTAAGAGAGCAACTACACATTCATGACTTTGGAAATATTCACTTTCCAAAATTTTAATTAAAAGAAAACCCATGATTTGTACATTCATGGTTTTGGCATTATGGCAATGATATATGAGAGGACTGCTGTCTTCATTGCAATTTAAAATGTTGGTATCCCATACGAAAATCCATTTGTCAGTCACCCTGTCTAACTTCTAATGCCAGAACAATACTCTAATTTCAACAGAAAACAAGAGGCAAAGGGAAACATTAGACTTATATGGTTTTAATGCTTAAGTTTGACAACTCACCATTTGAATGATGAAATATTATTTTAATCATCCTAAAACCACGACTCTAAGAAAATATACATACACCAAAATTGTATATTCAATTGTTAATTTAAAAGCAAAACAATAGATTCTCAATGTTCTGTGAAAAAAATAAACCCTTTTATGAGAAAACAACTAAAGTGGAACATTATCATGTGTATTAAACTATAGAAGTAGGTACATAATGTCAGTCAGATACTTGTAGAGCTCTAAAAGAAACTAATATACATGATCTTTAACATGTATATAGCCTATACACACATGTACAAATATTTACACAAATTTATTGCCAATTCATCATTTGCAAAAACATGCCAAGAAAATGCAAGATAAGAGGATAAGTACCATATTTCCTGGTGCATTCATCACCATGGCATAATGCTTTTCTTTAATGAATAGTAGGCCAAAATATGTGATGATTACATCAGGAAATATGGTATTTTCTACAACAAGGCAGGGAAGGTTTTAAAAAGGTAATTAAATTATTTTAAGGACAAACAGTCCTCTCTCACTCATTTTTGTCATTTCTAGACATCAGTATTTTAACAATAACACACACCAAAAAGATCCTTGGGCTGTAAAATGCTAATATCAAAACATACTAAAATATGCTATTCATAACAAAATGTCCTCTCATTTTGCTAAACAACCAAGTTACCTTCCGACTCTGAGGTTTCTTTTAACCATTCACATAAATACTTTTATATTTTACAACAAGAAAAGCCAGCTTCTTTTTAAACAATTTAAAACAGAAACATAACACCGCATAGCAGGTTATTATACATAAGAAAAGGGAGATTATATTTACAGATATATACATGAAAAGATCTAATCTTGTTAAATATTTATTAATAGAGAAAAAAAAATTAAGATGTATTTCTCTTAATTATAGAAACAAACTTAAGTACAATGTCCAGTAGTCTGTGAAATTTGCACCATATTATCACTGCTGTCAATAACTTAAGCATACTGTATTTACCCAATAATAATACACTTCCTATAAAATTTAGCATGAGTAAAAATGAACCAGGATTTGAATTTTAGAGGAAAATGATTTTAGATTATTATGTTCTAATAATTGTAGTCTGACTCAAACTTGTATTTTAAAATGTTATACTGTAATAAGAATTAAATGTTGATAGTATCACGTTTGCTTTATGAATCTGAATGAAAGTAGACCAAACGGTTATAGCCATTACAATGTTAATATAATGCTAGGGATGGGATTTTTTTGGTGATTTCAGAGTGAAGAAAGCGGTATTTTAAAGTGGCATATTCGGTGATTTCAAATGCACTTTTCGGTACTTTCAAAATGATAAATTTTAGGCGGGATTTTTTAAATATCATGGAAAACATACATAACATAACACATTTCAGTCATCCTTCAAAGTATACTTCAGTGAAGAGATCCAAATTATCTTGTGACAAATGGTGACGCATATCACGTAACGTGCTAGTGTATTCTGAAAAACAAAAGTGCACAGTTAGCGTTTGAACGGGGTATCCAAATGGTTTTCAACACAGATTCATAGAACTTTGGAAATACAAATGTCATTCCTTGCAAAATTCCAAAAATGTCTGTCTTGGTCCTGTCATGCATCTGCTTCTTGATTAAAGTTTGCAGTTCGTTGTATCCTCTTATCACCTCACTTTCTTCCAGTGTTCCGCAGAATGGCAACTTCTTAATTTTCTTTGCAAGGTCCTCATTGATGTTCATTGGCACTATTTCTGCTGGATCAAACGCACACATTTGTAAATCTTGTTGCCAGGGTCAATGGATCTCAAGCTGATTAATTTTCAAAGAGCATGGGACCCAGCGTTTACTAAAACTGAATGTATTTGCCCTCTTTTTAATACATTTCCACAACCCCCCCAACAGCTCCTTTATGTTGGTACCGTAATTTCCAGAAACTGCAAGTTTAAGGGCTTGCTGAATTCTCCGTAGATGTCCATCTAGGAGGTGAACAGTTGGATAAGACTGGCCTTCTAATAAAGTGATGAGTTCAGTGATGTCTGTGCCAAATTCTTTGAATCTCCAGTATTTCGTCATGTGAAACATTGTTCAGAAAATCAACACCAGAGTTATCAGTCCCTACTACTTCATGCATAAATTGCACAATATCTTTCAAGTACTCTGACAGGTACACTACAGAATGAAGCCAAGAAGACCGCCTGGGTAAGACTGGTTCAGGAAACAGTGGCACATTTTGATATAGATACTTGCCATCTAGATATTCATGTCTGAAAGGCGCACTGTATGACGCCACACATCAAGTAGTTACTAGGATGAAGGGGTAGATGACCTCGCTGTTCTGGCCCTTAAAACCTCAATAACTAAGTAACTTACCGGGATGACCGCCCAGATTGATAAAGATAGCTGTATGCAGAAAGCGAGGCCCGCTATCTACCGTTAAGTTTCTGATCTTTCCGTGTTTATTGGATGCTCTCCATGCAGTCAAGTCATGGGGGAAGATTACCGCTACTACACTAGCACAAAAACAAGTGTTTGTCGGCTTCTGTGACGACTATATTTCAAGGTGGTCTCACTACGATGACATTAGGGCAAAACCTGAATATCAAGATGCAGAAGAAAGTGACATTCAGTAGTTAAGACTTCGATAAAGACAATCATGGTTTCAGACATGAAAGCCATGAGGATATTGTACGGAATTTGACTGTCGGTGAGGTAAACTGAGATCCAGTACATATCGAGTGAAGGAGTGATGCAACGGAAATCCCGAAAGTTCCCACAGTCAAGCTAGTGTGTCTAAAGTCGCACTTATCTCTTATATAGAAAATCGAGATGCATTTTCGTTCTCATATATTGTTTTCTTCAGAATTGTACAATCTAAAATTAGAAAAAATAAACCATCTAAGAAACAAAAAGTGATGACAGTCCTTTTTCTTAGTTTTTAATATTAGTATAATCCACATAGTGTGTCTTACAATACTAAGTTTATAAAGGTTTTTTTTTGCGTGTTCATAAAATACATTTCATATTTTAACCACTAGGTTTCAAAACATTACTGCGGATTATTCGCGGTTTTCAATAATTCGCGTAAATTCGTGTATTAATTGCCGCAAATTATCGGAAGTGCACTGAAAAAAAAAAAACGACAACGAAAGGTAAAATTCGCGTTTTCATGCGAAATTCGGGAAATTTCGCGAGTTCAAAAACATTTTTTTTTTGGCCATTTTTAGGGTTATTAAAACACATTACCACCTGTGTATTACTTCATTTAATAATTCGCAAAACTCGCGATCGCGAATTTTTCCTATCCCTAATTGGAAACTAGTCAATGAGATTATCATATACAAACTGCATATACAAATGAAGCAGAAAGAAAGAAAGAAAGAAAGTATTGATACACACTCTCATATAAATACTGGGCTCACTATCTTTACTTTAATAATTTGCTAACTACTAAATTATTATTTGTAAAAAAAAGTTATATGTTCTGAAGGGAAACCATCTAATTGCTCACTTCTTTCTTGATAGTTTTTCTGTTGGTGGAATTGTATTATTTTCCAAGGTACTAAAACCGAATTTTGCATCTTTCCTAATAACACATTCAACCCTCACCCTCTGAAATAACAGACACATACCATGAAGAAATAGGCAGAAGGTATTTAACTTCCATTGTTTTAGGCATGCTGAGGTGCCAGAATTTCAGCCCGAGTGGGTTCTTTATCGTGCCAGTAAATCTACTGACACTGGTCTCTTGAGCCTTGAATATCAACCAAATACAGCAAGATTCAATCTCATAACCTTGGGCACAAGGAGTAAGCACATTAGCTTCACTCTCTCTTTGAATAAACCCCCGAGTAAAGTATAATCTAATCTCATTTTACGTTTTTCACACATATCTTTACTTTTGTTCATCTGTGATAAAAACACATACAGTATTACTCTTAGGCTATGTAATGCTAATATATTGGTCCACATAGACAGTTGGTGCCATTAAAACGTAATTTTAAATCGCACTATAACACAAAATTTAAGAATTACTTTAAATGATGTCATATTTGTGAAATATCAACACTTTCTTATTCCTTATTCAATAATACAGTGCAAATTTTAATTTCCATTGTCAAATACATGACGTTCCTACTCTCCAACTCGCACTCGTCGATACATCACGGTAGCTAGTCTTGCTGATTATTCACTGTTGCTGAAACATCGTGGTTTGTACTCATTATTTACTCACAGTAGCCTAAACATCGCAATGCCTACACTCACAGATTATTCGTGATCGCCGAAACATCACGATACCTACTCTCATTGATGATTCGTGATCACTGAACCATTGCGATACCTACTCTCGTCAATTAATAGAGGTTGCCGAAACATAATACCTAAACTCGCCTGTTACTTGCGATTGCCATAACATCATGATAACTACTCTCGCTATTAACTCGCGATTGCTGAAACATACGAGATATCTACCAATTACTTGAGGTTGCTGAAAGCAGAAGTTGGTGTTCCCAATTTACTGATGTTAACATTAGATCTTGCTGCTTGATGACTAAATATTGTAAATATTTTTCTATTGATAAGTTTGGATTTTAGTTAACTTTTCAATTGAAGCAAAGGAAGGAAACTTGTAGTTTTATGTGCCCATTAGTCTCGCGACCTTCACTTTTATGTGGAATGCGAACTACGGGATTGATATTTCACATCGAAAATCTCAGATGCATTGACCGGGAATCAAACCCGGTCCTCCTTGGTGAGAAGCAAGCAGCTTGACCACTGCACCACGATGCCCCTGTTCAACTGAAATTTCAACTGTAATATTTTTTATCAATAATATGGGACGTCAACAACTTTGCATTAAGTGAGTGATTTTCAGTAAATCTGAGCAGTCATATTAAGGATGACATGCAGCAAACAGTCCATGTGCTCAGTTTGCTGATTGTGTTTCTTAGATTAGGTACCAATTCTAGCAAGGCGTATTTGTATATAAGTGTACATTGCTATCATATCTGGAAAGTTTCAAGTACCACATTTTAAATTTAATTTTTAAAAATGTAAAAATAAATAATACTATTCCATTTTCAATCGTCTCATATTATTAATAATAAAAATTAATAGTGTTTTTATTTGTCACAATGCAAGTTGTGTTTTTAAATAGTGTAATACAGTATAACAATTTTACTGTGTGTTGTAATATTTCCTCACATTATAGGCCACTCGTAATTATTTAAAACCCATTAACAACACTCAAAGGATAGTTGCTGGAGTTCAAAAAACACAAAACACTATTTTTTGCAAATAAAAGCACCAAACCCCACCTTTAAATCAACAACATGAACAAAAACTAAAATAAAACAATTTTCAACCCTCTACTTGTATGTAATAATATTGAGCCACCAAACTTTCTCCATTAAAATTAATAATGGTTTATTTTTCATTTATGTTTTCCACTTGCTACAAGCCATTTGACTTCAAAGAGACAGTCTAATATGCACAAACTGCTCCTTGAGTCTTATTCATAAGTATCACAGAAGCCTTGGGACTACAAATGGGACAGGTACCAATGCCGAGTTTGGGTCGCAAGCATCGATGCATCAAACTCTGAACAAGTTTTACAAAAGAGAGTATATTAGGTAGTAGAAGTCTGTGTCATAAGTTCATACTAACAAGTACAAAAACGATAGTCCTGATATTCCCTGTACCGTACTTGGTTTATGATTATTTCCCATCTACCTTTCTTAGCCCTTCATTTTTGTAAATCAAATCATCAAGCTTTAGGGTAGAATACTTTCAGTATGCAGCGATAGCTCAAAAGTTTGCTTATAAAATTCCTGTCTTTCATCATTAGCCATCATAAAAGCATTAATGAAATCTGGAGTCAATATTAATAATGCAAAGCAAATATGTACCATAAAGGGGAGAGAATTGAAGAAAAGCAGAAGTATAATGATACACAGCTGCAGTGTATGCTTCAGCATTGCTTACTAACTCACATCTTGCTACTACTACAAACTTTCTCAGTTCTCATGTCATCTTCACATCATAATAGTGTGAAAGGTTTCAACAGTTTTTAGTAATATACAGTAGTAGTATAATTTTTTACACATTCCAAAATAATACATTTTTAAAATACTCTATTTTTAGTATGCCAATCACAAACAAATAAATTTAGGCCATCTTTTCCCCAGCCATTTACAACTTTGTGAGTAGGCCTAAAATGTAAGTAGACCAAATCATTATAGCCATTATTCTTAATGCAACTGTAAACTGCAATTGTAAACTGGTGAATGTAAAGTTAATCTTTGAATTACATTCACACTACCTACCCTAGAGAATGAACATTATGCATGAACACAGTGCATTCTAGGGTGGCAAGGAAAAAGAAAGTAAAAAGCACAAAACAAAACATTTCAGCAGAGATAAACACCTATTTTCTTAAGAATGCTATACTAGACACTTTAGATTGAGTTTCTGAACACTTCATCTATACATTTATTGTATGTGCTGAAAATAAGAAGCTGTGTTTTGAAGAAAGTAGCCTATATAACAAACTTATTTGTCTCCACTGAGAAGTTGTGCATGAGTGTTTTTATTTAATTTTAATTTTTACTTATTTGTTATTTCCCTGTCACCCTAGAATTATTGTCATGCATTATTGCCAGATTTCCAGAACTTTTAGAAATACGCTAATATGGGATGAAATGAATATCATTGGTAAAGCTGTAGGAGAGAAACAATGGCATTACTGTAAGAAACAGATCTTTCTCCCATTATTAATTTTCTCCGATCTAAAGTTTAAAGAACAGATACTTCATGGGAAACACTCTACTTAATTTGCAGTACACGTACAAAAATCATTTGAAGATAGTAATAACTTTTTGATCTTTACAACATCCTCATCAAGGGCTTTTTTATTTAAAAAATGGGGACAGACTTTGAAATTAACCCTAAAGAGGGTAATAATAATAATTATTATTATTATAACAACAACAACAAAAACAAGACTGGTAACATCCCATGTAACTGTTGTGATTTGTAGAAATGTCAGTGTGCTAGAATTTTGCCCCAGTACGGGATTTTTCATGCCAGTTACAGTATCTACTCACATGAGTCTCTCACATTTAAACACTATTAAACGTCAACTGACTGTCAGTTTTCAAATCTTCAATCTGAGGCACAGTAAGCGAGTGCATCAAAGAACTGAGCTGCTACCTCTATCAATAAAATAGCGGTCAAACAGTTTGTACTAGCTGTACAATTCACGAAATTTTGGAAATATACTGTACTTACAGTACCAGTACCATTTCCAACGTTTATCTGAAAATAAATTCTTCCTCTACTACTTCATTGATTTTCTGATATACATAAGCTGGGAACATGTACAAATTACCGTATAAATACTTTTACATCTTTAAAAATGACTCAAGTTATAGGAATGCACCTTTGCAATATACAGTATCACACAGCGAATCTTTCAGCATTATCTTCCAAACATATATCCTATAAATGACTAAAGATAAATCTCTTTATATACAGCACATAACATGGGCTAAATAAAAGGTGTATTTAAAACAAAAGGAAATGTGTGGGTAATTTTGCCCACAATATAATGAGGAAGTGATTATTTTTAGATTAATACAGTATGCTAAGAACGAAGAACATAAAATGTTTCTAATGATACTCATAATATCCATTTTCCTGCTGGCAGCAAAAGCTTTCAAAATGGCTCAAGTCATAGGAATGCACCTTCATAATGTACAGTATCACAGAGCAAATCTCTAAGAGAAAATATAATACAACCTCAATATATTCACCAGTTAGAGAAGCATACAAGGAGTGACATTCCATTAAGATGGAATTCTGAAAACAGGTTATAAGTTAAATGATGATCCTCTATATGATAAGTATCAAGAACAAAATAAATTTAAGTTCCCTCCAGTTTGATGCTTAGGAAGACACAACAATAGAAATTATCTCAACTTTCTGTGATCTTTTAAGTCACCTGCTGATAACATAAGAATTATTGGTTGTATCAAATTGTTGAAAGTATAATATAGGAACAGTTCAAGTGATCAGATTTCACCGAACTTCAGAATGGAACGAATCCCTTTGTTTCTCATAACATTGAATATACTGTACTGTGTAGGAAATTATATCAGTAAAATTTTGAGGCCTATAGTTAATGCTACGGTGGGAGGGAACAAAAATTGAACTATTGTACACATTAAACTCCTGATGGTCACCAAAGTGGCTCAAAGGACATATTGATAAAACCTGGATTTTTCCTACATTCCCAGTACCGGTGGCTGTACTCCCAGATCTCGTCACTGCTATTAGATGAATGCTTACTATAACAGAAGAAATAATCCAACTGATTAAAGTAAGTCATGATATTTTAGAATATATTTATGTTTCAAGAGAGAGAAAAAAATACAAAACTGTTGAGAATTGTGAACACATTTCAATAAAAGAGAAAAGAAGGAAATAAAAGAGACATTGTGACATTTTGACAACAGATGTGACCTGGTATAGTACACCACTATGCAACAGTAAACTATCTATACACCAATAATTGATTTCTACTAGAGCAAGTGTCATATATAAAAATAAAAACCATTGACGGAAATGTTAGGTTTACTGGTAGAAGCACAGGACACAATAAACATGTACCTATAATTTTCTAGATTTTTTGGGGGAGTTGTTACAAAATTATTTGGCTATTTGGTGGAAAGCAGTGATTATAATATATAGAATATATATATATAGAACATGTCAATAGTTTCCCCCAAGACAACCATCAAAAGCTTACCTAAACCACTTGGGCACATGTTGAATTCCTTCCTGTTCCTTGCGCTTGCGGCGATCTCGCTGGGATTGTTCCAACTGCAATTTCACCACCTCGGCAGCAGCCAAATTCCCTTCCTCCAGCAATCTGAAATAAGCAGGAATGTATCTCTTTTTGCATATTGGAGTGTGAGCAAATATCTTTACCCATTTGGTTAGTCTAGTTGAGCCTCCATTGCATACACTAGAGTTGCTTTGGACAGGGGCAGATATCCTGCATTTTTTGCCCGTTAAAACAAGAATCATCACCACCAGATTGCCTAGTGACTCAAACGCAAGACCACCTGGTTGCTAGTGAAGCATTTTCAACTTGAATTCATAAAATTAAAAACTGATATGTCCAGTTTGACATATTTCATATCCCAAGCAAAAATATTAAACATATTGGTTAAATAATAATTATCCGTATTGACTGACAATAGTTCTTGAAAGATGACAATGAATACCTATCAATACATTTATTAACATACTAGCAGTACCTGGCATGCACTACAATGCCAATCAAAGAAAGAAAGTGTTATGAAATATGAAATGAGAGTAAATAATGATGAAATGTATGTAAATCAAATAACCTCTTAGAGGCATAGATGGACAATTAAATAGAGGAATTAAGCAAATAATGTCACTCACAAACTGAAATGTTGCTGTGTGTATTCGATCCAATTCAATTGTCAAGCGTGCGTACTCATACAAGGAAAACAGACTGCCGCTTAACTGTATGAAATACACTCATATTGAAACGATTCACGCACCATCACTCATTTGTTGAAGTGGCTCGCCATCTATTGTAAAATGGATTTACCAATTCAGAAACCTTCGGGGCACACGCATAACAACTCACCGAAGTTCATTCGTTGAAATGATTCGCACGTCAACACTCACTTGTTGAAACGACTCATGCGACACCTACTGTAAAATGGATTTACTAATTCAGAAACCTTTGCAAGAGTGTACACAATAACTCACCAAAGTTTCATTGCAATCAGATAAATGGTACTGTATATGAATTGATAGGGGACTTTGTTGAAATGAATGACGCACCATCCCTCATTTGTTGAAACTACTCGTGTACCACCAATTGTAAACTAGAGTTACTAATTCAGAAACCTTTGCGGGAGTGTGCACAACAGCTAACCAAAGTTTCATCGCAATTGGATGTATGGTATATGAACGCATATGGGGCTTTGTTGAAACGATTTGCGCACCAACACTCATTTGTTGAAACTACTCTTATGCCACCAATTATAAAATGAATTTACTAATTCAGAAAAGTTTGCGAGAGTGTGCAAAAAAATCACCATAGTTTCATCGCAATCGGATGAAAGGTATATGAATGCATATGGGACAGAGAGACAAACAAACAAACATATCACATAACATTCATTTTTATATAAGTATAGAGATGAACTAATTAAAGTTCTGTGTACATGTTTCGAATCATCAGTGGGTTCTACTTCAGTATAAATTATTTGAAAATTAAAATCTTAAAAGAGATACAATGAAATGCAAAGATCCTAATTGTAATTCTTTATAATACACTAGCTGAATTACCCGTGCTTCACTACGCGTCATAAATAAATTAAAATGTGAAGGTGACAGTTAAAGCAGGGGATAGGCGAGGTGCTGCGCAGATGGAGATTAAGGATGGAACATTTTGTCCAACTACACCGCTCGGCATTGACCGTGTTTTATAGCACAAATTTAGGTTTTACTCGCTAACCGTTGGAGATACCTTTCGGATAGAAAATGTAATTTTAAACCTCGTATATGCCATCAAATGTTTGCTATTTCTTAGCGTTCTCTTTTTATTTGAAATGGAAATATGAAAGTTTGAAACCAAAGGGTGTAGTGACGTCACTAAAATGGTCGCCATCTTTAAATAGAGCAAAGATTTGAAATCAAAAGTAACCTATATATTAACCAGGTAAATCAGCTACTTCCATGTAAAATTCATGTAAATCGGACCAGTGGTACTTGCGTGATTGAGTAATACACAGACACACACCATCTCATTTTTAGCCTCGCTTCGCTCGCGTCATAGTCGTGCCATATTGTTATTCAATGAAATGCAGGTTTAACCCCGTTAACACCCCTTTAGAACCTGAATATCCAAAAATCCCTCCTTTGTAGACGTTTTCGACACACAACAAACATATCCCCAAAATATCATTCTTCTAACTTTAACAAGAGTTTAGTGCTTTTCAGTCGGTCAACACGAATATACCCAAAAGAGATGGGTTATGCCCTAATCCTGAAATAAATTACATGAGATTAATGCACTAAACTCTTGTTTACTAAGGCAACACTGAAAATATGGCTTCAAACACCACAATCTTCTAACTTTAATAGTTTTGGTTGCTCGATGAGAGTGAACATCCAAAAATCCTTCCTTAGTGGACGTTTTTCTTCCAGAATTTCACCCCTCCCCATAGTCCCCTTAAATTGCATTTATGAAAAAAAAAAAAAAAAAAAAAAACGGTCGAACACCTATTTATTTTATTTATTTATTTTTAAGCTGATTGATTTCCTTTCAAACTCCTCGCCTATGTCGTTTAAGAGATACACGCTCCGTTAGGAAACTTTCAACCCCCACTTTTCATCCCTTTCACCTCATAATATACACTACATCGAAAAACCATTAGACATGTGTCAGCTTATTTTTAATGATTAGTATATATGCCAAATATCACATCCCCAAATGAAACCACTCGTGAGATATTGTTATTCAATGAAATGCACGTTTACCCCCTAACACCTCTGTAGAACCTGAATATCCAAAACTCTTTCCTTAGTGGATGTTTTCGACATACAACGAACATATCCCCAAAATTTCAGGTTTCTAACTTCAATAATTTTGGCTGGGCGATGATGAGTGAGTGAGTCAGTCAGGACATTTTCTTTCATTTATTTTTGATAATTTCACCCCTCCCCATGAACCCCTTAATTTGGATTTATGAAACAAACGGTCGAACACCTATTTACTTATTTAAAGTTGTTTTCCCCCTGAGTTTGATGAGTGAGTAAGTGAATCAATCAGGACACTTTCTTTCCTGTTTTTTCCCCCAGAATTTCACCCCTCTCCAAGGGCCCCTTAAATTGGATTTATGAAAAAACGGTCGAACACCTATTTACTTGTATTTTAAGCTGTTTTTTCCCGCCGAATTTCAAACTTCTCGCCTATGTTGTTTCAGAGATACAAGCTCCGTTAGAAATCTTTCAACCCCCACTTTTCACCCCTTTCACCTCATAATATACACCACATCAAAAAACCCTCAGACACGTGTCTTCTTATTTTTAATAATGAGTTTATAAGCCGAGTATCACATCCCCCAATGAAACCAATCGGGAGATATTGCTATTCAATGAAATGCAGGTTTACCCCCTTAACACCCCTTTAGAACCTGAATATCCAAAAATCGTCTCTTAGTGGGCATTTGCGGCCCTTGAAGAAGCTGCATACCAAATTTCATTCCAATTCGTTCGGTGGTTTCTGAGATTTCGTGATGAATGAATGAGTGAGTGAGTGGTATTTGACAAATATATAGTAGATAGTGTCAAGTCTTTGTTATGCTCAACTCGGTTGACAGTGCTGTGTGAGCAGTTGAGTAACTAACGGGATTTCAAGTAAAGATCCTCATTTTCTATACCGGTAGTGCAGAGCGCAACTGGCATCCAGTCGGCCGTGTCTCGACTTGAGCTATGTTGCCATGGAAACTATCTGCCTTGCCATTCCTTCATGAGTATTTTATGATTTGATTAGCCTGTGCTTGAGTGCAAAAGGGCCGAAATCAGAAGAATGAGAAAGACTATCGAAAATGCATGTAGCCAGCGGTTTCTTCTGGGTCCTAAACTATGTGTATGCAAAATTTGGTTGAGATTGGTGGAACGGTGTAGATTTGTATACGGAACAGACCCACCCACCCACATACAGACTTTCACTTTTATATATAAGATTACTCATATCTAACCAACAAGCACTGAAAATCTGGTTTAAGAGATGTAAAAATCACTATTTTGAAACAATAATGATTAAAGATAGCTTTAAGGATTGTCAAATTTAGTCTGAGTGGTTCCTCAGTTTAGGGGCTGCGACAATGTGGTCATGAAGCCCCGTAAACTTTGGGTGTGTAGAATCTGTCTGATAACTGGTGTTAATTGTGATGGCTGTATTAGTGTGTGTTATCTGTAATTCAGTTAAGGACAGCAGACGATCAATTTCAAGTAGTTCCTACTTTTGCTACCAAATACTACCATCAACGACACCTAGCTGTGAACTTGGCTACTAGATCCAACAGCAACCGGAACTAATAGAGCATTAATCAAATCTAACATAAAAATTGTTTGCTTCACACAATTGTAGTTAGCGGTAGGTTCTTTTACATGCCATAAATCTATGACATGGGCCACATACTTTCAATCACACTTAAACAATTTTCTAAAACAGCGACATTGCTCAACGTCCACATGCAAGTTTAGGCTACTCACACACATATATACGTGGTACAGTCATTAAGTTCTGAGACTGAACGCATGGGGACGTTGTGGGGCACTATAGCGCATAGGTGGCGCCGTGGTATGGTACCATGTCAGTTAGTCTCTAGTCCCTGCAAGAGACAGTCGAGTGCATGCACTGGCAGCAGACGCACGGTCGTTGTGACGGTGATTTGAATGCGCCAGTCGAACCTGACGATGATCCGACGTTTCTCAACAGGATAATAACGGGAGACGAAACATGGTGTTTACTTTACGATCCGCAACTGAAACGACAATCAGCCACCTGGAAAACGCCATCACCACGGCAGAAAAAAACACGACAAGACAGGTCAAAAGGCAAGGTGATTCTGGAACTGTTTTTTGATTCAAATGGAATCGTTCATATGGAATTCCTACCAGAGGGTGCAACGGTAAACAAAACCCGCTACAAGGAGATCCTTGGCCGTTTACTTGATGCAATTCGCTGTAAGCGACCTGGGCTTTGGCGTGCAAAGAATTGGCTGTTGCAACATGACAATGCCCCTGCACATTGCTCTGTCCTTGTCCAAGAGGAACTTGCAAGGCAACAGGTGACAGTTTTTCCCTACCCTCCATACTCACCTGATCTCGCACCATGCTATTTTTTTTTTTTCTCTTTCCTTGCCTGAAAGCACTCCTAAGTGGGTGCAGATTTCGGTCGTCCGAAGAGGTCATGACGGCCACAAGAGAAGCCATACGGGACCTTCCTGCCAACTGCTTTCAGCGGTGCTTCCAGCAGCTATACCAACGTTGGCAAAAGTGCATAACGGCCAACAGCGACCATGTTGAGGGTGGATGTGGTTCTGTGTAGGTGTACGCCGGGTAATGCGGCAGCGTGTGCAACATACAGGGTCGTGAGGTGGCCTATCCTCCAGGCGTCAAGTCTCAGAACTTAATGACTGTACTACGTATATATACAGTATATCTTTTAGATTTCTCTATTTCTCTTTGTAGTATGAATCCAGATTAATTATATTCTTTAACATTTTACTCAGATGATAATTCAAGTTGATATTCACTACCCTGTCTGTATTTTATGCAAGCTAGAAGTATTTCTCTTTCATAATTGGAAAAACCATTTTGATATTCTAAAAACTATCTGATATTTTCATATATATATATTTACAACTTTGATGGAATAAGACTAGGCTACAATATAAAGGATATTTTATAGATGAATTTTCAACAAGCTTCATAGCCTATATGTTTCTTTGATTATATTTTTTTTTACATTTTTAAGAAAATTATTATTAATTAATATTGTAACAAATCTGTTTTCTTCTGTTTTAACATTTCTATATTTTTAAGAACATTTCAAAAAGTAATTTAATATACTTTTAATATATAAGATTTTATTTAGTCCTATAAGAATAGAAAAGATAGCGACACCCTTCAAACAAAATGTCAATAATGTGCTTGTAATCAAGAACCACTTGTCTCTCGATATCACTTGTCAACTGATAATTATGCCGAAGAAGACCACAATGTGGTTGAAACTAGTACATACAGCTTCTAGTACTTGATTTATTGACTTTTGGTGGATCACTCCTAATACCATTGTGGATTTATTAGTATATTTGTCAATAAGGACCAATACCGAATTAAATATGATTGATTTCATATCTGATTCTTGTTAGAACCATCAATTGCTTATCATCAGAAGAAGCAATTAATTTAATATCTCTGGTACATGTGATCACTTATCAGTTATCTTAAGAAAAGTATACATTAGATTGTATTCTAGTTGTTTTGAATTGTGTAAGTAATTGCGTTATTGTATTTAATGGGTTGTCAAATTATGTTGATGTGGACGCAGAGTCTGAAGTAGAAAACGGGAGAGTGACGACATTCCGCCAGGCCACCAACCTCGTGGTGCTGTCATCAGTGAGTGTGACAGTTTTGCTGACTTGGAGAGCGGCGGAAAAGAAGACGAACATGTAGGCAGCACTGACAGCATTGGAAATAATAATACAGCATGTATATTACGGCTTTCATGGCTCGGATTACTAGCCGTAAAACATGAATTATTTATGTAATAATACAGTGTTTAGTGAAGTATTAGTACACTAGGTTCAAGGTCTGCCCATTGCATCTTGAATGTCCTGATCCTAAGCATGCCTCACCCTCTAATGAACTACATCTTTTTATTCAAAAACGGCTGTGCATAGACAAGTGAAATTTTCCAGGGAGTGAGCCAACATGATGTAGATGAAAACATTAAAATTGGCTAATGTGTACTTTCAGGTTTCATTAGAGATTTTTTTTTCTTTCAAGTTTGTGTTTACCTTTTTCATTTCATTAATCTTGATTTGTAGAAAGAAAAAATGACTTGTGGAACAAAATGTGTATTGTAGTACAGTGCACTCCCGATAATTCGCGTGCGGATAATTTGCTTTGCGGTTAATTCGCGGGTCTCCAAATACATTTTAAATAGAAATTCTCACGGCAACTAATCATCATGCTAAGTAAAGCAATCTCTCAGTCATTTAAAAGAATTTTCGTGCGACGCAATGCGTAAAGACGAAATCATTGACATTCGAGAAGACTGAACTGCGTTTCTCTGTGATGGAACAGTAGGCCTACTTGCGCAATATTCGAAACATACGAGCAGGTTGCCGCGAGTGGTATAGCATAGATTTCCTTCATCTTCGAAGCCCAAACAATACAAGAGGAATGCGCTTTTACTGGGAACCTACCCTCCCTTTCCCAACAGCCACACTCAAAGGTCGCTGACCTGTGAGTTGTGAAGGGTGGATGCGCGGACAACGTATTGTAAACAGCGATTAATGCGTAACGACGTAAACTTTCGTGAGACCGGGAGCGTGTTTGTTGGATGCTCTTCATGCAGTCAACCAGTCATGAGAGAAAATTACCGCTACAAAAGCAAGCTCTTGCCGACATCTGTAACGACGATATTTTGAACGGGCAAGTTGGACACCGATGAAGACAATTATGATTTAAGACATGAAAGTAAAGATGAAATAGCACGGAATTTGACTGTTGGTGATGAAAACTAAGATCCAGTTGATATCGAGTGCGGGAGTGATGCAACGGAAATCCCGAAAGTTTCCCACAGAATCTAGTCACACTTATCTCTTATATAGAAAAACGAAATGAATTTTCGTTCTCTAACGTTTTCTTCAGAAATGTGCACTCGAAAATTAGAATAAACGATCTAAGAAACAAAACGGGATGACTTAAAAAAAATTATTGTAGGCATAATCCACATAGGCCTGCCTCTAGCCTAGCATGTCTTATATGACACTACAATCAAGTGTTTTAATTATTATTTTGCATTTCAAGCATATTTCAATATTTGAATCAATAGTTTTGTTTTTACTAGGCTTAACAAAAATAACTGCGGATAATTCGCGGTTTTCAATAATTCGCGGAATTTCGTGCATTAATTACCGCGAATTACCGAGAGTGCACTGTATAATGATCATGTTAGTGTTTTAAAGCAAATTATTTTCAACATCAAATAAAATTTTCACTATTATATCTTTGATTATTTTCTTGAATCATTACTACTGTATTTTATAAAAATTAACCTAGTATTTTTCGCAAATTTAAAAGCGACTGGTATTAAAAGGGTTAATAAGAAGTATTATATCAAGCTCACTTCTGATCTGGTCGAAATCGTGTGTCTGTGCTGGGGAGGTATTTGGCCATATCGGGATCCAGTTCATTCAGCTCCATTGCAAACCTTGTAAATCCATAATAAAGCTCATATTCTTCTGGCATAGTACCTGAAAAAAGGATCTTACAATGCAGATACATCACTCATATGCTATGTGAAGAAAATAATCAACTACATATAAGCAAATATAGTACAAGGAAGGAATAATACATTCTAATTTTGTTTCTTTGCAAGCATACATGATCTGATAGGGAACAAGGTGAAAAAAACAACAAAAACATGAACTAATTGTATGAATGTTGATCTAAGACTAAAAATAATAACTGATTATGAATAAATTAAACTTATGGCCTTTATAGAAAGTTATAATTTGAAGAAACTTGCATACAAATAGGGTAATCTTTTCTGCTAGGCCAATAGTATACATCTTAAGGATGAGGGATGGAACCCTGATAACTACTTTACCTTGAAACTCTTGATACTTGCTGGTATTGAAGTACCTGTTTGTGATATTTCTTCTTGAATGGTATTTTGATCTATATAAAATTAATCCACAAATGCATTTAAGTAAACTCTAAAATCCCACGGTCTTGAATTTGTAGCTGTGAATATTATGTGACATCATTGCCACACATTCTCTGGTTGACAAGAATCTATCTTCCCTGATAGTTTCATACTGACAGATGCGACAGATGGATAGCACTACTCTTCTGCTAGTTTACTCCCTTTTGATGGTGATTGAGCTCGGTCTGGTGAAAGATTTGTACATCAGAGGCTGCTCTGAGATGATTTCGTCTCTCCCTTGCTGTAGAGATTTTGATCTGGGATGCATTAATTCTTATATAGTGATCCTGAGCAAGTGTTGTGACCCTTGGGTGAACAGATCGTGGTCGATCATTAACATTACCCATCTACAGTGGAACGTGGATAATTCGAACTTCTATAATTCTAAATCTTCTTTAATTCGAATTTTTCTCTTGGTCCCTAGCATTTTATATACAATCAATGCTAAAAAATCGTGGTTAATTCGAATTATATTTTGGATAATTCGAAGTTTTTACGTGTAAAATCTCCGAAAAACAAGATGGTTCCCGAAAAAACTGTTCCGAGTGCAGCTCATGCAACAAACCACATCACAGAATTTACGCGTCTTTTTTTAATGTAGAAATGACGTAAGTGATTCTTTTTTCAGTTTCTTAAATTTGTTAGCTTCTTTTGTGATGGCCGAGAGACTTAATTGTAGGAAACAGGTAAAAATCTCAAACTTTTTTGAAAAACAGTACATTCCTCTAAGACTTAACTATATTGCTGGATTACTACTGTTGTTGAATAGGTGAATAGTACATTTTGTTTTTTATTTTATCATTAGAAACTTTTGAGGTTATTCACGATACAGTTATTTATTATACAGTGCTGTTGTCTGTTAATCTGCTTTGTTGAACAAAATCATTATGTAAACGTAATACAATATATTTTCTCTACCCTTTTTAAAAATCTTTCTTAATTCGAATTTTTGGATAATTCGAATTTTCTTACTGGTCCCTTGGTGTTCGAATTATCCAAGTTCCACTGTATAACTATCGCTTCCAGATCCTAGACATATCAATTTGTGGAACACCCTTGGTTTCAGAAATCATGCATTGTACAACATTACTTTGTACGAAAGGAATGATCCTAGCATGTTGAAACTTTGTTATTGTGTACCAGAATGACCAAAACACTAGCAGTCAAGTCTTCGCTAACAGTCTCCACATCGCTGAATGAAAAGAAGCTGACATAGACTGTCACACACACAATGCACCAAATGTGAACTACAGTGAAGTGTGATACATAGATTCTGACAATAATGCTAGAAAAATAAGTCGAAGTTATTCTAGAAAGGCATTCCAAGTAATAATGTTTGGACATTCATGAAATTTCGTTTAAGTGGGGGGAATGGAGCGAGTATTATACAGCATCTCTCGTCTTCTTCTTCCTAGCGTTGTCCCGCTGGTGCAGGGTCCGCTTTTCTGGTCACTGGCCTCCATTTTGTCCAGTTTCGTGCGTCAGCTGAATTTAGGCCGGTAATTTTTAAGTCACCATTTATTGTGTCTTGCCAACGCTGCTTTGGTCGTCCTCTGGGGCGAAGGCCTTCAACCTCAAAATGAAGGACATAGTTCGTAAAAGTATCAGGCGCTGCACGCAGGGCATGGCCATACCATCGAAGCCATTTCTCTCTCATATTGTCCAAAATTGGGGCAACACCCATTTGCTCCCGAATTGTGTCGTTTCTGACATGTTCATACCTGCCAACTTTTGAAAAGAGCTATCAGTAAAACTCACGCGCGACAAATAATCTACCGATTTTCGACATACCCCGGCTTGACGAAAATAATAATACTTCTGGGCTACAAAATACAATAATTCATGCTTTAAACAGGATACTTCAATGATGATGGCCTCCTCCCTTGTAAAATTCCAATCCGGAGGTAAACTAGCCCCCCGTTCGGATCTCCGGGTGGGGACTACTCGAAAGGGGGTTAACATCACAGAAGTGAGGCATGAAGAGCTGCATCAAACCAGTCAAAAGATTGAGGACTCAAACAACAACAACAACACTTCAATGAAATCATATCTATTTACATGATTTGTAGATGAACATAACAATCAAGAAGAAACCCATGTTAATCAGCAGCAGGCGTGGTGAATATTGGTTTGGGGCATACATAACAGGACTTCCTTGATAAATTAAGCAGATATACGATAATTGAAAAAGGCTTTACACAATAAAACTTGTTTAACGTAACACAGGCAAGAAATAATATAATACACACTGCAAATCACATGCTAGTTCGACATTAAAGTCATGGTTGTAGCCTTTTTAGCTTCCTGCAAAAAGTCTTGAGAAAATGTTTTGTCATAACAGGGACCACAAATCCTGGTCTTCAAAATAGAAATAGACTCCAGAGACTCATTGGACATGGATGATCTGAACTGTGTTCTATTTTTCTTCACAAGGATGAAAACACGTTCACATTCTGCATTGATATGGGTATGGTGAGAATAGAGAGCATTACTCTAGAAATTCGGTTATACTTAAGAAGTCCATCGGCTCCACGAATTCTTGATATTTGTGCCCAACTGGAATCACTTGCAGCATCTTGATGTGCAGCCAAAGTGTCATCTACCTGAAGAGCTGTGAACTGCCTCTGAAGCTCATTCACCACCTCATCTGTAGTTTCATTCTCTTCCTTGCATTACATGATAGGAAACTTTTCCAAGGAAAAACGAATGGAAGTAACTGTGCATCTTCAATTTTGTCTAACCTAGCAACTTGAGCATTCTTTAACACGTCATCCTTGAGTGGAAACTTGTTGATGATGTAGTCACAGGCAGTACACAAGTAGTTTCTCACTGATGAAAAGAAAAGGGATTTATCTGTATCCTGGAGATCACTCACTATGTTCGAAGTTTGAATGCCAATAACTAACTCATCATCACTTCCTTGATTTTGAATCAAGTTGTACTCAATTTCAAGCAATGAGGTGCTTTTGACAATTTTGGGCCTAACAAACTTGGTGAACAGCTGCTTTACCAAATCCTTTAGAAGTGCTAATAACAAGTGAACTTGTGGGGAAGAAGTCTGAAGGGCAACATTCAATTTGTGAAATACAGGAATAGTCACATGAAGGAAAGTGCAAAAGGCCTTGTTCAAGTTTGAGGACAGGAACATAAACAATTTTTGCTCACGAGTTGTGACAGAAGTCTTACTTTTTAGGATGGGTTTGTCACATTTGGAAGAATATGCTATTATATTAGGGGCATGTGTAGTAGCAGAATCAAGAATTCTCTTCTTCTGATACTCTTTGGATCCACTTTGTTCAACTTTAGGTACGGTATTCTGAAAGATGTCAAGCTTGTGGAAATGTTTTGGGTACATAATATTACTTCCTGCTTGAAGAAAGAAAGAAAGAAAGAAAGAAAGAAAGAAGCGGATCCCACTGGTCCAGTAGTCTATCCAAACAACTGCCTTAAGATAACCACTAGATATACATGCTTCAGAATGTTCTTTGCCTCTTTATTGTGCAAGTTCTGAAATTTCTGAAGGCGTTCTTTTCTCTTTACACTCTTCTCTAAGAAATAAAATACATCAACAAGGATCTCATCCACTTTAACTGGTAATCTCCAGTACCTTTTTCAGCTGCTAGATTAATCAGGTGGCAAATGCAACCTATGATGGCAATACCTGGTTGAACTTCCTTCAGAACTGCTGAAACCCCATATTTGTGTCCTATCATAACAGGAGCATTGTCGGAGCAGAAAGCCTAACAGTTTTCAATAAGAGTCGTCAAGTTGCAAAACCCGTTATCTCCAGACAAACAAATGTTTCAGTAAGGGCAAAAAACTGTAATTTGTTATGGAACAAAGATAGGAGGTTGATATTTTGTAATTAAACTGTAAACGTTCATCTTCATCATACCGCAAAATCTCCAAAAAATATAACTTATAAATCCCATGTTATTTGCAAAAAACATTTGGACATAACGAGTTTTGCGGCAGTTTTATGGAGATGAAGGTATTTGCAGCAGTATATGGAATAGCGTGTGCAGATTTATGGTGAACATGTTTTATTAGCTATACTTAAAAGAATTACACCATGAAAATAGCATGAATGGAAATAATTTTAAGGTTAGGATATAATCTGATTTGATTTGACTTTATGATAAGACTACATCAAGAAATTATCATTCATTCAAAAAGTTTTGTAAGTTCTTTAATATTTTGCACAGTTATATTAACAATCCGTAAGCCTCCGTGGGTTAGGCGGCAGCACGCCGGCCTCTCACCGCTGGGTCCGTGGTTCAAATCCCGGGCACTCCATGTGAGATCTGTGCTGGACAAAAGGGAGGCAGACAGGTTTTCCTCCGGGTACTCCGGTTTTCCCTGTCAAAATTTCATTCCAGCAACACTCTTCACTATCATTTCATCTCATCTGTCATTCATTTAATCATTGCCCCAGAGGAGTGCGTCAGGCCTCGGCAGCCGGCACAGTTCATATCCTCGCCACTGGTTAGGGGCTTCATTCATTCCATTCCTGACCCGGTCGGAGACTGGAAGCAGGCTGTGGATTTTCATTTTTTTCATATTAACAATCCATTATTATCCTCAACAAAATCTCCCACATCAGAGTCATTGTCTGGCACGTCTTCATTGTTTAAAGTTTGCTGCTGGTCGAACAGTGTCTTGAAGAACATGAGGTCATCGTTCCTTATCCACTCTCCCGAATGTTTGGTCAGCAGTGTATTCAGGTCGTTGAGCTTCTCTTTCTTAAGAGGAATCCCTTACTCCACTGGTACAGGCACAATAGCAGATAAGGATTTCCCACGCTTCAATATGCTTTTCGCTTCACCACAATCGCTGTTGTAGTTTACTTCACCTCTTATAACACAGTTGCCTGATTTTGTTCGTGTAAGTACGATCCTCTTACAAGGTTGAAGTTTGAAATGCCAGTTACCCGGTTCCTTCAGTGTGTTTCCAGTTCATCAAAGGACAGCTGTTTCCCACCCGAATCACAGTAGCATGAGATTTAAAGATGTTAACATACTCTTCATCCGTAAGAAGTGTTGTATGCTTCTTAATATCGGTCTCAATTCGTCCAAACACCTTATCAGAAGGGATAAACGAATGCCCTACCACAGGAAACAGCAGAGTTATCTTTTTTATCGAAGGAGGACAATCTGCAGCCAAGAACTTGGCAAGCATTCCAATTAGGGTACGGCGGGGCTAATTCGCCCACGGGGCTTTCCCGCTCAAAATAAGCTTGATGTTGCACTGAGCAGCCACCCTGCTCAGCTGATATCGCCCTTTGTGTTCAGTGTGACCCTCGGTCTCTGTGCTACTATATCCATCGTTGGTTTGAGAGTAATAATAATAATAATATCATATGGCCTCGGGTGCCTGGTGCAAGCTTTGTTAATTGACACCCAGAGGGTAGCTAGCTTGTCGAATTTCGTCGTTCCTTTGAACGCTATGAAAGTCAAGGAGGTTAGATATCTAAACTCCTTGACACTACAGCGCTTTCAAGTAGAGAATGGAGGAACTTTGTGTTGGCGGAAAATCCCGAGATTAATTTTGCCATTGAACACGGCCTACTGAATTCAAATGGGTTCTTTAACATGCCAACAACGTATGACATGAGTATCGTGATTTTTGTCGCCTTCAAAAATCCCTTACCATGGCCAGGGGCGAACCTGCAATCTTGGGGTTGGTAGTCCGACACTATAACCACTCACCCACCGTGGCAAGCTTGTTTGAGAGTGACAGCTTGAGTGTTGAGTAAAACAAAGGAAGAATACTGCAAGGTACGTTGTTCATGTTGTGGAATTTGTCGTCATTAAAAATGTGTGCCCTTAACTTAAGGATTATTGTCCAGTGTAGCGGCTTTTTTTTTTCTTCTGAAGTGTAGCGCCTGGCAGTCTGAAGGTTAAGTTACATCTGGACATAGCAGGTAGCGCGTTTCCTTGGTCACAGCCAACACAAGACGCGCTATTGTAAATTCCAGTAATTGGGGCTACTCCGCCCAGAAATATCGGGGCTAATCCGCTCAGCCAAGTCTTCTCTCTTGTTATAATATTGCAACCAAATGATTTCAGATAGCAGATTAGTATCTCTTTCTTGTTACGTTAAGATGGTACGAACATATAAAAGGAAAGGGCCAGTTCGAAAAAGGACGGAGGAAGATATTGACCGAGCTATTTCAAGTGTATTACGAGGCGTTGTGAGCATGAGAGGTGCAGCTGGACTTTGGAATGTGCCTTATTCAACACTTAAAAATCGTGTTCATTTGCGTAAACGACAAGGACCCTTAGAGAAAATCATAGTGGACAAACCACCGGGTCATCCCACAGCTTCCCGGCTAATATGCTTGGCAGCAAGAGGATTTGGAAGCACACCAGAACAGATTCGAAGGGCAAAACGGAGCTTAAAAGTTGATAAGGCCCGTAAAGAAAAGGTTGCCAAAACCTTCTCGAGACATTCGCAAGACAAATGACCGGGACCTCCAATCCGTACGACCAAATGTCTTTGACAAGGAAGAAACACCATGTGGATTTTGTGGCGTAACTTTTTATACCGCTCAGTCATTGATCACTTCTCGTGATACTTTCAATGTTTAGCTTGGCCCATTTGTCGGTCAAATTTGTTTCTTGTTACCGAGATCCCCGAATGATAATTATTTCTTTGTAAATGTATTAATTGCTTAAACTATATGCATAACCTTGTTATTAATCACCTAATTCATAGATATTATAGTTACTCACCTAGTGTTTAAGGCTTCCGCAACACATCACTACAACGACTACACTGAGCCTGTCTGCTGCTTGCCCGCTGTCGCCACGAGCTCGTGACGTCATTTCCTTGGCCAACCAATAGCAGCGGTGTTTTTGGTCAGCTGCCTCCCTCGGCGGGGTTTCGCCGCTATAAAACCTCGAGTCATCTTCTGGGTGATGTGCCACTCTTCATCCATTCTTCGGCCACGACTTACGGGCCACTCTGGGCCGCTATTCTTCGGGCTTACTCTACGGCCAACATTCTACTGTCAACATGTGACAATCTACCTTTTGGTCACCACTCTGAGACCAATAAACTTCAAATATTCTCGCCAAGACTTTTCAAGTACCGCAGTGAGAGTCATCATCTACGACTAATAGTAATAATCTTCATGGTGCACTATCTCGCATTGAGGAAAGGCACAAGGAAGGAATGTCAACAGTAGTTGCTACGCGCCGTGGTCAGCCAGGACCAAAACAAGTTTGTAAACAAACTCCAATCTCTCCAGTGCACAACAACAGCAGTGATACCTCTCAAATGTGTGGAGTGGGTTGCCTACTGGGGCTGACAAATGGTGATACGGGACTGTTTGTATAAATTTCTTCGCTTGAGGGATGATTCACTCTGGACATACCCTCCACTAAAGTGTCGCCAAAAGATAAGTTTTTTAGCACTCATTTATAGAACATTTTTATTGCCTCTTCTATTTTAAGAAGACAAAGTTGATCTTTGCCATGAACTTTTTAATAAGAAGCTCAAGTATTTTCTTCAGTGGTTATTAATTGATGTTTTGTTTACTTAAACAGTATAATAATAAATTGCATATTTGTTACCTATTATGTTTAATTGTGAAATCCTTCAGCCCCTTACATTAACGCATAATTCAGTCTTATTGCTTCACCCTAATGATATTGAATCCAAGCTAATGCTTGTTGCTGTTCTCCCTCTATGAGTTGGAGTTTTCTGGGGCAAACTCCACCATATTTATGGTGCCGAAACCTGGGAAACATATCTGTTGCACCCTGGGAATGTTACAAGTTTCATATCTTGGATTTCACATTAAACATTAACAATTTTGGTTTATTGTGTTTCAACACTAATTCAAATTGTAAGTTTCAGCCTAAGGCGCATGTTCAGCAGAGGAGGAGAGAAACGTAAGCTAAGCCGGTTTCTTCCGCATCAGACTAAACCTTACTACCTAGCAAGCTGTCATCCTCTGGCTTCCAGTACTCGAAGTCACAATATTGACGTGAGTAACGAACAACTTTTAACATGCCTAACCTTGATGAAAAACTCAGCAACGCCAGAGCCTCTTGTAAGGGCAAGCTCACACGGTTTCGTACTTTTTTAACGGAGCTTGAACCCCAAGAGCGCAATCTTGACATAATTTCGCAGAGGCTTAAGAATTATGAACAAGCCTTTGAGAAATATGATGAGATACAATGCAGCATAGAAACTCAGCACCCGGACCAGCAAAGTGATAGGTTGGAAGTTGAAAAATTATGATGATTATGATAATTGTTGTTTTAAGGGGCCTAACATCGAGGTTATCGGCCCCTAATGAAATGAAATGACGTGAAATGAAAGGATGTAGATAAAAACAACTCACTGCCATGAAAATGAAAATGAAAATGGTGTTTATAAAACAGACAGTGAGCCCCAAAAAATTATGCCTTATTTGAATAAAAAGAATAAAAGGCGGATGGTAAAAAAGGATAAAACAAATAAGGCATAGTGAACAATACAATACATAACACAATAAAAAACATAAAACAGATTTAACCACAATTAAAAGTCGTAACTACACATTAAAACTTAAAAAAGTAACCACTCTCCCTCATGAACCGGATGACGAGGTCAGCTGACGGCCCGTCATCACGGAGAATAAGGGAGAGGGTATTAGGCAGTTTAAGAGTCCTGCGCAGATCGGCCAGATTCACACACTCCAAGAGAAGGTGTGCCACGGTTAGGTGGGCGCCGCAAGTACACACAGGGGGATCTTCTCGCTTCAGCAAGTGGGAGTGCGTAGCAATCCCATGGCCGTTCCGGAGTCGACAGAGTACCACAGCTTCCTTCCGGAGAAATCGGAAGGAAGATTTCCACACCTTCGTTGTCTCCTTGATGCCTCTCAGTTTGTTGGGTGGAGGCGTGGCACGCCATGCTTCCTCCCAATGCGACAGGATCGAATGCCGCAACTGAGAGCGCACATCACTAGCAGGCACCTTATATGGTAGCGAAGGCAGTGCGACTGCCTCTCTCGCCGCCTGATCAGCAAGCTCGTTTCCCGCAATACCCATGTGGCTAGGAAGCCACACAAAGGACACCCCGGCCCCAGCGGAACGCGAACTGACGAGCAGGTTGTGCACACGCTGGACCAACGGGTGCTTCGGGAAACACACATCGATCGCTTGCAGCGCACTCAGAGAGTCAGTACACACAAGAAAGTGCTGGTGATCGTCTGATAACGTGTACCGCAGAGCCTCTAAGATGGCATAGAGCTCCGCTGTGTACACGCCACAGGCATCGGGAAGTGAAAAGAGAAACCGACGATATTCAAACACAAATGCACAGCCTACTTTCTCGTTTACCCTCGAACCGTCCGTGAATACAAGCCCTGATCCCGGATACCGGCTCACAACGGACTGGAACAGCCTCCGATGGACGGAGGAGTCAGTGTCCGACTTGGGGCCGGTGTGCAGATCCAGGATGATGTCAGGGCGAGAGACCATCCACGGAGGGGCCTTGCTAGGTACTCGGACGATACAGGAGACAGAAGGAAATCGGAACTGACGGTATAAGTCATCCAAGCGAATCCCCGCCGGCCGAGTGGCTCGGGCGAGCGCATCATACAGCCGGCATTTCGGATTGGAAAACAAGCATGGATAGCTTGGATGAAGGGGCATCTGTCGAATAGTTGCAGCATAGGTCAGCAGTACTTGTTGGCGCCTCAGGTGTAAAGGAGGTACACCAGCCTCGGCGAGCAAGCTGACGACTGGGCTCGTCCGAAAGGCACCCGTCGCCAGCCTCACACCCCCGTGGTGGACACTGTCCAGTTTAACAAGCACTGACTTACGGGCCGAACCATATGCTACACTGCCATAATCCAATCGAGATAAAATCAGAGCCTTATAAAAGCGTAGGAGCACCGCGCGGTCCGCCCCCCATGATGTGCCGCTAAGAAACCGCAACATGTTGAGTTTCTTAGCACAGGTAGTTTTCAAACACCGCACGTGTGGCTCCCACGTCAATTTCTGATCGAAAAGGAGCCCAAGGAACCGGTACGCAGCAACGACCGGCAAAGCCACATCGCCCAGATAAAGCTCAGGATCAGGATGGAGAGTGCGCTTTCGGCAGAAATGGACAACCGAGGACTTAGCGGTAGAGAATCGAAAGCCATGCTCTAGTGTCCAGCGTTCCACTCTCCGAATAGCTTGTTGTAGCTGTCGTTCAGCGACCGCCATATTTTGCGCACTATAATGTAGAGCGAAGTCGTCTACATATAGCGACGGTACCACTGCTGGACCAGCAGCAGCGACTATACCGTTTATGGCAATCGCAAATAATGTTACGCTAAGCACCGATCCCTGTGGGACTCCGTTTTCCTGTATATGATATTGCGAATATGTCCCCCCTATTCGGACACGGAACAGGCGAAGGGACAGAAAATTCGCAATAAAAACCGGCAAGTTACCTCGGAATTTCCATTGATGCAGGGTAGAGAGGATGCCGTAACGCCAAGTGGTGTCATAGGCCTTCTCGAGATCAAAGAAAACAGCGACTAGGTGCTGTCTCCGGAGAAAAGCGTCCTGAATGGCGGTCTCCAGGCGTACCAGATGGTCGTTGGTACACCGAGACGCCCTGAAACCACACTGGTATTCATACAGGAGTCCCTGTTTCTCCAGGACCCACACTAGGCGCCGATTGACCATCCTCTCAAAGAGCTTGCACAGACCGTTAGTGAGACAAATAGGTCTGTAACTCCCTGTCAATTTGGGATCCTTATCGGGCTTCAGGATAGGTATAATGATACCTTCCTGCCATTGCGCTGGAAACACACCTTCCAACCAGATACGATTAAACACCCTGAGCAAATAACGAATGCTCTCATCGTTAAGGTGTTTAAGCATCTGGTTGTGAATATTATCCGGGCCAGGAGACGTGTCCCCGCAGAGCGCCAGCGCTCCGCGGAGTTCCCATTCTGTGAAGGGCACGTTGTACTCCTCCGAAGCGCGGAAAGCAAAACTAAGATGGAAACGTTCCGCTTCGCGCTTCAGGGCCACGAAGGCAGGGTCATAGTTATTGGAACCGGATATATCCGCAAAATACGAGGCGAGATGGTTTGCAACGCAATAAGGATCTGTAACCAATTCATTATCAATGGAAATTCCCGGTACAGTAGAAGATGTCTGAATTCCCGAAATGCGTCTTAGTTTAGTCCACACTTGAGAGGAGGGGGTATGTGCCGTAATAGAAGACACATACCGTTCCCAGGATTGTTTCTTACTCTGGCGAATAAGAATCCGTGCCTTGGCACGAAATTTCTTAAATGCCACCAAATTGGCCATGGTTGGACGCCGACGGTAGTGCTTATGAGCTCGACGACGGTCTCTTATTGCCGCTGCAATATCCTCTGTCCACCAAGGGACGAGTTTGCGACGAGGAGTCCCAGAAAAGGATGGAATGGACTCTTCGGCGGCAGCAAGAAGCACATCGGTGATGTGCTGTACCTCGTCATCGACGCTCCTGCAACCAAGATCAACGAACACAGCTCGTTCTTGAAACGAGGGCCAATTTGCCCGCTTTAGCACCCAACGACTGGGGAACTCCACGGGCTTCTGGTTCAGAAGTGTAAGAACGATCGGGAAATGGTCACTGTCACAGAGGTCGTCGTGTACATTCCAACCAAATAGGGGGACCAGCGCACGGCTACACACACTCAAGTCAATGTGTGAGTACGTGCCGTGCGCTAAGCTAAAATGTGTAGCTTCCCCTGTATTTAATAGACATAAATCCATCCCTTGAATTAAGCCCTCCACGTCCCTTCCTCTGGGGCAGGAAGATGGTGATCCCCAGTGGGGGTGATGAGAGTTGAAATCACCCACGAGTAGGAAAGGGACTGGAAGTTGATCAACAAGATCAAAGACTTCATTAATATCAAGGGGCTGGTTCGGTGGAAGGTACACGTTACATACAGTTGTCATAGCAGGCAAGGACACGCGAACTGCAATAGCTTCCAGAGGAGTGTCGAGTGGAAACTCCTCACTATAGCAGTCAGAGCGAACGAAGGTACAAACGCCCCCGGAAGCCCGGGCGGCGTCTTGTCGCTCTTTAGAGTATAGTCGGAAACCTCTCAGAACAGTCTCGTGATCAGGTCTGAGGTTCGTTTCCTGTAGGCAGACTATACTCGCTGCGTATTGGGCAATAAGCTGACGGAGCTCTGTCAAATGCCTGTCATAACTGTTACAATGCCACTGTAACAGTGCCATTGTGTGGACTTAGGGAATAAGTTGGAGCAGCAAGCTACAACTTAGACTCTGGAGGATCATCATCCACTACGTCGACTATAATCTCCATGTCCTCAGGCGAGGTCATGGAGTGACTCGACTCGGTGGAAGATTTCCTGGACGCAGTTCGGCGGCGGGGGGAACTCCGTGGGGAGCGCGTAGATCTGGGGACCGAAATGTCCCCAGGCGCAGAAGCATCCGCAGGTGTGGGCGCGGATGGCTTCCCCTTTTTTGGAGAAAGGGAATGCGTAGTGCGGGGTCCCTTCTTACCCGCCCCCGCCTCTTTAAGATATATAGACGGGTCAGGAGCCGAATTCCTGACCCTGGTCGACGATGCCGCCTCCGCCGGCTTCGGCGCGGCTTTCGCCGACCGTTTGGGTGGGGAGAAAGTCTTCGACTTCCTTCCGAGTGGGGAGTAAGTCTTCAACTTCCTCCCCTGCTGTGCGGGCGGAGCAGCCTTCGCTCGCACAGCCTTCGTGCTGGCCGAAGGTGGAGTTGAAGTCACCTTCGGGCTTTCCGTTATAATCTTAGGAGCTGGTTTCGGAACAGGAAACTCAGTTGCAGGTTTCACAGCTGGTACAAAAGATGAGGTAGCCGGGACCAAATTTGGTATGATGGCTCTATAATCAATCGTTGGAGAAGGCGAAGTCGTGGTACGGTACTTCTTGCGGGCCTCCTGGTAGGTGAGACCATCCAGGGTTTTGATCTCCTGGATTTTCTTCTCACTCAGGAAGACAGGGCAGTTCCTGTCCCGAGGAGAATGAAATCCAGGGCAATTAGTGCACTGATAAGGTGTTGTGCACTCTTCCGCTTCGTGTGGTACCTTACCGCATGTTCCGCAGATTGCGGGGCTCGAGCATCGGGATAACATGTGCCCGAACTTCTGGCACTTATAACACCTCATTGGTGGAGGGATATAAGGCCGTACGTCACAACGGTAACTTGTAACCTTGACTTTCTCCGGGAGCACCGAAAGCTCAAAGGAAATAATGAAAGCACCAGTATCCACAATTTGACCATTGACCTTGCGCGTAATGCGCCGGACATCAGTCACGTGATGGTGCCGCATATCCTCCTTGAGCTCCTCGTCAGTGTTCAGAATCAGGTCCCGGTGGAAAATAACTCCTCAGACCAGATTCAGGGACGTGTGCTTTTCCACTTTGACGGGAATGTCGCCAAAGTGGTCACATTGCAAAAGTTGTTCAACTTGCTCTCCAGTCCTAGTCTTGAGCAACAAGCTACCGTTCCTCATCTTTTGTACTTTCTCAAGCTCACCATAGACACCTTCTATGTGGCGAGAAAACAAAATACTCTTTACCAGCTTGAAATCACCCCCATCTGTTCTGCTAGCTACCAGAAACTTGGGGGTGTTAGCAACCAGATTTTCACGCACAGATTGTTCCCAGGGGGTTGATCCCCGTAGGGAATCAAATGTTAAAGACTTGGGTGTAGGACCACCCTGTTTGGGTGTAGGTCCACCCTGGTTGGGGATTTTTCTTTTTGAACCCATGGCCAGATCATCCTCCCCGAATGCCACCGACATCCGATCACGGGCCGTCACAGTAGGCGCTACCCAGCCAGGGCAAGGCCCGCCTAGCTTGGAAAGCATTGCCCGGGGGTCCGATGTTTTACAATGCCGTATCGGCATGTACCCCTTGGCATATACTGGATTTTACAGCTCAGACATTCGGCTGTGCGGGGACCTGCGTAGCCAGGCGGATACTACTGAACGGGTACATGGCACACCCACCTGTCGGTGCGGCCAAGACCGGAACAGGCTTTCGAGCGTAGTCGCTAGCGTAAGTGGCCCATCCCCTAACAGCACGCACATATAGAAACTTTGGTTGCCAGACCCTGAAAGCAGTGCGATATAACCTAATGAGAGTTATACCGCACGGGTGTATGTCTTTTAGAGCTGACTGTCAAACCCTCGAAAGGGGACCGTTCCGAGAAGCCCTTTTAGTCGCCTTTTACGACTGGCAGGGAGTACCGTGGATGTATTCGCTTCCGCCCACCCACTGGGGGTTCAATTAACAAAACAACGCGGAGTCCTTAAAGTATAGCCAAGGTCGCCCCTTTTAGTCGCCTCTTACGACAGGCAGGGGATACCGTGGGTGTATTCTAAATCCCCCACCCACAGGGGGATGAAAAATTATACTATCAGGGATTTGCTGAAGCTAAACAGCTTATTAGGGCTTTAACTTTAAAAGAAAATCAAGAAGATCTAACTTCTGCAGCATCTTCTACATCTTTTTCACGCATTATATTACCTAAATTAGAAATACCCAAATTCACTGGTAAGGACATAGAATGGGAGCCATTTTTTGAATTATTTAATTCTTTAGTACATGAGAATACTTCTATCCCAGTAATTCAAAAATTTCACTACTTGCGTCGGGCAGTTCAAGGCAACGCACTTAACCTGATTCAAGCACTTTCTTTGATCAGTGATAATTATGAAGTTGCTCTGAATCTTCTTAAGGATAGATATGGGAACATTTGTTTATCTATTCAACGCCATATACAAAGCTTATTCGAGTCACCTAACGTGTAAGCAGAAAACAGCTTATCACTTCGTAAGTTGATTGACACTGCAGAACTACACGTCAGAGCATTGTCCAATTTAAACCAACCTGTAAATCACTGGGATTTATTTCTAGTTCACCTCATTTCTGCAAGATTGGCAGCAAGTACATTAAAAGACTGGGAAACAGAACTTTCCCAGCATTTGCAATGCACTTATGAGGCAATTATTAACTTTTTGAAGGCTAGAAGCCAAGTCTTTTCCGCCATAGCTAATCAAAAATCTAGTATTTCAGATTCAAAAGCCTTCTCAAAAGACAAGTTTAGCAGTTCTAATCAAAGAATTTTAAGATTACATGCTCTTCCTGTTGATGCTCGGTCACCTAACCAAATGCAAACCAAATGTCAGCAATCGCATAATTTATACAATTGTGATGAATTTAAATCTTTATCAGTAGATGAAAGAAGAAAGTTAATTACGAACAAAAAACATTGTTTCAACTGTTTGTCAGGAACGCATATGTTAAACAATTGCCGTTCACAACGTTTATGCTTTCATTGTAAAGCTAGACACCATTCCCTTTTGCACAGACATGAAAGATCACGGTTATCAGGACCAAGCAGTCCCAATACCAAGTCTAATTCTGAGACTTCTCAAAATAGTGCGCAGTCGTATGCTCAAAGTTCTACCTCGCTTGGCAAAGTCCAGGTTTTATTATCTACCGTGCAGGTTCTATTGAAAAATGCTTACGGGAAATGGGTATCTGTCAGGGGATTATTAGACAATGCCGCTACTAACAATTTTATTAGTGAATCTTTGGTACAAAAGTTAGGCCTCCCAAAACATCCTACCTCAATAGAGGTTACAGGAATAAACTGCTCTAAATCGCAATCCTTAAGCTTTGCTAAAGTGGATCTGAAGGACACTAATAATCTTGGTACGCAGTTGCAATTAGATTGTTTGATTATCAAGTCTATAGGCAACAATATTCCCGGCACTTCTTATCCTATTCAAGGTTGGAATATCCCGAATTTTGTCCAGCTAGCTGACCCTCATTTCAACAGAGCTTCGCTCAAGCATATTTTGGCAATGTCTTCATTCCAATAAAGTAAAAATTGCTCCTAATGTTTTCTTCCGCGAAACTGATTTTGGTTGGATCGCAACTGATCAAATATACCGTAATCCTATTCAAACTGTATCGAATTGTTATTTTGTTGGTGCCGATTTGAGTCAAGAGCTGACCAAGTTCTGGGATCTTGAGAATGTTCAGGCTACTTCTTCTTCTTCTTCTAACGAAATTTGTGAAAAGTTATACATGGAAACCACTGTTTGCACTGCTGAAGGCAGATTTATAGTAACTCTTCCACGTATTCCTAATCCTCCCGCCATTACGGGCTCGCATTCCAGAGCACTCAGGGCACTATTTGCTATTGAAAATCGGTTCAAACGAGATGCTTCTGTTAAAACTCAGTATGCTTCCTTTATGGAGGAATACGAATCATCCAATCACATGGAGGTAATTTCTAAAATCAGAAGAAATTGGCAATCCTTTTAAGGAAATAGTTTATCTAAATCATCACCCGGTATGGAAATATTCTTTAACACAAGACAATATAAGAGTAGTTTTTAATGGCTCATCACCAGATTCCAATGGAGTCTCTTTAAATGATACCTTGCAATGTGGTCCCGCTATTCAAACAGATCTCACCTCTGTCTTGCTTAATTTTCGATGGTTTCCTATTGCTGTAATCTCAGATATTAAGCAGATGTACCGGCAGATTCTCGTAAATTCTGAGCAGCAAGATCTGCAAAGAATATTGTGGCGCGATGAGAGTTCCAAACCCATAAAGATATTTAGATTGAAGACTGTGACATATGGCCTGAAGCCTTCAGCCTTTCTTGCGATTCGGTCTCTCCACATGTTAGCTGAGCAAGATGGTCATCTGTATCATCCTTTGGTCTCTGAGGCATTAAAAACGGCATTTTATGTTGACGATTTCTTGTAATCTTTCCCTAATATTTCTGAAGCACTCCTTGTGTGCGAAGATTTGAAATCCCTGCTCCTAGGAGGTGGTTTTCCGCTCCATAAATGGACTTCAAATTCTACTGAATTTATATCAAAATTTTCATCAGAGGTCCCAGTTGATGAATTTGTTGCTATTCCTACTGATGAAGCAGCCGTAAAAGCATTGGGTGTTTTTTGGTGTCCTTCTTCTGATACCTTCTCTTATCAGGTACATTTGTCAGAATCTCCCCCTGTAACTAAGAGGCAAGTTCTGTCAGAAATCGCAAGGATCTTTGACCCTTTGCAATATATTGCTCCTATAGTTATTGTTGCAAAAATTTTCCTGCAAAAGCTTTGGTCATTAAAATCTCACTGGGATGAAAATCTCCCCTTTCCTCTTTTAGAAGAATGGTTAGAGTATCGCAGTAGTTTGCTGGATCTCTCCAAGGTTTCTATACCCCGCCTTTTAATTTCTAATCCCTTATGCCAGCAATATGACCTGCATGTATTTTCTGATAGTTCAGAACGGGCTTATGGCTGTTGTGCATACATAATAGGACGTTCCTCAGCCACTTTCCCTGGATTTTCTAATTTAGTGTGCGCTAAATCAAAAGTTGCTCCACTTAAAACGGTATCATTGCCGAGATTAGAATTATGCTCTGCTTTAATGGCAACAGAATTAGCTACTAAACTAAATGTCAGTTTAAAGTTAAAATTTTCCCGCACATTTTTTTGGAGCGATTCTTCTATTGTACTAGCTTGGATTTCCAAGCCTTCTTCTCATTGGAATACCATTGTGGCAAATCGCGTTTCTAAGATTCATGAAGTTTCTCATTCTGAACAATGGAGACATGTTCCTAGCCGTGAAAACCCCGCGGATATAATATCACGTGGTTGCACGCCTAAAAAATTGATTTCTTCAGACCTGTACTGGAATGGTCCTCCTTGGCTAAGTCAGGAATCATCTAGCTGGCCTCGCTTAGCTAATCAATTTGCAGAAGAAGTACCTGATGCCCGCACTGACCCTGTCACGTCACATCTTACTTCTACTAGCCTTTTTCAGAGATACTCTTCATTTGATAAATTGATTCGTGTAGTGTCTTATATATTCCGGTGGAAATATTTAGTAATTGATCAACCATTGAAGCCTCAACCCTTTCTCACCAGAGTAGAGTTAGAATTTGCTACTCGCAAGATTATGTTGCTTGTTCAGCAGGAAGTATTTGCTCCTGAAAAGCAAGCTCTTATAAGTGGTAAAGATTTACCCAAGTCTAGCAGGCTTTCACCACTCACTCCTTTTCTAGACCAGGACGGCATAATACGTGTGGGTGGAAGATTAGCTATGTCTAGTTGTGAGGATGGGAAAAAACATCCCATCATCCTTCCTTCAAAGCATCCTATCACTACACTTATAATAAAGAAGTTTCATTATAAACACCTTCATGCTGGTACTCGCACCTTGCTCTGTCTAATTCGTGAACTCTACTGGGTCATTAATGGCGTTCATGAGGTTTCTTCTGTGGTCAAAAAGTGTATACCTTGCTTTAAGGTTAAACCACGCCCCGCCACGCAGATCATGGGTAATTTACCTCCATTTCGTTCAGAACCTAATAAGCCCTTCACTCTTACTGGGATCGATTACGCCGGTCCTTACGTATATCAGACCAATCCCTCTTCATCTAAGCGCAAAATCTTAGGTAAACTTTACATCTCGTTATTTGTATGTATGGTGACGGGAGCCATCCACCTCGAGTTGGTTACGAACGCTTCTGTATCTTATTTTTTGGCCGCCTTTTCTGGACTTGCTGCTAGAAGGGGTGTTCCATCTGAAGTCTTTTCAGACAATGCAAACATTTTTGTAAGTGCTTCTGATCTCTGGAAAAAAGTGTTAAGCTCCCCTTCTGCTGAAGAAAAAATTTCCAACTTTTCCTATTCTAAAGGGTTCAAATGGCATTTCACCCCGCCTTATGCTCCCCATCATGGGGGCCGATGGGAGTCCTGCATCAAACTTACTAAAAGACAGCTTAAGAAAACTCTTGGTCCTACCATACTTTCTTATGAGGAATTCAACTCTTAATTATTCAAGTCGAAGGTATCGTAAATTCCAGACCTCTGACTCCTCTTTCAAACGATCCTAAGGATCTTTTACCTTTGACAGCCAGTCACTTCCTGATTGGCTGTTCGCTTGCTGCTACTCCGCCTTTGCTGGTTCGACGCTGTGATCCTAGCCTACCTATCTTTTGGAGAAAAGTAGAATCTTTGCGCTGTTCTTTTTGGCGCCGATGGAAGTTAGAATATCTCAGCTTGCTAAATAGGCGTGAGAAGTGGCGGCTTCCTCAACCAGATGTACGAGTGGGGGACATGGTTCTTCTTCGAGACCCATCTCCGCCTCTCGTGTGGAACCTAGGCAGAGTTATTCACGGCCACTTTGGCCGTGATAAACGCGTCAGAGTTGTTGATGTTTTAACTAATAAAGGTCTTTATCCTAGACCTATCTCTGCTATCTCTGTTTTGCCTTTCGAGTCTTAGTTTACTCCTCGTCTGTTATCCATGTTTGTTTTGACTGATTCTTTTGTTTGTTTTCATTCGGAGTTCTCGGAGCATGATCACTTCTCGTGATACTTTCAATGTTTAGCTTGGCCCATTTGTCGGTCAAATTTGTTTCTTGTTACAGAGATCCCCGAATGATAATTATTTCTTTGTAAATGTATTAATTGCTTAAACTATATGCATAACCTTGTTATTAATCACCTAATTCATAGATATTATAGTTACTCACCTAGTGTTTAAGGCTTCCGCAACACATCACTACAACGACTACACTGAGCCTGTCTGCTGTTTGCCCGCTGTTGCCACGAGCTCGTGACGTCATTTCCTTGGCCAACCAATAGCAGCAGTGTTTTTGGTCAGCTGCCTCCCTCGGCGGGGTTTCGCCGCTATAAAACCTCGAGTCATCTTCTGGGTGATGTGCCACTCTTCATCCATTCTTCGGCCACGACTTACGGGCCACTCTGGGCCGCTATTCTTCGGGCTTACTCTACGGCCAACATTCTACTGTCAACATGTGACAATCTACCTTTTGGTCACCACTCTGAGACCAATAAACTTCAAATATTCTCGCCAAGACTTTTCAAGTACCGCAGTGAGAGTCATCATCTACGACTAATAGTAACAATCTTCATGGTGCACTATCTCGCATTGAGGAAAGGCACAAGGAAGGAATGTCAACAGTAGTTGCTACACGCCGTGGTCAGCCAGGACCAAAACAAGTTTGTAAACAAACTCCAATCTCTCCAGTGCACAACAACAGCAGTGATACCTCTCAAATGTGTGGAGTGGGTTGCCTACTGGGGCTGACAAATGGTGATACGGGACTGTTTGTATAAATTTCTTCGCTTGAGGGATGATTCACTCTGGACATACCCTCCACTAAAGTGTCGCCAAAAGATAAGTTTTTTAGCACTCATTTATAGAACATTTTTATTGCCTCTTCTATTTCAAGAAGACAAAGTTGATCTTTGCCATGAACTTTTTAATAAGAAGCTCAAGTATTTTCTTCAGTGGTTATTAATTGATGTTTTGTTTACTTAAACAGTATAATAATAAATTGCATATTTGTTACCTATTATGTTTACTTGTGAAATCCTTCAGCCCCTTACATTAACGCATAATTCAGTCTTATTGCTTCACCCTAATGATATTGAATCCAAGCTAATGCTTGTTGCTGTTCTCCCTCTATGACTTGGAGTTTTCTGGGGCAAACTCCACCAGTCATCATTAAAGGGAGGTTGGATTCAATGCAAAGACTGTGAAACTTGGTATTATGACATGTGTGTTGGGGCTACAGGAAGGAAAAACTTCATTTGTGGTAAATGCCGTTGAGGAAAGGACATTATTACAGTGAGCGAAATAACCCCAAGCATGGGCGTAATAGCCCCATTAAATTTGTGACTCGTCAATTTTGCTTTGATTTATATTTTATTTCATCAAACCGGTATATTGTTATAACTGTATTTTGACAACATTGGTATGTAATAAGCAATATATAAGGTGTGCTTTGCTGTTGGTTCCATCTGAGAAAAATGAATAGTTTTTGATTTATAATGTTTAAAATTCGAAATGAGCGGAATAGCCCCGCTCTACCCTATGATTTAATTTTTGTTTTGGCCTCCACAACCATCGGCGACCAGCTTGATGGAATGTTAATTTGCCAAGTCAGTAGATGTTAACCTGTGGTAAAGTACAGATGCAATTTCATTTGACCCCTTCTTGCATAAATTCTCAAGCCATACATAGGCAAATGTTTTGTTTCTCCCCTGAGGCGCTTTAGATCCCCCCTCACAAATAGTGAAGTTGTAAATGTACAGCTGGCGTAAAAAGTATGCCGCCTGGTCAGGAGTTTTGGGGATGGGATGATTCTTTTGACAATCGAAGGAGAAAGTTATTTCTCCATCAATTTCCTGCTGCACATGCTCATAGAATGCATCTGCTTTCCTCTTACGAACGTTTAGTTCAGTATTTAGGTTTTGCTTCAATTCCGCATCAGTACAAGATTTGATGCCTTCTAAAAGGGAGAGGCACATGGAACAGCAATCGGGGGCAGGTGACCCGAAACCAATATTATAGTCATTATCAAAGATATTACGAAAATAATCGTACTTTACATGTACACTTTCACCGTGTAACTCTTGATACTGTAGCCATAGAGCTTTAATACTTAACTCACTGGGAAGATACTGTCGAGTTATGTTCTTGCTGCGGAAATAATGTGCTTCAAGTACCTGGATAGATTCAATATATTTCTTTACAGCTTGCTTTCTCTCAGAATATTCCTCAAATTTGCGGTCACCTCCACGTCGTTCAACAGTTACTTCGCTAGTCTCCATGTACCTTCTGCACAATCCTTGAATTTTGTCTCCAGATATACATAAAGTGTTAATGAAAAGTTGCTTGCACACCTGTACATTTTCTACACTGCCGTCTTTCAGACTAGGAATAAAATATTTCACTGTTACTTTCTTCCTTCGATAATCTCCATTCTTAACTCTTGATCTATGACGTTTGGGTGTTGAAACTGTGACAAGATGCATGATGAAATTCTGCTGAATTTCCCTGTTTGGATGACTGTAGAATTTCTGGTGCATGCGTCTTATATCCTGCATGCTTACTTGATTGCACTGATAAGTCTCTGCAGCATTGTGTTGGCATGAAAGGCGTTGAGGGAATGAAGGCGCAGAATATCTGCAATAAAATAAAATAACTAGTTTGCTTGCATATAAATGCTGAATATCTGACTATTTAAAAGAGCCAATTTTCAGGTACTGAGAACACTCTTTGCTTGGCTGTAGGTGACCTAAGCTATAAAGCAATAATGTATAAAGTAGTTACCTCATTCGCTTTGCTACATTCCTTTTCCACTTATCCTTATTTGCCCTTTTCTTCCTACCCTTCCCAAGAAGTGCTGGTTGTACTTGAAGAGGATTCATTGTCAAAAGCACAGAAAACACGTGTCTGATAACTTACTAAATTTACACTGTAAACAAAGATTGGCGGTAAATATTACAACTACATACAGGTTAACCAACAGCAAAACTTCAATATCTTTCCAGATTTCAAAGAGTTTGCATAAAAGTATTAAACAGAACTAATTAAAACAAAATCCTTTCGAAAGTGGGACAAAACGACTTTTGCAGCTGTCATTCCATGCTCTTTGCATTTTATGATGGGACATAACGAGTTTTGCAAATGTTTCGTCGTCTGGGACATAACGAGCTTTGCTGCATAACACACACTGGACATAACGACTTCTGCACCAGTTCCAATTCTTTGTCACCATTAAACATATGGACTAAATGGACTTCGCTCACGTATTGCAATACTGGAATGTGTATTTTGATGAGCTGCATGCAATGGCGGTCATAACTCAGTTTGAGAAAAACATGGACATAACGAATTTTGCAACTTGACGAATCAATTTTGGTATATTATGAGAACTCAGCTGTGATAACATCATGTTACCTATGTTTCGCCCTGTTGAGTCCCCGTCCAACGCTGGTATGGATAGCACAGTGCTCACTACTTTTTCCTGAGGAACATCATAGAATGTAACAACAATAGGATACAACTAGGCATTCGTATCATTGCTTCCATCCGTTGCCAAAGAAAATGGTCCATCCTGAAGGCACTTAACAACTTCAGATGATGCAATTTTTGCCATTTTACTTACAATGCATGTCGTTTTCGTGCGACCACAACTATATTTCTTTGCAACTTCTGATGTGGGAAACATCTTCTTAAATAAACCACCAGAATGATCAGCCGCACTCAAGGGCACATTGTGTTCCACCAAAAAGGAAGTAAACAGACACTCGGCCCTAATTACGTCACTGTCAACGTTTCCAGACTTAGCAAAAAAGGTGTTGATTTTCTTGCCATCTTCCTTCGATTTAACATAACTTATGTGTTTACCGCAATTCACATGATTACTTAAATCGTTTTTTCCACCATGTGAAATATTAATATCACACCCACATACCGTGCAAAAGGCAAATTTTTCACCCTTTCTTGATTTTAGTATGTATGGAAAATCAACAGAGTATGATTCTTTAAATGTGTGGAAGTTGGATTTGTTCATTCTCGATATCTACTAAAACATCGAAAGGAACCTGGATCATTGAACGTCACATAAAATTATAACATAAAACACTTAAGACAGCCAAAACTTCATTAAAACATGTCAAAGCACACAAAGTCTTAAACCATTAAATGAACACGACGCCAACCTCGTGAAGAAAGAATGTGCACATGGTAGAACAAGATGTTCAGTAAATTACATATAGCCTACTTTCTCCTAAATGCATGGGTATTGTTATAACTCTTTGTCCTTTTTAAGGAGTATAATTGAATGTTGGTTGTAGTAGCTTGTTGAAATACAACGGGCTATACGGATATTAAACATGGATATGAGGTGCCCTTTGCTAGTGCTACCTCTGTACCAAATTTAATTCAATTCGGTTTTACCGTGTCTGAAAAGATAGGAGGAATCGATTTGCACACATACATGGCCGCCATCCGCAAATTATTGTGCTGATGACATTGTAGTTTGGTCAAAAGATTCTCTATACATAAAAGTATAATGTTGCAAAATTTGGTAGAGAACAGATGATTAGTTTGGTCGTAATTTGATTCAAGCTTTTAACAGTTGGGTGGCCGCCATTACGTTTTTGTCAAGATGGCGGCGATATAAAACATGACACTGGAGTACCCTTTGCTAGTGCTACCTCTGTACCAAATTTCGTTCAATTCGGTTTCACTGTGTTTGAATTGATAGGGGGAATCAATTTCAACACATACATGGCCGCCATATGCAAACTATTAGGCTGATGATCTTGTAGGTTGGTCAAAATATGCTTCCTACATAAAAGTATAATGTTGCAAAATTTGGTAGAGATCATATTATTAGGATGGTCGTAATTTGATTTAAGCTTTTAACATTTGGGTGGCCGCCATTACGTTTCCGTCAAGATGGCGGCCATATAAAACATGACACTGAGGTACTCTTTGCTAGTGCTACCTCTGTACTAAATTTTGTTCAATACGGTTCCACCGTGTTTGAATAGATAGGGGGAGTTGATGTACACACATACATGGCCGCCATCCGCAAAGTATTGGGCTGATGACCTTGTAGTTTGTTCAAAATATTCTTCATACATAAAGGTATAATGTTGCAAAATTTGGTAGAGATCAGATGATTAGGTTGGTCGTAATTTGATTTAAACTTTTAACATTTGGGTGGCCGCCATTACACTACCGTCAAGATGGCGGCGATATAAAACATGACACTGAGGTGCCCTCTGCTAATTCTACCTCTGTACCAAATTTCGTTCAGTTCGGTTTCACCGTGTTCGAATTGATAGGGGGGGGACAGACATTCAGAGTACACTCACCCACACACACTCAGATACACACACAGACAGGCACACATTTTTTGACCCTGTGTAGATCTCATAAGTCTACTTTCATTTTTTGCAAAAATCGAAAGTAGGCTAAAAACACACACATGTGGAACGAATGTAATCAGTCCAAGGAATACAGGAAACTGCGAAGCACGAAGCTATAGTACAAAAACTCGAACACTTCATTAAAATATGCCATAACCTTAAAAGACGAAAACATTCAAGGAACACCAACTTCGGGAACAATGAACAACTCACGTGGTCAAAGAATATGGGTTAAATCGCATCGAGCGAACGGAGCGGAACAAAGAATTTGCGAAGCAGAGCCTGTCGACACCTAAGATTCACATGGAAGAACTGTTATCCTGGCTTCAAATTCAATTACAGTAAAAACTCGATTAACCGTCATCGTCGGGACCGTGGTCGTGACGGTTGAGCAGATAGATGGATAACAGAAACACTGTATTATTCCTCCAAAACATGACCTCAATCAATTATATTTTAGACAGATATTACTCTGACAGTAATGTAATATATTTCGGAGCGAAAAGAAATTTAACACGATTGTAATAGCAAATAAACCTACTTAATACATGACAAAAACTTCCGTACAGTAGCTACAAATGTGGTAAAATAATGTACAGTACAGTAATATAAACTTACAGGTGAAATAGTTCAGGTGGCTGGAAAATAGTCAGTCATTTTCTTCTGCCTCTTTTCTCGAGCTTTCACCGCGGCAATATTTCGTATTTTTCGGAGCAGTAGTGTCTGCGTTGCATTGGCCTCTTCTTGACTTTCAAACCATTCTATACACTTGGAGAGCATTGTCTCAGCCTCTGAGTGGCTAATAGTTGTTTTTCGACACGGTTTGAACACTTGTCTTAATCAGCCCCTTCTTCTTCTTCTTCTTCTTCTTCTACGGTGGCACTTACTCTGTCAACAATTTCGTCATCACTCAAAAGTCACTTTGTTACTGCAGTATTATTATGCTATTACAGCAATGACGGTTAAGAGAAACTGACGGTTTAAAGAGTGACGGATAAACGAAGTTTTACTGTACAATGACGACACAAACATCACAGGGTTAAAAGTACCAATCATATCAAAGAACGAGTTATCGACTATCGTGGACTTGCTTTCGACCCACGCAAACAATCGATTGTACGGAAGTGGGAGGGATTATCGATTGTTAATTATCGTTTCAAATTTTTGTTCGCGAAATCGTAAAATGACATCGTTCATCCGTGAAACCGTAAAATGCTGCAATTTCCGTAAATTTTACGGATAAACCGTAAAAGTTGGCAGGTATGCATGGTCAGTAAGGGAGATGCCCATTGTCCAACGGAGCATTCTCATTTCCATGGCGTGTAGGTGACGTTCTGAAATTTTGTCGGATGGTCGACATTCAACTCCATAAAACGCAACTGGCCGCACCACTGTCCGATATATCTTGGATTTGAGACGAAGTGGCTTTTTCTTGTCGCAAAGCACACCCGTGACCTCCTTCCACCGCAACCAGGTTGCGTTTACCCTGGCTCTTACTTTTATCATTGAAGTTGCCATCACTCTGCAGACGAGATTCAAGGTACCTGAAGCATTCTGTCTTGACTAGATTTTGTCCAGCGACTTGAATGGTACTGTCGCTTGGGTTTAACTCCAGATACTCAGTCTTTTTCACATTCAGACATAGGCCATATTGGGAGAGGCGGTTATTCCAGTCTTCAACTTGACATAGTATAAAACGAAATCCCCGATTCGTGGATGTAACGGGTAATAAAGAGAACCACTTATGGATTTTGAGGTTTCCACCATTAAGACCAAAGGAAGACGAGCAGTAACGATTTCAGAGAATCGAGTCGAAGAAAAACCTGCCGTCCATGTATCTTTTAAGCTTACGCTGGATAAACCGTTAAAAATATCTATATACTACGATCATAACAATTGATCAGCATGAAAAGTTCTACAAAAAAAAGTCCATGACAGCATACCTCTATCTTTAATACAACGCCCACTACAAGTGTTTCTACATTTTCATTTCTTCCAACAATCTCCATTCAGTGGAAATTTAAATTACGGTACTAACTTCGGAGCGAGCTTATCACCCCAGCTTTGGCCAGCATCAAACTGTCGAGTCGTGTCGAGTTAAGACTTCAGAGAAGAGTATATGTGTTTGGAGTTTCGTTGATCACCTTGGCTTTTCTGAATTGCGTCTGGGACCTGCCGTCTGTGCACCTTTTAAGCTTACGCTGGGTATACCGTTAAAGATACCGGGGGAAGCAGGGGGGGGGGGGTGTATTTAGTTTATAAATAAGATACACCACATCAGGGGCAGATGACCTCGTAGTTCCACCCATTAAAACAACAATAACTTACCCCACATCAAATTTTAAAGAAAATTGATAAAACTAGTTGAAACCAGTCAAAACATGACGGACAATGGACAACATATTTACTGAAGAAGTTTCCTATATAAGTTACATTCTTTGCACGATTACTTTTTGGCACTGTTGCAACTTAAAGGGCGTGAAGAGATTGCACTTTCGACATTGCAACATACTGGTGGAGCAAATCTTACATGGAGTGAGCGGGATTTGGACCACGGACCCAGCGGTGAGAGACGGGCGTGCTGCCGTCTAAGCCACGGAGGCTTCCCCAAGAGATAAAAATAAGGTATGAAAATGATATATTGTCGAAATGGAACCGAAAAGGAAAAGAGTGATACGTCTTGCATAATTAATGAATCTTTCCCTCCCTTATAATTCTTATAAATAACTATTACATTATACCGCGGTGGACATCCGCCATATTGCAACGTGTTTTTCGAGGGTTTTTTATGCCACTGGCATAAGTCAGTAGGAAGCCATTCTATATTTATTTACGCGCAAATTGTTCAGCCAAGAGAAATTTTCATGTTAATTTATTATTATTATTAATTTATTATAATTATTATTAAGGTATTTTTGGAGCATTTTATAAAAATTATAAGCATACAGATAGGTTTTCTGTGTCTTAGAAAACGCTATCAAGCAAATTATTACGAACGACAATATCATAGAAAATTATGTGATTACGGAATTTTACGGAGTTTCGTCAGTTAGGATATTATGAGAGACATGACTCACTGGAAATTCAAATACAGGCTGATTCTTGTCAAGAAGTATTACGCAAGCTTGGGTCGCAGCGTCAAGAAAAGGCGGATAGTGGGAAAGGAAATCGACTTCATCATCCGCGCGCCGTGTGTAATGAGCCAGAGAAGGGGTAGTAGCACGTGGGGAGCAGCCAATCAGTGGAGACCACGTAAGCTGGAAGCCTGTACCGAGGTGGGGAGCCGACGTGTGCATATATCGTTCGGCGCGCCGTGGAACGAGGACAATCGGTGAAAGACTTGACTAGTTCGGTTGCAAGTGTGTGTCGCTCCAATGTTCCGTGGAGTGGAGAACTATCTGTTTAAAACTTAACCAGTTTGGTTGTACGAGGGTATGGCTCCGTTGTTAGGACCATAAAGTCACCAAATCTACAAGTATATCATCAAATATCGACGGAGATGACGACGTCCAGGAGACTGTGGGAAGCACACAGCATCATCCAGTACGAGGGAAATGCTTTGGCAATTTCCAGTGGTAAGTGCGAATGACGCAGAAATATGCAATCTCTCATTTCTCTTTGTTTTGTATTTCATATTTCAGTAACTTCATAGCTTGGGAATAAGAGTAAAATCAATAATTTATCAGACTCCGTTTTCACGTAATTTTCTATCGGTAATATTAAAATCGCAACGCTCCAATTTAAATTTTAAACTTATTATTATTATTAATTTTGCTACACTTGTTTTATATAATAAATTCAATTCTTTTACAATGCAATCTTTGCTTTCAGTAGGTAGCATTAGATATAGACCAATTCCTTCTCCTGATACAATTGTTTGTTGGGTTAATGATCAAATCATACCACGATCTGAGTGAATAGATTCTTGAAGGTGTTCTACCAGAGCTAGACGTTGTTAAATACAAATTTAGATTTCAGCATTGCGTTGAGGTCTTGGCGCCCATTAAAACAACATAGCTTAGGCAAAGCCAAACTGCTACATTTGTCGCTACCAACATGGGGCATTAATTACTGCTACACTTGTCGCTCAACGTGTGGGCTAGCAAAACTGCTACACTTGTACGCTCAACGTGGAGCAAAGTTAATTTACCGCTACACTTGGCGCCGACAACTTGGGGCTGAAAACCTAATAACATTTGTGGAAGGAGAAGGGTATATATTTCTGTGCCTGTATTTTGGGGTTATTTGTCTGTAACAGTGTATATCATTATGGGGGATGAGAAAGAAAGATAGATGAGGTTACGTAGTGGTCATCAACGGGAGAGTGATGATACGAGCAGTATGTCGAGTGATGGTAGTACCTGGGTAGCGGAGGTAAATCCCGATACTGAAACAGGGAGTGTAGGCGGCCAACCAGAATTAAAAACTTTACTTCTCGAGTTTATGTAACAGAACAAAGTTAGTAGTGATGCCTTAAATGCTAAATTAGAACAAAACAGTAGGGAAAATAAAGAAAGTACAGATGCCTTAAACGCCAGATTAGAACAAAACAGTAGGGAAAATAAAGAAAGTACAGACGCTTTAAATGCTAAACTGACACAAAACAACGCTAAATTAGAACAAAACAGCAGGGAAAATAAAGAAAGTACAGAAGCTTTAAATAAAAAATTAGAACAGAATAATGCAAAATTAGATAAGAACAACAAGGAAATTAGTGTGAAAATCGAGCAGATTAGAGGAGAAATCAGAGGAGTAATGGAAGAGAAGGTTAAAGAGATCATTGCAGATGTAGACAAGAAATTAGGAAAAGTACAGGAGGAGTTAGAAATTAGAATCAGTACACAGGCTGAAAATTTAAAAGAACTAGTGCATTGGAAACACAGCAGGTCAAAAAGCAATTGGGGGGAGAAATTGACAAGATTCAAGTATCAACTAAAGAGGTTAAGGAACAGCTGGGGGGTAGAATTGAGAAAGTCCACTCACAAATAGTTGCAGAAGTAAATGATTTAAGAGAGAGTAATAGAGAGAGCATTAGCGAGATTGAGGAGAAACAAGCAAAGCTATATGATAAACTAGAAGAATCAGAAGGAAACATTAGATTAACAGTAAACAGTATTGAGAGGAAGGGTGAGGAGAAAATCGCAGAATTAGAATTAAAATTAAAAGCTAGGATCAGGCAAGAAAATAGTCAGAATAGGCCAGTTTTTGGGAATAGCACACACAGGGAGGTAGAATTGGGGAAGTTCAGCAATCGACAAGGGTGCCCAATGGAGTTCATGAATTCTATAGAAAATAAATTTGGGGAGAGGTTGGAAGATGGTAGTATTGAGTGGTGCCAGGTAGTTGAAATTTTAGAACAAGTGTTTGTGGGGGAAACGAGGAATTGGTTTGCTGTCTACAGAGACAAGTTTACTGATATGAATGATTTTAAAATGAAATTCTGTGAAAAGTTCTGGAATGAGGTTATTCAGTCGCAGCATCGTGAGGGAGTAGTGTGTGGTAAATATAACCCTAAAGGAAGCTCCACCATGACCGAATACTTATTAGGGCAGGTATTAGTGTGTAAATATCTGGATGGCTTGAAGGAGGAAAGTGATGTGGTGAGGTTGCTACTTAGGCACTTTCCCTATAGGATCAAGGAGGCTGCTTGTATCCAGAATGTAAAGACTATATCACAAGTAGAAAATTTGTTAAGCACATTTGATGCACTAGGGAGAGGGGGTTATGAGGACAATTTCAATAGGAACCAGGGTAATAATAATAATAGGCCTAATGAAGCCAGGCATCAGGAAGTTCAAGGGAATGGTGGCGAAGGGGCCAACGCTCAAAATAGAAATAATAATAATCAGCTAAATCAAAACAGAGGAAATGGCTATGGTAATCAGTACCAGGGGAAATCAAGGGAGGAACAATGATTACAGGGGAAATCAAGGGAGAAATTATAATGACAATAATTACAACCAGAATAGGGGTCAAGGACGAGGACAGCCTAGTGGTAGTAATATACAGCCAAACAATGACAACACAGCCCAGAACAACCAGACCAGTTCAGTAGTTAGTAGTACTACGGCCAGCTGTAGCGGTTCTTTAAACGCGAACCAGGCTGCGAAGTAAGGTCAGAATCTCAGTCTGTAGCATGCCCTGTCCATACAATTATACAGGAACCCTATGGCCTAAATGTAAGAAATGAATTATTACATGAACTAAATGATGAAGGTATTATTCAGGAAGTGGTTAGTAAGAGCCCCATAGTTAAATTTAACGTGTCCGAGGCGTACACAGATGTTTTAATTGATAGTGGTTGTATGAAGAGTTGCATAAGTAGTGCATTTTATCATAAAATGAAAGGAACTGGAGTAAATTTTGAGGAGATGCCAATTAAAAGCACTTTTGTTATCACAGCTGTTGGGAAGAGGTCTAAAGTAATTTCTAAGCAAGTTTTAGTAGACATTAAAATTAATAGTCATGTAGACAAGCAGATTTGCCTTGTAATTCCAAATTTAGTATTCAGTGTTATCTTGGGTTCAGAGTGGCTAAGTAGAGTGTCGGGTAACTTATGTTATGATGTAGGGAGTTTGAAATTTAAATGGGGAGATTCTGAAGTAGAAGTAGCGTTCAATGACCATATTCAGAGGAGTAGTATTGTAGGTGTGATTTGTACTTTAAATGAGATATCGCCAGCCGTAGAGCGGGGTTCTCCATGTTTTGTGGGCAGTGTGATTACGAACGGTAGTCTAAAGGACTCGTTACGTGATGCTGCATTTCAGGGAAATATAGAGGATGAACAGTGAGTTCGGCTCTATGATGTGTTATTGTGTAATAGGAGAGTGTTTGAGGATCGCATTGGTATGGCCAATTGCTATACACATTCATTGAACGTTATTGATAGGTCAGTATTCACAGGACATAGATATCCTGTACCTTTCGCTTATCAGAGTGCAGTTGAGGCACAAATTAATCAGATGCTTGAAGATGGGATTATTGAGCACTCTAACCGTCCATATGTTAATTCTTTGATCACGGTACCCAAGACCGACGGCACGGTTCGTATTTGTTTAGACGCTCGTTTGGTTAACAGTAGAATTAGTTCAGATCAGCTGAAATCTATGTCAATAGAGGAATTAATGCAAACATTTGAGGGGAAGAAGTATTTCACTTGTGTAGATTTGAGTTCCAGTTTTTGGCAAGTGCCACTTATGTACGAAGATAGACCATTTACAGCTTTTAGTCATAAATATAACCTTTATCAATTTTGTAGAACACCTTATGGGTTAAAGAGTAGTTCAGCAGCTTTAATTAGGGCTTTAAATATCGCATTAGGGGATGACACAGGAGAGTTTGTAACCAGTTACATTGATGATATGGTAATTAGTTCACGCAGTTTTGAGGAGCATCTACGTCATTTAGATATAGTTTTTCAGAAGTTAGATCAGGCAGGGTTCACTTTGAAGCTGTCTAAGTCGTCATTCTGTCAGTCAGAAGTGACATTTTTAGGTCATAGAGTGTCGAGTAGAGGTGTAACACCAGAAGAAAGTAGGGTTAATAAGATACTTAACGCAGAGGTGCCACAGAATGTTAAACAGTTAAAAACATACCTAGGAATTTGCAACTTTTTCAGGAGGTTCGTTCTTAAATACTCAGGGTTGGTAGAACCATTCAGGGAATTGCTTGAAAGTGGGACTCGGTGGAGATGGGAGTCCAAGCATGATCAGGCCTTTAGAGCGCTGAAGGAAGGTTTTGAGAAAGCTGTAGTGCTGAAATATCCGTTAAAAGATAAGGAATATGTGGTTATGACAGATGCTTCACATATAGGCATTGCAGGAGTATTACGTCAGAAAGATGATGAGGGTAATCTGTGCATTGTATCTTTAGCCTCGCGAGGACTGACAGCAGCAGAGAAAAGATACACGATTACTGAGTTAGAGCTTTTAGGTATTGTTTTCAGTTTAGGGAAATTTAGAATGTATTTAGTAGGGGGGAAATTTGAGATCCACACAGATCACCATGCATTACTGTATATGAGAACTTGTAAACTCGGTTCTAACAGAGTTAGTAGGTGGATTCTTGCTCTGCAGGAATACGAATTCACAGTAAAATATATTAAAGGTAAAGATAACATTCTTGCAGACATGCTATCGAGGGACACTAATTTATGTAGGGATTATCCTATGGTTAAAGCAGAGGACGGTATTTTAATATGTGCATGTGTGGACAGTAGCAACAGGGCATCGTTACAGACACTGAGAAATAGGTAGGTAGAGCAACGTGATGACGTTCATTTAAGGGAGCCACTTGCAAGGTTGGAAGCAGGTGATACAGAAACATTTATAGTTTCCAAACGTATTGGGAAAACAGCATATGTGCTGGAGAATAGTGAGGGATACAGATTATACGGGACGTATAATATACATAGTCTCCGAAAGTATGTGTCATAAAGCGAGGATGTTTAGCTGGCGAGCCAGCCTATCAAATGAGTAAGTGTGGTATTTGGTGCGTGGGAGGAGATGGTCTTCCAGGCAGGCGTATCAGAAGTCACACATGGGGGGTAGTATGTAAGTAAATGAGAGTTTTTAAGGTACAGGGAAATATGACGGGATTGTCGGATGCTCTTGAGCACTAAAATGTCTCGATACACCAAGGCCAGAATTTGGTAGCGCTGGTGAATTCCCATTTGTCCCCAAGAGATGGGTGAGCGCTTGGACAGGATATTTTTGCTTAAGGCGTCCACGGGACAAAAGATGGGCCATCAGAATGCGAGACAGTCCTTCATGAAACTCATACATAACGGCACACGTGATTTCTGTTTACGGCCTCGCCATGTAAGATTTGTAAGTGTGTAATTTAAGATAATTTGTACCATGGTATTATTTGTGTGAGGAGAACTGGTCTGTGTTGAGAACTAGTATTAAGTAGAATATGGTCTACGGGAACTTAACAAGACAGGGCGATTACGGCACAGAAATATTTGGTGTTATATGTAATGCGCATTTACTGTTTTTTTTTTTTCAGAAGTCAATATTAATTTCATCTTTTATAAAGAGAGATCAAGTATTATGGTCACGATGCGCTGGCACAATAGTGTGATCATGTGCTCAGTGATAAGTGAGATTAAATTTCACCATAAGGAAGGGACCTCCAGTGAAATTAGGAAGTTCTATGGTGATATAAATATATCAGAACACCTTCAATGCGTGTGATATGACATCATAAATACATAGTGCTCACACATTAATTATGTCTATTTCTCCAACATAGAGAAATTTGAGATGCGGAAATATCCGTGGAACACTATTCTATATGATAAACATTGGACTGGTTGCAAAGTGCAATCCATAGTGACAACAAACTTTGACGAAAAGTGCGTGAAGAAAAATTATGAGTGTATATATCTGTAATTTAGGGTGATTTCATTTATGTAATATGTATTTTGGATGGGGATTATTAACGTGTCTGGGATAATCGGATAATGGACCGTCGTCACGGTAAATCATCCAATGATCCGAGGCGAATATGTGTAACGTGTTTTTCGAGGGGTTTTTATGCCACTGGCATAAGTCAGTAGGAAGCCATTCTATATTTATTTACGCGGCAAATTGTTCAGCCAAGAGAATTTTTCATGTTAATTTATTATTATTAATAATTTATTATAATTATTATTAAGGTATTTTCGGAGCATTTTATAAAAATTATAAGCATACAGATAGGTTTTCTATGTCTTAGAAAACGCTATCAAGCAAATTATTACGAACGACAATATCATAGAAAATTATGTGATTACGGAATTTTACGGAGTTTCGTCAGTTAGGATATTATGAGAGACATGACTCACTGGAAATTCAAATACAGGCTGATTCTTGTCAAGAAGTAATACGCAAGCTTGGGCCGCAGCGTCAAGAAAAGGCGGATAGTTGGAACAGAAATCGACTTCATCATCCGCGCGCCGTGTGTAATGAGCCAGAGAAGGGGTAGTAGCATGTGGGGAGCAGCCAATCAGTGGAGACCACGTAAGCTGGAAGCCGGTACCGAGGTGGGGAGCCGACGTGTGCATATATTGTTCGGCGTGCAGTGGAACGAGGACAATCGGTGAAAGACTTGACTAATTCGGTTGCAAGTGTGTGTCGCTCCAATGTTCCGTGGAGTGGAGAACTATCTGTTTAAAACTTAACCAGTTTGGTTGTACGAGGGTATGGCTCCGTTGTTAGGACCATAAAGTCACCAAATCTACAAGTATATCATCAAATATCGACGGAGATGACGACGTCCAGGAGACTGTGGGAAGCACACAGCATCATCCAGTACGAGGGAAATGCTTTGGCAATTTCCAGTGGTAAGCGCGAATGACGCAGAAATACGCAATCTCTCATTTCTCTTTGTTTTATATTTCATATTTCAGTAACTTCATAGCTTGGGAATAAGAGAAAAATCAATAATTTATCAGACTCCGTTTTCACGTAATTTTCTATCGGTAATATTAAAATCGCAACGCTCCAATTTAAATTTTAAACTTATTATTATTATTAATTTTGCTATTCTTGTTTTATATAATAAATTCAATTCTTTTACAATGCAATCTTTGCTTTCAGTAGGTAGCATTAGATATAGACCAATTCCTTCTCCTGATACAATTGTTTGTTGGGTTAATGATCAAATCATACCACGATCTGAGTGAATAGATTCTTGAAGGTGTTCTACCAGAGCTAGACGTTGTTAAATACAAATTTAGATTTCAGCATTGCGTTGAGGTCTTGGCGCCCATTAAAACAACATAGCTTAGGCAAAGCCAAACTGCTACATTTGTCGCTACCAACATGGGGCATTAATTACTGCTACACTTGTCGCTCAACGTGTGGGCTAGCGAAACTGCTACACTTGTACGCTCAACGTGGAGCAAAGTTAATTTACCGCTACAATATCTGTCATGAACCAAGCTGATTCTGCGCAAGCGTTAGGGCCAAGAATTTTGAATATTTGTTTATTAATTTAAAAATATATGGTAACATATTTGTTAATCTTCAAGACACTATGCAAATCTACAGGACAAGATCTTTCATCAGAATGCTCTATGAAGTCAATTCGTTAAGCCATTTTCTCAATCTCGCGGTAACAAAAATCACCTTAGCATTTTAAATATTAGGTAGATGAATTTGTCTAACCATCTTAATCTGGTTTGCCAGCATTTTGCCATGCTGAACCATTGGGCTCATCGATTGGTTTGGTATACTTTACCAAGATACTGGCTTATTTGAACCATGAACAGTGGCAATGTACCTAGGTACTATGAGAGCTGTGTGTTTCCTTTTTTCAAGTTGCCAACTTGACCTGTATCCCGAATGATCCACAAGATTTTTGTGCTTCCATTGAGTATAATGAAATATTGGATTTGATGTGATGTCATAGAAATTGCTGAATAATCATTGCTTATAGCTGCGAGAATTATTAACCCTCAGAGGGCAGAATTTAATATATTACATCGTACGACAGGTTAGCTGCGAGCAGAATTTAATATATTATATCGTCAGAGATCCGCCGATACTGACGCAAGTGGTAAGCTAAAACCTCAACAGATGACAGTAAACTACACGTTTAGGTCGCGTTAATCAAATCTAACCTACAAATTTAGCTTCATACAATTGTAGTTAGTGGAAGATTCTTTTACATGCCATAAATCTATGACAGGGGCCCGCCAGCTTTACTTCCCCTCCGACGACTTCGGCCGGGTTTGAATCCGTGACCTTGGGCATAGAAGCTCAACATGCTACCAACTACAACACCAAAGCTGCATACCTATAGTTTCCCATTTCAACTACATGCTGATATTGAGATTTTTTTTATTTTTCGTGTGGCCTCCTCAGAGGCCGAGTGCAGGTCTTTCTATTCGACGCCCGTAGGCGACCTGCGCGTCGGGATGAGAGATGGAATGGATGAAGGTGAATGAAACTGGGCAAGGATGTGGAAGGAATCGGCCGTGGCCTATCAGAAGGTAACCGTCCCAGCATTTGCCTGGTGTTGAAAATGGGAAACCATGGAAAACCATTTGAAGGACGGCCGACGGTGGGGCTCGAACCCACGCGTCTTCCGAGTCAGCAGAGAGCTTGGTCCCATGACCTAACACTGCGCTTTAGCCAGCTAAGTCACTGCTGTCGGTGATATTAAGATGATAACTTTTTAACAGGCTGCAACAGCTTTTTTCCTAATTCCCTGTTTCAATAAGGTCCTGTTGGGCCATCTGGATAACAGACTAATCTTTCATAATTCCATACCAGATCAAATTAGTCATTTTCAAAACACTACATGTAGATAGAAGGTGGTAGAAGAAGGATCACAGACAGACTTGAGGGTGAGAAGACTTAGTTCTTCAGTTTATCAATACATTATAAAGAGTCCAATAACATAGGATGAATATTATTAATTAAAAAAATATACAGTTTAAAATATAACTAAAATATGGATATTGCACAAGCACTTTAAATTTTTAAATGGTGGCACTAATACGATACTATTGTACAGAAAATACATTTCATTAATCATAAAATAATCAAACAATTTAATTCATGTTTCACACATATATATTTTATATTAATAATATTCACCCAATATAATTTGGCTCCTAATAAGATGTTGAGTGTCTGAAGAGCAATATTAAAGAAAGTATTAGGTAGGCAATCCTGAGAAAACATGGTTTCTAAACAAGCATCTATGAAAAGAAATAAAATATTGATCCTTTACCTGGCCTCCATATACATCTAGCTGAAGGAGCAACACCACAGTAAAGAGCTTCACTCCACTTCCCAAACAGGTTGCGAACCACCTTACCATCTTTGTCTGTGATAACACCAAACACTTCATGTCGTTTTGCTGACCAATAGCTGGCCTAGAAAGAATAATTAAAGGAGTAAGATAAACAACTGAGGAACAAGGAGTATCAGAAGAGAAAGCAAATGTTCTTATTCCAGCATAGCTTACATACTTCATACTGTACATCAACACATCATTTCTCTAACATTAGGAAGCTATAAAAATCAGTCAGGGTGGACACAAAATCATTCTCAAGTACAATAAAAACATAAAGTTCTTAGTTGCAGTAGCTAAACCCCAATGTGTCATAAAATTTCCAATTAAATATTTTCATAATGAAGTATACATGAAAAATACTAATAAATCTATTCCCCATCAGAACAGTGCAATAGGAGCATTGTAGATGCTGTAACAACCAGTATTAAGTATAGCTATATTAAGAAATAATTTTTATTGATTTTAATAGCGATCTTCAAAGTCAGCACATGCAGCAATCCCAAGTGGTAAGGTTTTATTCGTAAACGCTATTGGACAATTTAATTTCTTGCCTTAATGCGTAATCAGGCAAATTATAGCAGTCGTGGGCCAACACAGCCTATACCAATACTTCAGAAATTAAGCTAGAAAATGTGTTATAAATACAACAGAGTTTCCAAGAAATACAGTTGTTTACATATTTCTGCAACCTCAATCACTCTTTCTGCCTGATGACTCCTCTCTTCTCTCCCTCGAAACACATACTACAGGTAGTGCAACAACTTTTTTGTTCACAGAGTTAGTTAGGGTGCATGCTGGTGCAGTGGTCAAGTTGCTTGCCTCTCACCAGGGTGGAACGGGTTCGATTCCCAGTCAATGCATGTGAGATTTTCGAACTTACTTCCTTTTAGAGTTAGGCAGAAAGCTCAGATTTACAAAGAATGCAGAATGATGATAATATCCCTACAGTTGGGAATTTCCCATGTTACTAAAAATCAAAATTGCTCTGAAAAACTATTTAAAAAAATGAATACAATCTAAAAGAATTTAATAAAAAATTAGTGTTGTCTGTGCCCAATGCCTTCTGAATAAAATAATTAACCTTGAACCTTAAAGATAATTATCATTAAAAGCAAATTTAGGATAAAATTTCAAATGATTATTAAAATTTGAAAATAATACTCAGAAAAAATAACCAAGCACTATATCTGATGGCAGCAGTGTTGCTTGTTGTTATAAGAGGCAGAACATTGAGATCATCGGCTTCGAACGTGAAAAGATGAAACTGGAATTTCATCACCCAACTAAGGAATAATATGACGAATACAGGAAGAGGGTCTGACAATGCTAGTTTGCAAGCAAGGGAACTCAAATATTTCAAGGTGCCAATTCATAAAATTATATGAAAAAATGAAAATCCACAGCCTGCTTCCAGTCTCCGACCGGGTCAGGAATGGAATGAATGAAGCCCCCATCTAGCGGCGAGGATATGAACTGTGCCGGCTGCCGAGGCCTGACGCACTCCTCTGGGGCAATGATTAAATGAATGACAGATGAAATGAAATTATAGTGGAGTGTGTTGCTGGAATGAAATTATGACCGGGAAAACCGGAGTACCCGGAGAAAAACCTGTCTGCCTCCGTTTTGTCCAGCACAGATCTCACATGGAGTGACTGGGATTTGAACCACGGATCCAGCGGTGAGAGGCCGGCGTGCTGCCGCCTAAGCCACGGAGGCTTCCATAAAATTATATAACAGCATTAAAAAAAGGTGTGTCTCTCCTGAACTAGTTCTCACTCATACAAGGAAAACCTAGGCAAAAATATAACAATCCAGGTATGATAAAACAAATCACCTTTATTAAACAAAGAAACCCGGTTCTAACTCATGAGGAATGAGAGGTGCTAATCTTACTACTGTTTACCACATGCCTGAAAACTAAAGCATCTTGTTGCTACAAAATTATTTTCCTTGGAGTCCTAGCAACTCGAAAATAAATAAATAAATAAATAAATAAGTGAATAGATAGATAGATAGATAAGTAAATAGATAAATAGATAAATAAATAAATAAGTAAACAACAATAATAATAATAATAATAATAATAATAATAATAATAATAATAAAAATGAATAATCACCAGTTATTACTTCCAAGAAATAGTAGTAAAAAAATGCAATTATGTGATGCATTCAAAATGCCCCATCACAACATGATTAATTATTACATTAACGTTAAAAATAATCTCTAGATTTAACTAATATTTACGGAAAAGCAATCCACAGAAATATATCATTGTTGGAAATATAATATTTCACATATCCAGGAATTCAATGTTAATGAAGGAAAATTATTTACAAATTATCTTTGGAGTTTCTCTGACACAAACTATATAATATCCAAGAAGAAATTCATAATTTAAGAACTCAAGAGGAACCAAAAGTAAGGAAGACAGGAGAGAAACTGCATGATCAAGAATTTGACGTATGGATAGACTCACCCTACTGAGGAAGCGGAGTATCTTTTCTCGGGCTGGAAGAAATCTAACACTTGGATAGAAATGAAGCATGGTCTATCTTTCATCTTCTCAGTGGACCAACGCCATCAAGATGAACTGCAACGTTGTTGCAGTTTGCTGTGTTTATAGCAGGATTGTCATCCAAACAATGAGTTTGAAACACTTCCTCATGTGTTTGGATTCTGTCACAATGGTGGCATTATAGGTTCAGGAGTAAGATCGCAGACTACTTCAGGCAAGTAAATCAGTATGAGGTATACGAAAAAGGTTCTTTGTAATGTGCTGACATCGTTGTTGTCAAAAGAAAATCCTACAAAGGCTTCATTATACTGTAGGTCCAACCATATGATTTGAGTGTGATGATAAGTAGGCCTATGAAATTGGCAAGGAAAAGAAGAAGCATTATGAGCATTACTTCCATGACTTACGACAGAAGTAACAAACCAGTACTGATACCTGGGAAATTATTGGTATATTGTTTGGAGCATGTGAAGTAGTTACAAGTTTCTGTGCAAATATTTTCAAATGGTTTAGGCATCATACGAATGTACTGCAAGAAATGGAGATGATAATTTTGAAAGACACCCCTCTCAATTGTAGATAACCCCTTGTATAATATAAACTAATTGCTTTGCAAAAAAAAAACAACCAGAATATATGCCCTAGGATAACTGCCCATAAATAATAAATAAGTAGTTCACTCACTCACTCACTCCGTTGGCTTTTCTGGGACGTGACGATCCCGTGCCGCTCTCACTATCTGCCTCCATTTCCTCCTATCCAGCGCAGTATTCTCCCATACAGTAATAACCATTTGTCTACAGTCAGAGGTCACCTCATCTTGCCATCTACTCCTAGGTCTTCCAAGGGGTCTCGAGCCTTCGATCTTCTTCTCATACACCTGGCGAACTATTCTGGCAGCGTCCATTCTGATAACATGCCCTGCCCATTGCAGCCGTTTCGCTTGCATGACGTCCACTACTCTGGGTTGATTGGCCAACTTGTACAGCTCATGATTTAATCTGAGAACCCATCTTTGTGTTTCCTGGTCAAAGATTGGGCCGAAAATTTTTCTATATATCTTGTTTTCGAAGACTGTAAGTTGGCGTTCCTCCCTTTTGGTCACACTCCATGTTTCGGCTCCGTATAGCAGTACCGGCCTGATGATCGTGTTGTATAGTTTTAGTTTTGTTTTCCTGGTCAAAAGTTTGGAGGAAAGTAATTTATGCAGGGAAAAGTAAACTTTGTTTGCATTCCGTAATCTAATTTGGTGTTCAACTTGTCTTCTATTGCAGTCATTTATATTTACCCCAAGGTATTTGAAGTTTGGCGTGTTAAAATTGCCTATATGAAGGTTGTTGCGTTGGTCTGTAGTCATGTTTTCTCTCTGTATGATCATGTATTCTGTCTTCTCTTCATTAATCTTTAGACCTATTTTTGCAGCAGTTTCATTTAATTTCCTGAATAAAGCTTCAATTTCTCCTCCATTATTTCCTATTAATACAATGTCATCTGCATATGCCAGGATGTTGTGTTTGTTATCTGCTAGGTCTCCAGTTGCAGCTTCTTTGGTTTCCCGAATTACTTTTTCCAGAACGATGTTGAAGAGAAGTGGGGAGAGCGCATCACCTTGTTTTAGTCCTGTTCTGTTTTCAAAACCGTCTGATACGGATCCACAGTGTGTCACTTTGCTCACTGTCTCCTCCATACACATTTTGACCAGGCTGATAAGTTTCTGTGGAATTCCGTATTCTGCCATAATTTCCCACACCGTTTCTCTGTGGACTGAGTCATGGGCCTTTTGGAAGTCAATAAATAGGTAATGGACGTTTTTGTTATATTCCCAAACTTTTTCATTGATTGTCTTAATACAAAATATATTGTCTGTTGTTGATCTGTTTATACGGAAACCATTCTGATAGTCTCCTATTATATCTTCGGTGTATGGAATTAGTCGTTGTAATATTATGTGCGACAGTAATTTGTAAGCTGTGACAAGTAGGGATATTCCTCTGTAATTTCCGCAGTTATGTTTATCTCCTTTCTTATGTATTGGAACAATAATTGCTTCCTTCCATTCATCCGATATTTGTTCCTCGCACCATATTTTCAGGATAAGTTTATGGAGTTTTTCATGAAGCTTCTCACCCCCATATTTCAGCAATTCAACTGGTATACCATCAGATCCAGCAGCTTTGTGGTTTTTCAGTTTCTTCATACTGCTGGTTACCTCTTCATATGAAGGATCATTTATGAAAGGTTCTACCGTTGAAAGAGTGGTTCTCTCCAATTTGTTGTCTGGTTCAGGGCAGTTCAGTAAGTGGTCAAAGTACTCTTTCCAAGCCTGTAATATGTGGGTTGTTCCTGCAATGATGTTGCCATTGTTGTCGTGGAGAACTGCTGATCGCAGTTGGTAACCTTTCTTAATGTTATTCACCGTCCCATATACTTTACGGATGTTGTTCTCCTTCTGGTCATTCTCAATACTCTCTAACATATGTTTAAGGTAAAGCTTCTTTTCTTTTCGTAAGGTTATGCTTGTTTCTCTTCGTGTTTCCCTGTAGTGCTGTTCCAATTCTTCATTTCTCCTGTCCTGTAGCCATACTTTCCTTGCTGAGATGCTAGCTGCTATTGCTGTTTTGCATGTACCATTAAACCATTTCTTCTTTCGTTCCACTTTTGGTAATGCGTTTTTAGCTGATTCTTGAATCACCTTCTTGATATCCTTCCACAATCTATTAATATCTGTAGTTCCACTTTCATCCACTTCTTCTCCTACTTCATCAAGTACGCCAAACCTGTTGCTCACTTCCACTTGGTACTGACAAGTTTGAGGAGTTTCCTTTAATGCTTGTAGATCATATTGTATTGCGCGCCCTTGTTGTTGTTTGTGGTGAGTTTTCAGTTTCACCTCCATCCTTGTGTGGGAACGTCGTACTCCTGACATTCATGCTTTCTGATTCTGCAAATGAGATCATTCTAAGCCCATTTTCAGAGGTTTCCTCATGAAGGCTTTCATTACCTATCGTCGGTTGTAGGTGCTTTTCTTTTCCTACCTTGGCATTAAAGTCTCCTAGTACTATCTTGATGTCATGTTGTGGTAGGCCTTCATACACCCTCTCCAGCTGTTCATAAAAGCTGTCTTTCACCACATCTTCTTTATCATTTGTAGGTGCATGCACATTGATAATGGATATATTAAACCATCGGCCTTTCACTCGTATGTAGCACATTCTTTCATTGATTGCCTCAAACCGGATTACTGTTTCAACACATTCCTTTGATATGAGGAATGCTGTTCCAAATTCATGCTTTCCGGATTGAGTTCCACTGTTAAACGTAGTGTACTCTCCGAAGTTCTGTATGTCTTCCCCTGGAAATATTGTTTCTTGAATAGCAGCAAATTGTATTTTATACTTCCCGAGCTCGTCTTTCAATCTTTGAATGTGTCCAGGCTTATATAAGCTCCGTGCATTCCATGTACCAATTCGTAAGTCCTCATTTCCTTTGCCATGTCTTCGTAGGGTATCCATTCTTAAATCGTTCCGAGGCTTAAGTGAGAGATTCGTAACAATTCTCTTTTTACATGAGAGGGTTGTTAACCCTAAGCACAACCCCCAACCTGGAGGACCAGGGACTTTTCTGTTAGGGTTACCATACCTTAGTCAAGCAGGCCATATTCAAACGTTGATTGCAATCTGGTTAGATCTATCACCATATAAAAGAGTACGGGTATATTTCGTTATTCATTACAGTCGTTATATAGGCGGCTTTGGGATTTCCAAGACGTGCCCCGTTGAAGCAAGGAACTACAAAAATATCCAATCAAGGCTATATAAACAACATGGCAGCTATCTAGGATAACGAAACACAGTTCAAAAATTGATGATTCATTCCAACAAAAAAGTTCCCATCCAGAAGACAATATGCACTCGCACTGGGAAATCCTAACTAATTAATGAATTCACCTCATGATCCCTAAAAAAGAGCATAAATACCACTATAAAAACAGATATGATGCACCACATCGCAATCTAGGACTAATCATGGCCACCTAACAATTAAAATAAGTAGTTACATGGCCATAACTCTTAGAGCGACAATAATGTCTTTCACTATACTGTAACGATTCAATGAACTCTTTAACTTGAATACGTTTTGCTTCATTCTTGTGCGCCTGTGTCCACTCCTGTTCTCACGAGGCATGGAACTTGTCACAGCAAACAGCCTAGCAACACGTGCTACACAATCTTTTCCAACATTAAGAATGCTAAGAAGAGCTGTTCTGCTGTTAGAACATGGAACTCTGTACTTCACCCAAACTGCATCCTGTTTGAGTTTAGTCTTGTTATAAAACACCTGGTGATAATGTTTCATATTGTTCATAATCGGCATACGGCACTGAAATGCACAGTGTTTATTATTTGGATGTTTGCATTTAGGGAACTCTGGAAGCAATGTGGCAGATAACTTACAAATAATTAATGGTACGGACACCACTGGGGTCCGTGGGGAGGAAGGGGGTGGGGGGAAAAGAGGAAACAAACAATTAATGTTGATGTGTACTGGCCCTGCTGGTAAATAAATAGATAGGAGCTCCTAATAATACAATAGACCAAACGCCGCAACAGATCTGTCTCACCACCATTCTTTTAAAAATATAAACCAAAAGGAAAAACAACTATAAGTACAAAACAACGTACCTCAATAATTCCCTAAATACTTAACCCATAAACACCTAGGGTTACCATTTGGTAACGAGGTACCGGTCATTGCATTTATTGCTCTATAGGATCTTTGCCAGTTAGAGATATTCGAATTTCGCGCTTATATGATCATGGAAGGTCTATTGATTCCTTTCCCGCGCACTAGTCGCTAGGGAATGTTTTCAGTGACGTAACAATTGCGTGCATTTCGTGGTTTGTTTCTCAAGTCGTGATGGCATGCCGCAAAAGGTACGGCAAGCTAAATTATTGCATAAAAGGGAGATAGTTGACTTTGTCTTCAGGATTATGGTAGTAAATATATCTAATTTATAATTCAGTAACATATCTTGCGTGTTTCTTTATACCTGCTCATGCCCGGGACTAATTTTCCCAGTGTGGTAAGGCAAGATAATTTCTGTAGCACATTCATATGAAATGAGTTAGAATACATTTCATGCATTTATACACAAAACGTTTTTCCATTTACAGCTCTTTTAACAGTGCATACCTTAATATAATATGTTTCATGTCACCATAGCATATTGTTTTATGCCAGTACCGTATTTAAGACCATACCTTTGCCGAGACATCTGGTGTTTCGGAAAATACAATACGAGAATTATTTAGTTTATTTCAGAGGTCTAGACTGGCTTAACTTAAGGACACCATGTAGAGTTCGCCTTGAAACTGACCACACTATTTGAATAAATTTTGAGGCTATCTTACTACTATACCATTAATTTCAAAGCATTGAAACTTTGCACATGCAGTTAGTGATATCTCCTCAACACAGGGAAAGAATTTTGGAAAGATCCAAATGCCCAGTTTATGTAAAATACATTTTAAATTTTACCTGAAAAATAATTTTTGAGAATGTTTTAATCTCTTTAGGTACACTTTTCTCAGAAAGTAGCAGCCAGAGAGCAACTAAACTGCCCACATATGTTGTATAGGCTTTGATTTACACAGTAGGTGAAAGATTTTATTCATTAGATTATTATTTGGCCAATTAAAAAAATATTATATTTGATGTACCAAATTTTGGTAAATGTTTTGTAATATTAATTTTTATAGGGCTTGATATCTGTTAATATCCAGTTATATTTCACCTATTGTGTTTATAATGACCCCATGCATACCCATAAAAAATTTCATGACAATAAGTTCAGTAGTTTCAGAGAAAAGTGTACCTGAATGTCAAAAAATATAAGTTACGGTAAAAGACAAAAAAACAAAGACATGCGTTTTTGACACATACCAGCCTTTTAGAATTTTCCAGCTCCATACTTCTCTTCATTCTTGGTTTCCTCATCTTCTTTCTTCTTCTTTTCAGCTCTCTTCTTTATCCTGGCTTCTTTGGTCATCTCCTGGACACTCTTTTCAGCTTCCTTCAGTCGCAGCATATCACTCTTGCGAAGCGCACATGCAATGTCATTGCCTGGTACAATGCCAAGTTTTTCATGCCATAAACAAACCTCAAATTAACCTCGTATTTCTTCTCAACTAATTTTGATGTCATAGTTGATTTATTGCTGCCACATGAATTACATTCTATTTCCAATCTTGTGGCTAAGCCCCTTCTACTTTTTTCATCTTCCTTTAGTTCAAAACAGTCTACACCATCACAGTGTTTACATTTAGCAAATGAGTGTAGCAAAGCAGAAAGTACACCTATATTTAGAATTACATAACTGTCACAACTACTTGCATTACTCACAGTGGAACAGGCATTACTCTCGGCTTCCAAATAATGGTTTCCTTTTTGAGGCACATCTTGCTCTTCCAATGTCATGTTTTGAGTCGGTTGAATGCAATCCAAAATCGACCTTCACACCTTTGGCAACACGGCGATAATATTTACCTTTACCAAACTTCCTAATTCGACCCATAATAACACACGGGAACACAAAACTGTAAATAAATGTTATAAAAACAACGACGACTGATCTACACGAGGTTACCACTGAAAATTCAAAACATCAACAAGTTTCCGCGGAAACCGATGCTTAGATGTTTCCATGGAGATTATATAAGCAAGGCAGCTACTAGAACTACTCAGATGTTTCCATGGAGATTATATAAGCTACCAGAACTACCAACAGACAAAACAAGACTTCCTATTAGCATGCCGAAAAACAACATTTGGTGACAGTCCACGCCAGGTGGGCGTGGTCAGTTGAGCACCATAATTAAATGCCCGGAAAAGGCATTTAGAGGGCCGGAAGGTGCAAAAATCATATGCCAGCTTATAGAATAGACCTTCCCTCATACATTTATCACAGAAAAAAAAATCCGATTTTTTCATCCCTCAACTCTACAAGGTGTCCTTAACAAAGATACTTTCAGACGTCCTCAGATAAAACCACATCCAAATATCTGATGATATCTCTCTGTCCGAGACCTAAACTCTAACTGCCGGAGCATGTTTTTGTTTTTCACTAATTTTTGTTTATTGTTATAATTATTATTATTTATATATACACCGCGGACAGGCCAACAAGGACCACGCAAATATCACTTCTTTATAGGTCTAGTTTCCTTCTTTCTCTTCCAGAAGTCTTTCATCCTGGTCGACTGTGCAGCTCTTCTTTCAGCAGTCCATTCTCCTCTGTTGAGATTTTTCTTCTCCCCGACAAGAATTTTGAGACCAAAAATTTTTTTTCTGTACTCTATTCGATTTAGACAATCTTCTTCAGTAATTTTGAATTTTTGAAGTTCTTCTTTCATTTGTTTTACATAGCCTCCTTGTCCTTTATAGTTCCAGATTTTATCAAAAATTTGTTTGTTTAACCTTGAGCAATCCATGCGGACCATATGTCCGTAGAACTGAAGTCGCCGTTTTCTGATCATCACTTCAAGGTTGTCGATTTTACTATAAATTTCTGCATTCGATCTCAGTCTATAACCTTCCTGTGTTTTCCTAGGACCATTTATTGTTTTGTTTTATTATATTTAGGTCTTTTTTAATGTTTCGGCTTCCACCTCAAAATTTAAATATACAGTACATATATTAAAAATTTGTATAATTTAATCTGTGTTAAGAGGGGCAGATGACCTCGTAGTTCCTCCCCTTAAAACACCAAGTAGTAGCGTCTACCTTACAAAAGACCGCGCCACCATTATTCCTAGTATCTCAATGGATGTAGCGCGCACCGGCATCTTTAAATTATAAAATATAGAAATAATTCTATGTTTGTTCTTTTAGCCTACTTTTCACATTTTGCAACAAGATGTTCAGTAAAGAATATATAGCCTACTTTCTCCTAAATGCATGGATATTGTTATAACTCTTTGTCCTTTTCAAAGAGTATAATTGAATGTTGGTTGTAGTAGCTTGTTGAAATACAACGTGCTATACGGACATTAAACATGAATATGAGGTGCCCTTTGCTAGTGCTACCTCTGTAAAAAAAATCATTCAATTCGGTTTCACCGTGTTTGAATTGATATGGGGAATCGATTTGCAAACATACATGGCCGCTATCTGAAAACTATTTGGCTGATGACCTTGTAGTTCAGCCAAAAGATGCTTCCCACAAAGCGGTATGTTGTTGCAAAATTTGGTAGAGATCAAATGATTAGGTTGGTCGTAATTTGATTTAAGCTTTTAACATTTGGGTGGCCGCCATTCCGTTTCCGTCAAGATGGTGGCAATATAATACATGACACTGAGGTGCCCTTTGCTAGTCCTACCTCTGTGCCAAATTTTGTTCAATTCAGTTTTACCATGTTTGAATTGATAGGGGGAATCGATTTGCACACATACATGGCCGCCATCTGCAAACTATTGGGCTGATGATCTCGTAGACTGGTCAAAATATGCTTCCCACAAAAAGGTATGTTGTTGCAAAATTCGGTAGAGATCAGATGATTAGGTTGGTCATAATTTGAATTAATCTTTTGACATTTGGGTGGCCGCCATTACGTTTCCGTCAAGATGGCGGCGATATAAAACATGACACTGAGGTGTCTCTTTCTAGTACTACCTCTGTACCAAAGTTCATTCAATTCGGTTTCACCGTGTTCAAATTGATCGGGGGGGGGGGGAGGGATTCCGAGTACTCTCTCTCTTTCACACACACACACACACACACACACAGACACACAGACATACACACAAATTTTGGCCCTGTGTAGATCTCATAAGTCTACTTTAATTTTTTCGCAAAATTGAAAGTAGGCTAAAAATGAGGAAAAGTAGACTTATGAGATCGATCCGGGCAAATGTGTGTGTCTATCTGTCCTTCCTTCTGTCTGTCTGTGTGTGTCCCCCTATCAACTCCTAAATGGTTGCAGCAATCGAAACAAAATGTGGTATGAGTAGTGATGTGGGACGGGTAAATACCCAGTGGGAAGGTAAATATAAATTGGGTATTTACCTGGGTATTTACCCAGTGGTCTTTTAAATACCCAAAATGAGGGTATTTTCAGTTTTTGAGCTTTGTACAACACTTTTTGATGTGTTGATGAAGTGTTGGTAAACAAGGACTGAAACACAGGTATTTGATGCCTTATATTGAAATTAGGAACAATATTGATCCTTCAAAAAAAAAAAAAAGGAAATTGCATGTCCAGGTATTTTTGGGTATTTATATGTTATGTTTTGACACTGTAACCTTGTCTTTAATTAGTTTTGTTTTTCCTTAAAACTAAAGTAAAATATTGAATAAAACCTTTTGGTTGTTTTGTGTTTTAAATTTTTAATAAATACCAATATATTGAGAAGGTCGAGTTTTATTACGATACTGGAGATGAGCAACAAAGATGTGGAAGGGAAAAGCTACTTTTGTAGTAATAAGAGTAAGCTATTTGCATATGAATTGAGAGTAATAAAATATATTCAATAGAATGGACATTTGAAAAAAGAAAAAAACTTAGTAAAAGTGCTTTTAAGTTATTTTTCATTCAATTTTAAATACACACATCAAAAAAAGTTTTGCATCACCTCGGTTCCAAGAGTTCCGGAACCGTTAAATACAAAGGGAATAGAGATCAACACAAACAACATTTCAGCTCGTTTTATTGCTCATGAGACCCACACATTGCATGTTGTACCATCATACAGCTAGACTTTCAGCATTTGTGGTCCAGATTGCAGTACACACCACTACCTCTAATACCCAGTAGCACGTCCTCTTGCATTGATGCATGCCTGTATTCGCCGTGGCATACTATTCACAAGTTCATCAAGACACTGTTGGTCCAAATTGTCCCACTCCTCAACGACAATTCGGCGTAAATCTCTCAGAGTGGTTGGTGGGTCAAGACGTCCATAAACAGCCCTTTTCAACATATCCCAGGCATGTTCGATAGGGTTCATGTCTGGCGAACATGCTGGCCACTGTAGTCGAGCGATGTCGTTATCTTGAAGGAACGCATTCACAAGATGTGCACGATGAGGTCGAGAATTGTCGTCCATGAAGACAAATGCCTCTCCAATATTCTGCCGATATGGTTGCACTATGGGTCGGAGGATGTCATTCAGGTATCGTAAAGCCGTTTTGGAGCCTTCCATGACCACCAGTGGCATACGTCGGCCCCACATAATGCCACCCCAAAACATCAGGGAACCACCACCTTGCTGCACTCGCTGGACAGTGTATCTAAGACGTTCAGCCTGACCAGGGTGCCTCCAAACACGTCTCCGACGATTGTCTGGTTGAAGGCATATGCGACACTCATCGGTGAAGAGAACGTGATGCCAATTCCGTGGGGTCCATTCAGCATGTTGTTGGGCCCATCTGTACCGCGCTGCATGGTGTCGGGGTTGCAAAGCTGGACCTCGCCATGGACGTCGGGAGTGAAGTTGCGCATCATGCAGCCTATTGCGCACAGTTTGAGTTGAAACACGACGTCCTGTGGCTGAACGAAACGCATTATTCAACATGGTGGCATTGCTGTCAGGGTTCCTCCGAGCGGCAATCCGTAAGTAGCGGTCATCCACTACAGTAGTAGCCCTTGGGCGGCCTGAGCGAGGCCTGTCATCGACAGTTCCTGTATCTCTGTACCTCCTCCATGTCCGAACAACATCGCTTTGGTTCACTCTGAGACGCCTGGAAACTTCCCTTGTTGAGAGCCCTTCTTGACACAAAGTAACAATGCGGACGCGATCGAACTGCGGTATTGACCTTCTAGGCATGGTAGAACTACAGACAACATGAGCAGCGTACCTTCGTCCTGGTGGAATGACTGGAACTGATCGGCTGTCGTACCCCCTCCGTCTAATAGGCCCTGCTCATGCATGGTTGTTTACATCTTTGAGCAGTTTTAGTGACATCTATGAACAGTCAAAGGGACTGTATCTTGGATACAATATACACAGTCAACGTCTATATGCCGGAGATCTGGGAACCGAGGTGATGCAAAACTTTTTTTGATGTGTGTATTAAAGAAATATTAATTTTTTAAATCATACTCTAAATAACACAAATGCATGTCAGGAAGTTTTTGTAGTATATGGGCTCTATAATGGGTGAAGATGTACTGTATGCCAGCAAGCATATGGGTTGGCAACACTGCTTAGCTCATCCTACCCAGAATTCAAACTGACACTGTACTTCCCTCTCATTTTCTATTCTTTGTTTGATTTTCTATTTACTAGCCTTTTTGGTTATTTGATTATTTATTTTATATATGAACTAGCAACTCACCCCGGCTTCGTCCGGGAACAGTTATGAATGCAAGGTGGCTACTTCTAACGGAGGTCTTATAAGATATCCTTGTATACGACATTAGTCGTTTTCCCTCCAGCAGTGAACACGAAAAGATTTCGGTTTGATGTAACAAGCGAAAGAGCCACGTAAAGCTGTCCATGAGAAAAACATTCTCCATTAAGATCAACTCCAGTCACGCTAAGTGTCTGATCCTGTGCTTCGTTTATAGTCATGCCAAAGCAGACTCTTACTGGAAATTGTACTCGTTTGAAACGATAAGGCAAATCTGAAGGAATCGTAGGGATTCTGTGTACTAAGACCGTTTCTCCTGTACCACAGCTAGTTAAGATAGTTGATTCAATGAAACAGTTTTTCAAAGTTTTCACTACCAATCGTGTCCCATTGCATAACTTTGGTGGTTGTAAATTACGTAGCAATATAATAGGCACTCCTACTTTTAAAATAAGCTTATGTGGTGGCAAGCCAGAAGGAAATAAAGAATTTAGGAATTCTGTAGGGTAATGAAAAGCTTCTTCACTATCGACTACTGCGTCTAGTCTACTGAGTAATATACTAGAGCCTGGGCAGTGAATTTGGAGAACACCAAGTCATTAGTTTTCACAACTTGTTCGTTTGTCGGCGATAATATTGCTCTTTCTTTAAGCCATGAATGAGACTTGTTAGATAGGCCATGGATTTGAGGACAAACGCTATCAATCAATTCTTGAATACTGCTTACTAAAGCACAGAAATCGTCACTGATTGTGAGGGTAATTTCCCGTCAATGACCGGTAAATCTCCATTTCCGAGTCTTAAGTAACAAATAAGCAAACTATTATCTTCTGAAGATAAGAGTAGCTTACTCTCATGTTAGTTTTGAGTGCCAATTTGTTATATCTGGCCAGATGTAATTTATTTTTAATGAAGCTTTCACTTCGTCGGCTCTCGTTCCTCTGGTAACAACTGGTAAGATTTGACGAAAATCTCCGGCGAACAAAACTGTACAGCCACCCATAGGTGTGTTTTGATTTCTTGGATCACGCAAGGTCCTGTCTACAGCTTCAACGGAAGTTTTGTGCGACATTGTAGCCTATTCCCATACAACTAAAGAACAATTTTGGATTAAACTGGCAGTGTTACTTTGTTTCGAAATATTACAAACATTTCCATCATTACTGCTGACATTAAAAGGAAGTTTAAATGTTGCATGTGCTGTTCTTCCTCCTTCCAAAAGAGTGGCTGCAATTCCAGATGATGCGACGGCAAGAGCAATATTACCACCAGACCTCACTTTGGCGAGCAACACACACATCAAGAACGTTTTGCCTGTGCCTGCAGGGGCATCAAGAAAAAATATCTTACCTTCCTTCTTAGTGTTATAAGCTTGTTTCTGATCGTGGTTCAGACGGTGTTCTTCTTGAGCAACTGTTTGAAGGTGCCGAGAACGAAGTCTTTATTTCTCTTGTGGCAATCTAGAAATTATTTTTTGCCCTGTTTCATTGTTACGTGATAAGCACTTTTTTATTTTGCGATGTCAATGAACTATGACCTATATCAGTTTTACATCTCGGCATGATGGCTTAACATCACTGACTGGACTATTAATTACAACGAATTCTTGTCAGACGTAATTTAAGAATGGCGAGGTGCATGAAACACAAATCCCCCTTCCATCCAATCTTAAATTGACTGTGTATTTTGCGGAACAGAAAGTTCACAGGCGAAATGAAGAAAAACCGAGTTGAACTTCCATGGGAACTCCAAACACAACCAGCCTTCTCTGAAGTCTTAACTCAACACGACTCGACGGTTTGCTGCTGGCTGTATCTGGGGTAATAGGTTCGCCCGCTAGTTAGGCTGTAACAGGGGTGATAAGACTCGCCCTTAGCTAGCTCGTAAACTGTCACCTCAATATTAGAATGGACATGGTTGGAAGAAATGAAACGTAAAAATACTTATCGTGGGCGATGTATTGAAGATAGAGATATGCTCTCCTGGATTTTATGTAGAACTTTTCATGCTGAACAATTCTTACACTCATAGTATTTAGATATGCTTAACGGTTTGCCCAAAATAAACTTAAAAAGCGCTCGGACGCCAGGTTTTTTGTTTATTTTTTCACTGAAATCTTGACTGCTCTGCTTCCTTTGATCATAAATAAATTATTTTATACAGAAATCATCCTCGAGATATCCTTTACAGAATTGTGAAACCCGTATCAAAATATATCCAGAGGTTTTCGAGATTACCCGTGACATCCAAGAATCGGGAACTTTGTTTTATACTAAGTAGAGATGATTTTACAAACTGTTCTGAAAAACTGTACATTACACCTTTTGTAGAACTTGGCCAATGCTCTGAATAAATTTCCCCCAACTTTTATCTCAATGTTTGCAAAAAAAAAGCCTAGTTCAATTCTAACCCTGAGTTTTTAAGGTGATAACTATTGAATTTTATGTCCTGATCTAATTCCCAATTCTAATTCTGTTTTTAAGTCCCAATTCTAATTCAATTTAATTTTATTAACTATCTAATGTTGTTACATTTCTAAAAAGTTAATGTAGAATAGTTTGCATAGTTTAAGGTTCAACTTACCACGACACAGGATTTTTAATGAAAAATCTAAAATACCCGGGTATTTACCCAAATTGGGTATTTACCCAGGTATATACCCTGGGTATTTACCCCGGTTTATAAATACCTAGGTATTTTACATCACTAGGTATGAGTAAAGATCTATAACTAAATATCTCAATGCCGTATTTGAAAATGATGTCAGTGCTACCAACTGCCGAAAAATCACAATTGAAATTTGAGTTCCATGTTGGATATCTTGGAAGGTATGGATGGGAGCTATTTCAAAATTGGCACACGCATAGATAATAATATTTCAGTTTAATTTCCAGGAGGCCATACATGGCAGTGTTGCCAAAACGATTCTAAGCCTGCTGATAGGTCGAATTTTTAAATACATATAACTTCTACCCTACAATTGGAATTCAACCAAATTTCGTATGTAAAATGTGTACACAAACAGATATGACTGAGCGTATTCTTAAGAGCCACCAGGGCTGCCAACTGTTAATGAATGCTCTCAATTTCTTTTATCCAAATACCAATATATCAGAAAGTATGCAAGCCGACAGCTTTAAACTATGCACATGTATAGTACCTGACATTCTGTATTAATTTGGAGGAACTAATATACGTTGTTCCCATTTTCATGAGAAAACACCTCCCAGTAGAGACAACTTTTGCGCTGGAGTCCCACACCATACCACAAGTACCGTCAACACAGCGACCATCCAGGATACTAGATAGGCTACAACAAAATTGTGCCAGGAGAACATCGCTTGGGTCGCGGATCTCGTCACAGATGGGAAAATAGATGCCGCGTTAGAGGGGATGGTCATGATAAAGAAGAAAGGTATAAAATATACAGTTCCGCATCAAAGGAGGTCCAAGCCATGGTTTAACGTGGACTGCTATAGTGCAAGGATACGCATGCTAAACAGGCTACAGGCTGAGGCCGACAGGACACCAGACACTTTGGGATTGTGTGCTCAAGCCCGTAGAGCTTACAAATATCTTTTACAGAAAAGGAAGCAAGAATATCAGGAGGAACAGGATAAGAGAAGGATTGAGGAAGCAGAACGGCATCCATATAAAATTCTCCGCCCATGGAAGCCCACATTTCCCAGGGATATAACCATGGGCGTATGGGAGAATCACATGAGGAAGGTCCTACAGTCGAATGACACCAGGCCGACAAGACCTTGCGGTAGCCAAGAGGAGCAAATAACAATCTTCGAGCCAGTCACAGTGGAAGAGGTAGAGACAGGAAAAGCATATGGACCGGACGAAATTTGCAATGAACACCTCAAGGAGGCTTTACCTTTGCTAAAGGGGACATGGGCATCTCTGATAAATGAATGCCTGCCGAGAGGAAAGATTCCGGAGGCCTGGCGAAAGTCAGATATCAGAATGCTGTATAAAGGCAAAAGGATTATCGGAGATCCAAAATCCTACAGAGGGATCGCCCTTGAATGTGCTTTATTCAATATCATGACTGGCATTCTAACAAAACGCCTAACCATGCTAATGGACCACTACATACCAGAACAGCAGTTTGGCTTCCGAAGAGGCCGATCTGCACTACACGCTGTAAACTGTTTACTTCAGGATATAGAGGAGACCTTGAGAGCCCCGAAGGGAAAATTACATGTCATTTTCATCGATTTCTCCAAAGCCTTCGACACAGTGAACAGGAAACTGCTGACGGTAAAACTGGAACACCTGATGGGAAAAGAACACTACCTGACGGCTATGATAAAGGATATTCTAACCCGAAACGATGTGTGCATCCAGGATGGAACTTCCACATCACAGCCAATAACACAGATAACTGGAGTACTACAGGGTGACCCTTTGAGTCCACTCCTCTTCTCGATCGCTACGGCCGAAGTGACACGGATTCTAGAAGGTAATGCCTTACACGCTTTACATGTATGCGGACGATATGGCTCTGGCCTCCCCGTGCTGCGAGGCACTCCAAGATAACTTTAATCGACTTGTTCAATGGGCGGATTGCAGTGACCAAGTTCTTTCCCTGACCACCTTTGTGGAAGCTGGGTTTGAGAAGAAACTGAAGAGCGTATCAGCCTTTCTGGATCTCACAGCAGCATATGATACTGTTTGGAAGGAGGGATTGCTATTGAAATTGATCAAGGCTGTTCCTTGTTTAAAGATTATGAACTTGTTAGACAACATGCTAAGTAACAGATTGTTCCAAGTCTACTCTGAGCAGAACAAAAGCCGATTCCGTAAACTGAATAATGGCCTGCCGCAAGGTTCTGTTCTCTCACCCATTCTTTTTAATCTGTACACCCATGATCTTCCGAAAACAGTAGCCCGCAAGTTCATGTATGCGGACGATATCAACCTCACTGTTCAACATGCTAATTTCGCAGAAGCTGAGGCCGTTCTCACCCAAGACCTCAAAGTCCTGGATGACTTTTTCAAAAAATGGCGCTTACAACCAAATCCTCAGAAAAGTGAGATAACTGCTTTCCATCTGGACAACAGGCATGCAAATTACCATCCTAGAGTCAATTTTAGAGATAAAGAATTACAGTATAATAGCACCCCTAAATATCTGGGAATGACTTTGGATAGATCTCTGACCTACAAAACCCATCTGTGTAAATCTGCTGCGAAATTGAAGAGCCGCAATAACCTCCTTCAGCGCCTGGCTGGAACATCATGGGGAGCGGATGCCAAGACTCTGAGAACAACTGCTCTTGCGCTAATCTATTCTTCAGCCGAGTTTTGCTCTGGGGTATGGCTTAATAGCTGCCACACTCAACAGGTGGATGTTCAGCTCCGACAGAGCATGCGTATTGTATCTGGAACACTACTTCCTACTCCAGTCCAGTGGTTACCAGTGCTGAGTAATATCGCACCTCCTCATATCAGAAGGCAGAAAAATCTGGTTCATCTTTGGTCGAGAGTGCAAAATAACAAGGCCCTCCCAATACATGAAGACATGAAACATCTTGGCCCATCTAGATTGAAATCCCGTAAACCTGCATGGAAAACTGCCTTGGATTTAACAAGCAGAAATTTTAAACCTAATGAAAATTGGCGGGTTGAGTGGACAACATCTACGCCACCAGGCATCGTGAACGTTGAGGATCCTCACATAAAACTTGCTGGCTTCAATCTGCCCAGACATACCTGGACTAGACTCAATCGTATTAGATGTGGCTTGGGAAGATGTGCTTCTGTTCTCCACAAATGGGGTTGGAAAGACTCACCGAATTGCGATTGCGCTGACATTCCACAGACAATGGAGCACTTAGTACTGGAATGTCCTCTCCGAGTTTTTCCAGGAAGTCTGGAGGACCTGCATTCTGCTACAACTGAGGCTGTCAAATGGATCAACGAGTTGGACGTTGATTTATAATAATTTTTTTTATCTGCTTTATAATTTATATAATTTGTTAGTATTATTGCTGTGTTATATGAATCTGTATTTATGTAGGTGATTGTGTTGTGTTAACATCATACGATAAATAATAAATAAATAAATGGGCGGATGAGAATGATTTGAAACTCAATGAGGACAAAACCGTGCACATGACCTTCAGACGAGGAGGCAGACCTGCAGGAAGGGATAAGATCATGATTGAAAATCGAGTGCTGGATAAAGTCAACAGTTTCAAATACCTCGGTGTCACACTCCAGACAATGGGTAACACTTTCAACATGTCACAGATCGGACAACCCTGGCAATCAGAGCCAAAAATGATGTGAAAGACATAACTAAGATGTCAATGACTGCAGCAATAAAGCTTTTTCACATTAAGTTTTCAGCCATAGCCACATACGGTCTTCAGATCATTTGGGATCACCTAGATCCCAATAGCCTTAGACTACTCGAGAAAGTGAAATCGACTTACCTGAAAAAAGCAGCGGGCCTATCAAAGTATGTGCCTTCACGCACAGTATACGAATTGACAAGGGAGCCCTTCTTCATAGAGGAGCTCCGACTTAAATTCTGTACCTCAGAACCAGACTAACGTAAGTCACATTATGCCAACTTTACAGGAGCGCATAAAAACTGTAGAAAAACAACTCTATGTCTGACTGCATGGCTAACACTTGAATTAGGCAGCAAAAAATATTGACATTATTAAAGTTGTATATACTTAACCCCTTTATTGGTATTTCCTTCAGAATTAACGCTTTTTTTGGTTGTACTTATGAAATCGTTTTAGGACTTAAGACTGGATTTGCATCATATTGGCTGTACTTATAAAATCGTTCTAGGACTTAAGACTGGACATGCGTTATATTGGCTGTACTTATAAAACCAGGTTTAGGACTTTGCACTATGACAAGGTGTGTTAATGGGACTTGCGTTTTAATGTATTCTTAACGCTTCAGAACCACAATAACGTAAGTGGTTTTAACTTTATCTGGCTCAATCATAGGTTGGGACTTACGTTCTTACAACCCTTAGTAAATACAAAACGCGATGTTTCACCGGACTTAAGTTGTAATGGCTTAATGTAGAATCAAATTCTACATACAATGATGTAATAACCTGAAAATCGTAATTTTTGGACTTACGTTCGTCTGGTTCTGAGGTACAGAATTATGTCTGTCCAATACAGCGAGCTATAACTCAGTGTTGAACGACCTACAACAGAAGAAAGAAATAATCTGGCCCGAGTTTTATTCCACAGATGCCATGATCAATAACGAGTGGAAAAGGTCGAATTACGAGCTGTGCCACATGGTGACCCGGCTTTCATTACAGACTGTGCGTAACGAAAGCTTTTCACGACCTAGGATCCGGCTGTGTGTGCGAACGGTGTGGCATGCTGTGTGAAAAATATCATGTGCTAAAGTGCAAGAACAGAGGTCAGTCCTTAACAGGATTTTGTACAGATTGATGATATTGATGTTAATTTATGTAATAATGTAAGTGTACTGTAATTCATGGTCCTCTCGTTTCTTATTCTGTCCCTCTTTGTAGCTCCAATACTGCTTCTCAAGAACCTCATCTCACTGGCCTGTATTTTGCTCTTCTTTCATAACCCAGGTCTCCGAGGCATACGTCAGGATAGGGACGTCCGATATATGATCCTTTTGCTGTTCTGAGGGACATCCTTGCTCCATAACATGCTTCTCACACTCCTCCGGAATGCTTCTGCCTGTCTCCCCCGCTCATTTATTTCTCTATCGTTTCTTCCATTCTCTTGTATCAGGCTTCCCAGATACTTGAAACTCTCCACTTTCTTCAGCTGTTCCCCACCAATTGTTATTCCTGTTGTGGTTCTTTCCTTCTTCCTTGTTGTGATCACCATCTCACTCTTATTTATGCTAAATTTCATCCCATACCCTTGTATTATTCCTTCCCACACGTCCAACTGTTCCTGTACCTCCTCCTCCTCCTTGTTTCCCCAAATCATCTGCAAACACCATTGCTTTCATCATTCCTTCCCCAATTACTTGTGCCACTCGGGTCATTATGTCATCCATCACCACAATGAAAAGTAACGGTGACAGTGCACTTCCTTGTTTCAGGCCGTTTCTCTGTTCCAACCAGTCCGATCTCTCTCCTCCCACTTTCACACAGCTCACGCTTCCCTTGTACATCTCTTTTTATCCTCCTTATAGTCCATTTTTCTACTCCTCTATCCTCCAGGGACTTCCATACTTAGTTTCTGCAAACACTGTCATATGCTTTCTGAATGTCCAGGAAGGCCATCAGTAGATCAGTAGATCTGTTCCATACTCATAGTGCTGTTCTTGTAACTGCCTTACAGCAAAAATCAAATCCACTGTGGACCTTCCTGCTCTGAAGCCATGTTGTTCTTCCCTCATCCCTCCTTCTATCCTTGTCCTAATTCTCCTTTCCAAAACTTTCTCAAACATCTTTGCACAATGACTCATCAGTGTTATTCCCCGATAGTTTCTGCATTCTGTTCTACTACCTTCTCTTTTTATCCTCCTTATAGTCCATTTTTCTACTCCTCTATCCTCCAGGGACTTCCATACTTTGTTTCTGCATACACTGTCATATGCTTTCTGAATGTCCAGGAAGGCCATCAGTAGATCAGTTCCATACTCATAGTGCTGTTCTTGTAACTGCCTTACAGCAAAAATCAAATCCACTGTGGACCTTCCTGCTCTGAAGTAAAATCATTAACAAGTCAAGTGTAAAAATGAAATATAATATGAATGTAGAAATAAAAATTATAAAAATGAAATTGCAATAATAAAAGAAATATATAAATTTAAATTAGAAACTTAACTATAAAACATTATAAAAATAATTGTAAAAATCAATTTGAAATTAGTTAATTAAATAATTCAATATAAATATCAAAATTAAATCTATCTATCTTATCTATCTTATAATGCTTAACAACATTATTTTAATAACTTTTCATTACTTATTACTCGAGTATTATTCGAGTATATTTATTCTCAATTGCTTTTTGTGACTATTTTGAATCTAAATTACATTTTGTAAGTATTTTCTATCTAAATTGCATTTTGTAAATATTGTCAATTCAAATAACAGTACATTAAGTATGTAGTTAGTTTTAGTTGTAAGTAGGTAGTTAGTTTGTCTATTAGATATATGTCATTGTTATATTAGACTGTGGTGTGTGAGTGTGTCTGGTAGCAGTTGCATTGTTTATTAGTTATAGTTCATTGTTTCAGTAGACTGTGATGTGTGAGGGTGCATGTGAGTGTGCCTGGTGACCGACTGTTTGAGTGGTAGTATTTGTTGTTGGTGGAACTTAAGTATTTTTTTCGTTAGTAGAATTTTGGTATTTAATTGTTAGTACGGTAGAAGGTTAGTATTTTTTTGCACTTTACTTATTCTGAAAGGGAGTAGCAGCCTTTCAGAATAAATCAATTCTTTACTAGTCTTATAGATGGTTAAGATATTGATAATATAAGCCAAATAATGGCTACACTGTGTCCTACTGCACGGCTGAAAGCAACGGGAAACTACAGCCGTATGCTATTCCCGAGGATATGCACCTCTCTATGCATAATTACATGTGATGATGGCCTCCTCCCTTGTAAAATTTCAATCCGGAGGTAAACTAGTCCCCCGTTCGGATCTCCGGGTGGGGACTACTCGAGAGGGGGTTAACATCACAGAAGTGACAAAGAGGAAATCTGACATTCTACGGATCGGAGCGTGGAATGTTAGAAGTCTGCTAGGAAGTGGAAGGTTAGAAAACTTAGAAAGGGAAATGGATAGGTTGAGGTTGGATTTGGTTGGGATTAGTGAAATGCGCTGGCAGGAAGAACAGGACTTTTGGTCAGGAGACTATAGGGTCATTAGCACTAAATCAAACAATGGCCAAGCAGGGGTTGGCCTCATATTGAGTAGGAAACTTGGACAGCGGGTGGAATATTATGAGCAATATAGTGAACGGATTATTGTAGCAAAAGTCAATACTAAACCTACCTGCACCACAAAGGTACAAGTCTATATGCCTACCAGTCAAGCTTATGATGAGGATGTTGAAAAGGTCTACGAAGAAATAGACGAAATTCTGAGGTATATCAAGGGTGATGAAAATGTTATAGTAATGGGAGATTGGAATGCTGTGATAGGAAAATGGAGAGAAGGGAAGATAGTAGGAGATTTCGGATTAGGTGAAAGGAATGATCGAGGAAGCAGGCTGGTAGAATTCTGCTCCGAGCATGAGTTGGTCATAGCTAACACCTTATTCAATAACCACAACAGAAGAATAAACACATGGATGAGACCAGGAGATACAGGGCGTTTCCAAATCGACTTCATTATGGTCAAGCAGAGGTTTCGAAACCAGATTTTGGATTGTAAAACATATCCTGATGCTGACATAAACTCTGACCACAATCTGGTTGTAATGAAATGCAGATTAAAGTTGAACAAACTGAAGAAAAGTCAAAAGCCAAAAAGGTGGGCAATAGACAGACTGAAAGAGAAGGATGTAAACGAAAGATTCAAGAAGAGTATAAAGGAAGGACTAATGAAAAACCCTAAACAAACTTAAATTGCAGACGAATGGGCACTTTTGAAGAATGAAATAACAAAATCCGCAGAAGAAAACATTGGTAGGAAAGAAAGAATAGGTAGAAAACCGTGGATCACTCAGGATATACTAGAATTGATGGATGAAAGGCGGAAACACAAGAATGTAAGAGATGAAAAAGGGAAAGCAGAATACAGACGTCTGAGAAATGAGGTTAACAAGAAGTGCAAGGAAGCGAAAGAAGAATGGTTGAAAGAGAAATGTGCAGGTATAGAAAATTGTCTGAAATTAGGAAAAGTAGACACAGCTTATCGAAGGATTAAGAATACTTTTGGGGAAAAGAAGACTAAGTGCTGTAATATTAAGGACACAAATGGAAAGCCTCTATCAGATAGGGAAGAAAAGGTTGAGAGATGGAAAGCTTACATAGAGAGTTTGTATAAGGGAAAGGAGATTGAGAATCATGTAATGGAAAGGGAGGAGGAAATTGATGAGGATGCGAAAGGAGATTTAATATTGCGATCAGAATTTGATAGAGCTTTGGAAGACTTAAGCAGGAACAAAGCACCAGGCATAGATGATATACCGATTGAGTTGCTACCCTGCATAGGAGATGAAGGTCTGATCAGGTTATTTCACTTGGTGTGTAGGATTTATGAGACAGGTGAGGTACCCCCTGATTTCATGAAGAATGTAATCATCCCTATATCAAAGAAAGTGGGAGCTGACAGATGTGAAGATTACCGTACAATCAGCTTGATTACTCATGCTTCAAAGATCCTGTCTAGAATAATTTACAAGAGGATTGAAAGCCAGATAGAAACGGAGTTGGGTGAAGACCAGTTTGGTTTCAGGAGAAATGTAGGAACAAGGGAAGCTGTACTAAGTCTTAGGCTGATTTTGGAAGGTAGAATAAGGAAAGATAAGAGAACGTTCATGGCTTTTGTAGACTTAGAAAAGGCTTTTGATAACGTTGATTGGACTAAATTGTTTGACATTTTGAAATCGATTGGAATAAGGTACAGGGATAGGAGGGTGATCTACAATCTATACAGAAACCAAACAGCAGTCATTCGAGTTGAGGGACATGAGAGAGAAGCTGGTATTCAGAAAGGTGTAAGGCAAGGCTGCAACTTATCACCCATACTTTTCAATCTTTACTTTGAACAAGCAATGAAGGAAATTAGAGAAAAATTTAAAGTGGGAGTGAAGATTCAAGGAGAAATAATTTCAACTCTGAGATTTGCTGATGACATCGTCATCTTGGCCGACAAGCCTGAGGATTTGAATAAGTTTTTGAATGGTATGGACTCCGTCTTACGGAAAGAATTCATGATGAAAATTAATAAATGTAAAACAAAAATACTGGAATGCAGCCAAAATAAATCAGAAACCTCTTTGGAGATCAAATTGGCAGGTGAAAAGCTGAAGGAAGTAGGAGACTTCTGTTACTTAGGAAGCAAAATAACCAGTGATGGACGAAGCAAAGAGGATATAAAAAGTAGGTTGGCTCAGGCAAAGAAAGCATTTCTACAAAAAAGGAATCTGCTGACATCGAATATAGATTTAGGTATTAGGAAGTCATTTTTGAAAGCCTTTGTCTGGAGCGTGGCGCTCTACGGAAGTGAAACTTGGACTATTGGTTCAGCAGAAAAGAGGAGAATTGAGGCATTTGAAATGTGGTGTTACAGGAGAATGATGAAGGTCAGATGGGTAGATAGGGTTACAAACAAAGAGGTATTAAGACGAGTGGGAGAGGAGAGATGTTTCTGGCGAATGCTAATGAAGAGAAGAGATAGGTTGGTAGGACACATACTAAGACACCCAGGAATAGCAAGCTTAGTTAAGGAAGGAAGGGTCGAGGACAAGAACTGTAGGGGTAGACCAAGGTTAGAATATGTTAAACAGATTGCCTCGGATGTAGGGTGTGGTAGCTATGTAGAGATGAAACGGTTAGCTCAGGACAGGGAGTCATGGAGAGCTGCATCAAACCAGACGAAAGACTGAAGACTCAAACAACAACAGACTGGCAGCGTGGCTCACTGGCAACGTTCTCGCTTGCTGTGCCCAAGCTTGCAGGAACGAATCCTGGTGCGGTCAGCTGGCATTTGAGGGTGCGCAAATGCGAGGGAGTCGTGTCAGTGGATTTACTGGCACATTAAAGATCACCTTCGAGGCAAAATTCCAGTTCTCTCGGGTAGAAAAAAAATAGTTACAATCCCACATCCTCTCCTGATCAGCAGCTATAACAAATTCATGGGAGGAACGGACCTTATGGATGAAAATGTGGACTGATATTATGTGTCAATAAGAAACAAAAAGTGGTGGTGGGCCATATTTTCTTGACTTTTTGACGAGTGTCTCCAAAACGCATGGTACCTCAGTACTATGTCTCGACCAAGAACAACTCACCTGAAGTTCAAGAGGGAAGTGGCGCAATTCTACGTGAAATTGTTCGGCGTAGAACCACGTGGGGCCAGGCGGCCGTCAACAGCACATGCAGAAGAGAATTGCGACATTAAAGACTTGTGATATGATGGAAGTGATCATCTGGTCATCAACGTCCCAGGAAATAAGCGGTGTGCCGGTGAATTGAGTGTGAGTAGTTGCATGTTGTAAATGTGATGTGGGACTGTGCATATCATGCCGTTCCACACCAAGTAAATGGTCACTTGACTATATGATTGAAGGTCCAAAAGTGTCAAAATACTTGCTCAATGCTTTTTAAAGTGTAATATTATCAAATAAGTATTTAGCAATAAACATGAAATTTGTACATTATTGTTTTTATAAATCACCATTCAGAATAAGCAGTAAGGGTTTTGACAACACAAGCATCTAACGTTACATATATGTAACGCCCTGTATTTCCGGAACTTAAGATGCCACCTTCGTAAAATATGGTTTTAGCAGCTTAATAACTCCCAATGTTATGACTTCTTCTGTGCGAATGGGTCTCCTAGGACCACGTGGAATCAACACTTCTTGGCCTTGATGTTTGCCCAATAACTCTTCACGCGCAACATCTGGTAGGTCTTCTCTCTTCTGCCTCAAAACCCCGTGTATGAGTAATTTTCCTAATTTCCTCTCGATCCTTGAGATTGGGAAAACCTAATTCAGCCAAGTCCTTGTCTGCCTGTTTGTACCAATTGGACCTTGTTGCCTTTTTCTGCAAAAACGTATAGATTTTATTTTTTTAACCTAGTTGGGTCCATTCTGTCCAAATGTCCCATGAATTGGATCCTTCTCATACGGTTGTGTCTGTGATTTTAGTAATTTTTAAATAGATGTCAGCATTAGGTTTCAGAAGGTGAATTCCATCTTTAATTCTTGGTCCCAAAATTTTTCGCATGATTTTGCGTTCCTTAATCTCCAATCGATTTCTCAGTGTTTATGTTGTAGGTTAAGTGTCTCGGCTGCATAAAGGGCTGCAGGCAAGACTACTGTGTTATAATGTTGAATTTTACAATTCCAAGAGAGGCATTTTTTGTTATAAACTTGTTTTGTCAAATGGAAAGCAGTTTCCAGTTTCTGTAGTCTTGCTTCTATAGCTTTTCTTTCGTTGCCAGTTTCATTGATCCATTCACCCAATACTTGAAGTCTTTCACTCGGGAGACCTGACAATTACCAATGCGGAGTGTATTCGGAGCAGTTTTAATATCCGTCACAAATTTTGTTTTGTCAAAAGAAATCCGTAAGCTGATTTTTGCTGCGTGTTCTTGGAGTAATTCAAGTTGTTTTTGGGCATCAGAAATGCTTGGAGCAATTAACGCCATGTCATCCGCAAATGCCAAACAGTCTAGTGCTCTCCCTTTGAGTTTTGGTCCTAGTCTATGGCATGGTGCACCAGCTCGTCTCCATTCTCGGACGTCTTTTTCGAGCGCACAATTAAACAACGATGGAGATAATCCATCTCCTTGACGCACTCCTGTATCAGTTGAAAATTCTGCGCTCAGTCCTCCCATAAATTTAACCTTTGAACTTGTATTCAAGAGGGTATCTTGGATGATTGATGTTGTCTTGCCATCTAATCCAAATTCTGAGAGTATAGCAACAAGGGATTCACGGTCAATGCTGTCATAAGCCATTGCAAAGTCAACAAAAGTAATGACATAATTTTTGTTTGACATTTTACGGAAGTAAGACATTGAGTTTTTCAAATTGATAATTTGCTCTGTACACGATCGGCCTTTCCGGAATCCACCTTGATATTCACCAATCTACGGATCCAGTTGAAGATAGGCAAGGTTCAAAAGGGCTTTGGACAAAATTTTGTAAGTTACCGAGAGTAATGAGTCAAAGCCTCCGTGGCTTAGGCGGCAGCACGCCGGCCTCTCACCGCTGGGTCCGTGGTTCAAATCCCGGTCACTCCATGTGAGATCTGTGCTGGACAAAACGGAGGCAGACAGGTTTTTCTCCGGGTACTCCGGTTTTCCCTGTCAAAATTTCATTCCAGCAACACTCTCCACTATCATTTCATTTCCTCTGTCATTCATTTAATCATTGCCCCAGAGGAGTGCGTCAGGCCTCGGCAGCCGGCACAGTTCATGTCCTCGCCGCTAGATGGGGGCTTCATTCATTCCATTCCTGACCCGGTCGGAGACTGGAAGCAGGCTGTGGATTTTCATTTTCACCGAGAGTAATGAGATCCCTCGGTAATTGCTTGGGTTCGTTTTGCTACCTTTCTTGTATACTGGATGGATGATCGCCATCTTCCAATCTGGAGGAATTTTTTCAGTTTGCCAGATTTCATTAATAATTTCTTTGAGTATGAGGTTTTCACCTACATTTTTCCATAGTTCTGCAACGATCTGGTACTCTCCCAACGCTTTGTTGTTTTTCATGGATTGGATTATTTCAAGAATTTCCTGTAGGTCCGGTGGTTCCGAGTCAGGATTCCGTCGAGTATGACAAAATTGAAATGTTTCCTGAGGTTTCTCACAATTGAGTAGTTTGCCAAAATAATCTGCAAGAGTGCACAATTTTCAGAGTTGGAGTGGGCGATGTTCCCACGGTTGTTTCGAAACTGGAGAGAAGGTGGAGAATATTTAGTTACATTCTGCTTGAATGTTCTATAGTAATTTCTAGAATGATGTTTCTTGAAGTCCTCTTCTATATCTTTTAATTTAGTGTTTTCATGATTTTTACGAATCACTCTTAGCGATTTTGTTACTGTTTTTCTAACGTCTTGAAGATATTGTAGCGTCCTTTCATTCTTGTTGCACATCCAGTTCTGCCATGCTTGTTGTCTTAGGTTTATGAGGTGGTCACACTCATCAGTCCACCATGCATGTTTCCGTACCCTGGTTAGAGGTGCAATTTTTACAGCCGTTTTTAGAAGTTCAGCTTGAAGTTGCTGCCAATTCTGTGGGGTTAACTTTTGTGTTCTTGCGTGAATTCCATACTATTTTGTATAAGATGGACATCATATCGATGGGGTGGTAATTTTGGAGCGAATTTCCTCCTTTCTGGGATAATGTCCAAAGAGAATTTTGTGGGGTAATGGTCAGAGTCCAGATCTAATCCTTTGAGGACTTTAAGTTTCATGATTTCCGCTGTGTTGGAACGAGAGATCAGTACAGGGTCCAACTGAAATTCACCCAATGGTATGACTTATTATTTTAATGAAAAAAAGCAACATTTTCAAAAAGTATTAATTCGGGCGTTCATGGGTTAATACATTTAGTAAAATTGTATCCATGTTGACTTTTCATGGCTGCTATCCAGCAGCGCGACCACATTCCACAGGTCACATATTATCCAGTATCCAGAAAATCAGTATCCGCCAGAGATCGGATCCACGGCTCATCCAAGTCTAGTTACCTTTTTCCATAATATATAATGAGTTTTTTCAACAAATCCCCCAGCGGGATTACCACCAAACACTTCTTACACGTTCAAATGCCAAGTGAATCATCATAATGTCCAACATGGCTGCCGCTTTGGCAGAGTTTTAAAATTAGCCCGTCACTCTTCTTGACAAAACCAATCAGGATGGTTGGCAGGCTACTTAACAATGGCACACTAGTTTATAGTGAACACGATACTCTTTAATATTAAGCGGCAAATTAATATTTGCCTTTTGATTGTTTATATGACAAACGTCATGAATTTTACGTCAAGATCAGTTCACATTTAAACTCGCTAGTGGCGAGAGTCTCTGCATGGTGCTGCCACCTGATGCCGTTGGAAGCAACCACATCATTTCAATACAGAACAACTGAGATCAGGGCGCACAAATTCAAAGTATAGTTTTACATTCACAGGGCACAGCCCGCATACAAGGTCCAGAATTAAAGGCGAATAATTCAATATCACCTGTTTAATAAGTCCTGAGCCTCTTCATGGAAATAGTGTCAGTTTGAACACCGAAATCAACAGTTTTATTTCACCAAAAAATAAGGTCCTTATTTATAAGATATACGAGAGGGGCATCTTAGATGACTAATCCTGTATATTCATCAACATGATTAACAGTTTGATTTATGCATCTGTATTAGAGCATGTATTGAAACTTCAGTTCCAAAGGTCCAGAGTTGCTTCCTGGCTCTGCCAAGAATTTAATTCTGACCTGAGGGTTGGAATGGGGTACACTCAGTATGAGGCAAAACTGAGAAGAAAGAAGAATCACTCTAGGCATAGCAAAAACTACAAAACGAATAGAAGATATAGAGGACTACGCGAGATAAAGAAGACACTACAAAGCACTCATCAAAACAGCAAGATGAAACTACATGGAAAAGGAAGCCGAACAGAAAGCAGAAGAGGCGGAAAAGTATCCTTTCTTACCCCTAAAGAGGAGAACACACCACACCATGAAAGAGGTTCCAATAGACAAATGGGAGAAGCATTTCTCGCGAATATTGAACAAAAGAAATCAGTCTGAAATCTATGCAATAGACATACAGGATAAAAATGTAGTGAAAAGGACAATTGAAATAACGGAAGACGAAGTAGACCTATGCATCAGAGAAGCAAAAAATAAGAAAGCAACCGGACCAGACCAAGTTGCATATGAACATCTCAAAGACACAGCTGATACACTCAAAATCATATGGACAGAAATTTTCAACAAATGTCTGACTTTAAACATCATTCTTGAAAAATGGAAAAAAGCGACCCTGAAGGTAATATATAAAGGGAAAGGTAGTGCAGATGATTTGAACTCATACAGAGGAGTGGCACTAGAGAACATGACCTATAAATTGTTCATGAGGATAATAACTAATAAACTGACAGATCTCTCTAATCAGCATTTACTTATATGTTTGGGTTTAGAAAAGGGAAATCCACACTGCAGGCAGTGACAGCACTCCTGCGTGACATTGAAGAACCTCTTAGCAAACCAAAAGGAAAGTACTACACCATTTTCATAGATCATACTTGATCAGATATATTAGAAAATATTCTGAGACAAAACGTACTACGGATAACTGATGAAGTGTCGACATCAGAAGACATGATCCAGACAAATGGAGTTATGCAAAGAGACCCTATAAGCCCACTGCTCTTCAATATAATGACAGCAGATATAGGGAAGAATTTGAAGGGAGCTACGCTCATAATGTATGCAGATGACATGGCCCTCAGGTCCATCAAATAAAGATATATTGCAGCAAGACATGAACATTATACATCAATGGGCTACATACAATGATTTCCACATAAACAAAAAGAAAACAGTGCAAATGGTATTTAGGAGAGGAGGAAGAATTTCGAGGACTGATATGAAGATAGGAAATGAACAATTAAATGTAGTTAATAAATTTAAATACCTCGGCATTAAAATGCAGCCTACTGCTTAAACATTCAGCATTCACATACAAGAGAGTTCAGCGGCAGCTATTAGAGCAATGAGCAGCATCGAAAACATCACATCCCTGAAACTAGCAACGTTGATGAGACTCTTCGAAATGACAATCGCCCCCATTGCTACATATGGGATTGAACTCATATGGGATAAATTGAAAACCAGTGATTTAGAAAAGCTAGAAAACGTGAAAGCACGCATCATCAAATGGGCCATAGGAGCAAGCAAATATGTGCCAAATAGAATGGCATAATTCTAGCAAAAGAAACGTTTTTCCTCGAGGATATAAGGCTCAAGGTATTCCTATTAAGTACACGCGCTTATACAGAAGTAATAGAAATAAGGAAACAGAAGGAGAAAGAGATAGATAATGGATTTTTTGGAACAGATGCCATGTTCAATAGACAATGGACCAACACCAATCAAACACAAAGGTACTCAATCATAGGGCTCGCGATTCATGGTTTCCACCATAAAATGTGTGTAAAATATGTGGCGAAAGGTGTGAACTTTATCACATCAAGCAATGCAAAAGCAGGACAGGGTCTCTTAATGACCTTATAAATGCAAACAAATGAACAGTACAACTGTGATCTAATGTAAACTATAAACTGATATTGTAAACCTCTCCTGGCCATTCGGCTGCAATAAATTTATTATTATTATTTAAACCGAGAGGAACTGGATTTGATCACCATCTCAGCCATCCTAGCCTCAATTACAAATGCATACACTCCTCGGTTATCAGATAAGTTTTACAACACTCAAGTGCATGAGGCTGATGATCTCAATGCCAAAGCCCCTAAAGGAAACAATAATAACTTGATTCTATAACCAAGGAAATCCAGAAGCATGACATTTAATGCTAAATGATATAATCAAAAGACACCAGAAACTGGACAGCAGAGATGTATTGCAAGGTAATTGAAAAGCTATTACAAAATTTTAGCACTATGTAAATGAATTCTTACCTTCACAAAGGTGAGCTTACAGTTGATATTCCCATTTGTAATGCGTAGTTCACCATACTGATCAACCCAGCGTTGCCCACCAAATAAATTATGTACACAGGTGGTAACTTTGTTCCACTGGAAGTGATCTCCACATTTAGGTAACTTTACATTTACAACACCTATAAAGCAAACCAAGTAGCATTATGATCACGCCCAACGAAAATAAAAGAGATCATAAAAATAAAACACCATATTCTCACACTGCTACACTGTAATCAACTTTCGGGATTACAATCATTCCTCGCTCTCATAATCGACATAATATTGCCTATTAATTAAATATAATTTTTAATAATAAATTCAGTCATTCATTTCTATTGCATATTGATCATTCATCACATGCATCATTCTCATCCACATTGCAATATTGTACTTCATAATAAAATTCAGTCATTCATTTCTATTGCATATTGATCATTCATCACATGCATCATTCTCATCCACATTGCAATATTGTACTTCATAATAAATTTATAAGGATTCATATTTGATTGTACAGTATATCCTATGGATAGTAAGAGTTTGTTATAGGGTCTCTAATTAAAATCCAAGTCATTGCAAGTCGTATTACTTGTATAATTGAGTAACGACAAGATGTTTGTCTAGTCATTGTGAAATGGTGAAGACACACTTGTTTCAACGAATTTTGGTCATGTAGAGTATATCTCTCTTTATATTGGAGGTGGTGGTCATTGCATAATTGCATAATTTGTGTAGCCACATGGTAAAAATTGCTTTGATTTGTTTGGCCACAATCTCAACTGTAGGAAAAGTGGTGTACGTGATGTGAGACTTTCATGAGCCTTGTTGGGAGACTCACCCCATATTGAAGTGAGTCAGAATCGAGTCAGTGATTGTTTCAATCAATAGAACTGAGCGAACTCTGAATTTGGTGGACACGATGTCTGTGTGTTCCAACTTTACTATCCCGCAGGTGAAACTTAAGGTCCACAATATTAAGTTGTATCAATAATTATTGCAGTGATATTGGATCACATACCATGATTCTCAAATTTCATAAAATCAGAGCTAAGGTATTTATTTAAATGACTGAACAGCGAGCGGGTAATTTTATCTATGAAATGCCTGTTACATAAACTACAACATGGCATTTCTGAGGAGACAAAATATACTGACCGGCAAAAAAAGTGGAACACTTCAATTTTTTATGTAATTTCTTAATTTATTCCCTAAAATGTATCGGTTTTCCAATATTTGCATTATTCATGTAAATGTTAGATGGTTGGCTACAGAAAATACCGAAACATGTTTTACAACACACTTTAACTCACAAATTTCGTTACATTTCACAAATCTAACAATTTTCTATTTTTTAGTAATGTTCTTTTGGGCTGGTTTATATCAAACATATTGCCAAACAAAACAGTATTAATGTTTGCACTGCACTGCACGAGAACACTGGTCACTAAAAACAAGTGTTTCCACCCTTAGCGTCCATGACAGCTTGTAAACGCTCAGGCATACTGTTCACAACTCGTCGAATGGCATCTGCCGGGATGCGATCCCATTCCTCCTGCAGCGATGTTCTCAGTTGTGCCAAGGTGGTGTGGTCACGCTGTCTGACGTTCCTTCCAAGCATATCCCATACATGTTCAATGGGATTCAAGTCAGGACTACGAGCTGGCCAGTCCAGGGTTTGAATCCCCACTTCCTGCAGATAATGTACAACACAGCGAGCAGTATGAGGGCGGGCATTATCCTGCATCAGCATGAAATTCTGACCAACGAAAGGCGCAAAGGGCATCACATGGTTCATTAGGATCTCTTTGATGTACCTTTGGGAATTGAGCGTCCCGTGATTGATGCACACCAACTCAGTGCGGGCCATAACGTTGATGCCACCCCACACCATAACCGAGCCACCTTCAAATGGAGTCCTGGAGGAGAAAGCAACAGGGAAGTACCTCTCCCTGCACCTTCTCCACACTCTTTCTCTTCCATCAGGAGATCTAAGGTTAAAGCGACTCTCGGCAGTGAAGAGAACAGAGGCCCACTGCTCGTGGGTCCAACCCAGATGCTGCCCCGCGAAGCGAAGACCCGCCTCTCTGTGAGGTCGTTCGAGTGCGGGTCCACTTGCAGGTCTCCGGGACAAAAGATGAGCTTCTTCAAACCTTCTTCTTACTGTTCGCTCACTCACTCTCACATTTCTGACATTTTTCAGTTGATTTCGTGCCTGGACTGCTGTGGTATGGCGATCACGTAGAACTTGCAGAGTGAGAAATCTGTCATCCTTGGCACTTGTGCTTCTTCTACGGCCTGACCCTCGTCTCCTGTCGTGTGTTTGGAGTTCTCTGTAACGTTGCACTGCATGGTGAATGCTACCGAGAGATGATCCAATGACCTCAGCAACATAATGGAAGCAGCGGCCATCCTCCACCAATGCAACTGCCTGTGCAGCTCCTTCACGGCTAAGAGGCATGTTTTAGTGTGAACTGCACATGGATAACCTACTAAAATGTATGACAATGGTTCCCAGGTGTTCAACAAATGCCAGTTGCTATTCCTAGAACAACAATAAGCGAGGGGCAACACTCATAAACCTTAAGCGCTTACAGTGCACTTCCCGCCACAAAACCATTAAGATATGCTCATCGAAGATTGAGGGTAATTGGTGGTAATAAACCACCCTTGGAGGCTGGATTTAGACAGCTCCTTAACCCGGTCCATGAGGCAATTATAATTGGCTACATGGATAATTCTTGCCAGGCGCGTCCACGTCGCGGGGGTGGGCAACGGTACTGTAATATACCATGGAACTACAGTACTGGCTAAGTTTTGGTGAGGACCCAGTCCTATAGGGTATAACATAGGCCCCGTGCACAGGGTTACATGCGAAGACCTCAACGGAATCTGCAGCGGAGAAGATGGACTTCGGAACGGTGGAGATTGCGGAAGAGGCAACCCAGTACTCAAGGAATAGTATGAGTACAGCATCAATAGGCAGCGTCTGTTTCCCAGGTTAGGGGCGGCTGCAAGGGCGTCTGTTTCCCATGTTAGGGGCGGATTGTATAATAGCTGGCAGTAGCTTCATAAAATGCCTTTGGGAGTGGCGACCCCATCGTAATAATAGCCTAAAATGGAAATGGCATTTCAAATGATTCGGAGAAGGTTAGGGCGTACCAGTAACCGAAATGAAAGTGGGAATCATGAATGTCATGACCCTGACAGGCAAGGTGGAGGAGGTGGTAGACTTCATGGAGAGGGAGAATGTTGGATTGATGGGGCTGAGTGAAGTGAAATGGAAAGGTAAAGGAAGGAAGAAATTGAGGAAAGGATATACATTATACTGGAGTGGTGGCCAAGAGGCAAAAAATGGTGTGGGACTGATAACCTCGAAACAACTGGAGGAGTATGTTGAAGTGGTCGAGTGTGTGAGTGACAGAATAATGAAAATTAGAATGAAGATGAAAAATGACATCATGGACATCATACAAGTGTATGCACCACAGACTGGAAACAGAGAAGAAGATATTGAAGTATTCCTGGAGGATGTAGAAAGAGTAATTTCAGATGTAGAAGTGGTGATCATGGGAGATATGAATGCACAAGTCGGAAACGAGAGACAAGGAAAGGAAGAAGTCATTGGACCATATGGATATGGAAAGGAAGGAAGCTTGTAGTTTAACGTGACCGTTAATCTCGCGATCATAAGCCACGGGACCTACGTTTTACGTGGAATCCGAACCACAGGACATGACATTTCACATAGAAAATCTCACATGCATAGACCGGTAATCGAACCTGGTCCGCCTTGGTGAGAGGCATACAGCTTGACCGCTGTGCCACCACGCCCCCTATATGGATATGGGAAAAAGAACCGGGAAGGAGAGGAACTTGTAAACTTTTGTGAAAGGAATGGACTGATAGTGGGTAATTCATGGTTTCGGAAGAAAAACAGCAGGAAAATTACGAGATATGGTTGGGGCGATAGAACAAAATCAGTAATTGACTACTTTCTGGTGGAAAGGACTAATCGCAGAAAGCTGATAGATGTGACAGCTTTACCAGGAGAAGCATTTGATGTGGACCATAGAGCTGTGGTGGCAAAATTTAGATGGGAAAAGTTGGAAAATCTAAAGGAGATCAGAGAAAGTAAAATAAAAGTATGGAAATTGAAAGACAAAACTGTACAGGAAGATTTTCAGGAGAGATTGAAGCAACAAATCCCAGTTACTGAAGTGGAAAACATAGAAGAGGAATGGTCCCACTTTAAAAAGGCATTTGTTGGTGCAGCAGAGAGTGCTTGTGGTAGGACGTCAACAAGAGTGAAAGAGAAGGAGACACCGTGGTGGAATGAGAAAGTGAGGAAAGCAGTGAAAGAAAAGAAGTCTGCATGGAAAGAATGGAACCGCCGAGATCAAACAGAAGAAAGCAAAAGGAAGTATCACGACAGCAAACGGAGGTGTAAGAAAGTGGTAGGAGAAGAAAAGAAGAAAAGTTGGGAAGAATTTACACGAAGAATGGAAACAGATGTAAGTGGCAGTAAAAGGATGCTGTATGGACTTCTAAGAAGTAAGAGGAAAGAAAGAGTTACTACAAAGCTAGTAAAAATGGAAGATGGAGAGTTGTTAACACACCCAGAAGAGATAAAGGGACGATGGAAGGAGTATTTCGATAAGCTATTGAATGTGAGCAATTGTACTGGTGAGATGGAAGTGACACAACCTGACGACTCTATAACAGAAGATGATTTAACAATGCTGGAGGTGGAATTAGCAGTACAGAAAATGAAGATGGGAAAAGCAACAGGGGTGGATGAAATCAGTGTAGAAATGATAAAGGCTGCTGGACCTGTTGGTATGCAATGGTTGTATCGACTGCTGAAGTGTGTGTGGAAACGGAAATGTGTATCAGAAGACTGGGAGAAAGGGCTAATAATACCAGTGTTTAAGAAGGGGGACAAGAAGGTGTGTGATAACTATAGAGGGATCACCCTCATATCGCAGATAGTAAAAAATACTGGAAAGGATATTAGTAAGAAGAATGAGAAGAAAGGTGGAAGGAGAGTTGCAAGAGGAACAGTATGGCTTCAGGAGTGGAAGATCCACAGTGGACCCAATCTTTAGCTTGAGGCAGGTGATGGAAAAGAACTGGGAATATGGAGAGGATTTGATCATGACTTTCATAGATCTAGAAAAGGCATATGATAGTGTCCCCAGAGAGAAGGTATGGGAAACCATGGTTAAGAAGAGACTGGGAAGAGAAATGTTGGAAATGGTGCAAGCAATGTACAACAACTGTGTTAGCAGGGTACTGACCCTAGTTGGAAAGACAGATTGGTTTAGGAACAAGACTGGACTAAGAGAGGGGAGTGTGCTGTCACCTCTCTTGTTCATAATGGTGATGGATGAAATTGTAAAGGAAACAAAGGAAGCATATGTACATAAAGAAATGAAGTTACTGTTATTTGCAGATGATATTGTGGTCTGGGTAAGGAACACCGAAGAAGTGCAAAAACAACTAGATGCACTGAACGAAAATATTCAGAAGTACGGCCTGAAAATCAGTATAGAGAAAAGCAAGACCATGGTGATGACAAGAGGGGAAGGACAAGGATGAAAATTGGAAGTCAGAGTTTGGAAATTGTGGACACGTTCAAATAACTAGGAAGTGAATTGATGCAAACTGGTAGGTTGGACATGGAGATTGGCAGGAGAGTACAGCAGAGCAATGCATTCTATCAAAGTGTAAGAAAACTTATTTGGGATAAGGAAGTACCAAGGAAAAGCAAGGAGGTAATGTATAAAGTGTACTATGTTCCCATATTAACTTATGCAGCTGAGACTTGGACCCTGACAAGCAGGCAAGAGAGTAGAATCCAAGCCAGTGAAATGAAATTCCTAAGAGGTATGATAGGAAAGACAAGGAAAGACAGAGTGAGGAATGAAGATGTTAGGAAGGAAGTTGGGATGGGAAAACTAAATGAGAGAATTGAGAAGAATAAACTAAGGTGGTTTGGACATGTAAAGAGGATGGAGGAAAATAGAATACCAAGACAGATGCTGGAGGCAAAGTGCAAGGGTAAGAGAGCAAGAGGAAGACCTAGAACAAGGTGGATTGATTCAGTGAAGAACAGCGTAAGAAAAAGAAATCTGGACTGGGACAAGATCGTGGAAGAAGAATGGTGGAAGGAAAGAGGAAAGTGGAGAAGTGCCATAAATACCCCGACCCGGCAGGAGCTGGATAGGGGGAAATGATGATGATGAAACCACCCTAAGAAATGTCATATTATCAATTTCTATTCACGGATGTTTCAGATGTGTGTTCTAATGTGTGAAAAGCTTTTAAAATGTGATTACATCTTTTTCATGGCTAATTTTATACTGTTTACATTACTTTTTTAATTGTTCCACTTTTTTTGCCGGTTAGTGGTGTTAGCAGTGGCGGCTGGTGTAGAAAATTAGTTATGTGCTGTAGGCCTAACCCTCCCTCCAATTTTTTAAAATATATAAACATATAGAAACACTCACTCAGTGTCGAAAAAATGAAGTCCATACGTCGCTCCTTCTTGTTGCAGAACTTGTCAATCACCCTGGCATTGAACCCCCCCCCCCAATACTGGAGACCATATTCTTCTAAATGGAGAGCATAGTGAGGGCACTTAGTCTTTCTTGTGCCATGGTGTTCCGCAGAAAGCTCTTGATCCTCTTCAGCGATGAGAAACACCTCTCAGGCTCTAGCATTAATAAACACTCTCTTATGGATATCCTTTGCTCGTACACCACATTTACGGTGCGCGACCTGAAATTCCATCTAGTCGCTGGTCCTGTTGGAATTCTTCGAGCTGCCACTGCTTCTAAAGCAGACGTCCGTTGCGGCGACCTAGATAAGAAAGCAGGGAACGCTGACAGGTCAGCGAAGAACATCCTAGCCGACTGATTCTGCGAAGCTGCATGTTCCATTGTTAAATTCAGTTGGTGTGCATAGCAGTGGATGTAATGTGCGTTGGGATAACAGGCTTTTATCTTTGCTTGCACTTCACCTTTACCACCACTCATTACTGATGCCCCGCCGTAGGTCTGCGCAATAACTTTGTGTGGTGTAGCGTTTAACATGTTGTCCATTACACTTAAAATACATGATGCAAGGGAATCCGCATTCTGACCTTCCGGTTTAAAGAAGCCCCAAAATCGTTCGTATGGAATACCATCTTCCTCATTCCGAAATACCAACACTAACTGTGTCTGCTCTGATACATCGGTAGTTTCATCGGCCATCACACTGAAACGGTTATTAGTGCCCCATGTTGGTAGCGACAAATGTAATGTTATTTACTTTGCTCCACGTTGAGCGTACAAATGAGACGTTTTGCTAGCTCCTAACTGTTGGGTGAGAAATGTAACTGTTTACCTTTGCCTAAGCTATGTTGTTTTAATGGGCGCCAAGACCTCAACGCAATGTTGAAATCTAAATTTGTATTTAACAACGTCTAGCTCTGGCAGAACACCTTCAAGACTCTATTCACTCAGATCGTTGTATGATTTGATCATTAACCCAACAAACAATTGTATCAGGAGAAGGAATTGGTCTATATCTAATGCTACCTACTGAAAGCAAAGATTGCATTGTAAAAGAAATGAATTTATTATATAAAACAAGAATAGCAAAATTAATAATAATAAGTATAAAATTTAAATTGGAGCGTTGTGATTTGAATATTACCGATAGAAAATTACGTGAAAACGGAGTCTGATAAATTGATTTTACTCTTATTTCCAAGCTATGAAGTTACTGAAATATGAAATGTAGAACAAAGAAAATGAGAGATTGCGTATTTCTGCGTCATTGGCGCTTACCACTGGAAATTGCCAAAGCATTTCCCTCGTTCTTGAAGATGTTGTGAGCTTCCCACAGTCTCCTGGACGTCGTCATCTCCGTCGGAATTTGATGATATTCTGGTAGATTAGATAATTCTATGGTCCGTACCTCGGACCCAAACACTCGTACAACCAAGTTTTACAAAAGTTCGTCGCTAACTCCACTGAACATCGGAGCGACACGCACTTGCGACCGTACACCTCAAGTATTTCACAGATAGTCCTCTTCCACGGAACATCGGAGCGATTCCCGCGTATATCCACACTCGGCAAGAACTACACAGATTGTTCTTGTTTCACGGCGCGTCGAACGATATATGCACCTGTTGGCTCCCCCACCATGGTACCGACATCTAGCTTACGTCGTCGCCACTGATTGGCTGCACCCTACGCGCTAGATCCCCACTCCTTCCTCATTACACTCCGCGGGAGGGAGAAGTCGATTTCCGTTTCCACAATTCGCCTTTTCTAGACCTTGCGACCCAAGATTGCGTCATGCTCCTCGACAAGATTCAGCGTGTACTTGAAATCCCAGTGAGTCATCTCTCTCAAATACCCTAACTGACAAAAACTCCGTAAAATTCCGTAATCAGATAATTTTCTATGATATCGTCGTTCGTAATAATTTGCTTGATAGCGTTTTCTAAGACATAGAAAACCTATCTGAATGCTAATAATTTTTATAAAATGCTCCGAAAATACCTTAATAATAATTATAATAAATTAATAATAATAATAATAATAAATTAACATGAAAAATTATCTTGGCTGAACAATTTGCCGCGTAAATAAATATAGAATGGCTTCCTACTGACTTATGCCAGTTGCATAAAACCCCCACGAAAAATACGTTACATATTCGCCTCGGATCATCGGATGATTTACCGTGACGACGGTCCATTATCCGATTATCCCAGACACGTTAATAAACCCCATCCAAAATACATATTACATAAACGAAATCACCCTAAATTACAGATATATACACTCATATTTTTTCTTCACGCACTTTGCGTCAAAGTTTGTTGTCACTATGGATTGCACTTTGCAACCAGTCCAATGTTTTACATATGGAATAGTGTTCCACGGATATTTCCGCCTCTCAAATTTCTCTATGTTGGAGAAATAGACATAATTAATGTGTGAGCACTATGTATTTATGATGTCATATCACACGCATTGAAGGTGTTCTGATATATTTATATCACCATAGAACTCCCTAATTTCACTGGAGGTCCCCTCCTTATGGTGACATTTAATTCCACTTATCACTGAGCACACGATCACACTACTGTGGCAGCGCCTCGTGACCATAATACTTAATCTCTCTTTAAAGTAGATTAAATTAATATTGACTTCTGAAAAAAAACAGTAAATGCGCATTACATATAACACCAAATATTTCTGTGCCGTAATCGCCCTGTCTTGTTAAGTTCCCGTTAACCATATTCTACTTAATACTAGTTCTCAACACAGACCATTTCTCCTCACACAAATAATACCATTGTACAAATTATCTTAAATTACACACTTACAAATCTTACATGGTGAGGCCGTAAACAGAAATCACGTGTGCTGATATGTATGAGTTTCATGAAGGACTGTCTCGCATTCTGATGGCCCATCTTTTATCTCGTGGACGCCTTAAGCTAACAAGCCCTATACAAGCGCTCCCCCATCTCTTGGAGATAAATGGGAACCCATCAGCGCTGCCAAAATGGCCTTGGTGCATCGAGACAATTTAGTGCTCAACAGCATCCGACAATCCCGTCATATTTCCCTGTACCTTAAAAACTCTCATTTACTTACATACTACCCCCCTGTGTGACTTCTGATACGCCTGCCTTAAGACCAGATCTTCCATGCACCAGACACCACACTTACTCATTTGATAGGCTGGCTCGCCAGCTAAACACACTCACTTTATGACACATATTTTCGTAGACTATGTATATTATACGTCCCGTATAATCTGTTTCCCTCACTATTCTCCAGCACATATGCTGTTTTTCCAATACGTTTGGAAACTATAAATGTTTCTGCGTCACCTGCTTCCAACCTTGCAAGTGGCTCCCTTTAAATGAACGTCATCACGTTGCTCTACCTAGCATATTTCTCAGTGTCTGTAACGATGCCCTGTTGCTACTGTCCACACCTGCTAACCCTACTTTCCTCTGGTGTCACACCTCTACTCGACACTCTATGACCTAAAAATGTCACTTCTGACTGACAGAATGACGACTTAGACAGCTTCAAAGTGAACCCTGCCTGATCTAACTTCTGAAAAACTATATTTAAATGACATAGATGCTCCTCAAAACTGCGTGAACTAATTACCATATCATCAATGTAAATGGTTACAAACTCTCCTGTGTCATCCCCTAATGCGATGTTTAAAGCCCTAATTAAAGCTGCTGAACTACTCTTTAACCCATAAGGTGTTCTACAAAATTGATAAAGGTTATATTTATGACTAAAAGCTGTAAATGGTCTATCTTCGTACATAAGTGGCACTTGCCAAAAACTGGAACTCAAATCTACACAAGTGAAATACTTCTTCCCCTCAAATGTTTGCATTAATTCCTCTATTGACATAGATTTCAGCTGATCTGAACTAATTCTACTGTTAACCAAACGAGCGTCTAAACAAATACGAACAGTGCCGTCGGTCTTGGGTACCGTGATCAAAGAATTAACATATGGACTGTTCGAGTGCTCAATAATCCCATCTTCAAGCATCTGATTAATTTGTGCCTCAACTGCACTCTGATAAGCGAAAGGTACAGGATATCTATGTCCTGTGAATACTGACCTATCAATAACGTTCAATGAATGTGTATAGCAATTGGCCATACCAATGCGATCGTCAAAAACTCTCCTATTACACAATAACACATCATAGAGCCGAACACACTGTTCATCCTCTATATTTCCCTGAAATGCAGCCTCACGTAACGAGTCCTCTAGACTTCCGTTCGTAATCACACTGCCCACAAAACATGGAGAACCCCGCTCTACGGCTGGCGATATCTCATTTAAAGTACAAATCACACCTACAATACTACTCCTCTGAATATGGTCATTGAACGCTACTTCTACTTCAGAATCTCCCCATTTAAATTTCAAACTCCCCACATCATAACATAAGTTACCAGACACTCTACTTAGCCACACTGAACCCAAGATAACACTGAATACTAAATTTGGAATTACAAGGCAAATCTGCTTCTCTACATGATTATTAATTTTAATGTCTACTAAAACTTGCTTAGAAATTACTTTAGACCTCTTCCCAACAGCTGTGATAACAAAAGTGCTTTTAATTGGCATCTCCTCAAAATTTACTCCAGTTCCTTTCATTTTATCATAAAATGCACTACTTATGCAACTCTTCATACAACCACTATCAATTAAAACATCTGTGTACGCCTCAGACACGTTAAATTTAACTATGGGGCTCTTACTAACCACTTCCTGAATAATACCTTCATCATTTAGTTCATGTAATAATTCATTTCTTACATTTAGGTCATAGGGTTCCTGTATAATTGTATGGACAGGGCATGCTACAGACTGAGATTCTGACCTTACTTCGCAGCCTGGTTCGCGTTTAAAGAACCGCTACAGCTGGCCGTAGTACTAGTTACTACTGCACTGGTCTGGTTGTTCTGAGTTGTGTTGTCATTGTTTGGCTGTATATTACTACCACTAGGCTGTCCTCTTCCTTGACCCCTATTCTGGTTGTAATTATTGTCATTATAATTTCTCCCTTGATTTCCCCTGAAATCATTGTTTCTCCCTTGATTTCCCCTGTAATCATTGTTCCTCCCTTGATACTGATTACCATAGCCATTTCCTCTGTTCTGATTTAGCTGATTATTATTATTTCTATTTTGAGCATTGGCCCCTTCGCCACCGTTCCCTTGAACTTCCTGATGCCTGGCTTCATTAGGTCTATTATTATTATTACCCTGGTTCCTATTGAAATTGTCCTCATAACCCCCTCTCCCTAGTGCATCAAATGTGCTTAACAAACTTTCTACTTGTGATATAGTCTTTACATTCTGGATACAAGCAGCCTCCTTGATCCTATAGGGAAAGTGCCTAAGTAGCAACCTTACCACATCACTTTCCTCCTTCAAGCCATCCAGATATTTACACACTAATACCTGCCCTAAAAAGTATTCGGTCATGGTGGAGCTTCCTTTAGGGTTATATTTACCACACACTACTCCCTCACGATGCTGCGACTGAATAACCTCATTCCAGAACTTTTCACAGAATTTTATTTTAAAATCATTCATATCAGTAAACTTGTCTCTGTAGACAGCAAACCAATTCCTCGTTTCCCCCACAAACACTTGTTCTAAAATTTCAACTACCTGGCACCACTCAATACTACCATTTTCCAACCTCTCCCCGAATTTATTTTCTATAGTGTTCATGAACTCCATTGGGCACCCCTGTCGATTGCTGAACTTACCCAGTTCTACCTCCCTGTGTGTGCTATTCACAAAAACTGGCCTATTCTGACTATTTTCTTGCCTGATCCTAGCTTTTAATTTTAACTCTAATTCTGCGATTTTCTCCTCAGCCTTCCTCTCAATACTGTTTACTGTTAATTTAATGTTTCCTTCTGATTCTTCTACTTTATCATATAGCTTTGCTTGTTTCTCCTCAATCTTGCTAATGCTCTCTTTATTACTCTCTCTTAAATCATTTACTTCTGCAACTATTTGTGAGTGGACTTTCTCAATTCTACCCCCCAGCTGTTCCTTAACCTCTTTAGTAGCTACCTGAATTTTGTCAATTTCTCCCCCCAATTGCTTTTTGACCTGCTGTGTTTCCAGTTGCACTAGTTCTTTTAAATTTTCAGCCTGTGTACTGATTCTAATTTCCAACTCCTCCTGTACTTTTCCTAATTTTCTGTCTACATCTGCAATAATCTCTTTAGCCTTTTCTTCCATCACCCCCCGGATCTCACCTCTAATCAGTTCGAATTTGTCACTCATTTCCCTACTGTTTTGTTCTAATCTGGCGTTTAAACTATCGCTCAATTCCCTATTACTCTCTTTATTTTCCCTACTGTTTTGTTCTAGTTTAGCGTTATTCTGTTCTAATTTTGCATTTAAAGCTTCTGTACTTTCTTTATTTTCCCTACTGTTTTGTTCTAGTTTAGCGTTATTCTGTTCTAACTTTGCATTTAAAGCTTCTGTACTTTCTTTATTTTCCCTACTGTTTTGTTCTAGTTTAGCGTTATTCTGTTCTAACTTTGCATTTAAAGCTTCTGTACTTTCTTTATTTTCCCTACTGTTTTGTTCTAGTTTAGCGTTATTCTGTTCTAACTTTGCATTTAAAGCTTCTGTACTTTCTTTATTTTCCCTACTGTTTTGTTCTAATTTAGCGTTATTCTGTTCTAACTTTGCATTTAAGGCATCACTACTAACTTTGTTCTGATACATAAACTCGAGAAGTAAAGTTTTTAATTCTGGTTGGCCGCCTACACTCCCTGTTTCAGTATCGGGATTTACCTCCGCTACCCCGGTACTACCATCACTCGACATACTGCTCGTATCATCACTCTCCCGTTGATGACCACTACGTAACCTCATCTGTCTTTCTTTCTCATCCCCCATAATGATATACACTGATACAGACAAATAACCCCCAAAATACAGGCACAGAAATATATACCCTTCTCCTTCCACAAATGTTATTAGGTTTTCAGCCCCACGTTGGGCGCCAAGTGAAACGGTTATTAGTGCCCCATGTTGGTAGCGACAAATGTAATGTTATTTACTTTGCTCCACGTTGAGCGTACAAATGAGACGTTTTGCTAGCTCCTAACTGTTGGGTGAGAAATGTAACTGTTTACCTTTGCCTAAGCTATGTTGTTTTAATGGGCGCCAAGACCTCAACGCAATGTTGAAATCTAAATTTGTATTTAACAACGTCTAGCTCTGGCAGAACACCTTCAAGACTCTATTCACTCAGATCGTGGTATGATTTGATCATTAACCCAACAAACAATTGTATCAGGAGAAGGAATTGGTCTATATCTAATGCTACCTACTGAAAGCAAAGATTGCATTGTAAAAGAAATGAATTTATTATATAAAACAAGAATAGCAAAATTAATAATAATAAGTATAAAATTTAAATTGGAGCGTTGTGATTTGAATATTACCGATAGAAAATTACGTGAAAACGGAGTCTGATAAATTGATTTTACTCTTATTTCCAAGCTATGAAGTTACTGAAATATGAAATGTAGAACAAAGAAAATGAGAGATTGCGTATTTCTGCGTCATTGGCGCTTACCACTGGAAATTGCCAAAGCATTTCCCTCGTTCTTGAAGATGTTGTGAGCTTCCCACAGTCTCCTGGACGTCGTCATCTCCGTCGGAATTTGATGATATTCTGGTAGATTAGATAATTCTATGGTCCGTACCTCGGACCCAAACACTCGTACAACCAAGTTTTACAAAAGTTCGTCGCTAACTCCACTGAACATCGGAGCGACACGCACTTGCGACCGTACACCTCAAGTATTTCACAGATAGTCCTCTTCCACGGAACATCGGAGCGATTCCCGCGTATATCCACACTCGGCAAGAACTACACAGATTGTTCTTGTTTCACGGCGCGTCGAACGATATATGCACCTGTTGGCTCCCCCACCATGGTACCGACATCTAGCTTACGTCGTCGCCACTGATTGGCTGCACCCTACGCGCTAGATCCCCACTCCTTCCTCATTACACTCCGCGGGAGGGAGAAGTCGATTTCCGTTTCCACAATTCGCCTTTTCTAGACCTTGCGACCCAAGATTGCGTCATGCTCCTCGACAAGATTCAGCGTGTACTTGAAATCCCAGTGAGTCATCTCTCTCAAATACCCTAACTGACAAAAACTCCGTAAAATTCCGTAATCAGATAATTTTCTATGATATCGTCGTTCGTAATAATTTGCTTGATAGCGTTTTCTAAGACATAGAAAACCTATCTGAATGCTAATAATTTTTATAAAATGCTCCGAAAATACCTTAATAATAATTATAATAAATTAATAATAATAATAATAATAAATTAACATGAAAAATTATCTTGGCTGAACAATTTGCCGCGTAAATAAATATAGAATGGCTTCCTACTGACTTATGCCAGTTGCATAAAACCCCACGAAAAATACGTTACAACACTAACAAAATATGCTTGCTGCATTTCTTCTGCTATCACTTCTCTGAAGGTTTCAAGCATGCAGTCCAACAGCTCGTTCTGGATGGTTTTTGAGGTCCCTTTGAAAACTCTATTAGATTCAATGTGCTCCTTTACTGAACTGTCTATACTAGAAATTAAATCTGCTAGACGGCCCATGAAAACGCCAGGATTGTCTGAATTATCACTTTCGTCGTGCCCTCTTAAAGCTAATTCAAATGCACCACAAAACTTAATGCAGTCCGGGGTAGGTCTACCTAACTTCTTTACCTTAGTTTTTTTCTTCAAGAGTTCTGGTTGAAAATGGGGTTTTCAAGAGGCTCTTCTCTGAGTTTTCCATATTGCACAAACACGCAAACAAACTCAACACATATACGCATTCCTCATACAAAATTAATTAAGCACTGCACACAAAAACACCTGCAATTACAAAATATTCACGAACTCGGAAACACTTGCTGTGACCGCTCAAAAACAGTACTACTCAGTATTACCAAAAGCATTAAAATGAAACCAGCAACGCCGTAATGCAAAATCACATGTTATTTTGCTATAGTGAAATTTATGAACTAGGCATCACAATAATCATGTCCTTAATTGACGACATAAACATTATAATTTTTATAGTACATAGATTTACAAAATGTGGCTATAGAATAAGTAAGTTAGGAGTATTGAAAAAGACCTTCTGGCGGGAACAGCTGATGGGTTCCTCTGCTTTTTAATACCCCATTTTCTTTGAGCGATTCCCTCTTAAGTCCTATTTCTGAGTCCAGATAGTGCCACTGGCCACGTTCACATTCCGTGTGACCAGTGCTGCTTCTCTGTGGTCGAACAAAGAATCGCTGTGATGACTGGTCTTAGCTGTTGTCCCAACAGCACATACAGAACACAAGGGAAAAGTTGGGCGCGCATGCGCAGAAGACAAAATTCACGCTTCCTGCCAATAAACTTGGAAATTCTCGCTGGGCTGTGATCTGCACAGCTAAGGTAGTGCACGGAGTGGAGCGTACGCCTAGATACCTCGTACCGTGCCTGTTCTGTGAGGGGAGTAGAAATATTTCCTACTCTTTGCTTGACGTATTTCTTAAAGCGTTGTATTTGTAGATAATAGGCCTAATATTAAAATAATTTATTTTCAAATAAAGCAATGTGCTGCAGCACTTCAGCACATAAGGAGCGGCCGCCCCTGGGTGTTAGATGCTTGGGCAATGACTCCAAATCAACACAAGGTACTGTAACTATGTAAAAGTTGTCTGGTCTTGTAGGCGGTGGTCCAGGCAGGATGTTATCTCCTGATGTTTCATCGGTATTATCATGGTCTGCAGTGGAATGAGGACCGGCTCCACTGATCGCGGTATATATATCATGTGAGCCGAGCGTTCTCTGCACGGTCCGGCTACATCGTCTGGCCTCATATACATGCTGCAGGGTACGGTGCGCGCTCCGGATGCGGCGGCCGAACTCGTGAGGGCCGGGTGTTCCCTGGGCGACTGCCCGTCTGTGGCAGGAAAGTTCTTCAGATTGATGAGTGAGTGATATCTTCGCCTTGGTGTTCCAAAGGGCCAGGATCTATGTATTACGTACTCATTCGATTTCTTCCTTCCGATCGAGTACGTAAAAATTTAATGTCTAAATTATTTGAGATTTATGATCCCGCAGCATTCCCGCAGTTCCTCACTCCACGGTTTCAATATGCTACATTAGTACTGTTGGGTGCTGGTTTGACTACCAGAAAAAAAAACATTTCCAAAACTCAACAGACTATTGCTTTAAAAATTTGAATACAATATGTGATGTGAAAAAAAGTGGTAATTTTTAGGTGTGGTTGGTATACAGTGAAATTATCTTTACACACTTTTTTGTGGGATACCACTAATACAGGTTGCATGTTCAGGACTAACCACATTTGGAGATCTGTAGTACTCATGATAAGCATCAATTCTCGTAAGAAATTTTATTTCTTCAAACTTAAAACCAAACATCACACCCGCCCCTGCCCATATTATTTGTCCCATTAACTTATAAAGTATTCTAACTTGCATTGCAAACATTTGTATAAGCACTTATTTTGACATTACAAACATGTTGGTAGAAAAATGTAAATATTTTAAAAAAATATGTTGCCATCAAAAAATTTTGTTTGTAAGCCTACTGGAATGATAAAATGTTTTCAGGACAATCAGCTAAAAACAATGTCTAGTCGCCCTCAACATACCTCTTTACCTACTACTTGTGGTTCGGATTTTGCGTTAAAAAAAAGGAGGTCCCTTGGCTCAAGATCGCGAGATTAAATGGTCACATAAAACTACAAGCTTCCTCCCTTCTACCAATAAGCTAGCCTACATGTAAGTTATGAGAGTAACCTATTTTTTACCTGTTGGTTGAAATTCCATAGATTTTCCCCAAAATTTTGTTTTGATTCTTGCATCTTGCCAGAAGATGAAGTTGCGTGATTCAGCATAGCACACACTAACAGGAGGGTGATGGCTTACCTAAAGAGAAGTAACATGTACATTAGAATAAGATAGGTGCCAACAACATAATTGTGCATGGCCCGATTGAGGATATCTCATAATGTACAGATTTCAAGCCAATTTAAGAATCTCACATGAGTTAGTTATTGTTGTTTTAAGGGGCAGAACTACGAGGTCATCTGCCCCTCTTAACACAGATTAAAGTATACAAATTAGGAAAGGGATTTAAAATGTAGAGGTGGACACCGATATTTGAAAAGACCAAAAATTAATCAAACAAAAAATTAAATAAAACTAATAATTATAATATAAACAAAATTTACGGAAAAACAAAAAACAAAACTTCAGCATTTAAAAAAGAACAAGTCTTTGACTCAATGTACACTGGAGAATTTAGATTTCTAGCCCTAACCCACTCTCACTGATAATAAAGCGGATGACGAGATCAGCCGCCACTGCGTAATCGAGTAATATAAGTTTGAGTGTCATCTGCAAAAACCAAGATTTCTTCGCAAGTCAGCAAGATCCAACCACTCGGTTAAAATGTGGGCCACGGTCAAGGCTTGTAGAGAACAGGTTGCCTCGTTCTCATAAGGTCTGTGGTAACAGCGCTCCCCTGCTGCGTGACGTCATCAGCCGACCCGCGCTGAGCGGATGGGCCTACTGTTACGGCTAGCCTTGCACTACTGCAGAAGGTAACCATGGGGTTGATGTACAACATAAGAACTCGTGATACTTGTAGCTATAAATGCAGTTTAATATAATAGAGCTTTATATAATCAGAGCGTGTAAATACACTTTTTGTTTACCATTTCCTCTTCTAGTTTGTACGAGAGTAGTTAGTTTTAGTTGTAGGTTTCATTTGATCATCTTTCATTTTCACTATCACCCAAACCATTAGGGTCCGATAACCTAGATGTTGGGCCTCTTAAAACAACAATTATCATCATCATGAATAATTAAATATAAAGTTATTCGAATCGACAAAGAACGAGAATTCTGAAGCTTCAAAATTGAGTCATAATTGATAAAGTTCAACATAATGTACAATACACAGCGCCGTTTTAATTCTATTAAAATTCATGCTCAATTATACTGTTGAGATTAAGTAGGGAAAACTATTACCGGTACATTTGCTCACTGTTCACGAACTCAATCGAGCGTTCAAGCCTGAAAATATATTCACCTGGTGTAATTTTTCATCTTCTTGGATATTTTGTCATGAGAGACTGAACATTCATTACTCCTCTTGTAGCTCCCCTGTGTTGTCTTCAGTGCATTCATGAACTTCATTCGTATGAAGGTCCTCTGTCGAACGAATGTCTCTACCACTACACGATTTATTTCAGGATATTTCTTGTAAAGAGATTCAACCAAATTGGTAATGCACAATTTACCCCTTTTTATAGCTTGCCACGGTGGGTGAGTGGATAGCGTGTCGGTCTACTAACCCCAAGATTGCAGGTTCGCCCCTGACCGTGGTAAGTGATTTTTGAAAGGCGGCAAAAATACGATACGCATGTCATACGATGTTGGCATGTCAAAGAACCCATTTGAATTCAGTAGGCCGAGTTTATAATGGCAAAATTAATCTCGGGAGTTTCCGCCAGCACAAAGTTCCTCATTTCTCTACTAGAAAGCGCTATTGTATTCAAGGAGATTAGATATCTAACATCTAACCTCCTTGACTTTCATAGTCAAGGAACTACGAAATTCGACACGCAAGCTACCCTCTGGGTGTCAAATAGCAAAGCTTGCACCAGGCACCCGAGGCCATACGATATTATTATTATTATTATTACCCCTTTTTATGCTCTTGAGACCATGGTACTGTACCCGATACCTATTTTAGGCTATCGGCTACGCCAGCTGACATTAAGCTGTAGTTGAAGTTTTGGGAAGCAAGCTGATATGATAGCGCATCGATCGCGTCAAGAAGAAAGCCAAGATGACGTAGGAGGTCAAGAATCAAGGAGGCATTGAAATCTGTGAGAAGATAGAATTATTAATAAAGATGTGAAGCTTTATTGAAATGTATATGGGATTATAATAAGTTAAAACAACTTAGAAGAGTATATATGACATGCATAATATGTGGAAATAATTTTATGGAAATAAGTTATTGTATAACAGAACAGCCGAGAGGAGTCGGGTTCGAGACTATCTTCGTGACGTAGGAGCACCGTGGTGGGGAGAATTAGCCACGTGCCGCACGTAGCTCATAAGCTGGGACACAGCACTGAGCAGGTCAGTTTAGGCTCAACGAGGCGAGCAGTACAGAGCAGCTCTATAGCACAGCGAGACGGGCATTGAAGGTCACGCAACACACGTAAGCCGTCACGGCAAGTGTAGGCGACATATCTCGCATCACCGAGCAACAGAGGCCGAGCGGGTCATCGATCCAGCCGGGCTAGCCGAGAGGACAATTGTAGATAGCCGGGGTATTTCAAAACCACACTGATCGCATATGAAGACTTTGTTTCAAGCTTCATTTCGACGTTGTTCGAACACAGGCTTTCACAATTAACCTTATAACCATGCTGTTATATAATACATTCAAACGACTTTTTACTATTTCAAGTAAACTGAATGTTTAGCATAGGCTCTGATGAACATTACAGCGTGCATTTATAAGATTTTTATCTTATACAATTTTCATGGATTACATATTACAGACAGATACAGGGTGTATCGTAATCATGAACACTATCTAGTAAAATTTTTATTTTACTCAAGTAGAACTTTGCAGTAAGTTGAGAGAGGACTTACAATTCTCAAACTGAACATTTATCGGAACAGTGGCGTATATTAGAAGAAGAGTAGGGGGTCCGCTGTTACCATGAACTTTTCGAGAAGGAGTTGGACGATATCCGCTATGGGTAATCCGAGGTTCAACATGATCGAGTAAACGTGAATAGAGACAAGATGGCACCACAGAGCGATGGATTCGGTTCCTGACGAGAGGAGTCCAACAGCTGATTCGCTTGGGATTTCGAAGGAAAGCGTCATTTCATGGATGAAATGATATTCACGCCGATCTTATGAGAAATCTTTAGGTAGGGAAAATCGACGATCTTGGAAATTATATTACAACTGATAATGAAAGGTATTGTAAGAGTTCTATCTACCTGATACGATTATTTTCATGAATACTGGGCACACATGTATATTTTTCTAATAGGAGTGATTTGATTATTAAGACATGGTTTGAATTTATATACTTCGAATTTGCTAGAATATGGAGTGACCATATGATATGGCAGGCATCATTAATCGATATTCTCACCGTTGTTTGACTTTATTAAGAAGATGTTTGGTCTTATAGACATTTTTCCAGCTAGGATATTTTTCATGGATAGTTTTTTTTTGAGTAACGAGTATTTCGAGCTCGTGATCTGCAATTGATTATCAGAAACTACTTCGTCAGTTCATTGCATACTAGCGAGTGTGTATTATTCATCAGTAGGGATTTTTTTTCCATTGGATTGTTTGGAGATATTAAGAAGTTATTCACTTTAGTGAATGAACGTCGCTTTTATATGACAACTAGAAACTTGTTGATTCCTTTCTAGTACATTCACTCATATAGCCTACGAGGTGGGGTCTTTCGTATTTATACGATTGTATGGTGGCTACTCACCTTACCCACCGTTTAGGGAACTATCATCCAAGTCGACGGGGCGAGGTCCTTCGTATTTATACGATTGCACGGTGGTTACACATCTTACTCGCCATTGAGGAACTCATTTTATCATCCGAATGTACACGAGATGTAAGTGAATTAAACAAGGAACTAATAGTCACATATCAGTCGAGATTTTGTTAAATAAAGTAACGATAAATGTCAACAGGATTGCATTTAGTAATTCTAGTTTGCCAATCCAATATTTTGTTGCTATACTCTTTTGAGAGTAATTTCAGTTTAACAGCTATTACAGCTGATGCTTTGATGATTTTTATAATTGTGTTTGATACCTTTGAGAAGGATTTAAAGTAATTTAATCTTGTAAGATTAATCATTAATGGTCATAATTATTTTAAGGCAGATCAGTATTGCAGATTTTGATGTGAGAGATTATAGCACATTGGTGTTTTTCTACGATGTGAATTATGAAACTTGTGAAAGAGAATTTATGCTATTTGAAAGCAAATATTAAATTACTGAAGTAATGTTTTTCCAATTGTTTAAGAAGTTGTCTAGATATGATCAGAGTAATTACAGTCATTGGAGATTATGTGCGTTAATAATTTGAAGCCATTTATATATTTTTGTAGATCATGCAACGTGGTTAAATGAAGTCTGTGATAGGCATTTTGTGGAATTTGCCATTTGATAGTTGCAACGTTGATAATGTATTTTGAAGGCGGACATGAGGTCGTTGTACCCAGTCTAGCGTATTTGTTGAAATTCATGCTGTATGTGCTGAATATTTATGGAGTTTTTGTAGCAATTCTTATATTCAAATGTGATATTTGGAATATTGAAGAAATATAATGTCGTTGTGGATAGTTAGATCCAACGTGATGTCGTGGAGACAATAATATTTTGGCATGATAATTAAATACGAGATATAACTTGGAAGTAATAAAACTGTAAGACAACGTTCTATAAACCCTATTAAACAATTTGTTAGGAAATTAAACAAGTAAATGAAGTTGATAATACAAGATTTTCTGAAAATAATAATTAATGAAATAATAATCTGAGATTTAAGCATATTAACGATCTGACCTAATGAAATAAAAATCAGAATGACCTAATGAAATAAAAATCAGAATGACTAGATGAAATAATAAAATTAAATAACCAGATGATTGAAATTTAAATAAGTTGATAAATTAAATTTTGAAATAAATCGATGAATTAAATAAGTGGATGAATTAAAGATTGAATTAATTAAACTGATTGAAATGAATTATTAGACGATTGTAATGATGATGAATAACTGAATTAGAAGGTGATGATTAATTAAAGAAGCTGATGATTAATGAATTTATATGAAATTAAATAAATTTAATTGAGAGATGATTCGAAGGAATTGCAACTTGAAATGTGAATTTAAATGATGTAACGGTGATGAATTAACGATTCTGACAGGAATATTTGGAATTTTGAAGTGAGAATTAATGTGAGAAATATTTAATTTGATAATAATGATGAGGATGACCAATGAGAATTTGAATTTTCTGTAATTCACAGATAAGAGATTAATGACGATGTAAATAATGTAAATTAATTATTCAATGTTTAGGAACATTTGATTAACATGTTCTACGTTCAAATTATACCATGCAAACCATAATTTATGTGATATTTAACATGAGTGATTATTATATGTGTATGTTTAGGCAGATTAGTAACTTAATTAAATCCACATTGATGTTAAATTAAAGAGAATTAGGTCTCAGGTTTCACAAATGTCAGTGACGAAAGACATAGTGCGACAGTGATCCTGAGAACCCAAGAGAACTTTATACATTTTTCTTGATAAGTGGATTGAAATAATTTTGCATTAGAAAGGAGATGGTTCGATTTTTTGGACAATGACAATTTAACTTTGCATTCGACCATACTCTTAGGTAGGATTTATATTTAAAATGTCTGTCTGACTATCAAAGTAAAATAAATTTGTTTTTATCTTAGTTGTGATCTGATGATGGTGTGATGTTCCTTTTTCTTTCCTTGTCTTGAGTAAGGCTTATCCGGAAAGGAAGTGGTTTTGCTAGGAATTCAGTTGATGGCGCCCATTTATATTTGAATTATTTTTATTAACTTAAGCCCGTAACGACCCTAGAGATACTTTGTCTCGTGAAACCCACTGCTTTTTCAAGAACTCAGCTGAATTTCCGACACATTCCTTATTTGACTAGAGGTTCATTTAACTCCGCTCTGTCCTGGAACTCCAGGGATGTGATGTTATAGCAGATGGGTCATCGCATCCCCAGGACGAACGAGTACAGAGAGAGAGGGAGAATTGGCGCCCAACGTGGGGAAATCTGCAATTGATTATCAGAAACTACTTCGTCAGTTCATTGCATACTAGCGAGTGTGTATTATTCATCAGTAGGGATTTTTTCCATTGGATTGTTTGGAGATATTAAGAAGTTATTCACTTTAGTGAATGAACGTCGCTTTTATATGACAACTAGAAACTTGTTGATTCCTTTCTGGTACATTCACTCATATAGTCCACGAGATGGGGTCTGTCGTATTTATACGATTGTATGGTGGTACTCGCCTTACCCATCGTTTAGGGAACTATCATCCAAGTCGACGGGGCGAGGTCCTTCGTATTTATACGATTGCACGGTGGTTACACATCTTACTCGCCATTGAGGAACTCATTTTATCATCCGAATGTACACGAGATGTAAGTGAATTAAACAAGGAACTACTAGTCACATATCAGTCGAAATTTTGTTAAATAAAGTAACGATAAATGTCAACAGGATTGCATTTAGTAATTCTTGTTTGCCAATCCAATATTTTGTTGCTATACTCTTTTGAGAGTAATTTCAGTTTAACAGCTATTATAGCTGATGCTTTAATGATTTTTATAATTGTGTTTGATACCTTTGAGAAGGATTTAAAGTAATTTAATCTTGTAAGATTAATCATTAATGGTCATAATTATTTTAAGGCAGATCAGTATTGCAGATTTTGATGTGAGAGATTATAGCACATTGGTGTTTTTCTACGATGTGAATTATGAAACTTGTGAAAGAGAATTTATGTTATTTGAAAGCAAATATTAAATTACTGAAGTAATGTTTTTCCAATTGTTTAAGAAGTTGTCTAGATATGATCAGAGTAATTACAGTCATTGGAGATTATGTGCGTTAATAATTTGAAGCCATTTATATATTTTTGTAGATCATGCAACGTGGTTAAATGAAGTTTGTGATAGGCATTTTGTGGAATTTGCCATTTGGTAGTTGCAACGTTGATAATGTATTTTGAAGCGGACATGAGGTCGTTGTACCCAGTCTAGCGTATTTGTTGAAATTCATGCTGTATGTGCTGAATATTTATGGAGTTTTTGTAGCAATTCTTATATTCAAATGTGATATTTGGAATATTGAAGAAATATAATGTCGTTGTGGATAGTTAGATCCAACGTGATGTCGTGGAGACAATAATATTTTGGCATGATAATTAAATACGAGATATAACTTGGAAGTAATAAAACTGTAAGACAACGTTCTATAAACCCTATTAAACAATTTGTTAGGAAATTAAACAAGTAAATGAAGTTGATAATACAAGATTTTCTGAAAATAATAATTAATGAAATAATAATCTGAGATTTAAGCATATTAACGATCTGACCTAATGAAATAAAAATCAGAATGACCTAATGAAATAAAAATCAGAATGACTAGATGAAATAATAAAATTAAATAACCAGATGATTGAAATTTAAATAAGTTGATAAATTAAATTTTGAAATAAATCGATGAATTAAATAAGTGGATGAATTAAAGATTGAATTAATTAAACTGATTGAAATGAATTATTAGACGATTGTAATGATGATGAATAACTGAATTAGAAGGTGATGATTAATTAAAGAAGCTGATGATTAATGAATTTATATGCAATTAAATACATTTAATTGAGAGATGATTCGAAGGAATTGCAACTTGAAATGTGAATTTAAATGATGTAATGGTGATGAATTAACGATTCTGACAGGAATATTTGGAATTTTGAAGTGAGAATTAATGTGAGAAATATTTAATTTTGATAATAATGATGAGGATGACCAATGAGAATTTGAATTTTCTGTAATTCACAGATAAGAGATTAATGACGATGTAAATAATGTAAATTAATTATTCAATGTTTAGGAACATTTGATTAACATGTTCTACGTTCAAATTATACCATGCAAACCATAATTTATGTGATATTTAACATGAGTGATTATTATATGTGTATGTTTAGGCAGATTAGTAACTTAATTAAATCCACATTGATGTTAAATTAAAGAGAATTAGGTCTCAGGTTTCACAAATGTCAGTGACGAAAGACATAGTGCGACAGTGATCCTGAGAACCCAAGAGAACTTTATACATTTTCTTGTTATGTGGATTGAAATCATTTTGCATTAGAAAGGAGATGGTTCGATTTTGGACAATGACAATTTAACTTTGCATTCGACCATACTCTTAGGTAGGATTTATATTTAAAATGTCTGTCTGACTATCAAAGTAAAATAAATTTGTTTTTATCTTAGTTGTGATCTGATGATGGTGTGATGTTCCTTTTTCTTTCCTTGTCTTGAGTAAGGCTTATCCGGAAAGGAAGTGGTTTTGCTAGGAATTCAGTTGATGGCGCCCATTTATATTTGAATTATTTTTATTAACTTAAGCCCGTAACGACCCTAGAGATACTTTGTCTCGTGAAACCCTTGCTTTCCGTAAACCTAGCTTCTAAGTTTGCCATACCTGCGATTAATTTTTCATCTAACCCGTCACGTTTCTCTTTTGCTTCGGCATCGACCTCATTATATCGTTCCTCAACAATTGCTCCGACTCTATTTTTAAATAAAGTTAAGTTTTCGTTAACCTTTTGCTCTATATCGTCGTCTATCTTTCTAATATCCTTCTGCAATTGATTTTCTAACGACTTTATATTAGAATTGACCTCTCCCAAGACTTCATCTTTAATGGTCCCAATTACTGTCTTCAAATCTTTTATTTAGTTACCTAGATTCGTTTCTAGACCCTTAATCTTAGTCTCGAAAGATACTTCGGTAGACCAATCTTGAATTTTTCCTACATCTGCCACTAAACCATCGATGTCGAATCTCAACTTCGATACATCTGACTTAATGTCTTTCTGTATGGTCATAACGTCTGTTCTTAAAGTAAAAATATTTTCTTCCCCTCTATTTTCTAACTCGATAATATTTTTCCTTAATATCTGAACATTTTCCTCTCCTTTCATGTTTACTGCAATGATGTCTAATTGTAAAGTTTTCAACATCTCATTGTTCTTCAAAGTTAAACTGTTCTCTAATCTGGTTAACTTATTTTCTAATTCAGTATTAGTTTCTTCACTACGAGATTGTAATTTCTCTTCCAACGATTTAAAATTGTCTTTCAAATTAGCTTCACTATTTGACTGTAGCCTAGTCTCTAATAACATCAACTCATCTTTGCTATTTGACTGTAGTCTAGTTTCTAATGACTTCAAATTATCGTTCAGATTGCCTTCGTTACTAGCCTGTAACAACCTTAAATTTTCTTCAGTACTAGTTTGCAATAATTTTAAATTCTCTTCATTACTAGCCTGTAATGATTTTACATTCTCTTTACATTTAGCTTCTAATCTAGCTTCTGAATTATTAATTTGTTCTTTAACTTCAGTTTCCATCTTAGAAATGGTTTCTGCAATTCCAGACATACCCGTCTGTAACTCTCCTAACACCTTCGCTAAATCCTCTGGCAACATAATTATATTTCAATATAGAATTATATAGAGACGTTAGACAACAACACATCGCAATGTCTCAATTCCTGCATTCACTTGGGTATAGGGAAAAATATCTTATAACTAACATGATATTACTAATACGATTAACATGAACACTGGATTGGGCACACAAGTACATTGTCTGACTAAGTATAATAAATTTTGTAACACACTTAAATGAACTTGAGATCAATCTCTCAGTAATCTAAATCTGATGTGATTCCATCGAATTAACAAAATCGAAAAGCCCCACTAGTTGGATAAAGCCAATTCTCCCTCTCTCTCTGTACCCGTTCGTCCTGGGGATGCGATGACCCATCTGCTATAACATCACATCCCTGGAGTTCCAGGACAGAGCGGAGTTAAATGAACCTCTAGTCAAATAAGGAATGTGTCGGAAATTCAGCTGAGTTCTTGGAAAAGCAGTGGGTGTACCCGATACCTATTTTAGGCTATCGGCTACGCCAGCTGACATTAAGCTGTAGTTGAAGTTTTGGGAAGCAAGCTGATATGATAGCGCATCGATCGCGTCAAGAAGAAAGCCAAGATGACGTAGGAGGTCAAGAATCAAGGAGGCATTGAAATCTGTGAGAAGATAGAATTATTAATAAAGATGTGAAGCTTTATTGAAATGTATATGGGATTATAATAAGTTAAAACAACTTAGAAGAGTATATATGACATGCATAATATGTGGAAATAATTTTATGGAAATAAGTTATTGTATAACAGAACAGCCGAGAGGAGTCGGGTTCGAGACTATCTTCGTGACGTAGGAGCACCGTGGTGGGGAGAATTAGCCACGTGCCGCACGTAGCTCATAAGCTGGGACACAGCACTGAGCAGGTCAGTTTAGGCTCAACGAGGCGAGCAGTACAGAGCAGCTCTATAGCACAGCGAGACGGGCATTGAAGGTCACGCAACACACGTAAGCCGTCACGGCAAGTGTAGGCGACATATCTCGCATCACCGAGCAACAGAGGCCGAGCGGGTCATCGATCCAGCCGGGCTAGCCGAGAGGACAATTGTAGATAGCCGGGGTATTTCAAAACCACACTGATCGCATATGAAGACTTTGTTTCAAGCTTCATTTCGACGTTGTTCGAACACAGGCTTTCACAATTAACCTTATAACCATGCTGTTATATAATACATTCAAACGACTTTTTACTATTTCAAGTAAACTGAATGTTTAGCATAGGCTCTGATGAACATTACAGCGTGCATTTATAAGATTTTTATCTTATACAATTTTCATGGATTACATATTACAGACAGATACAGGGTGTATCGTAATCATGAACACTATCTAGTAAAATTTTTATTTTACTCAAGTAGAACTTTGCAGTAAGTTGAGAGAGGACTTACAATTCTCAAACTGAACATTTATCGGAACAGTGGCGTATATTAGAAGAAGAGTAGGGGGTCCGCTGTTACCATGAACTTTTCGAGAAGGAGTTGGACGATATCCGCTATGGGTAATCCGAGGTTCAACATGATCGAGTAAACGTGAATAGAGACAAGATGGCACCACAGAGCGATGGATTCGGTTCCTGACGAGAGGAGTCCAACAGCTGATTCGCTTGGGATTTCGAAGGAAAGCGTCATTTCATGGATGAAATGATATTCACGCCGATCTTATGAGAAATCTTTAGGTAGGGAAAATCGACGATCTTGGAAATTATATTACAACTGATAATGAAAGGTATTGTAAGAGTTCTATCTACCTGATACGATTATTTTCATGAATACTGGGCACACATGTATATTTTTCTAATAGGAGTGATTTGATTATTAAGACATGGTTTGAATTTATATACTTCGAATTTGCTAGAATATGGAGTGACCATATGATATGGCAGGCATCATTAATCGATATTCTCACCGTTGTTTGACTTTATTAAGAAGATGTTTGGTCTTATAGACATTTTTCCAGCTAGGATATTTTTCATGGATAGTTTTTTTTTGAGTAACGAGTATTTCGAGCTCGTGATCTGCAATTGATTATCAGAAACTACTTCGTCAGTTCATTGCATACTAGCGAGTGTGTATTATTCATCAGTAGGGATTTTTTTTCCATTGGATTGTTTGGAGATATTAAGAAGTTATTCACTTTAGTGAATGAACGTCGCTTTTATATGACAACTAGAAACTTGTTGATTCCTTTCTAGTACATTCACTCATATAGCCTACGAGGTGGGGTCTTTCGTATTTATACGATTGTATGGTGGCTACTCACCTTACCCACCGTTTAGGGAACTATCATCCAAGTCGACGGGGCGAGGTCCTTCGTATTTATACGATTGCACGGTGGTTACACATCTTACTCGCCATTGAGGAACTCATTTTATCATCCGAATGTACACGAGATGTAAGTGAATTAAACAAGGAACTAATAGTCACATATCAGTCGAGATTTTGTTAAATAAAGTAACGATAAATGTCAACAGGATTGCATTTAGTAATTCTAGTTTGCCAATCCAATATTTTGTTGCTATACTCTTTTGAGAGTAATTTCAGTTTAACAGCTATTACAGCTGATGCTTTGATGATTTTTATAATTGTGTTTGATACCTTTGAGAAGGATTTAAAGTAATTTAATCTTGTAAGATTAATCATTAATGGTCATAATTATTTTAAGGCAGATCAGTATTGCAGATTTTGATGTGAGAGATTATAGCACATTGGTGTTTTTCTACGATGTGAATTATGAAACTTGTGAAAGAGAATTTATGCTATTTGAAAGCAAATATTAAATTACTGAAGTAATGTTTTTCCAATTGTTTAAGAAGTTGTCTAGATATGATCAGAGTAATTACAGTCATTGGAGATTATGTGCGTTAATAATTTGAAGCCATTTATATATTTTTGTAGATCATGCAACGTGGTTAAATGAAGTCTGTGATAGGCATTTTGTGGAATTTGCCATTTGATAGTTGCAACGTTGATAATGTATTTTGAAGGCGGACATGAGGTCGTTGTACCCAGTCTAGCGTATTTGTTGAAATTCATGCTGTATGTGCTGAATATTTATGGAGTTTTTGTAGCAATTCTTATATTCAAATGTGATATTTGGAATATTGAAGAAATATAATGTCGTTGTGGATAGTTAGATCCAACGTGATGTCGTGGAGACAATAATATTTTGGCATGATAATTAAATACGAGATATAACTTGGAAGTAATAAAACTGTAAGACAACGTTCTATAAACCCTATTAAACAATTTGTTAGGAAATTAAACAAGTAAATGAAGTTGATAATACAAGATTTTCTGAAAATAATAATTAATGAAATAATAATCTGAGATTTAAGCATATTAACGATCTGACCTAATGAAATAAAAATCAGAATGACCTAATGAAATAAAAATCAGAATGACTAGATGAAATAATAAAATTAAATAACCAGATGATTGAAATTTAAATAAGTTGATAAATTAAATTTTGAAATAAATCGATGAATTAAATAAGTGGATGAATTAAAGATTGAATTAATTAAACTGATTGAAATGAATTATTAGACGATTGTAATGATGATGAATAACTGAATTAGAAGGTGATGATTAATTAAAGAAGCTGATGATTAATGAATTTATATGAAATTAAATAAATTTAATTGAGAGATGATTCGAAGGAATTGCAACTTGAAATGTGAATTTAAATGATGTAATGGTGATGAATTAACGATTCTGACAGGAATATTTGGAATTTTGAAGTGAGAATTAATGTGAGAAATATTTAATTTGATAATAATGATGAGGATGACCAATGAGAATTTGAATTTTCTGTAATTCACAGATAAGAGATTAATGACGATGTAAATAATGTAAATTAATTATTCAATGTTTAGGAACATTTGATTAACATGTTCTACGTTCAAATTATACCATGCAAACCATAATTTATGTGATATTTAACATGAGTGATTATTATATGTGTATGTTTAGGCAGATTAGTAACTTAATTAAATCCACATTGATGTTAAATTAAAGAGAATTAGGTCTCAGGTTTCACAAATGTCAGTGACGAAAGACATAGTGCGACAGTGATCCTGAGAACCCAAGAGAACTTTATACATTTTTCTTGATAAGTGGATTGAAATAATTTTGCATTAGAAAGGAGATGGTTCGATTTTTTGGACAATGACAATTTAACTTTGCATTCGACCATACTCTTAGGTAGGATTTATATTTAAAATGTCTGTCTGACTATCAAAGTAAAATAAATTTGTTTTTATCTTAGTTGTGATCTGATGATGGTGTGATGTTCCTTTTTCTTTCCTTGTCTTGAGTAAGGCTTATCCGGAAAGGAAGTGGTTTTGCTAGGAATTCAGTTGATGGCGCCCATTTATATTTGAATTATTTTTATTAACTTAAGCCCGTAACGACCCTAGAGATACTTTGTCTCGTGAAACCCACTGCTTTTTCAAGAACTCAGCTGAATTTCCGACACATTCCTTATTTGACTAGAGGTTCATTTAACTCCGCTCTGTCCTGGAACTCCAGGGATGTGATGTTATAGCAGATGGGTCATCGCATCCCCAGGACGAACGGGTACAGTACTTCTTAAATTCATCTTCTAGCAATTTTGCCTCTTTTTTCCAGCTTTCAGAAGGCTGTACGAGTCCACCGAACGACAAACTTTTGATCCATGCATTTTGTGGATTCATAGTCTGCGATTCAGAGCTAGTAAATGTATAGCTACCAAGGTTTGGACATGTCGATCTAAGCTTTTTTGCTACCCACCCAGAAAGGTAAAACAATGCATTGGCTTCCATTTCAGTTAGGGGGGTGCTCAATTCGTTTTCAGGAATCGAAGATGCAATCATTTCTTTGGTGACATCTATTTCGCTATCTTTCTCCGTATTATCCTCTTCCTTCTTGCATAATACACCAGACATTCGAAGCACTTTGGCTGGAATATATTCGGAATCATCTTCGGTTCGTGTATTAGAATTAATTTGAAGGAGTCCTTGATTTTGCCCTAAAATAATCATTCTTAAACGATATAATGTGTCTAAAGGAGAAGGATGATCATTCAGACCCCCTTTCGTCCTAATCTGAGAAAACAGATTTTCTAAAGCGTCCTGGTTGAGACGGTGGGTGAGTATGTACTCAATACCATGGACACTCTTCAAATCTAATAGAAGATACTTCAAAGATTTAATTGATGTGATGATTCCTCTCTGAAAAAGCTGTATATTTTTCTTGCCACAGCATCTCATTGTTTCAATTAATTCAAGCATGTCGTTGAGAATTGCGTCTTGAGATTCCAGATCTTTTCCATATGGGTTCTTGGAAGGTGTACCTGAAGGTTTGGGAGTGTATGTATTCATCACATCGCACCACCTATCAATTATTTCAATACATTTTCCAGTTTCTTCAGCCAGCTGAGGATCAGCTCCCGGTTTCATAAATTGCAGAGCAGTAGCTGTCTTGTGCGACAATAACTGACACGCTTTCCTCACATTTTGTCTCTGAGTCTTTTCCACAGTGATGTGACTTTCGTTCAGATTATGCAACATTTTGAGATCACTTTTCTTCTGATCATTTAATAATGCTACGATAGGATTTCTATTTACAATCTGTCCGCTCTTTAGCTGGAACCCAGTGTCTAAAAACCAGTTCCGCACTAGTTTCAGAAGATGTGGCGCGTCAGCAAACATGTATATTTTTTCTTCCGTAGAGGGATGAGTGAACCAGGTTTTTTCAGTACTAATTCCTAGTTCCTTCCAAAGTCCAACATTTCCACCCCCCATGTCGCTAACACATGCTTTTACAATGTACCCTATATCGGAAAGTTTTAAAATAATAGAGTTTAAAATCTCGCAGGTTATTTTCACGTCAAAATCAACAAAGAGAGGCACCTTCCTTTGAGCAAAAAGTCCCCGAGCCATTATTATTTGCACATTGGAGTGTGGCCCGATAACTTCATCTCCTTTCCGGTCATATTCCATGACGCTTTTAACTTTCATTTCATCAAAAAGAAGAACCGTAATTTTTTCTTTCTTGCTCAGAGATGAACCAGCAACGCACAGAAAGCGGAAAACAACTTGGAGAACACCATTGTTCATATCGACTGTTGATGCCCATTTTTGCAGTGTAGACAGTCCAGGCAAAGGAATGTTCATTTTCTTCTTCAGAAAAAGATATGAACGCTTACTAATATATCTCAGGGAAAATGCAAGAGATATTTCATCGTCTGTCCATTTAACTTTCTTTTTCTTACTTAAAAGGATGTCTATTTGATTTTCGGTGAAAACTGAACCGAGTATTTCCCGGGCCTTTTTACGCACTCTGGTTTCATCAATCCTTTTTCTCTTCATTTTACAAAGTTCTCTTTTAAGCCTGCCAATTTCTTGGCTTTTCAGTACGATTCTCTCCTCTAGCTCTGCGTTCTTTTGTCGCAACTGTTCATTTTCCATCTTCAAAACATCTATTTGATTTTCCTCCGTTGTAGTTTGGACGTCATCACACACTTCTTGAACAGAGTACGAGCTTTCTAAAATTTGATTCACAGTTCTTTTATTTTCTCTCTTCTCACTACGTAGTTCACGTATCTGCACCTGGGTTTTTTGTTAAGTGAAGGGTTAAGTGAAGGCACAGCAGTCTGTTTTAGTTTTCTCTTAGGAATTAAATTCAATAATTCTGCTTTCAGGTCCCTCTCATAGTCATCCTCCGTAAAATGTTCAGAGCATATTTGTGAAGTATTCGGATTCCACTTCCCGTCTCTTCTAGTACACAGCACCCATTTTTGCCTAATTAAATTGTTTTTAGGGAATGAATGATACTTTATATGCGCACTCCCGGGATCCCGCTTCGTTTTAATAAGACTGTTTGTACACAAAGCCACCGTGCATCTCATTCCAGGCATCGTAGAAAACTGAAAGAAATAAAAAAAGATCAAAACTATCAGGTCGTACCACGAAGCTAATGATACACAAATGGCTCTTTCATTTACCGAGCACTTACCTATTACTAGGGGAAACGTGTAGAGCAGTACTTAATGAAGCACTATCAAACACCACTAAATAATGACACGTAACGAGAATAGATAAACACATCAACACAACACCATAAAGAATAGCTGAAGCTGCTAGCTTACTGGAGAGTGTGGTGTTGGCTGTTGCCGGGTCTGAGCAATACGTCATCAGCCGGGGGTGTAGAGCGCATGCGCGCGGAACGAGACAACCTCTTATATACGAACCTTGGGCCACGGTTCCACAGGTACCTCTCATTAGGTACGAGTGGGTGGATCATTTATGATCTGTCCTTAGCCTACACAAAATAACGGACTCCCTCCGTGACCAGAATGAGCTCCGCCACACGCGAGTAGTACCCTTGATCAATCTCAGTTTACTCTTCATTGGGTCAGCTAGCCACTGACTCTCCCAAAATGCCAGTACTTGTCGGCGTAACTGAGAGCGAATATCTCTAGCGGTTACCTCCATTGGTCGAGATGGTAGTGCTCCCGTCTCTTTTGCAGCTTGATCCGCTCACTCGTTTCACGCAATTCCCATGTGGCTTGGAAGCCACAGAAAGGTGATTCGAGTATCAGTGTGGCACAACCCGGCTAGTTGGTCGTGGATTCGCTGCACTGGGGGGTGTTGCAGGAAACATGTAGCAATTGACTGCAACGAACTCAAAGAGTCGGCACACTCGAGAAAGCGGATTCGTGCATCCTGTAGTGCAAACTGCAGAGCTTCGTAGATGACAACGAGCTCCGCAGTAATCACAATACAGGCAAAGAGATCTTGGTATTTGCACCATCAATAACGTAAGCACAACCCACCTTCTCGTCCACCTTCGAAACATCCGTGTATAGAATACCAGCATCCTGAAATTGGTGAACTCTGCTGTGGAACTGCCTCTGATAAACAGAGGCATCCGTGTTCACCTTAGGACCTCGGTGTAGATCTCACTGAAGTTCCGGACGAGGGACTTGCCACGGAGGCACCTTGCTAGTAGTCCGGATCTTACAGGGACCTACAGCCACTCCTATTTGAGTACATGAGCTATCGAGTCTAATACCAACCAGCCGAGTGACACGAGGCTGGTTGGCGTCCTCTGGTGATATTGGGTACTAAAGAGAGCTCGATAGCTCGGATAATACGGCATTTGATGCACATTGGCAGCATGTGCTAAAAGCATATGTTGACGTCTATAATTTAGAAATTATACACCCGATTCAGCGAGTAGGCTGGGTATCGGGCTGGTCCGGAAGGCTCAGATAGCCAGCCTAACACCATAGTGGATACTGTCCAGCATTTTCAAGGTTGCTGGCCTTCCTTAACCATATGCCGCAGAACCATAGTTTAGCTGGGACAGGACGAGGGCTAGGTAGAACCGTAGCAGCACCGCACTGTCAGCCTCCCACCTAGTGCCATTAAGAAACTTGAGCATGTTCAGTTTCCTGAGACTTGCCATTTCTAGTTGCCGTATATGGTGCTGCCACGTTAATTTGCTGTCAAAATGGAACCCCAGGAAGCGATAAGTGTCAACCAACAGCAACGCAGCAACCCTGAGATGTAGTTCAGGGTGTAAATGCAGCCTCCGGAGCCGACAAAAATGGACGACGGAGGTTTTAGCTGCTGAAAAACGAAAACCTCAGTGGTGAGCCCACCTGTCGACCTGGTTAATAGCTAGCTGCAATTGCCATTCCACCATTGCCATACTTCCAGAGCTGTAATGCAGCTAAATCGTCTACATACAGCGATGGAAACTACCGTGGGCCCTGAGGCAGAAACAATGTCGTTTATGGCAACCGCGAGCAAGAGTCGGACGGACATGAAGTTTGAAATAAAGATTGGTAAATTACCACGGAGTCCCCACTCGTGAAGCGTGGAAAGGATCCCGTAGCGCCATGTGGTGTCGTAGGCTTTCTCGAGGTCAAAGAAAACCGTGACTAGGTGCTGCTTTCGGAGAAATGCCTCCTGTATGGCACTCTCAAGTCGCACCAGAAGGTCGGTGGTGGACCTATGAGAGCGACATCCACACTGGTACTTAGACAGGAGACCTCTCTCTTCCCCAAGGGTCGATAACCTAGATGTTAGGCCCCTTAAAACAACAATTATCATCATCATCATCTCTCTTCCAAGAACCACACCAGTCTACGGTTTACCATCTTCTCCAGCAGCTTACATAGGCCATTGGTCAGACAAATGGGTCTATAGCTGCTGATAAGCTTGGGATCCTTTCCAACCATGGGAATCGCTATCACGATCCCCTCTCGCCTATTAGATGGAAACTCCCCTTCAATCCATATATGATTGAAGAGGACCAATAATTGTGTTATACTGGATTCGCACAGATCTTTTAACATTTGATTATGTATGTTATCTGGTCCGGGAGCCGTATCCCTGCACAGTGCAAGCGCACTGAGCAGTTCCCATTCAGAGAACATTGTAGGACTCCAAAGCAGCAGTGTCAAAGGACAAGGGGTGAGCCTCTGCCTCCCTGTTCAGAGTCAGAAATAAACGATCATAACTCCCAGAGCAGGATCCATCACTGAAGTGCAATCCAGTACTGTTGGCAATAGCAAGATGGTCCGTGATGATGTCTCCATCGATGGAGACTCCGGGTATAGTCAAAGATGTCGGGAGTCCGGAGATCCGACGAAGCTTTGTCCACACTTGAGATGGAGTATGTGCCGTCATAGACGACACATACTTTTCCCACGCCGATTTCTTACTCTCCCGAATCAGATATCGGGCTCTAGCACGCATCCTTTTGAAGGTGATAAGGTTGGCCATAGTGATTTACCTCCGATAGCATTTGAAAGCACGTCTACGATCCTTAATGACTGCTGCTCTCGGCTGTCCACCAAGGGACAAGCTTCCGAGGTGAGTTGCTGGATGAGGAAGGTATTGTTTCCACTGCCGCAGTCAAAATACCATTCGTTATGTGAATGGTATGATAGTTATTGTTGTTTTAAGGAGCAAAACTACGAGGTCATCTGCCCCTCTTAATACAGATTAAAGAATACAAATTTGGAATTGAAATTAAAATTTTGAGATGGACACTTAAATTTAAAAAGACCTAACATTAATAAAACAAACAATAAATTAAATAAAAATAAAAATTATAAAAATAAACAAAAAATATGGAAAAACAAAAAATTATCATTCAACAAGATGTTCAGTAAAGAACATATAGCCTACTTTCTCCTAAATGCATGGGTATTGTTATAACTCTTTGTCCTTTTCAAGGAGTTTAATTGAATGTTGGTTATTGTAGCTTGTTGAAATACAACGTGTTATACGGATATTAAACATGAATACGAGGTGCCTTTTGCTAGTGTTACCTCTGTATAAAATTGCATTCAATTCGGTTTCACCGTGTTTGAATTAATATGGTGAATCGATTTGCACACATACATGGCTGCTATCTGCAAACTATTGGGCTGATGACCATGTATTTCATTCAAAAGATGCTTCCCACAAAAAGGTATGTTGTTGCAAAATTTGGTAGAGATCAGATTATTGGGGTTGGTCGTAATTTGATTTAATCTTTTAACATTTGAGTGGCCGCCATTACTAGTCCGTCAAGATGGCGACTATATAAAACATGACACTGAGTTGCCTTTTGCAAGTGCTACCTCTGTACCAAATTTCGTTCAATTCGGTTTCACCATGTCGGAATTGATCGGGGAAATAGATTTGCACACATACATGGCCGCTATCTGTAAACTATTGGGCTGATGACCTTATCGCGACGAGCTCTGCAGTAAACACACTACAGGCTTCAGGCAAAGAGATCTTGGTATTTGCACCATCAATAACGTAAGCACAACCCACTTTCTCGTCCACCTTCGAACCATCCGTGTAGAGTATGCCAGCATCCGGAAATTGGTGAACTATGCTGTGGAACTGCCTGCGATAAACGGAGGCATCCATGTTCACCTTAGGACCTCAGTGCAGATCTAACCGAATTCCCGGACGCAGAGCTTGCCACGGAGGCACCTCACTAGGTGTCCGGATCATACAGGGTATTCGCATTTGCGAATAAATTAATTTATTAATTTTGCAAGTTTACTTAAATTATGTCAGTCAGACAGAATTGATTTTATTTAACCTCTTACAATCACCACGTGGTAGTGATCTTTTATTTTGTAATCTTGCTTCTATTTCAAATTAAGTATGTTGTAAATTACTTACGTATTATTTCATAAGCCCTGCTCGCTTTTAAGACATTTCTCCAAGTGTTTTAGTGAAACATTACGTTCATTCCACACGCAGAGCATATTCAAGACAGACTGGCAACCATAGCTACTCTCGCATTGGTCGGCCTCCAAGCTTCGGCCAATCACAGCATGTCTTCTTCATTACGCCTCGCAGAAAATGCTAGAACAAGGCTCTGTCACCTATTTAAACGGCTTGCCGGACTGGATCTGTGTGATTTTCCTTGCAGAAGAAGTGCTGTTCACCAGTCTTGAAACACCGTACTTAAAAATCATCGTGCTATAATGTAACATAGTAGTTCTGCTTCAAGAAACGTCACTTCAAACTTCATAATGTCTCCAAGACATCTTCGCTTCGTTATCTGACTTGATCACAATCTTCATGTTCCAAACAACATGTTTGTGAAATGGACATTCTTCACGTGCAAACTTCGCATCATCAGTGCAACGTAAAACAGTTTCGTTATGCACCTTCTTCAACGGTAATAGGTTTAATACCTATGTTGTCGCCTTTTACAGCTTCTACTAGGAAGCTATCTTTTCTGTGAATTCTACAACTTTCCAGTGCTTCAACTTCTACGTGTGCTTAAACGAACAATGTGTGGCACCTATTTAATGTCTTCGACTATGTGCTTCATTCTACTAAAGTTGCTGATCTACGCAACCACAAAGTTAAGGAACATTGATAGTGTTTATAACCTCTTTATTATTATTATTAAAAGAAAAGCGCACAATGTGCAAATACATATTTTGTACATAAATGATCAATTATGCTAATGCCAGTCTTATTATTGAGGTTGTCCTCATTTTGCAGTTTTGTGCGTGGTACCTTTCACAATGATCGTTGCACAGGTCACACACACAGTCTTCATTCGGTTGGTGGAAATTCTTGGTTTTACAAAATCTATAGTGAAATCCATGGGTGGCGTAACAAGTTATTACGTGTCGTAGCTCGTAATTAGCTTGTTTCCACTCTTCTGTCATTATGGCATCTGTGGAGTAAAAGTCTGACCAAATGGCATTTCGTTTCTCATTTAAGCTTCGGCGTGCATTCTCATAGGCTTTGGTGTTTGGTAGGTAAAACTGTATTTTGATGTCGTCGATGAAGTAGTCCTCCTTAGTTAATACATATGTCAACCTTGAAGGGGCAGACTTTCCTATGCCTAAAATCCTCTTAAGATATCGGGCCTTGACTTTTTCTATTATCATCAGGTCGCTGAGTGTGAGTTTTTCCCAGGTAATGCTAATCCCATAGGTTGCTATTGGTGATATGGCTGTTCTGAACAGTAGCATTGCTGTACCCAATGATATTTTGTTGAGGTTGTTCAATGTGGTAGATGGCTTTTATTGCTGCGGCCGCTCTTTCTTTAACGTGGATATTGTAGGATGTTAGAGTAGTTTGGAGGGTGACTCTTTATAACCTAAGTTTCCTCAACAACTTATGGCTGATCTCCCTTCATTTCGTTCTGCTCCTAGCAGACCTTTTCTTCTTGCTGGTACCGATTATACTGCTCCATTCATATACCGAACTAACAGCCTCAAAGCCAAACGTAAAATTCTTGGCAGTTGTACATTGCACTCTTTGTGTGTATGGTTACTGGTGCTATTCACCTTGAATTGGTCACCAATCCTTCTACTTCCTATTTTCTCTCTGCTTTTTCTCGATTTGTTGCCAGAAGACGTATTCCTTCTGAGATTTTTTCTGACAATGCCAGAAATTTTCTTGGTGCTTCTCAGCAGTGGAAAAAAGCACACTGTTCTCACTCTGCCAACGAGCAACTATCAAACTATGCACATTTAAAGAATTAGAAATGGCACTTCATTCCCCCATACGCTCCCCAACTTGGGGGTAGGTGGGAAGCTTGCGTTAAACTGACCAAAACTCATCTAAAGAGAACCCTAGGAAATTCCATCCTATCTTTCGAAGAGTTCAATTCCCTTGTGATTCTTATTGAGGGCACTGTCAATTCCCGTCCCTTATCTCCTTTGTCCAACGACCCTTCCGATTTACTTCCAATGTCTCCTGGTCATTTTTTGATAGGTAGCTCATTGAATGCTCCGCCAACTCTCATCGACTGTAAGCTTGACCTTTCCTTGCCCATTCTTTGGAAAAGAGTCGAAGCTCTAAGAAACAAATTTTGGAAAACGGTGGAGACTGGAGTATTTAAACTCACTTCAGAGGAGAGGGAAGTGGCAGCTCGCTCACCCAAATCTCAAGGAGGGAGACTTGATTCTCTTACGAGATTCTAGTTCTCCTCTTGTTTGGCACACCGGTAGGGTACAGAAATGCTACACCGGTCGTGACAATAGGGTAAGAGTGGTGAAAATAATTACCCCTTCTAGACATTGTATCCATCCAATTTCTTCTGTTTCCCCCTTGCCACTCTAGTCTTGTTTCTTTTGTGTATTTCTTTTGTTTTTCTTGTTGTTGCCCCTCTGGCAGAATGTTTACATTTGCGAATAAATTAATTTATTAATTTTGCAAGTTTACGTAAATTATGTCAGTCAGACAGAATTGATATATTTTCATAACCTCTTACGATCACCATGTGGTAGTGATCTTTCATTTTGTAATCGTGCTTCTATTTCAAATTAAGTATGTTGTAAATTACTTACATATTATTTCATAAGCCATGCTCGCTTTTAAGACATTTCTCCAAGTGTTTTAGTGAAACATTACGTTCATTCCACACGCCGAGCATACTCAAAAGACAGCCTAGCAACCATAGCTACGCTCGCATTGGTCGGCCTCCAAGCTTCGGCCAATCACAGCACGTCTCCTTCATTACGCCTCGCAGAAAGTGCTGGAACAAGACCCTGTCACCTATTTAAACGGCTTGCCGGACTGGATCCTCGTGATTTTCCTTGCAGACGCAGTGCTGTTCACCAGTCTTGAAACACCGGACTTAAAAATCATCGTGCTATAATGTAACATAGTAGTTCTGCTTCAAGAAACTTTGCTTCAAACTTCATAATGTCTCCAAGACATCTTCGCTTCGTTATCTGACTTGATCACAATCTTCATGTTCCAAACACCATGTTTGTGAAATGGACATTCTTCAGATGCAAACTTTGCATCATCAGTGCAACGAAAAACAGTTTCGTTATGCACCTTCTTCAACGGTAATAGGTTTAATACCTATGTTGTCGCCTTCTACAGCTTCTACTACGAAGCTATCTTTTCTGTGAATTCTACAACCTTCTAGTGCTTCAAACTGAAAGTGCTTCAATTTCTACGTTGAGCCATGTTTAACATCTCTCTTTTCTTTATTTTCTTTGGCGGCCGTCCCGGTAGACTCAGTCGCCATGTGAGATACTTTCTGTCCGGACGTGCCTTGAGGCTCTCCGCCTTATTATTTAAAATGTAATGTTTTCCTTTTTATTTAACATTGTTATTATGCCGAAGCCTTCCATTTACTCATGTAAGTAATACATCTAACCTTGTGTCCACTATGCTCATTTCCCAAATTTAACCTTTCTTTTTGATCTTCGTCGTGTGCTTGGATTTGCTGTGGAACCAATCGTAATGGCGGTCTCCTGTTTTATTTTGTTTGAGTCTTCGTTTAACCTTTTATTTGTGCCGTGAAATATATCTGCGAGTGAGTTTGTGAGTGTATGTTTTTCTTGCTGCCAGGTGCATTGATGCTGTTTTGATTGGGCATATCTTCGAATGGGTCTCCCGTTGTTTGTGGACGTTGGCGTTTCGACCATTCTCCCAACACGAGGCATGACACCATATATTTTAGCCCTTATGTTTTCCCTTCATTCCATGCTTCGGGCAACTGGATCACGGCGGTAACTTTAAGTAGGCCTTACCGTATTCAGCTCGAACTCGGAACGTAAGTTGGGGACCATATAGGTTTAGCATGTTTGCTAGACTACCTACAAGCACGAGTTGCTTTATGTTTTATTTCTGCATCGTCGGCCGGCATTTTGTGTGTTTGATTGCGTGTATGTATTTTGATATATTTCACGGACACCTGACGTCATTTGTTTCTCCTTGTAGTATCTTTGGTTTTGCATTTCTTTTCTCTGGAGACTGCCAGCTCGATCGCATCCCCATTGCTCGCCACAGCCTCTGCGACACGCACACAGTCCCTTGTTTTATCTTTGCTATGCTTGTTATTTGTGGTCGTCATGACAACCATCCATCTCTAGGCTGAGAAGTGATTGTTGTTGACCAGCGACCGGCTCGATTGCCTCTTGATCTTTTACTTCCTCCCTTTTTACATCGTTTTCACCGAAGTGAGCACAGGTATGAATTTAATTTGTTAACGTTATTTACTATCGTAAGTTATTTATTGTTATTTATATTTATCTTCCCCGTTTGAAAGTGACTTTATTTGACCCCTAGGTGAAGGGTATTCTTTTTTGTGTGTGTTATTCTGGCCGGGTTTCTTTGTGTGTTCGGTTTCAATTCATTAAATTTCCATTTCTTTACCCATGTGTCTTATTTAGTAGTGTTTGGCGATCGGGCTGCTCGCTCTCTCTCTCTCTCTCTCCAAACCTAGGCCTAACTTATTCTAGCTTTCTAGCACCAGGAGGGTATTCCTACCACTCGTCGTGGGACCACCTTCACGGAGTCGGGAGTCGCTCGGCACATCTGGCCTGCAAGTACGGGCCCAGCACAGGTCAGAATTTAACATCCATTTCCACTGCGTACTCCTTTCTTTTCTAGTTGGTTCCAGTGATGCAGCTAGGAGGCACGCCAAGAATATGTTTATTTTAATAGGGCGGTGCAACGTGTGCTTAAACGTACAACGTGTGGCACCTATTAATGTCTTAGACTATGTGCTTCATTCTACTAAAGTTGGTGATCTACGCAACCGCAAAGTTAAGTAACATTGATAGTGTTTATAACCTCTATGTGCATTTCTCTCAAGTGTGCTCTTCAAGCATTATGTTTTTCATAAATCGACATGCCTTTAGTTGCCTTTCTTTGAACCTAGTTACTCTATTCCTTTTCATGAATTCCGAAGCAAGATTTACGTATCTACTGGCTTTTGCCATTTTTATATTAGGAGAAATGACATATCGGCTTGCACAATTGTTTTCATAAGGTGCGACAGGATTGGATCCCTGACTGTCATAGCCCCTTCTAAAGGCTATGCTCTCTTTCTATTCTTCTTTTTCATGGTAAATGCTTTTGTGCAACTGTCACGAGTGTTTTCTCTTTATGAAGGTATTTCACCCTTTGTCAAGCCTTCCTTTCTGGTGTCAAAAGTATCTTGGATTGAGGCTCCAAGTGCTTAATATTTATGAAATTTATTTCACAATTTTGCTTTTCCCTTTCTCAAATTAATGGGACAAGGTCTCCTAAAATTCAAATGTTTTTAGTGCTGGGCTCACCCCAAGCACTGTCAGGAAATTGTTTCTTGGTTATGATAATTTATTAAGTATATATATATATTTCATCTGTTGAACTGTTTGCAAATAAATATATTTATATGTTAAAGCAACATGCTCTCTCTCTTGTATTGCATTTGGTCGTGCTGATATGTCCCTTATATAGCTTAATGCTCAATATCACTCCCTTGACTAACTTATTGTAATATGTAGGGCTCGGATTCGAGCATATTTGCATATTTTTTTCCTGAACAGTACACATTGAAAGAAGCCTTTCGGTGGTATTTTCAACTGTCTGGGACCAACAGAATTGAAATTTATCGAGCATATAAATGCATAAAACCGTGGTTTTCAGAATAGAAGCATATAAATGCATATTCTTGTGGGTTTCGTCTAAATAGTTTGTTTTTCTTCGAATTCTCCCCCGAATTTGGGGCCCTGACCATCCTTAAGCCTACGCGGAGCGAAAACGGCTATTTTGACTCTGAAGGCATTGAAGAGTTCTGTCTGATACTGGAAACATTTAATTGGTTGATCCAATGGTTCTTGGTAACTAACCACACCAGAGGGACCTACAGCCACTCCTATTTCAGTACACGAGCTATCAAGTCCAATACCAACTGGCCGAGTGGCACGAGGCTGGTTGGCGTACCCCTGGTGGTTTTGGGTACTGAAGAGAGCTTGATAGCTCAATGGTATGATCATCGACATTCCCAAAGGTATCTTCGGCAAAAACCACATGGGCTGTGTATGTTGGCCAATCAGCCCGACGGAGAAGCCATCAACTTGCTAACTATTACAAAGGACCTCACTGTAGCAGGGGAACCAGCGCATGACTGCACAGGGTGATATCGACACTTGATAAGTGCCGTATGCAATAGAGAAGTGCTTAGCTTCCCCTGTATTCAACAAACACAGGTCCAGCCACCTGATCAGTCTCTCAAAATCTCTCCCTCTACCACTATTGGTTGCGGAGCCCCAGATGGAGTTGTAGGCATTAACATCTACCAGAAGGAGAAAAGGAGGGGTAAGCTCAGAGACTAGATCCACCAGCTGGTTGTAATCCAGTTGATAATCCGGTGGGATGTACACGTTACATACTGTTGCCATTACTGGCAACGACGTACGAACTGCAACTGCTTCTAGCTGAGTACGCAAGGGCACCTCTTCACCAAAGAGGCTAGAGTGGACGAGAGTGCAGACACCACTGGCTACAGCTCCGTCCACTCGGTCTTTAGAGAAGAGTTTGAAGCAACGCATTGTTGTCTCATGTCCAGGACGACACCTGGATTCCTGAAGAAAGACAATGGTTGCCAAAAACGAAGATATTAGTTGACGTAACTCAGCGAGATGACCAGAATAGCTATTCCAGTTCCATTGTAATAGTGCCATAGTGTGGACTTAAGTAGAAGTAGAAGTTGGTCTTCTACTTACGCTTGACAGTTTGCCACCCTTCCCCATCACTAGGTGCAGAGGATTGGGAAGGAGAGCACACCTCAATCTCCACATCTCTGTCCGAAGAAGAAAAAAAAAAAGGGAGGGGCGCTTTCCTGGATGGCGCTCGGTTTTCTTTGGACTTTCCTTCTCTCACTCTTGGGGTAGAGCGAGAGTGGTGTCGGAGGAGTTTCTCCCAGACCTAAGACTGGGTGTCCGTGCCCGACATGTCCCGAACATTCCCGGTGTTGACGTCTGTTTGGGGAAGTAGGCGGTTCCTTCCCCCCTGACGTCTCCACCCTGCAAAACGATGCAGCACTTGCTGGAACCGCTCCACTGATGTTAGTGGGAGTGGGGAAGCCAGCTGATTGTAGAGCTGCCTTGTTTGCAGAAGAGGAAGAGTGACGGCGATGAACCGTTCCTCCTCCCTCCGCCGGTACACATTCCTTTCTGTAGGGGAGGTCCTTAATGCTAACAGGCTTGGATTCTGCTGGCTTCCCTCCCTTTGTGTTAGTGGGAGTGAGAGGGCCGGCAGATGCAGGAGCTACCCCGCCAGCAGGAGGAAGAGAGAGACGGCAGCGCACTGTCTCCCTCTTCTCCCGTATCTTTTCCGTATCAGGTGGGTTGGATGAAGGTCCAGCCCCGGTCGGTAAAGTCTTTTTCTCCCCTTTAGCCGGGAAAGACTTGTTCGCCGACCGTTTTGTAGAAGAGGAGGACTTATTCTCCGAAAACGCCCGTTCTGATGGTTTAACCGGCGCCTTTATTCCAGTGGCCGAAGAAGATTGTTTGACCTCCTTCGGGCTAACAGGGCTCGCTGGCACAGTGAGGTGAGATTTTAACATTGCACTGAAAGTAGAAATCGAGGGTACTCCACTGGGAACTTTTGCGGCAGAGGTGATTGAGGTCATCGTTGCAGCTGCAAATGATACCCGAAATTCGGGGGCATTCATATCAGGGTACCTCTTGTGAGCGTCATGATATGATAGCCTATCAAGAGTCCTGATCTCCTGGATCTTGGCTTCCTTGGTGAATTCAGGGCACTGTTTTGACCATGGAGAGTGACTTCCTTGGCAGTTGGGACATATCGGGGGAGGCGTACACCTCTCACCCTCATGTGACCCCTTGCTACACACTCTACAAACGGCCTTCGCAGTACACCTGGCGGAAACATGCCCGAATTTCTGGCATTGGTAGCAGCGCATAGGTGGAGGGATGTAAGGTCCAACGTCGCAATAGTAGGTGTGCCGGTCAGATGCCCGACACAAATATTTCGCTCCGCTCCCTCTGCCCGGCGGCCCTTCTCCTGGACTTATTAAACTAAATTATGATAGTGACTATTTGAAATTCCCGCTACCCCTGTGCGCGCAATTTCCGGCGCGAGGGAAACTAGAAAAGACTGGATGGTTCCAGAAGTACCTTTGAAATTGTTACTTGAACTGTGGCTATTAAATGCTGCAACCTCTACATCCTTATTTTCTGTCAACTATCAAGGCGATATGTGTGCCTCTTGAAAGTGCCAAGGTTGGTACAGTTGCGCTGCTTTTGCTTCGCTCGTGTGAACTCGGTTACACCGGCGAGCTCTTGAGACTGAGTGAGGTGTTGAGTCGCGATGATTCTGCTGTAACGATGTGATGTTTCGGACGCATCTGGTGCGAGGGCTTCGGCTCGCGCCAGTCTCATAACGGTAGCTTGGCTACCACATGGACACAATGTACACTACTATGTTGAATCAAAACACTGAACTGCTTTAAGCATATTTCTTTTCCTCTCATGATGAGATTTGTTATTATTTCATTTAATCTAGTGGCCTTGGTGCGGGGCAAGGCAGCACTGATCAAAGGACTTAAGATTATCCTTGTGGCAAGCCATTTTTGAAAGATATATCTCACCGGGCCGTAACCTTGCCATTGGCTCGTTTGTTTTATCGTGCTTGAAAGTTACGTTAATTAAATAGGAAGCGCCATCATAATTATTTATTGTCCTAATTTTATTTTGGTAATTACGAACCACCAGGGTTATATATTTTGGATTTGGGCAAATATTTAAACTACGGGCGGCATACCAATTGCCTATGCCGCCATGCTGCTTCATTGTTTGTATTGCACGTCAGAGCGCAAGGCCTCCTTGCTCAGGCCTAGTAATATCACTCCCTTGACTAACTTATTGTAATATGTAGGGCTCGGATTCGAGCAATATTTGCATATTTTTTTCCTGAATAGTACACATTGAAAGAAGCCTTTCGGTGGTATTTTCAATTGTCTGGGACCAACAGAATTGAAATTTATCGAGCATATAAATGCATAAAACCGCGGTTTTCAGAATAGAAGCATGTAAATGCATATTCTTGTGGGTTTCGTCTAAATAGTTTGTTTTTCTTCTAATTCTCCCCCGAATTCGGGGCCCTGACCATCCTTAAGCCTACGCGGAGCGAAAACGGCTCAGATCAAGGAACCCTGCTATTTCCACATACAGAATTTCGTCAGAAGAGAAGTTCGACATTCGTCTCTCATGGAGCCAAAATTTGCAACAACACTGCCCTGAACGAAGTCGTAGCATGCCCTGTATCTTGGAAAAGCCACCAGGATTTGATCAACCTTGCTTTGTGTGGACAGCCCTCAATCGTATCCGCACTGGCCATGGAAGATGTGCAGACACTCTCCACAAGTGGGGAACAGTCCCGTCATCAAAATGTGACTGAGGTGCAGAGAAACAGACAATTCATCACTTAGTGACCGAGTGCCCAAACCATGCCTATTGTGGGGACTTCAAGCAACTTTTTAACTGTAACAACAGATACTGTATGCTACGTAAAGAACATGAATATTTGTATATAGATATATGTAGGAAGTTATGTTTCAATAGCTGGAACTATTATAGAATATCATGTATGTGATAATTTAATGTTTTATGTGCCATACGCCAAATAAATAAATTATTGAAAAGCCTATCTGGTGCGAATAATAGAACCGCAGGTTTTTAACCTTTAGTGAGGTCGTTCTCGTCATTGAAACTTTTATTGACTGATTGAAGAAAATGATTCATAACTGAAAACATAGAAAATTTCTTGTTGTACAGACCAATGCAGATCTACTTCATTGACTCGCCTAATTCTGAAGATTTTGTAAATGAACTTTTAAACTGTAACTTTTATAAGAAAACTTCTCTTATAGACTATATACTTGAAAAACTTGAATGCGAGTATGTTATTGTTTTTTTTGTTTCACTTTCCTTTCTATAGCTTTTAACGGTGTTTTTCGAGGATATTCTGCATATTTAACCACATATAATGGGGATTTCGAGCATAACTATCGAGCATATAATGGGTTTTTCGAGAATATATCTATCGAGCATAAAACACATGGTTTTCGAGCATATCTGGAGATTTTATCGAGCATATAGATCCGAGCTTTTGCTGCTCTGTTCTTGTTGTTTCATTTTTATTTATTCTCTTTTAACAATGCCCCTTGTATTTTGAACCACGTGTTCGTGGTGTAAGGTAAACTCGATTGCTTCCCATGCAATGTACCCACCCGCAATGTTGGCATGCTTCTTGGAACTTATTTTCTCTCTTTGATTCGCATTCATGTGATTTGTGGGTTAAATTTCTTAACCCTGTAACTGTTTCGTTGTGCTCCTGCTGTGCCCTAGTTCCGGCCTCGTATTAAGTCATTTGCCTCCCCGGGGTTTGTTAAGACAGTTTTGTGCTTCGATGTGTGCCCCCTTGCCCCGATGTATTCCCTTCTATTGGAAGGGAAATTGGATATGATTTCCCCTTATTCACTAATCCCTAAACCACCCCTCTGGGTGACAATCCGGCCCCCCAAACCCAGGACGTTCTGTCCTAAGTCCCCTCTCTCCAGTCTTAGGTAGCAATAAAAAATCTAGGCGGGAGTTAAGAAGGGGGGCTATACTCGTCTCTCGGTAACGTCTGGCGGTATAGTAGGACGTGACATTCACCTTGTAATAAATATGATAATAATCGCCTCACATTGGGCTACCTTTGTGATAAATATAATAATCCAAGCTAGCCACCTCAGGGTAGCGGGGCGATATACTCACTAAATGAATCACACGAAGTACAGTACACCGACTTCACTAATATACACATTTATTAATAAAAGCAAGCTTCCAGTACCTGGATCTCTTTTACAGTATCAGCAATAACTTTCATAAGGGAAAAATAAATACCTGTGCCCGTTTCCCCGATGTCACGTTGGCCTGGCGATTGCAACGTGAAACCGAAGAAAGGACACAAGCGATAAAAAAAAAATAAGTCCTGCAAATATTTGTCCCAACAAAAAAAAAAACGAATAACTAGCTCGGGCAGGCAAGATATAGATTATCTCGGGTCGGTTAAATGGATAGAGATGTAAGGTTTTTACAGGACAAATATCTCGCAATATGAAAATAGGAAAATATCACTGATTCGGGAGAAGTTCAAAAACTACAGGAATAATATCATCATCATCTTGAGCAGTTTCCAACCGCTGGTCGGGTCTGCTTGGAACATAAGCCTCTCCATCGTTTCCTGTCCATCCACCATCTCTCGTCATTTACTGTGTCCCAGCACACTCCTCTTTCCTCCACACTCTTCTTAACTCCTTTTGTCCATCTGTCCCTTGGTCTTCCCCTTGGCCTCCTTCCCGTCATTTCCATTCCAAACATCTTCTTCGGTATCCTCTCCTCTTCCATCCTCCTCACATGTCCATACCATTGTAGCCTAGATCGCTCTATTCTATTTTGCAATGGTTCCTCTCTTACCATCTCCCTGACTCTCTCATTCCTTACTCTGTCCATTCTTGTCACTCCTACCCTACTCCTCTGGAACTTCATCTCCACTGCTCGTATTTTATTCTTGTCCCTTTCCTTCATCACCCATGTTTCTGAACCATATGTCAAAATTGGCACAAAGTAGGTCTTGTAGATGATTCCTTTACATTTTTGTGGTACATCTTTATTCCATATCATCCCCCTAACACTCTTGAAAAATCCATCTGCGCACCTTCCCCTCTCATTTATTTCCATCCTATTGCCTCCCTTTTCTTCAATTATGCTTCCCAAGTACTTGAAGCATTCTACTTTCTGCAACTGCTGTCCTCCAAGTGTTATGCCCATATCCAGTCTGTTCTTCTTCCTCGTTGTGATGACCACTTCACTCTTTTGTGCTGAGAACTTCATCCCATATGATAACACTACCTTCTCCCACTCATCTAATTGCTCTTGTACTTCTTCCTCATCCTCTCCCCATACCAGAAGGTCATCAGCAAACAACATTGCCTTCATTTTCCTTTCCCCAATGCTATTTACCACTTTTCGTATGATTTCATCCATCACCACTATAAATAACAGGGGTGAGAGGGCACTTCCCTGTTTCAGACCACTCTCCAGTTGAAACCATTCCGTTCTCTCTCTTCCCACCTTTACACAGCTTTTGCTTCCCTCGTACATTGCTTTCACTCTTGCCACTGTCTCCTTGTTCACTGCTTTTGCTCTCATTGCTTCCCATACCTTGTTTCTATTAATACTATCATATGCTTTCTCAATATCCAAGAAGGTCATCACCAGATCTTTCCCATATTCATAATGGTGTTCTTGTAGCTGTCTTACTGCAAAGATGAGGTCTACTGTTGACCTTCCTGGCCTGAATCCATACTGTTCTTCCCTCAGCCCATCTTCAACCTCTGTCCGAATTCTTCTCTCCAGTACCCTCTCAAATATTTTGGCGCAGTGGCACATGAGTGTAATTCCCCTGTAGTTCTTGCATTCCTTCCTACTTCCCTTTTTAAATATGGGTATTATTATCCCTCTTTTCCAGTCCTCTGGTATTTTCTTCTCCCTCCATATCACTTTCATTACTCGAAAGAGCCACTGTGTTCCTATCACCCCTGCTGCTCTCACCATCTCCACACTCACTTCGTCTATTCCCGGCACCTTTCCCCCTTTCATCTTCTTTAATGCTTCCTCCACTTCTTACCATGTCAATTCCTTTTCTGAAATGTCTTGGTCACTGTCTGTTTCTTCCTCCACAATGTCCACTACGCTGGTTTTAGTTGGATTTAGGAGTTCCTTGAAGTATTCTCTCCAGATAACCTTACTTCATCCATATTTTCGACCTCCTTTCCATTCCTGTCCACCATTCTGACATTTTCCCCTGTATCTCTTCTCTTTGCCTTTATCATTCCATACAACACTTTCTTACTGCCATCACAGTCCTCCTCCATCATTTCTGTCCATTTCTCCAGCCATTTCTTTTTCTCTTCCTTCACTACTTCTCCTGCTTCTTTCTTCCGCTCTTGGTATTCTTCTCTTGTTCTGTCTGTCCTCTGTTGGAACCATTTCCTGAATGCTTCATTTTTCTTTTTCACTGCTTCCTTAGTTCTGGGGTTCCACCATGGTGTTTCCTTCCACCTTTTCTTTCCACTAGTTCTGCCACACACGACTTCCGCTGCTTCTACCAACACGTCCTTGAACCTATTCCATTCTTCTTCACCTGTTTTCGGATCATCCTTCGGTAATTTGTTCCTCACTAATATCTGGAACTTCTCCTTATTTCCATCCTCCTTCAGCTTACAGGAATAATATGAGAGCCTTAAAATCAATGTCCTTAATTTACACTGAAGAAAATGGAAATTGCAACACCATGAAGGCATTGGTCGTTTGTGTTGATTTTCAAGATATGGAACGATGCCATGTAGGTATGTAAACGATCAAAGTTTCAGACCCATTGGATTGTAGCTACAGGTCTCCCCACATCCTGTATTGATTGTTGTCCAAACTTGCGGTCAGAGGGACCTGAAGGTGTAATCATCAAATCACAACCGAACACTCGTCCTGCATGTTCAATTGCAGCAATGTAGCACCACTCCTTCTGGGTGTTGCAATTTCCATTTTCTTCAGTGTATTTTAGAGCAGACGGACACTAAAAGAAATAAATTTCACTCCTATCACTCAATGCAAATCATTAGGTTGGGATTCTAAAATCCATAATGTCTATCTAATGTCATTGAGCTACCCTATTTGACTTAATCTGGGAAGTACTCGCAAAAGTAATTATTAGAGTTCGAGTGTTTGATAATTAGCTGAATAAAAATGATTTAAAAAAATACACTTCACTTACACTTTCAGCTTCTTAAGAAAAAATTAAAATTCGCTATACATTTTCTTCCCATCAATGCTAACTGAATTAATAATTTACACATAAATTACACACATTTCCAAAATTTACAGACATTACAATCATTTAATTTGACTAAATTAACTTGTGGAAAGAAATTATTATAATTATTATTATCAAAATAATTTAAAGTTTCCTTATGGAAATTACATCAGCTATAATAATAATAATAATAATATCGTATGGCCTCGGGTGCCTGGTGCAAGCTTTGTTAATTGACACCCAGAGGGTAGCTTGCATGTCGAATTTCGTCATTCCTTTGAAAGCTATGAAAGTCAAGGAGGTTAGATATCTAAACTCCTTGACACTACTACAGCGCTTTCAAGTAGAGAATGGAGGAACTTTGTGTTGGCGGAAAATCCCGAGATTAATTTTGCCATTGAACACGGCCTACTGAATTCAAATGGGTTCTTTAACATGCCAACAACGTATGACATGAGTATCGTGATTTTTGTCGCCTTCAAAAATCACTTACCATGGCCAGGAGCGAACCTGCAATCTTGGGGTTGGTAGTCCGACACTATAACCACTCGCCCACCGTGGCAAGCACATCAGCTATAAATAGCAATGTCTTGTTATAGCCACATAATAACTGGCTTTAAATTATATCCTAATCCGTCATCATTCTCAAATCATTACCTGAGTTTATCATATCCTTATGGGATCAATTTAATTATTCAGATTGCGATAGTATATTTTTAGCATATATTCAATTAGAATACTAATGAATCACCTGTGATCGGCAGGAATTATCAATTTTAAATTGACCAGCTCATGTAACTCTGGCAACATTGCATATATCATGACGATTAATTGGACAGTAATGAAGTAACATATAATATATAATATGTAATATAATTACAAATATAAAGCACATTCAAATTCCTCTGAACCTAGGACTGCATAAGCCCCTATACATCCTGGCATAATCATAATCATCTACTATATCCTCGAAGAAAATTTAATAATTAATTTATAAATCGTATTAATAAGTTGGAATGGTATTTCTCACGTCCAACAGTTGCCACCATAAGACCACTATAAAGTGTCTACAACTCATAATTCATTGTGCTTATACTCAAAGTGCAGTTCCAAATCCATTTGACATAATGCCAAATAATCCTCAAATCATTATAAACTTTATTAATCTGCATTCATAAAACTGGTCAACATTTCCCTAATGAAGAGTTTAGTGCTTTTCAGTCGGTCAACACGAATGTACCCAAAAGAGATGGGTTATGCCCTAATCCTGAAATAAATTACATGAGATTAATAAAACACTAGGATGACCAGTTTCGATCGTCAAGCGATCATCATCAGATCCATTACACTTAGGCTATAAAATCTATGTTTGAAATACAGGTGAAAATATTTACAATATGTACAATTATTTAGTTGCAGTATTGGTACTGCAACTGTCAGTGTATGCTAAATGCAGTATATATGTTAGGTGAAATGCTAAATGGTGATAGCTATCCGGAGTTTGTACTTTAGAGAGATTATATGGTTGTAAACTATAGTTAAACTATAAAATTTTAGGCTAACTACTTATCTGATTGTCTTCCGTACTGTCTTGTCTTCCCTAATGTGAATGATCATCATAGGCTTTGTATTCTTGTGCAATCTGAATTAAATTACTTTAGTGTCTAGGATCATAGATCATGAATCATAATTATAATCACAGTGCCATTAAATTAATTAACAGGCTTCAATCATTAGTGCTGCAAAAAAGTCAAACGTTCGGTTTGCAATCGCCTTCATGGTAAAATTCACTATGAGAAAAAAAAATCCTAAGTTTAGAATGATCAACAATGAATTCAACCATTATAAAAAAATATATACCGGTAAATATTATTAAATATCTGAATTTATGTGTGTGAAAAAATCTCAATATCTTAAAAATAATTTGCTCTCATAGTTTGGAAATTCATTCAAAATATATTTTTGCCACCTGGAAGAAAGAACATTATTAATTCATGGTGATGGTTTGCCACAAGTGTTCAGACGGGTGTGGTCTGAATTCAAGCCCAAGTTGACGATGAATGTGCCTCCCATGTGTTCCCACGACGGATTAATCTTGATTCTGTTCTTTAATTTGCAAGATCGACGTCTAAGAAATTAGTGTAACGCCAACATCATCGTGATGCCTGGTCTATAGTGTATTCAGCCTCTCCGAATCCTGGATTCGTCCTCACCATCAAGTTTCCCTATTAAATGCTTAAGCCATCATCTTGAAGTATATGAAAAGCTCCATAAGTGTTCCCATATTCCTATTCTCGAGTGACAGTAGCATAGTGGACGACGTCAAACACCCCCTAAATAGAATAAAAAGGAAGATTGTAGTTTTATGTGACGGTTAATCGCGAGATCATAAGCCACGGGCTAAATAGAATAAGGTGTACGCCACTGTGGAAGAAATGTTCCATGTATTTCACTGATTTGGAATGTGTGGTTTTGTTTCATAACTGTTCATAATATATTAATGCTCTTGCTAGCAATTCAGTTATTTGTTGAATGTGTTGCAATTACTATTGTAGGAATGTTCAACATTGACTAACTGTATGTCTTGTTTCATAGCATGACAAAGTCTGCCATTATATCGTGTGCTGTAACATGTTGCATATAAATGTCCCCTTATACCGGCGTTCCACGGTGAACTTGTCAAGTCCGATATGTTGCTGTGTTAATGTGTTCACTGATAAATGTATAATCCTTACTTACATCAGCCACTTGTAGAAATCACTGACGTTAACTTTACCTGTCACTCGCAAATAAGTTACAACAAGTACCGGTATATCACAAACAAATTGTAATGTTAATTTCTTAGTGCGAACACACGCTTCCCGAACGTAGAATGGTCGTCTCCGCGCACATCTGTATTAAACCAGCATTAGAATAGAATAGAATGACCTCTCCACCTGTTTCACAGAGCACACGCTGTCCTGGTCACCTGATCAGTGAAAGGAGTGAGTGGGGAAGTTATCATCCCTCATTGGTTGCGTCACGACACGGTCAAAGACATTGGTAGTGCCTTCCCTTTAAAGATGTTCGCCTCTCTTCTGCGAAAGATCAATTGAGTCGACCAGTTGCAAAACTCGTTTAATCCACTTGTGAATAAGGATTATGTCGTAAAATTATTTATTCAATTATTTCATTTTACTTAATTTTGTTTAATTTAATATTGTTTTGTTTTATTTTCTTTTAAATTGTTTTGTTTTATATTGTTTTGTTTATTTTGTTTTAATTTATTTTGTTTTGTTTTATTTTGATTTTCCAGAAAACAAACACAAAACCAAAAACAAGAAACACGAAGCAAAAAGCAAAATTCAAAAGCAATAGCAGGAAACAAAAAAAAAACAAAAAAAAACAAGAAACTTTAAGCAAAAAGCAAAATTCAAAAATAAGCGAAAGCAGAATACAAAACCAAGAAAGAAAAGCAAAAAGTAAAATTCAAAAGTAAACACAAAACCATAAACACAAAGCAAAAATAAAAAAGTAGAAAACAACAAACACAAAAGATACGTGAGGCTAAGTCCAGAGAAACGTTTCTCATGAAATTGATTCTTATTCACAAGTGGATTAAACAAGTTTTGCAACTGGACGACTCAATTGTCAAATGATAATGGTCAAGGTTTGCGAGCAACGCTCGGCATTCACTGTTGTCCCGTGTGGCATAAAGTGTATCAGAAGGGGGCCATCTTGGTCAACGAAGAACGTCAGCATTACCTTATCTGCACTCGTGTGGATGGCCTTGCCTTTTTTTGGGTGGTGGTGACCATGTATGCTTCCACTGGAGGCTTTGTCGTTTGGATTCTGGTTCGAAGTGATGACACCATAACTCATCTCCAGCCACCACTCGTGCCAGGAACCCATTCCATTCCCTCGCATAGCGCTGCAGATGACCAAGACAGTGGGCCATTCGACATGCTTCCTGGTGTGGTTGAAGACTGTGGGGTACCCATTGGGCACACACTTTGCGCAATTGCAGTCGTTCGTTCATGATGGTGTGCACACTTCCGACGCTCAATCCGACCACGGCGGCTATGGTGTTCACTGTCACTTGGCGGTCCTGGGTAATGAGTGCATCCACCAGCTGGACGTTGTCATCGGTAATGTAGGGGGGTGCCCCAGACCGGGCATCATCGGCTAACGACACCCGTCCTTCCCTGAAGCGCTTGCGCCACGCCTTGACCCTTGCAAGGGACATGCAGTGTTTGCCGTACACTTGTGACATTCGGCGATGAATACCCGTTCCCCCTACTCCTTCCGCTGTCAGAAACCGAACAACACCTCTTTACTCCTCGTTTGACGCCTCCATGTCACAGTTTGCAATGCGACTGGCAGCGTTGGACGATTGATGCATGCTGCTGCTCGCTTTGTATCGTCACATGACGTGCACGCATGCCCTCTAGCGACGGGCTGTGACCTTCCACGCTCTGGTCGGAACCACACCTCGTTACACACGCCACGGCTACGCCACGATTAGCCGATGTCGTCAACGGTTTGCGTATTCCAGCCTCCGGCTCGTTACTTTTTGAACGCACCTTATATTTAAAGAAATAATTGGTAATTCATGTGTGATCCCTCGGCGTAGTTCTTCATTCTCGAATATGAGGTCTTCATCCTTTATTTCGTACAATTCCTGAATTTGTACAATGTCTGAGTGGATTATCGTTGATTTGAAGTGTTTTTTTTCTTTTCTTGGTTCAGCCCACTAGTACTAGGCTGATTTAACTCTTCTTCTGTTGGTGCTGAAGGTCGAGCATTTCTCAATTGTTCGATATATTCTCACCTTTCCTGATACCTGGTGTTCAAATTGTTACTGTTTTGCTTGTTCCTTATCTTCTTGAGATCTGTTATTCTGGTTGGAGTAACTAATAAATCTCCCACGTTGGTACCAGTTATTTTGTCCTTTGTTACGATACCTCGAATATCTCCGATTGTACGTGGTATTTCTCTGATTATTATAGTAGTTTCTACGATTGTAGTTATAATCATTTTGTTGTGAATGTCCATTATTTTGTCGTCGGTCAGAATCCCTCGATGTTTTCTCTTCTTGTGGCGCTGATCTTCTGTTTGGGCTGTCCTATCCATTAAAAAAATAATCCACAGCCTGCTTCCAGTCTCCGACCGGGTCAGGAATGGAATGAATGAAGCCCCCATCTAGCGGCGAGGATATGAACTGTGCCGGCTGCCGAGGCCTGACGCACTCCTCTGGGGCAATGATTAAATGAATGACAGATGAAATGAAATGATAGTGGAGAGTGTTGCTGGAATGAAATTTTGACAGGGAAAACCGGAGTACCCGGAGAAAAACCTGTCTACCTCCGTTTTGTCCAGCACAGATCTCACATGGAGTGACCGGGATTTGAACCACGGACCCAGCGGTGAGAGGCCAGCGTGCTGCCGCCTAAGCCACGGAGGCTTCTCCTATCCATTAAGACTGCATTTATTTCCTGACTTTCCTTTCTATCGTGTCTACCGCTCTGGCTTAGAGTAGTGTGATCCATACGCCTAAGAACTTCTTCGCAATCTTCTAGGGTTTCTACTCCCGATGCTATGAGCATTCACTATACTTCGATTGGAAATTGTCTCGTTATGGCTCTTATCAGTTCCTGGCGCGGTAAAGGTGGTGTTAGAAACTGTAATTTTGTGAGCTGCGCCGTAAAGTTATTCGCATATCTTGTCGGATGGGTCGTGGCATATTTCTTAGAGTACATATCCAACTGTTCATCTGGACTCCAAAAACGGTGTAGAAATAATTGACTAAAGTCTTCCAGGTTAATAAACGAACATCTCAATGCCCTAAACCAATTTAACGGAACTCCTTCCAAGTATCTCTCAACTATTCTGAGCTCTCTGTCCTTGGATATCCGTTTTCATCCATGTATTCCCGAATATCTTTCAGGAATTCCATTGGTGTGAAGTTATTGTCCCCATTAAACTTGCGTGTTCGGTCATCAATGTTTCGAATTATTTTGACGTGTCTCGTCGTAGTTGTATTGTATCGATTTACTTCCGTATCTAACGTTCCACAAACTTTAGGACTATCTGGCGTGCTAAAAACATTGGCACTATCTGATGTTCTTAAAACAGTGGGACTATCGGATTGTAATGTTTGTCCTGATTGCTCACGAGTTTGGCTAACATTACTTTTCACGCTGCTTAGTTCGGTTTCCAGATTCGATATCTGCATAGTGGTCATGTCATGCTCCAGCCTTGGTTTATTTTTCATTTCTGCCGCTGTAATAATTACACTATTCCTCATCTGTGTCTGTAGTTCATTACACACGTGCTCGAAATTGTTGTTACATTCCTCTGTTAGCTGGTTTACTTTCTCTTTGATAACTGCTATTTCCGTAGAATTAGTGTCAGTAACCGTTAGCGAATTCTTAACTACTGTTTCATTTTTCTGCTGTACTCGCTCAATATGTTCTGACAAATCTTTACTTAAAACATCTAAATTTTCGGTTAACTTCTTTTCTAATCCTTGCAATCTGTCTACAAATTGTGTCTTGACAGTGTTAACTTGCCCTGATATGTGGCCATGCAAATCCTTTCTAAGAACTTTGAGATTCTGGGTAAGTCTCGTATCACAAGCATCTGACTTTTTGTCTATAGCCGAATTACTCTTTTCAAAATCTGACTCCACTTGCGCAATTTGCGATTGCAAACGGACATCTAGACTCTTTACATCGCTAGATACCATTTGAGTGTCTAACGTTAATGACTGAATATTATAGAAAAGTTAATACTTTCTATTTCCATATTGGCTTTTAATACATCGGTTGTTAAATTCAACGTATTAGCGTAAATTTCTTTTATCAATTGCACGTTGCTTGATAAATTGTTAATATTGGTGTTTAGTTCCTGCTTATGAGTAGCTAAATTTATATGCAATGTCGCTATACTAGCCATAAATTCCTGCTTATTAGCATCTAAACTTTCATTCAATGTTGTTATCTGAGTATTAAGTTCAAGTTTATGATTAGCTAAACTGTCCTTAAGTTCCTGCTTATAAACAGCTAAATTTTCATTTAATGTTGTAATTCGTGCATTAAGTTCCTGCTTATCAACAGCTAAATTATTCTTAAGTTCCTGCTTATCAGCAGCTAAATTATTCTTTAGTTCCTGCTTATCAGCAGCTAAAGTGTTCTTTACTACATTCAAACCCTCATACAGTTTGTCAAAGCCCCTTTGGATTTGAGCAAGAATGTCCTGGGGTCCCTCTGCTTCTTCTGCTGTACCAGCCATTATAATCACACAAATATGTTAACATACTTAAGACTAGGGAAACTTAATAGTAAGATGACTAGGGAAACTTAATAGTAAGATGACGAACCAAGACCATGAGACTGAATATATTCGAAAGAATTCCAAACATGTTAACGTCTAATAAATAGAGCACATCGATTTCTTTAACTTCCAATTATCCTAACATTTATCTTTACCTAATAAGTTAAATAAAAAACATCCAGATTTGAATAAAAATTCTCCGATTCAATGACATTGCTATATACCAGAACTCGTCTGAATATCGAACTATCCCATTTCATAGCTCACATAAACGTCAGTTCGATTTCCTCAAGTTCGAAGCCATCAAGTCATGTGTTAAACAAAAAACTAACTGTCCAAAAAAAAAAGGACTGCAAAAAAATTACCAAATCGTCGAGCTTATAGCGTTCGGCACCAAATTGCTGCCTAACGTAACGTCGCCCTCATGCTCAGGGTGCCAAATCTCTGTGCCCGTTTCCCCTACGTCACGTTGGCCAGGCGATTTCAACGTGAAACCGAAGAAAGGACACAGGCGATTAAAAAAAAAATAAGTCCCAGAAAAAAAAAAAAAAAACAAACCACAACTCGGGCAGGCAAGAGATCATTTATTGATAATACCTCGGGTCGGTTAAATAGATAGGCATGTAAGGTTTTAACAGGACAAATATCTTGCAATATGAAAATAGGAAAGTATCACTGATTCGGGAGAAGTTCAAAAACTACAGGCATAATATGAGAGCCTTAAAATCAATGTCCTTAATTTATTTTAGAGCAGACGGACACAAAAAGAAATAAATTTACACTCCTATCACTCAATGCAAATCATTAGGTTGGGATTCTAAAATCCATAATGTCCATCTAATGTCATTGAGCTACCCAATTTGACTTAATCTGGGAAGTACTCGCAAAAGTAATTATTAGAGTTCGAGTGATCGTTGATTAGCTGAATAATAATGATTTGAAAAAATTCACTTCACTTTCACCTTCTAGAAAAAAATATTAAATTCACTATACATTTTTCCTTCCCATCAATGCTAACTGAATTAATAATTTACACATAAATTTCACACATTTACAATATTTACAGACATTAGATTGTTAATGATGACTGTCAATCATTTAATTTGACTAAATTAACTTGTGGAAAGAAATTATGATTATAATTATTATTATCAAAATAATTTAGTTTCCTAATGGAAATAAGCTATACATAGCAATGTCTTGTTATAGCCGCACAATAACTGGCTCTAAATGATATCCTAATCCCTCATCATTTCCAAATCATTAGCTGAGTTTATCATATCCTTATGGGATCAATTTAATTATTCAAATTGCGATAGTATATTTTTAGCATATATTAAATTAGAATACTAATGAATCACCTGTGATCGGCAGGAATTATCAATTTTAAATTGACCAGCTCATGTAACTCTGACAACATTGCATATATCAAGACGATTAATTGGACAGTAATGAAGTAACTGCCATTGCACTATTTTCCACCACTGGAAATACTTAATATAATTACAAATATAAAGCACATTCTAATTCCTCTGAACCTAGGACTGCATAAGCCCCTATACATCCTGGCATAATCATAATCATCTACTATATCCTCGAAGAAAATTTAATAATTAATTTATAAATCGTATTAATAAGTTGGAATGGTATTTCTCACGTCCAACAGTTGCCACCATAAGACCACTATAAAGTGTCTACAACTCATAATTCATTGTGCTTATACTCAAAATGCAGTTCCTAATCCATTTGACATAATGCAAAATAATCCTCAAATCATTATAAACTTTATTAATCTGCATTCATAAAACTGTTTTAACAACAAATTGTATATCCGCCTTAGTCAATACATAAACGAAAATAAATTATAATTACACTTGCTCCTGGTACATGTTTCGGGGACTAATTGCTTTTATCCCCTTCATCAGCCAAGACAAATATCTGAAGAAAGATATAAGATAGCGTAGCACTCAAAAAATAAATAGCTATTTAACTTAATATGGTGCACCATATAAGTAGGTCACAGGAAATTGTTGAGCAAAACTAAAAATATATATGTAACAGCGATGATATTCAGCCATCAAAACACAGAGAATCAGAGGACAGTTAACTCGTAAATCCGCTCCAAAACACTGGTCGAAGCTTGAATTGGCAAAAATCACAATACTTCACCATATGGACACAACCAATGAAGATGCCTTATGCTCAACAGGTCCAAAATCAAATGCCTGCATACGAATTAGACGAGCGTGGAAAGAACAACTTCAAATAGCAATGAGGTTAGCTCAATGCATAACTTCAGGAACCTGGCTGAAATTATGCATTGAGCTAACCTCATTGCTATTTGAAGTTGTTCCTTCCACGCTCGTCTAATTCGTATGCAGGCATTTGATTTTGGACCTGTTGAGCATAAGGCATCTTCATTGGTTGTGTCCATATGGTGAAGTATTGTGATTTTTGCCAATTCAAGCTTCGACCAGTGTTTTGGAGCGGATTTACGAGTTAACTGTCCTCTGATTCTCTGTGTTTTGATGGCTGAATATCATCGCTGTTACATATATATTTTTAGTTTTGCTCAACAATTTCCTGTGACCTACTTATATGGTGCACCATATTAAGTTAAATAGCTATTTATTTTTTGAGTGCTACGCTATCTTATATCTTTCTTCAGATATTTGTCTTGGCTGATGAAGGGGATAAAAGCAATTAATCCCCGAAACATGTACCAGGAGCAAGTGTAATTATAATTTATTTTCGTTTATGTGTTGACTAAGGCGGATATACAATTTGTTGTTAAAACTATTTAGTGCGTCAATACGGAACCATTATGGAAACTAGTTTAAATAATAGAGTTCATAAAACTGGTCAAAATTTCCCTAATGTGAATGATCATCATAGGCTTTGTATTCTTGTGCAATCTGAATTAAATTACTGTAGTGTCTAGGATCATAAATCATGAATCATAATTATAATCACAGTGCCATTAAATTAATTAACAGGCTTCAATCATTAGTGCTGCAAAAAGTCAAACATTCCGTTCGCAATCGCCTTCATGGTAAAAATCGCCATGAGAAAAAAAATCTTAAGTTTAGAATGATCAACAATGAATTGAACCATTATTAAAAAAATATTATTATTATTAAATATCTAAATTTGTGTGTGTGAAAAAATCTCAATATCTTAAAAATAATTTGCTCTCATAGTTTGGAAATTTATTCAAAATATATTTTAGCCACCTGGAATGAAAGAACATTATTAATTCATAGTGATGGTTTGCCATAAATGTTCAGATGGGTGTGGTCTGAATTAATGCCCAAGTTGACGAAGAATGTGTCTCCCATGTGTTCCCATGATGGATTAATCTTGATTCTGTTCTTTAAACTGCAAGATCGACGTTTAAGAAAATCGTGTAACGGTACATCATCGTGATGCCTGGTCTATAGTGTATTCAGCCTCTCCAAATCCTGGATTCGTCCTCATCATCAAGTTTCCCTATTAAATGCTTAAGCCATCATCTTGAAGTATATGAAAAGCTCTATAAGTGTTCCCATATTCCTATTCTTGAGTGAAAGTAGCAAAGTGGATGATGTCAAACACCCCCTAAATAGAATAGGGTGAACGCCACTATCGAAGAAATGTTCCATCTATTTCACCGATTTGGAATGTGTGGTGTTGTTTCGATACTGTTCATAATTTATTAATGCTCTTGCTAGCAATTCAGTTATTTGTTGAATGTGTTGCAATTACTATTGTAGAAATGTTCAACAGTGACTAACTGTGTCTTGTTTCATAGCATAACAAAGTCTGCCATTTTATCGTGTGCTGTAACATGTTGCATATCAATGTCCCCTTATACCGGCGTTCCACGGTGAACTTGTCAAGTCCGATATGTTGCTGTGTTAATGTGTTCACTGATAAATGTATAATCCTTACTTACATCAGCCACTTGTAGAAATCACTGACTTGAACTTTACCTGTCACTCATAAATAAGTTATAACAAGTACCGGTATATCACAAGTAAATTGTAATGCTAATTACTTAGTACGAACACATGCTTCCCGAACGTAGAATGGTCGTCTCTGCGCACATCTGTATTAAACCAGCAATAGAATAGAATGACCTCTCCACCTGTTTCACAGAGCACACGCTGCCCTGGTCACCTGATCAGTGAAAGGAGTGAGTGGGGAAGTAATCATCCCTCATTGGTTGATTCACGACAGGGTCAAAGACATTGGTAGTGACTTCCCTTCAAAGATGTTCGACTCTCTTCTGCGATATTTATTAGATCAATTGTCAAATGATAATTTCTGTTATCTTAACGTGACTAAATACAAAGAATATTTCTATAACTCGGGGACTTTTACAAAATATGTTTGCTAGAATACATCTCAATATGTTGCTTAAATCAAATGTTTCAAGGTTGCTCTGAGGTAAATACTAGACTCTTGGCTCGCGAATCTCGGCAACTAAATAATTCACAATCGGCGTAGACGAACAACATGGTGGATTTCGGTCACAATATCCCTCACAAAGCTCTATACTCTTCTGCTCTTTTCTTTTCTTCTTTTCTGGTTGTTCTCTGGCAATCAAAAACTATCAATACCTGTTTGTCAACATGTAAGCAGGCTTCCATTACCTGCATCTCTTGTACAGTGTCCACTACAACTCTATGAAGTAAATACACACCCTTCACAATGCTTAATATTCTACTGCTCTTTTCTTATTACTCCACTTTTTCAGGGTAATATATCTGCATGAACAAACCAAATAATAATACTTGATACTCTTCTTTCATTATTCTCGTTACTTCAATAAGACTTTTTAAAAAACCTTGCCATTCTTTCTTTCTTTCTTTCTTTCTTTCTTTCATCCCAACAAGCAGACACAAAAACAACATATCCATCACTCTTCCCAACAACCCTACTACCTACACATCCCAACATTCCGATCCTATTCTCCACAAGATAACCTTCATTCTACCTATATACAAAAATCGCATCACCATAGTAACCTTGCCTTTAGACAAAGCCACCTGCCACCCACTGCTGGACCAACACAAAGAATCTCTATGCCACAACACACAAGATTCTCCGTGGTGCCCCACCAATAGGTGGCCATGGCTGGCAACCTGAAAACACATAATTACTACTAACAGAAAACCAAAGGTGATCTCTGTAACCTAAAGTTCGGTTACAACCTGCTTAGGCAACGCATCACCCTCAAAATGGAGAATGAAAGCGCCGGTATCTATGCTGACCTCTCCAATTTTCCGGATGATGCGCCTAATTTTGGTGACTCCTCTCTTCCCCAGACTCCACATTAGTTATACATCGCTATTAAGAATGAGGTCGCAGTGAAATATAAATAACTCCGCAGACCTCATTCAGCGTTTCGTGCTTAGTGACCTTAACAGGAATTTCGCTGAAATGCGTGTATTCCAGCAACGCTTCGGTTGCTGCCCGTTCCGGAGCTTGGAAATTCTGCTTGGTCACCAAATTTCCCCTAATTTCTTATAAAAGAATGATGGATTTCACGAGTTTAAAATCTCCCCCGCCTGTCCTGGTAGCTACCAGGTAGCGAGGAGACCTGTCCACTGGAAATCGCTGATTAAATAATTCATCCCAAGGTGTATATACCTTGGGATTTGCTCGAACTTCAAGAGATGGCTTTTTAAGGGGGCCACCCTCTGATGAATTTTTGGGGCACTCATGCGTCATCCCGGAATCATCCTCTCCGAATAGTACCTACTCCGAACGAGGCCCATCACTGTGAGCGCCACCCATCAAGGCAATACCTACCTGGCGATAGTAAGAATTGCCCGGGGTCCTAGTGCCTTGAACAGGCACATACCCCTCGGCATGCACAGTAATATGTTCAGCGCAAGTATTCAGCCATACAGGGACCTCCGTTGTGAGGCAGATATTACTGCAAGGGTACATGGCGCACCCACCTGATGGGATTGGGAATACCATCTAGGCTTTCTGGCCAGATGGCCAAGTTGGTGGACCTTCCCCAAGCAGCCTGCACGTTTATTTCTAAGGGTGAAACTAAAATTTGGCCCTATTAGTCGCCTCCTACGACAGACAGAGCATACCGTGGGTGTATTCTAACCCGCACAGACACGAGGTAATCTCACATGAAATTGAAGATCTGCCTTTACAATGACTAAGGAAGTCATCACCAGGTCTTTCCCATACTTCCAAAGTCTTTCCAACAGCTGATGTATACTAAATATGGAGTCCACTACAGATCTACCACATCTATAGCCATATTGTTCCTATTGCAACTGTCCTTCAACTTTTCCTCTCAGTCTAATTTCTAGCACTCACTCCAGTATCTCTTGAGATAATTGTGTTTTTTTTTTTCCAGCTGAAATATGGCAAGCAACAGAAGAAACATCTGTTAAAGTTTTAACTGCAATATGTCAACAGATTTGGAAAACATTCACTTGGCCCACAGATTGGAAACGATCCATCTTCATTCCTATACCCAAAAAGGGAGACCTGTTGGACTGCTCCAACTATCGCACAATTGCTCTGATACCACATGCCAGCAAGGTGATGTTGAAAATCATACAATGAAGATTAGAGCCTTACATGGAATGTGAAATGTCCGCTACTCAAGCTGGTTTTAGGAACGGTAGAGGAACCAGAGACATTATTAGTGATGTACGTTGGATGATGGAAACAGCAAAGGAATACCAGAAGGAGCAGTACATGTGCTTTATAGATTACAGGAAGGCCTTTGATAGTGTGAATCATGCAAAGATGTGGAATGTACTTAGACGGATGGGCATACCTGAACATCTCGTTGTCCTGATGCGTAACCTATATTTGGGACAAGAAGCCAATGTTAAAACTGAGCATGGTGAAACAGAGTGGTTCTCTATTAGTAAAGGTGTGTGACAAGGCTGTATACTTTCACCTTACTTATTCAATCTGTATGCTGAGTTCATCATTAGGAAATCTGGATTGGATGAGTCACCTCATGATTTCAAGATTGGTGGATTGAATATTACCAACTTGAGGTATGCAGATGACACCACTTTGGTTGCTGAAAGCAAGGAAGAGCTTGAGGATATCATTAAGAAAGTTAAAGAACAGAGTGAAACCATGGGCTTGTACTTGAATAACAACAAAACAAAATTAATGACAACAGGTTTACCATCAGACATTATGATAGATAATAAGATAATCACAGAGGTGAATAGTTTCTGTTTGTTGGGATCAACCATTAGTAGTAGTGGCTCAAGCTGTCAAGAGATTCGCCGAAGACTTGCCCTAGGAAGAGCAGCTTTTAAAGGCCTCACACAAGTGCTTTCGATCCCATCACAGTAGAGGAACTTTCACTTGCAATAAAAAGCAGTAAAGATAGAAAGGCATGTGGGCCAGACTCGATTTATAATGAACATCTTAAAGAAGCCGCACCGATGCTCATAGGAACGTGGACCGATCTTATGAACGAATGCTTACGTCAGGGAAGGATACCAGACTCATGGAGACGATCCAGAATAAAAATGCTGTATAAAGGGAAAGGTGACTCCAGTGATCCTAATGCATATAGAGGCATTGCATTGGAAGATACTCTCTTCAAACTTATGATGAAAATACTCACAACAAGACTGACACAACTGATAAGACGATAAAATTCCGGAAGAGCAGTTTGGCTTCCGCAAGCAGAGATCGTCACTGCAAGCTGTCAATTACTTGCTCGACATAATACAGGACACTTTAAGGCTTCCAAAACAGAAAGTATATGCAGTCTTCATAGACTTCTCTAAGGCCTTCGACCGCATTAATAGAAGCATACTAGTAAAGAAACTCACCGAAATGATTGGTCTGGAGCACCACTACATCATCAGATTGATTAAGGATATTCTACATAACAACCAGGTAGAAATAGATAGCGGAATAACTATATCTAATCCAATCGATCAAACAATGGGAGTACTTCAGGGTGACCCTCTAAGCCCTCTTCTATTTAATGTCGCGACTGCAGATATGGTATGTCTCTTACGTTCCTAGAAAGTCAAAATCATCGTATATGCCGATGATATGGTTCTGACCTCGTCGTCAAGAGAAGAGCTACAAGACAGCTTGAATCAACTTGCAATATGGGCCCAAATCAACGATCTTGAAATAAACCTTCAGAAAACGGTAGCAATGATATTCAGAAAGGGCGGAAGAACTGCCAAAGATGACATTCTTTACCTCAGAGATGAACCTTTGCTTCAAACCAGTCATTACAAATATCTAGGAATTACTTTGCAAATACAAGGGAAATTATTTACACGTCACATCAAAGATAAAATGATCTGTGCTCTCAGATCAATGAACAACATTAGTCATCTCAGGGATATGTCCCTGCAATCGGCACTGAGACTCTTTAAAGCAAAAGTTACACCAATTGCAACGTATGGATTGGATATAATATGGGTTAATTTAAGCAAAAATAACCTGAAAGGCTTAGAGAAAGTGAAAGCCTTATTCTTAAAAAGACTGCTTTGTACGTCAAAATCCACCCCATCGAGACTGGCGTATGAACTAGCGGGGGAACCTTTCTTTATAGAAGAACTCCGACTGGTTCACCAACTACCATCCACAAGACAATACAACGATTTGCTACAAGAACTACTTGCAAAAAAGAAGGAGATCCCAATTGATTTCTACTCCACTACGGCCATGACGTCAACAGAATGGAAGGGCACTGCCTATGATTTGAGACACACAGTGACCCGATTCGCGGTGCACGGTTTTCACCACAGGATTTGTGAGACTGAGGTGTTCCATGTGCCCAGACCAAAGTGCATTTGTAAATTGTGTCAAAAGTCATGCGATACTTACCACGCTCTCGTGTGTAGTAAAAGGTTGTCATCGCTTACAGAATTTTGTAAATAATTAATGTAATGCACATTGTGCGCACTTATCCTTAATAATAATAATAAGATCTTCAAGTGTTCCGATGTTTCTTTGCCTACTAAAATTAGAATGGTTAAGGCACTAGTCTTTCCCATACTGCCCTGCCAACGAAGAGAGCAGTATCTGCAAAACATCTGTTTTGGGTAAAATATAAACAAAGTTTCAAACTGGATTTTTATATTTAACAATGAATTATTTTCCTGAGGTATTTTTGTTTTATTGTCATGTATGGTATTAGATATGCTTTAAAATAATAATATCCCAAAAATAATTTTGTTTTGGATAAGTAAAATCACTTACTTCTATTTGATCTGAAGAAATGCCAAGCAAAAAGGTGGTATCTACCAGTTACTGCCCTTTTCCTTAGCAAATGTAAAATTAACAAGGACAGTAACTACACTATTGTTTTTTTAAACAAGGTTTTATTAGCTAGTTAATAAACATCTTAAGGCTATAATTGAGACTTAAAATCAAAACTTGACAGATTTAATACAAAACTGACCAGTTTTACATTAAAAAAACAGGAGAAGTCTTTAAATTTACTTAGACCTAATTTAAATTAAGGCTATTGATACTCACTATCAAAAATGAAGAAATTTAGGCTACTACAAAAGTGACTGGATTCACACTTTAAAATCAGGACAAGTTTTTAAAATTACTTCGGCCTAATAATTTAAAATAAGGCTATTGTGACAGTGCGTCAGGCCTCGGCAGCCGGCACAGTTCATATCCTCGCCGCTAGATGGGGGCTTCATTCATTCCATTCCTGACCCGGTCGGAGACTGGAAGCAGGCTGTGGATTTTCATTTTCATTTTCTATTGTGACACAACTCCAATATAAACAATCTTATTTTGGCTAGTACAAAATCGACTGGTTGCACCATGTTTTAAAACAAATAAAATTAAATAAAACTAGAAACACAAAGGTACAATTAGAAGGGCCTAAAAGTCTTTTAAAATCTCCTTTAACAAGTAGGCAGTCTTTCCCAAAATACTTTTCTGTTTTCTGGTATAATATTTTTTAAGGCATGAAGCAACTGATCTTTCCTTTCTTGTGGGAATCCCTTAGGTGAGTCTAGTTTGAATGGTTCTGATATGCCCTTGTTCAAAATTCTCGGCTGCAAGAAATCAAGCTCCTTGAAGTCATCTGCTTTTTCATACGTGTTTTTGAACTGTAGGCTGTGTTTTCCTCTTTCGAACTTCATGTGAACAATATCCTTGAGATAAGGTCTGTCCGGCTTGGCTTCACAGGTTTCACAGTCCTCATCCAAGTTATCTTTAGTGTGCTTGTGAAGATTACAATTTTCACAAGCCTCGCACTCTTCATTCCCTAGTCTTGCAAATGAAATTTTGTTTTCTTTCAAGATGCGTCTATAAAGTTCATATGAGACACAAGACTTAAATTGTGGGTGTTTGATAAGGAAGTCTCCATGCATAAGCATAATATTTAAATCACTTGGTAAATATCGAGTTAGAGGAGCATGTTCTCTTCTGTAGTGTGGTACTTCTGGATTGAAAGTCTCAATGTGATTGATTATAGCTTGGTGAGGACCTTTCTTCGCTGATGGATGTCTCCCTCTCATGCTCTTTCTCGGTGTTATCGCACCCTTAGCTGTAGCTTATTAAAACCTAAAGTGGTTAAAAAAAATGTTTTGCATACTTCTTGCTTTTGGTCATTTGAATCCGTTAGAAAGTATGTAACTGTTTTGTTCCTTCTGATTTCGTCACCGTTAGTTGTTCGCCTTTTAACATCATGTCTGTCGCATTGATTAAAAATAAAGCTTCTCCTTTCCTCTAAATCTTCAATACTCCAAAAAGACTCATTGATAGATTGTCGACGTTCCTCGTCAACTTTTGTAATACACTTCTTTTTACATTCATTACAAGGAGGCTGAACGGAATGAGATTCCTTAGCTTTATCTAGTTTTAGCTTTTTTCGTTCCACAGATGTAAATTCCTTCTTCTTTCGCGTACGTTGTGCATCTGCAACAGTTGTAGTGCTTACTGATTGCTCAACATGATTGCTATAATTGTCATCTGGCAACAGAGATGGATTTAAGCTATTATTCGATGAATTAGGCTTGCTTGGAGAGGAATCGGTTGTATTAAAATCTAAAATTTTCTCGTTATGGCTAGGCTCCACCACCTGTAGCAAATATGGAGAATTTAGGCCTTCATCTAAATCAATGATGGAATCAAAACTAACAATGGTATTATCGGCTGGCAGGGTTTCATCAAGGTTTGAATTATTTGTTGGTAATAGCTGCGGCAGCTCAAGAGAAGTTTCGGTAATTTCATGTAGAGTTGTGTTATTGTCATTAAAACTGTCGTCTGTCCATGTAGAAACAACTTCTACCTCTACACTTTTGGTTAACTGACCATTATCCTTATAAATTTGCAATTTATTTTCAAATAGAAAAATATTTGATTCAACCTTTTTGTTAGCTTTTAGGCCTACTTCATCAGATACTGTTGACACTGATGTCTTGTCTTGCTCAGTTACACTAGCTAATGTTCCAGTATTTGTGCATGACTCACGTAATAAACTTTCTTCAATTGCTAACTCGTAAATACGTTTACTTCTTGAAGAAACACAAATATTACTCATTGTAAGAAATCAATAACATAAAACACAATGAAACATAACCTCAATCTTAGATCACACCCAACTTGCTAACAACTGCAGACTGGAACTAGTGGCAGTAACCTGAAAGAGTTGGAAGCCAATGCCAAGCAAATCAGCAGTAACTACTTTCCTGTTTGGTGCACTGTAGTTACTGCTCTCTTGCTTAGAAATAGTGTGTTTTCCTTGTACTTACTGCTTATGACATAGGCTATATCTCAGTAACCATTGCAGATACTGCTTTTTTACTTAGTTCAATGGATTCAGCATAATTTAAAACATGGATCTACATATATATCTTAACAGTGAAAATTTTGCAGATACTGCTCTTTTTCTTAGCAGGGCAGCATAGCTACATACGGTTGCGAAAGCTGGACCATAAGGAAACGAGATAGGAAGTATATTGATGCTTTTGAGCTCTGGTGTTGGAGAAGGATACTGCGTATTCCTTGGACAGCCAAGAAGACAAATCTATGGGTGATTCAAACCAAATTTAGTATGAGTAAAGATGTATACCGGAATATCTCACGTCCATATTTGAAAATGATGTCAGTGCTACCAAATGCTGAAAAAAAAGCACTAGAAATTTGAGCTCAATGTTGGATATCTTGGAAGGTATGCATGGGTGCTATTCCAAAATGGGCACACATGTAGATAATACTATTTCAGTTTAATTTCCAGGAGGCCATACATGCCAGTGTTGCCAAAATAATTTTAAGCCTTCTGATAGGTCCAATTTTTAAATGCATATAACTTCTACACTATCAATTGGATTTCAACCAAATTTTCTATGTAATATGTGTACATAAACAGATATGACTGAGCGTATTCTTAAGAGCCACCAGGGCTGCCAACTGTTAATAATTGCTCTCTCTATTTTTCTTTATCCAAATACCAACATATCAGAAAGTATGCAAGCTGACAGCTTTAAACTATGCACATGTATAGTACCTGACATTTTAGATTAATTTGGAGTAACTTATATACGTCAGTTCTACCAACATGATTATAAGCCTGCTGATAGTACCAATTTTAAAATACATGTAACTTCTATACTAAGAAATGGATTTCATCCAAAATTGGCACAACAAGATATCATAATATTTCAGATTATTTCTGACCAGCACACGCGTGACATTGTTGCCAACATGCTTTTACGCGTGCTGATAGATCCAGTGTCTAACTGCATGTAACGTCCATTGGACTTCAACCAAATTTTGTATTCTGTACCTTAAGAGATGGAACTAAAAATATATTCAGTCACCAGGGCTGCCAACTGTAGTGCTCTATTAGGCTACATTATACCAGGTATATTTCGAACTAATTAGACATTTCAATATTACCAACTTAATTTCGTCATTATTCTAGATAAGTTCATATACTGTAGATTACTCATTGGCATGCAACGTAATTTTAAGAAAAGTAGGCTCTTTAGTTCGTCACGGAACTTCTTGTTAATGGTTTATGATGCATTATTTACTGGATATTAACGGAACTGAAAGTGAGGATGAATACGAAGACATGAGAATCTTCACAACTTTGTTCAACCCTTATTTCTTGAAATATCCGTTTTCCAGGAGACAGACTGCACTCGCAACTAATCCGGAAGCGATGTGGAAATCGAGGGGGGTAGGAAGACAGACAACAGTAGGCCCAGTAATGCCAGTCTGGTTAAGTAACTCAGTGCAACCATACGTATGCTAAGTGGATTTGTGTTATCGGCTGTGATTGTTATTTCGAGTGTATTTAAAATACCTGTTCATTTCAAACAAATAATTTCACAATTCGGCGAGGATATTTTTTTGACAATCACTGTTCTCTTTCCTGTGAGAATCTACGAATGGCCACGGTCATCTACTGTAACTCAAGAGTGAGGTAAGCCTGTACAGCCTGTCATGGACTTTAAGTACACATTTTTCTTATTACCTCTAATCCGATAATGAATACGAGTACCTAACGGCGAAATTCTCTCTTTTTTTTTGTTCTTCAGATGTTGCAGTTACACATACCATGAAGTGGTATTTTCCTTGAAGGGAAAAAATGAAAAAGAAAACACACAGAACATGGAGCACCAAACAATACATTGAAACAAAAACCCGTATTTGTGTGCAAATAATTCGTATTTGTCAAATGATGATGATGATAATCGTTGTTTTAAGGGGCCTAACATCTAGGTTATTGGCCCCTAATGGTCTGGGTGATAGCGAAAATGACAATGAAATGGAAACCATAACGAAAATTAGGCTGGATTGAAAATACTTACAAAATGGAACTCAGATTGAAATTACTCACAAAATGTAGTGGAAATACCTCGTACTTACAAAAGGTAATTTAGAAGGAAAATACTCACAAAAGGAATTTAAATTGAAAAATATGAACAAAATGTAGTTTAGGTTCAAAATACTTACAAAATGCAATGTAAATTCGAAATACTCACAAAAATGCAATTGAAATTGAAAATACACAATGCAATTTAACCCTTAGCATTCCATTATTTGTGAACAGTATTTCCTCTTCAGCTCCATTTAAATATATGCTTGTGGCAAGCCATCAGACCACATGTATGTTTGCAATGTGAATTTAATATCTTAATGTAATATAATACAATACAATTAATTACTACAATGCACTATAACATAGTACAACATATCAGGGACAATGTTCCGTATTTTACACTCAGGATGTACCTGTACTTAGCTGTAATTAGTGGTAATTGCGCCGAGTGTGGAACTTCTCAAAGCACTCGCCAGGATGTAATGCTGGCTTTCGTGTGCATGTATTGCAGAAAAACACAGTCTCTCGTCGTCCTCCCTTTACTTTACGGTCACTACAAACTGCACAGTCTTTACTTTTGCTCGGTGGATGAGAATAAATGAAGTGAGGATGGCCATTCAGACATTCTTGTTGGTCTGAAGTGGACAGTCGTCCACGCGTGTTTGAGTCTTTGTTTCGGATATCTCCTACTAACTGCCTTATGAGTTCTCGCCTATACTGCCTCTGCTTTATGGGTGTGTTCTCACTATTGTACAGAATGAAACTGTTGACTACTACAACCTCCAATAACCAAAAGAACATCTTCCGCCACCATTTTACCGACCTCCTAGTAAAGCCATAAGACGACGAGTAATGGTCTGCCAGATCTACTCCACCTATATGTTTGTTGTATTTACATACAACTTTTGGCTTCCTAACCACTTCATTTTGTTTACCCTTTACCTTCCTTGCCACCTCCTGACTTGCATTGTTGTAGTAAGTGCTCAGCATGGATACAATGCGTTTGTCTTCCCAGAGTAGTACAAGAACACGATCATCTTATCGGTATGCGCACACTTCATGTTTTGCCATCTTTTTCAGCATTTTTTTTCTTGGTGGAAGGAGGTAATCCCTTCCTGTTCAACATTACAGTTCCAGTAAGATCATACCCAGTGTAGTACCTGTCTGTGAAAACCTGTCGCACCATTCGTGCTTGTCAAAAGTTTATCACACAAATGTAAAACTATTCGAGAAGTAAATGGCAGATTGGGTCGAGGAAGGGAACTTGTTGTAGTGGAACCATAATATGGCTCAAGTGATACAACATACCCTGTACTAGAATCAGCCAAAACAAATACTCTGAGGCCCCATTTCGTTGGCTTTTGCGGATTGTAGCACTTGAACATTATTCTACCTTTGAACCCAACTGTACTTTCATCTATGCTTATATTACGACCTGGTACATAGAACTCCCTAAATTTACACTCCAAATATTCCACCAAATTTCTTATCTTCATTCCTCAAACTCGAACTCCTTGTGGTATCTCTGCCGCTGGAGGAGAAATGTGTAACATCCAGAATATCTGCATGAACCTTTTTCCGAGTGAATACGTCCTTATAAAATGGGCACTTATCTAACCAATCATCAGAAAAATAATCTTGAATTTCAGTCTTACTATTCATTGCCATATTTAGAATTATGCCTAAGAATGCCTTGAATTCAAGAAGATTTACATCTGTCCATGACTTCCATATAGATTCTCTCCTGAGTGGCGTAACCTTCTGAATGTTTACTTGAGCATAACGGTGAGTTTCTTGCACAATGTCCAACAATAACTCATCAGTCATGAATAACTGAAAAAACTGAAGTTCAGTCTGAGGCTTATTTCTTTGGGGTGGCTTGTAACCAGAAGTACCTGCGAATGGGATACATTGAAAATCCAAATCCGAGTCACTGTATTCATTCCAGCCATCATTCGAGGTACCAGCACTGCCATTACGAAACGTTTCATCATAAATGAGCTCCTCGTCACTATATTCACTCACACCATCTAATTCTGCACGGTCTTCCGCAGCACTTGATTCAGTATCAGTTCCACTAAAATCAACGTCACTTTCATCCAAATATCCCGCTATTGTCTTCTCGCGATCTTCTAACGTAGCCATGTTGTTACACAACAGTTCATTTCAAACTTGCATGGCCTTCAAAATACCTCTCCATACGGCATGTTTCCAAAGAGATTATAGCGTAACGGTAGTGCATATTATCGCCAGAAGATGGGAGAAGCGTATTATTGCTGGTATTTTGTCGGGTGTACCTCGGCAGCGAAGATATAGGCGGAACAAATCGATGTCGGGTGTGACCCGACAAAGGATCTATGCGAGATATTTTAGTTTTCGGGGCTCTCCCGCCGCGCGAGTGCTAAGGGTTAAGATTGAAAAGGGCCGGTTCAGATTCAAAATACTCACAAAGTGCAACTGGAAATAATGTGCTGTCAAAATGCAACTGAGATTGAAAATACTTACAAAATGGAGTTTAAATCGAAAATACTAACAAAATGCAAAGTAGATTGAAAATACTTACAAAAATGTGCTTGAGATTCAAAATACTTACAAAATGTAATTCAGAGACACGGGGAGCCAATTCAGAAAAACAGGGCGGGAATTTTAAAGTGAAAAGGAACTACAGTGAAAGAAAAAGAAGGCGGATTCCTAGAAGAATGAGGGATCAGGAAAGATGAGACAAGGGCCAATTAAGGCGGGAAAGTGAAGGACTCCCTAGGCCTCGGACACCCTAATACCGTCGTGGTCGGGAGAGAACAAGAGTTGACCAAGAGAGGTTAACAGGAAAGAAGACAGAGAGGAGCCCGGCACAAGTAAGTGGAAGCAATGCCGGACTCCCGTGGTCGCCAACCCACGTCCCACTAGATGCGAGCCCCTGGGGAACGTATCTGTCAAATAATTAAATTATATTACGTACCTATTACAATCATTTCAACATACAATGACGTAGTCTGTTTGCATTTTTTGTGTGATGAAATTATGTCAGTTTCATTCACATTTTTTGGTCATTTTTTAAAGTTTTCGGGTCATTTTATGGCATTTTTGCAGTCATTCTGTAGATCATTTTTAAACATTTTTAGGTCATCAGAATCCGAGCCCTGATCATCACAACAGAGTACTTGTAGGTCATTTCTGCATATTAGTTTACAATTCTATAGCAGTTTAGGGTTTATTGCTTAAGTGTATCACAGAAATAGTAGCTACACCTTCATAGATTAGTTGGGGAAGGAAGACTGATTTGTTGATGGGATTGTCATTTCTAAGTTTTCAACATTAAAATAAATAGTTCTTCTTTTGGGTGTTTAATGCCGTAATATTTATTAGTTACTAAGTTTTCTGACAGTTTTTTATTTTTATTTTTGGACGGCAGAGACTATCTGTGAGTGTCACTGTAGTGTTTTGTAGAACCATTTGTCTAGCAAATTTGGTTCTGATGATGCTCGCTTGATGAACGAAACATGTCATCCCTTGGTTTTCTCCCTTTTCAATAGTCCATAACAATATATAAATCTTAATTACATATCATTTATTTCAGGTTATTATTTACATATTCTAGTAATTGGAATTATTTTGTGTTGACTGACTGAAAGTTACAATTTCAATTGATAACCTTCGGCGGGCGGAACCATAACTATATGTATAATTATGTACTGTTCAAATATCGTGCTGCAGAGGTCAATGAAGTACACGGAAGTCCTCATAGATGGCACGAGCTGTTTATTTCAACCTTACTCGGTAGGGATTCCCCTCAGCATATCGGTAAGATTTTTTTCTTGGTAGTGACAGCTGATAATTATGCATGTTGCATTACGCAGTATATTTGCCGTATTTTGGCGGTTTTTGGATATAATGACATCAGAAAAACGAGTTAGTGATGTTGGAGATAGTGTCAATACTTGATTATTCAGATGAAGATTTGTCAGATTTTAGTTTTTGTGACTCTGAAATGGAAAATTCTTCCTACAGCTTATCTGAGAGCAACAACAACAAAAGTGACACAGCTGGTGAGTGAGGAGGTAACTGGATAGACGTGAGTAATAGGAATCGTGAACCCACAAATACCATCCCCATTGATCAAGGGCCAATATTACCATCAAGTTTTGATGTAGATACAATATTTCTGGTGATCAAAGCATTAATAAGAGTATTCATGCTCAAGTAGATACTTCAAGTGTTCGTTCCTTGATTAGAATATGTCTTCAATGATATGTACAGGCTGCATTGACTTAAGTGTATTCTGCATCGTTGTTGTTCCTTTAATTCAAATTCCTAATCTGAGCAATGCCGGGAAGAAATGCTAGTATTGAATATAACAAGTTGCAAAGTTTCCGCCTAATTAGGCGGAAACTTTGTAACTTGTTATATTCAATTCTAAACGTCAACACGGAACCTGCAATGGATTCTTCTTCGAATAAAGAAATGCTAGTAACTAATAAATCATCAGTGTAGTAAATAACTTGCTTATTGATTAAGGATATAACTTACTGGATAAGCTACTTCGGTGGCGTAGTTGGTAGCATGCTGAACTGCTGTGCCCAAGATAGCGGGTTCAAACCCGGCCAAAGTCCTCAGATTTTTTAAGAGCATTAAAAATCCTTCAGTATGCCTTCCTTTGGAGGGGAAGTAAGGCTGGCGGTCCCATGTCATAGATTCATGGCATGTAAAAGTTCCTTCCACAGACTAAACATGTGTGAAGCTAAATTGTTAGGTTACATTTCGTCGGAACGCTCTATCGAAGTTCCAATGTTCACCACTAGGTTTCACTGATATCTGGTAGCGAAAGTTGGAACTACTTGAAATTGAACGGAACTTGTAGCTCACCCTAAAGGTGTCCGCTGGAAGCAACTACAGACTCAGGCGAGCCAAACATGTCCTTGGACACTCCCGGCACTAAAAGCCATACGATAAATAAAAACTACTGGATAAGTAAATTATTTAGGGCTTCATTTTTAGCCATTTTCATTTATGAAAAAATAGGCTTATGAGATCACCTTTAGTTCGTGTGTGTGCATATGGGTGTGTCTCTCCCACACAAAATATAAATGGGTGGAGCGATTTCAATGAAACTTGGTAATGTCATAATACTATTTTGTCTTATCTCGACCGTGCCCTTCAAATTTTATTATGTCTCACCAATCCAACATGGCGGCTGTGCAAAATATTTCACCGGCAGTCTATATCTCCGAAACTGTTACTGATATCACCCTGAAATTTTGAACGGCGATCAAGGGCACACTACTAGAAGTTCACCTATGTGACTTTCAAAAACCTGTTAAGTACAAAAGGAACATGGCAGCCAAGCAAAGTTGAAACATTTAAATAGACTTTTCTGGCGATTTAACCATCCGAGCGCAGTGAAACAAGGTACCGGTACAGCAAATTGTAATACACTGACATATAATTTAGTTCAATTGTCTACATAACCTCACGATGGCTCCTGTGCGAAATTTTAAAATTAAGTTTTTATACCTTGTGTCCTAATTATGCGATCGAAGTCAACGTTTGAATAATGAACCTACGCAATAATCTTTATCTAATAGTACATAACTCTATGGCCTGAATATATAAAACCCCAACATGGCAACCATCCAAAATATTTAGAAGGTTCTTAATATCTACTAATCTATGACAGCAATCAAACTGAAATTTTGTATGTTGATAAAGGCTATGAACATAATTTCACCTATGGAACTTTCAATAACCTGGTGAGCACAAATCCAACATGGAGGGAACACGAAATTTAAGTATTAAAATGGACGTTTCTCATGATTTAACCACCCGAGCGCAGTGAAACTTGGTACGGTAAATGCATATACAAATTTGAATCCCCTGACATCTAATTTATTTCAATTGTTTTCATAGCCACAAGATGGCAGCTATACAAAAAATTAAAATCTCGTTTTTATTTCTTGTGTCCTGATCATGCTATTGAAGTTTGAATAATACACCTATGCAATAATCTTAATAACTCTATGGCCAACATATATAAAAAACCAACATAGCGACTTTCCAAAATATTTAGATGGTTCTCAATATCTACGAATCTATCACAGCAATCAAACTGAAATTTTGTATGTTGATAGAGGCAATTAACATAAGTAGGATATATGAAAATAGGCTATTTATATTTTCACAGAACTACTTGTTAGTTTTGAAATAGTTGCAACAATTAGGAAACAGCATAGTTGAACAAGCATTTGTCATACATATCTCATTACTTACAATTTATGAGTTATTGAAGACACTAAGCTACTGAGAGTGCTAAAGAACTGTTACCTGTTCAGCTATAAATCGAAATCCTTTATCCTCTCTAATGCATTCATAAGTTTCACCCAATAGAGGATTAAATGGCTTGCTGCCAGCACGAAAATATGAAGAGCCATAACTTGATACTGCAAAGGCAGCAACATAGACCATGCGCTCATATGGGTCCTCCAACTCTGCAGCTTTATCCAGGAGATCACTGTACTCCAGTTCTTCGCACATCCTCTGTAACATAAGTACATAACATCCTGATATCAAACTGCTCCTACACTTAACATGCAACATTTCTTCTTTCTCTAATTTACATTTGCTTGTCTTTAGTTAACGAGATTCTTCTATTTACAAAGTTTGAATGCAAAAATGATAGCACATATTTTATCCACTATTTTTCCAACTACAGCCTGGCCTCATCACCTCCTGGCAAAGGAGTAGATAACTTACCTGCAGAATAAAATGGGATTTCCATTTGACCACCTTCTGGTATCCCTATTGCCTAAAGGGAGTGTAATAAAGCCGATTTAACTTTACCAACTGGGTATTGCTTCAAAATGGCTAACTTGCTTTATGCATATTTGAGATAGTTTCTGGTATGCTATTTAGTACAATCACAAAATCAATGAACGTTCTATGCCAGAAAAGCTATTTTACATTTATTATTAACATATTTACTGTATATTTGAAACATCCATGTTGTTATCGGCTGTTAATATACTACTCATGAAACTTGAAGTAATAGTTTGCCCACATGATGTAATGGTCAGCATTGATAACTCTGGACTGGAACATGACAGGTAGAAGTCCTACCTTTGGCATTTTGCCCCCTATTGGTATTGCATTTTAGGAACAAAATCATGATCCATTAGCCAGCAATCCTCATCTAAACCTTCTCCGCTAAACATGGCTAGTGGAGTCTACAATTTAATTGCGAGGGACCTCAGGAACAGTGAAAATCTCACTATCCAGTTCAAGAGTGGAGTTAATCATGAAACAACTCAACAAAATAGGCTATCAGAAATGCCAAAGGTATCCCCAAGTTTAGGACAGTTTTGGAGGAGGAGGTAAGGTAGATAATCTGAAAATCATCTGAGTTCACTGTACTGAAATGCATATAATCTCTCTTTATCAAACACTGAAGACAACTAATGCTCAAATATAGAGCAAAGTTATCTGTACTTTGAGATAGCAGTGAAGAACTGGTGTTAATGATTAGTAGAATCAGAACTACACCTCTTCCAGTAAAGCAGTGAAGTAAAGAAATGATCATTAATAAATTAAATATGTAATTATTTTACAGCAAACAAAATTAATACAATAATAGTACAATTAGTTCATAGCATAAAACATACAAAGTTTGAGAAAAACTAGAGATATTAAATTTGGGTTCATCCAATACATTGAAGAATGACACTAACAGCTTATCTACATGCAATACAACTATCTAAAAACATACCTGTAAAACAGCTTGATACAGAAGCATGCCACAGAATAAACAGAACTATGTTATTAGAGTAAAACACATGTACAGAGAAGACCACAGAGAGTGCAATGAAAACAAGAGGAAAGTAGCATCTCATTACGTATATGGGAGCCATAAGAGGTATGACTGAGTGTAATATTATACTGTCAGCAGAGAAATTCATTAGTAATGGAATATGTGTGACAGCAGAACTGATGAATAAATCGATGATGTTCCTTATGATAGTCTGGAAGGAAGGACAAATAGAGAATGGATCTGATATTCAGCTCAGATGAGTTTGGGGTTAATGGATAGCTACAATTAATGAAAAATTCATTTCTCAGTATCCAGGCTCAATTTGCCTGGACATAGGGGATTTGTACCGAGGTTGTGCTTGTAACCACAATTTAAAAAAAAAGTGGACTTCAGGGGCTTTTGTATTTTGTGATTCCAATGAACATGCTGCAAAATTTTCTGCATTAAGACTAAAGTTATGTACAAAGCGTATTATGTTCCTATAATGACATATGCAGCAGAAACTTGGACAATGACTAAGAGGGATGAGAGCCGAGTACAAGCAGCTGAGATGAGATTCCTGAGCAGTATGGTCCAGAAAATGAGGGACAGAGTGAGAAATGAAGATATACGGTAGGAACTGGGAGTACAGAAACTAAATGACAAACTGGAGCAAAACAGATTGAGATGGTTTGGACATATCAAATGGATGATTGAAGTAAGGCTACAAGGCGAGCACTGGAACGATGGATGACAGGGAAGAGAGGACGAGGAAGACCAGGAATGCGTTGGATGGACTCGGTGGAGAATAGTATTAGAAAACGGAACCTGGATTGGAACACTGTGTCGGAAGAGGAATGGTGGAACGACAGAACAAAGTGGAGAGGAACCATATTTGCCCCCACCCAGTGTCAACTGGAAAAGGGGAAATGAAGATGATGAATTTCTCTGTTGCAACAATCCATGTCCTTGTGATGCTGTTTTCAATTTACTTCATTGTGAGTCTTTCAATTGGCCTCAAACTTATTTCGTAAAACTTGCATTATATTTTTGCTTTAGATCCACATAACTTTTACAAAATTGTGTTTTGTTAATATTTATAGAACATTCAATAATTTAACAATAATTGATTTTGAACGTAAAGTAAAAGAAAAAAAATTGTTATTGATTTAAGCCTATATGCAATGGGTTTATGTATTCTTTGTCCTCAAGAATAAAATATTAAATATTCACGAGAAAAGATAAACAATCAATGCCTGTACTCATTACCTGCTGATTTGGTAATAAATGGTAAGCCTCTTTGTTCAGAAACTTACGTAACACATTCATGAATATTTGCAATGTGAATTTGAAGGGATGAAGAGTGGGAGTGATTATTATTAAACTGGAGAGAAGAACAATTGATGCCAAGGTCTATTGAAAACTACTACGGAAAGAAACAACGTGCAAGGAAATTCATGTAAGAAAATAATGCGGGAGAAAAAAAAAATTTAAAACGATATATTATACAGTAAAAAATGCACTCCAAGTCTCAATGATATACAGCACTGAAATCAGGCAAAGAACGTAAAATACGAGCAGTAATTATTAAAGAAAAAACAAAACTGATATATCTGTTGTTATTGTTTCATATAGGGGCTTGGAACATCTTGGTCATCAGCCCCAAGCAATTGAAGATCTCTATTATAAACATACAGACAACTTATCTGCGGCACTCATGTTGGGCTGTAGTTGGACCGCTGTGCCTAGCATTAGCAGTGAGGAGCAGATTCATGAGTTTAGTGAAACCATCAAAACAAATTACACCAAAACATCATCGATACTATCTGCCTCTGGATTGTACTCTTATTTCAATGTGTGTGTGTGTTGTTAATCCGCAATTGAATTATGCTTCTGGGAGCAAAAATACACAAATAAGTGTTACACATTTCTAATGACCATAAGTTTTCTATTGTTTCAAAAATTTGCAAAATATATTCAACGGAACTAGCCTTTTCTCCTGAAACCACATAGCAATTATGTGCATTAGCTTTCTGTCAATGGCATGAAACAGTTCTCAACACTTTTCACATTTGTCTTCCAACAGACAACTGATACCATGTGGAGTAATGTAGTTTTCACAAAACATCAATGTCAACAATAACAGATATTAATCTATATAATTAAAATCATATTACTTCATATTACTTTAAATTTCTGCTAAAATTTCATTTTTATCTGATTGATTGTTCACTATTTAAGTAGTCTTTTGCTCTTTTATTCAAAACAATCTTTCTTATTTCGAAGATGTAGCAATATTATATATATATATATATTTTTTAAATCACTAAAAAATTAGACTTTTATTATTTTATTATTACTTTATTATTTATTATTTTGCTCATTTTTTGTCTGAAAAAAAAAAAAAAAAAAAAAAAAACTTGACTGAGATAAATAGAAGGTCTTGGAGGAAGAATATTCTACTTTGTAAGAGGTCCAGCATGATCATTGGGCAGCCTCAGTCTGTTAAGTGCTTAAAAATATGATTCAAGAGCTAAGAATTATACCATCAACCCTCATTTAAGACTTGTATAACATTCAACCTGGTGATATTTAGCAAAATAAAATAAGAGGGGCCTGAAACCTACGACAGGAAAGAGACATACCTACCTAATCATGATGATGGTGATGAAGATGATAATAATGTAAGTACACTTACACTCCCATCGTACCCATCTTCAACAAAGAATGGCGGCTTCGGTGGCGTAGTCGGTAGCATGCTGAGCTTCTATGCCCAAGATAGCGGGTTCAAACCCGGCCGAAGGCGTCGGATTTTTTAAGAGCGTTAAAAATCCCTTAGTATGCCTTCCTTCGGAGGGGAAGTAAAGCCGGCGGTCCCATGTCATAGATTTATGGCATGTTAAAGAACCTTCCACTAATTGCACCTGTGTGAAGCTAAATTGGATAGGTTAAGAATGTAAACAACGCTCTTAGGTTTCTACGTTCGTTGCCAAGAGCCGACTGTGGTGGCGTCTAGTACCTAAGTTCTAAACTTGGCCTAGTAGTCGTTGACGGTGGTGCTTGGCGGCAAAAGTAGGAACTATTTGAAAAATTCTAAGTTGCAGTACTTAAATTAAAAAACAGATAACACACACACTATTACAGTCATCACAATTAACTCCGGTTATCAGACAGATTCTACACACACCCCAAGTACACGGGGCTACATGACCGCATTGTCGCAGCCCCTAAACTTAAGAACCAACCAACCTTCAACAAAGAATATAATAATAATAATAATAATAATAATAATAATGTTATTGGTTTTACGTCCCTTTTAACTACTGAGGCTTTTAGAGACTCCGGGATGCCAGAATTTTGCCCCAGAGAGGATCTTCAACGTGCCAGTAAATCTAATGACATGGCTCCCTCAAATGCCGACTGACTGCGCCAGGATTCAATCCTGCAGCCTTGGGGTCAGCAGGCGAGAACGTTATCGCTGTGCCAAGAATATGATCAATTGAGTGAGTGACTTATGTGTATTGGGGTTGTTTAAGCTCCATGGCTATTGTTTAAAATCCAAGATATTTAAAAAGGTATTTGTTAAAGCAGTCTGCTACAATTTAGTATATTAGTCCATTACTAATCTCTTCTAATCATTCTCTATATTATTAAGAATTCACAGTTCTTTCAGATGTAATGCTTTCATTAGTTCTTTCATTAGTTCTATTAGCTAAATTTTACCGAAGCTGTTCTTATATTTATAAACAAAAGAATACATAACACGGTCTCCGCACCCAATCTTTTCTAATAGTTTTCATCACCCATATTCTTTACCTTGCATAATGTCACACCTTTTAAAGGTAGTCTGAATAATTAATTGCTAATTATCATTAGCTTATTGCATCCAAAACACAATAGTTGAGCATAATAACCAATAATTTACTACAATGATCTTCAAGGGATCGGTCAACATTGGATGTGCAGAGTACTAAACGAATATGGAAAGAAAATACAATACCCATGATTGGAAGTAGGGAATAATCATCCCATTATTGAAAAAGGGTGATAGGAAGAAATGTACAAACTACAGAGGTGTCACCTTGTTGTCGTATGGCTTAAAAATTTATGAGTCCATCCTTGAGGGAAGGATAAGGAAATATGTTGAACCAACACTTGAAGAGGAACAACATGGATTTATACCACATAGATCAACTGTGGACCTTATTTTTGCAACCCGAATGCTCTACGAAAAGTACTGGGAGAAAAATAAAACACTTATAACCGGTTTCTAGACATCGAGAAAGCATATGACCATGTACCATGCATGCATATATGGGAATGTTTGAGATGTAAGAAAGAGCCCAAGGACATCATAGCACGAGTACAACGATTATACGATGAAACCAAGAGCTGTGTACAGGTCCAGGATGGGAAGTCAGGTAGGTTCGAAACAAAGTCGGAGTCCAACAGGGAAGTTGCCTTTCACCGTTTCTCTTCATTATCATAATGGATGAAGTTTTAAAAGCAGTTAAAAGCAAAGATCAAGAAACTAATGCCTTAGTTTTCGCCGATGATGTCTTCGTGTGGGGCGAGTCAGAAGAGAATGTGCAAGCTAGAATGAATTTGCGACCATGGGTCTTAAAATCAGCAAAACCAAGACAATTGGTTTGGTGATGAGTATAAATCCTTCAACAGTCATCTAAGACTTAGAGATGAGGAGATAAATGTTGTAGACAAATTCCAGTATTTAGGTAGTATTCTTTCCTCGGACAATACCATACATCAAGAGATTAACAACAGAATACAGAAAGCTTCCAATTTCTATCAGGCAATGCGTCAGCTACTTTGGGACGAAACATTTCCACAAGCTTCCAAGATACACTTAATACTGTACTTATACAGGGTCTTTCATATAAAGTAAGAACGGTGAGCGGCGACTTTGTTATCAGCTGCTGCAGTGGCCTTGGCCGAGCTTGTGGCGTCCCACGCCCCCCTGCGGTAGTATTAAAAGCGCGCGCACAGTATATACTGTACTCGACCTTGCAATAAACGTGCAGGTGTTCAGTCGCCAGTCTGAACCTCAGATGTTAACATGAAACAGTTATCATTACAACATCTTATTTTTGTATGTAAAACTTATTTTAAGTACAAGTCAGCTCAGCGGGTACGTGATGCATTTGTTCAGCAATTTCCTGATAAGGTGCCACCTTCACGTAATTGTAAATAAGTTTGACACTACTGTCTCAGTGCTCAATAAAAAGCATAAAATTAAGAATCATAAACATTACAGTGGCAGAACTCACTCGCATCAGCCAGAATGTGGTTACCAGATAAATCATCATCATCATCATCTTCTTCTTCATTTCCCTTTTACCAGCTGACACTAGATGGGGGCAAATATGGTTCCTCTTCACTTTGTTCTGTCATTCCACCATTCCTCTTCCGACACGGTGTTCCAATCCAGGATCCGTTTTCTAATGCTATACTTCACCGAATCCATCCAACGCATTCTTGGTCTTCCTCGTCCTCTCTTCCCTGTCATCCGCCATTCCAGTGCTCGTCTTGGTAGCCTTACTTCATTCATCTGTTTGACATATCCAAACCATCTCAATCTGTTTTGCTCCAGTTTGTCATTTAGTTTCTGTACTCCCAGTTCCTTCCGTATATCTTCATATCTCACTCTGTCTCTTCTCGTTTTCTGGACCATACTTCTCAGGAATCTCATCTCAGCTGCCTGTTCTCTGCTCTCATCCCTCTTAGTCATTGTCCAAGTTTCTGCTGCATATGTCATTATAGGAACATAGTATGCTTTGTACATAACTTCTTTAGCCTTAATTAATTGGTATATCCTTGTTCCATACTAGTCCCCATACCTGTTGACAGAAAGCACTCCCGAGTTGTATTCTGCTAATTTCCAAATCTAGTCTTCCATCTTCAGTCAGTTCACTTCCCAAGTATTTGAAGTGTTTCACCTCTTCCAATTCCTTATCTCCGACTTTGATTACTCCTTTTCCTTATTTCTTACCTCTACTCATCACCACTGTTTTACTCCTCTCCACATTTATCTTCAATGCCCATTGCTCAATCTTTTCATTTATTACGTCTAACTATTCTTGTACCTCCATCTCATCCTCGCCCCAGATCACAACATCATCTGCAAACAACATTACCTTCATCTTTGCCCTACTATAGTCTTTCATTGCTGCCTTCATGATGTCATCCATCACCATTAAGAACAATAAGGGTGACAACACACCTCCTTGCTTTAGCCCAGTGTCAATTTTAAACCATTCCGATGTCCCGACTCGAGCCTTCACACTACTGTAGCAATCCATGCACATTCCATGCATCATATCTCTCAGTTCCTTGCCTATCCCCCTATTTGTTAAGCTTTCCCAAACTTTTGTTCTAGGGATGCTACCATAGGCCTTTTCTAGATAAATAAAAGTCATTACCATATCCTTCCCATATTCCCAACTCTTTTCAATGTTCTGTCTCAGAAAGAAAATGGGTTCCACTGTTGACCTGCCACCTCTAAATCCAAAGTGCTCCTCCTCTATTTGGCTTTCTACCTTTACTCTAATTCTTTTTTCGAGGATTCTTTCCATTACTTGGGCAACATGCGAGATGATGGTGATTCCTCGGTAGTTACCACACACCTTCCCGTCTCCTTTCTTGAATATTGGCAATATTATTCCCTTTTTCCAGTCTTCAGGAACTTTCTTCTCTCTCCACACACTCCTGAGAAGTCTGTATGTCCACTACAGTCCCACTGGTCCTGCCGCCTTGATCATTTCTATTGCCACTTCGTCGATTCCCACAGCTTTCCCCATCTTCAACTTCCTAACTGCCCATTCCACTTCTGCCATAGTAATGTCTGGTTCCTTTTCTATTTTTTCCTCCACCGTTTTGGCTGTTTGCATAACTTCTCTGCATGCCTAATGTCTCACCTTGAACAGCTCGCTGAAATATTCTTTCCATCTGTCCGTTATCTCTTCGGGTTTTGTCAATATTTTATCTTCTTTGTTTTTCACGAACCCAGTGTTCACCTTTTGATTCCTTCTACTTTTTATAATTCCAAATAGCAATTTTTTTCCACTATTTAAATCTTCCCTTATTTCCTGGGTGAATTCTTCCCAGTTTTCTTCTTTTCCCCTGCAATTACTTTCTTGCAATCTCTGTTTGCTTCTATATATTTTGCTCTACTTTCTTCAGTCTTTTTTGTTTTCTATTCCTTCCAAGTTTTCTTCTTTTCTCTTACCTTTTCTTTCACTCTATCATTCCACCATTTTGTCGCCTTTTCCCGTACCTTTCCTGATGTTCTACCACATGTTTTCTCTGCACTGTTTACAAATGCACTCTTAAACTCTTCCCATTCTTGTTCCACACGGGTAATATCCGTCCTTGGTATCTGTTCTTGCAATTCTTTCATAAACTCTTCTGCAACCTCCTTTTCCTTTAGTCTCCAGACCTTAATTTTTCTTTCCCTTTTTTCTGGTAATCTCATGACCTTTCCTACTTTTAGTTTTGCTACCACTGCCCTAGGGTCAGTGCCTGTATAACCCAGAATGGACGACACTTGCAGCATCTCTTATAAGGTAATATTTCATACAGGATTGTACACGCGCTTAAAGCAGGGGGCCGTGGCGCACCACAAGCTCGGCCAAGGCCACCGCAGCAGCGAATAACAAAACTACCATTTGCCGTTCTTACGGTACTTTATATGAAAAACCCTGTACTATCATATGGACTGGAAGCAGCAACCCTTACTGGACCAACAAACAGTTGTCTCCAGGCAGTAGAAATGAAGTTCCTCCGTTCTTGCCTTCAAAATACGAAAATGAACAAAATAAGGAATGAGGATATCCGACAACAACTGGGATTGTAAAGGAGCCTGCTGGAGACACTCAAACTCAAGAGATTGAGATGGTATGGTCATATGAAGAGGATAGCTGCCCACAGGATACCTCGAGTGTACTTTGGCCTGAGTGTCCCCGGGAAGAGACTAAGAGGAAGATCTCGCGATGTGTGGGAGAAGCAAATTTATACGGACCTTGAAGCTAGAGATAATAACTGGCATCAAATACAAGAACAGTTATGGATGGACAGGACAAATTGGAGATGGCTCATTTGTAACCGCACCCAGCTTGCTGGAGTGAAGAAACTATGATGATGATGATGATGATCTGTTTTACCACAAGAAAATGCAGCGACTGCCAGATGGAGTCCAGTCCAACTTGCAGCGAAACTACCATGTGACCAGCTCTCCGCCAATTGGCAAACTAGGATGGCAGCACTCCCTGGGACAAACAATGCCCATACTTTTGTAATAGAGAGCTTTACATGGATGAGAGGGGAAATCGTCTGATAATTGTGTTATTGTAATGAGTGTAGGAATGCATTTAACTGTATTCCTACAGTCTAAGATTGGGGTAGGTGTCCCACGATTTGAAATAAGAAACCATTCTGGCATTTACCTGGAGTGAGAAAAAAAATGCAATCAAGATGGCTGCTATCAGAGTCAGACTTTAAATCTCAGATCTCTTGAATGCCAGCTACTCAGTCAAGCCGTGCACCATGCCTTAGATTTCTCGGCTATGCTAGTGAATAGAGATAACTGAAGGAAGTTTCTATTTATTTTGTGAATAGTGTTTTACAGATGTATGTGATTTGTGTACATGAGGGATTTCAATACAGACAAAAAAATCTGTTATTTAGTATAACGACAAGATTTTAAAAAATACACATAATTATTATGATGTCATGCAGTTGATGACATGGTACCTCATGGTTAAATCATGCACTGTAGACCAATATTAGAGATGTGTACTGATGTTAATCTAAGATCAGGTTGGATATCCACTAGGAGGCATTTGTTGTGTCTGTCGATTTAACAACATTACTCGTGCATTGGTTACTGAGAGGCAGCAAGTGTAGAACCAAGTTGAATATGGCAAGAGTACCCATCATCATCATCATCATCGGCTTTAACTCGAATCCGAGTATAAATCTTCTTCCTTCAGTCCAGTTTGTGAATATGGTAAGAGTACCCACATCTGCTATGAACTGAATTTGAATTGTAACACAACTAGAAGAGGCTGTTGCCACCCATATTGAAGAAAGACAAATTAACATCTTACAAGTGTCTAAAAATAAAGTCGGGGAGAGACAAACAGTTGTGGACCTCTAGAGACGATATGCCCACACAAAACAACAATTGGAGAGGACCATTACTTGCTGCTTCTACAAATCATTGTCCCATTACAACTGCCACCTCTTTATTTCAAGATCTTCAAAGCGCTATTAGAGTGAATGTGCTGCATTAGGCAGTCCAAAATTGGCTGTACTATAAAGGACTACTGTAAACGAGGCCTGAACCAAAATCTCTTCTTAAACCATACCTCACTTGCATAAGGTGAGCAATGATGCATCACACATGGTGTTGAAAACAATAGGAGCCATACACTCTTTTGAAATGATGCCATCATAAGCTTGCATCCATATATGTTTGTAGTTCATTCATTTAGGGGTTTCGTGACATCATGGTCATTTATTCCCATGTACCTGGTTGTGTGTGTGTGTGTGTATGTATGTATGTATGTATAGCTGCTACACCACAAGAATTTGACAATGCTCAGACAACAACAGATGGAATATATCTAAATATGTATACAGTGGAATCTCGTTAGCACGTTCTCGGTTACGACGTTTTCCGGTTTAGCGCGATGATTTTCTCAAGTCCCAGTCCCAATTCTACAAAATACATGTTGATATATCCCTTAATACGTTCTCTATTCCCGCTTACAACGATCAAATTTCCGTTGACTATTTGTTAGTGAACCGTATTTTATTCTTATTTCATTATAAAATTCGGCTTCTGGAAAACACAACGCGATATTGCCTCATATTCTCTGCTAGTTATTGACAGTGTAGATGATTTCATTGTGTTTGACGGCGTAGAAGCGGCTATAGCTATGACGCAACACAGGTGACGTGTCTCTCTCCCGCTGCCCTTTCACAAGTCCCTATCCTACTAAATTCATGTTGATATATCCCCTTAATACGTTCTCTATTCCCGCTTACAACCATCAAATTTCCGTTGAACTGTTTGTTAGTGAACCGTATTTTATTCTTATTTCATTAAAAAATTCGGCTTCTGGGAAACACGACGCGATATTGCCGCATATTCTCTGATAGTTATTGACAGTGTAGATGATTTTATTGTGTTTGACGGCGTAGAAGTGGCTATAGCTATGACGCAACACAGGTGACGTGTCTCTCTCCCGCTGCCCTCCACCCCTTTCCCTTTGTTTATTTCTCACGTAGGCGCATTATTGTCTTCGTATTCCGCACTATTGTCTTCGAGTTCTTAGTGTTCACGTCCAGTTATGACCTATTTTATTGCGTGTTTCATAATGGATAAGAAGAAAGTACAGCAGATAACTAATGATGAGAAAATGAAATACATTGGAGACGTGGAATGCTATCCTCACATGAAGCGTGTGGATATAACGCGAAAGTGGAACATTCCTCCGTCTACACTGAACAAGATTCTCGGCAAAAGGAAGGAAATCGAACGTGCATTTGAAGAAGGAATGAGCGGCAAAAGGAATCGTGTGCGAGAGGGACAGTTTCCTCAACTAGAAAGCACTTTATTGAAGTGGTGTAACGTCAATTAATGCCCCATGTTGGTAGCGACAAATGTAATGGTTTCTATTGCCCTCACTTTTGCGTGACAAGTGTTACGGTTTGACTTTGCCTAAGCTATGTTGTTTTAATGGGCGCCAAGATCTCAACGCAATGCTGAAATCTAAATTTGTATTTAACAACGTCTAGCTCTGGTAGAACACCTTCAAGAATCTATTCACTCAGATCGTGGTATGATTTGATCATTAACCCAACAAACAATTGCATCAGGAGAAGGAATTGATCTATATCTAATGCTACCTACTGAAAGCAAAGATTGCATTGTAAAAGAATTGAATTTATTGTATAAAACAAGTATAGCAAAATTAATAATAATAATATGTTTAAAATTTAAATTGGAGCGTTGCGATTTTAATATTACCGATAGAAAATTACGTGAAAACGGAGTCTGATAAATTATTGATTTTACTCTTATTCCCAAGCTATGAAGTTACTGAAATATGAAATATAAAACAAAGAGAAATGAGAGATTGCATATTTCTGCGTCATTCGCGCTTACCACTGGAAATTGCCAAAGCATTTCCCTCGTACTGGATGATGCTGTGTGCTTCCCACAGTCTCCTGGACGTCTCCATCTCCGTCGATATTTGATGATATACTTGTAGATTTTGTGACTTTATGGTCCTAACAACGGAGCCATACCCTCGTACAACCAAACTGGTTAAGTTTTAAACAGATAGTTCTCCACTCCCCGGAATATTGGAGCGACACACACTTGCAACCGAACTAGTCAAGCCTTTCACAGATTGTCCTCCACTCCACGGAACATCGGACGATATATGCCCCTGTCGGCTCCCCACCTCGGTAACGACTTCCAGCTTACTTGGTCTCCACTGATTGGCTGCTCCCCACGCTCTACTTCCCCTTCTCTGGCTCATTACACATGGCGCGCGGATGATGAAGTCGATTTCCGTTCCAACTATCCGCCTTTTCTTGACGCTGCAACCCCGCTTGCGTAATACTTCTTGACAAGAATCAGCCCGTATCTGAATTTCCAGTGAGTCATGTCTCTCATAATATCCTAACTGACGAAACTCCGTAAAATTCCGTAATCACATAATTATCTATGATATTGTCGTTCGTAATAATTTGCTTGATAGCGTTTTCTAAGACATAGAAAACCTATCTGTATGCTTATAATTTTTATAAAATGCTCCGAAAATAACTTAATAATAATTATAATAAATTAATAATAATAATAAATTAACATGAAAAATTCTCTTGGCTAAACAATTTGCCGCGTAAATAAATATAGAATGGCTTCCTACTGACTTATGCCAGTGGCATAAAAACCCCTCGAAAAACACGTTACATATTCGCCTCGGATCATCGGATGATTTACCGTGACGACGGTCCATTATCCGATTATCCCAGACACGGTAATAATCCCCATCCAAAATACATATTACATAAATGAAATCACCCTAAATTACAGATATCTACACTCATAATTTTTCTTCACGCACTTTGCGTCAAAGTTTGTTGTCACTATGGATTGCACTTTGCAACCAGTCCAATGTTTTACATATAGAATAGTGTTCCACGGATATTTCCGCCTCTCAAATTTCTCTATGTTGGAAAAATAGACATAATTAATGTGTGAGCACTATGTATTTATGATGTCATATCACACGCATTGAAGGTGTTCTGATATATTTATATCACCATAGAACTTCCTAATTTCACTGGCGGTCCCTTCCTTATTGTGGCAGCGCCTCGTGACCATAATACTTGATCTCTCTTTATAAAAGATGAAATTAATATTGACTTCTGAAAAAAAAAACCCAGTAAATGCGCATTACATATAACACCAAATATTTCTGTGCCGTAATCGCCCTGTCTTGTTAAGTTCCCGTAGACCATATTCTACTTAATACTAGTTCTCAACACAGACCACTTCTCCTCGCACAAATGAAACCATTGTACAAATTACCTTAAATTACTCACTTACAAATCTTACATGGCGAGGCCGTAAACAGAAATCACGTGTGCCGTTATGTATGAGTTTCATGAAGGACTGTCTCGCATTCTGATGGCGCATCTTTTGTCCCGTGGATGCCTTAAGCAAAAATACCCTGTCCAAGCGCTCACCCATCTCTTGGGGACAAATGGGAATTCACCAGCGCTACCAAATTCTGGCCTTGGTGTATCGAGACATTTTAGTGCTCAAGAGCATCCGACAATCCCGTCATATTTCCCTGTACCTTAAAAACTCTCATTTACATACATACTACCCCCCTGTGTGACTTCTGATACGCCTGCCTGGAAGACCATCTCCTCCCACGCACCAAATACTCATTTGATAGGCTGGCTCGCCAGCTAAACATCCTCACTTTATGACACATACTTTCGGAGACTATGTATATTATACGTCCCGTATAATCCGTTTCCCTCACTATTCTCCAGCACATATGCTGTTTTCCCAATACGTTTGGAAACTATAAATGTTTCTGTGTCACCTGCTTCCAACCTTGCAAGTGGCTCCCTTTAAATGAACGTCATCACGTTGCTCCACTAGCATATTTCTCAGTGTCTGTAACGATGCCCTGTTGCTACTGTCCACACATGCACTTATTAAAATACCGTCCTCTGCTTTAACCACAGGATAATCCCAAAAAAAAAATTAGTGTCCCTCGATAGCATGTCTGCAAGAATGTTATCTTTACCTTTAATATATTTTACTGTGAATTCGTATTCCTGCAGAGCAAGAATCCACCTACTAACTCACTGAGTTTACAAGTCCTCATATACAGTAATGCATGGTGATCTGTGTGGATCTCAAATTTCCCCCCTACTAAATACATTCTAAATTTCCCTAAACTGAAAACAATACCTAAAAGCTCTAACTCAGTAATCGTGTATCTTTTCTCTGCTGCTGTCAGTCCTCGCGAGCCTAAAGATACAATGCACAGATTACCCTCATCATCTTTCTGACATAATACTCCAGCAATGCCTATATGTGAAGCATCTGTCATAACCACATATTCCTTATCTTTTAACGGATATTTCAGCACTACAGCTTTCTCAAAACCTTCCTTCAGCGCTCTAAAAGCCTGATCATGCTTGGACTCCCATCTCCACCGAGTCCCACTTTTAAGCAATTCCCTGAATGGTTCTACCAACCCTGAGTATTTAAGAACGAACCTCCTGAAAAAGTTGCAAATTCCCAGGTAAGTTTTTAACTGTTTAACATTCTGTGGCACCTCTGCGTTAAGTATCTTATTAACCCTACTTTCTTCTGGTGTCACACATCTACTCGACACTCTATGACCTAAAAATGTCACTTCTGACTGACGGAATGACGACTTAGACAGCTTCAAAGTGAACCCTGCCTGATCTAACTTCTGAAAAACTATATCTAAATGACGTAGATGTTCCTCAAAACTGCGTGAACTAATTACCATATCATCTATGTAAATGGTTACAAACTCTCCTGTGTCATCCCCTAATGCGATGTTTAAAGCCCTAATTAAAGCTGCTGAACTACTCTTTAACCCATAAGGTGTTCTACAAAATTGATAAAGGTTATATTTATGACTAAAAGCTGTAAATGGTCTATCTTCGTACATAAGTGGCACTTGCCAAAAACTGGAACTCAAATCTACACAAGTGAAATACTTCTTCCCCTCAAATGTTTGCATTAATTCCTCTATTGACATAGATTTCAGCTGATCTGAACTAATTCTACTGTTAACCAAACGAGAGTCTAAACAAATACGAACCGTGCCGTCGGTTTTGGGTACCGTGATCAAAGAATTAACATATGGACTGTTAGAGTGCTCAATAATCCCATCTTCAAGCATCTGGTTAATTTGTGCCTCAACTGCACTCTGATAAGCGAAAGGTACAGGATATCTATGTCCTGTGAATACTGACCTATCAATAACGTTCAATGAATGTGTATAGCAATTGGCCATACCAATGCAATCCTCAAACACTCTCCTATTACACAATAACACATCATAGAGCCGAACACACTGTTCATCCTCTATATTTCCCTGAAATGCAGCATCACGTAACGAGTCCTTTAGACTACCGTTCGTAATCACACTGCCCACAAAACATGGAGAACCCCGCTCTATGGCTGGCGATATCTCATTTAAAGTACAAATCACACCTACAATACTACTCCTCTGAATATGGTCATTGAACGCTACTTCTACTTCAGAATCTCCCCATTTAAATTTCAAACTCCCTACATCATAACATAAGTTACCAGACACTCTACTTAGCCACTCTGAACCCAAGATAACACTGAATACTAAATTTGGAATTACAAGACAAATCTGCTTCTCTACATGATTATTAATTTTAATGTCTACTAAAACTTGCTTAGAAATTACTTTAGACCTCTTCCCAACAGCTGTGATAACAAAAGTGCTTTTAATTGGCATCTCCTCAAAATTTACTCCAGTTCCTTTCATTTTATCATAAAAAGCACTACTTATGCAACTCTTCATACAACCACTATCAATTAAAACATCTGTGTACGCCTCGGACACGTTAAATTTAACTATGGGGCTCTTACTAACCACTTCCTGAATAATACCTTCATCATTTAGTTCATGTAATAATTCATTTCTTACATTTAGGTCATAGGGTTCCTGTATAATTGTATGGACAGGGCATGCTACAGACTGAGATTCTGACCTTACTTCACAGCCTGGTTCGCGTTTAAAGAACCGCTACAGCTGGCCGTAGTACTACTAACTACTGAACTGGTCTGGTTGTTCTGGGCTGTGTTGTCATTGTTTGGCTGTATATTACTACCACTAGGCTGTCCTCTTCCTTGACCCCTATTCTGGTTGTAATTATTGTCATTATAATTTCTCCCTTGATTTCCCCTGAAATCATTGTTTCTCCCTTGATTTCCCCTTTAATCATTGTTCCTCCCTTGATTTCCCCTGAAATCATTGTTCCTCCCTTGATACTGATTACCATAGCCATTTCCTCTGTTCTGATTTAGCTGATTATTATTATTTCTATTTTGAGCGTTGGCCCCTTCGCCACCGTTCCCTTGAACTTCTTGATACCTGGCTTCATTAGGTCTATTATTATTATTACCCTGGTTCCGATTGAAATTGTCCTCATAACCCCCTCTCCCTAGTGCATCAAATGTGCTTAACAAATTTTCTACTTGTGATATAGTCTTTACATTCTGGATACAAGCAGCCTCCTTGATCCTATAGGGAAAGTGCCTAAGTAGCAACCTCACCACATCACTTTCCTCCTTCAAGCCATCCAGATATTTACACACTAATACCTGCCCTAAAAAGTATTCGGTCATGGTGGAGCTTCCTTTAGGGTTATATTTACCACACACTACTCCCTCACGATGCTGCGACTGAATAACCTCATTCCAGAACTTTTCACAGAATTTCATTTTAAAGTCATTAATATCAGTAAACTTGTCTCTGTAGACAGCAAACCAATTCCTCGTTTCCCCCACAAACACTTGTTCTAAAATTTCAACTACCTGGCACCACTCAATACTACCATTTTCCAACCTCTCCCCGAATTTATTTTCTATAGAATTCATGAACTTCATTGGGCACCCCTGTCGATTGCTGAACTTACCCAGTTCTACCTCCCTGTGTGTGCTATTCACAAAAACTGGCCTATTCTGACTATTTTCTTGCCTGATCCTAGCTTTTAATTTTAACTCTAATTCGGCGATTTTCTCCTCAGCCTTCCTCTCAATACTGTTTACTGTTAATTTAATGTTTCCTTCTGATTCTTCTACTTTATCATATAGCTTTGCTTGTTTCTCCTCAATCTTGCTAATGCTCTCTCTATTACTCTCTCTTAAATCATTTACTTCTGCAACTATTTGTGAGTGGACTTTCTCAATTCTACCCCCCAGCTGTTCCTTAACCTCTTTAGTTGCTACCTGAATTTTGTCAATTTCTCCCCCCAATTGCTTTTTGACCTGCTGTGTTTCCAGTTGCACTAGTTCTTTTAAATTTTCAGCCTGTGTACTGATTGTAATTTCTAACTCCTCCTGTACTTTTCCAAATTTCTTGTCTACATCTGCAATGATCTCTTTAACCTTCTCTACCATTACTCCTCTGATTTCTCCTCTAATCTGCTCCATTTTCACACTAATTTCCTTGTTGTTCTGATCTAATTTTGCATTATTCTGTTCTAATTTTTTATTTAAAGCTTCTGTACTTTCTTTATTTTCCCTACTGTTTTGTTCTAATTTAGCGTTGTTTTGTTCCAGTTTAGCATTTAAAGCGTCTGTTCTTTCTTTATTTTCCCTACTGTTTTGTTCTAATTTAGCGTAGTTTTGTTCTAATTTTGCATTTAAGGCATCACTACTAACTTTGTTCTGATACATGAACTCGAGAAGTAAAGTTTTTAATTCTGGTTGGCCGCCTACACTCCCTGTTTCAGTATCGGGATTTACCTCCGCTACCCCGGTACTACCATCACTCGACATACTGCTCGTATCATCACTCTCCAGTTGTTGACCACTACGTAACCTCATCTGTCTTTCTTTCTCATCCCCCATAATGATATACACTGATACAGACAAATAACCCCCAAAATACAGGCACAGAAATATATACCCTTCTCCTTCCACAAATGTTATTAGGTTTTCAGCCCCAAGTTGTCGGCGACAAATGTAACGTCAATTAGTGCCCCATGTTGGTAGCGACAAATGTAATGGTTTCTATTGCCCTCACTTTTGCGTGACAAGTGTTACGGTTTGACTTTGCCTAAGCTATGTTGTTTTAATGGGCGCCAAGATCTCAACGCAATGCTGAAATCTAAATTTGTATTTAACAACGTCTAGCTCTGGTAGAACACCTTCAAGAATCTATTCACTCAGATCGTGGTATGATTTGATCATTAACCCAACAAACAATTGTATCAGGAGAAGGAATTGGTCTATATCTAATGCTACCTACTGAAAGCAAAGATTGCATTGTAAAAGAATTGAATTTATTGTATAAAACAAGTAGAGCAAAATTAATAATAATAATATGTTTAAAATTTAAATTGGAGCGTTGCGATTTTAATATTACCGATAGAAAATTACGTGAAAACGGAGTCTGATAAATTATTGATTTTACTCTTATTCCCAAGCTATGAAGTTACTGAAATATGAAATATAAAACAAAGAGAAAAGAGAGATTGCGTATTTCTGCGTCATTCGCGCTTACCACTGGAAATTGCAAAAGCATTTCCCTCGTACTGGATGATGCTGTGTGCTTCCCACAGTCTCCTGGACGTCTCCATCTCCGTCGATATTTGATGATATACTTGTAGATTTTGTGACTTTATGGTCCTAACAACGGAGCCATACCCTCGTACAACCAAACTGGTTAAGTTTTAAACAGATAGTTCTCCACTCCCCGGAACATTGGAGCGACACACACTTGCAACCGAACTAGTCAAGTCTTTCACAGATTGTCCTCCACTCCACGGAACTTCGGACGATATATGCCCCTGTCGGCTCCCCACCTCGGTAACGACTTCCAGCTTACGTGGTCTCCACTGATTGGCTGCTCCCCACGCTCTACTTCCCCTTCTCTGGCTCATTACACACGGCGCGCGGATGATGAAGTCGATTTCCGTTCCAACTATCCGCCTTTTCTTGACGCTGCAACCCCGCTTGCGTAATACTTCTTGACAAGAATCAGCCCGTATCTGAATTTCCAGTGAGTCATGTCTCTCATAATATCCTAACTGACGAAACTCCGTAAAATTCCGTAATCACATAATTTTCTATGATATTGTCGTTCGTAATAATTTGCTTGATAGTGTTTTCTAAGACATAGAAAACCTATCTGTATGCTTATAATTTTTATAAAATGCTCCGAAAATAACTTAATAATAATTATAATAAATTAATAATAATAATAAATTAACATGAAAAATTCTCTTGGCTAAACAATTTGCCGCGTAAATAAATATAGAATGGCTTCCTACTGACTTATGCCAGTGGCATAAAAACCCCTCGAAAAACACGTTACAGTGGTTCAAGCAAGCCCGTGCTTCAAACATATGCGTGCGCGGTCGCCGGTAACTGAGCCGTCACTGGCGGAGCGCGAGAGCGAGAATGTCCTTGCTAAGCAGAAATAAAGACCCTGTATTATACTGTAGTTTAGAGGTACAGTAATTCATTTTTATGCTATTTATTCCATGTAAGTTACTGATAACCTATGTTTATGTCGTGACTGTAGTAGTGCATACAATCACTTACTAAGGTCGGCGATTTGACGTCCATATATACGCCGCGTTCTTTCTTATACGTTGTAAATGCAGTATGGCGTTTTTCGGTAGTACGTTTTCCCGCATATGACGTCCAAATTTTTCAGTCCCTTGAAAAACGTACTAACGAGATTCCACTGTATTGCATTTTTTTTTAGGGGCAGATGTTCTCGCTGTTTTGCTTCTTAAAGCAACAATAATCTTCATCACTAAATTTATTTTGAAACACTTCTTTTTTGAAATAGCATTTTATAGCATAATACTTCAAAAAATTGCAAGTCTAAACTCCTCGGCAAGTTAACTTGCAGCTAAGAGCAATTTATTGCACAAGAAACTTGCAGCGCCAGTGTAAGATTGTCGTGAGCTTTGAGAGTTACTTGCAGAAATAGAATCCGTTCCTATTTTGTGCGAGTGGAAGGTGCAAGTTAGCAAATATGTGAATACACATATCGCTGGCTGACAAGGGGAGGATACGATGCATGGGTCAGCGATTCGAACTATCTTTAGTGCATGTGTAGGGCATGACCAGGCGTATATCAGGTGCAAGTAGTAAGGTGCGCTTCTCAGCCATTTCCAAGAAATTAATTAATTGCAATTACAGTGCGGCGTCTATGTGCGTTGTACGCTAGCAAGAATTTAACGAGCGCGTGGTGCAGTGGTAAAAGCCCTGCTTCATAAGTGCGGGATCGCTGGATCAAATCCCACCTGTGAGCCTTTGCAGTGTATTGTTTTTTTGTTTTTGTAACCATTGGCAATTTCCAACCAATTCCCATAGCATGAGTCACTGCTTGCGGGGTACTGGGTGGTCTGATGGTTCACAGACATGCAATGAACGGAATAGAGTGGGCCTTCAATGTATAAATGTACACATATAATAGAATACACCTGACCATGTATAATACTAATGTATTTGCTATGCTGATACTATATGTAATGCCACAAACGTAGACCCCATTCGATGATTTCAGAATCTCTTTTCCCGCTCACATAACACATTATTACAATTGACTGCAAAATAAACATTATTCACGACACCTACAGTTGTACAAATTGCCAATCTTAAAATTTAAAAAAAGAACACAACACACTGCAAAAGCTGGTGAGATTCGATCCAGCGATCCCGCGATTACGAAGCAGGGCTCATACCGCTGCACCACGCTCTCATTGGCTTCTTGCTAGTGTACAACGTACATAGACGCCGCACTGTAATTGCAATTAATTTATTTCTCGGAAACGGCTGAGAAGCGCACCTTACTACTTGCACCTGATATACGCCTGGTAATATCCTACACGTGTACTAAAGATGGTTTGAATCCGTGACACATGCATTGTATCCTCCCCTTGTGAGTACAGTAGTGGCGTAACTCAGAAGTCGATAAAAAGATAAAAAGACTCCCTACATACTCCTCCCTATTATAATATGGTTCCGGCATAATTATCTTATTATTAAATAAAATTTTTAGAAAAAGGAATTCTGAAGAGAAAAAAAAAAAAAATCATGACATCGGAATTAAAGTTTTAAGTTGTGCCATAGCGTATGGAAGTGTACGATCTCCACTTGGTAAAAATAATGGCACTTTTATTTATTCAATCAGCTATAAAATTTTAACAGTATACTGTACGATACAAATGTTTAGTCAGCTACAAAGAAAAAATTTGGTGGAGGTTTTTTATACATAAAACTGTGGGTAACGTTTTTATTGACATATAAACTCAAGTATCTATACCTTTTTCTCCGACAGTAAGTGTAAAACACTACTGTCATCAAACGACGAGCGCAACTTCCCAGAAACTCCGTGCCTAGATTTTGGGAAGAGCAGGGCTAAAATATGTGGGCCAGTCCGTTCTGGGTTCAAGCACACTAATTGCGAATATGTGCTAGATGCATACGTGCTAGTTCCGAATAACCTTAATTGATACCTTTTTAGTACCGGTACTAGTTACGTACATTACCTGTACAGCATTTACGAGCAGTTTTCACAGATCTAATTGAGTATAACAAATTTCAAAGTTTCCGCCTAATCAACACACATTTATTATTTTAGTTAGCGTCTTCTGGGTACATGTTTCGGAATTTGTTCCAATTCCTTCTTCAGCCCTTCATAATTAATATTGGGAACATCATTACATAGACCAAAATGCCCTCGTCCATGTAGAAACATATCACACTAATATTAAAACACTATAAAAACTATTAACAATTTAAAAACATGACAAGCTTATAGACAATAAAACAATAAAACATTCCTGCTGTTAACAAACCACTTAATTATCTAATCACTATTATGGATTCTTCTTCGAATAAATTCACAGATCTAACCAGGTGTAGCCACCCTACTTCCTTTTTACTTTCTCTTTTGCTTGAGGTGTAAACACAGCAGCTTTAGATTTTGTCAACCCCGAGCGTATAAAAATATTGTTGATGTATTTTGTTAGAAACAGATTAGAATATGAATTCTGCATCTGGAATCCCTTGTAATTGAACCACATTAATGAAATTGAAATGATTCAGAATACATTTTTAAGATATCTGCAGTTTAAAATCACGGGTATTTATTCGAAATATGATAGCTATGGAATCCTTCTAACTCACTTGAATTATAAATTTCTGACGTAACAGATGAAAAATTGCAATTCTTGTTTTTGTCTTTAAAGTGCTCAATAACCTTTTTTATAGTCCACATTTAATGTCACAGTTTATGTGTCCTACCTCCCTCAACTCTACCTAAGTTGTTTATATTTTACTGCCCAAAAACTAGAACTGATCAGTACAAACAATCCCCAATTATAAGTGCAATTCAAATATGCAACGAACATTCAATAAGAACCAACCTCGACTTGTTCATTTACACATTTAGTTCTTTTGTTTCTACAGGGTCATCATTTTAAATCCCCCCCTGTGCGCGCCGCTAGATCGGTAAAAGTGACCTAGCCTGGCGTAGCCGCAGCTACCCAATGAACAGGCCCACTGAGCCTGTCAATGTTGCGATAAGCTGTCAGTATCGCCGGTGTCGTAAAGTGCTAGTTGAGGCAGCGAGCGGGTGTCAGTGCGAGAGCTTCCCGAGCCTTGATTGGTATCGGAGGGGAGACTTAAATTGATGACCCAGTACCTGCTGTCAGTCAGATCACTTGAACTTGTGCATTCTACCTACCAATTCTACCTACCTACACAGAATTATTTAAGTATTAGTATTGTTGTTGTTTCTTATGGCTAGCCTGGATTCCAATCATCAGCTTTCTTGCATTCCAATAGAGTTGTGCGAGGTTTCCTCAAGTTCTAGCAGTCACATCAAGTTTGTTGCAATGTAGCAGGTGCCCCTTATCCATTTTACTTCCAGGTTCGTGACAAAGTGTGCATTTTTCTGATCTCAGGATGTTGATTCGTTTCAGATGAGCTGCAAGGCAGTCATGGCCAGTGTTAAGTCTGAAGAAGGCTACAGCTTCTCTTCATGGTGTTAATTTATATTGATCCCAATTTAGCATCAATTTGGTTTCTGCTGTTTTCTTTGCCATTTCTTCATACCTGTTTTTGATAGTATTTTTCAAAATCCTTTTTGCTGACATAAAATCAGTCTGACTGACAGTGTAGTGTGGTACCTTTTTGGCTAATCTGTCTGCTTCTTCATTACCTGCTATTCCAACATGAGAAGGGATCCACTGAAATGAGATCTGTTTGAGGAGTCTTTGAAGGGTTTTTATCATACAAAAAAATTATTTCAGTTCTTTATTTTGAGGCTTATAATTTGACAAGACGGCTTGGATGGCTGCTTTTGAATCTGTAATGATAACACATTTTTGATAATCATTGTTTCTGCCTAATAACTGTTGTAGTGCATGTGAAATTGCTTTTATCTCTTCATCAAAGTTTGTTTTGGCCTACTGGGAAGTAGAGTGAGAAGAGAGATGAATGTATTCCTGCTCCAGTTCTATTTTCTTTGTCTCATGAGCCATCTGTAAATATTTTTAGCCATTGATTAGACGGATATCTTTCTTCTATTGTACAGAGGGCCAGTTGTTTTAGATCATGTGGTGAAGAGTCTTTCTTGCAGACCTCTTCTAGCAAAGTAAGATCTGTAGTCACTTGTATATGTTCAATGGGGTACATACAGATTGGTTCAAGTTTTATTTGCAGGTTGCTCTTATTGATATATTCTTTGGCGAGACTTAAGGGATCTTTTTGTGTTTTAAGATTGGGGCTAGAAACTGTTTTTTTGATCCATGTCATTTGAGGTAGTCTTTGTATACTGAGATATGCATTGGCTGTCTGATGTTTCATCTCTTCTTCTATTGGTAAGTTGTGGGTATATAACTGCAAGGCGGTTACAGGTGTAGTTTTTATTGCGCCTGTTATGATTCGTAGGGCAGTATTCTGACACCTCTCGAGGCGATCAATGCTTGACTGAGGTGCTGTAGAGAGTACTTCACTGCCATATTTTATGATAGGTTTGATGTAAGTATTGTAGGTTTTGTTGAGTGTGTCTTGAGTGCTTCCCCAAGTAGCTCCTGCTAGTCTCTTCAGTAATTTCATCCGTTTGCTTCCTTCATCCTCCACATGTTGTATGTGTTTGGTCCAGTTCATCTTCTTGTCCATGATGATACCTAGGTACTTTGTACTTTGTATTAGTATTTAGCTGTAGAATGAATTTGGATTACAAGCTGAATCTTATGCCTGTCGATTAATCTATAATTTTATAGAATTATGTGTAACGAAATGTACATGTGTTTCTTTTTATTAGGTATATGCCTGTTGGAAGCACAATAAATCCAAATGAATAAAAAAATTATGAGGCCGATAACCCAGATGTTAGGCTCCTTAGAACAATGATTATCATTACCATCATGATCTTCTTTTAGATTTAGTGAGGTCAACAATACCTCTAGAAAATGTATGCTACAACAAGGCATGCATTTGTAAATTCACATGTAAAGTATACCGTACCTAAAGAGTACACTAATTATTCCTTTAAATCATAAACTTTAAGATTTAGCGAGGCCAACAATACCTCTCGAAAATGTATGCTACAACAAGACATGCATTTGTAAATTCACATGCAAAGTATTCTTAAAGAGCACACTTATTATTCCTAAAGTAGAGTTAGTTGAAAGCAGGTTTCATTCTCGTAACATTGTCTATGTGGTTATTTTACTGGGACTTATGGAAATGGGAATATCTTTTATTGTATAATGTATATTGTATAATGAAGGTACAAAATGAAAATATAATTAAACTGAAAAGAGAGAAGGTATCCTTCATTTATACCATCCTGTCCTTCAGAAAAAGATGAAGATATACATGTAACTTCAATAGAATATAGACATTCCACTCACTTGTAACATGCTGAGAGGTTCATTGAGCGCTACAGGCATAGAGACCTGAGAGAGATCTTTGCCTATGTTCTTACACAACAAATTCCAAAGAGATAGGCCTTCCGTATCAGGCCGAGGGGCAGGCAATTTTGTGCGTCGTCCTGTCATGCATTTCATACTTGAGTTTCCACCACCACCAGCCACTAGCAACACAACAATGAACAAATGTTAAGAATGTACAAGAAAACACATATGACTCATTGAAAACATTCACTCCAGCTGAGGAAAATTTCCTTAAATCTATATTTGAGGTATAATCTAAATATTTAACTTTAAATTAAGAATATTGGACTTAATCCTCTTTCCTTCTATTGGTAAGCTATTCCAACAAACAGATTTCCCTGTATAATATCCTTCCCTTACAGAATCTTCTCACAAGGTGTTTAACATTAGTCACAAACCTCAATCAAACATGTGGCAGTGATCCCTTATCAACATCCTGTCATAAAAACTTAAAAAAATACACCTGTTACTAAATTAATAAAAGATAGTTCTACCAAAAAAAGTTTTGCCACTTTAACTTATACAGACCGCAGTATTTATACAGTAACAAGCATATTAAAAAAATACAAAATAGACATAGCCTTCAAAACCAATAATTCAAATTTTAAAAAATTCTTCAATTCCAGTAAAATCAACGACACGAATAAACACACGAAATCCGGTGTTTATGAGCTCAATTGCAACGAGTGCAAGGCCACGTACGTGGGACGAACAGGAAGAAGCTTCCGTATTCATTATAATGAGCATGTTTCTGCCATTAAACACAGAAAATTTTCAGCAATGGCGTCACACATGGAGGAATCCGGTCATAAATTTACAACCATACACAAGGACATGCACATCTTACATTACGTCAATAAGGGCAATTTGATGAACGTCTTGGAGGCAATTCATATAAATACATCCCAGAGATCAAATTATTCTAATAATTTAAACAACATCATTTTCGAGACAAACATATTATTCGATATGATGGCAGATCATGTTCTAAACGATAAAACACATAAACCGCCGTAGACCTTAAACCCAAATCAGTTTTTATTCCCTAAGCCTTAACCCTCCCCTTCCCCACCCACTTATCCAAACCACTTTGCCCCGCTCCCCACCGCCCCTCTCCTCGCCGAGCGGGCTGTTTACTTGTAACACCTGCCAGGCAAACGAGCCCAGTAGTAGCAGGCAGCTCTCACAGAGCGGAGCTTGACCTCCACATGATCTCGCAAAGCTGTCTTCATTTGACATCGGTAAGTAACCATTTCAAAAACATAAGCGATTAATACTTCACAATTTCTACTAAGATGTTTTATAAGTACAAAGCATTGCCCTAAATCCACCGTTTGTCTTCTTCAGGGCAAGAGTAACACTTTCAACAAAGACCAGATGCTAAGTTCTATTTGTTTTTCCGTAAGTTTTTCAAACCCGCTTTTATATTTTGATTTTTCCCGGAGTTGTTTCAACTGTTCTTTATATTCCGTTAACCTCAGTACTAAATATGATCAATCATTTCAGATACCGTGTGACAGAAGAGTTTTCAATTTATCAAAGACAGGTTGCCAAATGCCACATTTGTAACAAAGAATATGATCAAAATGTTCAGCAATCGCCGTTCAACCTCGTCTTCAGCCACATCAGTTCAAGTGTTTTAGGAATTTTTAACACAAGACATGCCACAAAAGGTGTCCAACAATATAATAATTATAGACATCGAAATGTCAATAAATGTGTCTGTCGTCATAAGTGTCAAATGACGTTCTTCATAATAACATAAAACAGAACAAGTGCAACATGTGCACCTGAAATTTGTGAACCATGATATTAGACAATGTTTTAGTGTTTTTAACCATTCATTGTGTAATGTGTATTTCCATGCCATCGTCAAGATTTTCGATTTTGTTTGTTCTAGATGTCTTCTAAATATAAGATTGTGGGCTGAGGAAGGGTCCAAAAGCGGGACTCGAAACATGTACCCCTGAAATGTGACAAAAATTAAAGTATTGAATTGGCGGAAAGATTGAAAATTCTTATTCTTCATACATAACACCACACCGAAAATCCATTAAACGTGGCCGGATACAATAACCATGACTTGATTATTTGTGGTCCTCCTTTTATTATTGCATGTGTGAAACATCAAAAAGACTAATATTGCTTTAAAAATGCCTTATATACAGAATAGATAGTACACCAGAGTCAAATTAGACACTTAAATTTAAATGTTGTCAGGTGATCCACTTTTTGTGCTGGTCAGTGTAGTTACACAAGGCTAATGTATACTTTGGAACACAAAAATATTAGTATGAAAAACGTAATTTGAAAAGAGGAAAATCTTGCTGTAATGGCAGTTATTGATTTCTAGGCCTATTTTCTGTTATGCAATATTCCACAAACCCTGTGGATCATCTGTTGAATTAAAATTTTCAAGAATAAATTATTTTTAAAATAACACTGCTATTTAATAAAATAAGAAAAACAAAAGAAGCATTCCACATAAAAAATAAAAAACAGCACAATTTTTAGCTGAATAATAACCATGCCTTTTGTATGTGCCTAACCATTAGTACAGTATAACCCCGATTTTGCGTGACCTTGATTTAGCGTAAACTTGCATTTAACAGAAGAAATTTCAAGTCCCGAAAATTATTCCATAAGTGCAATGCAATTTTATGTTCGATTTAACGTAATTCGCATTAAGGCAAAACCCGCATTTAGCATTAGGAAATTTTAAAATTCTTAAGTATTTAGTTCTATTCGTTATGGTAAAGCGACATTAAGAACCTATGAAAAAGACGTCATAAGTTCGTTAAGGATGATTCAAGGCAGAAAAGGAATTTAGAGTGCAGACGCTTAGCGATCGATATGATCATCTTCCATATCAATTCCTTGCTACATGCACGAGCGAGCTCGAACTTAGCCGACCGCGGCTGAAGACTAACGATGTACAGCGTGCTGACACTCACGCCGCTTCGGATGCTTGCACGCGGCCGAGCTCTGATGCAACACAATACGTAAAGACGAAATCATTGAGATTCGAGAAGACTGAACTGCGTCATAAGTTCGTTAAGAATGATTCAAGGCAGAAAAGGAATTTAGAGCGCAGACGCTTAGCGATCGATCATCTTCCATATCAATTCCTCGCTACAAGCGAGCTCGAACTTAGCCGACCGCGGCCGAAGACTAACAATGTACAGCGTGCTAACACTCACGCCGCTTTGCATGCTTGCATGCGGCCAAGCTCTGATGCGACGCAATGCGTAAAGTCGAAATCATTGAGATTCGAGAAGACTAAACTGCGTTTCTCTGCTATGTAACAGTAGGCCTACTTGCGCAATCTTCGAAACATACGAGCATGTTGGAGCGAGTGGTATAGCACAGATTTCCTCTATCTTCAAAGCCCAAACAATACAAGAGGAATGCACTTTCACTCGAGAGAAAAATACCGCTACTACGCTCGTACAAAAGCAAGCGCTTGCCGACTTCTGTAATGACTATATTTAGAACAGGCAAGTTAGACGTCGATAAAGACGATTATGATGCAAGACATGAAAGCAAAGAAGAAATAGCACAGAATTTGACTGTTGGTTAGGAAAACGGAGATCCAGTTGATATTGAGTGCGGGAGTGATGCAACGGAAATCCCGAAAGTTTCCCACAGTCAAGCTAGTGTCTCTAGTCACACTTATCTCTTATATAGAAAAATGAGATGAATTTTCCTTCTCCTATAATGTTTTCTTCTGAAATGTGCAATAGAAAATTAGAATAAATGATCTAAGAAGCAAAACGTGATGACTGTTTCTTTTGTGTAGGCATAAACCACATAGGCCTACCTCTAGCCTAGCATGTCTTATAGGACACTACAATCAAGTGTTATAATTATTATTTTGCATGTTAAAGCCTATTTCAATATTTTAACCAATAGTTTTGTTTTTACTAGGCTTAACAAAAATAACTGCGGACAATTCGCGGAAGTTCGTGCATTATTTACAGTTAATTAACAAGAGTGCACTGTATGTGGAGAGAGTGCTGCAGTTATTGATGAATCCTATCGAAACCTCGATTTAAGGTAAACCCCCATTTAAGGTTAAAAAATATCGGTCCCTAGAAAAACGTTAAATAGGGGTTCTACTCTAGTTGTTTTATTTGAGGGGCTTGGACATTGTTGTCATTTATTCCTGTGAACTTGTGTGTGTGCGTACGAGGCCTGTCTAATTAATATCCGACCTTGAATTTTCCCGCGCAACGTAGGATGTGAAGGCGGTGCCAATCACAACAGTGTAGGGAGAAACCTTACAGCGCATGTCTGATTTTTTCACCGCGTTCGTGTATCTTAGTCGCTGGCTAATGGCCGCCAAGTGAGGTACTGTTACAAGTGTTCATCAGATTGAAAATTCTCGCAAGATGACCGAACGAATTGAGCAAAGATACTGCATTAAATTTTGTGAAAAAATAGGTGATTCTCAAAGTGAAACAATTCGTAAATTCAGCGGGTGTTTGGAGACGATGCTATGGGGATAACACAAATTAAAGAGTGGTTCCACCAATTCAAAAATGGCCGCACATCGGTGGAGAGTGATCAGCATCCTGGGAGGCCACAAACAGCTCAAAATGCAACTGTTGTTGAGAGAGTGAGAAATCTGATAATGGAAGATCGACGTTTGACCCTACGAGAGATTGCCAAAGAAGTTGGGATCAGTAAGTATTCCGCACATGCAATTTTGCGTGATGTTTTGAAAATGTGAAGAGTGGCTGCAAAATTGACAGTTGCATCATGACAATGCCCCAGCACATTCATCACAATTGGTTCGGACTTTCTTGATGACACAGGCAATTCCAGTCGTTCGAAAAACCTCCCTACTCTCCAGACATGGCTCCTGATGACTTCTGGTTGTTTCCGAAACTGAAGACGGCATTGAAATGGTCTAGTTTTGAGAGCAGAGAAGAAATAATGAGGAATGCAACAGCGGAGTTGAACACCATACCAAAAGAAGCCTTCCAGAAATGTTTCCAGATGTGGAAGAAGCGGTGGGCTAAGTGTGTGGACGCACAAGGGGCCTACTTTGAGGGGGATTAGGGTCCCAATCCCCAGGTAAAAAATAGATTTTTCATGGCCAAAGGTCGGATATTAATTAGACAGGCCTTGTATATATATATATGACAAATGAAAATCCACAGCCTGCTTCCAGTCTCCAGTCTCCGACCGGGTCAGGAATGGAATGAATGAAGCCCCCATCTAGCGGCGAGGATATGAACTGTGCCGGCTGCCGAGGCCTGACGCACTCCTCTGGGGCAATGATTAAATGAATGACAGATGAAATGAAATGATAGTGGAGAGTGTTTCTGGAATGAAATATATGAAATATATATATATATATGAAATGTTGTATGATAACCTGTGTTATTGTGTGTGTGTTAGTAATTCAGGTAAGGATTGAAAACGAGACAGGGTGACCTTAAGTTAAGGGCCATCCCAGTATTTGCTTGGAGTAGAAGTAGAGGAAACCACAGAAAACCACTTCCAGGACAGCTGAGGTGAGAATCGAACCCATCTCATGTCAGCTTTGACCCCATTCCAGCCCACAGACCAGAATTACATTTCTTGGCAGAGCTGGGAATCGAACCCAGACCTCTGGGGCCACAGCAAAGAAAGCTAGTACACCATGAGGTGGTCCCAACAATATTAGTCAATTGTACTATATATTCCTTCCCAGTCACGGAGACCAAGATTAATGGCTGAGAGGACCTGACGCACTACCCATGCGTTACCCCATAATCTGCAGGCCAAATGGCTGGGCAGCGGTCACTTGGTAGGGCTAGGCTCCTTATGGGCTAGGTTCTTTTTCCCAAAGATATATTTGCCTTTACGTATCGACCTACAGTATTTATCAAAGGTGAATTTACATACATTCTCTTAACAGAAATGTTGGCGTTATTTTGTGATACACTGAAAAATTGTTACTTTGTGAAACAAATCGAATGATGAAATAAAAAAATTAGGAAAAGGTTTTTTCTTTTAACCAAATTTAGAAAATTTAGTTTTATCACAGTTTTATAGCAGTTTGAGAAATCATGTCTACTAATAACCATGTAGTCAATTTACGAGGGTCATTCCATAAGTCATGGCAACTGTCATATCATTCGATAATGCTACAGCATGGGAAATCCACGAAGTGAATTGAACCGTTAAGGCCGTGTGATATCTCAATGCCAACAGAAAATAGGGTTCGAGTACAGGAGTTAATGGCAAAGGTGCAAATGAAAACCACACAATGGAACTCTGTGTAAATTTGTTTTGCACTAGTACAAATGGAACACAAATCAATCAATTAACATCCAGGGCACCATTTCCAAGCATTGGAACACAGTTCAATAACAGACACGGACATGTCAAATCGGGCAGACAAGGGGCGCCCACTTCGCAGCATGTCTGCAGTTGCTGCGCGTCGATGTCGGAAAGCCTCTACCCAACGTGCAACTGTTCGGTAATCACCAACAGCTTCACACCGTGCTGCATGACACTGTAGCATTTCTGCCACAAAATCTTGTAGCACGGGCAAGCTCAGAATGAATGTGTATGGCACTGGTACATAGCCACCTGCACTTACAGTCGCCTTCTGTCTGGTGAATTCTGTGCTGTTTGTCGCGGGGTTTTGAATGTCTACACTGGAATTACTGTGATGCCATATGTTCGAAAGATATAACATAGTAGCCATGACTTATGGAATGACCCTCGTAGTTATGACTTCAAAACAACAATAATAAAAATAACTTGTCTGTTACATCTTGAAGCCAAGCAAACAATAGGGAATCTAGCACTGCTTCCACTCATAATAGACAACGGGAACAATAAACACTTACTGCTCTGAGCAGGAGTATATTCAGTGCCAATTTCACTGTTCTCACTGCTAACACTGCCCTCTTCACTAGTGAGGCTGCCTGCCTCAGACGATGTATCACTGACACCATCACGACCCTGTACTTCTAGCTGCATTTGATATTCTTCAGCATCAAAGAACTCAGAAGCACTCACACAGGACGAACTGTATGATAGTGATGCCTGAAGTGGTTTTTGCAGCTGAAACAGGTTTCCATACAGATCATTAAATCAGCCTGGTTTTTGCCGAGTGCCCGGAGATTCAAATGTGCTGTAAGTTTCTGACTTTGTGATTTAACATAAAATATCTCTGCTGAATTTAATTTTATTATTAGTTGAGTGCCAATCATTTATAGAAATGATAAATTTTATAGGTAGAGCAATAATCTTAATATTGTGTCATGAGGCAATGAAGCTTGTTTGACAATATACCATGATGTGTGTCTTACCAACACATCTGAAAAGGATCATACACAGTATGTATATATAGGTTTGCGCTTGTTATACAGTATATACTGGTAATACTGAAATGATTCTGAAACTATTTGGTACATTTGAGAATGCTGCAACGAAAAAATAAATAAGCAAGCTAATGAATGTGTAAGCCTAGACACCACAGAATTTTGCAGTAGTAATAAAAGTGATAAATTGGTTATTGAAAAGAAAATGCAATTTCTTTGTTGGTTGGTTCTTAAGTTTAGGGGCTGCGACAACGCGGTCATGTAGCCCCGTGTGAATAGGATGGTAACAGTATCTAAAATTGCAATATTTTTTATCACCATTTTTTGTGATAAATGTCTTTAAAAGAAAAATAAATCAGTTTATCGGAAGAAAAAAAAAAGGCGAAATTTATTGGCATTTTGTATTCAATACTTTTATAATAAGCAAAAATATTTGCCATAATAGCAAATTGTTTTGATCTGTATTGACAGAATAACTAAGAAAACACTTAAGTTAATTATACGCCAAATGAATACTAATAATAACACACATAATGTCTACAATTTATAGATCACTAGCAGGTACCAGCGGCGTCGCTCGTGTCATATTGTTATTCAATGAAATGCAGGTTTAACCCTGTTAACACCCCTTTAGAACCTGAATAATCAAAAATCCCTCCTTAGTAGACGTTTTCGACACACAACAAACATATCCCCAAAATATCATTCTTCTAACATTAATAGTTTTGGTTGGTCGATGAGAGTGAATATCCAAAAATCCTTCCTTAGTGGACATTTTTCTTCCAGAATTTCACCCCTCCCGTGGCCCCTTAAATTGGATTTATGAAAAAACGGTCGAACACCTATTTATTTATTTTTTTATATTTTTATTAAGCCAATTGTTTTCCTCTGAGTTTCAAACTCCTCGCCTATGTCGTTTAAGAGATGCACACTCCATTAGGAATCCTTCAACCCCCACTTTTCACCTCTTTCACTCATAATATACACCACATCGAAAAACCCTCAGACATGTGTCTTCTTATTCTTAATGATGAGTGAATATGCCGAGTATCGCATCCCCCCAAGGAAACCAATCGGGAGATATTGTTATTCAATTAAATGCAGGTCTACCCCCTTAACACCCCTTTAGAACCTGAATATCCAAAAATCTCCTTCCTTAGTGGACGTTTTCGACATACAACGAACATAACCCCAAAACTTCATGTTTCTAACTTCAATAATTTTGGCTGGGCGATGATGAGTAAGTCAGGACATTTTCTTTCATTTATTTTTCCGAATTTTACCCTCTCATGAACCCCTTAAATTGGAGTTATGAAGAAAAAAAAAAGGTCGAACACCTATTTACTTATTTTTAAGCTGTTCTTCCCCCCTGAGTTTGATGATTGAGTTAATCAGTTAGAACACTTTCTTTCCTGTTTTTTTATTCCAGAATTTCATCCCTCTCCAAGGGCCCCTTAAATTGGACTTCTGAAAAAACGGTCGAACACCTATTCACTTATATTTTAAGCTTTTTTTTTCACCCGCTGAATTTCAAACTTCTCGCCTATGTCGTTTAAGAGATACACGCTCCATTAAGAATCCTTCAACCCCCAATTTTCACCCCTTTCACCTCATAATATACACCACACCAATAAACCCTTAGACATATGTCTGCTTATTTTTAATGTTTAGTTTATATGCTGAATATCACATCCCCAAAGAAACAACTCATGAGATATTGTTAATCAATTAAATGCACGTTTACCCCCTTAACACTTCTTAAGAACCCGAATAAACAAAAATCTTTCATTAGTTGACGTTTGGGACAGAGCGAAAATATTCCCAAAATTTAATGTTTCCTACTTCAATAGTTTTCGCTGGGCGATGATGAGTGAGTGAGACAGTCAGGTCATTTTCTTTCAATTATTTTTACCAGAATTTTACGCCCTCACCATGCGCTCCTCAAATTGGATTTATCAAGAAACGCTCGAACACCGATTAACTTATATTTTAAGCTGTCTTTTTCCCCTGAGTTTGATGAGTGAGTCAGTCAGTCAGGACACTTTCTCTCCTTTTTTTTTCTAGAATTTCACCCCACCCCATTGGCCCCTTAAATTGAATTTATGAAAAAAAAACTGTTGAACACCGATTTACTTATTTTTAAGCTGTTCCCCCCCCCCCCGCTGAGTTTCAAACTTCTCGCGTATGTCGTTTAAGAGATACACGCCCCGTTAGGAATCCTTCAACCCCCACTTTTCACCCCTTTCACCTTATAATATACACCACATCGAAAAACCCTTAGACACATGTCTGCTTATTTTTAATGATTAGTTTATATGCCGAGTATCACATCCACAAATGAAACCACTTGCGAGATAGTTATTCAATAAAATGCAGGTTTAACCCCCTTAAGACACCTTTAGAACCTGTATATCTGAAAATCCTTCCTTAGTGTATGGTTTTGACATACAACGAACATATCCCAAAAATGTCATGTTTCTAACTTCAATAATTTTGGCTGGACGATGATGAGTGAGTGAGTCAGGACATTTTCTCTCAATTTTTTTTTCCAGAATTTGAAGCCTCACCATGAACCCCTTAAATTTAATTTATAAAAAATAAACTGTCGAACACTTATTTACTTATTTTTAAGCAATTTTCTCTCCCTGAGTTTGAAGAGTGAGTGAATCAGTTAGGACACTTTCTCCCCCCCAAGAATTTCACCCCTCCCCATGGGCCCCTTAAATTGAATTTATGGAAAAATACGATCAAACATCTATTTACTTATCTTTTAAGCTTCTATTTTCCGCTGAGTTCAAACTCCTCGCCCATGTCGTTTAAGAGATACACGCTCCGTTAGGAATCCTTCAACCCCCACTTTTCACCCCTTTCACCTCATAATATACACCACATCGAAAAACCCTCAGACACATGTCTTCTTATTTTTAATGATGAGTGTATATGCCGAGTATCACATCTCCTAATGAAACCAATCGGGAGATACTGTTATTCAATGAAATGCGGGTCTACCCCCTTAACACCCCTTTAGAACCTGAATATTCAAAAATCCTTCCTTAGTGCGCGTTTTCGACTTACTACGAACATATCCCCAAAATGTCATGTTTCTAACTTTAATAGTTTTGGCTGGGCTATGATGAGTCAGTGAATCAGTCAGTCAGTCAGTCAGTCAGTCAGTCAGGACACTTGTTAGCCTACTTTTCACATTTTGCAAAAATGAGGAAAAAGTAGACATGAGATCGATCCAGGAAAATGTGTGTCTGTCTGTCTGTCTGTGTGTGTGTCCCCCCCTATCAACTCCTAAATGGCTGCAGCAATCAAAACCAAATTTAGTATGAGTAAAGATGTGCACCGGAATATCTCACGTCCATATTTGAAAATGATGTCAGTGCTACCAACTGCTGAAAAAACACACTAGAAATTTGAGCTCCATGTTGGATATCTCGCAAGGTATGCATAGGAGCTATTCCAAAATTGGTACACATGCAGATAATACTATTTCAGTTTAATTTCCAGGTGGCCAACAATGACAGTGTTGCCAAAATAATTTTAAGCCTTCTGATAGGTCCAATGTTTAAATGCATATAACTTCTACACTATCAATTGGATTTCAACCAAATCTGGTATGTAATATATGTACATAAACAGATATAATTGAGCGTATTCTTAAGAGCCACCAGGGCTGCCAACTGTTAATAATTGCTCTCTCTATTTTTTTTTTATCCAAATACCAATATATCAGAAAATATGCAAGCCAACAGCTTTAAACTATGCACACGTATATTCTGACATTTTAGATTAATTTGGAGTAACTTATATACATCACTTCTACCAACATGATTATAAGCCTGCTGATAGTACCAATTTTTAAATACATGTAACTTCTATACTGTCAGTTGGATTTCAACCAAATTTCGTATGTGCTATGTGTACCATAACAGATATGACTGTAAGTATTGTTAAGAGCAATCAGGGCTGCTAACTGTTAATAAATGCTGTCTATATTTTTTTTACCCTAATATCAATATATCAGAAAGTATGCAAGCCAACAGCACTATACTTTGCACCTGACATTGTAGATTAATTTGGAGTAATTTATACAAGGCAGTGCTGCCAACATGATTCTATGCCTGCTGATATGTCCAATTTTAAAATACACGTAACTTCTATACTAACAAATGGATTTCATCCAAAATTGGCACAACAAGATATAATATTTCAGATTATTTCTGACCAGCTCACGCATGGTATTGTTGGCAACATGCTTCTACGCGAGCTGATAGATCCAGTGTCTAACTGCATGTAACGTCCATTGGACTTCAACCTAATTTTGTATTCTGTACCTTAAAAGATGGAACTAAGAATATATTCAGTCACCAGGACTGCCAACTGTAGTGCTCTATTAGGCTACATTATACCAGGTATATTTTGAACTAATTTGATATTTCGATATTACCAACTTAATTTTGTCATTATTCTAGATAGGTTCATATACTGTAGAATAATCATTGGCATGAAAAGTAGGCTGTATAGTTCTTCACGGAACTTCTTGTTTTTATATAAGAGATTTGAAGTGTACATGTTTCGAAACAACAATGGTTTCTTCTTCAGCACAATTGAGGGAGAAAAACTTATTCTAAGGAAAAACTTAAATTAAAAATGTATATCCTTAAAATACGTCTTAAAAGAATAATTTTGAAAAACATTTATTCTTTTAAGACGTATTGTAAGGATATCCATTTTTAATTTAAGTTTTTCCTTAGAATAAGTTTTTCTCTCTCAATTGTGCTGAAGAAGAAACCATTGTTGTTTCGAAACATGTACACTTCAAATGATCTATAAATTGTAGACATTTAAGTGTGTTATTATTAGTATTGATTTGGCGTATAATTAACTTAAGTGTTTTCTTAGTTATTCAATACTTTTTGAAAAATATTCCATGCACCTTTCAAATTATAAACACGACAGCCACACTTTGCACTAATGCTTGATAATAAGTAGTTGTGAACAGTACCTCTTACTGAATCACAAAATAGGAGTAATCGAGCGTCATATGACTGGCTGTTTTTTAGTATTGTAAATCACGTGGTTATCCCCACTGTCTACTACGAGTATTACAACTTCACGCCACACTATCATATAGCCAATAGTAGCAAGGCATCATTCCCTCAGTCTGGTTGCCTGTGCTGAGCCATATCGAACCACCTAGACAAAGGAGAGTTTACAAAAATATCAGTGAACTTAGCTCTTCCCAGGCCTGATGACATACTTCATTAAATTGGTTGTTTGAAATCACGTTCTCCATCTGTTTTAAAAGCACAAGAGTTGGTTGAAAAAGAGTTTAAGGTTGCAGAAGAATGGCAACAGTGGAACAACGCAGCTCCGAAGGAATGACAGCCACTACTTTGTACCCAACACCCACCAGCAGGTTTTGATCTGCCATGTAAAACATGGGTTGCCCTTAACAAGGTATGAACCAACCATGGGTGGGGGGCGGGGGCTTGTTGTTGTATAAATGGGGCATGAAAATGTCACCCAACTGTGACTGTGGTGTACCAGACAGACCATCTGTCATATTGTTACAGTGTTTTGAAACAGAGCATACTTGGGACCGCTGGAAGACTTTGTGCAAGCCTCTACAAAGGCTATAGAGTGGCTGGACAATTTAGATTTAAAACATTAAATTTATCAGGTGCCTAGTTGATTGTTCTTAAGATGTGTATTGTTTGTAATGTGTTATATAGTTGGTGTATTTTGTCATACATTTAATTAATAATATTCCATCAGTGCCCACACTAAATATGAATTCTTGCCGTTTATGATAGTGTTTGGGTCAAATATGGCAATAAAATTTCCAAATAAGCATACATTTATGAAAAATTAACATCTACCCCTTTGGAATATTTATTCACTGTGTGACTTGAAATGAAGATGTATTTTTCATGATTTATACATTCACAATGCAACTTAATTTTTTTGGGGTAAAATTGGCATTTGGTCTCAGTTTCAATTATAGACATAATAATTTCACTTACTGCAAGAGAGAACAAGTTAGTGTTGAGCTCATAATTATTCCAAAATTCATGCAAGAAATAATATTGTAGTTATTTCAAATTAACAAATTAGTGAAAGTCCTACACTTACCACTTCTGAAGCGGGACCTACAGATGACAGGTCACTAAGGTCAGCTATTTCGTGCACTCGGGATAACCGGGAGCGCAAGTCTGTATTCTGCTGCAAGGCATGGTTGAGAGAGTTGCGCAGTGTTGCTATCATATTGCTAGCTGCAGTGCCCCCAGCACTCAGGAAAACATTACCATCAGACTCCAAAGCAGTCTTAAGCCGGTCCCGCTCAGTGGACAATGTGTACAGGGCTGACTTGAGACTGCTGTGGACTGTAAAAGAAGTACAAACTTTGTTATACTCAACACAATAGTAGAAAAAAAACTAATCATGTTTATGGTTGCTTGGAGCATAAGTTGAGAATTGAAAAGATGCAAATTTATGGTGATTCTGTGTACGATAGAAAAGTAGTTACTTACTGCAAATCAAAATCAAGGGGTTAAATTTGAAAATCATACCAGGTTTTTATGCAGTTCTGTCACATATATGTATATACACAGTTGAATTCGCATGTCCTTGTGAGGTTGGGTACCAATAGCATGTAGTTCACACCAGTGGAAATGAAGCACACCTAAGCAACACCACCAATGCACACACTCCAATTGTAACAGTACTAATGAGCAAGTTCCATGGTAGAGCTGTGGTAGCATTAGAGACAGATAAACATGACAACCAACTAGGGTTTGACTCTCTGCTGTCTGACATTCCCCTCCCAAAAAATTGTCTATCAATAAACAGTGCATAACACGAACAGAACTCTCTGAAAATTATCAACAGGCATCTTATTATATTATATTCTTACATTAAAAAAAAGCGTCCAACATCTTGTGAAATCACATATCTTGTTTCTTGTCACTTTCTTATTCTTTTTATTATGGTTTATTACATATTTTTTCATTATCATTGTAATGTTACAGGTTATCCTTGGTTTGATCTCTTTTGTCCAATAAATACATGAGATAATCAATAGAACACAAAATGATTAAAATTTATTTTCCAACATCATTTGTCACATGCAATTTCTTCATACAGCCAATCATGCGGAAGTACAAATATCCCTTTGCCATTGTACTACAAAAATTATTTCTAGCCTAGATTGGTGCCCTAATGGTCTTGGACGTAAATACATATCTTTATGAAATTATATGCAGCCGTTCACATGTGATGCACAATCTTACAGACAGGAACAGAACCAATGCAACTTTTTACTGACATGAAACACACAGAAAACATAAAATGTACTGACCAAACATTTTTAAAGTTTTATTAATAAGGGTTGTGTACTTTGTATTTTTGTGACCCACTAAACACCCCCACAAGACCTATCAGTGGGTCATGACCTACGGGTTGAGGAACATTATCTTAAGCTTTTCCACGAGTGCAAGAAGTGACATTACTTGGTGGCTGCTTTGACTAATGATCTTTTGTTAAGCACATTTGTGCGAAGACATTTTTATTTAGAATAACTACCCATAAGTCCAACCCCTCGTCCACGTAGTGGGAGACGGGCAACGGCACAAAGTAGGGGATCGCCTGTAGGGGCGAAGTACAGTGGGGACTTCGTGTGCCCCGGGACCGTTACGGTAGCTGTGAAGGTCCTACAGGAACCCTGAAAAGTGACGGCTAACGGGGCTCTGGTGAAGCTACGATAGGCCCAGCAAGCCAGTAGTGGATGAAACCAAATGCTTTCAAAAATGGAACGAGCCTCGGACATGATGGATTTAATAGACGACGACACGGCTGTACACACGGACTAAGATTTGGAACATTAAACATAACAACGCTGACGGGGAAGGTGGAGGAGATAGTGGATATGATGGAAAGAAGGAAGTTGGATTTATTGGGATTGGCAGAAACAAAGTGGAAAGGGGAAGGAAGGAGAGAACTGAGAAAAGGCTAATGACTGTACTGGAGTGGGAACGAAGAGGGAAAGAGGAATGGAGTGGGAGTAGTAGTAAGAGATGGTTTAAAAGAAGAAGTGAGGAGAATAAGTGATAGGATGATGAAAGTGAAAGTAGCACAGAGGGGAGAGACCATAGAAATAGTGCAAGTGTATGCTTCACAAGTAGGCTGCGCCTCCGAAGAGAAGGAGGAGTTTGAAGAGGAATTGCAGAAGCAGCTGATAGGAAGAAATGTGATTGTTATCGGGGATCTGAATGCCCATGTAGGAAGAGAAAGACAAGGTTATGAGAGTGTTCTAGGACTAAAGGGTTGGGGCGGAAGAAATGAGGAAGGAAAGAGACTGTTGGACTTCTGCCAGAGGAACAGCCTGCTAGTTGGGAACTCCTGGTTTAAGAAAAGAGAGAGCCACACAATCACATGGAACAGTGATGACTTGACCAGGAAATCGGTAGTCGACTATATACTGTATGAGAAAGAACTAAATAAGAACATCACGGACATCAAGGTTATACCATCGGAGAACCTGGATAGCGACCATCGATTGCTTGTAATGAACCTGAGAGGGAGTAAGGAGAAGAAAGGGACTGAGAACTATGAAAGACGTATAAGGATATGGAAACTGAAAGAAGGGGATAGAAGGGTCGAGTACCTCAAAATGGTAAAGGAAGGAATTCCAAGAGATGAAGAAAGAGGGGTGGAAGAGGAATGGGCTAGATTTAAGAAGACACTAGTAAGTGCAGCAGAAGCAGTATGTGGGAGGACAAGTAGTAAGAAGAGGTGGAAGGAAACACCATGGTGGAATGAGAAGACAAAAGATATAGTAAGGGAAAAGAATAGAGCCTTTAGGGTAAAAGCACCAGTCGTTGACACCCTTAAGAGAAATTTCTACTTCATTTCAATCTACTCCTGTTCATTTTCCATTTGAACCTCCTTCTGATGTGTTAATATAATCTACAGTCTGTTCTCTTTTACAGGATATATTTGTTTTAACTCTAACCTTAGTTGTTAGCTGGAATATTTCATTTGTTTCAAATGTAAAAATTCAACCAGTCATTGACACGCCAGAAATCTCAAAACACCAATAGATGACACCTTTCAGAACCAATGGTTAACAGTTAAGGAAAATAACTAGGCTAGGCTAAATTCATTATCAATTTTATTAGAAATAAGCACAAGAATATAACTAATAATAAGTGACTAAAATATAACTAAATTACTTATATTGTCAATGATATCAGATACTTCAACTCAAAATTACAAAAGTTCCTAATAAGGAATAAGTCTTACATAAACACACAGCAGCATCCTCTTGATACCTTACATTGTATTAATATATCACAGATAGGCTATCTCAACCACACAGATAAATTGTAGTTATAATTGTTGGTACAAAAATTACACAGCTTAAATCAATTGTATTTCTAGAAACGACTTATCTGCTGCTTCAGTGAATGATCTACCAATCCACATCAACTGAACAAGGGAACTGGTAATGGGTCGTTGAGCTTGGCTTGCCAAAAGTTAATGGGTTAGGTAGAATTTGAAGGATGTCATCCACAGAGACATTCCTTTTATCACTTTCATTTTTAATGAAAACATTTCTTAAACGATTGAGGGGGTTGAGAGTAACCGCTGTGGCACAATTTTCATCAAGAACCTCTGTTATTTGAAGAACATATTTGAAGTATTTCTTATTTTTTCTTATTTGATAAACAACAAAAGCTCCTTCTTGGATTGTTTTACAAGTACCATCATCAGGGCAAGACAATGTCTTGATAAACTTCCTCTCACTTAATAGAGGTTTTTCCACTGGCTCATTCACTGTTACAACACTGCCTTCACCTTCCAATTCAGGGGAAGTTTCATTGCAAGTCACTGGATCCAACTTTGGGGACAATGGAAAATCTTCGACACCATCTTCGTGCTGAAGGTCGAAATCTTCAGTTTCGGACTGGTCTGTGAGATGGAGACTCACATCATCAATACTGCTTCCAGACGGAATCCATTCTTCTTCTTCTTCTTCCTCCTCTGAAGATATTATTTCACAATGCTTCTTCCTTTTCCTTGCAGTCTTCTTTGCCATATTTTTTAATTTCATTGCTTCTTCTTTTTGTTCCTTCTTCTTTTGCCTTTCAATAGCCTTCAGTTTCTTGCTTTCGTCTAAATCTAACTTTTTCTTTAATTTGTTCTTGTGGTACTCCTGCCATGACTTTGAAGTGACAACGGATGGTAATGTTTCTCTTTTCCTCTTTTTCTGCACCGTAGAAACATCTGGCCAGAAAAGTACATTTTTAAATGGACTGGGGACATTATTAGGGATCCGTTTGTGTGTTGTGTCAACAGTTTCTCTGGTTGATGGTACTGCATCTTCATTCCTAGGAATACTGTCTGGTGTCGAATCTATAGTTTTGTTGATTGATGGCACTACACCTTCATTCCTGGGGAACCTGTTTGGTGTTAAATCGATAGTTTTGCTGGTTGATGGCACTGCATCTTCATTCCTAGGGATACTGTCTGGTGTCGAATCTATAGTTTTGTTGGTTGATGGCACTACACCTTCATTCCTGGGGAATCTGTTTGGTGTTACATCGATAGTTTTGCTGGTTGATGGCACTGGTTCTGGTGATTCTTCATGCTCAGTCAAATGATCGATGCTTTTCTCAAGTTGTGGGATCACCCACAACCTACTCTTGGTTTTGATCTCTCTCCATGCATAAAATAATGATGTATCCTTTACTTCTCCTTTCCATTCTTCGACTCCTTGAAAAGTTGATAATTTTTCTTTCCCAATGATATTTTCCAATACCTTAAGTGCTGTATTGTTCTCTTTCACATCAACTTCTGAAATTATATTTGCATTTTCATTTCTATAAGGTAATTCATGGTCTATCACAGTGGATGGATTCCATGGCACCAAACCACACTTCCTAAAGCCATTCTGAATGGCTGTGAAAGGGATGTCATTAAGAACCGCTTTTAGAATTGGTGCAAAATCTTTCTTTTTCAGAATCGGCGAATCCATATTTTCTATTCTCCATGAATGAACTTTCTCTTTCCAGCGGCCTTTCAATGATCTAAAAACTGAAACATCCATCGGCTGTATCAGATGTGTTACGTTGGAATGAAGAGCTATTAAAATTATCCCTTTTTCAGAACAAAATTCACTAGTGTGGAGAGTCATGTGTGAGGAATGCCCATCGAGGAAAAGAATTACAGGAAGATCGATGTTTTCGCTGATCAGCCATGGGTAGAATACATTGCTGACAAACTCATAAAAAAGTGCTCCGGTCATCCATCCACTTTCTGAACGACCTATTCCCCAATCTGCGGGAATGCTGGTTGCAATTTCTGATGGGATCCTTTCATATTTAAACACAATTAATGGAGGGGCCATCACACCTGCTGCACTAGCTGTTATCATGACAGTTAAACATTCCTTGTCATCTGGATTCACTTTTTGGTAAATCTTCTTATCTCCTTTCTTAGCTAAAATTTTCCCTCCTTTTGGATTCAAAAAGACTCCTGTCTCATCGGCATTAAATACCCTCATTGGATTAGCTAGGGCGTCCAAAACATTTTCATCACGCAGGAAATTATATATTTCTCTGTACCAGTTTTGTAGGTCTTCTGCCGACACCAATGCCCGCGATGTTGTCAGGTTTTCTGGCGTTCGTAGGGAAATCGTTGGGTGCCTGTTCAAAAATGATTTAAACCACTTGCGGCCAGATTTGAACTGGGATTTCCTATTTAATTGAGTTAAAAGTTGTTGAACGCTGTTTATTAACTCCTCTTTCACAATTGGAAAACCGGCCTTTGCCAAGGATTTTATCCAAGTCACGAGCACCTCTTCCTCCTCTGGGGATAAAATGGGGTTTGGGCCCATTCGGGATTTCTTAATTTTGCCCTGTACCTTATACATAAGGGTAATTCTTGGCACACCATGCCGTTTAGCAGCTGATTTTACAGAAGAGCCATTTTTTACGACCTCCATTGCTTCCTCCATTTGCTCCGGAGCATAATTCCGAATGTTCCTAGACTTTTTACTCATTTTGTGGCCTAAAACGAAAGATAGCTCTATATTAGTCAAAAGACCAAACCTTACTGACCAAACACATTGATAAAATAGGCTAAGTAAATAAAGATATAGGAATTTGGAATCAATCGCCAATAGTTGACACCCCAAAAACCTAAAGTTGACACCCCGTGTCATCCTTTGGTATAGGTCATTCAAATGATCCAAAAGGACTACCAAAAATATCAAAATTTAAAGTATATTCTGACAGTAACAAAAATATTTCAAATTGAAATCATATGGGAAACACCCATTATTGACAGGGGGTGTCGATTAAGGGTTACAGGCAGGATTTAGTGAACCAATAATTGACACCCAAACCTAACCCTACTTTTACCCGCCTTTTTTCTATTGTGAACACAACAATGGAAAGAACATCTGTTTATCTTCTCTACTGCATATCAGGATTATCTGAAGTAAGCCAACACGAGGAAATATAATTACTAAAACAAACTCACCTGCTTAAGAAAACCGACAAAGAAAGCATGTGCTGCCCTATCTTGCAACAGTGACCATAACTGAACTACGTCCCTCTCCAACCCATAACACCTCATCTGACTAGTTTTCAGCCAGTACCACCAGATGGCTCCCAAGTAGTTGCCGCCTAAATTTGAACGCAACAGGCAGGCATCACTCCTTATTTTTAATGATTGTTTCCCAGAGTGTCAACTATAGGTGACCATGTCAATGACTGGTGCTTTTACCCTAGGAGGTGGTATCAAAATAGGACGGTAGAGACAAGGGAAGAGTACCAGGAAAGAAAGAAGGAGGCGAAGTGAGTAGTGGCTGAGGAGAGAAGAAAGTGGATGGAAGAGTGGACAAAGATGATGAAGGAGGATAGTGAAGGTACAAAAAAGGTCCTGTAAGGGATGGTAAAAAATAAGAGGCGGAAGGATCCTACGGATTATGTTAGAATGGTGAACAAAAGGGGACAAGAGATAGAAAATAGGGAAGAACTGAAGAAAATGTGGAAAGAATATTTTGAAGAACTTCTGAAGCCAAATGGAAAAGATGGTGAGGAGGAAGAAATCGGGGAAAAGGAAGATGAACTGCCAACAGAAAAGGACTTAACATGGAAAGAAGTGGAAGATGCAGTGAACAAGATGAAAGGAGGGAAGGCACCGGGTGTGGATGAGTTGAGTGTGGAGATGGTGAGACATGGAAGGAAAGGAAGACCCCAGAGGACTGGAAAAAAGGAATAATTTTTCCGATCTTCAAGAAAGGTAGTAGAAAAGATTGCAGAAACTATCGGGGAATAACACTGATGAGTCATTGTGCAAAGATCTTCGACAAAGTTTTGGAAAAGAGAATTAGGACATGGATAGAAGGAGGGATGAGGGAAGAACAACATGGCTTCAGAGCAGGAAGGTCCACAGTGGATTTGATTTTTGCTGTAAGGCAGTTACAAGAACAGCACTATGAGTATGGAACAGATCTAATGGCCTTCCTGGACATTGAGAAAGCATATGACAGTGTATGCAGAAACAAAGTATGGAAGTCCCTGGAGGATAGAGGAGTAGAGAAATGGACTATAAAGAGGATAATGGAGATGTACAAGGGAAGCGTGAGCTGTGTGAAAGTGGGAGGAGAGAGATCAGACTGGTTGGAACAGAGAAACGGCCCGAAACAAGGAAGTGCACTGTCACCGTTACTTTTCATTGTGGTGATGGATGACATAATGACCCGAGTGGCACAAGTAATTGGGGAAGGAATGATTAAAGCAATGGTATTTGCAGATGATTTGATGATTTGGGGAAACAAGGAGGAGAAGGTACAGGAACAGTTGGACGTGTGGGAAGGAATAATACAAGGATATGGGATGAAATTTAGCATAAATAAGAGTGAGATGGTGATCACAACAAGGAAGAAGGAAAGAACCACAACGGAAATATCAATTGGTGGGGAACAACTGAAGAAAGTGGAGAGTTTCAAGTATCTGGGAAGCCTGATACAAGATAACGGAAGAAACGATAGAGAAATAAATGAGCGGGGGAGGCAGGCAGAAGCATTTCGGAGGAGTGTGAGAAGCATGTTATGGAGCAAGGATGTCCCTCAGAACAGCAAGAAGATCATATATCGGACGTACTTTGTCCCTATCCTGACGTATGCCTCGGAGACCTGGGTTATGAAGGGAAGGGAGAAGAGCAAAATACAGGCCAGTGAGATGAGGTTCTTGAGAAGCAGTATTGGAGCTACAAAGATGGACAGAATAAGAAATGAGAGGACCAGATAATTAATGAAGGAGGAACCATTACAGGATGGTATAGAGAAATCTAGACTTAGATGGTATGGACATGTAAAACGAATGGAGGAGAAGAGGATACCCAGGAGAGTACACGAGACAAAGTGGGAAGGAAAGAGACCGAGAGGAAGACCGAGAGACAGGTGGCTGAAGGGGGTGGAAGAAAGCGTGAAGAAGAGAGGAGAAGACTGGACAAGGGTGGAGGCTGAGAGATGGTGGGAAGACAGAAGACGTTGGAGAGGCTTGTGTTCCAAACAGACCCGGCCAGTGGCTGGAAACTGTGCAAGATGATGATGACCTGATCAATAGGCTACAGGTTACCAACATAAACAAAGCATATACAGTAGAAGAAAGAACAAATTTTAAAATGACAATCATACCTGACAACCTTTCAAACTGAAAAATCGGGAGATTTTGAAGACGAACGATGTCAAATCATATTTCTTCGCCATAGTATATTACCGAGGAACCGACAAAATCACTCAGATCAAAAAATCACAAGAGCCTACCGGCATATTAATGCCAACATGTAAGTTATACATTTATAATTTCACGTGATAAACAGATACAATATTCCTCTCACCCTCAGGCTATTATGAAAACTTCTAGGAACACGCGCAGAATTAACCATCGACTATTTCAAACACAGAGATATTCAAATCCAACTAAGCGGGACACGTAGCTATCGAGAATTATCTATAAATTACCGATACGAAGCGAAACTGCGGTATCGAAACACACTTCAACACATGTAAAATCGACCTGTTCGATGGATGACTGGAGTTTGTCATCTCGCACTTTTAGTCCGAAATTACTCGCACGATTTTTTGAAAAATCGGGAGATGTAATACTTTAGGCGGGAAGGCAGGAAAAATTGTGTAAAATCGGGAGTCTCCCTTCTAAATCTGGAGCGTTGGCAGATATGCATAATGATTATAAGTATATAGCCTCTAATATAAAACAAAAAAGAGTTTACAATAATAATTAAGAAAGTGTGGAATAATTTTTTAAAATATCAGGTTTTAGTATTACTGTATATACTCGTACATGGTTCCTGAAGATCTAGATCAACCCTTTCAGAGTGTAAAGAGCGGCATCCTTGCAAATCTGTGGCTGGATCCCTATGGATTTGAACAACTGGGCAACAGATTTCGGGATTGTCTCACGACTTCCTATCGTCCAAGTTGCATACAACTACACCAACCACTTGAATTTTTAGAGAGCATTATTTCTAATACTCTCTATTTCCCAGTGCTCCTCTGATGTCCCTACTCATTTTCCTTTGAGAGTCTGTGGAATTTTTCCTGAAGCCTGAGTGATTCAATATACCATGTCTTTTCTTGCCTCAAAGAGTGGATGGAAATTATATGATTATTTGAATCCCTGTTCAGAATATCACAGACATTTACATGTTGGAGAGTGACTTCCCAATCGGCTTTGAAGATTCCCCAGCCTTGAAGCCGGGGAGAAGATCTAAACATTGAATTGGGTGTGTCTTACTCCTTTATATATTTCACCTTCACTTTTGTTTACTCACAGACAACATGCAGAACAGTTTTCATTTACAGCACTAAGTAATTAACATATAACAAGAAAGGAAAAAAGATTATTAACTCTTACTGTCTTTAGCTAATATGGCGAAGTCCTCCCGAAGTTGATTGTCAGGGGTGCTGGAAGGCTTGCTATCAGCTGCAGTAACAGTCACAGCAGCTGCAACATTACCAATAGGCAGCAAGTGTTCAGGCCCAGGTAAGCTCTGTGGACGTGCTGCTGCTGTCGCTGAAGGTAATGATGAGTTACTACTACTTAACGCTCCCTGCATCCCAGGTGTGCTTAGTCCTGAATATGAACATGTCTGCAAGCAAGGAGGAGACAGTTTCTTCACTATAAATTTTTTATTACAAAATAGCTTCAAAAGATAAGGTAACAAGAACTCATAAGGAGAAATTTTGTATTACAGACAGATGTGAGGATACACAGTAGTTGGGCATTGAAGAGCATTACTATTCAGCATAGTATTTATTCTGATCCAAGCACTTTTTCCGATGGTATACCAAGGCATCTTCAAATCTGACATGGGAGAAATCTGCATCCAGTCCCTGAAGCAATGTTAAATTACACCTAGCTGGTAAGTGTCTTACAGTCACTGGCAGCATTTACTGTCTGTCACTCCCCTGGTGGGGAAATCATCCAGAAGCACACACATCCTTTTGGTCCCAAAAGATCACCACCATAACTTTCTTCACAGATGGAACTGTTCGTACTTTCTTGCGTGGTGAACTCATGAGGTATTTCCATGACATGGATGCTCACTTTATCATTGACATCACTTAATGCACCTAAAATAGACAAAAAATACACTCTTCCATGTGTGATGGTCCCAACTTCTGACCATGATATCGAAGTCTTAATTATTATTAATTTTATTTTTTATTTTACTTCGTATATCTATTTGATATCCGAATAATTAATTGACTATAATTTATATATCGTAGTGCATATAGATTATTAATACATTATACATATTTCATTTTTATTAACATTGTGTGGAATAATTAGATTTGGGGACTTCTCTTTATGGTGGTTATGGACGAGGTAATGACACGGATAGCAGGAAAGATAGGAGAAGATAAGATGAAGGCAATGGTGTTTGCAGATGATCTCATGGTCTGGGGAAACAAGGAGGAGGAAATCCAGGAGCAACTGAAGGCTTGGGAAGAAACAGTGGGAGAGTACGGATGGAAGTTCAACATCAGTAAATGTGAGATCCTGTTAACGACCAGGAAAAAGGACAGACCAATGAGTGGGATAATACTTGGAGGTGGACAGCTGAAGAAGGTGGAAAGTCTCAAGTACTTGGGAAGTATAGTGGAGGAAAATGGGAGAAATGACAAAGAGATTACGGAACGTGGCAGACAGGCAGAAGCATTTCTGAGAAGCATTAGGAGCTTAGTGTGGAATAAAGATGTCCCACAAAAAAGCAAGGAAGTGTTATACAGAAGCTACTATATCCCGATACTGACCTATGCTTCAGAAACGTGGACAATGAAGAAAAGACATAAGCAGAATACAGGCAGGTGAAATGAAGTTCCTGCGAAGTAGGATCGGAGTAACAAGAAGAGACAGGGTGAGGAATGAAAAGGTCAGGGAAATGGTGAAAGAGGAGCCCTTGCAAGGTAGGATTGAGACATCAAGACTGAGGTGGTATGGACACTTAAAGAGAATGGATGAGAAGAAGATTCCCAAGAGGATACATGAGATGCAGATGCAGAAGAAACGACCAAGGGGAAGACCAAGAGATCGATGGCTGAAAGGAGTGGAGGAATGTGTCAAGAAGAGAGGCGAGGACTGGACCAGAGTGACAGCGGAGAGATGGTGGGAAGAAAGAAATAAGTGGCGAGGCTTAAGTTCCAAACAGACCCAGCCTGGGGCTGGAAACTGTACAAGATGATGATGATGAATTAGATTTGGGGAGTTTGTACATTTTACTTGGGAATAAGTTAAGCAGTACTCGAGTAGATTGCTCAACGTGTTTGTTCTTCAAAACAAACCCAGCAAGGGGTCTACGATTATACACTTGGGAATGGCCCATAATTGACGTGGCATTTACTCATCCAAATAACCCAGTCAACATGTACTTCGAAGATAGAAACGGGAGCTGTCCATGACTCAAGGTTTTCCGGGAAGGGGTACGCCATATAAGGAAGTTAAAAATTCTCGAGATGTACTTGGAACTTTTCACGTACACAGCTAGTCTCAAGCAGGGCACTACAGGAGATTAATTATTATTTTATTATTATTATTATTATTATTATCTAGATTTTCTTGACTTCATTTACATAGGCCTTCTTTGTGTTTTACGTAATAAATTAATTTTCTTCAATTTTAATGCTAGGGTTGTTCTCTTTAGTAGTTAGAAATTACTTTAAGGCAGCCCTAACTCCTAAAACAACTGTTGATTGTTTGGTCGACTTCCGTCTTGCCACAGCTTGAGAGAAGTTTGAAACCATACATACATGACTCACGCAGGTGGTACTTGTCCATCAACTCATAATGGTTCATTGTTTACAGAACAACATCCAAACGTCAAATAGAGAGCTGTCACTGAACAACACAACATTTAGAACGACATAGTGATTTAAACTTTTTAACTACCGTAGTTGTTTAATGTTTTTTATTATCATCCGTCATCCCAGTGTCATTTCATCATCATTATTTATATATTTTAACATGATTGACTTTCACCAGTATGGTGATTATTTTAGACCAAGACCTTGCTGAATAGGCTGAAGGAGGACCGCTTTTGGTCTGAAACATGTACCTGAAGAGGATATAATGCCTCATACAAAGTAAGTTGTGTTGAAAAGTGGGAGTAACAAGTAGTAGATTTGTCATTTCTTTGCTTTGATTCCTTCCTTTTTTTTTTTATCTTTTTTGGTTTCTGCTTGTATTTATTTCCAACTATCTAATGAGTTCATAGTAACTATTATAACATACTTCTGTTACATAAAGCCTTCAGTGTTCTAAATGGTGTTCTAAAATGTATCAAGTTATGATTGCCGATTGTGTATATATGTACTGTATTGTTCTCTCACTTTCCTCGTTAACAAGCAGCTCGCCTTTGAAACCTAGCTGGGCGGATATGTTTACATTACATGTCTGGGGAGCCAAGGCTCTCCCAGCTAGAGGCACAGTGTAAACTCTCCACCATAGCCACTGAGAGCAAGCAAGCAGCAAGACTGGACAGATCTACGTGTAACTATGCAACACTGGAGACATGGTACATGAGCAGGCAGCCAAGACCGGAGTCAGCACTCCATGTGGAGAGATAGAGGAAGCATGCTATTGGTCAAGAACCGGTAGCTATGGGTCAGCAGCGAAATGGCTATTGTCGACGCTCGTTAATGAGGAAAGTGAGAGAACTATATGTGTGAGTGTGCATGTTAAGAATTAATTTCATAAATATTGTAATTAGATATGTAGAGCATGGGTAAGTTGTTGTGTATTTTATTACTAGCTTTTTATGTATTCACAAATGGATTTAATTTTATTACTTTATTCTGAAGGAGAGTAGCAGCCTTTCAGAATTAGTCAATGATTTACTTGCACTATAGACGGTGAAGACATTGATAACATTAGCCAACTAATGGCTCAGCTGTGTACTGCTGTACGGCTGAAAGCAACAGGAAACTACAACCGTAACATTCTTCCCAAGGATATGTACCTCTCTATGAATAACTACATGTGATGATGGCCTCCTCTCCTGTAAAATTCCAATCCGGAGGTAAAATAGTCCCATGTTCGTATCTCCAGGTGGGGACTACTCGAATGGGCGTTAACATTCTAGAAATGACAAAGAGGAAATATGGCATTCTGCGGATCGGAGTGAGGAATGTTAGAAGTATGATTGGCATTGAAAGGTTAGAGAATTTAGAAAGGGAAATGGATTGATTGAGGTTGGACATGGTTGGGAATAGTGAAGTATGCTGGCAGAAAGAACTGGACATTTGGTCAGTAGACCATAGGATCATCAGCACTAAATCAAACAATGGCTATGCAGGGATAGGTCTCATATTGACTAGGAAACTTGGACAGTGGGTGGAATATTATGAGCAATGTAGTGAAAGGATTATTGCAGCTAAAATCGATACAAAACCTATGTGCACCACAGTGGTACAAGTCTGTATGCCTACCAGTCAAGCAGATGATGAAGAAGTTGAAAAGGTCTATGAAGAAATACAGTGAAACCTCTCTATATAACAGACACTCTTGGGACCATAAATGGTCAGCTAAAGAGGGTTGTTCACTATAGAGAGGGTTTGAGGAAAGAGATGCAGTTTAGTACATGTATACAGCATGTATTTACATCAAAATGTTGTAGGTGATAGCTGCTGCAGGGCACGAAAGAGAAAAACTACTACACATAACGTATGCACATGCAGTACTGTCTATGTATCTAATGTTCAATACACACCACTACATGAAAATGAAAATCCACTGCCTGCTTCCAGTCTCCGACCGGGTCAGGAATGGAATGAATGAAGCCCCCATCTAGCGGCGAGGATATGAACTGTGCCGGCTGCCGAGGCCTGACGCACTCCTCTGGGGCAATGATTAAATGAATGACAGATGAAATGAAATGATAGTGGAGAGTGTTGCTGGAATGAAATTTTGACAGGGAAAACCGGAGTACCCGGAGAAAAACCTGTCTGCCTCCGTTTTGTCCAGCACAGATCTCACATGGAGTGACCGGGATTTGAACCACGGACCCAGCGGACACACCACTACATACAGTACATAATTAATATATAAGTTTGAGCTTGTTTTTACTTTGAATACTACATTATTTTAATGTACTGAATCAGTACTTGAACAAGTGGCTGAGACAAAATTATATTTGATGGAAGAAACACTATCTTGATATTTTGGAGCTGAATGTCTGGATGCGATGCCCCGTTATCAAGGAGTAACAGCACTTTCCATGACTGGCGTACCATTTTTCTGTCCAATCGACCCCACCACTCCATCATGAATTCCCTGGTCATCCATATCTCTAATTGATTTCCAGTCAATGCCGAATTTTGTTATATTTTCTTGAAAAAAAAACTAGACTTTGCAGCTATGCCTATGGCGAGAGATTTTTGATGTTCTCCACACATACCGTACTTGCACAGTAAGAAGATCCTTAGCAACTTTTACATCAGCACACAAACTTCCTTTTAAACATAAAGTTTTGCCGGGCAACATGCTGTAAAATTCTAGTTTTGTCTGCAGTCAAAACGTTTTCCGATGAACAACAATAAGAGATGGAAGGCAAAATTTCTTCATAGCTTGCAACATCCACATATAACACTGTATGTTTCTAGGCAATTTGCTCCGAATTTAATATTGTGCTCATGTACTTGGATGTGTGTAGTTTGTCTGATAACCTGTGTTATTGTGATGGCTGTATTAGCATGTGTATTTGTAATTGAGATGAGAATTGGAAAGGAGGCAGCTGTGGTCTTAAGTTAGGAACCTTCCCGGTATTTGCCTGTGGTAGAAAGGGGAAACCATGGAAAACCACTTCCAAGATGACTTAGGTGACAAAGGTGAGAATCAAACCCAGCTTTTTTCTTGTTTGCCTCACAAGGCTGAGTGTACCTCGTTTAAGCCCTCAGACCAGAATTAAATTTCTTAGCAAAGCCGGGAATCAAACCCAGACCTCCGGGGTGACGGCCAAGAATGCTAGCTGCTACACTACGAGGTGCTTGGTAAGGAGCTTAAGAATCATGTAATGAAAAGGGAAGAGGATATTGATGAGGATGAGAAAGGAAATTTATTATTCAGATCAGAATTTGATAGAGCACTAAAAGATTTAAGCAAGAACAAAGCACCAGGCATAGATGATATGCAGACCGAGTTGCTACGTTGCATAGGTGATGAAGGGCTAATCAGGTTATTTCACTTGGTATCCCAAGATTTATGAGACCGGTTAGGTGCCCTCTGATTTTAGGAAGAATGTTAAAATCCCTATGCCAAAGAAAGCAGGAGCTGACAGATGTGGAGATTACTGTATAATCAGCTAGATCACTCATGCTACAAAGATCCTAGCTAGAATAATTTACAAGAGGATGGAAAGATACCTGGGCTGCCTTCTTTTTTTCAACCTCCGATCATGCATCTAAGTAAAAAAGAGATAGGCGGGAGCCCGGTCTGTGTGCCGTGCAACGTCCCCTCCACAACCTCTGCCATTGTTGGCTCCACTGCGCCAGTTAAAGCCGGGCTATGGGCAAATGAACATGGCTGCTATGATAAATACTCCTGCCAAGTGTGAGTTGCGAAGTGTGGTACTTTTTTTGCAAGCAGAAGGATGTAGCGCTGCTGAAATTCATTGCAGAATGAGCGTAGTGAGTGATGGAAGTGTACGGGAATGGTGTCAGAAATTTACAGAAAGTCGAACAGACATCCACGATGACGGTGGGCAAGGACGCAAGTCTGTCGCTGCTGTAGCCCTGGTTGAGCATGTTGATGAGTTTGTCCATGACAAACGGAGGTGTACGATAACTGAACATTCTCCAGCAATCCCAGACATTCCATGACTTCCTCTACACAAAATTTTGAATATACTCCTAGGATACTGGAAACTTTGTGCACATTGGGTCCCAAAAATGATGACTGACAATCACAAAACTCAGCGAATGGCAACAGCCATAATGTTTCTTATGCCTTACCATAGGTTAATGAGGGGGAAAAGTTTTTCAAGTCTATCAATAATGGCGATGAGACTTGGGTCCTGTAAGACAATACAGACACCAAAGAACAGTCTACGCACTGGATGTACACTTCTTCTCCAAACAAACCAAAAAAGTTTAAACAGACACTGAGCAAAGGAAAACAATGGCTGATGTTTTTGGAACCATAAAGGTGTCTTATTGGTGGACTTTGTGGAGCGGGGAACAACAATAACAAAGGAAGTTTGGTATATTGGCTTTCACGGCCAAGGAATTAAAACTCAGCAATTTTTCTAGGTTTATGCCGTGCCTTGTGTGGGGTATCGCCGAGGAACACCAAGCTGGCCATCGGCGGACTCTTGGTCTCATGCCTGGACCCCCACAGGAGTAGCGAACTGTGCACTACCTCACTTCTTATGAAGCGCACCTATGCCCCTTTACTGCGAGAGCTAAGAGCTCAAGCAGCCTTTCACCTCCCTATGAAGGCTTCCAAAAAAGATGGTATATTATCTTTCACGGCCAAGAAATTAAAACTCAGTAATTTTTCTAGGTTTATGCCGTGTCTTGTGTGCGGTTTCGCCTAGGAACACCAAGCTGGCTCATTAGCGGGCTCAGCAATTTTTCTAGGTTTATGCCATGTCTTGTGTGGGGTTTCGCCTAGGAACACCAAGCTGGTTCATCAGCAGGCAAAGCAGAGAGGATATAGAACATACTGTACGTTGGCACAGGCAAGGAAAATATTTCTACAAAAAAGAAATCTGTTAATATCAAATATAGATTTAGGTATTAGAATGTCATTTTTGAAAGCCTTTGTCTGGAGCATGGTACTGTATGGAAGTGAAACTAGGACTGTTGGTGCAGCAGAAAAGAGAAGAATGATGCATTTGAAATGTGGTGTAACAGGAGAATGATAAAGATCAGATGGGCAGATAGAGTAACAAATGAGGAGAAGAGGTTGGTGGGACATGCACAAAGGCATATAGGAATAGCAAACTTATTTATGGAAGGTAGGGTTGAGGACAAGAATATGTAGGCGTAGACCAAGGTTAGAATATGTTTAACAGATTGCCTCGAATGTAAGATGTGATAGCTATGTGGAGATGAAATGATTAGCTCGCCACAGGGAGACATGGAGCGCTGCATCAAACTGAAGACTCAAATAACACCAACATACCAGGTTGTGTAAATTTTCTAAGAAATTCAGCCAGTGCACATTACTAATATTGTTTGGGCCATAAGGGCCCTAAGCGCCCTTAACCCTCTTAGTGCCAAGCCAATTCCTGAAATACTTGCCAAGAATGCCAAGCCATTTTCAATGGTCATGCAGACTATTCGAAAAAGAATCATAAATACCACATTTCCAACGACAGAATCATTATTTTTGCTTTGCATTATAACCAATACCTCATTCTTTCATACATTATGTTCATAAAAGCAAATACGGCATTTAACTCTTTTTAATTGAGGTTATTCTCATAATTATTCATTTTTTTTGTGTAAAAAATCAGTTTTGAGCCTAAATTAAGAACACCTAAGGGTTATATTAAAAAATAAAAAATAAATTACGTTTCCAGCTGTAGAAAGTTCTTAGATTCATCTGTAAGCAGAAAACATCAACTAGAAGAAAAAAACTGCACCGCAATTTTGGCGGGAACGCGCGTGATTGGGGGAGCGCAAACGGAGGGCATGAATACAAACTCAAACCTATCGTGTAACGGACTTCGAAGGAAAAAAGTAAACACTGCACAGGGAAGCTTGAAACCTCACCTTTCCAACGGTATGAAATAATCACGGAAATAAGCCTACAGAAATCTATAAATGTAAGATAAACAGCGCACCCATTGAATCGGTTTTGGCACTTTTGGCGCGAGCAGCGGGAGCCGATCTGATCGGCGTGTGGCACTGAGAGGGTTAAGAGATATAGTCACATACGCCAACGAACCTACAAGTAAATCTACAGCTAACTCTACATTTATAATTATCCATAAACACACCCCTGCTATCTACACCTATCTGCCCAACACGCTACACCATTTCACCCTTCAAGTACCCCTAGGCTGTAAGCAACAGAAGCAACAACACACTTCTTACTACACAAGCTAGCAGAGTAAACCACAGCTCTTGCATAATCACTTACAACACTTCATAAACAAGAACACAGGAAACCGGCTACCAAAACAGCTATGTGTAAACTCACAAGTCAGCAGTATGTAAATACATAAATAACCTTCCGAAACAGGAGAGGGGATCTGTCGCCGCCAGTGTTGCTGTCCGAACGAATATCGCCATCTCCGTACCTCAGGTAAGTGTGTACTTCTCAGGGTCCTAATACTTAATTGTCATCCTTCCCAATTGCCACACCTAATTAAACTGTAAACACATTTATTTGAAGCTATCCCTACTTTCAGGGAAGCGCATCTGCACTTACACGAAAGCATTAGTAAAATAGTACACTTTTATTATCAATGCCCGATTGTTTTTATTGTCGTCCTCACTCTACTACACGGCCTGCTTCCATACCACACCTCTCTCATACACAAGAGCGCTGGATCAGCGTTATCAGTTTGTTTATGACAGCCGACCTTGCCCGCTAACAAGCACGTGCGCCCACTGGTCGCAACACAGCGCCGCCAGCAAGTCTTAGCTTCGCTCGTTCCACTTTAAATTGCCAAGTATTGTCTTCCGCCCGAGGGTGAATCCCATAATTGTGATCCTTCGTCCGTAGAGCTTCCCCCTACACCCTCAACACTTCCCAGCACCCATTCGACGATTCTGCCCATCCGCTAAACTTCCCCTAGCTGCACATCACCCTCCTCACATACTCACCCCCTAGTTCAACCCCCACAAAAAGGGCAGAACAATATTATGGGATCCCAGATTCTGCTCAGATGAATCCTTTCATTTCTCAAGTACTACAACAGCAGCCATGCAAATAAAAAGTGTGAGGATTTTGACAAACTTTTTTATAGCTGTAGCCTAAAATTAACAACTATGTCACCCTGAGCTCTTCAAATGTCATACACATATTTTGGAAATTACTGAGTATGCACACTGAAATTAATTCTGTAAATAAACGTTGTGCAAATGACCTTGACAGTTGTTTATAACTACAACCCTAATTTATTTGTCGTATGGTATGGTACACACTTACTTCATAATACATCTTAATGAGAAAAAAAAATAGTGTTATAAACTAAAATGGGAAATCTAAAAGGGAGATGTGTGTTATAAAATAAAGATACAGAAATAAAATGTAGTGTTTCACCGGGCAAAAGCATGGTTGAGAACATGCACGAAAAGGACATCATATGGTCCAAAACCTTTGGCTCATTCATTGTCAATCCTTCCATCGATAAAATACCAGCCAAATTTTTTAGATCCACTGATTATAGGGATATGGACATTGGCATGCGACAATGACGATAAACTTACAGAAATAGGTGATGCCGATTCCATGTCAGTAGTCTTATTGGGGCTAGACCCTGTCAAATCCACAGAGCTTCCCTTGGAGCTTTTCTTCTTGCGGAGTCCAAATTTCTTACGGTCTTTTTTCACATTTGGAGAAAAGCCCTCTGTTGTTGCCTAGACACATGGAAATTAAAATCTGAAAAATACATCAGTCTTTGAAAAGTAGTCCAATGATATAAACCCAAATCCTTCAGAATATTAAAAGGTGTTCTGAAACTGACTGAAGCAAGTCAACGTTGAATATTAAAAGAAGACAGATAGGAAATACTGATTTATCATAGTCAATATAAGTCAATGACTAGAAAAAGCCGTAAAGATAGCTTTGAACCCATTTTTCAGTATTAACAATTGATATATTACAGTAACTTTCAGTCAGTCAACACAAAATAATTCCAATTACTAGAATATGTGAAAAAATAACCTGAAATAAATTACATGCGATTAAGATATACGCATATATATTTATATATACATACAGGGTGCCTCTTATTAACGTTTTAAACTCTCTATAGCGACGTAGATGGAAATAAGACAAGTAATTTGATATAGGACACTTAGGGTCGCAAGTGTCCGGAAATACCTTAAAGGTTTTTTTTGTCGTGTGGCCTCCTCAGAGGCCGAGTGCAGGTCTTTCTATGCGACGCCCGTGGGCGACCTGCGCGTCGGGATGAGAGATGGAATGGATGAAGATGAATGAAACTGGGCAAGCATGTGGAAGGAATCGGCCGTGGCCTATCAGAAGGTACCGTCCCAGCATTTGCCTGGTGTTGAAAATGGGAAACCACGGAAAACCATTTCAAGGACGGCCGACGGTCGGGCTCGAACCCACGCGTCTACCAAGTCAGCAGAGAGCTTGGTCCCATGACCTAACGCTGCGCTTTAGCCAGCTGAGCCACTACTGTCGGTACCTTAAAGGTGAACCACAACTGTTAAACATATGACGTCATCAGGTGACGGCTCAGCTCGAGCGGTCAGGCCCGTGCTCCCTTACTCACACCAAAGCAAACGTTGAATATCATATCACTCTGGTTCCGTGTCTTAATGTCAACAAACAATCTGCTTCCAATAGAAAGGAGGAGAGAGAGAACAAAGAAAGCTGATGGATAGGCCCCGGATTTGAACCGGATTTCAACCTCGAACCCCAAGCGCCCGATTTGCACACGCAGACTCGGAACCAGAGTGACATGACATTCAAAGTTTGCTTTGGCTGCTTTGGTGTGCGTAAGGGAGCACGGGCCTGACAGCTCGAGCTGAGCAGTCATCTGATGACGTCATATGTTTAACAGATGTGGTTCACTTTTAAGGTATTTCCAGACACTTGCGACCCTAAGCGTCCTATATCAAATTACATGCATGTCTCAATGCCATCTACGTCAATACAGAGAGTTTTAAACGTTAATAATAATCACCCTGTATATATATATATATATATATATATATATATATATATATATATATATATATATATATATTGTTATGGACTATTGAAGGAAGAGAAAACTAAGGGATGACATTTTTCACTCGTCAAATGAGCATCACGAACACAAATTAAGAAAAAAAGATTTTTTCACCAACTTAGGGAAAGATATAAGATTTTCACATGAGTTAAAAGGTAGGGCTTTAGACAGCAAGGAATTGATCAAAATACATTTGCATAGAAAAATAACCCGTCAAATTTAAATTACCACATGTACTTGGAAGGACCACCTTTGTTCTTATTATTGGAAACAAGACGGCAAGATGTTTCTTTGTACTAGTGAGTCTAGTTGGGAAGAAGGAATAGAGGTAGTAAGTAGCATATAAAGAACATGTCATTTTTATCTTTTTTGCAACTTACCAAGATCTATATTGGACGGGGTTATGGAGTCCATATTCTGATTATGAGACTGGTTATTGGATTATTTCTCATGACCACAAGACAGTATTATTAAGACATGGATTTGTTTCTTGGGCGAAGGGCAGATGACCTCGCTATTCTGCCCTTTAAATCAAATGAAAATTCAACTTCTTTCTTTGAACTCTAATACCTTTGACTGTTAGATTTACTATAACATAGATGGTTCTTATATCTTTCCTTCATTTACATTATTGACTGAATGTAACCTGGATATGATATGTCATTCTTACATAATCTGAAAACTTCTCAAGAGATAATTGCTTTTATAAAAGCTACTCAAATTCAAAGCATTCATAGAAAAAGTTCATTACCTAGTAATAGTTTACTGCATCAAAAAGTTGTTGTCTGAGCATCCTGTAGACTTACAACAATTCAGATAAGTATCCACATCAGATCTTTCAACACATTAATAGTAGACAAACTCTATTTCATATGTTGGTAGTTATAGCATTTTACTATCATCACAGCAGAGTACTAGTAGGTCATTTCCAAATATTAGTTTACAATTCTATAATAGTATAGGGTTTGTTGCTTAACCCTTAGCACTCATGCGGCGGGGGAGCCCCGACAATGAACATATCTCGCATAGATCCTTTGTCGGGTCACACCCGACATCGATTTGTTCCGCCGATAACTTCACTGTCGAGGTACACTTCAACAAAATATCAACAATACTGGGCTTCTCCCACCTTCTGGCGATACTATGCACCATCGTTACGCTATATTCTCTTTAGAGACAAGCCGTATAGAGAGGTATTTTGAAGGCCATGCATGTTTGAAATGAACTGTTGCGTAGTAACATGGAGACATTAGAACATAGCGAGATGCAAATAGCGGGATATTTGGATGAAAGGGACGTTGATTTTAGCGATAGTGGAACTGATACTGAATTTAATGGTGCGGAAGATCATGCTGAATTAGATGGTGTTAGTGAATTTAGTGACGAAGAGTTCGTTTATGATGAAACATTTCGTAATGACAGTAATCACGAATGAGTATAGGTGGTACGGATTTTTTTTCTCGAAATGTGATTTTTTTCCATCAATTATGGGTAAATCGAGGGTGCTGATCACGAATATACTATTAGTTTTGTTCCCAGACCTAACACCCTTGAGGAATGAGGGTTCGATTCCCATCCCAGGTACTCAGTCATAAATTCGAATTTGCGGCGTGTACCCCGAAAAGTTACGGTATTGTGTTCATAAAAATAGTATGGAGACGTTTCATACATTGGCTGTGTGAAAAGTCACACCTAACGCCCTTGAGGGTTGAGGGTTCGATTCCTCTCACGGATACCAAGTCATAAATTCGAATTTGCGATGAATGCCGCAGATTAGTATCGACTAAACGGATCCATAATAAAGGGTAATTATTGATCTAATCATATATTATCTACACAATACAGTTCCGAACCGGGCCAGAAATCGCAAATTCGATTACCGGTATTCCACTTAGTACTTGGGAGGGGAACCGAACTCCAACATTCAAGGGCGTTAAGGATGACTTTTCGCATATCCGAATTAAGAAACGTTTTCATACAATTTATATCGACACAATGCCGTACAGATCCGGGGTATACGTAGCAAATTCGAATTTATGACTTAGTACCTGGGAGGGGAATCGAACTCTCGACCCTAAAAGGCGATATGGGTGACTTTTCACATATCCGATGTAAGAAACGTTTCCATACGATTTATATCAACGCAATACCGTACCATTCAGGGTCATTCGTAGCAAATTCGAATTTATGACTTGGTACCTGTGAGGGGAATCGAACCCTAGACCCTCAAGAGCGTTAGGTGTGACTTTTCGCACAGCCAATGTAAGAAACGTCTCCATACTATTTTGATAAACACCATACAGTAACTTTCTGGGTTACACGCCACAAATTTGAATGGATGACAGTACCTGGGAGGGGAATCGAACCCTCGTCCCTCAAGGGCGTTAGGTCGGGAAGCAAAAGTAATAAATAGTATATTTGTGATCAGCTCCCTCAATTTACCCATAATTGATGTAAAAAAATCACATTTCAAGAAAAAATATCCGTACCACCTGAAGTTCATAAGTGCCGCCGGTTCAGAAGGTTAAGCAATTACCGCCAATTACAGCTAATTACAGGTTTATCCTGAGTGTAAAATACAGAAAATTGCCCCTGATATGTTGTATTATGTTATAGTTCATTGTACTAATTCATTGTATTGTATTATATTACATTAACCTATTAAATTCACATCGCAAGCATACATGTGGTCAGATGATCTGCCACAAGCATATATTTAAATGGAGCTGAAGAGGAAATACTGTTCACAAATAATGGAGTGCTAAGGGTTAAGTGTAACACAGGAATAGTAGCTACACCTTGATGGATTAGTTATTAATATTAGTTACCAAAAATTGTGACTACAATTTAAGGACGGCAGATAGAGAAAGATTGGTTCTTAAGTTTAGGGGCTGCGACAACGCGGTCATGTAGCCCCGTGTACTTTGGGTGTGTGTAGAATCTGTCTAACTGGTGTTAATTGTGATGATTGTAATAGGGTGTGTTATCTGTATTTTAATTTAAGTACTGCAACTTAGAATTTTTCAAATAGTTCCTACTTTTGCCGCCAAGCGCCACCGTCAATGACTACTAGGCCAAGTTCAGAACTTAGCTACTAGGCGCCACCGCAGTCGGCTCTTGGCAACGAACGTAGAAACATACGAGCGTTGTTTACATTCTTAACCTATCCAATTTAGCTTCACACAGGTGCAATTAGTGGAAGGTTCTTTAACATGCCATAAATCTATGACATGGGACCGCCGGCTTTACTTCCCCTCCGAAGGAAGGCATACTGAGGGATTTTTAACGCTCTTAAAAAATCCGACGGCTTCGGCCGGGTTTGAACCCGCTATCTTGGGCATAGAAGCTCGGCATGCTACCGACTACGCCAACGAAGCCGCTTCAGATAGAGAAAGGGCAAGCCCCACATACACAGTAGTGTCTCCATCTCCGTTCATTAAATCTACACAAATCTGAATTGTTACATTTATACAATTTACAACTTTACATTATTTGCTATATACATATAATCTCCTGTACACAACGTCTATATCATATAATTCATAAATAAGAGTGAAGATACAGGCACGCACACACACACATATACACGCTCATGCACGCACACATGCATACATTTTATTTTTTATTTTTTTGTGCTTAATGCCTCAATATTTATTAGTAATAATTACCACACTTCTGTTTTCTGATAGGTTTTCTTATGGTTATTTTTTGTCTTTGGAGGGCAGAGACTATCTGTGGTTGTCATTGTAGGTTTGTTTGGATCTGATCTGATAAGCGAAACATGTCATCGCTTTTTCAATAGTCCGTAACAATATTATGTATCATCTTAATCACATGTAATTTATTTCAGATTATTATTTTACATATTCAATTGGAATTATTTTATGTTGACCGATTGAAAGTTACAATATCAATAATAGAAAAAGGAGTACAAAGTTCAGAAACCAAACAGAAGAGTTGATTCCAGAAACATTAGGGCAAGCTCCACCCAAATACAATCACATCAAAAAATCGGGCAGGTTATTCAGGAGAATTAGGTCCAGTGTGCTGGAAAACTGGTTGCGAGAGCAATGGGTGATATGGGTCAGAGTACTCAAAGGGAGATTATAATGGCTACACAGAGTAGGTAGTATAGAATAGGTAATGAGAGAGGCCCAGTGTTACTACCTGCATCAGCAGAACTTGATTTAATAAGAATCCATGTCAGTGATGAGCAAATTCCAAAAATCTAAAATATAATTATAGTATATCAAACTTTATGACTATCTGAATCCTTATTAATGTTTTATTTAAATTGTGCTTGAATTTAACGAGCCCTTATTTAATGATTTCCTGAATTTAAAGAACATTTTCCAAGATCCAAGTCAAAAGCCTATGTACATAAAGTATTCAAATTTGGATTTAATAAACCCCAATTTAAAAAGTACCTGTATTTAACAAGCTAATGTATACATTGTGCCGGCCCCGTGGTGTTGGGGTAGTGCGCCTGCCTCTCACCCGGAGGCCTCGGGTTCGATTCCCGGCTCCGTCAGGGATTTTAGAAACTGACACGAGGGCTGGAACGGGGTGCACTGAGCCTCGTGAGGACAATTGAGTAGCTGTCTGACAGTGAGGCAGCGCCCCGATCACGAAAACCAAGATTAACGGCAGAGGGGACCCGATGCGCTGATCACTTGTCACCCCAATATCTGCAGGCCAAATGGCTGGGCAGTGGTCGCTTGGTAGGCCTCGGCCCTTCATGGGCTGTAGTGCCAGGAGTGTAGTAAGCCCATATTTGAGTCCCACCTCTGCCTAAAAATTTAATTCTGGTTTGAGGTTTACATGCAAGTAACTCACGTGGTGTCAATTTTGAAGATTTGCATCAGGCTAGTGGGCCACCTGAGTTTACTACCTGATATGATACCGTCTCCCGACAGAACAGTTTTATAATAATAACTGGTGGAGCACACCGTTTCAAACTTAGGACCTTATGGATAATGGGTACCTTGACAACTGGCTAATGAGTGGTACCAAACGCAAAACTAAGCGACATTTAAATAAAACTGGTGGTCAGATTTATTTATTTATCGTATGGCATACATGACAATTATTTATAAGTTGACATCAAGGTTGGAAACATCCAAATGGTCATAGGGAGGAAGACAATGTATTGGAAGATGGAGAAGACAACACAGGAATGGAAAAGGACCTGACTTGGAGAGAACTGGAAATGGCTATAGACAAGATGAAAGGAGGAAGGGCACCAGGTGTGGATGAAGTGAGTGTTGAAATGGTGAAGGCAGCAGGGGAGGTTGGGAAACAGGGGCTGTACCGTGTGATGAGGGTGATATGGAAGGAGAAAAAGACCCCAGAAGATTGGAAGAAAGGATTAATTGTCCCAATATTTAAGAAAGGAAGCAGAAAGGAGTGCAGAAATTACAGGGGAGTCACACTCATACCTCACTGTGCCAAGATATATGAAAAGATATTAGAAAGTAGAATACGAGCCAAAGCGGAGAGAAAATTGAGAGAGGAGCAGTATGGATTCAGACCTGGGAGATCAACAGTGGATCTCATATTTTCAGTGAGACAGCTCCAGGAACACCACTACGAATTTGGAGAGGATCTGTTGATGGCCTTCCTGGACATCGAAAAGGCCTATGCTAGTGTGTGTAGGGAGAAGGTTTGGAAAGCAATGGAAAACATGGGAGTGGAAAAAGAGACTGTAGGCAGAGTGAAGGAGATGTATTGTGGAAGTGTGAGTTGTGTGAAAGTTGGAGGGGAAAGAACAGACTGGTTCAGACAAATGAGTGGCCTGAAACAGGGTAGTGCACTGTCACCCCTTCTCTTTATTGTGGTTATGGACGAGGTAATGACACGGGTAGCAGGAAAGATAGGAGAAGATAAGATGAAAGCAATGGTGTTTGCAGATGATCTCATGGTCTGGGGAAACAAGGAGGAGGAAATTCAGGAGCAACTGAAGGCTTGGGAAGAAACAGTGGGAGAGTACGGATGGAAGTTCAACATCAGTAAATGTGAGATCCTGTTAACGACCAGGAAAAAGGACAGACCAATGAGTGGGATAACACTTGGAGGTGGGCAGCTGAAGAAGGTGGAAAGTCTCAAGTACTTGGGAAGTATAGTGGAGGAAAATGGGAGAAATGACAAAGAGATTATGGAACGTGGCAGACAGGCAGAAGCATTTCTGAGAAGCATTAGGAGCTTAGTGTGGAATAAAGATGTCCCACAAAAGAGCAAGGAAGTGTTATACAGAAGCTATTACAGTATATCCCTATACTGACCTATGCTTCAGAAACGTGGACAATGAAGGAAAGAGACATAAGCAGAATACAGGCAGGTGAAATGAAGTTCCTGCGAAATAGGATCGGAGTAACAAGAAGAGACAGGGTGAGGAATGAAAAGGTCAGGGAAATGGTGAAAGAGGAGCCCTTGCAAGGTAGGATTGGGACATCAAGACTGAGGTGGTATGGACACTTAGAGAGAATGGATGAGAAGAAGATTCCCAAGAGGATACATGAGATGCAGATGCAGAAGAAACGACCAAGGGGAAGACCAAGAGATAGATGGCTGAAAGGAGTGGAGGAATGTGTCAAGAAGAGAGGCGAGGACTGGACCAGAGTGACAGCGAAGAGGTGGTGGGAAGAAAGAACTAAGTGGCGAGGCTTATGTTCCAAACAGACCCAGCCTGGGGCTGGAAACTGTACAAGATGATGATGATGATGATCAAGGTTGGAAACATAATGAAGTGCCTGTGGTGTCCCTAGGAAGAAGTCGCTGAATTCACCACTGTAAGATGCTTATGGGCATTCTTGAACTAGGTGCCAAACAGTCTGTCTTTGAGTACCACACTCGCAACATGATGAAGATCTTTTCCTCCACTTTTACAGGAGATCCCAGCATACACCGTGATTGGTCCGGATTCTATTTAATTTCGACCAGGACTTTCTAGGCTGAGTGAACCCTGGCATCTTCTCAGTTATGCATGGCATTACTGAATTCTCTGGAGGGGCATAACGAAGACCATCAGTCAGGTTGAATTTGTTGGTTGAAAGATTCTCCGCTGTGCAGTTAGGTGGATGTCTTGAACGTAATAGTTTCACATGTGTATCAGCAATGTCTCCATGGATAGGTAGTTGTTTGTTGGTCTGGATCTTTCTATATTCTCTTATCAAAATGTTGCATCGGCGCAAATGAGGTGGTAGGTTGTGGCTGAGAATAGGAAGAAATTGTGTAGGAGTTGACATAATTGTTCCTGTTATCATGCGCATGCTGTTATTCAATTGTACATCTATTAATCTTACATGCAGACTATTTATCCACACCGAAGCACAATACTCAGCATTCCGCAAGAAGATGTTTCTTGTCTTCATTTTTGCAGAAGTCATTCGTAGATGTTCTTTGAATGACAATGTTCTATCCAGTGTTATACCCAAATACTTGGGATTACTATTATGGCGAAGGAGGATGTTATTGAAGTAAACCGTAAGTTCCCTTGTTGCCATTTTATTGTTCAGGCGGAAGCAAGCAACTTCGGTCTTAGTTGTGCTTGGCTGAAGTCTCTATTTTCGAAAATAATCTCCCAGTGCAGAAAGATCATTTGTCAGAGTCTCTTCTGTACTTTCGAAACATGGATCTCTAGTAGCAATTGCCCAGTCGTCAGCATATCCAAACTTCCTCAATTTTTTGGAGGGTAAATCTGATGTATATATATAGGCTGAACAAGAGAGGGGCAAGCACTGATCCTTGAGGAAGTCCATTATTTAATTTATTTGGTCTGCTGATTTCACTGCCCATGATGACCTAGAAGCTTCTATCATTCAGCATATTGCTTACAAGACGAGCCAGTGTCTTACAGGGGATAACTTGAAGCAATTTATAAACTACACCCTCTCTCCAAACAGTCAGATAATGACCAGGGAAGCACATGTTTGCAAACTCAGGACTGTACGGACAATTAAAATCTAGTCAATGATACCATCAGTAAAACACTGCAACACCTACAATACTCCTGCCAGAATGGTGACCTAATAACAAGTAGTGGAGAGTGTTCTTTTATAAACTCAGGACTTGGGGCAGATGGCCTCGCTATTCTGCTCCTTAAAAACAAATATCATCAAACTCAGGATGGTAGGAATTATAGGAATCTCGTCAACAGCGCAAAACACAAATTACTGAACACTATGCAAAACTGCCATCTTGAATGTATAAAATATTAAATTCAATAACTCATCATCTTGGCAAGAAACAAAATGTTTGGCCATCCTAATTGAACTGAAATAGGAGGTAATGATTGTTGTTTTAAGGGGCAGAACATCAAAGTGATCTGCCCCAGAACAGAAATAATGAATTTGGAAGAAAGTAGGCTATGTGCTCTTTATGGAACATCTTGTTATTTTTACAGCAGACACAACCCTAAAGAGGATACAAGCAATAACATCGATACACTGGCTGATTTTAAGTAATTCTATAATCTACCAGCCACAAAACAGAAATGAAATTCTGTTCATTTTTGTGGCCAGAGCTGATGCTGTTAGTTGTAAGTTCGAGATGTATGTCTTGGTCATGGTTGAAATTGTTGGAGTTTTGAGTCAAAGAATGGTTGGTTCCTCAGTTTAGGGGCTGCGACAACGCGGTCACGTAGCCCCGTATACTTTGGATGTGTGTAGAAACTGTCTGATAACCGGTGTTAATTGTGATGGCTGTATTAGTGTGTGTTATCTGTAATTCAGGTAAGGACTGCAGAGGATAAATTTCAAGTAGTTCTTACTTTTTCTACCAAATGCTACCATCAACGACACCTAGCTGTGAACTTGACTACTAGATGCCAACGCAACCCCACCTGGCAGCCAACGTTGGAACTTTAAATGCGTTAATCAAATCTAACCTACATTTTGCTTTACACAATGGTAGTTAATGGAAGGTTTTTTTACATGCCATAAATCTATGACATGGGCCCGCCGGCTTTACTTCCCCTCCAAAGGAAGGCATACCGAGTGATTTTTAACGCTCTTGAAAAACCCGACGACTTCGGCCGGGTTTGAACCGTCGATCTTGGGCATAAAAGCTCAGCACGTTACCAACTACGCCACCGAAGCCGCCCTGAGTCAAAGAATAATAAGATATATGCCTATGTAAGTTTATACTAGCCAGAGAAGTGAGAGAGGCCATCAAAATATGAAATCACCCCTAACAATTTCAACAGTGACCATCTCTCCCATGTCTGGAAAGTGGCCCGATAGAAAGACAGGCAGATGCACACCAACAGTCCCAGGCAGCAACAGATTTACTGTGCAGTCTGATACTATACTTAAGAAATGTTATAAAAATGGAGGATAAGTCAACCTGTGCAGCCATTCAGCCTACTGTAAAAATTGTGAAACAACAAATCAAGGAATTGGGACAACAGCCAGATGCACACATACTGTTGGGAATTGATAGACTCTGCAATCCCTGGACTGTGCTGTGTTATATCTTTCCTTGTTAATGTCTTTGTAAATAAGTGTAATATCTTAGTTGTTTAGCTTCTTTGGAATACAGTTGTGACGGAGATGTTTACTAAGTATGGTGTTTATTATTGCTCTCCCAATACCACGACATAAGTTGGTGCCGAAACCCGGGAATAAATATATTCCAGCACGAATGGACACTATACTTCGCGGACCAGAGACTAATACCGTTTGAAAGGCTTACGTCACGCTCCGTCAAGAGACTACTGGGAAATTGTGGTGCAGCAGAATCAACACATCACGTCAAGCCATCAACGGCTTATTAGATGAGTATTACGTTGCAGTTAATACCTGAGATACTTAAGAGACTAGTACCGGTACGGTAAAATACTACTCAATGCATGGGAAAGCCTTAAAACAGCAGAAAGTTTGTATGTTTAGTGTAAATGCATGTATTGCTTACTGGTGAAGTTTGAAGGGAAGCCATATTGTTTAACTACGTCACCGGGGGAGGAGCTACGCACGACTGCTTGACTAGTGCTGCGATCTACTGGCTTTCCTTGAAACTACGTCGCAATATAAGTTGCGGAGACTCCACGCACGACTGGGTGACTGGTGCTGCTATCTGCTGGCTCTCCATGAACTACGCAATATTAACTGATTCTCGCTCATGCAAGCACGATCAACAATTGATCAAAGAATACTAGGTTTCTACACTATCACTGTCCCAGTCGAACACATTATTTTATTATCACGAATTACATCGAGAAACTCAGTATGGAAGGCAATGCCACTAACACAAGACTACATCAATTGAAAAGAAGACGTGCAAGGGAAAGAGGGAATATCACACGTCTCGTTGAGAAAGCACGAGAGTTTACTGAGTCTACTTCTTCTGAGGACCACGAGTACTGTAAGGATAGGCTACAAGAGACTTGGGATAAATTAAGACGCCTTGACGATGAGGTTCACGAACTCCTGGATGACACCGCGTATGCCACTGACATAATTACATGTGAGGAATACATAGAGAACGCCAAGCGTGTTATTATACACATTTCGCATAGCATGAAAAAGGGACTGGAAAGCGCAATGCCGAATATTACACTCACGAGCACAGAAACGGTACCAACACTCGCCCCAGCTGTTCCTTCAACTACACTAAGACTCCCTCCAATAAAACTGGAACCTTTCTCAGGTAATATAGAGACATGGGCACGTTTCTGGGAACAGTTCGAACAGTCAGTCGATAAGGACACGTCACTATCGACGATTCACAAACACATATTTCTGCGAGGTTATTTAGAAGGGGAACCGAAGCACTTAATTCCATGCATCACTGTGACTGCTGAGACATATGAAGAGACTAAGAAAATCCTTAAACCTCGCTACGGTGACAAGAATAGTGTTACGTGCCCCCCCCCCCCCCCCCTAGTGGCACTTTTGTTAACTGGATTACGGTGGGTAGGAAGCACAACACCAATTACTGCTTAAAGAAATAATTAACTTTATTGTGACCAGAAAGATACACTACTCATCAGCAAATGCAAACAATTAGAACCTTACTCCAGTTTCCTCAAGTCTCTTCCTTGAGCGCTCTTGCCCCTTTCACTTGTCAACAAACCACAGAAGTTAAACCGTCTTAATGAGTCCGGTGGCCTTGACAGAAACTACCTGCCCCTCTTCCACATGTACACCAACTAAAGTTACGGTAATCCGCTACCCGCTGTTTCGCTGTCCACAAGCTGGGGAAACAATGTCACTGGATTTCGTAACTCGCACGGCACTTCGTCACCACACTTCTGTCGCGCTCGTTCAAAAACACACACCCACAGAAAACTCGGTCCCCTCACTGTTGAAGCCGCTTATATAGCAGGCTGGTGACTCAATGAATTCTAGAATCGTCCAGGGCACACGGCTTCTCGACATTTCCTTCACTGGTTCAGTCACGAATATTCTGGATCATCCCTTTGTCCTCGTAGCCCTGTTGCATAAGGCGCACGCAATACATGAGGCAGGGCTCAGCCCAGCCCTGGGGCAGTTGTGACTCATGCGGCGAGCGATGACACAAACTCACAGCCGTAACAATAGAATCATACAGGCCCATTTGGACTACATAGAATATATTAAGCCCATTCAGTTTGCCACACCGGACGCACTTAATTCTACATTCATTGACTGTAATCGCCGCATTCAAGCTCTGCGAGCTCTTGGAGAAGATGTGAATGCCTATGGCCGAGTACTTACACCGAAGATTCTCAGAGCATTTCCTGACGACATATGCCGTCGCTGGATCATTCACACCAAACGGGAAGACCTTTCAGAAGGCAACATCCTCAAATTAATGGAGTTCCACGGCGAGGAAGTTGATGGAGCGCTTATTACACAGAAGATCCGTTGTGAAGCCTCCATACCATCAAGTTACACCCCCACGGCAGCAGCTCTTCACATCCGTGCCGATCCTAAATGGTTACCAGGAAAAGAGGTCAAGGGGCCGGAACAATTTTGCGGCTTTTGTGAATCCCGAGGTCACTGGGCCCAGGATTGTAAGAAAATCACAGACGTCTCTGAGCGAAGAGAGAAACTGAAGAAAGCTCATCGATGCTTCCTGTGCCTCAATCGAGGACATACAGCGTTCAATTGTAGGAGGAAAGGGAAAGCACAGTGCGCCAACTGCAAGAAGTCTCACCATAAGTCCATTTGCGACAACGGAAAGAGTCACAGGACCTCAGAAGATCAGGCCAATACTGCGTCTGTAGGGAAAATAGACATCGCTACACCTGGTTTCACGTTCTTGCAGACAGCTCAAGTGCGCATCACAGGACCTACAGGGCTAAGCCGACTTACTCGATGTATACTAGACAGCGGAAGTCAGGCAATATTTATTTCAAGCTCACTGATAGACGATTTACAGTTGCAAACCACCGACAAAAGAGAATTGACTGTTTGCACATTTGAGTCCCAGATTAACCCGTCAAGTCACCGCAGAGTCATTAAATTCAATATGAAGGGAGTTTGCACAAAATCTACGGCTGCCATCAATGCTTATGAAAGTGCACACTCATTCTCATCTCAATCAGCAGTTCCACAAGACATTAAGACCTTGGCACACCTACGCAAATTACAGTTAGCGGACCCCAGGGCTGATTCGAAAGAAAACCTGCCCGTGGAAATCTTAATTGGCAGTGACCAATATTGGAAGATTGTGAAAGACAGTCCACCGATTCGAATATCTGAATCGATAGTCCTGATTCCGTCGATATTTGGATGGATCGTAAGTGGAAGCCGATCCGGAACTTGTGTGAAACCTACTGTCGTGAACTTCATTCAACACGCTAGCTCACCTTCGGACGATGAACTAAGACAATTCTGGGATCTAGAGACAATGGGAATAACTACAAATCAAAGTTGAGACCTAACTGAGAAAGACTTGGCTATTCTTCAGGAATTTAGAACAAGCTATCGCGTTGAAGGTCACCGGAGAGTGGTCTGTCTACCAAGAAAACAGAATGTTTTTCCTTCAAGTAACAAAATAAATGCATAACTTTGATTTAATTCCTTGAGCAAAAGACTTAAAAACAATAGTAACTTGAGGGAGGTGTACTACAGCCAAATGCTGGATCATATCGTGAAAAGAGCAAGTAGAAGTCGCGCCTACTGGAGATCCGAAGAGCAGCACGTTTTATCTTCCTCATCAGGCTGTAAAGAAGGAGACACTGGACAGAACAAAGTGGAGGATAGTTTTCGACGCGTCTTCTCACGATACCAACTCGCCCTCTCTAAATGATGCTCTAGAGGCAGGTCCAAATCTGCTACCGGAGACGTTGGCTATTCTAATACGATTCAGACTACATCCCACAGCCATCATCAGTGATATCACACAAGCATTCCTTCAGCTGGTTCTGCACGAGAACGACAGGGACTTAACCAGATTCTTGTGGTACAGAGTCACACAGGATAGCAACGGAAGTTATCACACGACAGACGAGGTAGTAACCCACCGTTTCACCAGGCTTCCATTCGGCCTGACCAGTAGTCCGTTCTTGCTTTCAGCAACACTGAGGGAACTCGCCGACAGACATAAGACGACATTTCCAATCGCAGCACCTCTCATAGATGACAATACCTTCATGGATGACTTCGCATCGGGCGCAGAGAACGACAACGATGTGATTGCTATGTATTATGAACTTACTGCACTGATTAAACTGATGAATTTCCACCTAGCGAAATGGGCTACTAATTCAGAGTCGCTGAAAGCCATCTGGAAAGCCGAAGGTCAACAGATCAACGTAGAGACACAGGTACTAGGCGTTCACTGGAATACTGAAACGGATACCATGTACATCGACCCAGAGGAGATCACCAAGGCATTACCTGAAGGACCAATCACGAAGAGGAAGCTGTTGCGAATTACGGCTAGATTCTACGATCCACTCGGATTGTTATCTCCCGTATCCCTTGTCGGCAAGATGTTATTCCAGGATACATGGTGCAGGGGAATCGACTGGGATGAGTTGCTACCTCCTGATATTGGAGCATCATGGAGCCCTTGGGCATCCTCATTGTCCTCGCTGTCACGGGTACACATTCCGCGATGGTTAGCTACTTCAACGGAGCGCAAGGCTCAGAGCCACGTATTCTGCGATACCTCAGAAAGGGCATATGGTGCGGTTTTGTACATTCGCACGAACACAGAAGGCAACGTCCTCGTACATCTGGTCTGCAGCAAGAATAGGCTTACACCGGTCAAGAAGGTAACCTTGCCAAGGCTCGAGCTTCTAGCGGCACTAGTAGGGGCACGACTGCTGTCATATTTCTGTACAGCCACAGGCCACGATATCACTCAGGCGGTACTATGGACGGATTCTACTGTGACCTTGGGCTGGATACGTAGTGACCCAAACAAATGGAAAACCTTTGTATGCAACCGAGTAACGGAGATTCAATCATACGCTACTCCTAGCCAATGGAGACACTGCCCTGGACAGGAGAACCCGGCGGACCACCTTACACGAGGACTTACTGGAGATCAGATACAGTTTGAGCACAAGTGGTGGAATGGACCACTATGGCTTGTGCAACGTGAGGAATGCTGGCCATCCGGTGCTCAAACTCCAAGCGAGCAACTTCCAGAGAAGAAGAGGAGCATAAAACACGTTATGACAACTACCACATATTCCAGCGTTATCGACAGCTCCAAGTTCAGTTCCTACTGGAAGCTGATACGTACCACTGGTTGGGTTATTCGGTATGCACATAACATTCACCATCGAGAGAAACTTACAGCGGAGTTAACAGCGGTGGAGCCCGCAAAGGCGCGTACCTACTGGATAGGAGCGGTTCAACGGGAATGTTTTGCACTAGAACTCCAAGCTATCCAGGATAGTCGACCGATTCCTAAAGAATCCAAGATAGGACCCTTCAATCCCTTCATTGAAGACGGAATCCTTCGTCTCGGGGGTCGTTTGCAGTTCTCGGACCTCACTAGGGAGCATCGGCACCCAATACTCCTGGACGGCACTCATCAATTCACGATCCTGCTCATTCGGCAAACACACATTAGACTGCATCATTTTGGAGTCCGAGTAATACTGTCAGAGCTCCGGAAAGAGTTCTGGATCCTTAGAGCTCGTCAAACTATTAAGAGGGTCTTGCACGCATGTCCACCATGCAGAACCATGAAGAACCCAAGGGGGCAGCAAATCGAAGCTCCATTACCTGCGGATAGAGTGAGACCGTCGAAGCCCTTTGCAGTTACTGGGATAGACTTCGCTGGTCCTCTCTATATCAAAATAGGCATGACTATGATGAAGGCCTACATAGCACTTTTCACTTGTGCTGTTACACGTGCGGTGCACTTAAGAGTTATGCAACAGTATGACCACTGACACATTTCTTATGGCCCTTCAAAGATTCGCTGGTAGGCACGGACTGCCTCATACCATATATACGGACAACGCAAAAACATTTCAGGCCACCAATGCAGAACTGTCGGAACTTTGGAAGGCACTGTCCTCGGAGACCCATCAATTCCTCGCCAAAGACGGTATCACTTGGAAGTTCATCGCCCCACGGGCAGCTTGGTGGGGAGGATGGTGGGAGAGGATGGTAGGCACAGTTAAGCGATGTCTACGAAAGGTGCTGGGACAATCAAGGCTCACAGAAGAACAGCTTAACACCACTCTCGTGAATATCGAAGCTGCGGTAAATTCAAGGCCGATCTCCCATGGACACGACGCTGAACACCTGACCCCGGCACACTTTCTAGTTGGTGAAGGACTCATGACCGTGCTCACAGGACCAGAACCGACTACCAGATCTACTTTGACTAGGGAATTCAAACTACAACAGAAGCTAGCAGATGATTTCTGGAGAAGATGGACCAAGGAGTACCTTTTAGAACTCAAGAGTTTTCACGAAGTTCGAGGGGCGTCTGGGAGACCCATTGAATTCCGACTCGGAGATCTGGCGTTGCTTCAAGAAGACGGACGACCACGTCATCTATGGAGAAGGGCAAGAATAGAGAAGCTGCTAGAAGGAAGGGACCGCAAGATAAGGACAGTGATTCTTCGCACTCCACAGGGACACCAAATAGCCAGACCAATTCAGCTGGTCATCCCCTAGAGGTTGACCAGGGTGGGGAGAATGTTGGGAATTGATAGACTCTGCAAACCCTGGACTGTGCTGTGTTATATCTTTCCTTAATAATGTCTTTGTAAATAAGTGTAATATCTTAGTTGTTTAGCTTCTTTGGAATACAGTTGTGACGGAGATGTTTACTAAGTATGGTGTTTATTATTGCTCTCCCAATAACACGACACATACGACTAACAGTAATTAATTTCCTTCTAAGGGCACTTCATTTTGAAGCTTTCCTACCACACAATATTCTTGAAGATAATTATTAACTTTCACACCTTTATCTTTCTTTCCAAATAACTACACTAACATATGTTTCAAAAACATTAAAATTAAACCTAGGGTCAAAATGTTTAACACACATCTGAAATGCTAGTCCAAGAAATAATACCTCAATATCAATGGAAGGTATTGCTTCAATTTGTTCAAGAATCCGAGCCAGCTGGGTGATGTTCTGAGTGACTTGGCCGAGTTCTTTGTTGAGAGTTTCTAGAGGTGGAAAAGAATCTATGACCCATGCAGCCAAACGCCCAGCAGATGGAGCCAGTGTGGGAGGTGGTGAACATGGCTTCATTCCACGAGGTAACGAACCTTCACGATTGGGCAGCATTTCTGGAGGTGTTAATGGAATCTCTGGGAGACAAAAAGATAAATACAAGTTTAAATACCACTATGTACAGTAAACATTTTACTCAATAGCACTTTATAAATCTTACACCATGGGCTCTCAAAGGGTGTGACGGAAAATCACTTATTGGGAATATATGGACACACATAAACAAGATTGTACATACACTGCAGGCCAAAAGTTTCCGGACAAAACATATGTACTGGCATAACTATGGTTAATGACGGTTTAGGGATAGTTAATATTATTGTAACCAAGTTTTAAAGGTTGGCGGAACTGTAGCATCCCCCTTTATGTGTTGGCGCCAAGTGTTGGCCAACAATCACGTGGGAGGTTCAAGGTTACATGTGTTCACTACCTGTCGCGATTGTCACAGCTTGTTCCTCTCGCATCAACACGTAATTGATCAATCAGTCAGGGTGGTCTGTGAGCTGAAATTAATTGTTCTGGTGCAACAGCTTAGTTTCTTTATTAGGAGGGAAGTTGTTTAACTTCTCATCTTCAATTAAACTGTAAGTATTATGTTATATTTATTTATTTATTTATTTATTTACATATGTTACGCCCTCATTGGAGCACTTAACCAAAACAAGTATATACATGTCTCAAAAACAATATTAAAGATTCAGCTTCTTATTTTTCTTCTTTTCCCAAAACATTTTCATTCTAGTCGACCTTGCCGCTCTCTCTGCATCGCTTATGGTGTAAGTTTTGCGGGTAAAGGTTTTTAAGGGAAGTCGGATGTTCCTGTTTTTCAAGATATTCTTCTCATCTTTGTTAGTAATTTGGGACATTGTCAAGCCGAGTTCATCCAGATCATTTTGAATTTCCATAAACCAAGAGTTCTTTGTTTTACTTTTGAAAAAATAATTAAATAATACTTTTAATTGTCTGGCATCAGGCAGGCGTGAGGTATGACAAAAAAAAAGCAATTCGCCTTTTTCGCATAGTATTATGTTATAATATAATGTAGTTATTATATTATTACAAACCAAAGTCGTATTAATGTTGTGACGTCACTGGTACCAAATAGAGCATCAGTTTTTATTATCCTTTGTAGATAATGGACCGAGGAAAGACCATCAGCTTAGAATTACGCTCAGGAATTAATACTCTTTGAGGAGAAAAATATACAATACGGGAAATCGCTAGTAAACTAAAAATCCCCCGTTCAGCAGTCAGTGATACAATTTTGCGTTTGGATAAAACGGAGCCTAAGAAAGACAAAAATCGTTCTGGAAGACCCCGAATTACGTCTAAAGCTCAAGACAAGTATATCGTCGTTGTCAGTAAACGAAACAGAAAAATTACTGTGCCAGAAATCCAGGGACAATTTAATATGAACCATGAGAATAAAGTGTCATTGACCACAGTTAAGCGTCGCCTCAGATCGGCTGATCTTTGCGGCCGAATTGCTATTAAAAAGCCACTTCTAAGACGTGGAAATAAACAAAAGAGACTGAAGTAGGCTCAAGTCCACAAAGGTTGGACAGTTGAGGACTGGAAAAGGGTTCTGTGGACAGATGAATACAAATTCGAAGTTTTTGGGCAATGGCGACGAGTGTATGTTCGACGTTCAGCATCGGAGAAAATGCATCCTGACTGTATAACACCTACAGTGAAACATGGAGGGGGTTCTGTGATGGTTTGGGGTTGTTTCTCATTCAGTGGAGTTGGTATGCTGCACCGCATTCATGGAAAAATGGACAAAACGGTTACCATTCCATCTTATCTCGGTATGCTCTCCCATCTGGACAACAACTTGTTGGACGTGGAATTGTCTTCCAACAAGACAATGACCCTAAACATACATCTCACTATTGTATGAAATATTTGCAATGCAAGCAAAACTCTGGGGAATTGTCTTTAATGGAATGGCCCCGTCAATCCCCCGACTTAAATCCGATTGAGCTGTTGTGGAAGGAATTGGATCGGCATTTGAGGAGAAAGTCGTTCCTTTAGGTTATGTATGCCATGTACTTTATTTAAAATGAATGTTCAACAGCCAGAATTGCAACCCTTTTCTGTTCGGAGTGTTAATTATGCTTAATGACATAATTTGAATGAGATTAGCTTAAATCATCATCTTACATTTGTCATGAGAAAAAGAAAAATACTGTCTAACAGAAAAATATATATCATAAACATTTGAGTCCTAGAAATGATATTCGACCAGTTGGGATTGTATTCTAAAAACTACCCGCAAATTTTCTCCAAACATTATCCGCAGCTTATCCGCTATCTGCAGAGCCATACAAACTACACTGACCGGCAAAAAAAGTGGAACACTTTAATTTTTTATGTAATTTCTTAATTTATTCCACTAAAATGTATTGGTTTTCCAATATTTGCATTATTCATGTAAATTTAGATGGTTGGCAACAGAAAATACCGAATCATGTTTTACAACACGCTTTAACTCACAAATTTCGTTACATTTTGCAAATCTTACAACTTTCTATTTTTTAGGAATGCTCTTTTGGGCTGGTGTTTATCAAACGTATTGCCAAACAAAACAGTATTAATGTTTGCACTGCACTGCAAGAGAACACTGGTCACTAAAAACAAGTGTTTCCACCCTTAGCGTCCATGACAGCTTGTAAAAGCTCAGGCATACTGTTCACAACTCGTCGAATGGCATCTGCCGGGATGCGATCCCATTCCTCCAGCAGCGATGTTCTCAGTTGTGCCAAGGTGGTGTGGTCATGCTGTCTGACGTTCCTTCCAAGCGTATCCCATACATGTTCGATGGGGTTCAAGTCAGGACTACGAGCTGGCCAGTCCAGGGTTTGAATCTCCACTTCCTGCAGATATTGTACAACACAGCAAGCAGTATGAGGGCGGGCATTATCCTGCATCAGCATGAAATTCTGACCAATGAAAGGTGCAAAGGGCATCACATGGTTCATCAGGATCTCTTCGATGTACCTTTGGGAATTGAGCATCCCGTGATCGATGCACACCAACTCAGTGCGGGCCATAACGTTGATGCCACCCCACACCATAACCGAGCCACCTACAAATGGAGTCCTGGAGGAGAATGCAACAGGGCTGTACCTCTCCCCGCGCCTTCTCCACACTTTTTCTCTTCCATCAGGAGATCTAAGGTTAAAGCGACTCTCGTCAGTGAAGAGAACAGAGGCCCACTGCTCGTGGGTCCATCCCAGATGCTGCCTTGCAAAGCGAAGACGTGCCTCTCTGTGATGCCGTTCGAGTGCGGGTCCACGTGCAGGTCTCCTGGACGAAAGAAGAGCTTCTTCAAACCTTTTTCTTACTGTTCGCTCACTCACTCTCACATTTCTGACATTTTCCAGTTGATTTCGTGCCTGAACTGCTGTGGTATGCCGATCACGCAGAACTTGGAGGGTGAGAAATCTGTCATCCCTGGCACTTGTGCTTCTTCTACGGCCTGACCCTCGTCTCCTGTCGTATGTTCGGAGCTCTCTGTAACGTTGCACTGCACGATGTATGCTACCGAGAGATGATCCAATGACCTCAGCAACATAACGGAAGCTGCGGCCATCCTCCACCAATGCAACTGCCCGTGCAGCTTCTTCACGGCTAAGAGGCATGTTTTAGTGTGAACTGCAAATGGATAACTTGCTAAAATGTGTGACAATGGTTCACACGTGTTCAACAAGTGCCAGTTGTTATCCCTAGAACAACGATAAGCGAGCGGCAACACTCATAAACCTTAAACGCTTCCAGTCCGCCTCCCGCCATAAAACCATTAAGATAGGCTCATCGAGTATTGGGGGAAATTGGTGGTAATAAACCACCCTAAGAAATGTCATATTATCAATTTCTATTCACGGATGTTTCAGATGTTTGTTCTAATGCATGAAAAGCTTTTAAAATGTGATTAAATCTTTTTCAAGGCTAGATTTATACTATTTATATTACTTTTTTTAACTGTTCCACTTTTTTTGCCGGTCAGTGTATATCCGCATGGCGAAAATTTTTGTGGATATCCATGGGTTTATTCGCGGATATCCACATCCGCGCAGGGCTTTACTGATAACCTGTGTAATTGTAATAAGTGTAAATTTGTAATTGGGGCTAGGATTTGGGTAGGAAGCAGCCATGTCCTTAATATGAATTCATCCTGGCATTTGCCTTGATTAGAAGTGGAAAACCGGGTGAGTTAGCTGTAGTCGTTATGGCGTGGCTGAAGGCAGTCGCCCACATCCGGGATCTGAGGAGGTTCGAATCCTCCCGCTGGCAACCTTGAAGATGGTCTTCTGTGGTTTCCCATCTTCCTTCTAGGCAAATGCTGGGGTTGGTTCCTAACTATAGGCCACAGCCGCTACCTTCCAATTCCTCGTCCTTACAAGCACACTTTCCTCCCCAGACAAAACTCCATTCACTAAAATCCACAATTGAAGTAGTGCTTCTTCTCTTAAATTTGAGATTCTGGTTACTGCGCATTGAGGAATGCAACGGGAAACAATCTGAATGAATTTTCCCTAGTTAAGTAATCACGCAAAAGTCTCCACTTGAGCATAGAATCATGAGCATCGGAACTCAAGATTCGGCAGGGGAAGGCAAATTTGCAATGGACAGAATGGGCAGATGAGAAATGCAACCTGGAATGTCAGAACACTAATGAGAATTGGTAAGCTAGAAGAGGTAAAGGAAGTGATTAAATCTTATAATATTGACATCTTAGGATTGTGCGAAACACGATGGCAAGGGAATGGTGACTTCATCAGTGATTCATTTAGGATCATCTACAGTGGAGGGACAATACCTGGTCAGCATAGTGTAGGGCTAGTTCTTGGTAGAGACTGAGCGAAGAACGTTGAAAATACATATCATGTCAGTGATAGAATATTGATGGTGAAGATCAAAAGTTCACCAAGGGACATGACCATTATTCAAGTATACTTTCCAACATCAAACAATGAAGAAGAAGAAGAAGAATAAGAAGAACTATACGAGTGTACTGACGACCTAATGAAATTGGTAGATGACAATGACAATTTGGTGATTACGGGAGACTTCAATACTGTAGTTGGCTCCAAATCATACAGGAAAGAAATAGTAAAATACGGACTGGGAGAAACAAACAGCCGAGGTGAATAACTACTAGATTTTGCGAACAATATCACAAGGTAATAACTTGGAAAAATCCTGGTGACACACAAAGATATCAAATTGACTATATATTGGTAAAAGCAAGGTATCGAAATCAAATCATATCAAGTCACAGCTACCCTGGAGCTGATGTCCACAGTGATCACACTTGTGATGGCCAAATGAAAAATCAAACTGAAAGAAATGGTGAGAAGGAACAAAGTAAAATGGGATTTAAACAAATTGCAGAATGAGCAAACAAAACAGACATATGCAGAGGATACAAATGCATTCATGGAAACTAATAATTGTGAGAGAGACTGGGATATGTTGAAACTAGGAATCCTTGAGATGGCAAGAAGTACCTTGGGGAATAGACGACTACTGTAGAACCGAGAAAACCGGGGATGACTAAAGAGATACTGGAACTCATTTAGTAAAGAAACCAGTATAAAAAGGACAATAGAGAAGAAAGCCAAAAACAATACTGGAAAATAAAGAATGTAATTCTGACAAAATGTAGAGAGGCCAAAGAAGAATGGATGAAGGATGTTTCGAGGAATATAGAAAATGATTTACTAGATGGAAGATCGGATATAGCATATAATACAGTGAAATCACTGCAATACCTCAAATAAGAAGTATGGTAATAAAAGATAAGAATGGGCAATTACTTATTGACAGCGAAGATATCACAAAACGCTGGAAAGAGCATCTTGAAGGCTTGTACTATAATTATTGGAAATTACAAACTAACTTGAACAAGGGCAAATAATCACACGAGAAGAATTTTATCTAGCACTCCAGCAATTGAAGGACAGGACCAGATGACATACATGCAGATCTTCTGAAGGGAATAGGAGAAAAAATGAAACAAGAACTGTTCAACATCATTGTAAAATGCTACTACAATGGTGAAATTCCAGAGGACTTCACTAAAAGTAGGACTATCACCTTAACGAAGAAAGGAAATACCACTCGGTGTTCTAACTATAGGACACTAACACTGTTGTCACACGCATCCAAAAGATTGCTTAATGTGATTAAGAAAATGAAAATCCACAGCCTGCTTCCAGTCTCCGACCGGGTCAGGAATGGAATGAATGAAGCCCCCATCTAGCGGCGAGGATATGAACTGTGCCGGCAGCCGAGGCCTGACGCACTCCTCTGGGGCAATGATTAAATGAATGACAGATGAAATAAAATGATAGTGGAGAGTGTTGCTGGAATGAAATTTTGACAGGGAAAACCGGAGTACCCGGAGAAAAACCTGTCTGCCTCCGTTTTGTCCAGCACAGATCTCACATGGAGTGACCGGGATTTGAACCACGGACCCAACGGTGAGAGGCCGGCGTGCTGCCGCCTAAGCCACGGAGGCTCAATGTGATTAAGAACAGGATTAAAAAGAAAATTGAACTACATACAGTATATCCCAAGATCAGTTTGGTTTCACGACAGGAAAGGGAACTAGAGAAGCTCTCCTTGCCCTAAGAACTACGTATCCTAGAAAGAAGAATGAGTGTTACCAGGAAGACATACGTTACGTTCGTGGATATAGAGAAAGCCTTTGATAAGGTAAATTGGAACCAGCTCTTTAAGACCATGAAAAACATAGGATTAGACCGGAGGGACTGAAGACTCATTCTGCTTCTGTACAAAAACCAAAGCACAGAGATAAATGTGAATGGAAAAATGAGGACTGCATCCATTAGGAGGGGAGTGAGACTAGGTCGTGCACTATCCCAATATTTGTTCAACATTTTCATTTATGTATTTTATTTATCGTATGGCTAGCAACTAGGTGAATTACAATATTATACATTTTTATTTAGGAGGCCATATACAAATTCAAACAAAAGACCAAAGGCATCCAAGTGAACGGACAGGAAATCCATTGTATAAGATTTGCAGATGACATCGCATTAACCGCAGACTCGGAGAAGGAACTAAGTAAAATGCTGCGAGTCTTGTCATCAATGCTAAAGGAAGCAAATATGAAACTGAATATCTCCAAAACCAAAGTGTTAAATGTCAACAAATCCAATGAAAATATCCAAACAAACATCGAGAACAATGGCGAAACCATTCAACAGTGCAGTCAGTTCTGCTACTTAGGAAGCATTGTCACTGACGATAATAGGTGCACCACAGAAATCAAAAGGAGAATTGCCCTTGCTAAACAGGCCTTCAGCAATAAGAGACAGCTTCTGACAAGCAGGCACATTAGCATTAAAACTAGAAAATCGTTTATCAAAACATTTGTATGGAGTGTTTTGTTATAAGGATGCGAAACTTGGGTTCTAAGGAAACAGGACATACAACGCCTGGAAGCAGCGGAAATGTGGATGTAGAATTAAGCTGACGGAGAAAAAGACTAATGAGTGGGTCCTCAAGTAAGTAGACGATACAAGAAAATTGATCACTACTATAGAAAAGAGGAAAGCAAAATTCGTTGGCCACACCCTACGTCATAATGAGTTCCTGACCACCATACTGGAAGGAAAAGTTCTGGGGAAGAAAGGAAGAGGAAGACCGCGGAAGGCTCATCTGGATTCTGTGATGCATGACCTTCAATTTAAACAGTATGCTGTCTTAAAACGTTCAACAAGTGAGAGACAAATGTGGTTGCAGCGTCAAGGCCTAGCCTCTAGATGATGATGATGATGAAGTTCGATCAGCTTAAAGTTCAGTCAAATGGTAGGTGTTTTGTTTAACTCAACAGTAATACAAAAGGGATTACAAACCCAGTTGCATTTGTTCATGCTGAGGGAAGAAAACTATTGCTGCAGTTTATCTCCCAAAACAGAATGAAATGAATTGGTAAGGCCAGAACTCGGCTCGAAGACCTGATGGAGAGGAAAGCAGATTTCACCATAAAAATTACTATAGGAAAATTACTATAAAGCCCACACACGAGCCTGGCTTATGTGGGTTTCTAATTTGCAAAGTGTAAATAGTATTATATTATAATGTAAATAATAAAAATAATACTCCAAATACGCACGAAATATGCTGAAAGGGTCACCAGGTGATACATCAGAGGCAAGTACATGGAAGTCAGCCAAGAGGAAGAAATAGGAGTAGATGACTAGATGACATGACAGTCTGACGTGGAGAGCTTTATCTGGTAAACGACATGGTGGGATGAAGAAGAAGAGTGAGCTTCATCAATCCTCAACCCTCAGGAACTATATACAGTAAAACCTGCTTCAACGAAATTGAACGGGACTTGCAAATTTTTCTGTGAAAGATAGGCTACCAATTAACTGAGGTAGGTCCATGCTAAAATTAAATGGAGGCATGCGTATAATGGACATGCTGAGAAAAAATAAAATGGAGTACATAACTTATTATGTGTTGTATTTACATATTTCTGCTACGAATTAATACAATAGTCTCCCATAAGTCCAACCCCTCGTCCACGTCATGGGAGACGGGCAACGGCACAAAGTAGGGGATCGCCTGTAGGGGCGAAGTACAGTGGGGACTTCGTGTGCCCCGGGGCCGTTACGGTAGCTGTGAAGGTCCTACAGGAACCCTGAAAAGTGACGGCTAACGGGGCTCTGGTGAAGCTACGATAGGCCCAGCAAGCCAGTAGTGGATGAAACCAAATGCTTTCAAGAATGGAACGAGCCTCGGACATGATGGATATAATAGACGACGACACGGCTGTACACACGGACTAAGATTTGGAACTTTAAACATAAGAACACTGACGAGGAAGGTGGAGGAGATAGTGGATATGATGGAACGAAGGAAGTTGGATTTATTGGGATTGGCAGAAACAAAGTGGAAAGGGGAAGGAAGGAGAGAACTGAGAAAAGGCTATAGACTGTACTGGAGTGGGAATAAAGAGGGAAAAAGGAATGGAATGGGAGTAGTAGTACGAGATGGTCTAAAAGAAGTGAGGAGAATAAGTGATAGGATGATGAAAGTGAAAGTAGCACTGAGGGGAGAGACCATAGAAATAGTGCAAGTGTATGCTTCACAAGTAGGCTGCGCCTCCGAAGAGAAGGAGGAGTTTGAAGAGGAATTGCAGAAGCAGCTGGTAGGAAGAAATATGATTGTTATGGGGGATTTGAATGCCCATGTAGGAAGAGAAAGACAAGGTTATGAGAGTGTTCTAGGACCAGAGGGTTGGGGCAGAAGAAATGAGGAAGGAAAGAGACTGTTGGACTTCTGCCAGAGGAACAGCCTGCCAGTTGGGAACTCCTGGTTTAAGAAAAGAGAGAGCCACACAATCACATGGTACAGTGATGACTTGACCAGGAAATCGGTGGTCGACTATATACTGTATGAGAAAGAACTAAATAAGAACATCACGGACATCAAGGTTATACCAACGGAGAACCAGGATAGCGACCATCGATTGCTGGTAATGAACCTGAGAGGGAGTAAGGAGAAGAAAGGGACTGAGAACCAGGAAAGACGTATAAGGATATGGAAACTGAAAGAAGGGGATAGAAGGGTCGAGTACCTCAAAATGGTAAAGGAAGGAATTCCAGCAGATGAAGAAAGAGGGATGGAAGAGGAATGGGCTAGATTTAAGAAGACACTAGTAGGTGCAGCAGAAGCAGTATGTGGGAGGACAAGTAGTAAGAAGAGGTGGAAGGAAACACCATGGTGGAATGAGAAGACAAAAGATATAGTAAGGGAAAAGAATAGAGCCTTTATGAGGTGGTATCAAAGTAAGACTGTAGAGACAAGGGAAGAGTACCAGGAAAGAAAGAAGGAGGCGAAGTGAGTAGTGGCTGAGGAGAGAAGAAAGTGGATGGAAGAGTGGACAAAGATGATGAAGGAGGGTAGTGAAGGTTAAAAAAAAAGGTCCTGTATGGGATGGTAAAAAATAAGAGGCGGAAGGATCCTACGGATTATGTTAGAATGGTGAACAAAAGGTGACAAGAGATAGAAAGTAGGGAAGAACTGAAGAAAATGTGGAAAGAATATTTTGAAGAACTTCTGATCCCAAATGGAAACCACGGCGAGGAGGAAGAAATCGGGGAAGAGGAAGATGAACTGCAAACAGAAAAAGACTTAACATGGAAAGAAGTGGAAGATGCAGTGAGGAAGATGAAAGGAGGGAAGGCACCGGGTGTGGATGAGTTGAGTGTGGAGATGTAGAGAGCAGCAGGAGAGGTGGGGATACAATGGTTGTACCGAGTGATGAGGACAGTATGGAAGGAAAGGAAGATCCCAGAGGACTGGAAAAAAGGAATAATTGTCCCGATCTTCAAGAAAGGTAGTAGAACAGAATGCAGAAACTACCGGGGAATAACACTGATGAGTCATTGTGCAAAGATCTTTGAGAAAGTGTTGGAAAGGAGGATTAGGACAAGGATAGAAGGAAGAATGAGGGAAGAACAGCTGGCTTCAGAGCAGGAAGGTCCACAGTGGATTTGATTTTTACTGTAAGGCAGTTACAAGAACAGCACTATGAGTATGGAACAGATCTACTGATGGCCTTCCTGGACATTGAGAAAGCATATGACAGTGTATGCACAAACAAAGTATGGAAGTCCCTGGAGGATAGAGTAGAGAAATGGGCTATAAAGAGGATAAGGGAGATGCACAAGGGAAGTGTGAGCTGTGTGAAAGTGGGAGGAGAGGGATTGGACTGGTTGGAACAGAGAAATGGCCTGAAACAAGGAAGTGCACTGTCACCGTTACTTTTCATTGTGGTGATGGATGACATAATGACCCGAGTGGCACAAGTAATTGGGGAAGGAAAGATGAAAGCAATGGTGTTTGCAGATGATTTGATGATTTGGGGAAACAAGGAGGAGGAGGTACAGGAACAGTTGGACGTGTGGGAAGGAATAATACAAGGATATGGGATGAAATTTAGCATAAATAAGAGTGAGATGGTGATCACAACAAGGAAGAAGGAAAGAACCACAACGGGAATAACAATTGGTGGGGAACAGCTGAAGAAAGTGGAGAGTTTCAAGTATCTGGGAACCCTGATACAAGATAATGGAAGAAACGATAGAGAAATAAATGAGCGGGGGAGACAGGCAGAAGCATTCCGGAGGAGTGTGAGAAGCATGTTATGGAGCAAGGAGGGCCCTCAGAACAGCAAAAAGATCATATATCGGACGTACTATTGTAACGTGTTTTGAGGGTTTTTTATGCAACTGGCATAAGTCAGTAGGAAGCCATTCTATATTTATTTACGCGGCAAATTGTTCAGCCAAGAGAATTTTTCATGTTAATTTATTATTATTATTAATTTATTATAATTATTATTAAGATATTTTCGGAGCATTTCATAAAAATTATAAGCCTACAGATAGGTTTTCTATGTCTTAGAAAACGCTATCAAGCAAATTATTACGAACGACAATATCATAGAAAGTTATGTGATTACGGAATTTAACGGAGTTTCGTCAGTTAGGGTATATCGAGAGACGTGACTCACTGGGAATTCAAGTACACACTTAATCTTGTCGGGAAGTATTACGCAAGCGGGGTTGCAGCGTCAAGAAAAGGCGGATAGTTGGAACGGAACCCTCCCGCCGAGTGTAATGAGCCAGAGGAGGGGAGTATAGCGCGTGGGGTGCAGCCAATCAGTGGAGACCACGTAAGCTAGAAGTCGGGACTGGAGTGGGGAGCCGACGTGTGGATATATCGTTCGACGCGCCGTGGAACGAGGACAATCTGTGTAGAACTTGCCGAGTACGGTTCACGCTGGAGTCGCTCCGATGTTCCGTGGAGTGGGGGACAATCTGTGTAGAACTTGCCGAGTACGGTTCACGCGGTAGTCGCTCCGATGTTCCGTGGAGTGGGGGACAATCTGTGTAGAACTTGCCGAGTAGGGTTCACGCGGGAGTCGCTCCGATGTTCCGTGGAGTGGAGGACTAACTTTTGTAAAACCTAACCAGTGTGGTTGTACGAGTGTTTGGGTCCGATGTACGGACCATAGAATTATCTAATCTACCAGAATATCATCAAATATCGACAAAGATGACGACGTCCAGGAGACTGTGGGAAGCTCACAGCATCATCCAGTACGAGGGAAAGGCTTCGGCCATTTCCAGTGGTAAGCGCGAATGACACAGAAATACGCAATCTCTCATTTCTCTTTGTTTTATATTTCATATTTCAATAACTTCATAGCTTGGGAATAAGAGTAAAATCAATAATTTAACAGACTCCGTTTTCACGTAATTTTCTAGCGGTAATATTAAAATCGCAACGCTCCAATTTAAATGTTATACTTATTATTATTATTAATTTTGCTATACTTGTTTTATATAATAAATTCATTTCTTTTACAATGCAATCTTTGCTTTCAGTAGGTAGCATTAGATATAGACCAATTCCTTCTCCTGATACAATTGTTTGTTGGGTTAATGATCAAATCATACCACGATCTGAGTGAATAGATTCTTGAAGGTGTTCTACCAGAGCTAGACGTTGTTAAATACAAATTTAGATTTCAGCATTGCATTGAGGTCTTGGCGCCCATTAAAACAACATAGCTTAGGCAAAGGTAAACAGTTACATTTATCACCCAACAGTTTGGGGCAGCCAAACCGTTACATTTGTCGCTCAACGTGTGGGCTAGCAAAACGTTACAATTGTCGCTCAACGTGAGGGCAATAGAAACCACTACATTTGTCGCCGACAACTTGGGGCTGAAAACCTAATAACATTTGTGGAAGGAGAAGGGTATATGAAGGGGTTAAAGTCAAAGTGGTGTAAGTCACTTTATCATCGTTTTTAGGAAATGAGCATAATGCAAAAGGTATTGTAGTTAATTCAGTAGACAAGTTTTTGAGATGGTATTATTTTAGAGGTTTTACGTAGGTCCAAACTTAGTGATTAGGCTTGATTTGAAATTTTTTTTTGCTCAAAAGTTATACCTCACACACTAACCAAAGTCACTTGCACCACTGTGCCTTACCAAAGCCTGTGACATACACCACTGTATGACCTAAAACCAAAGACTTACACCACTGTGGACATTAACAAAATGATGTAAAGTTGACTTGCACTTCTCAAAAACATTTTTATTGAACATTACACAAAGTATAAGAATAATACAAACAATTTAATTTTTTATCACGAATGGATTCTTAATTTTTTTAACATGGCAAAATGGATTCAGTCTATTTCATCAGGATTTGTGGTTTCCACAATTTCCAGAGGTCCAACATCTACAAGCTCCTCACCTTCTTCAATAGTGGTTCGCAGGGAAACGAAGAAATCATGTTTCACTGGTGGAATGTATCGCAGAAGATCAAGCATATCTTTCTTTTTAGCCTCGGTAACAGGCCTTCCCCTTGGGTACAAAACATCTTGAGAAACGTTGGCCAGAGAATGTCGCCTACCGGGCCTTGCTGCCTTTAGATTTAGTTTAGAAAATGGGATATCCTCATTCACAGTTTCTTTGTAGAAGAGAGTGTAAGGTTGATCTTTCAAAATTCGTATCCATTGAATTTTCAACCAATTAACAGCAATGTTGTTCTCATTTTTCTTTCTTCGCGTGATACAATTTTCCAACTTTGCAACAGATTTGAAATCCTCTCGGCCCATTTTCGTCAACATGAATGGATTGTTCCTTCGGCACTTCAGTATGATACTGTACCAGTCGTCTGCAGTATAAATCAACTTGTTCTTGGCGTACAATTAAATTGATCCAAATTCAGAGTCGTTGGGTAGAAAAGAGTGGCCACTTACCATAAATTTGTGATCGATAATTTCTGCATTGCTTTGAGGGCCCTGTATGTATTTCATGAGGTACAAAGGAAACTTAATATTACGGTTTTGGCCCGTACATGCGTCACTGTACAGAGCCACGAGAAGCGATCGTTTCATCCCAGCAGAACATGAAGCCTAAACCTGTTCCAAGTTCATGGCAGCCAAGGTTATAACAATACATATTCCGCTTATAGTAAGCCACGGACGTCGTCAAAACAGGAAATGGCAAAGCCTTTTCGAGGTCGAATGTCAGACCATAGCAAGATTCGTCTTCCCGTGCTTTCACTGTGTCCCGATCTCTAGCCTCTCTCACCTTTTCGGCTTTTCTGAGGTGTAATTCTTTTTCAGCCTTCAGCTGTGTAGATTCGTCTTCATCTTCACACACTTCAATCTTCTTGTCAAGCACATCGCATCTGGTGCACGTATCTTTGAGAGGCCGGTGGAAATGCAAATTGAACTCATTGCTAAAGGTTCGACGGTAGATGGCTTCAGAAACAGGAATATCACCTTTTTCCGTGCACTTTTCTTTGTACAGTTCATACATTGTACGTACATTCATGTCAGGAGGAAGGTATTTCCTGTTAGGGTTCTCTGATCTACTGTAGTGGGATTGATACGATGGGAAAGATGCTATGTGGTCACGCACACCATTCATGGCAGCCTCCGGTGTTTTATTTTTGGGGGGATGGCGTCCTCGGCCATCACTTCCTGGTTGTTGACCCTCTCGTACTTTTTGTATTGCCCTTGTCATTCGCCCATCCGAAACTTGAAGTGTTTGTAAGAAAAAACGCTTGCACACAGTAACGCTATTGCCTCTGACTTGGAATCTGAAGCTGTTTGAAACAGACTTTGCATTTCTCGTTGAATTTCGTGGGCGTCTTACTTTAGGTTTCTGTTGCACAATCAAACCACATAAAAATACGTTTTGTTCAGAAAAACTGCTCAGCTTCCAAAAGATGTCGAAAATTTCTCGCCTCGCCACTTCAGGTACGTTCTCCACACAATTTTTTTTACATTTACAATCAAAGTTCTGATACAGCTTACCGGCCACTTCTTTTCCTCTAGAGGACACGTACGGGAGCCCTGAATTTCGTGCTCGCTTTCGCTTTTGAGCTTTACTTCCGTGTTTTTGTCTTTTCCTCGTTCTCGGGTGAGCGTTTTCTCGATTCTCAGAAGTTCCAGCAGTAGGAAATTCGCTGGAATGGTTGCGCTGGCGTCCGCCGTCGACCTCTTCATCTCCTTCTGATTCTGAAACAACAAATATCTTGTTACACTTACTACCGAAATAAAAAACTGCAGGGGAAGCCTCGATTCAGCATCCAAAATTACGTGAAAAACGATACTCAACACGACCGTTTTCAATAATCACAGAAAATTCACTAAAAACATCACTCTTCATGCATTTTTTCTCCATTTTTCCTTTCTTTTTTTCCGAACCGATTACAAAGGTGTATTATTCAGAGAAGAATAGACCAAAAGGACCTAAGGCATAATCTAATGTAAGTACTTGCTAAAAAAGTTGCAACAAAATAGGTTAGTCGGTGAGTAACTGAGAGGTGAGAAGGTGAATAGTACTTACCATCATCTCTTTCTGATGTGTTTTCTCCTTGTTCACGCTCCCATTCATCACTGGACTCCAGCTCATCAAACGGATCACTTAAACTTATTTCAGAATCCATCGTTTCTTTGAGTATTCACGCATGCATTCAACACCCGATGAAAACAATTACAACCACACTGGTGTAAGTCTGACTCACGCCACTTCAGTTATCAACAAAACAGATGATCCATAACCAGTCTAACTTGTGCTGGCATCTAACGATGACATGAATAAAGAAAGTACAGACGCTTTAAACGCAAAACTGGAACAAAACAGTAGGGAAAATAGAGAGAGTAATGAAACTTTAAACGCCAGATTAGAACAAAACAGTAAGGAAAATAGAGAGAGTACTGAAACTTTAAATGCTAAATTAGAACAAAACAGTAGGGAAATGAGTGACAAATTTGAACTGATTAGAGGTGAGATCAGGGGGGTGATGGAAGAAAAGGCTAAAGAGATTATTGCAGATGTAGACAGAAAATTAGGAAAAGTACAGGAGGAGTTGGAAATTAGAATCAGTACACAGGCTGAAAATTTAAAAGAACTCGTGCAACTGGAAACACAGCATGTCAAAAAGCAATTGGGGGGAAAAATTGACAAAATTCAGGTAGCTACTAAAGAGGTTAAGGAACAGCTGGGGGGTAGAATTGAGAAAGTCCACTCACAAATAGTTGCAGAAGTAAATGATTTAAGAGAGAGCATTAGCAAGATTGAGGAGAAACAAGCAAATCTATATGATAAAGTAGAAGAATCAGAAGGAAACATTAAATTAACAGTAAACAGTATTGAGAGGTAGGCTGAGGAGAAAATCGCAGAATTAGAGTTAAAATTAAAAGCTAGGATCAGGCAAGAAAATAGTCAGAATAGGCCAGTTTTTGTGAATAACACACACAGGGAGGTAGAACTGGGTAAGTTCAGCAATCGACAGGGGTGCCCAATGGAGTTCATGAACACTATAGAAAATAAATTCGGGGAAAGGTTGGAAAATGGTAGTATTGAGTGGTGCCAGGTAGTTGAAATTTTAGAACAAGTGTTTGTGGGGGAAACGAGGAATTGGTTTGCTGTCTACAGAGACAAGTTTACTGATATCGATTTTAAAATGAAATTCTGTGAAAAGTTCTGGAATGAGGTTATTCAGTCGCAGCATCGTGAGGGAGTAGTGTGTGGTAAATATAACCCTAAAGGAAGCTCCACCATGACCGAATACTTTTTAGGGCAGGTATTAGTGTGTAAATATCTTGATGGCTTGAAGGAGGAAAGTGATGTGGTGAGGTTGCTACTTAGGCACTTTCCCTATAGGATCAAGGAGGCTGCTTGTATCCAGAATGTAAAGACAATATCACAAGTAGAAAATTTGTTAAGCACATTTGATGCACTAGGGAGAGGGGGTTATGAGGACAATTTCAATCGGAACCAGGGTAATAATAATAATAGACCTAATGAAGCCAGGCATCAAGAAGTTCAAGGGAACGGTGGCGAAGGGGCCAACGCTCAAAATAGAAATAACAATAATCAGCTAAATCAGAACAGAGGAAATGGCTATGGTAATCAGTATCAAGGGAGGAACAATGATTTCAGGGGAAATCAAGGGAGGAACAATGATTACAGGGGAAATCAAGGGAGAAACAATGATTTCAGGGGAAATTAAGGGAGAAATTATAATGACAATAATTACAACCAGAATAGGGGTCAAGGAAGAGGACAGCCTAGTGGTAGTAATATACAGCCAAACAATGACAACACAGCCCAGAACAACCAGACCAGTTCAGTAGTTAGTAGTACTACGGCCAGCTGTAGCGGTTCTTTAGACGCGAACCAGGCTGCGAAGTAAGGTCAGAATCTCAGTCTGTAGCATGCCCTGTCCATACAATTATACAGGAACCCTATGACCTAAATGTAAGAAAAGAATTATTACATGAACTAAATGATGAAGGTATTATTCAGGAAGTGGTTAGTAAGAGCCCCATAGTTAAATTTAACGTGTCCGAGGCGTACACAGCGGTTTTAATTGATAGTGGTTGTATGAAGAGTTGCATAAGTAGTGCATTTTATGATAAAATGAAAGGAACTGGAGTAAATTTTGAGGAGATGCCAATTAAAAGCACTTTTGTTATCACAGTTGTTGGGAAGAGGTCTAAAGTAATTTCTAAGCAAGTTTTAGTAGACATTAAAATTAATAATCATGTAGAGAAGCAGATTTGCCTTGTAATTCCAAATTTAGTATTCAGTGTTATCTTGGTTTCAGAGTGGCTAAGTAGAGTGTCTGGTAACTTATGTTATGATGTAGGGAGTTTGAAATTTAAATGGGGAGATTCTGAAGTAGAAGTAGCGTTCAATGACCATATTCAGAGGAGTAGTATTGTAGGTGTGATTTGTACTTTAAATGAGATATCGCCAGCCGTAGAGCGGGGTTCTCCATGTTTTGTGGGCAGTGTGATTACGAACGGTAGTCTACAGGACTCGTTACGTGATGCTGCATTTCAGGGAAATATAGAGGATAAACAGTGTGTTTGGCTCTATGATGTGTTATTGTGTAATAGGAGAGTTTTTGAGGATCGCATTGGTATGGCCAATTGCTATACACATTCATTGAACGTTATTGATAGGTCAGTATTCACAGGACATAGATATCCTGTACCTTTCGCTTATCAGAGTGCAGTTGAGGCACAAATTAATCAGATGCTTGAAGATGGGATTATTGAGCACTCTAACAGTCCATATGTTAATTCTTTGATCACGGTACCCAAGACCGACGGCACGGTTCGTAGTTGTTTAGACGCTCGTTTGGTTAACAGTAGAATTAGTTCAGATCAGCTGAAATCTATGTCAATAGAAGAATTAATGCAAACATTTGAGGGGAAGAAGTATTTCACTTGTGTAGATTTGAGTTCCAGTTTTTGGCAAGTGCCACTTATGTACGAAGATAGACCATTTACAGCTTTTAGTCATAAATATAATCTTTATCAATTTTGTAGAACACCTTATGGGTTAAAGAGTAGTTCAGCAGCTTTAATTAGGGCTTTAAACATCGCATTAGGGGATGACACAGGAGAGTTTGTAACCATTTACATTGATGATATGGTAATTAGTTCACGCAGTTTTGAGGAGCATCTACGTCATTTAGATATAGTTTTTCAGAAGTTAGATCAGGCAGGGTTCACTTTGAAGCTGTCTAAGTCGTCATTCTGTCAGTCAGAAGTGACATTTTTAGGTCATAGAGTGTCGAGTAGAGGTGTGACACCAGAGGAAAGTAGGGTTAGCATGTGTGGACAGTAGCAACAGGACATCGTTACAGACACTGAGAAATATGCTAGGTAGAGCAACGTGATGACGTTCATTTAAGGGAGCCACTTGCAAGGTTGGAAGCAGGTGACGCAGAAACATTTATAGTTTCCAAACGTATTGGCAAAACAGCATATGTGCTGGAGAATAGTGAGGGAAACAGATTATACGGGACGTATAATATACATAGTCGCCGAAAGTATGTGTCATAAAGTGAGGATGTTTAGCTGGCGAGCCAGCCTATCAAATGAGTAAGTGTGGTATTTGGTGCGTGGGAGGAGATGGTCTTCCAGGCAGGCGTATCAGAAGTCACACAGGGGGGTAGTATGTTAGTAAATGAGAGTTTTTAAGGTACAGGGAAATATGACGGGATTGTCGGATGCTCTTGAGCACTAAAATGTCTCGATACACCAAGGCCAGAATTTGGTAGCGCTGGTGAATTCCCATTTGCCTCCAAGAGATGGGTGAGCGCTTGGACAGGGTATTTTTGCTTAAGGCGTCCACGAGGCAAAAGATGGGTCATCAGAAGGCGAGACAGTCCTTCATGAAACTCATACATATCAGCACACGTGATTTCTGTTTACGGCCTCGCCATGTAAGATTTGTAAGTGTGTAATTTAAGGTAATTTGTACAAAGGTATTATTTGTGTGAGGAGAACTGGTCTGTGTTGAGAACTAGTATTAAGTAGAATATGGTCTACGGGAACTTAACAAGACAGGGCGATTACGGCACAGAAATATTTGGTGTTATATGTAATGCACATTTACTGTTTTTTTTTTCAGAAGTCAATATTAATTTAATCTACTTTAAAGAGAGATTAAGTATTATGGTCACGAGGCGCTGCCAATAGTGTGATCGTGTGCTCAGTGATAAGTGGGATTAATTTCACAATAAGGAAGGAACCTCCAGTGAAATTAGGAAGTTCTAGGGAGATATACATATATCAGAACACCTTCAATGCGTGTGATATGACATCATAAATACATAGTGCTCACACATTAATTATGTCTATTTCTCCAACATAGAGAAATTTGAGAGACGGAAATATCCGTGGAACACTATTCTATATGTAAAACATTGGACTGGTTGCAAAGTGCTATCCATAGTGACAACAAACTTTGACGCAAAGTGCGTGAAGAAAAATTATGAGTGTATATATCTGTAATTTAGGGTGATCTCATTTATGTAATATGTATTTTGGATGGGGTTTATTAACGTGTCTGGGGTAATCGGATAATGGACCGTCGTCACGGTAAATCATCCGATGATCCGAGGCGAATATGTAACGTGTTTTTCGAGGTTTTTTTATGCAACTGGCATAAGTCAGTAGGAAGCCATTCTATATTTATTTACACGGCAAATTGCTCAGCCAAGAGAATTTTTCATGTTAATTTATTATTATTATTATTAATTTATTATAATTATTATTAAGATATTTTCGGAGCATTTTATAAAAATTATAAGCATACAGATAGGTTTTCTATGTCTTAGAAAACGCTATCAAGCAAATTATTACGAACGACAATATCATAGAAAGTTATGTGATTACGGAATTTAACGGAGTTTCGTCAGTTAGGGTATATCGAGAGACGTGACTCACTGGGAATTCAAGTACACGCTTAATCTTGTCGGGAAGTATTACGCAAGTGGGGTTGCAGCGTCAAGAAAAGGCGGATAGTTGGAACGGAACCCTCCCGCCGAGTGTAATGAGCCAGAGGAGGGGAGTATAGCGCGTGGGGTGCAGCCAATCAGTGGAGACCACGTAAGCTAGAAGTCGGGACTGGAGTGGGGAGCCGACGTGTGGATATATCGTTCGACGCGCCGTGGAACGAGGACAATCTGTGTAGAACTTGCCGAGTACGGTTCACGCGGGAGTCGCTCCGATGTTCCGTGGAGTGGGGGACAATCTGTGTAGAACTTGCCGAGTACGGTTCACGCGGGAGTCGCTCCGATGTTCCGTGGAGTGGGGGACAATCTGTGTAGAACTTGCCGAGTAGGGTTCACGCGGGAGTCGCTCCGATGTTCCGTGGAGTGGAGGACTAACTTTTGTAAAACCTAACCAGTGTGGTTGTACGAGTGTTTGGGTCCGATGTACGGACCATAGAATTATCTACTCTACCAGAATATCATCAAATATCGACAAAGATGACGACGTCCAGGAGACTGTGGGAAGCTCACAGCATCATCCAGTACGAGGGAAAGGCTTCGGCCATTGCCAGTGGTAAGCGCGAATGACGCAGAAATACGCAATCTCTCATTTCTCTTTGTTTTATATTTCATATTTCAATAACTTCATAGCTTGGGAATAAGAGTAAAATCAATAATTTAACAGACTCCGTTTTCACGTAATTTTCTAGCGGTAATATTAAAATCGCAACGCTCCAATTTAAATGTTATACTTATTATTATTATTAATTTTGCTATACTTGTTTTATATAATAAATTCATTTCTTTTACAATGCAATCTTTGCTTTCAGTAGGTAGCATTAGATATAGACCAATTCCTTCTCCTGATACAATTGTTTGTTGGGTTAATGATCAAATCATACCTCGATCTGAGTGAATAGATTCTTGAAGGTGTTCTACCAGAGCTAGACGTTGTTAAATACAAATTTAGATTTCAGCATTGCATTGAGGTCTTGGCGCCCATTAAAACAACATAGCTTAGGCAAAGGTAAACCGTTACATTTATCACCCAACAGTTTGGGGCAGCCAAACCTTTACATTTGTCGCTCAACGTGTGGGCTAGCAAAACGTTACAACTGTCGCTCAACGTGTGGGGTAGCAAAACGTTACACTATGTCCCTATCCTAACGTATGCCTCGGAGACCTGGGTTATGAAAGGAAGGGAGAAGAGCAAAATACAGGCCAGTGAGATGAGGTTCTTGAGAAGCAGTATTGGAGCTACAAAGATGGACAGAATAAGAAATGACAGGACCAGAGAATTAATGAAGGAGGAACCATTACAGGATGATATAGAGAAATCTAGACTTAGATGGTATGGACATGTAAAACGAATGGAGGAGAAGAGGATACCCAGGAGGACACACGAGACGAAGAGGAAAGGAAAGGGACCCAGAGGAAGACCAAGAGACAGGTGGCTGAAGGGGGTGGAAGAAAGCGTGAAGAAGAGAGGAGAAGACTGGACAAGGGTGGAGGCTGAGAGATGGTGGGAAGACAGAAGACGTTGGAGAGGCTTGTGTTCCAAACAGACCCGGCCAGTGGCTGGAAACTGTGCAAGATGATGATGATGATGATGATGATGATGAATTAATACAATACTGTATCACTTTTACTCTTGTGTTTAGATCAAGCACAACTCTAGCTTTCGGAGCCATAATGACTACTGCTGAACTAGTCGTCGTCGGCTGTAATTCGATTCCGAGTAAACATACTTCTTCCTGCATAGAGCTTTTCAGACCAGCCTGTGGATGTGCTTCTGATGACTAAACAGGCCAATCCTGGCATAAAACATGCGCCCACATAAATTGCACTCAATGGTCGGGGGAGGGTGGGGTTGCAATTGACGAGGCTTTCTTGCTTGTCGCTTGGCCTCTTCATGTCTGCGACGTTCTTCTTCAAAGAAGTTGACAGCCGTTGATGTAGTGTTCCGCCACAGTAAACGGTCCGCAGCAGATGTTTCCCATGAGTGGATGTCTATACCAGTCGTCGTCATGATGTGTTTTAACTGGTCTTTAAAACGCTTCAAAGGGGCCCCATGAGGTCTAGTGCCGGAGCAAAGCTCACCATAAAGGAATTGACGTGGAAGCCTGGTATCACTCATACGGTGAACATGGCCTAACCATCTCAGTTGATGAGCGATGATAGTTGTCTCAATGCTATCGAGATGCGCTCTCTCGAGAACTGCAGTGTTGGTCACGTAGTCCTCCCACTTGATGTTCAAGATGTATCTCATCTTTTGTTGGTGGAAACGCTCAAGTTTCTTGATATCACGGCGATAGAGTGTCCAAGTTTCACAGCCATACAGTAGCGTTGAGATGACGACAGCTTTGTACACCATGAGTTTGGTATGCATCTTTAGGTCTTTATTCATGAAGACTCTGTGCATTAAACGGCCAAATGCTGCATGGGCAGCCCCAATTCTTGTCAACATCCTGTTCGCAAGTGCACCGTTTAGACAAGATGCTGCCAAGATATGAAAAATGATCAACCTGCTCCAGTGTTGAGTCTAAGATGGAGATATTGAACTCAGGAAGAGGTAATCCTGGGGCAGGTTGTGCAAGCACCTTTGTTTTCTTTGCATTGATGGTGAGACCAAAGAGATCACACGCAGTGCTAAAGCGATTGACCGATTGTTGAAGCTCTGCAGCTGTCGGAGCAGGAGATGCGGTGTCATCGGCATACTGCAGTTCTGTCACCCGGGTAACTTGGGTATGTCTCTGTGAACGAAGTCTTGCCAGATTGAAAAGACCTCCATCGAAGCGAAACTTAATCTCTATGCCTGGGTTGTTGGAAGATGATTCATACATCATGGCAGCCATGTACAACGCAAAGAGTGTTGGAGCAAGCACACAGCCTTGTTTCAAACCGTGAGTGATTGGAAATGGATCGGATACAGAGTCACCGAGAAGAATCTTCCCAGACATTCCATCATGAAGAGCTTTAACTAATTCCACATAGCGATCGGGACATCCAAAGTGCGTTAATACTTTCCACATAGCAGGTCTTGGTACAGAATCAAAGGCTTTTTCCAGGTCATAGAAAACTAAATACAGGGGCTCCTGTTGCTCTCTGCACTTTTCCTGGAGTTGTCTGGCACAGAATATCACGTCTGCTGTGCCCCTGGAGGTTCGGAAACCACATTGAGACTCGGGCAAAATCCTCTCCGAGATACTTTGGAGCCGGTTTAGGAGAATTCTTGCTAGAACTTTACCTGCAATGGATAATAGCGATATACCTCGGTAGTTCCCACACACGCTACGATCGCCTTTCTTGAAGATAGTTATGATGGCAGCATTCTTCAAGTCGTCAGGTACTTCTCGAGTTTCCTAAATTAACAGGATAAGTGTCAAAAGTCGAGTCTTCAAGGCCATACCTCCACTTTGTAACAACTCCAGAGGGATGTTATCAGGACCAGGAGCCTTTCTCGGCTTTAGTTGATTGAGCGCTTTGGTGAAATCTCGGAATGTCGGCGGAACCGCCATCCATGGCTGTTGGGGCTGCTGAGGGATGTTTCGAAGAAAGTCCTCGGCAACATTGGAGGCACGATTTAGAAGTGCAGAGAAATGTTCCTTCCGACGCTCCAAATTTGTCCTTGTTCAGTTAAAATGGCGGAATTGTCAGCAGTTTTCAATGTACCTGATGATGATCGGATTGGGCCGTATACCTCCTTTATGCCTGCATAGAAGTTTCGCAGGTCACGGGCATCAGATAGTCTTTGCAGTTCTTCAGCTTTTCGCTGCCACCAGTTGTTCTTTATTTCCCTGATTTGTGCCTGACATTTCCCCTTAAGTTGCACGAATTGTGATTTTTTCACACTGGAAGACGGATCTTGAAGAAAGGATAGATGGGCTTCCCGTTTGGCATTGATGAGACACATAATTTCATCATTATTTTCATCAAACCAGTCTTGTCTTTTGTTCTTCACAAAACCAATTGTTTCCTCAGCGGACTCAGTAATGACCTTCTGAAGCGTTGTCCATTCCTGTACAACACTATTTGTGCTAACAGGGTGACTAGCCAGCTTATTTGCGATTTAATTTCTGTAATCTGTAGCAATTGATTTTACTTGGAGTTTTGAAGTGTCAAATTTCCGTCTCGACAGGTTGTGGATGGGTCGTTTCGGTTTGCGGCAGATTGAGATCCTCAACCGGCAAAAAAGGAGCTTATGATCTGTCCAACCGTCATCGACATTTCTTGCGGTCCTGGTGACAAGGATGTCCTTTTTATCACATTGCCTGGTGATGATATAGTCAAGGATGTGCCAGTGCTTCGAGCGAGGATGCATCCAAGTGGTTTTGTAGCGATTCGGCAGGCGGAACTGAGTGTTGGTAATAAAGAGTTCATGTTCAGCACATAGACCAAGGAGTAATAGGCCATTGGCATTGCAGTTGCCAAGTCCTTGTTTTCCCATCACATTGTTCCATAATTGATGATCTTTACCAACTCTAGCGTTGAAATCGCCAAGCATTAAGAGTTTGTCTCTAGATGGTACTTTGGTGATGATTGTGCTCAGCTGGTTGTAGAATTGATCTTTAACTTCTATATCAGCATCCAAGGTGGGAGCATATGCAGAGATAAGAGTCATAAAGTGACCCCCGGAGAGTGGGATTCGAAGAGTCATAATTCTTTCACTGACAGCAGTTGGAGTTAGCTGGTGATCATTCACCAGAGTGGTCTTTATAGCGAAACCAACACCATGAATACGGCGCTCTCTCTCATCTTTTCCCTTCCAGAATATGGTGTACCCTGAACTGAACTCTGTAATTTTACCTTCGTTGGACAATCTGGTTTCACTTAAGGCAGCAATATCTATGTTCATTCGACCAAGCTCATGGGTGACGAGTGCTGTTCTTCGCTCAGGCCTGTTATTGTCCTTCAAATCGAGTAATGTACGAACATTCCAGGATCCTATCATTAATGTTTGGATATTCTTTGTTTTCGTTTTTCGACCGCAAAAGGGGTGATCCGCCGGGTGCGGCCTCCCAGCCGGCTGAAGGTGTGACTACCGATGTTTAGCCCACATTTTCTAGGGCCTTCCCCATTCGGGGTGGGCAGCGGTGATCCTAAATAGGCCTGCCCAAACACAGATGCAGGACTGAACTCCTGAGTAGTCACGAGGTCTCAGAAAGACGACCATCACACATCTGCTGCCAGCGTGCAGGTCCGAACTAGAGGCTTCCAGTTTCAACCCGAAAACCTGCCTCCACCATCCTTATCCCATCGCCACTGGACTTGTTGAAAGATGTGACAGCAGGAAGAAGGTGCCACAAGCGAGATTTTGTTTAAGGTGGATCACAGCTTGCAAGGAAGTGACCCACACACTATGATCTCGGAACTATACCCTGCGGCACAAAAGAAATGAGACGTGCAGGTTCTAGCACCGTGACTGCAATGGACTGCCGCAGACTCTAAATATAATTGAGTTGCGCCTTCACAGCCAGTCCATCTGGCATGACCTCATCCGCCTCCACGACCGTTGAGAACAAGGAAAGTTCCTCCTACGTCCGTTTTGCCGTTGGGCCAATATATACGTAATGGGTTTCAGTGTCATTTCCTACACTGAGGGGCCATCACCCCACCTAAAGGGGCTCATCCGCCAGAAGCCGTTGGCCCCTTCAGGGGGTCGAGTTATTTACCGCCGCCCAACATTCGGCGTTAGCTGTTTTTACAGCTGGTTGCCAAACCAGCTAACCCTCCTCCTTTCGCATTCCGGACTTGGGACCGGACAAAGGCAGAGAACTATATCAGTAATAAAAGTTGTGAAGTACTCGGTTAAAAGCTGAATTCTAACCTGATTGACAAGGGGCCAAGACAAAGACAGGCATTTGTTGATTGACAGCTCATTCAAGCGAGCATTGGGAAAGGCTTAGGGAACAGGAAACAGGCAATTAGCCGTACACTTTTATGTGTAATTTGGAGAATAAAAGGAGGAAGACAGCAGACAAGGTAAACTATCACAGGGTGGCTGAAAATTGTCGAAATTTCAAAATTTTCCATTTCCGTTGTCTGCGTTACACAGTTTTTATTTAATGAAGGAAATTTAACCCCTAAGTTCACGGAACCGTCAATATTTCAGTTTAAGACAAGTTTCCGTTAAGTAAAGGGTCGTTGAAGGCAGATTTTACTAATTATTATTCCTCTTAAACTGGAATGTTCAACCATTTTCATATGTCAAGCTTTATTTCTGGTGAAACTGGGGATATTTTTCCCTAGATGGGTTTCATCAAATTTATAAGATTAATCCTTTAACAAGTACAGATCTTTGCGTTTAAATAGTATTGACGTTCCAGAACGTCTTTTGCTGTTTACGTGAAAAGGCGTAGCATAGTTCTGGAACGTCATTTACCAAGATTTGCGTAGCTCCAGTTTTTGGATATCTAGCATGAATTTTGTGCCGCCTGATAGTCGACACAAATCATTCACCCCAGCCCCCTCCCCCTTTACCCCGGAGGCTCTGCCCCGGGCGGGCCTTCTTCTGGACTTCCTAAATTAATATATCTCTACTTCGAACTTTTAAATTCCCGCCGCTTCCCCTCTCTGCCATTCTATTTCTCCGGCGCGGTAGAAAAGTCGAAAGACTTCTCCAATGTTCTCAAAAGATTTGAAATACTAGACCCGCGGCCGCGATCTGATGTGTTCTTGTGTGTACTGGGTGACACACCTGCTGGCCTCCTAATTGGCCCCAACGTGTTCACTCCATTACATCGCATGTAGGCCAAGTAGCCGAGTGTGCGTTTGGCATCATATCATTCTGCTGGGAGTTGTTGAACAGGACAGTTCACTCTATGTTTGGCACGATGTAACGAGACGAGAAAGCATGGCATGAGACTCGGTTCGTGCCGCGTTCACAGCGGCACATTAGCCGCCAGTGGAAAGGGTACTATTCGTGAAATTATGCATTCTGTTTGAGTTTTATTTTATTATACTCGCGTTCGAGTTTTGGATAATTTAGCTTTGCTCGCTCCAGTGCGGTTGACGGAGCTTTGTGTTCTTGAACTTTTGCCTTTCAAGTCGTGGGTGCTCACACGCTTGTGGAATTTCTTTTCTTATTTGTTGATTAATCTTTTGGAAGGATTTTCCTTCTAAATTATATTCAGGTTTGAGCTATTTCGCTGCCAGGAGATGTATCTTGTATTTTCAAAACATGTGGCCAGTCACGTCACCATATTTCTGCTAGGTAAGAACACCAACCTAATTACAGCATTAGCTTATCTTTCATAGTTTTACTTCTATGGACAACCTTGACGAAACAATTTGAATATATGAATATGTAATTTTGGACTGTGGGGGAATACTTAAATTCAAGCAACATAACCATTGTATTGTCGTTACTGGCCATTCCATTGTTTGGCGTGTTTGAAAGGCATGGTCTGTTTTAGGCCTAGTGTTATTTATATTAATCCTTGTTGCTTCATATGCAAATTGGTTTACCTTTCGAGCCGTTTAGTGCTCAGATTTAATTGTTATTTAAATTCATATTAAATTGCCCCTTGTGGATGAATCACGTGATCGTGATGCTTAAGTAATGGTAGTTTCAGTTGCTTCACATGCAACATTCCCCTCCTGTTGTTGGCCTGTCATTGGGCATTCTTTATTTTTGCACTCTAGTGTTAGGTGAATTTATGATTTTATCATGATTGTTTGTGGGGCTTGCTGTGCCTTGGAGGCTGGATTTAGACAGCTCCTTAACCCGGTCCATGAGTCAATCCTAATTGGCTACATGGATAATTCTTGCCAGGCGCGTCCACGTCGCGGGGGTGGGCAACGGTACTGTAATATACCATGGAACTACAGTACCGGCTAAGTTCTGGTGAGGACCCAGTCCTATGGGGTATAACATAGGCCCCGTGCACAGGGTTACGTGCGAAGACCTCAACGGAATCTGCAGCGGAGAAGATGGACTTCAGAACGGTGGAGATTGCGGAAGAGGCAACCCAGTACTCAGGGAATAGTATGAGTACAGCATCAATCGGCAGCGTCTGTTTCCCATGTTAGGGGCGGCTGCAAGGGCGTCTGTTCTCCATGTTAGGGGCGGCCTGAATAATAGCTGGCAGTAGCTTCATAAAATGCCTTTGGGAGTGGCGACCCCATCGTAATAATAGCCTAAAATGGAAATGGCACTTCCAGTGATTCGGAAAAGGTTAGGGCGTACCCTGCAGGCGACGCGCAGTTCCTTTGGTACTGGGGGAACTGTGAGAAATGGGCGACCAGTAACCGAAATGAAAGTGGGAATCATGAATGTCATGACCCTGACAGGCAAGGTGGAGGAGGTGGTAGACTTCATGGAGAGGGAGAAGGTTGGAATGATGGGGCTGAGTGAAGTGAAATGGAAAGGTAAAGGAAGGAAGAAATTGAGGAAAGGATATACATTATACTGGAGTGGTGGCCAAGAGGCAAAAAATGGCGTGGGACTGATAACCTCGAAACAACTGGAGGAGTATGTTGAAGTGGTCGAGTGTGTGAGTGACAGAATAATGAAAATTAGAATGAAGATGAAGAATGACGTGATGGACTTCATACAAGTGTATGCACCACAGACTGGAAACAGAGAAGAAGATATTGAAGTATTCCTGGAGGATGTAGAAAGAGTAATCTCAGATGTAGAAGTGGTGATCATGGGAGATATGAATGCACAAGTCGGAAATGAGAGACAAAGAAAGGAAGAAGTCATTGGACCATATGGATATGGGAAAAAGAACCGAGAAGGAGAGGAACTTGTAAACTTTTGTGAAAGGAATGGACTGATAGTGGGTAATTCATGGTTTCGGAAGAAAAACAGCAGGAAAATTACGAGATATGGGTGGGGTGATAGAAGAACAAAATCAGTAATTGACTACTTCCTGGTGGAAAGGACAAATCGCAGAAAGCTGATGGATGTGACAGCTTTACCAGGAGAAGCATTTGATGGGGACCATAGAGCTGTGGTGGCAAAATTTAGATGGGGAAAATTGGAAAACCTAAAGGAGATCAGAGAAAGTAAAATAAAAGTATGGAAATTGAAAGACAAAGCTGTACAGGAAGATTTTCAGGAGAGATTGAAGCAACAAATCCCAGTTACTGAAGTGGGAAATGTAGAAGAGGAATGGACCCACTTTAAAAAGGCATTTGCTGGTGCAGCAGAGAGTGCTTGTGGTAGGACGTCAACAAGAGTGAAAGAAAAAGGAAAGGAGACACCGTGGTGGAATGAGGAAGTGAAGAAAGCAGTGAAAGAAAAGAAGTCTGCATGGAAAGAATGGAACCGAGATCAAACAGAAGAAAGCAAAAGGAAGTATCACGACAGCAAACGGAGGTGTAAGAAAGTGGTAGGAGAAGAAAAGAAGAAAAGTTGTGAAGAATTTACACGAAGAATGGAAACAGATGTAAGTGGCAGTAAAAGGATGCTGTATGGGCTTCTAAGAAGTAAGAGGAAAGAAAGAGTTACTACAAAGCTGGTGAAAAAGGAAGATGGAGAGTTGTTAACACACCCAGAAGAGATAAAGGGACGATGGAAGGAGTATTTCGATAAGCTATTGAATGTGAGCAATTGTACTGGTGAGATGGAAGTGACACAACCTGACGACTCTATAACAGAAGATGATATAACAATGCCGGAGGTGGAATTAGCAGTACAGAAAATGAAGATGGGAAAAGCAACAGGGGTGGATGAAATTAGTGTAGAAATGATAAAGGCTGCTGGACCTGTTGGTATGCAATGGCTGTATCGACTGCTAAAGTGTGTGTGGAAACGGAAATGTGTACCAGAAGACTGGGAGAAAGGGCTAATAATACCAGTGTATAAGAAAGGGGACAAGAAGGTGTGTGATAACTATAGAGGGATCACCCTCATATCACAGATAGTAAAAATACTGGAAAGGATATTAGAAAGAAGAATGAGAAGAAAGGTGGAAGGAGAGTTGCAAGAGGAACAGTATGGCTTCAGGAGTGGAAGATCCACAGTGGACCCAATCTTTAGCTTGAGGCAAGTGATGGAAAAGAACTGGGAATATGGAGAGGATTTGATCATGACTTTCATAGATCTAGAAAAGGCATATGATAGTGTCCCCAGAGAGAAGGTATGGGAAACCATGGTTAAGAAGAGACTGGGAAGAGAAATGTTGGAAATGGTGCAAGCAATGTACAACAACTGTGTTAGCAGGGTACTGACCCCAGTTGGAAAGACAGATTGGTTTAGGAACAAGACTGGACTAAGACAGGGGAGTGTGCTGTCACCTCTCTTGTTCATAATGGTGATGGATGAAATTGTAAAGGAAACAAAGGAAGCATATGGACATAAAGAAATGAAGTTACTGTTATTTGCAGATGATATTGTGGTCTGGGGAAGGAACGCCGAAGAAGTGCAAAAACAACTAGATGCACTGAACGAAAATGTCCAGAAGTACGGCCTGAAAATCAGTATAGAGAAAAGCAAGACCATGGTGATGACAAGAGGGGAAAGACAAGGAAAGGGCACTGTGAAAATTGGAAGTCAGAGTTTGGAAATTGTGGACACGTTCAAATACCTAGGAAGTGAATTGATGCAAACTGGTAGGTTGGACATGGAGATTGGTAGGAGGGTACAGCAGAGCAATGCATTCTATCAAAGTGTAAGAAAACTTGTTTGGGATAAGGAAGTACCAAGGAAAAGCAAGGAGGTAATGTATAAAATGTACTATGTACCCATATTAACTTATGCAGCTGAGACTTGGACCCTGACGAGCAGGCAAGAGAGTAGAATCCAAGCCAGTGAAATGAAATTCCTAAGAAGTATGATAGGTAAGACAAGGAAAGACAGAGTGAGGAATGAAGATGTTAGGAAGGAAGTTGGGATGGGAAAACTAAATGAGAGAATTGAGAAGAATAAACTAAGGTGGTTTGGACATGTAAAGAGGATGGAGGAAAATAGAATACCAAGACAGATGCTGGAGGCCAAGTGCAAGGGTAAGAGAGCAAGGGGAAGACCTAGAACAAGGTGGATCGATTCAGTGAAGAACAGCTTGAGAAAAAGAAGTCTGGACTGGGACAAGATCGTGGAAGAAGAATTGTGGAAGGAAAGAGGAAAGTGGAGAAGTGCCATAAATACCCCGACCCGGCAGGAGCTGGATAAGGGGAAATGATGATGATGATGATGATGATGATGTTTGTGGGGCTTGCTGTGCCTCAGTTCTGGCCATCGTAGTGACTTCCCCCCAAGTTTTTTTTTATTAGGCTGAGTGTCTTTTCTATGTGCCCCTATCCCTGCTTGTCATCATCACCTTGCACAGTTTCCAGCCACTGGCCGGGACTGTTTGGAACACAAGCCTCTCCAACGTCTTCTGTCTTCCCACCATCTCTCAGCCTCCACCCTTGTCCAGTCTTCTCCTCTCTTCTTCACGCTTTCTTCCACCCCCTTCAGCCACCTGTCTCTCGGTCTTCCCTTGGTCTCTTTCCTTCCCACTTCGTCTCGTGTATCCTCCTGGGCATCCTCTTTTCCTCTCTTCGTTTTACATGTCCATACCATCTAAGTCTAGATTTCTCTATACCATCCTGTAATGGTTCCTCCTTCATTAATTCTCTGGTCCTGTCATTTCTTATTCTGTCCATCTTTGTAGCTCCAATACTGCTTCTCAAGAACCTCATCTCACTGGCCTGTATTTTGCTCTTCTCCTTCCTTTCATAACCCAGGTCTCCGAGGCATACGTCAGGATAGGGACATAGTATGTCCGATATATGATCTTTTTGCTGTTCTGAGGGACATCCTTGCTTCATATCATGCTTCTCACACTCCTCCGGAATGCTTCTGCCTGTCTCGTCCGCTCATTTATTTCTCTATCGTTTCTTCCATTATCTTGTATCAGGCTTCCCAAATACTTGAAACTCTCCACTTTCTTCAGCTGTTCCCCACCAATTGTTATTCCCGTTGTGGTTCTTTCCTTCTTCCTTGTTGTGATCACCATCTCACTCTTATTTATGATAAATTACATCACATATCCTTGTATTTTCCCTTCCCACACTCCCAACTGCTCCTGTACTTCTCCTCCTTGTTTCCCCAAATCATCAAATCATCTGCAAACACCATTGCTTTCATCTTTCCTTCCCCTATTACTTGTGCTACTCGGGTCATTATGTCATCCATCACCACAATGAAAAGTAACCGTGACAGTGCACGTCCTTGTTTCAGGCCATTTCTCTGTTCCAACCCGTCCGATCTCTCTCCTCCCACTTTCACACAGCTCACGCTTCCCTTGTACATCTCCTTTATCCTCCATATAGTCCATTTTTCTACTCCTCTGTCCTCCAGGGACTTCCATACTTTGTTTCTGCATACACTGTCACATGCTTTCTTAATGTCCAAGAAGGCCATCAGTAGATCTGTTCCATACTCATAGTGCTGTTCTTGTAACCACCTTACAGCAAAAATCAAATCCACTGTGGACCTTCCTGCTCTGAAGCCAGTTGTTCTTCCCTCATCCCTCCTTCTATCCTTGTCCTAATTCTCCTTTCCAAAACTTTCTCAAACATCTTTGCACAATGACTCATCAGTGTTATTCCCCGATAGTTTCTGCATTCTGTTCTACTATCTTTCTTGAAGATTGGGACAATTGTTCCCTTTTTCCAGTCCTCTGGGGCCTTCCTTTCCTTCCATGCTGTCTTCAACACTCGGTACAACCATTGTATCCCCACCTCTCCTGCTGCTCTCACCATCTCCACACTCAACTCATCAACACCCAGTGCCTTCCCTCCTTTCATCTTCCTCACTGCATCTTCCACTTCAAGTCCTTTTCTGTTTGCAGTCCATCTTCCTCTTCCCCGATTTCTTCCTCCTCGCTGTGGTTTCCATTTGGGTTCAGAAGTTCTTCAAAATATTCTTTCCACATTTTCTTCAGTTCTTCCCTATTTTCTATCTCTTGTCCCCTTTTGTTCACCATTCTAACATAATCCCTGCTTGTATACCCCTTTATTAGAATATAGTTGTTTTTATTTTGTTTTAATTCTTGACCACGATTTCCGGTAGTAAACCGCCCTTCGGGTACGTTCCAGCCTTCCACTCCCTGAACATTCTGTTCAAAGTCCCCTCTCCCCGGGTCTTAAAGGTGGCATTAACAAATCTAGTCCCGGGGGTATAAGGGGGCCTGTGCTCGTTGTTACTTCGGTAGGGCAGTACAAATTTAATATGTTATTATGTCCTCAATAAATTAGTTAAGACACATGGTTCAACGCTGTGTGTGTATTGGTCTGTTCAATAGGTTGTGGGAAGGGGTACTAGCTGTCAGGATGCATACGTGGCGGGAGGGTGGGTAGCACACCAAATTGGCGGGCGATGAGTTAGCTGCACGGTGAGAATATCTGTATTGTCAACAGCTGTTTGGCGCGTGAACATATTGGCGCTACCTGTTATTAAGGGAGCTGTATTAGTTTGCTCAATATCATTCTGAAGTTTTCATTGTTACCTTCATACAAAAAGAAGTACTGAAACATTGTTTTTAGAGTATTTTGAGCCTAAAACATGGTTTTCGAATGTAAACACTATGTTTAATTAGAACTGACATAAATAAAAAATTAAAAAAATGTTTTAATAATTTTGGTCCTGATTTGGTCTATACTCTTAAAACCATAAAAGTTGTGAAATTGTTATGTTCCAGAACATCAATACTCCTTAAAGGGTTGAAAATATTGATCGATTGGAGTACTGCAGAAAACTTTAAAGACAGGCTAGGAAATTGTTTGAGGAAGAGTGAGCGTTTCCATTAACCTTGATCCCAATATGCATGGGCATTATCACAATTTAATAGAAGATACTACAGAGAAGATGACGAATTAAACTAGTAAGTGCCACCGAAGTCACTTCAATTGACCACATGTTGGTGGCATTACAGACATGACTGAGATGCATAATGAATACAGAGAAACAATGTGAAATATAATTATGCTACAGTTTGAAGCCCAAAAGCAACAGTCTCAAACATGAAGGTAGAAATTCTTTTACCATTTCACAAAACAGAAAAACAGATTGAGGATTGATGGGAATGTGTCTAGCTACAGATGTTTTCCAAACAACACATTGATAATTTTCCATTACTGGCAATGTACCTATGACTATAAACCTCGAAGCTACTTACTAGTTCTGTTAACAGTAGGACTCTCATCTCCTTGTGCTCGGATGGAAGATAAATCCCGAGTGCCATATGTGAGGATGTGCTGTCTGTAAAGTCGATGTTGCTTTAATTCCTCCACCCATTTTAAAAATGTATCCAAAGTCTTCGCCTGCAAATGAATCACCATTTATTAGTGAAGCACAAGTAGTATATTTTATCGATAAAAGACTCCATCCATCTCAAGAAGAGAAAGTCTTCTAACCAAGAGTCAAAGGATACAAGCAAGCAAACAAACAGTCTGAGAGGAAACACAAAAATAGGTTCAACTGCATCAGTTGTTATACTATGGAAACATCCATTGACTGCAACTGATTAGCTCTGATGAAGAGTATGATACAAAAAGAGATAAAAATCCTGACTAGTGGCAAAGCCATCCTTAGCTTGAGATCATGTATCAGTCATCATAAGCCATGTCGTCGTCAGCTGTAACTCGATTCCGAGTATACATACTTCTTCCTGCATAGAGCTTTTCAAACTAGCTTGTGGATGTGTTTCTGATGACTAAACAGGCCAATCCTGGCATGAAACATGCGCCCACATAAATTGCACTGAATGGTGCAACTGGTCTAAATCATATGAATAAACTGATAAATACAAGTCTTCTCTGAATGTTTTAACCCACAGTGCTCATCTTGCTTGCTCCCCTGTCCATACCCAAGCAGACATGGAAGCACTCAACGTAGAATAGATATGGGCTAATCCATGCGATTCCTTTTTGTCTACAGTTATGAAATCATGGAGTTAATAAGAAATGAAAGTATGGGCTAATTCATGCGATTCCTTTTTGTCTACAGTTATGAAATCACTGAGTTAATAAGAAATGAAAGTCTGTAAATATCCTGGTTAAATTCAAAGAGGAAAAGTCACATTTATTTCAAAGCAATTTCAAATTGCTAGAATTATTAGTTCATGAGAAATGTTGCACCATGGATTTTCTTTTAAGCAGGGCATAGACAGTAGTGTAATTAGAGGGTTTGAACCCTTCCCAAATACTTTGCAAATCAAAAATATATATAACACAAAGAACTGAGTAACTGAAAGCAGTGTATTTCCAGCCCTAATGTGGCCAGATGCCAACCTCAGAGGAGTTTCACAACACAATCTGTTTGAGAGGCAATAGTGCCGTCGAGTTCTATACTTTTATCCGCACACTGGAGATCCAGTTCCTATATTTTACTCGGTATTCAAGATGTTTTTGAAAAACAATCTTGTGCATTTCAAATCATCAGGGTCACTTCTGTTGCACATTTTGAGAAGTTTCGCTATACCTAAATATCCACTGAAGAAAGGCAATATGCAATAATGCAATATTCATTTCACACATTTCAATTTTCCTATAAAACTTCTAACAGCTTCTCCATTTGAACTTGCTTGAGTTGAAAGCTGTTTCTGCTTTTTACACAGGCCTATAACAATTCTTGGAGAAAATATTAATTATGACTTTTTAACATTTCTTTGGGCATAAGGTAATGCTTCCACCAGCATTCAATAACCTGTCGAGTATCTACAATATCTGACTTCAACACTTCAAAAGTAGCTAGAGTTGCTCGAAAATGATTAACAATGGCAAGTGGCACATTTTGGTAAGTTCACTGATGGAGACCCTTAATTGAATTAAAAACTGAGTTGGAAAGGCTACTCGATAGAAAAATTACAAACAGGCAGATTTCAGATTGAATTACCGTATTGGTCTGAAAATAAGCTGCACCGTTAAAATTAGAGGAGAAAAATAGGAAAGCCAAAAAATACAGAGCAGACAGAAAGAAAGGAGAAAGAAGGGAGATAATGGAGAGGAACTAAAAATTTTATTTTACGGAATTTGCTTTTAGTTTAACGCACAGCTAGTAGTTTGAAACTTTCACTGCAACTATGCTGAATTTTGATGTTGATGCCTTTAGCTCCAAATACCAGTAATCGTTCGCAGTATTAAAAAGCTAATGTTATTACTGTATAAGAATACCACAGGAAAAAAAGTACTGCTCACAAGATTAACAACAGTCTCAATAATGCCGAGTTTAATAATAATGTTAATGGTTTTAACTCCCTTTTAACTACTGCGGCTTTAAGAGTTGCCGGGGTGCCGAAATTTTGTCCCGTAGGGGATCTCTAATGCGCCAGTATTTGATCCTTCAACCTTGGGAACAGCAGGCATGAACGTTACCGCTGAGCCACGCAGGCAGTTATTGCTGAATTTACACAATGTATTCTGGTGCAATAGAGTGACCTTACACTTCTTCCTGCATCTCGCTTGCTGACACTAGCGACAATGTTGAAGTATTTCCAAATGAGAAATAAGCATTATGTTTGAACTGTACTGCATAAAGTTGCAATGTGTTATTGGTAAGGACATTTTTCTAAGGGTGTGCATATAAGACGCACCTCAGTTTCTCATGACCGAAATTTGGATAAAAGGTACATCAGTATTTAGTTACTTTATTTCTGCATTCAGGAGTTCTATTCAATATTCCTTTGAACATTGATTACCATAAATATAAATGCCCAATAATTAAATATTATGTTTCTTCTGTATCATGTCTCTATAGGTCTACAATCTACAAAAGTTTTCAGTCACAAGATAAAGGAAGTGATGGCATAAACAATCATCCACCAGCGGGAATGTCCCAGTGGAGGACCTATCAGACTACATAGACTTGGTTCAATGCCGCAACACTGTTACATATAACATGGCATAGGGTCTGCTAAGTGGCGCTAATCATTTCTCTGCCAAATAAAAGTAGGTAAAAAGTCCTGATATCAATGTATTGTATGTTTTCAGTAATTAAAACAATGCTAAGTCTGACTGTGTCCAACCTTTCTGTGCTGACAAAGAGGTTTCTCCATTGCATTGATACAAACTTCGTTTATAACAAATGACATTTTATGAGCGAGTTAGAAAAAATCATTTACTCATGCTTAATATTTAAAAGCAAAGTGCATTATAGCTCTAACCTTCCTTGACAATCTTACCATTGTCAGAGAGTGATTTTTTAAAATTGTACAGCCTCTCCTAATCAAAGTTTGACTGATGAAGGAACATAAGTATCCATAGTTTTGAATCTAGCCTTCCTCAAATTGTAGGGTCTTGCCTATAGAACAGAATTAAACCACACATCATTTAACCCCACACCTCAACCACATTACAGTAGGTTTGTGTCATACAACAACCCAGATTGAAGGAAAATCATTTGCAACTCACTCCTAACATGCAGTACAGACCATACACAAATGTCTATCAATAAATACAGCTTAACATATTGTGGTATGAACAATGATTCTTTTTCTACTTGTGTTATAGACTTGTGTTATAGACAAGGTGCCTTTGAAATTCACCATTAAATTACAAATGACCTGATACGATGAAAAAAAAACTAGTGAAAATTCAGTCTTAATCACCCGAGTTATATCAGAGAAAGTGTTTATAAATATGAACAGGCTGGAACAGCTAAAGTAACTCAACAGATCAGAAGTACTTACAGAATTCAGTAGATTTAAGCCATCCATTACCACACAATGTAATTACATGAAACAACACACACACACTTTTTTTTTACATAAATGCACTTTTCACTTGAATATCTTGGACTTAATATTGAAACCATAAGGTTAAAATATGTTTGCAAATTAACACCTACAGAGACTGTAGATTAATGTCAATTTGAATGTGTGAATGTCTGCTATGAGAAGAGCAATGAAATGAGAAAGAAGCTCTGAGACTGATGTTACGAGTTGACATAAGAGGAAATTAATATATATATTTTTTATAGTGAGAAGCATTGTGATCACACACAAAATTGCACACACAATTTGTCTATTTGCTAAGTCTAGAGATGACACTACTGCCAAAGCTGGTGAGATTATTGTGTATACTACCAGTAACTAAGCACCCAAATGTACTAAGTTTAAAAATAAAAGTAAATGAGGACATAAATGGAACTTGCTCCTGGAGTTTGTATACTTTGCCCTTACCCCTACAGTCTACAGACATGAGATCTACAAGTGTCATGGAAGCACAGATGGTAGCACATTCAGAGTTGAGAAGGGCAAGAATGAGACGACAGTGAACAAGGAAGAGAAACAAACAAGAGAATTCATGAAGACGGAGATGATTAATGATGGGCAGAAATATTTCAAAGGACAATCAGACAGTAAAGTCTGAAATTGAAAGTCAGAAACAATGTATGAGATGTTTTAGAGCAAATTAAATCATTAGATGAGATGATCAAAGGCAAGATATAAAAGATTAAAAAAACAACAGCTAAAGGACACTGCAACTCCTACAACTGCTGTGGACTACATGTGATATCATCTAACAGAAGTAAGGCCACCAACAGACTGTGCATACAGTACTTGCGGTAGTGTAAGGTGACCTGTGCAATAAAAAACTAGGGCGAAGGGTGGAAGGTAATGACAATAGGGAACCTTCAAGAAAAGCATGATATATCTGAGTAATCCAGAGATGTGACACTAGTATGGAGATCAAATGATCTGCCAGATGCAGTTGAGAACATAAGCCACAGAAAAGCACAGAGATCCTGTAGGAGCTTCATGTCAGTAACGTCTGCATTGTATGGCTATCTTACCCAACAGCACATGTGGATTTCTTAGAGCAGTTGGCAAAGCATATATTTACTCATGGACTTATGAGTTCTTCAACCCATGCAACACAGGACATAAGTAGAAGCACTGGTATTCATGACGAAGTGAGCACCCCAAGAAGTGAAGAATCCTTCCACATATCATGAAGCCACAATCCATTTCAGGGATACTGAAATGTTACATTAGTTGTAAAGCTTAAGAACATCAGAGTCATTCCTGAAAAAATTGCTGCTTCTAACTATACAAGCAGCTAAATAGTAAGAAAAATAAGGCTCACTGGCAAGGAAAACCTGAAGTAAGGTTCATAAGCAAATATGTAAATAACAAATATTATTACTGGTGATTATGACTCTCCTGAGCTATTATTGTTTTACACAGGCTTAGGGCAATGTGAATATCAGTTCCATGCATATGCTGTATGTGTGAGAACTGTCTGATAACCAGATGGATTTTGAAGCCTGTTCTAGTGTGTGTACTTGTAGTTGGAGCCAGCTGATGTAGCCTTGAGAAAGTACCATCCCAACGTTTTCCTGGAATTGAAATGCAAACCCACAGAAGACCATTTCAGGGATGTCAAACGGATTTGAATCTACCTTGCAACTGTACATAATGTGAAAGCTCCTCTAATATAGTTATAATATTATTAAATTGGTTGTAATCGTATTTTATACCATTGAAATATTAACATCCCAAATCATACATGTATAGTACTGCAATATCTAATATACACTGAACTCAATGTGAAAAGTTAATTAGGTAACTGGTCATTGAACTTGACTCCACTCAGCTGTATGTGCAAATGCTGGACAAAGACTGTGTGAGCATGAAACAGTCTAGAAGTTCTATTAAGGGATATCTCTGTCTTGAAATACTTCCTTCTTTAGACCCCAAGTTTGCTAATTTTGGAGCAGACAAGAGTTGGGCAAAATACTCCCAAAATGTACTTTCGATACAAAATACTCACGGAAAAGTATTTTAGGTACAAAATACACTTATAAATTTCCTGAAAATACAAACTACAAAATAGTATTTTAAAATACATTTCAAAATACAAAATAATTTTAATAAAATTTGCTTATCTTCAATTCAACCCTTCCAAAATAACATTATTATGATCATTATTATTGTATACTGTATTTATTATTTTCATCAGTGACCTGGATGGGTACACGCATTAACATGCAAGGCCAAAGGGTTCAAATCCCGCCGTCAGCCTTTATGAAATAGTTTTCCAGGACGGTACTTCCTGATAGGCCATGGCCGCTTTCTTCCAACCCCTTGCCTTATTGTCATATCGTTTGCCATCAAGCCCTCTAGTGAGGATGGCATCAGGAATGTCATCAAGCCATGAAAACCATAGCCACATAGAAACTTACCTCACCTCGTTCCCGAACCCATAAAATGGGGAATATATAAGGTAAATTATTATTATTATTAATATTAATATATAAAGGAATTCCAGGAAAACAGGTCATCAAAAATTGTCCACAATTTGGTAACGGATTCTTAATAGATCTCAGAATCATTGACTCGATAACAGAATTTAAACCTCAATCCTCCAGACTTACGACCCTAACTTTGAAATCGGCAAATAAAACATATACAATTATTAATGCACATGCTCCTACTAATCAAAAAAACAACACCATTAAGGACAGAGAAGAAGTACAAAAATTCTGGGATCTTTTGGATCAAACTTGAATAAACATCCCTTCATCAAACATCAAAATTCTCCTTGGTGATTTCAATGCGCAACTTGGACAAGAAAGAAGATAATATAGAGATAACATTGAAAAATGGACAGCACATAAACGAACCAATAAAAATGGTCAAAGATTAGTCGAAATTTGTAGAAACCACAAATTAATCTCTAAATCAACATGTTTTAAAAGACAGCCCCATAAATTGAAAACTTGGAAACATCCTGACTTCAGAAGGGGTGAATGGCAGTTGGATCATGTCTGCATGGATAAATTTCACCATCGCGAAATTCACAATGTCAAGGTTCTAAGGGGAGTTGACTCAGGATCAGACCACTATGTGGTAAAGATAAAAATAAAATTAACTCCAATGGCCAAGAAAAAAACCTAACAATAACAATAGGAGGAAATTTGATCCATCTACCTTAATAAAAAATATAGAGTACTGTGAAAGAACAGGAGAAGAATCTCTCAACACTAAAACATTGGACGAATTAATCACTAAATTAAAATCAATAGCAGAGGAGTTAGCACCAATAAATCCAAGGAAAAAACATGAATGGTGGAATGTAGATCGAGATCAAGCAATAGAGAAAAGACACCAAGCATGGATAAAACATCAAGCTCTAAAGTCAGAAGAATCAAATTTAGAACTAACAAGACAAAGAAAATTAACCCATAAAATCATCAGACAAACGAAACGTAATCATCTTAAAAATACACTGGAAAAGATACAAGACGATTTCAAGAAAAAGCAATCTCGAGATTATTACAAAACATTTGGTAAATATCCAAAAAAAAATAAATATTGAAGCTCCAACATTAATGTTGAAAAATCAAACAGGAAAGTTAGCACATTCTAACCAAGAAAATACAGAGATCCTTGCAGAAGCATTCGAGAAACTGTTAAATTGTGTTGATCCACTGGAAACCCTGCAAGTAAACACAGATACACCTATTTTAACTTCACCTGATTTAATAAATCCTCCAAACATCAATGAAGTAGAACTCTCAATTAAAGAACAAAAAAATTACAAAACTTGTGGCGAAGATTTAGTCTTTGCTGAAATCTGGAAAAATGCTGGTAAATCTGCGATTATAAATCTTCATCAACATCTAGTTAAAATGTGGATTACTGAAGAAATTCCTGCACACTGGACCATAGGAATAATCCATCCATTATTTAAGAAAGGAGACAAAACGAACCCAGATAACTACAGAGGAATGCGCATATAAAATTTTCTCTCGCATAATTTACAACAGGATTAAAAACATTCTGGAACCAAAACTTGGAGAATATCAAGGAGAATTTCTCCCTTACAGAAGTTGTCCAGACCAAATCCTTAGCCTGAAATTAATAATGGAATATTACAAAAACAGAAATAAGCAACTCTTTATCTCTTTTATAGATTTCAAGAAAGCCTATGATAGTATTCATAGACTGACACTGCTAAAAATCCTCAGATCATACGGTCTCCATCCTAAATTGATAAAAATCATTCAATTAACATTAACAAACACAAATTCGAAAGTTAAATTTAGGGGAGAAATATCAACAGCTTTCACAGTAAAAACCGGTCTCAGACAAGGTGATGGATTATCCCCTCTGCTTTTCAATGTGGCTCTTGGTTATATCATGAAGGTTTGGCAAAAGGAAAACCCTTCTAAGATCAAAATTGGAACAAAACCATCGATAAAAATAAACAGCTTAGGATTTGCAGATGTCTTGGCTCTTTTAGCACTAGACAAGGAAGAGGTTTGTACTCAGATCACTAGTCTCCAAGAAATTGCTCAAGGGATAGGATTACAGATATCCTTTGAAAAAACTGAGATCATGCCTATGAAACCTTTAGATATAAATGAAGTCTATATAAATGATCATAAAATTAACCTACTTCCTCAATTTAAGTATCTTGGAGAAATTATAACACATAACTTAAACGAAAAAGTAACTTGGATAAATAGAACAAATAAAATGAAAAAGGCACAATCTCTAACCTGGTCAACATATAATAAAAAATGCCTATCAATAGCTACTAAGATCCAATATTATAAAACTGTAACTCTCCCAGGAGCCACTTATGCTTGTGAAACACTGTTCCAAATTAAAAATGAACAAAGAACTGAACAGCTCCTCAAAACGGAAAGAAGAATCATTAGAACGTGCACAAATAAAAAGTATCAGGTTGAGGGAGTCTGGAGGATTATCCCAAATGAAACTGTCTATCGTGAGATTGATCCAATCACCAACACAATGAAGAAGAAAAGAATTTCATATTTTTTTTCACATCTTACGGCTTCCAGAAAACAGAATTGTACGCCAACTGGTGATGAACAAGAAGTTCCATGACGAACTAAAGAGCCTACTTTTCTTAAAATTTAAGATTCATGCCAATTTTTATTTATCGTATGGCTTTTAGTGCCGGGAGTGTCCGAGGACATGTTCGGCTCGCCTGAGTCTGTAGCTGCTTCCAGCGGACACCCTAAAGGGCGAGCTACAAGTTCCGTTCAATTTCAAGTAGTTCCAACTTTCGCCACCAGATATCAATGATACCTAGTGGTGAACGTTGGAACTTTGATAGAGCGTTCTGACGAAATCTAACCTAACAAATTTTGCTTTACACAAGTTTAGTCTGTGAAAGGATCTTTAACATGCCATAAATCTATGACATGGGACCGCCGGCTTTACTTCCCCTCCGAAGGAAGGCATACTGAAGGATTTTTAACGCTCTTAAAAAATCCGACGACTTCGGCCGGGTTTGAACCCGCTATCTTGGGCATAGCAGTTCAGCATGCTACCGACTACGCCACCGATGCCAATGATTGATCTATATGGATCTATCTAGAATAATGACAAAATTAAGTTGGTAATATCGAAATTTCTAATTAGTTCGAAATACTGTATATTTGGCATAATGTAGCCTAATAGGGAACTACAGTTGGCAGCCCTGGTGACTGAATATATTCTTAGTTCCATCTCTTAAGGTACAGAATACAGAATTTGGTTGAAGTCCAATGGATAGCATGGACGTTACATGCAGTTAAACATTGGATCTAACAGCACGCGTAAAATCATGTTGGCAACAATGACCTACATGTATTGGTCAGAAATAATCTGAAATAATATGATCTATTGTTGTGTCAATTTTGAATGAAATCCATTAGTTAGTATAGAAATTACATGTATTTTAAAATTGGACCTATCAGCAGGCTTAGAAGCATGTTGGCAGCACTGGCGTAGGCCTATATTAGTTACTCCAAATTAATCTAGAATGCCAAGTACTATACGTGCGCAAAGTTTAGAGTTATTGGCTTTCTTTCTTTCTTTCTTTCTGATATATTGATATTAGGGTAACAAAAATAGAGACAGTATTTATTAATAGTTGGCAGCCCTGGTTACTCTTAAGAATCGGCTTAGTCATATCCATTATGGTACACATAGCGCACTCGAAATTTGGTTGAAATCCAAATGATAGTATAGAAGTTACATGTATTTAAATTTGGACCTCTCAGAAGGCTTAGAGTCATGTTGGTAGCACTGACGTATATAAGTTACTCCAAATTAATATGGAATGTCAGGTACTATACGTGTGCATAGTTTAAAGCTGTCGGCTTGCATACTTTCTGATATATGGGTATTTAAATTTAAAAAAAAAATCAGAGTATTTATTAACAGTTGGCAGCCTTGGTGGCTCTTAAGAATACGCTCAGTCATATCTGTTTATGTACACATAGCACATACGAAATTTGGTTGAAATCCTATTGATAGTGTAGAAGTAATATGCATTTAAAATTTGGACCTATCATCAGGCTTATAATCATTTTGGCAACACTGCCAAGTATGGCCTCCTGGAAATTAAACTGCAATATTATTATCTATACGTGTGCCAATTTTGAAATAGCTCCCATTCATACCTTCCTAGATATCCAACATGGAGCTCAAATTTCAATTGCGATTTTTCAGCAGTTGGTAGCACTGACATCATTTTCAAATATGGACGTGAGATATTGAGGTATAGATCTTCACTCCTACAAAATTTTGTTTCGATTGCTGCAGCCGTTTAGGAGTTGATAGGGGGGGGGACACACACACAGCCAGACAGACAGACACACACACATTTGCCCAATCTCATAAGACTACTTTTTCCTCATTTTTGCAAAATGTGAAAAGTAGGCTAAAAATCTAGGAAAGAAAACTGGAGGAAAATGGATCCAAGAAATCCAACAAGATCTCAAAGCAGTTGGACTCAAGATAACAGATGCCAAGGAGAAAAATAAAATTGACACCATTCTTAAAACTCACAAATTTTCTGCAGAACTGACACATAGAAAGCCTATGGAGATTTCAGACGAGTTGAGAAAATCCCGATCTGAAAGAATGAAAAAGTACTGGAAAGAGCGCAAGAACCAAGCAGTACTACCTTCAAAGAAGAAGTGAATGTGGAACAACTGAAGTGGTCCAATGCGACCAATCAAGATTAATAATAATAATAATAATATCATTGTATGACATAAGCTACCTGGTGGAGATCTTTTGAGCTGGTACCTTTAGGTAATCTGCTAGGAGTGCCATGGGGTTTTGCCACCCTTCAAATTTCGACTTCATTGGTCGTGAATCAAACCACCACTAATACACCAGAGTGAGACAATATTTTGTATACATTTGTGAATTTCTTTTTATATATGTACTGTTTACACTGACAGAAACTCTTGAGAGAACGCTATCTTTCAAAGATTATCTAACAAATACTACTGACAACTGCAAGACGCAGAACAGCATTTTGTGGAAACTTTGTGGTTCCACTTAGGGTCCAACACCAATACTCTCTGCTGTTCAGCTGTTGACTTTCTCTAATCTGTCGCTGAATACTGTGCCCTAGTTTGGATAAAGAGCATGTTGTCCTCATTTAGGGGCTTTGCAACATTGTGGTCATGAAGCCCCATGTATGAGGACGTGTGTGAAATTGTCTGATGATTTGTGTTATTGTGATGGCTGTATTAGTGGGTGTACTTGTAATTGAGACAAGGATCGTTGAAGGAAGCGGCCATGCCCTTAATTTAGGTACCATCCCGGCATTTGCCTGAAGTAGAAGTGAGAAACTACAGAAGACCACTTCCAGGATGATTGAGTTGGGAACTGAATAACACTGTGCCTGATCTCGGGGAAAAATCTGGTTTACTCCAATTCATTGGCTCCCAGTACTAAGTCATATCCTCCAACTCACCTACGAAGATGCAACAATTTACCGTGAGTACACGAAAATTGTAAAATAACACCAATGACATGAAGACATTGCTCATCCACATATCAGTAGGCTTCATTCGAGACATTCACCCAACTGTCCAATGGAGAATCTACTACTAGTAGAAGTAGCTACCAACTTTTACAATCTTGAGACAAGGTCAGATGAATAGAAATCGTTTATGGCCCCAGTGTTCAAATCAAAATCACTTTATTTGCAATGAGGTGTCAACCTCCGTGGCAAATGAGGTATATAATTTACAAACACTACACAATATTAAAAGAATATAGTAACTTAATTTACTATTCACACATTGATTGAACTCCCCTCACACAACTGCTGTAGGAATCACATAGCACGTGTAATGTTTCTAGGAATACAGCACTAAGTTATAGCACTTCTTTCTTTTCCCTGATTTTGTCTACTCTGCTCTTGAATATCTGGACTGATTTTGGAAAGGGATCAAACACCGCCCTTGGTAAACTGTTCCATTCCTTCACACCCTTCCCAATGAATGAAAATTTACCCCAATCGCTTCTGCTGAAGTGCCGTTCAATTTTGAATTTGTGGTCTGCCCTGACAATATAATTTCTTTCCAATTGTAGCCTCTCACGGATTTCCCCCCATGCTTCCTCTCCTGTATACGCTCTATATAACCCTACAAGACTGTTTTTCTCCCTTCTCTTACTTAATGTTTCCCACCCAAGCTTCTCTAACATATCTGATATGCTGCTTCTTCTCCTAAAATCCCCTATCACAAATCTTGCTGCTTTCCTTTGAACACTCTCAATTTCTTTTATTAGGTATTCCTGGTGCGGATCCCATACACTGCTTGCATATTCCAATATTGGACGAAACAAACTTAGGTAACTTTTCTCTTTTATTTCTTTGTTGCATCCTTTAAGTAGTCTAATAATGACATGCAACGATCTGTATGCTTTCCCAACAATGTCTCGAACATGACCCTTCCAGTGCAATTTACTATCAAATCTCATACCTAAGTATTTGCACTTGTCATCTTTTGGTACAATTACCCCATCCAATGTATATTGAAATTCAGTTTTTAATCTCTTGTTTGTGAATATTGTGACTGTTGATTTAACTCCGTTAACCTTCATGTGGTTCTCTTCAACCCAATGTTGGATATTATCGAGGTCCCTATGTAATATTTTACAATCCTCTATGTTATTTATTTCCCTATAGACTATAATGTCGTCTGCATACAATCTTATTTTTGATGCTATATTGTTCCCTAAATCATTCACGTATATTAGGAAAAGCAATGGACCAATTTTACTACCCTGTGGAATTCCCTTCTTAACTTTCTCTTCCTGTGATACGTAATTCCCTACTCTGACTCTCTGAACCCTTGAATTTAGAAATGTTCCTATCCAACGTACAACCCTCGAGTCCAATCCCATTCTCTCCAGTTTCTTTAATAATACTCCATGTTCCACTCTGTCAAAAGCTTTGGAAAGGTCTATAGCTATGCAGTCCAACTGTCCCCCTAGATCCAACCGATCTGATACGTCCTGCTGAAATCCCACCAGTTGTGCCTCACAAGAAAATTTCTTTCTAAATCCATACTGGCTCCTCAGGAACCAATTTTATCTTCACATACCCCACTAATATATTTTAATATTAAACTCTCCAAGATTTTACAAACTACACTGGTCAGACTTATTGGTCTGTAGTTCTCAGGTTTACTTCTATCTCCCGTTCCTTTATAAATTGGTATTATTATACATGGGTTGGTTTTTTTAGTTTTGGCACCAATGCTTCAGTGCCAAGTTGCAACAATGTTGGGCGCTGCCACTTTTACCGACGGTTGCTGCCCTGCATCCCCTCCCTCAGAGCACATGACCTCGCCCGTCCTCACCACCGCTAGTGCGCAGTCGCGCCTGTTAGATGAGTAGTGTGAGACCAGCGCTCGCGAAAGTCAGTCGCAATGTTTTCCAAGCAGGAGCAGAGAACGTGGATAAAAATTCAGTGTGCTAGGGGTCGCAGTGCTAAACAGTGTCACCGAGGATTGCAGGAAAATTTTTAGCCACGGCCGCTCCCTTCCTTGAGCCAAGATCTATCATCGGAGCGTAGGGCAATAAACTTGCTCAATGAGATACTCTTTGCATTCCAACTATCCTATATATTCAACTCCCAATGAACAAGACATTTTAACTAATACTGGTTTATTTACAACAAAATTATTAATAAAATTTGATCTGAGGTTTCGAGCTGTGTACAATATGTGCATTAATATTCCCTAATTGCTGGGCAATATTGACTGTCTTCTCGCTAGCGCTGATCTTCTGTGTTGATAATAACTCGGTCCACATACCTGGTGCCTTGTGGTTCAAAGTCCATCTCGTTGGTCTGCTTGCAGTCTAATTTGAGATCTTACGCCAACACACGTTTATTGACCTTTGAAAACATATGTTTTCACTTTGCTAAATGTACTTCGTCTAGTTGTTGTGGTTGTGGTTGTTGTTGTTGTGGTTGTTGCTGCTGCTGCTGCTTGTTTCTGAGTTTGATCACCATGGTAAGCAAATTTGAACAAACCAGGCTCAGAACGGTAGCAAGATGGGTTGCAGCCTTTCGAGATGGGCGTGAACGTGTGGAGCACATGCCTCAATCTGGTCACCCACCAGTAAGCGATGACAATGTACAGATGGTGGCCGTGTTAGTAGAGGTGGATCGGAACGTAACGATTCGTCAATTAGAGCAAGATACCGGCCTGGCGCATTCAACTGTCCTCCACATCCCGAAGGACTTACTGAAAATGGGTAAGATTGCGTCCAAATGGGTTCCGCATGACTTAACCGACATGCACAAATGGCTGCGATATGATGCTTGTTGTATGCACTTGCAGCGTTATGAGCGCGAAGGAGAGGCCTTCTTACGGCGTATCATAACCATTGACGAGACGTGGGCCACATCTTATGAGCCACAGTTAAAACGACAATCGAAAGAGTGGCGGCACCACGGAAACAAACAGTTCGACCAACCCCCACCAATGTGAAGGTAACGTTGATTCTTGCCTATGATTGGGATGGTGTGATCATTCACCATACTGTTCCCCGAGGGAAAACCGTTAATGTGGCGTATTATTGTTCATTTTTGCAAGACCATCTCCGAGGAGCTCTTAGCAGGAAATGGCGCCACCACATGGTTACACCGTCCATTGTTCAGCATGACAATGCTAGGGCACACACAGCAGGCGTTGTGTAGGCATTGTTGGATCCCTGGGGCTGGGAGGTCCTCTATCACCCCCCCATATTCTCCCGATATCATTCCCTGCGACTATGATCTCATCCCGAAGATGAAGATGACAATGCGCGGGGAGCGCTTCCGTACCATTGAAGACGTTAAGCAGGATGCCGAGCGCTCTCTTCGTACCATCAATAGATTGGGTAGTGCCAACGGGATCCAACGACTTCCGCATCGCTGGGAACACGTTGTACGCAATGGTGGGGACTACATCGAGGGCCTGTGAAACTTGGAACCATCTAAGTGAGTTATTAATCCAGTTATAACTAAGGTGCCAAAACTAAAAAACCAACCCATGTAGATTCCTTCCATTCCTTTGGTATTCTACTATTGTTCATGACGTAGTCGAAAATAAACTTTAAATAAGGCACTATGTAACACCCCATTGCCTTTATTAATTCCCCAGTAATTTGATCACACCCTGCTGCTTTTTCTTGCTGAAGCAGTTTGATTTCTCTAAAAATATCCTCATTTGTAAAGGTGAAGCCACTTGTGTCATGTGTTTCACCCTCTCCAGCCTCATTAACGGTTTCCAACTCCTGTCGGCAAATAAATGCTCACCCCCTTCTCCGTCCATTGTGGGAATGTGGATTCAGTTTCCCTTTTGATTTTTAATATATGAATACAGCCTTTTCCATTTCTCTATGTGGTCTTTACCCTCATGAAGTATGCCATTCATGTAATTTTCCTCTGCTTCCTTTTTCAACCTATTGAGCTCCTTTATTAGCTGCTTTCTGGTTTCTCTGTTTCCCCTGCCCTCTTTGATTTGTCTGTTTACCATTCTACATTTCCTTTTTAATTTTCGTATGTCCTATGTATAGTAAACATGGTCTGAGGTTGTTTTTCCCTTCTTCTTCTTCTTCTTCATTTCCCGGTTCCAGTGATCTGGGTCGGGGCGTGAATCAAGGACCTCCATCCGAGGTCTTGACTCACACACTATCATATTTAGGCTATTTGTACGATGGGTTCGCCACACCCAAAGCTTGTTTTTCCCTTCTTAACAGGTACAAATCTCTTCTCACCTTCCCAAATGATTTCCTTAAAATTTGCCCAGAGTGTATCCACATTACTCTCTTCACTTATCCAAGAATTAAATTTTTATTTCAGGTAAGCTCCAAATTCATCGAATTTAGTTTTTCTATATAATTTCTTGTCCTATGTGACCCTCCTATTAAGCCTTTTTGGTACTAGACCAACGTCCATTATTGCAGCCTTATGGTCACCTATTCCTTCAATTACGTGGTTTTTTTCAACAAGTTCCCCTGGTTTTATCAGGAATACATCCAGCAAGTTGCAGAGCCTAGTTGGTGCTTGCACTACTTGTGTAAATCCTCCCTCCCAAACTAATTTATTTGCAAGTTTCTGTTCATGGGCTTCTGTTGCAGCTCCATTCCAATCAACTTCTGGCAACTACATACCCTTCTGGGAGTACTTCTCTATTTCCTACTCCTTCTCTCAGCCATGATTCCACTCCTATCTCCAATTATTACCATGTCATTATTGTTTTTATGAGTGTAATCTATTACTTTCTCAAATATTTCCATGTCTCTTTTCTCTCTCCCAGGTCTATATATTCCTATAATTCCCACCTCCTTCATATTATCACAAACTAATTTTATCCCTAATATTTCGTCCTTTTCGTCGGTAAACCATTCATGATAGCAGTAAGTTTCCTTCAGGAGAATAAACACCCCCTCCCTTCTTATTTCCTCGGTCTCTACGATAGACTACATACCCTTCTGGGAGTACTTCTCTATTTCCTACTCCTTCTCTCAGCCATGATACCACTCCTATCGCCACATCAATTTCATATGCTTCCATTGCTGTACTGAGTTTTATTTGCTTGTTTACTACACTTTGACAGTTTACCAAGAGCAATCTTAGACTCCCCTCCCCCTTCAAATTTTGATGTTGTGGTTGTGCAATTAGTAATCCCTTGCTTCCCTGACCTGAGTCCTGTTTTCCATGCTACTGATTTACTGTATCTTTTCCAGTGCACTCATTTACGCCCCCCATTTTCTGAATTAGTTTCCCGAAAGCATTTTCTTAGATATCCTATTCAGCAGTTTACCGAACTTAGAGGTCCCTTTCCTATTGAGGTGTAACCCATCTATACTAAAATCATAGTCATTAAGCCATCCATTTGCATCGACAAAAAGGACGTCTCCATTGCAACACAGCCAGTCTAGTGTGGAATTTACAGCATCTACATAGTGGTAGTCGACATCATTCCTATATAACACACCACTGAGACAAAGCTTTGTCTCCGGAAACTTCACTTTTACTGTCGCAATAAGAGTATCAGCCTCGGCCATTATATCACTGGGTGTTGTTGAGTTTAGAATGTCGTTTGTACCAATGTGGATAATTAACGTCTCGGGTGTTTCCTTTATTTTATTATTGTTCGCATGTGCTGTCAGTTGTCCCACTTGAATGCCCGGATAGCAATATGTGATTCCTTCTTCAATTTCAGGCCCAACATTCCTCACCATAGAATCTTCTATTATTACCGTACGGGCATGTTTACACTTCGATCGCCGACGGGATTTCCTTTGACTTTCCGAGACCATAGGAGGGTTGCATTCTGGGTTTACTACGTTGTGAAGGGTGATACCGAGCTGTGATTCTGGGTTTTCTCCACGGGGGTCAAACAGGAGAATCTTAACAGGGGAAGTTACCTGAGGCGTGCTTCACAACCTCCCACTCCAAACTGGAGTGAAGGTAAATATTGTAGGAATGTGTCAACATGTGCTGATCTTTACTGTGTTCTTCACTATCTACTCTTGTTATCTCAAAGATTCATTAGCAAGTTTTGGGAACTTGATCAGTCCATGCCACGTCGAGCGACAGCTTGCATCCAAGCCATGGGTAGACCAACACCTTATTGACGTCCTCACTTTGTAACGCTCCAACTCTGCAATAAATCATTCGATTGTTGTACACTTTTGATCGTTTGTTTTTCTATGTCTGTTCCTCACATCCGCCGATTTTTATCGCCATCGGACAAGTCCTTCTTGGTGCGTCGTTTTTTTTTATACAGTGTATATAAATGTAATAAAGACAATGTATATAGGACACAATTGTAGAGTTAGAACACCACTAGGTAACTAAATGGTTTGATATAGGACAAGGACTAAAACAAGGCAGTATCCTATCTCCTGCACGCATAATTTTTTTTTCAGCCCGAGCCTAGCCACAGTATGTAATTCTGAGCCTCTTATTGGCTGTTATGTCATGCCATTCTCCTGGTTCCGAATAGAGACGGTAGGTAGTAGCAGGGGTCACATCCGATCAAACATGGAGGAAAGTTATCGAGTGAGATGTGGATAATATTTGATGTTGAATTGCATTATTAGCGTGAAACAGGCATGAAACTTGCTTTAGATCAAGTTTAAAACAACCCACGCAGCAAATGAATGCGTTCCAATCAACATTTAAGGTCCAAGTGAAATCATTCGAGATTTATCCACATGTATTAAGACCTATGATAATATACTTCTTTTACCAGCGGAAATGTGCACGAGTGGTAACGTTCGAGCTTGGTAACTTTGTGTCTCGGGTTCAAGACTGCTCGAGGGCAGAAATTTTTATTTCTTTCGAATTATCTTATTATATCCTCCCTCCTTTTTACAGCATGTTTTATGCCTTGCTTTATTGAAATTATCTGTATGGGTGATTGAAATAATAAACATTGTTAGACGGAAGGGTCGAGAACTGTACGGGTAGACCAAGGTTAGAATATGTCAAACAGATTGCCTCGGATGTAGGGTGTGGTAGCTATGTAGAGATGAAAAGATTAACTCAGGACAGGGAGACATGGACAGCTGCATCAAACCTGTCAAAAGACTGAAGACTCAAACACACAATCTCGCGATCATTAGACACGGAACCTCCAATTTAATTAGAAACCAAAACTCAGAACGTGATTATTCCTTTTGTAAATCTCACGTGAATTGACCGGGAATCGAACCCTGTCCACCTTGGGGAGAGGCAAGCAGAAGTTGACGCTGATGTTGCTCTTGTTAATTTGATCAAATTGGACATGGTGGTCAATGAGCCCTCCTACTGGTAAATAAATAAATAAATAAATAAATACATTTCTCTGATAACCTGTGTTATTGTGGTGTATGTAGTATGGTGAGTATTTGGTATTCAGGTGAGGATTCGCAAGGAGGCGGTCGTGGCATTGATATGAACAATTTTGGCATTTGTCTGGAGTAGAAGTGGAAATCTATGGAAAATCACTTCCAAGATCGCTGAGGTGGGAATCGAACCAACCTCTACTCAGTTTTGGCTCACGAGGCTGAATGTACCTCGTTGCAGTCCTCACACCAGAATTGAAATTTATCGGCAGAGCTGGGAATCGAACCCGGTCCACCTTGGTGAGGCAAGCAGCTTGACCACTGTAGAAGTCGACGCTGATGTTGCTCTTGTTCATTTGAGCAAATTGGACATGGTGGTCATTGAGCCCCCCTACTTGTAAATAAATAAATAAATAAATAAATAAATAAACAAATAAATAAATAAATCGGCAGAGCTGGGAATCGAACCCGGACCTCTGGGGAGACAGCCAAGAACGCTAGCCGCGTTGAACAGTAAGGAGAGGATTATAAATTGAAGTGAGAACATGGAAGAATTCCGCCTAACAATGTTTATTATTTCAATCACCCATACAGATAATTTCAATAAAGCAAGGCATAAAACATGCAGTAAAAAGGAGGGAGGATATAATAAGATAATTCGAAAGAAATAAAAATTTCTGCCCTCGAGCAGTCTTGAACCCGAGACACAACGTTACCAAGCACGCACGTTACCACTCGTGCACATTACCGCTGGTAAAGGAATTATATTATCATAGGTTTTAATACATGAAGATAAATGTCGAATGATTTCACTTGGACCTTAAATGTTGATTGAAACGCATTCATTTGCTGCGTGGGTTGTTTTAAACTTGATCTAAAGCACGTTTCATGCCTGTTTCACGCTAATAATGCAATTCAACATCGAATATTATCCACATCTCACTCGATAACTTTCCTCCATGTTTGATCGGATGTGACCCCTGCTACTACCTACCGTCTCTATTCGGAACCAGGAGAATGGCATGACATAACAGCCAATAAGAGGCTCAGAATTACATACTGTGGCTAGGCTCGGGCTGAAAAAAAAATTATGCCTCCTGCACTATTTAATGTTGTAATAGAGGAATGAATAGATTAGTAAAAGAGATGGTAGAAGAAAAGGACGAAAAGACGATATGGTAATATGGGGAAATTAAGAGGAAGATGTGCAGTTACAACTCAAGCATGGAAGGAAGTTATCGAAAGGTATGGATTAAAAATAAATTAAGATAAGAGTAGAGTTATGATATTTGGAAGAGATAGAAAGATACATGGGAATATTGAGTTGGATGGTGAACCCCTCAAGAGTGGTAGACAGTTACACTTATTTACGTACTGAAATATCTAGTGATGGTAGGATAACAGATGAGATTACCGAGAGGCTGCAAAAAGAAGGAAATTTTTATCTAACAATGTAACAACTGGTTTGGAATAAAGAAGTTCCAGAGAAAGCAAAACTCCTCATGTATAAGACTTATTAGTTGAGCCGTAATTTGCTTATGACTCAATATTTATTTGATTTTCCCGGACTTTCGGTGCTGTATTACCTCCCGCTCGTCCTAGCGGAGCAAAAGTGAACTGCCGGTAACGCTCTGCATCTTTCTACTGTTTTGACCAGATGTTCACGCAAACATGGCGTACGCTGGTTGATCTTCTGTTTATCTTGAATTGATTGTTACGTCTTTGGAAGGAATTGTTATCATTGTGTTGAGAAGATGTAGAAATATCTCCGGAAAAGTTCTAAGGGGTAGAATAGCCCCCGATGGAATTGGTATAACATTTGAATTCGACCGTTGCGGGAGATAAGAATTTAAAAATATTTTATTAAATTTACCGATTTGCCAACAGGAAATATATATATGTTTTTCAGCATGTGAACCGAAGTTTTGTTAGTTTAAGATGTGACTACTTGGGTTACGTAAGTTTGTAAGTTATGTTTCTATGGTTATTTCGTGATTGTAGCATGTTTTTCTGAAGTTATTTGGGTTTCTTTTCAAGTTGAGTTTTTGGTTGTCCTGAGATTTTCATCTCATGGTAACATCATTTTGTTTGTGTGGTTCAAGTTTCTTAACCTATAAATATTTTATTTCGTAATTTCTTTCCCTTGACCCCACTGGAGTTTGCTTCATATAAGCCTGTGTTATGTCCTTGGACTCTATTTTATCCTATTCGTTGCCATGTAAACGTGGTGGATTGTTTTCCATGAATCTTATTTCGAACAATCCAAAATGTTTTTCTTCAGTTTTTTCTGCGAGGAGATTGTTTTGTGATTTTGATCTGGATGGACGTATGCTAGTATGCGCTCCGATAAATGATATGATTTAAAGTATTAATTGGGAATAATCTATGAGATTATGAATACCTTCGATATATGAAAGATATTTAACTAAGAAGATAATTATTTCGAATTCAACTAACCTTATTATAGGTTGATCTGGAACTTCTGTTTTTGGAATCGTATCTAAACTAAACCCATAAGTATGTTACCTTGTCTTAATTTCCTTCGGCGTTTAGTCAACGTCAGGTTCGATATCTAATTTATTTATTTATTTATTAATTTAATCTCTTCTTGTTTTTGCTTTCTACGATTCCTTGATTATTGTTTTGGTTGGGTAATTAATTATAGCCGTAGTTAATATTTGTTTTGTGAATACAACCTTCACTCCTGTTTATGTATTTTGAAAGATATAATAATATATTGTAATATGATTGAAATTGATTTGAGTTCTTCTATTAATTTTTAAAAATAGGTTATGTTATTATTTTTCCCTTAGATTATAAAACTTGATCCCCTGGGTAGATTGGGTACGCTTCACTCATTTCATTATTCTAATTAAACACCTTTTTTGTGACTAAGGTAGTGGGTGTTACATTAGTTATTACTCACCCATTGTCACGTATGGAGCAGAAACATGGACAATGACGGAAAGGGACTGGAGCAGACTGCAAGCAGGTGACATGAGGATTCTCAGAGCAGTTAAAGGAAAAACAAGATTGGACAGAATAAGAAATGTAGAAATTAGAAAAGAACTAAATCAGGAAAGTATGAGAAAAAGAGACTATGCTGGTATGGACATGTTGTAACGTGTTTTTCGTGGGGTTTTTATGCCACTGGCATAAGTCAGTAGGAAGCCATTCTATATTTATTTACGCGGCAAATTGTTCAGCCAAGAGAATTTTTCATGTTAATTTATTATTATTATTATTAATTTATTATAATTATTATTTAGATATTTTCGGAGCATTTTATAAAAATTATAAGCATACAGATAGGTTTTCTACGTCTTAGAAAACACTATCAAGCAAATTATTACGAACGACGATATCATAGAAAATTATCTGATTACGGAAATTTACGGAGTTTTCGTCAGTTAGGATATATTGAGAGACATGACTCACTGGGAATTCAAATACAAGCTGATTCCTGTCGAGAAGTATTACGCAAGCGGGCTCGCATCGTCAAGGAAAGGCGAATTGTCGGAACGGAACCCTCCCGCCGAGTGTAATGACCCGGAGGAGGGGAAGATCGCGTGGTGGGTCAGCCAATCTGGGGAGACCACGTAAGCTGGAAGTTGAGACTAGAGTGGGGAGCCGGCGTGTGGATATATCGTTCGACGGGCCGTGGAACGTGGACTATCTGTGAAGAACTTGCGGAGTGTGGTTGCAAGTGCGTGTCGCTCCGATGTTCAGTGGAGTTAGTAACAATCTGTATAGTTCTTGCCGAGTGTGGTTCACGCGGGAGTCGCTCCGATGTTCAGTGGAGTTAGCGACTATCTTTGTGAAACTTAACCAGTGTGGTTATACGAGTGTTTGGGTCCGAGGTACGGACCATAGAATTATCCAATCTACCAGAATATCATCAAATAACGAAGAAGATGGCGACGTCCAGGAGACTGGGGGAAGCACACAGCATCATCCAGTACGAGGGAAATGCTTTAGCAATTTCCAGTGGTAAGCGCAAATGACGCAGAAATACGCAATCTCTCATTTTTCTTTGTTTTATATTTCATATTTCAGTAACTTCATAGCTTGGAAATAAGAGTAAAATCAATTTATCAGACTCTGTTTTCACGTAATTTTCTATCGGTAATATTAAAATCGCAACGCTCCAATTTAAATTCAAACTTATTATTATTATTATTAATTTTGCTATACTTGTTTTTTATATATTAAATTCATTTCTCTTACAATGCAATCTTTGCTTTCAGTAGGTAGCATTAGATATAGACCAATTCCTTCTCCTGATACAATTGTTTGTTGGGTTAATGATCAAATCATACCACGATCTGAGTGTATAGTGTCTTGAAGGTGTTCTGCCAGAGCTAGACGTTGTTAAATACAAATTTAGATTTCAACATTGCATTGAGGTCTTGGCGCCCATTAAAACAACATAGCTTAGGCAAAGGTAAACAGTTACATTTATCTCCCAACAGTTTGGGGCAGCAAAACTGCTACATTTGTCGCTACCAACAGATGGGGCAATAATTAACGTTACACTTGTCGCTCAACGTGAGGGCAAAGGAAACCATTACAATGTTAAGAGGATGAGTGGGCAAAGGTTACCAAAAATAATGGAAGAACTTAAATCGATGGAAGAAGACCTCGAGGGCGTCCAAGAATACGCTGGAGCACAGGAGTGAGAGTCTGTATAGAGAGAAGAGGAGTTAACTGTCATCAAGTGGAGCAAGAAAAGTGGTGGGAAGATAGAATAAGATGATATTGAACCGTTTTCTATTTTGGGATGACCCCTCACGTCCAGTTCACTTGTCATTATTTAGTCATTATTTAATTATTATATTTGAATTGCAGCCGATGTCCATACCAGGTTATTTTAATTGAATGCCCGTAGGCTCCCCATCAAATTCAATTTCAAGTAGTTCCACCTTTGACTACCAAAGATGCCACTGTCACTGACACCTAGCAGCAAACGGAACTTGATAGAGCGTTTCTAACCATATAACCTACAAATTTAGCTACACATCACCAATTGTAGAGGTAGGTTCTTTTACATGCCATAAATCTATGACATGGGCCCGCCGGCTTTAATTCCCCTCCGAAGGAAGGCATACTGAAGGATTTTAACGCTCGTATAAATCCGACAACTTAGGCCGGGTTTGAACCCACGATCTTGGGCATAGCAGTTCAGCATGCTACCGACTACGCCACCGAAGCGTAATTATTTAATACTAGCGGACCCGTGCAAGATCTCTCGCATAATGGATTGTGTACGCCCCATGTGTACAGACTACCCTCGCGGTTTAGTGCTCTGCGGGCCGTAGGCGACAGATTTCTCGCAGGGGCTATCGTCTTGTTTATTTGTTTAAAAGCACTTTATAAACAAATAAATTATTTCCGTTGACTTTTCAAGAAATGCAAGATTTTTCCTGTTCTATTGAGACAATTTGGAAGATTTTGGTACAAACCACACCTTCTAACTCCTTCTGGTTTAGGAGCTTGAGTTTTGTGATACATACACCTTAGTCTTAGCGTATTATATAATAAGATAATACCTGACCGATTCATGTATTATTATTTATTGTTATTGGTTTAATGTTGCTTGTTACTTTGTTTTTTATTGGTCACCCTTTTGAACGATCCATTCTGATTTGTTTAATTTCCACTCTTTCTACTTTATTTCATTTGGCAGCGACGCCATCGTCACTCGGTCTAGTCATCTCCCGACCACGATGTTAAACTCAACGTTTCTAAGTGGAGGTTCGTTCCACCAAGAGTGTGGGCTTTGACCCGAATTCATTTCTTTCTTACTTTTCGGAGTGCATTTTTGCATGTCGCAAATTAAACTTTTTATTTATTTCAAGTGTGTTTGCGTACATATTTTACGCATTCTTGAACTTCCTGACACGAGGTGAGTAATGTACATTTTTGCCCAATGTTGTTCCCATGTATTTTGGTCTGTGTACCATGCCTCCTCTCTATGTTCCCATATGTTTCTATGCTATTATTATGGTTTTTATTATGGTTAGCTTGAGTGTCAAAAGTACGTTTGCCTGTAATTCTAGATATCTGATTACATTGTCGAGCTCAGGAGTGTTTGAGTAGCCTTACCCAAAGGTATGACTTTAGTTCTTACACTGATGCTCACGAGATGTATCCTGTGAATCTATGTGATTTCATCTATCTAGCTGAGGCTGATATGACAAGGCCTTACTAGGCCTACTTCTATCTTCGACAACCTTGCAAGACGATACTTGGACACCGACTTCTAGTACTCCTCAGAATTTATTTTTATTTATAAGATTGCCTTACTGGGCAAGTCTTCACTTATCAATTTGCATTCTTTTTATATCCTCCCCTCCTTTGTTTCTGTTCTCATCCTTCCCTGGTCCTTTGTACTTCTTTACCTTATCTGATCTCAAGAGTTTTTATCTATTGTTTATCTGTTGTTTGCAGCACACATGTCGAACATGCTTTATCTTTTAATAACAAATATGAAAATACACTTCGTTATGCGAGTCCTGTGTTCTTACTTCTATCTACCTTATTTCTTTACTGAGATCAGTATCAACATTACCGAATCAAGATTTTCTATATTTTTGTTTTTCTTGGAACATTCTTCTCTTAACGATTTACGGCTGCTTTTGAGTGGCGAAACCATCGCATATGTCATGTCTGGGAATCCAGTAAACATTTCATTCCAGTATGTATGTTTCTCTCGCCCTATTTGTGTGTGATATTTCAGTTACAAAAAGGAAGTATGTATTCTGAAATGTTTCTCCTTCTTTGATGTGCTTATATTTTGAGTTCAACCTTTCTTGTCGACCTCCCTTGGGTTGGTGCTTGGAATGTGGAGTGCCGACGAATATGTAATTCCTTGAAGCACATACATCAACTATTCTGGGTTATTATCTCGCTCAGGTCATTTGGTTAACTCAAACATGTTCTCACCAGTCCTTGACTCGGGCAGCGAGTTCTATCCATCTTCAACTACATTTTAACACCTTCACAGAGGCCAGAAGACCAAGTGAAGCCATACATTACCATCGTACATGTGAAAAGAAATTATTGTTATATCCATTGCATAATGTGGAGTAAACAAGACCGAGATGGTGCAATATGCATCATAATGGTTCCAAGAGAGAGCCCCCCGAGCTTCCCTAGATTAAAAAAGGAATCTCGAATAATGTTTCAAAGTGTTTGGGCTGAAATGTGCTCCTATATGGGTTTAGTATCAGTAATAACTGTTCCAGGGAGCCTCCGTGGCTTAGGCGGCAGCACGCCGGCCTTTCACCGCTGGGTCCGTGGTTCAAATCCCGGTCGCTCCATGTGAGATCTGTGCTGGACAAAACGGAGGTAGACAGGTTTTTCTCCGGGTACTCCGGTTTTCCCTGTCACAATTTCATTCCAGCAACACTCTCCACTATCATTTCATTTGTCATTCATTTAATAATTGCCCCAGAGGAGTGCGACAGGCTTCGGCAGCCGGCACACTTCATATCCTCGCCGCTAGATGGGGGCTTCATTCATTCCATTCCTGACCCGGTCGGAGACTGGAAGCAGGCTGTGGATTTTCATTTCAATAACTGTTCCACATTTTTGAAATAACTCTGCATAAACATGGATGGATTTTAAACTGTGTCAAGTTGGAAGTACCGTATTTACTCGGCTATAGGACTCCCTCTATTCCAAAATTTTAAGTTCCGAAACGGGGGGGGGGGTACTATAGACGCGAACTTCGCAAAAATCCATTATTTTGGGAAAGGGAAAGAGGAAAATTAAGCTAATTTATTTTGATGCTACAGTACATAGTATGATATACTTAATCAAAACAATCGAAATGAGTGCGTATGTCGGCTGGCCACCTGTTGTATAGCGCGAGTCATAGCCCGTACGCACAGAAGGAAAGACTTCTTTCTTCAAACTAGGTCACGCCTTGTTAGGAACAGAACTCGTGTACTATTGAATGGTATGCCCCAAGCAGCCAACAATGATCCAACATTTGATATACAAAGACAAGTATATTCCATGATTATTGCCAACCACCTCTGAAAAGATATCACACTTTCCCTTCGATTGTTTTGCCTGACCAACCGCCAGCCGCATCCCATCTGCGCGGAGCTGCTCGCGCTGCGCTCATTGCTAGACAATGACGGACTCTCAATAATTAAGAAGGGGTACTATAAGCGATTTCCAAGAATTTTGTATTATGGCTCTCAAAAATTAAGGGGGGTACTATAGACGAGGGGGTCCTATAGCCGAGTAAATACGGTAATAAGCTTATAGAAAAGGAGCAGAATTTGGCAAACCTTAGAAGGAGGAACAAGTCGATATGGTTCAGACAGTTATTTACTATCTACCACCATCTGTACAGGCATGTGGGTGATAGTGTACTACCTAGGAGAAACATGTAAATGACTAGGATTAATTGAATCCACAAGGGAAACGTGCACCCTTGGGACACACATTTTCCCCAAGTTTTACATAACTGGTAGGGAGAGATGACCTTGCTGTTCTACCCGTTAAAACAGCACTTAATCAATACATAAATGATAAAGAAGTAATAAGTGTTATCCGAAGATGTCTTTCAACCTTTGATGTGAAACTGCTGTGTGAATATTAGCGAGTTGTTTTAGTACCACAGCTGAAAGAGACTTCAATGATTAACACCATGATACAGTGAGCTAGAGACTGAATTATGGTTGAATTTTAGTTATGAATGGGATTTTAAATTTGTATGCCCATCTCCCTGAAGTAAATCCTGAATCTGTCATTGGAAACAATTGAATACAAAAGAGGAAAAGATAGGATATTAATGTTTCAAATGGGTAAGGAGGTGAAGAGCCCATTCAAGAAAAAACTTTTCAAGGTACATAATATGAATATTATTGTCTGTTTAGTCAAAGGAAATGCATTTTGTTTTCATATACCATACAGAGAGATACATGCACATAAAAATTAGGAGTTATACACGTTTGTTTAAACCTCAAAAGTATCTCAGACTCCCTTTATTGCCCTTTAAGATTGCATACCTATAGAAAGAAAAAGCAAATCCAATAATATCTACAGTCAAAATGCACACTTCCTCACCTTGAGATGGTATATGAACTCTTCAGCATCAATATCCAACCTCTTTCGCTTTTCTTTGGTTGAAATAACGGACAGGCCAATATCTACCGAACCATGTACCTTTCCTCTAGCAATATCACCAGGCCCTTTCCCATAGACCAATATTCCTTTGTCGACCACAAAGTAGCGCTAGAATTAAAATTTAAAAAAATACAGATTAAAGAAATACATGGAAATAAATATTTATTTAAAGAAAATAGGCTCACATAATGCCATTTATCTTGTAATAAATCATTTTTACCTGCACAAAATGCCTCCTACAATAATATAAGCTCCACCTTTAGGTTTTCAGTTTTCATAAGGTGGATTGTGCTTTCTAGGTGCACTTATCAGATCCCAAAAGGGAGAAATTTAAGGAAATTTGTTTATTAGAGGGACACATTTCCACAGTTAGCATTTTAAAAGTAACGATTACACAGTAGGCTAATTATTACTTAAACCTCTACAAAAGAATATTGTTTACAGGTAGAAAACCCAGCAAAAGTAGGCAACGGTAGATCTCAGCTGTTGGAACTTAGAACTCTTTGAATTAGGAAATATTTAGGTTACCTTATTGCTGGACTAATAATCATAATAATAATGTTATTGGTTTTACATCCCATTTAACTACTGTGGCTTTTAGAGACACCGGGGTGCCGGAATTTTGCCCCAAAGGGAATCTTTAACATGTCAGTAAATCTACTGACACGACTCTCTCGCATTTGCGCACACTCAAATGCCAACTGGCTGCGCCAGAATTCAATCCTGCTACCCTGGGAACAGCAGGTGAAAAGTTTTACCGCTGAGCCACGCAGCCAGAATCTATGACTACATACGGTGGGATACACGAAAGGAGCCTCCCTGAAGATTGTGTCTACATTATAATTCAAAGAGAATGATTTAAAATCGGGCGTATCCTGGGCAACGCCAGTCAACTAATGAAACACTGACGGCTGATCCTTTCTCACTAGAAATATCAACAGTTGAGCCCTTTTCAGGGCCACAGTTAACAATTATCTCTATTAACATAGAAGGCATATCACCAGCCAAAGAGGAGCTACTACAAGATCTATGCAGCAGACAGAAATGCCATAACCAGTGCATACAGGAAACACACGGAAGTATTGATATGCATCGACCAAATGTGAATGGAATGTTACGTGCTATTGAGAGACCCTACGGTATGTACGGAAGTGTTATCTATGTCCGGCCAGATGTCCAGATACTTTCCACTGCATTTAGAGATGTAGATGATGTTGAAATTCTCACGGTTGAGTTGAATAATTGCACAATCTTCTATGTGTATAAACCACCCAACAGAGACTTCAAAGCAAATGTTCCGTTCAACTTTGGGAATCAACATACACAGATAGTTATTGGCGACTTTAATTGCCACAGTACTTAATGGGGCTATGAATCCGATGATGATAATGGCATCGCATTACAGGAATGGACATAAGTAAGTCACCTTACTCTCATACACGACTCTAAGCTCCCAGCATCTTTCAACAGTGGGAGATGGAGACTAGGCTACAACCCTGATCTCATATTTAGTAGCAATAACATTAGCCAGCAATGTGTGAAGTCAATGTGTAGTCGACTACCGAAAACACAGCATAGACCAATAATGTGCCAAGTGTTTGCAGCAGTAAGACATCAGAGCGTTCCTTTCTGTAGGAGGTATAATTTCAAGAAAGCTAATTGGCCCAAGTTCACGGAGTTGTTGGATAATGTTGTATCCACTATTGAGCCAACACCAGACACATTTTCTGCAGCTGTGAAAAAATGCTCCAGAATGTCTATACCTCGTGGTTGTAGATCATCATATATTATAGGTCTCACTTCTGACCTAGCTGCCCAGGTCAAGGAATATGAATCAATGTTTGAAAATAACCCTTTTGGAGAAGAGACAATTGAGCTTACATCATCTTTAGGTGTGGTAAAACGAGAACAGAGGATCAAGACAGTAGAAGAACTAGATTTGACTAGAGACAGCCACAAGGCATGGAGATTATTGAAGCGCCTCAACAACGACCCAACGAAAATGACTGGCCATTCTAACATCACTGCAAACCAGATTGCACATCAGCTAGAGCTGAATGGAAAAGTTAACAAGAAAGGAAAATTGCGCAGAACACGCAAAAAACAACAGGAAGAAAGAAACAACTTCACTATCCTTTGGTATGCTGGGGACAAGGTCAATAGAGAAAGTAAAACTGGCAAGGCAGCGGGCCTAGATGACATCCGGTCCGAACAAATTAAGAATTTTGGACTCAAAACCAAAGAATGAGTTCTGCAGCTTTTCAATAATTGTATAAGCAAATACCAGATACCGAAGATAAGGCATAGGTCTAGAGCAGGGGTCTCCAAACTACGGCCCGGGGGCCACATCCGGCCCGCGGACAGATTTTGTCCGGCCCGCGGAGAGCTAGCATACTTGAAAACTCCTTTTAGAGAACATATTTTTTTATAGCAAATTAAATTTAGTTTACTGAAGTATTCTAATTTTATGTTGAATAATTATTAATATGACATCTACATTGATATGGTCAGGGGCTAACTACTCATAACATTGTTGTAGGCTTATTGTTATTGTTTTTGTGATAAGTTGGATAAAGAAACACAGAATTGTAATGAGTAAAGACATGTATAACATGCAGACATATGAAATACTAATGGGATTTATGTAATTGAGATTTTCCACTGACAATAGTTTGTAGTTGTGGACTAATTTTACTTGTACCAATTATTAAAAGAGATTTAAGATGCTCATCAGTTAATTTAGATCTGTAAACATTTTTTGCGTACTTCATTTTGGAGAAGGTCTTCTCACACAAATAAGTAGTACCAAAAACAGAAAACAGCCCACGAGCAAATTTATGCAAATTATCAAATTGTGTCAGTGGAAGACTCTTATAAAATTCCAACAAAGATGAGTTTTGATATTTGTTCTTAATTATATCACTGCACTGTAGTTCAATCATTTCCATTTGAAGTTCCGGGGCTAGGGTTTCAATGTCAGTATCAAAAGGATCCTGAAAAATCTTAATTTGATTCGCAAAGGCATCGAAGTCCGAGAAACGAGTATCAAAATTTATTTTCAAAGCACTCAAAGTTTCGATTGCAAAATCGATAGGAAACTCAGTCTCAGTGGTGTGGCTGAATATTTCACATGTTTTAAAATGTGAAAAACATTTACTTCATAGTTGTGATTGAAACAGTATCAATTTCTTCCGGAATGATTTGATATTAGTGTATAAATCAGGAAGATGCTGGTTTTCTCCTTGCAATCTCAAATTCAGTTCGTTCACATGTTTTGTCAAATCAACATAGAATGCTAACTTCCACAGCCATGCGTTGTTTTGTAATTCAGTAAGAGGGCGATGCTTTTCATTCAAAAAAATTTCGATCACTGCTCGAAGTTCAAAAAAGCGCTGAAGGACTTTCCCACAACTAAGCCAACGTACGGCAGTATGATAAGGTAAGTCATTTTCTCCAATCTCTTCAATAAATTGTCGGAATTGTCGGTGATTCAGCCCAAAAGATCTCATAAAATTAACAGTTGATATGACTGGTTTCAGAACTTCAGACATATCCAAACATTTTCCGCACAAAGACTGTTGATGAATGATACAATGTAAGACTAATGGTTTTGAACCACCGTCATTTTCTACAGCCTTTGACACAAGAGCGACCACTCCTTTATCTTTCCCACTCATGTTTTTGCCTCCATCAGTTGTAATACATTTCAAGTTTTTCCATCGAAGGTTCTTTTGATTAATGGCCATTTCAACTCCTTTAAAAATATCTGTACCAGTATTTGTGCCATGAATACTATACATATCAAGAAGTTCTTCATGCACTTCATAGCTTTTATCTACTCCTCGAATATAAATCAACACCTGAGCAGTATCGGACACATCCGTTGACTAATCCAAGGCCAAAGAAAACCCCTCAACATCTCCATTTTTGTCGAACAGTTGAGAGGATATATTTTCAGCGATGTTTTCTTTCCCTTCGAGCCACAGTGTATGCTGACATACTGACAGTTTTTAATAAATTTACCTTTTCAGGGCATATTTCTTCGGCTGCTGCAATTATGCATTCTTTGATCATTTCTCCATCGGTGAATGGTTTTCCACGTTTTGCAATTTCAAGAGCCACACGAAAGCTGGCACGAGTTGCAGCCTCTTGTTCGGTTTTGAGTTTTGTAAATGAAGATTGCTGCGATTTCAATCCGCGCTTCATAGCTTCGAATTTTTCTGTCCGCAAACTTCCTGTATATTTTGAGTAATTTTGAAAATGTTTTGTTTCATAATGACGTTTAATGTTATATTCCTTGAGAACGGCTATGCTTTCATTGCAAATCAAACATAGCGCCTTGTTACTGGACTCAATTACGAAATACTGAATGTTCCACTCATCTTTGAATTTTCTGCATTCACTATCAATTTTTCGCTTCTTTTCCATACTACTAAATCACACACAAAAGCAACAATTCAAATCAAAATACTGTTACAAAGATGTCTTAAACTTAAACACGCACAAACACGTTTTAAGGAGGTACGCACTATTTTATTTCACAACAGTGTCATAGGAACTGACTTGTGGTTGCGCAACTAGCCTTCTTATATATTCCAATTACTGCCATCTAGAAGTGAGTGGAAGACACCAGAACTCTCTCGAACCAACGAGATTACTCTGTACGTGCTATTAGCGCCATCTGTTAGCGATAGAAGGTACTACCTATTTCCGCTTGTGTCCACCAGATGTCGTGTCACGTTACTCCTTATGGCTCGTACTCTACGACTAATCTAGAAATTACAGATAATGACAGGAAAATTAATAATATACAGTGTTGCCGTTTTGCGGACTTTAGTCCGATTTGCAGCCTTTTTTTAACGTTGCGTACTTTTTCGGACTTTTTTTCATCAGTGGACTATTTCACTTTTTACCACCGGCAACAATGATAATATGGTTTTGGCCCTCGGAACTTACCGGAGTAATCAGTATGGCCCTAAGGCTGGAAAGTTTGGAGACCCCTGGTCTAGAGTAATTGCTGAAACCTGGAAAGGAGGGCACTGATTCAAAAGATTTCAGATCTGTAGCACTTCTGTGTCACCTCTACAAATTGTTTGAAAGATTGATTTTAAATCGCATTTTACCTGCCATTGACACACTATTAATACCGCAACAGTGTGGGTTTCGTCCTGACAAGAGCTGTACCGGACAATTACTGAACCTAACACAATTTGTGGATCTAACAGCAGCATATGATACTGTCAACAATCAAATCCTACTAGACAAGGTCTACAACCTGACGAACGATAATGGTTTAACTAGACTCATTGCTGCACTTCTCCAGAACTGAAGGTTTTTCATCGACTTCCAAGGACAGCGAAGCCTTTGGAGGATACAGAAAAATGGCCTACCTCAAGGAAGTGTGTTGGCTCCGATACCTTTCAATATTTACACAAACGATCAGTCATTATCTCCAAACACCAGAAGCTTCCTGTATGCTGATGACCTCACTCTGGCCACACAGAGCACAGATTTTGAAACAGCTGAAACAAATCTGTCTACTGCCCTTGAATGCTTGACAAGCTATTACAGTGAAAACCAGCTAAAGCCTAACCCTTCAAAAACTCAGGTGTGTGCTTTCCACCTGAGGCACAAGCTCATCGTGAACTCAAAGTAATGTGGTCTGGTATCCAATTACAGAACTGTGACACTCCAAACTATCTGGGTGTAACCCTTGACAGACCTCTCACATTTAAGAAGCACTGCATGAACTGCAAACTCAAAGTGTCGGCAAGGAATAACCTACTCTGCAAACTGGCTGGTTCACAGTGGGGTAGTCAACCTCAACCCTCCGTACATCTGCAATGGCACCTTGTTATTCCGTCGGAGAATATGCATGTCCTGTTTGGCATTTTTCATCCCATGCCCGACAGGTGGATGTGGCCCTCAATGAGACTTTCAGGCTAGTGACTGGCTGTTTAAAGTCTACTCCAGTTGACAAACTCTACTGTCTTGCAGGAATTGCTCCACCTTGTATTTGATGGAAAATAGCTGCAGACAAAGAGAGTCGTAGAGTGGAGCAACAAAGTGCTCATCCCTTACATGGCCATACACCTCCAGTTCAGAGACTAAAGTCAAGAAAAAGCTTCCTACGAACGTCTGAGGAACTAACTGGATCACCTACTACAGCGAGAGTAGGGCTTTGGAAAGCCAAGGTCCCCGTCATCCCAAGACAAATGACAGTTGCAGAACGTTTACCACCTGACTGTCATGAAGACTGGACTGTGTGGAAGTCCTTGAACATATTGAGGACAGGAGTGGGCAGATCCAAAGCCAACCTAGCAAGATGGGGCTATATCGATGCCAGCAACATCACATGTGATTGTGGTGAAGACCAAACTATGCAGCATATGCTCCAGTGTCCATTGTGCCCATCTTCCTGCACCGAAGATGATCACTTTAATGCAACACAAAATGCACTTGATGTTGCTAGGTTCTGGTCGAGATTGGTGTGAAGTGCATTGCAATTTATTTGTGTTATGTTGGTTACTATGCATAATTGAACTGTGTAAATGGTATTTCTGATAATAATAATATCGTATGGCCGCGGGTGCCGGGTGCAAGCTTTGTTATTCGACACCCAGAGGGTAGCTTGCATGCTGAATTTCATTGCTCCTTGAAGCACTATGAAAGTCAAGGAGGTTAGATATCTAAGCTCCTTGAACACTATAGTAGCGCTTTCTAGTAGAGAAATGAGGAACTTTGTGTTGGCGGAAACTCCCAAGATTAATTTTGCCATTATGAACACGGCCGACTGAATGGAAATGGGTTCTTTGACATGCCAACATCGTATGACATGTGTGTCGTAATTTTTACCGCCTTTCAAAAATCACTTACCACGGCCAGGAGCGAACCTGCAGGCTTGGGGTTAGTAGACCGACATGATAACCACTCACCCACCATGGCAAGCGGTATTTCTGCTATGATAATAATAATATACATACGGTCACAGTAATGAGCTGATCTTTGCATTAGGTTTTAAGTTTTGAGTTTTCCATTTATGAATTTTGGTTGGATTATCCAAAAATTAAGATTAGAGCAACTGCTGTAATTCTTACAGATAATTCCATCAGTTGTAAGTCAACATGTAGACTATGGGGCAGATGACCTTGCTGTTTTTTCCTTTAAAACAACAATACAATAAATTAGACTGTACATGAATAGCATTCTGACTTTCATAGTCCAAATGTTGTGTACCTGGTTAAAGTTATTTAGAAGATAGGATGTTTTTTATTTTTTATTTCACTACTGAAAAATGAAGCACACATGCACACTTGGCCACAATAGAAATACATGTTTTAACAAACCTTATGCCAACCTTTGAGAGGCCACTTTCGTTTCTTATGGAGATACCCAGTGAGCACATCGGGTTTCTTTTCATATCTTTGGCCATCTTTCAACCCTTCCAATATTTCCCACTCCGAGTCTCGACGAGCAACTCTCTTATTGCTCACTGGAACAACTGTAAATTAAACACAGTAACTTATAAACTGATCTTTTCAATCAACATGAACTCTCGGTTGAAGTTTAGTTTCAGTTTCAACCATCATGTATAAAATTAGGCATAAAGTGTACATGATATTGAATTCTAATAAGACAAACATGGAAATAACTACCGGTAGTCTTACATCCTAAGACAACAACCCAAATAATTTAACGTGTAACATAAGCACCATGTACTACATGATAACATTAAGATAAGAATGGTGTCAAAAAGAAGGAATTCTAATCAATAAAACAAAAGATATTGAAAATTGCCAAGAATTTTTTCTTGAAACAAAAGCAAGATATCAGATTGACTTAAAAACATGGAACACAACCGATTATTAGATGAGAGAGCAGCAGGAGAAACTAGAGGTTTGATTTTTACAAAGTATTTTCGGTAGATCAGTGGTAGAGTATAGTCAATTGAATGACTGATTCAATTAAGATTGCATTATACAGTATAGCTTAACGTTTAAAATTGTTATATCTTACAGGTAAAATTTGGTTCGTCTAAAGGCAATACAGCTTTTGGAAGTTCAAGACAAGAAGGACACTGTTGGTGGTTGGAATGAATAAGGATTAATATGAGAAAGGAGCATGGAATGAAAAACAATAATGAAGTGCTGGAGAGAGGAGGGTGGAAAGGTGCCATAAATGTTCTGACCTGGCTGGAGCTATATAAGGGAAATTGATGATGATGATCTTAACCAATAACTAGAAAAAAAATTGGAATTTCCCACAGGAAAATTTGAACTTGTCCAGTAACTAATAAGATTTAGAGCAAGTTCTAAATCCAAGATGAGACGAATGGAACCCCTTGCACTCTGGTTATAGCATTTGTTTATTTTAGTGACAATGAAAAGATCATCAATCACAAATTATTCTGAGCTCTGAGCTGAGGAAGATAAGACTATTTTCAGGGTCTATGTCCGAGCTTCATATAGGCCTACTAGAAGCAGAAATTAAGATAGGTGAAATCTAAATGTTGTGTGTATCAATAATTGCATTATTACTTATGGTAGCTACAATAGGTCCTATTAAAGATTTTTCTCTATTAAACCAATGGTAAACAGCCAGAACTAAAGGATATCAAACACACAACAAACATTGGTTTTGTTATATGAGCTCAAACAGTTATCTTGGTCTCACTATGCTTAAGTTCTTCCAGAGGGAATAAAGCATTTGGAAATTGAGGATTTGAAATTTGGAAAGGGGGCATACAGTTATTTAAGACAAATGAACTCATTAATGCAGAATCTGCAGATGACATTTTTACCATCACTAATAAGACCCTTATATCATGTGTATTAAACAGTCTGATATCTGAAGGCCAAAACAAATTGCAGGTTTTAACACATTTAGGCTACTTGGTAAAGTGAGGGCTTAGAATCAAGAGACACCCTGACCAAGCAGAAAAAAAGAACCTTCGTAGAACTCTTGAAATTAAATAAAGAAATTAACCAAGATATAATTAAAATTTTACGAGGAAGATGATGACATTTGTTGGATGATGTGCTAAATTCATCAAGACGTTTTGTTAGTACAAAATGATTCTAAACCAGCAAGGAAGCTTTTAGTTTAAACGTGACCGTTATCTCGCTTTCATGAGCCACGGGAGAAGATTCTAGACCAGGGCTGCCGTTTTAAAGGATCTTTTGGTGTTTAATCATATTTGTTGATTTGGTTTGTAAATTTGATTTTAAAAAAATATTAATCTATTTGTTTATTAACATTTTTATTTTATGGATATCTATGTATAGAATACGAGAGATGAGACGTGGTACTAGAATTTCACACTTCGGACATAACGGCGAAAAGTTCGCTTACACGGTGTAAGAAGAAATGTACTGCGCAGTAGTATATGTAAGCAGCCGCTTAGGAGCCCAGAAACGTCTCGACTGCCAAAGAAAGGTATGAGCTGCGGGTAGTATCTGCGCGCGCCCGCTTAGGGACAAAAGTGCACGACAGCATCTTTCTCTGGCTCACTTGACGAGATTCTCGCTGCCCTTACGGTTTAGAGTTCGTGACCGGAAACGGAAAGACATCGCGATGTTAAGCAATCAGCCGGTTTGATGAGATTCCAATGCCTTAGTGGTTACATGATCGTGCAATCCTGCAAAGAAAAATATTGTGACACAAATAGATACCATAATGTTACGCGATCAGCACCGTTCTCGAGCCTTTTGATGTAATTCGTAATGTCCCCACAGTTTATAGTTCCGGGCTGGACATGGGAAAATGTAATATCTATCCAGTCAGTACCACATCTGACCCACTTGATGAGATTTTCGCTTCACTTGCGGACGTGTACGGGCAAATATTGCATGTTATGCAATTGGCGCTATTCCTGGTCCGTTTGAAAATATTTCCTCTGTCATAGAGGAGTGGCGGTCATATTTTATATGCAGCATATATCCGATTGGACCAAACTTCGGAGTAAGATTCGAAATATCGCAAAATTATCAATTATACATTTTTGAATTCACCAAGTTTTACCATGGTTAAGACTAGTCCTCACACTGCTTCATTATCACATGCAAATTAACCACTATCCCAAAATTTTGGTCCAACTTCAACAAACAAAAAACAAAAGAAAAAAACTAAATTTCATGTTCTGTTCAAAGAAACATTGTGGTGGAACATTTGATATAATGGAAGACCTAAGATGTAATTCGTGATTTTTCATTTACCACATTATTTTATCAACTCTGTGAACAATGAAGATTAGAGATTGATGTTTAGTTTAAAGTTTAATAATCAACATTTTGGTAACGAACAAATTTGTGATTTTTTCATGAATGTTCGTATTAGTGGGATTTACACCCTCCCCCTACCCCCCTTCTTGGTAAATTCGTCACTTTTGCAGATTTTCAAGGATTTTTCAGGCACTTGACCAGAATTTGAAATTTATATTGGTAGCAGATCTGTTTTAAACTATTGTCTGGCAATACACATGGTAACAGGAAATGAGCAGTTCTTAGACTCTTTCTGAGATAGAAACACGTAATAATCACAAGGATTTTTTTGGATTAGTTGGTGTGGATAACACAACAGCAATCAGTAAAAAATGTGTTAGTCTATCTGCTGCCGAAACTGATATATACTCAAAGACATACAGCTTGATGGCTTGAAAACCCACTTATAGATGCTTCTCTGACTTTGGAAAACTGATTCTGTAAACAAAATAAAAATTATTCAAGATCTGATTGCCTTATTCAAGTATAAAGCAAAACACACAGCTCATGATAATGTTCTCTGAAGTTAACAAGCTGGTAATAGCTGTTGAATAAGACTTGAAAATGAGACCGCAGTCAGGATTCAAACCCGAATTTTCTGCATGGAGGGCAGTGCTTTAGCTGCTTACACCACCCACTTCGAAGTTCTAAATGAAGAGGGCACTGCAGAACAACACACAGGAAATCAACTATATAACCTCGATAATGTTAGGCTGTAGGCCACAGTCGAAACCGGATTATGTTCTATTTTTAGAATCCAGAAATGACTTAAAGGAATAGTTCCCTCAAAGCAGACATAACTTAAGTCTTACTCAACAGTAGCTCAGGCCATAGGACAAAGACTTTCGTTACGCAATAACTAAGTCAGCAATCTCTCACACCCTCTTGTTCCAATTACAAAGAAACAGCACAAAGGGTTGTGGAAATTGTCAAGTGAAAAGTAGCACAGTTGTGTTCTCGTTGAAGAAAATGAACTTGGTTATTGCAGTGTTATCATGAAAAGAACCAAGCATTTTCAAAACAGTATCTGAAATGATGAACATGAGAAGAGCTTATACCTTGTTGTGTGAAGCATGGAACAGAGAAACAGTCTGTAAAACAAATAGGCCTATAGGAGAAAAAAAAACATATTAAATTTTATGTGGCTTTTAAATCTTGATGCCAGCCCCGTGGTGTTGGGGTAGCACACCTACCTTTCACCCAGAGGCTCCAGGTTTGATTCCTGACTCGGTCAAGGATTTTAGAACCTGACATGAGGGTTGGAACAGGGTGCACTCAGCTGCGTGAGGACAATTGAGTAGCTGTCTGGCACCCTGGTTACGGAAACCAAGATTAATGGCCAGGGGGACCCAACGCGCTGACCATTCGTCACCCTGCAATCTATAGGCCAAATGGCTAGGCAGCAGTTGCTTGGTAGGCCAGGGCCCTTCATTGGCTGTGGTGCCCCAAACCACAAGGCATGACTAATTTCACAAGTGACATATCAATTAATTGGAAATCAAACACAATCCGCCTCGGTGAGAAGGAAGCAACAAATCCACTGTCAGATAATATGAATGAAAGCAAGGGTGGATTGTTTAATTATTGAAAGTCAATGATAATAATGTAGTAGTGTACCCTATCAATTGTCACACTGCAGTTTATGTCTGATAAGTAAACATAACAGTGAGCAAAACAAAATATTTTGAGACAGATTGTTTGAAATACAGGTTGGTGCTTCATTATGCCCTCATATTGTACTGTTTCACACACACACACACACACACACACACGCACACACACACACATATATACCTAGTCCTACCATAAATACTGTCCCAACTTTTGAGGGTGGCTGTACGTCCGCCCGAACGAGGGAGCAGCTACAAAACCGGTATCGTGAGACGTGTCATTGTTCGTTGAGCTGCAGAAGTGTACAGTTGTCAGTTTGAAGTTTTCAAGATTGAATGGGGGGAGTATGAGAATCGTGTGGCCGTGATAGCGTTACACAAGGTAGGGCAATCGTCAGGGGAGATTTTCACAACCCTCCAGAAACTGAAAATTAGTAAGAAATTTGTTTACCACACTAAAAATCAATTTGTTGAGGCTGGAACTGCTGAGAGATCGCCCGCGGCAAGGAAAACCACGCACAGTACGAACGCCAGAACTTATCAAAGCAGTGGCGGCTCGTGAGCGACGAAATCCGGTAAGGAGACAGTCAGTGATGGCTCGCAAGTTACAGATATCAAAAATGTCTATGTCTCGCACGTTAAGCATTGACTCAGCGCTTACAAACGACGCAAAGGACATCTCCTGACAAATGAACTGAAGCGTCAGAGGCTCCTAAAATCAAAGCTCTTACTTAAGCGTTACTCAGCTAATGGTCATCGTCGAATCCTGTTTACGGATGAAAAGATTTTCAGTGTTGAGGAGACTTTCAATGCCCAAAACGACAGGGTATCTGCCCATTCCTCTAGAGAAGGTGGTGAAAAGGCTCCAAGGATCCAGAGGGGTCATCATCCCTCATCAGTTATGGTGTGTGAGCTTCGAGGGCACAACGAAGCTCCATTTCTGTGAAAAGGGAGTCAAATTTCAGCTAAAGTGTACCAGGAGACAGTGCTTGAGGGACTGGTCAAAAATCTCAACAACACCCTCTTCCATGGACGGAACTGGAGCTACAAGCAGGACTCAACCCCAGCGCACAAGGCACGGACAACCCAGCAGTGGTTGGAGGCAAATGTTCCCGATTTCATTTCCATTTCAGATTGGCGTCTGCAAGTCCAGATTTAATCCTTTTGGACTACAAATTGTAGTCCAAGCTTCAGGAGATGGCTTGCAAGAAAAGACATTCCAATATTGAAATCTTAAAGCAGTCTCTTCGGAAGGCAGTTGCAGATTTTCCAGTTGAGGTGTTGCGTAAATCTATTGATGAGTGGCCACAAAGACTTAAGGAATGTGTGCGTGCAAATGGTGGCCATTTTGAATAATTATTTGTGGTTATGGTTCGCAATGCATTTATGTAACACTTGTTATTAGGATATTAAAATACCTCTAACCATTTTGTGTCAATTTAAAAGGAAGGAAGCTTGTAGTTTAATGTGATCGTTAATCTTGTGATCATGAGCCACGGGACCTCCTTTTTACGTGGAATCTGAACCACTGGACATGGCATTTCACTTCGAAAATCTCACATGCATTGACCAGGAATCGAATCCGGTCCGCCTTGGTGAGAGGCCTCGTGTCAATTTACTTAAACGTTTGGGACAGTATTTATGGTAAGACTAGGGGTGTATGTATATATATATATATATATTGTGCCTGTCTGTCCACCTGGGATGGACAGGCGACCACATGCGAGGCAGCATGAGCACAGTGTCAGCACGAGATCTATCTCAGGGCGTCCTGGGCTGGGCTATATAATTACTGCACACTGCACCCATGCTCCCCGTAAAGGATAAGGAAAGACTCCACAACACAACAGAAAGTGAGAACACATGTTAAGATAAAAACCAATTCACCAAATATGTATTCACCAAACATTGCCTACTGGCAACAAAAGAAAAATAAAGATCACTTCCTGTTTTGATTATGCATATCTGAAAATAAATTATAGTCTCTTCTTAAAAGTCTGTAGGTTTCACTATGTTTGAAAAATACACATATTGTTCTTTTAATCTATACATGCGAGATTGCATAATCACTCATGACACGAAAAAAAAAAAACTTATTTGATTTCAGTTTATATTATAGTCCTATATAATAGTCCTATATTATTTCATTATTTCACATATTCCTCGGGGGAACCTGTAACCTCTAGAGGGCGCGTCCCCAGGTGACGGATAGGGGGGCCCTACAGCACTAGTAGGGTTGGTTCAAATACCCTCTAATAGAACCCGCGGACCAACAGGTAGCCCAATTCCTGGGGGCTTCACAATGCTGGGACACCCTCTCTCCAGGGGTCATAAATATGGAGGGCCCAGCTCGGGGTTATGAGTGAAGACCACAACGGTGCCTGCAGTGGAGAAGGAGTCCTTCGGTACAGTGCAGTTGGCGGAAGTGTCATCCCAGTGCTCGGGAAATTGAGCAAAAGGTATCGCTCTCACTTCAGAGACTGATATCAACCGTTGCGTCTGACCCGGAGCGGGCAGCTACAAACAGCGTCTGTTCCCCATGTGAGGGGCGGCTGATTTACTACCTGGCCGTAGGTATAAAAGGCTTGGCGTCAGCAAGGGCATGCGGCCGGAAAACTATGCCAAAACCAATATGACAGCGAATCTTAGTTTAGCCTCGGAAAATGCTAGGGCGTACCCCAGAAGCGACGTGCAGGGATTTCGCCCGACCCCTGTGAGAAATGGGCTAGGGCTACTGGGTCACGAGCGAACCCGGCTAAAGAGGCTAGCTCAAAAATATGGTGAGTTACGAAGAATAGGCACACTGAATGTAGGAACAATGACTGGGAAAGGAAGGGAGTTAGTGGATCTCATGGAAAGGATGAAGGTGAAAATATTGTGTGTGCAAGAGACTAGATGGAAGGGAAATAGGGCTAGAGAGTTGGGTAGTGGCTATAAGCTACTATACAGTGGAGCAGACAAGGATGGGAGGAATGGAGTGGGAATAATCCTCTCCCGAGACATAAAGGAGACCATAGTTCAAGAAGAGAAGGAGTGACAGGATAATGAGCATCAAACTGTGTCTTGATGGACAAATGGTAAACATTGTGTGTGTTTATGCTCCGCAAGTGGGTTGCGATGAGGAAGAGAAAATATCCTTCTGGGAAGATATGGATCGTGAGCTTGGAGATATACCAGCGAATGAAAGATTGATAGTGGGTGGTGACTTAAATGGACATGTCGGAAGGAGTCGAGATACAATCGAAAGAGTACATGGAGGCTGGGGAGTAGGAGTGAGGAATGATGAAGGACATAGAATCGTGGATTGTGCGATGGCATATGATTTGGCGATTGTGAATACATGGTTCGAGAAAAACACAGGTCAATATATGACTTACAAGAGTGGGACCAGAGAAAGCCAGATTGACTTCTTAATGTGTAAAAGGTCTCAATTAAGGGAAATACAAAACTGTAAAGTTTTTAATGGTGAAGCAGTGGCAGCACAGCATAGGACGGTAGTCATGGACTGGAAAATGAAGATTAGGAAGAAAGGCAGACCTGTGCGAGTCTTAACAAAAATTAAGTGGTGGAGATTAAATGAAGAGGTGTTGAAGGACCAGTTTAAGGAGAAAGTACTCAATGGAGTGGTTCTTTGCAATGATGTGCAGGAGTGGTGGGCGCACAACAGCAGTTTGATAAGGAGGGTAGGAACTGAAGTGCTAGGGAGAACTTCTGGCAAGAAACCACTGGCTGACAAAGAAACATGGTGGTGGAATGAGGAGGTACAGAAGATCGTGAAAGCCAAAAGTGAAGCAAAGAAGTTATGGGATATGTCAGGTAGACAAGAGGATAAAGAGAACAACACGAGATGTAATAAGGAAGCGAAGAAGGTAGTAGCACAGTCAAAGGCACAAATGATGGATCGGCTGTACGAAGAGTTGGAAACTACAGAAGGTGAAAGAAAAATTTTCAGAATAGCGCAGGCGAGAGATAAAGACAAGAAGGACTACACCCAAATAAAGCAGATCAAAGATGAAAATGGTCTAGTATTAACGGACCATTCTGACATCAAGTGCAGATGGAGAAACTACTATGGAAAACTTCTCAATGAAGAGAACCCAAGGGTATATTTAGGAGAAGGAGAAAAACACCAGGGTCTGACAATGGATATTAGAAAAGAAGAAGTAACATTAGCACTTAGGAAAATGAAAAACGGAAAGGCAACAGGACCCGATGAAATACCAGTTGAAGTGTGGAAGTATCTAGAGAAAGATGGAATCGACATGTTGCTGGATTTAATGCAAAAAAATGTACTCTCAGGAAACAATACCTGATGAATGGAGAGAAAGTATTTTAGTGCCTAAATATAAAGAGAAGGGGGATATTCAGGACTGTGTTAACTACAGGGGCATTAAGTTAATGTCCCATACCATGAAAATCTGGGAAAGAGTGATAGACAAGAGGATCCGGGAGGAGACTAGCATTGGCGAGCAACAATTCGGCTTCATGCCAGGAAAAGGGACCACAGACGCAGTGTTTGCCCTGAGACAAGTAATGGAAAAGTATCGTGAAAGACAGAAGGGATTATACTTCGCATTCATGGACCTAGAGAAAGCATATGACCGGGTGCCCCGAGGAGAAGTCTGGAGATGTTTACGAGCGAAGGGAGTCCCAGAGAAGTACGTGCAGTTGGTTCATGAAATGTACAAAGACGGAAGAACACAGGTTAGAAGCAGCGTTGGACTTACAGATTGGATTCCGGTTCGAGTAGGTTTACACCAAGGTTCGGCTTTAAGTCCATATCTGTTTGACCTAATTCTGGACGAAATGTCTTGTGGATTACGAGACCAAGCCTCCTGGTGCACGATGTTTGCGGACGATATTGTGTTGTGTAGTACCACCAAAGATGTCATAGAAGAAAAACTGGAACAGTGGAGGGCAGCCTTGGAAGACAGAGGACTCAGGATTAGCAGGAAGAAGACAGAGTATATGAGGTTCAATACAGACCAAGACTGTGAGATCAGTATGCAAGGGGAAACGTTAAATAGAGTGGATGAGTTCAAATACCTGGGTTCGGTGGTGACTGGAGATGGAAATCTGGATCTGGAAGTGTCACACAGGATTCAGGTAGGATGGATGAACTGGAGGAAAATGTCGGGAGTGCTCTGTGACTGCAGGATCAAGCCTAAGGTCAAGGGGAAATATATAAAACTGTCGTAAGACCTGCATTGCTGTATGGCTCTGAAACATGGCCTGCACGCAAAACGCACCACACAGGCTTGACGTCACGGAAATGAAAATGCTCAGGTGGATGAGTGGAGTGACTAAGCGTGATAGAGTGGAAAATGTCAAAATAAGAGGAACATTGAAGGTTGTGGAAATATCTAAGAAGATACAAGAAAAGCGACTTCAATGGTACGGGCATGTGAGAAGAAGGGAGGAATTCTACATGGGGAGGAAGATGCTAGACATGCAAATACAGGGAGTGAGAATGCGAGGCAGACCTAAACGAAGATGGATGGATTGTGTACAGGAGGACCTCAGAGAAAAACAGTTGTCAGAAGAGGATGTGCATGACTGGGTTAAATGGAGGAGAGCTGTCAGAAACATCGACCCCACATAGGAGTGGGAATGATGTAAAGAGAAAGAAGAAGATTATTTCACATATTTACATTTATTATTTACAACGTCTTGAAGTTGTTTCACACCTGTGTTTCACCATTACGACAAAAACACATAATTCAGAATGACACTTATTAGCGCGGCCTGTCAAATTGCATTATTTTGACAATTAACTTTATCACAGCAGTTATTTATCTCAAGGCAAAAATAGTAACAATAATAATAATAATTGTCGGCTTTATCAAAAGTGGCCTCAGATATCTCCTTATAATTTTCATGATTATATTATTTAATGAGAGGATATTCCACACTGAACATGAATTAAATACTAGCCGTCACAAAAATCAGTATGAGGTTGGACGTGACGTCATTACATTTATAACAAATCACTGATCTTATATTAGTGTATTTCATGGGAATTCTTAGTAATGGGACTAACATTTGAAGCACTGTTATCACTATGGGACAGGATATCACTCCTGCATGCTCCCATTTTATTGTCAAAGCAAGCAATATTATGTGGAACAGGATATCACTCCCGCATATCCACTCATTCGAAGATCAACACCTCAATCTGAACTAATTTTAGAACAGTGCATTGACACATAATTATGATTCTTAAGCTTCATTCCAAAAATATCCAATAATATTTGAAGATTCTAAGATCCCAGATTTTTACACCAACAAACAATTGTTTATAACCATAATTCAACATATTTATCATAATCATTTATTATTATTATCCTCATGAAATATTACTTTCATTGTTATTTATCAAAATTCAGTGTCCTTCTAATACGAATTTGTCGAGATTTTTATTATTATTATAATCATTAGAAAATATTTTCTGGTATTCAGAAAAATAATGCAAATGCATCATGTCATAATTATACTGCATTTTATATAAATGGGGTAGAACATCCCATATTATTTATTATAATTAAGAGTGAAAAATGTTGAGGATCCACCTCACCTACAAGTCTAAGCGACTAAAAGAAATATACGCCTAGCCTATATGCAACCAACTATAATAACAACGAAGATTATTAACTATTAGGAAAGTGAATCGGTTTAGCGGAAATTATGGAAATTCATGGCCCAAGAGTAAGAATAAGTCAGAAGGCTTCTACATTATATGTTCTGTGGCGGTTGCCCATCCCTCGGTGCGGATCGAACCCTGGCACTACGGACCTGTGATGACTGCACGCTAGGAAATGGACATATCCCAGCATTCGCCTCACTCTTCGTCCTCGTCCACAGAAATATGCCCCTGACGGCATCGCTCCGGGTCCCCATCCGGCAATCCTGGTATCGTTCCCCTCACATAGCGCCACTCTAGCCGCTCGTCATGTTTGAACAGTGGGGCAGTGACGTCACCATCTTATGGGGTCATTCTAAACTATTCCACAAATGCACACTCGGCATTCTGACAATGCACAGTTTTTGGAACGTTCACTTATATTGACTGTCACAAATATGATCGGGTCGATCTTACAGGGCTAGATGATAATAATAATATTCTCTGGCTAGAATGTCTCAACTAAGCCTGGTCTAGTTCTAACATGAAATTTCCCAGATATAAAATAGGCTATCAGGGTTGCTCACTACCACTCTGCATTCAGTTATGAGGCTAGTTCGACTTGGACACAATTCCAGTTTATAAAATAGTGCACACTGGGTAGAAGTTTACACACAGTAAAATTGTCAGTCACTTGCGTGAAGCAAGTCCACACTTACATAACTGTAATTCCTGAAATATTCTCATAACGATGAATTTTCACAATCACCATGATAAGAATAATAAGTTTTGTGGAACACAATGACACTTTACTATTCACTCACTGGTGCGAAAATAAGACTATGTCCTCCTGACAACATCGGAGTGACATGGAGACGTTACTGTGAATGCCTAGCCTCGCGGAGTAATTGCACAGTATAACAGCATAGCGACAAGTGAACACAATCGACCAGCTTATACGCACAGACAGATGAAAGCAGACAGGTAACCTGGCCTCCAAAGAGCCGGTTTATATACAGCCACAAGGTCACATATCGATGGCTGTAGTTGCATTACGTAATGCGATATCTCCTCTTCTATTGGTCCTCACCGTAGAATACTCTGGAAGGTTATTGATATCAATAGAAACTTTGTGAATAAACTGAAGAATTATTTCAAATATAATTCTGAAGTACTGGTGCCTTCCTCTTCTTTATCCAAATGCAAACAAGCATATTGAGTTCCAACATTTTCTGGCTGTACTCAGAACACGCGCCTCTTTCAAATCATGGCGAGTCAACAACTTGCCGCAGCCTTGATGACGTCTCAGCGCGCTTAATTCAAATCACGCCCTCATCCATTCCGTTGTATAAGGGCACAATATATCTTATATATAAAAGTGAAAGTCTGTCTGTATGTATGTGGGTGGGTGGGTCTGTTCCGTATACAAATCTACACCGTTCCACCAATCTCAACCAAATTTTGCATACACATAGTTTAGGACCCAGAAGGAACCGCTGGCTACATGAATTTTCGATAGTCTTTCTCATTCTTCTGATTTCGGCCCTTTTGCACTCAAGCACAGGCTAATCAAATCATAAAATATACTCATGAAGGAATGGCAAGGCAGATAGTTTCCATGGCAACATAGCTCAAGTCGAGACACGGCCGACTGGATGCCAGTTGCGCTCTGCACTACCGGTATAGAAAATGAGGATATTTACTTGAAATCCCGTTAGTTACTCAACTGCTCACACAGCACTGTCAACCGAGTTGAGCATAACAAAGATTTGACACTATCGACAAATACCACTCACTCACTCATTCATCAAGAAATCTCAGAAACCACCGAACGGATTGGAATGAAATTTGGTATGCAGCTTCCTCAAGGGCCACAAATGCCCACTATGAGAGGATTTTTGGAAATTCAGGTTCTAAAGGGGTGTTAAGGGGGAGGACCTGCATTTAATTGAATAGCAATATCTCCCGATTGGTTTCATTGGGGGATGTGATACTCGGCATATAAACTCATCATTAAAAATAAGAAGACACGTATCTGAGGGTTTTTCGATGTGGTGTATATTACGAGGTGAAAGGGGTGAAAAGTGGGGATTGAAAGATTCCTAACGGAGCGTGTATCTCTTAAACGACATAGTTTGAAACTCAGCGAAAAAAAATCAGCATAAAAAATAAGTAAATATGTGTTTGACCGTTTTTTCATAAATCCAATTTAAGGGGCCCATGGGGAGGGGTGAAATTCTGGGTGGGGGGGAACAGGAAAGAAAGTGTCCTAACTGATTGACTGACTGACTCACTCATCAAACTCAGGGGGAAAAACTGCTTAAAGTAAGTAAATAGCTGTTCAACAGTTTTTTTCATAAATCAAATTTATGGGGTTCATGGGGAGGGGTGAAATTCTGAAAAAAGAAAATTGAAAGAAAATGTCCTGAATCACTCACTCACTCATCATCGCCCAGCCAAAATTATTGAAGTTAGAAACATGACAGTTTAGGGATATGTTCATTGTATGTCATAACCGTCTACTAAGGGAGGGTTTTGGGATATTCAGGTTATAAACGGGTCTTAAGGGGGTTAAACCTGCCTTTCATTGAATAACAATATCTCCCGATTGGTTTCATTGGGGGATGTGATACACGGCACATAAACTCATCATTAAAAAGTAAGAAGACACGTGTCTTAGGGTTTTTTCGATGTGGTGTACATTATGAGGTGATAGGGGTGAAAAGTGGGGATTGAAAGATTTCTAACGGAGCGTGTATCTCTTAAACGACATAGGCGAGGAGTTTGAAACTCAAAGAAAAAAAATCAACATAAAAAAGAAGTAAATATGTGTTTGACGGTTTTTTCATAATTCCAATTTAAGGGACCCATGGGGAGGGGTGAAATTCTGGGGGGGGTGGGGGGGAAACAGGAAAGAAAGTGTCCTAACTGATTGACTCACTCATCAAACTCAGTGGGGGGAAACTGCTTTAAAGTAAGTAAATAGCTTTTCAACAGTTTTTTTTTTGATCAATCAAATTGAAGGGGTTCATCGGGAGGGGTGAAATTCTGAAGAAAAAAAAATTAAAGAAAATGTCCTGACTCATTCACTCACTCATCATCGCCCAGCCAAAAATAATGAAGTTGGAAACATGGCATTTCGGGGATATGTTCGTTGTGTGTCAAAACCGTACACTAAGGGAGGATTTTTGGATATTCAGGTTCTAAAGGGGTCTTAAGGGGGTTAAACCTGCAATTTCATTGAATAACAATATCTCTCGTGTGGTTTCATTTGTGGATGTGATTCTCGGCATACAAACTAATCATTAAAAATAAGCAGACATTTGTCTAAGGGTTTTTCGATGTGGTGTATTATTATGAGGTGAAAGGGGTGAAAAGTGGGGGTTGAAGGATTCCTCACGGAGCGTGTAAGCCTATCTCTTAAACGACATAGGCGAGAAATTTGAAACTCAGCGGGGAAAAAAAAACAGCTTAAAAAGTAAGTAAATCGGTGTTCGACCGTTTTCTCATAAATTAATTTAAAGGGCCAATGGGGAGGGGTGAAATTCTGGTAAAAATAATTGAAAGAAAATGTCCTGTCTGACTCACTCACTCATCACGCCCAGCGAAAACTATTCAAGTTGGAAACATGAAATTTTGGGAATATGTTCGCTGTATGTCCAAAACGTCAACTAAGGAATGATTTTTGTTTATTCGGGTTTTAAAGAGGTCTTAAGGGGGTAAACGTGCATTTCATTGAATAACGATGTCTCATGAGTTGTTTCTTTGGGGATGTGATATAAACTAATCATTAAAAATAAGCAGACATATGTCTAAGGGTTTATCGATGTGGTGTATATTATGAGGTGAAAGGGATGAAAATTGGGCGTTGAGGGATTCTTAACGGAGCGTGTATCTCTGAAACGACATACGCGAGAAGTTTGAAATTCGGCGGGAAAAACAGCATAAAATACAAGTAAATAGGTGTTCGACCGTTTTTTCATAAATCCAATTTAAGGGGCCCTTGGAGAGGGGTTGCAAAAAAAAAAAAAAAAAGAAAGTGCCCTAACTGATTGACTCACTTACTTATCAAACTCAGGGGGAAACAGCTTTAAATAAGTAAATAGGTGTTCGACCCTTTGTTATAAATCGAATTTAAGGGGTTCATGGGGAGGGGTGCAACTAATAAAAATAAATGAAAGAAAATGTCCTGACTGACTCACTCACTCATCATCGCCCAGCCAAAATTATTGAAGTTATAAACATGAAATTTTGGGGATATGTTCGTTGTATGTCGAAAACGTCCACTAAGGGAAGAGTTCTGGATAATCAGGTTCTAAAGAGCTGTTAAGGGGGTAAACGTGCATTTCATTGAATAACAATATCTCACGAGTGTTTTCGTTTGGTGTTATGATGCTTGGCATATATACTAATCATTAAAAATAAGCTGACACATGTCTAATGGTTTTTCGATGTAGTGTATATTATGAAGTGAAAGGGATGAAAAGTGGGGGTTGAAAGATTCCTAACAGAGCGTGTATCTCTTAAACGACATAGGCGAGGAGTTTGAAACTCGGAGGAAATCAATCAGCTTAAAAATAAATAAATAAAATAAATAGGTGTTCGACAGTTTTTTCATAAATGCAATTTAAGGGGCCTATAGGGAGGGGTGAAATTCTGGAAGAAAAACGTCCACTAAGGAAGGATTTTTGGATGTTCACTCTCATCGACCAACCAAAACTATTCAAGTTAGAAGAATTATATTTTGGGGATATGTTTGTTGTGTGTCGAAAACGTCTACTAAGGAGGGATTTTTGGATATTCAGGTTCTAAAGGGGTGTTAACGGTGTTAAACCTGCATTTCATTGAATAACAATATGACACGACTATGATACGAGCGAAGCGAGGCTAAAAATGAGATGGTGTGTGTCTGTGTATTACTCAATCACGCAAGTACCACTGGTCCGATTTATATGAATTTTACATGGAAGTAGCTGATTTACCTGGTTAACATATAGGTTACTTTATATTTCAATACTTTGCACTATTTAAAGATGGCGACCATTTTAGTGAGGTCACTACACCCTTTGGTTTCAAACTTTCATATTTCCATTTCAAATAAAAAGAGAACGCTAAGAAATAGCAAACCTTTGATGGCATATACGAGGTTTAAAATTACATTTTCTATCTGAAAGGTATCTCCAACGGTTAGCAGGTAAAACCTAAATTTGTGCTATAAAACACGGTCAACGCCGAGCGGTGTAGTTGGACAAAATGTTCCATCCTTAATTTCCCTCTGCGCAGCACCTCGCCTATCCCCTGTTTTAACTGTCACCTTCACATTTTAATTTATTTATGACGCATAGCGAAGCACGGGTACTTCAGCTAGTATATAATTATATATATACATGGGGGCCACTCAAATAGGTCAACGATTTTCTAGGAGTTTTCCAGGAATTTTCCAGGAGTAATTCTCATTTTTCCAGATTTAAAAATAAGCGCAAGTGCGGGGCTTTATCAGTTGCCTACTTCAATAAAGCAGTGGTGTTTGGTTTACTTATACAGATGTGGACAAAAATTAGTGGTGATTGTGTTATTGATACACAAGCCTACACACAAATGATTTAATTGTTGTTTTAAAAAAGCCTTTGTGATTCAAATATCCGCTTTAAAAAAAAAAGAGAAAAGGATGCCGCCTGCAATTTTATTGCGGTGAAGATGTCTATACTCAATATGTTTTACAAAAATACTATCGCATGTTCTCCCACACAGAAACAGGTAGCCTGAGGAAATTTCTTTCGTTAACGATATAGTGCTCACCCAATACCGCAGCGGGAGTATGATTTAGGATGGAAAGATTTTTATAATTAATTAACAGTGGCTATTTTTCAGGAGTTTTCAGGAGTTTTCGTCATTTTCCAGGAGTTTTTCAGGAATTTTCAAGACCTAATAAATATCCAGGAGTTTTCCAGGATTTCCAGGTTTGCCAGGAGTAGTGGCCACCATGTATATACATACCTATACACACCAAGGTATATTTTGTTAACTTAACAATGCTAATACATGAACCAAAATCAGAGTTATTGATTTTCTTTTCTGCTTAAAAGAGATAAATGCAGCCTGGGCTGTTTCTATCCAAAGTCAGACATGATATGAATTTCCGATTTAGATCCTCTTTACTGTTGTTTCATGAAGTGGTTTGGGACATATTGGTCAAGAGAGAGAGAAGTTTTGTGGGGGAGGGGGGGGGGGGGGGGGGGAAGATGGAGAGAGATATATTTGGATTTACAAAGAGTGAGCTATCATCCCGGCATTCAACTGGAGTTGAAAAGAAAGAAGAAAATATCCAGGAAACCACTTTAAGGATGGCTTAGTGTGGAATGCAAACCCTCCTACTCAGTGATCGCCACAGGGCTGAGTGCACCATACCACAGTCTGACCATCTAAGCATCATTTCCTCAAGGAAGGTTCTCAGGTGTTAGGTCGAGTATTGTACAAAGAACACAAGCCTTTTAGATGGAAGGTAGAGAATTCAAATGACTGACAGGGACTCAAATCCGTGATCTCTAGTTTTGTACATATAGCTCTATCACTGAGGAATTAACATTTAATTTATTACATTTCATAGATGGAAGACCTCTTCCTTTGCTGAAATATCACAGCAAGTACTCGGGATAAAACCTACTAGGAGATTCTGGATGCATTTATGGTTGATAGTAATTTAGAGAGGACAAAATGTGGTGTACCAATGGTGGACGTTTTACATTCGGCTGTTATGGAGGTTTAAAGCGCCTACTGAAAGGATGGAACAATATATCTAAATTCTTCTCTAGATCAGGTTTTAGAACGTTGATTGAATGCGGTATTAAGGTAAAACTTAATAAAAAATGTGCCAGTGAAAACAAGGTTTTCAGAAAACTTTGTGAGTATATGGGAGCCAAATACACATTGTTGGTGTTGTACTACTGCAGCTCACAATGGCTCTATTCTGGCAATATGTTGTCCCACACATTTGAATTGAGACAAGAATATTGTACATTCTTGAAAAGGTAAAACACAAGCAGGCCTATGCCAAATACTTTGTAGAAGCAGATATTTTGGTGAAACTAGCATACATGTACGATACCTTTCAAATGCTGACTTCATTAAATCAATTGACACGGAGAGGAAAACTGCCCAAGCTTATTTCAGTTTTCAGGAGGAGGGAGCGAAATTGCAGTTTAGAGAAGAAAAAAGAATGAATATGGAGATAACGATTGTTTTCCAATGATGCAGCTGTTTGTGATTTCTAATGAGGTTGATTTCTGTGGCAACTCGTCGCTCCGGAGGAACAATGACGCAACTGCAAAATTTGGTCAATTGGAGTTACGTGGTCATCTGGTTTCAGAAATACCTAGCGCACATGTGTAAATATCATTCGAACTGTAGTTATGCTCAAGGCCGCAAGAGGGCAATTGTGTCGTCGTAGAAATGTTAGCTGTTTGTGACCGCGCTTCAAAACAATATCCACGCATGTCTCAGTGCTGACTTTTGATTTCCTGCGTGATCATTCGTGTCCGTTGGAATAATTACGTAAGTGTGCTTGGTGTCATTGTTCATCAAACTAATTGAAAACTTTGCGTCTTAAGTGTTCTTTTCCCCGTTGTTTCCGTGCTGCTTGTGGAGATAAATGTATCCTCTCTTGTTCAAAGAAGCTGCCGGAAGACTACAGAAATCAGCTGTTCAGGAGTTATTGGTGCCTAGGCTCGATGCAACGACGACGGCACTTTATGAATTCGTGCATAGAACAACTTGTTCTGAAATATCATTGCATATCTGTCCGAGAACCTAGAAAGGCGAGTTGCACTTTCTATGTATTTTTTTTATTTTTATGTGTAACATCTTTCCACTCGGTATCTGGATATGTTTGTGGCACTCGGCAGCTGGAAATTCTTGTGGGAGTGATTTTGGAAAAGGGACGGGGACGGAAACAATAAACGTGCGTGGTGGCGGAGATCGGTACAACGACGTACTGTAGGCCATGTGACTATGTGGAATGTAAATCGCATACGGGTTACCTCAAGGTTTGGAGGCCCCATTAAAGAAATTCCTACAATAAATGATCATAAAGTTGTCATTCTTTGGTGTGAAAATATTCATTATATCATATTTGCCTGAAAACAACTACGATTTATTATATCTTCATACTTTTGCTGTATTCTTATTTAATGTGAACACTCGATACCTCGAGTGCTATATCGCTTCAACAAACACTCCAAACAACGTAGGAATTTAGTATATTAACACAGACTACTAACAATAATTGAAACTTCGGTGGTCCAAACGTATCACTGGGAAAAACATATTTAATATACCTATTGCAAGCCTAATTTTTATCGCGCCTATACTTGGCAGTGCGCTATATCGGCAAAAAGAGGCCATTTTCAATAACATCGCTGGCATGGGTTCACTAACTGGCCGGTATAGGGCGCAGCTCTCATCAAGTAGGCAGTGGATTGCTCCCGCATACCGTAGTTCAACTAGTTGAAGGCAGATGTCACTACTGCAGATCCATTGAAGAACTTTGTTTTAATTAAATATATATTTTCGATTGCAAAATGCACAATATAACGCTCAATTGTATAACACTTCAGTACTCAAAAAACAATAAATATAAAAAGATCAAGCAAAAAAATACAACTCTGTTGGGATGAGAACCCCAGCCGAAAGGTTGAGAGACCAACGCTGTTACCACAGACCTACTGTCTGGGAAATAAGTATAGATACTCGAGTTTAGAGGTCAATAAAACCTGTACCCTTAGTCTTACATAAGAACAACCTACACCAAAATTTTCCTTGCTTTATTTGTCGTTTAACGATATAGAGTAAAAATTTGCATTGTATCTCGTTAAAATTTTATAGCAGATTGAACAAAAAAAGTACCGGTTTTTCTTACGAAGTTCACGGAGCGCTCACTTAGAAGGATCATTACGTTAAAAGTATTGATCGGATCATAACGAAACTCGAATACGTCTTAAAGGAACTTATTGTTAACGCGTATAGGAATTTTTAATATGATCTGACGTTTCTTTAAGTAGTTGTTGTGAATTTTGTAAAACGTCTTTTTCTTTGGCCTGGGTGGTCATAGCAGTATGAAATATGGCTTGTTATGAGGCTCATAGCAATGCAAGGCTTAATGTAAAACTACAGTTTATCTACTTTTGATAATTGCATTTATATCGATTGATATTTAATCAGGTGATTATGTGAGAAGAATGTATCGTAGCAAGCGACGGGAACAATGCTCTCGGTCGAGGAAACTCTTGCAACGTTGCCCTGTGTAACATAATACGCGTGCGTTCCAAGCCGTAAGGTCTGTGAATTTCTGTTGTTGTTTTTTAATTTGTGTTAGGCCGGTATCACACTACTAAAGAAATGTGTCAAATAAATATTAACAAATATTTTATAAAACTGAACTTTTATAAAAGTTATACAAAGCAATCATCACACTACATCAAATATTTTTCATAGTTCAGCAAAATGGATGAAGAACAGTTCCGTGTTTACTTAACTATATTATGGTAGTTGAAATTCTGTGGTGGCAATACCGGTATATAAAAGAAACGGAAAGATATAGTGAATGTATATGGGTTAAACCATGGGTCGCTCGCGTGGCAAGGAAGATATTATTTTATACGAGTAAAATCTTGGTGAAGGAGCTGCAGTACGAGGACTTGAAAAATGACATTAATTAAAATAAATTAAAAACCATACGTGAGATTGACGAATTATAATACAAATATTATAATATATAATCGCCTCCGTGGTGTAGTGGTCAGCGTGCTTAGCAGCCACCCCGGAGGTCCGTTGTTCGATTCTCGGCTCAGCCACGAAATTTGAAAAGTGGTATGAGGATTGGAACGGGGTCTACTCAGCCTCGGGTGCTCCAAATGAGTGGAGGGGGGTTCGATTCCCACCTCAGCCATCCTTGAAGTGGTTTTCGTGGTTTCCCACATCGTCTCCAGGCAAATGCCGGGATGATACCTAACGTAAGGCCACGGCCGCCTCATTCCCTCTTCCTTGCCTATCCCTCCCAATCTTCCCATCCCTCATATGGTCCCTGTTCGCTTTGCAGGTGAGGCCGCCTGGGCGAAGTGCTGGTCACACACCCCAGTTGTATACCCGATCCCGAAGTTTCAAAATGGAGGCGGTAAATGTGGGATTCATCGCTGAGTCCGAGGGAATAGTCAACCCTGGAGGGTAATACGATTAAGAAAAAAATACACTATCATTCACGTCTATTTAACTTAAGGCGACACTCCTGAGATAAACAGATATTTTTACCTAATGCATGGATTTTCACGAAACTTTGTGGGAATGTCACCCAAACAAAAGTAGAGATATCACAAACATTTGTTTCATATACAATTAACAGTTTTTCCAAAATAATTTTTATTTATTTTTAATTTTCGGAATTTTTAATTCCATTTTTTTCATAGATTTCAAATGTCATGTTAATGGAAATTTGGAATTAGGTAGATAATACTTCTTTAAAAAACACTACGTATCGATTTTTCTGTAAATAATTTATATAATGAGATATAATAGTACTAAATTTGTGTAATTTTTTTGTTCAAAAATTTTGGACTTTTAAATCCCTACTACTGGGAAGAATTCTGCAATCACGAATTCCATACGCGGGTTTCCTAATATAGCTGTGATACATATACCAAACAAATTTTGTTACATTTGGCAGAATAATGTGGGAGAAAAATGGGATTTAAATGTAAAATTACAATTGGCGGGAAAATTAAAGCAAAGTTCAAGTGACGTTATCTTCCTACCTAATGCATGGATTTTCACGAAACTGTGTGGGAATGTCACCCAAACGAAAGTAGAGATATCACCTACATTTGTTTCATATACAAATAACAGTTTTTCCAAAATAATTTTTTTTGATTTTTTATTTTTGGAATTTTTAATACTTTTTAATACTTCTTTAAAAAGCACTACGTATCGATTTTTCTGTAAATAATTTATATAATGAGATATAATCGTACTAAATTTGAGTAATTTCTTTGTTCAAAAATTTTGCACTTTTACATCCCTACTACTGGGAAGAATTCTGCAATCAAGAATTCCATACGCAGATTTCCTAATATAGCTGTGATACATATACCATACAAATTTTGTTGCATTTGGCAGAATATTATGGGAGAAAAATGTAAAATTACTATTGGCGGAAAAATTAAAGCAAAGTTCAAGTGACGTTATCTTCCTGATCCATTACCTAGAAGTCACCAGCACCGTATGTTTTTCCTTCCTTTTGTTTCTTAGCAGCTTCTGTACGATTATTGATAATTCTGGAAACTTGTCATCTTGATACACAACTACAAGAGGTTACTTGCGCGCGAACTTCACAAAAGTAAACAGACTGGCTGCCGCCACATAACTCAGAAGAAACGTACAAGAATAACAAAACTTATAGTTATCGGCATTATTGTAGTGATATCAGGAATACCAATACAAGCATACAATGTTGCTCAATGACAGTAGAGTCAAGTACTGAAATATTAGTCCTTTACAGGCTTTATAAATTCATTCAGAAACATGGTAGATCTTACAGCTCGATTCTGTAGAAATATATGCGGGAGGGGGAGGAGAGGGGGAGGGGGGGGGGGCGGCTGTTGGCCCATTCCCGGGATGCGTAATTGCAAAGAACAGGGATATTTTATTGATTTGATTGAATGAAAACATGACAATGTCATCATAAATAATCTAACCAAGCAGTTCAGCAGATGCCACACCCATTTCTGCTGTGTGCAGACTGACAAACAAAGCATTATTAAGGTGACAAATTGTTTGAATTCAACGGAATAACTTTGTGACAAGAAAGAAGAAACCCTATACTTTCAATTTCAGTCATAAAAAAAAATTCACCAAAATGAACAAAATATCGACTTTTATCTCCGGAGTGTCGCCTTAACTATTTAATTCTTCTTTATATCCTGAAATATGCGTCCCTTATGCACAGCGCTAATATCCTCTGCTAATTTTACCTACAAGTTAGAGAAACGTGTCTTATTTCATTTCCGCAACACCTTTTTTAATGAGGGATTTGGACCTCCATTGGCAGGTTTGAAAATGGTGTGTCAGCTGAAAAGCTATTATTATAAGATTAATTGTTTGAAGTAATTTACACTTTGAGATTATAAGATTATAAAACAGCTCCCTTATTAACCGTCTGAAAAATCACAGCCCGATGAATCAGATGAACTGTCATTTAAGTTTATAACAAGTGGCTCAACAACGGGGACGTCTTCTGTTAGCCAATCCTTTTTCCAGTAATGTTTCTCTATTTTTTTGGTGTGTTCGATGCATTTTTCCATAACTCCGATGTTACAGACCTCAAGGCTTCTTTACAGAGATCTCGCATCACCTCCATTGATCCTCTCTCCGCCTGGTTACTCATATTCACTTTAGCTATTTTATTTTTCACGTAGGACCAAACCAGCTCTATGGGGTTGAGCTCACAATGAGCAACTTGTCAACCAGACGAGTTCGACGTCAGGACGAACATTCTTGATTATCTGTTCCAGCTTCTTTTTAGGTGCCCTGAAGTGAGGTTTGGCGTGAACAATTAGCTCTGCTTTCGTCATACTTTCATACTTTTGGATTCTGGGAGGAAGAGGAATATATTTCATTGCAGCGGCACATCTCTTCACCGTGGCTCTCGACCTTCCAATACACTTGGATACTTTTTGCTAAACCCTCTTATCATTATTACTTTCTCTCACGCATCTAAAAAAACATATTGCACTTATAATCATGGCAAATTCTCCCTCAGTTAACTGTGGATTAGCTGGCATCTTGATCGATGTGCAAACAATAGATAATACAGACAGTGATAGTTGCTGCTTGTTGCTAATGACTCAACGAAGAACAAAGGTCAGAGTTTGGTGTGCGTAGGAACGAGCGCGCAGAGAGTTTGAAATACGGTAGTCTACTGGCAACATTGCCAGGCTGCTACGGTACTATCGCCGCCCTCAATGGTCCGATTAAATATCAATCCATATAAAATCGATAATCACAAGTAGATAAAATGTAGTTTTACGTTAAGCCTTGCATTGCTATGAGCCTCATATCAAGCCATATTTCATACTGCTATGACCACCCAGGCCCGAGAAAAAGTTGTTTTACAAAATTCACAACAATTATTTTAAGAAACGTCAGATCAGATTAAAACTTCATATACGTGTTAACAATAAGTTCCTTTAAGACGTATTGAAGTTTCGTTACGATCAGATCAATACTTTTAACGTAATGATCTTTCTAACTGAGTAAACTTGGTAAGAAAAACCGGTACTTTTTTTGTTCAATCTGCTATAAAATTTTAACAAGATACAATGAAAATATTTACTCTATATCGTTAAACGACAAATAAAACAAGTAGGAGTCCACACAGCACGACCTGCTTTTGATGACACGGTGGCGCAGCAGCAAGGGGCCAGCAAGAGGGGTTATAATCTCAAACAACAACTTCGTTGGCGGCAAGGCCTGCGAAATTGCATTTCGGACCTTCGACCCGATTGCGAGGAAATGTAGGAAAATTATAAAATGTTATTCTAGGCAATGCTGACACCATCACATGGTTATGAAAGCCGGACGTCCTCGGAAGTGGAAAATATCTTACTGCTGTAAATACATGATTCAACTTATTGAAAAGGTTAAAACGAGTAATTATAGATAATTTTCCGTAGAATTCAATTAGACCATAAGTTGAATTTTTACCAGTTGTTATATACATTTGGGCCCCATTTTTTTTGAAAAACCAAAACATTTAATAACATTAAAACTGTGAGAGATATCAAAATAAGATAAGGGGTAGAAAAGGTGCAAATCACTGAGATCTTACACCTGTAGATTTAACTTTTTTCGATAGGATCGACGCTTTCCGAGATATAACGATTCGAAAAAAAGAATGAAATACACGGCCCCAAAAAAGGAAAATGATGAGAGATATCAAAAAATCGTTTTGAGTAAAAATGTTGCATACCGCGAAGATCTTACACCTATACATTTAACATTTTTCGATACGATCAACCGTTTCCGAGATATATCGATTCAAAAAAAATAAATTGAAATTCAGGGCCCCCAAAAAAGATCCGGCCCTACACCGATTTTAACGCCCAACAATAGGATTCGTCACAGTCACTAACTCTTTCATCGTACCAAATTTCAGTTTAATATCTTGAAAATTGCGACCAGTACTTAGCCAAACACGAAAATGTTACGCACAATGGACATTTTCAGGGCCCCAAAAAAAGAAAACGGTGAGTGATATCAAAAAATCGTTCTGAGTAAAAAAGTTGCATACCGCGGAGATCTTACACCTATACATTTAACATTTTTCGATACGATCAACCGTTTCCGAGATATATCGATTCCAAAAAAAAAAAAAAAAAAAATTCAGGGCCCCCAAAAAAGATCCGGCACTACACCGATTTTAACGCCCAACAATAGGATTCGTCACAGTCACTAACTATTTCATCGTATCAAATTTCAGTTTAATATCTTGAAAATTGCGACCAGTACTTAGCCAAACACAAAAATGTCACGCACAATGGACATTTTCAGGGCCCCAAGAAAAGAAAACGGTGAGAGATATCAAAAAATCGTTTTGAGTAAAAAAGTTGCATACCGCGAGGATCTTACACCGGTGCATTTAACATTTTTCGGTACGACCAACCGTTTCCGAGATATATCGATTCCAAAAAACAGTTAGAAATTCAGGGCCCCCAAAAAAGATCCGGCCCTACACCGATTTTAACGCCCAACAAAAGGATTTGTCACAGTCACTAACTCTTTCACCGTACCAAATTTCAGCTTATTATCTTGAAAATTGCGACCAGCACTTAGCTAAACGCAAAAATGTCACGCACAATGGACATTTTCAGGGCCCCAAAAAATGAAAACGGTGAGAGATATCGAAAAATCGTTTTTTGTAAAAAAGTTGCATACCGCGGAGATCTTACACCTGTACATTTAACATTCTTCGATACGACCAACCGTTTCCGAGATATATCGATTCCAAAAAAAAGTTTGAAATTCATGGCCCCCAAAAATGATCCGGCCCTGCACCGATCTTAACGCCCAACAATAGGATTCGTCACAGTCAATAACTCTTTCTCCTTACCAAATTTGAGTTTAATATCTTGAAAATTGCGACCAGTACTTAGCTAAACGCAAAAATGTCACACACAATGGACATTTTTCAGGGCCCCAAAAAATTAAAACGGTGAGAGATATCAAAAAATCGTTTTGAGTAAAAAAGTTGCATACCGCGGAGATCTAACACCTGTACATTTAACATTTTTCGATGCGACTAACCGTTTCCGAGATATATCGATTCCAAAAAAAAGTTTGAAATTCAGGTCCCCCAAAAAAGATCCGGCCCTGCACCGATTTTAACGCCCAACAATAGGATTCGTAACAGTCACTAACTCTTTCACCGCACCAAATTTCAGCTTAATATCTTGAAAATTGCGACCAGTACATAGCTAAACGCAAAAATGTCACGCACAATGGACATTTTCAGGGCCCCAAAAAAAGAAAACGGTAAGAGATATCAAAAAATCGTTTAGAGTAAAAAAGTTGCATACCGCGGAGATCTTACACCTATACATTTAACATTTTTCGATACGACCAACCGTTTCCGAGATATATCGATTCAAAAAAATAGGATGAAATTCAGGGCCCCAAAAAAAGGTCCGGCCCTGCACCGATTTTAACGCCCAACAATAGGGTTCGTCACAGGCCCCAACTCTTTCACCGTACCAAATTTCAGCTCGATATCTTGAAAATTGCGACCTGTACTTTGCTAAACGCAAAAGCGTCACACACATACATACATACAGACAGACTTTTTCCCACATACCACGGCTATATGAAAGCCTATAGGATCTTTAGATCCGGCTTTCATAACAAGTTGGAGTCCACGCAGCACGACCTGCTTTTGATGAGACGGTGGCGCAGCTGCAAGGGGCCAGCAAGAGGGGTTATATTCTCAAACAACAACTTCGTTGGTGGCAAGGCCTGCGGATTTGCATTTCGGACCTTCGACCCGATTGCAAGGAAATGTAGGAAAATTATAAAATGTTATTCTAGGCAATGCTGACACCATCACATGGTTATGAAAGCCGGACGTCCTCGGAAGTGGAAAATATCTTACTGCTGTAAATACATGATTCAACTTATTGAAAAGGTTAAAACGAGTAATTATAGATAATTTTCCGTAGAATTTAATTAGACCATAAGTTGAATTTTTACCAGATGTTATATACATTTGGGCTCCATTTTTTTTTCAAAAACCGAAACATTTAATAACATCAAAACGGTGAGAGAATCAAAATATCATAAGGGGTAGAAAAGTTGCAAATCACTGAGATCTTACACCTGTAGATTTAACTTTTTTCGATAGGATCGACGCTTCCCGAGATATAACGATTCGAAAAAAAGAATGAAATTCACGGCCCCAAAAAAGGAAAATGGTGAGAGATATCAAAAAATCATATGAGTTAAAATAGTTGCTAATCACTGAGGTCCTAAATTTGTAGATTTTACTTTGTTCGATACGTTCAACCGTTTCCCAAATATAACGGTTCGAAAAAGAGGAAGAAATTCAGGGCCGCAGAAAATCAAATCGGTGAGAGATATCAAAAAATCTTAAGGGTTGAAAAAGTTGCTAACCACTGAGATCTTACACCTGTAGATTAATTTTGTTAGATACGGCCAACCGTTTCCCAGATATAACAGTTCGAAAAAAAGGATGACATTCAGGGCTCCAGAAAAGGAAAACGGTGAGAGATATCAAAACATCACCAGGGGTAAAAAAAAAGGATGAAATTCAGGGCCCCAAAGAATGGTCCGGCCATGCACCAATTTTAACGCCCGACAAGAGAGTTCCTGACAGGCCCAATTTCTTTTCCCGTGACACATTTCAGCTCGATATCTTGAAAATTCCGACCTCTAGTTTGCTAAACGTAAAAAAGTCACGCACATACGTACATTTTCAGGGCCCCCAAGAAAGACAACGCTGAGAGATATCAACAAATCGTTATGGGTAAGATCGTTGCATACCGCGGAGATTTAACACTTGTGTATTTAACTTTTTCGATATGACCAACCGTCTCCGAGATATATCGATTCCAAAAATAAGTTTGAAATTCAGGGCCCCCAAAAAAGATCCGGCCCTGCACCGATTTTAACGCCCAACATCAGGATTCATCACAGTCGCTAACTCTTTCACCGTACCAAATTTCAGCTTAATATCTTGAAAATTGCGATCAGTACTTAGCTAAACGCAAAAATGTCACACCCAATGGACATTTTCTGGGCCCCAAAAAAAGAAAACGGTGAGAGATATCCAAAAATAGTTTTGAGTAAAAAAGTTGCATACTGCGGAGATCTTACACCTATACCTTTAACATTTTTCGATACGATCAACCGTTTCCGAGATATATCGATTCCAAAAAAAAGTTTGAAATTCAGGGCCCCCAAAGAAGATCCGGCCCTGCACCGATCTTAACGCCCAATAACAGGATTCGTCACAGTCACTAACTCTTTCACCGTACCAAATTTCAGTTTAATATCTTGAAAATTGCGACCAGTACATAGCTAAACGCAAAAATGTCACGCACAATGGACATTTTCAGGGCCCCAAAAAAAGAAAACGGTGAGAGATATCTAAAAATCGTTTTGAGTAAAAAAGTTGCATACCGCGGAGATCTTACACCTGTACATTAAACATTTTTCGATACGACCAACCGTTTCCGAGATATATCGATTCCAAAAAACAGTTAAAAATTCAGGGCCCCAAAAAAGATCCGTCCCTGCACCGGTTTTAACGCCCAACAAAAGAGTTCGTCACTGTCACTAACTCTTTCACCGTACCAAATTTCAGCTCGATATCTTGAAAATTGCGACCTGTACTTCGCTAAACCCAAATATGTCACGCACAATGGACATTTTCAGGGCCCCAAAAAAAGAAAACGGTGAGAGATATCAAAAAATCATTAGGAATAAGAAAGTTGCATACCGCCGAGATCTTACACCCGTAGATTTAACTTTTTTCGATACGACCAGCCGTTTCCGAGATATATCGATTCAAAGAAATAGGATGAAATTCAGGGCCCCCAAAAAAGGTCCGGCCCTGGACCGATTTTAACGCCCAACAATAGGGTTCGTCACAGGCCCAAACTCTTTCACCGTACCAAATTTCAGCTCGATATCTTGAAAATTGCGACCTGTACTTTGCTAAACGCAAAAACGTCACGCACATACATACATACATACATACATACAGACAGACTTTTTTTGTAATTTTTTTTTTCGACTCTGATTCGATTGGTATAGGTTTTTTAGTTTCCGAGATCTCGAAAAATCCTACCACGGCTATATGAAAGCCTATAGGATCTTTAGATCCGGCTTTCATAACAAGGAAAATTTTGGTGTAGGTTGTTCTTATGTAAGACTAAGGGTACAGGTTTTATTGACCTCTAAACTCGAGTATCTATACTTATTTCCCCGACAGTAATTATGTCCTCCCAAACTGAATGTTATCAATTTATTAAGATATAACCATGGAAGAATAATACTAGGAAGTGAAGCTTCGATCTTTTTGCGGTTCTCTATAGACGGCAGCACATATGTTCGACTAGGGCGATATCTATACGCTGCCGAAGTCAACGTCACTTCCGCTCCGTTGCTAAGCAACTGGAGCAATACAACATGGCTCCCTTGTAGCTTGCTTCAGTCTTTGAGCCGTCATTATTTCCTATTTGTATCGTATAAAACAGTACATGCATGGATGTCCAGAGGCAAGAAAGCATAGAAAAGTACATTTTCCACAGTAATTTAACATAGTTGTCCAGTAAAGTTGTAAAATATTGCGTACGAGATGCACATTAAGTCTTAGAACATAAGTCGTAGAGATGTGGCCTACGATATTTACATTAAATTAAGTGAAAACCTGAAAATATAACATTTCTGGATATTGTGAATCACGTCCTGCATGAATAACCAATACTACGGAAAATAAAGTACCGTAGGCCCTACCAGAAAGTGACGAATAAAATGAACTTAAGGTCGATCATTGCATAAGGGAACAGTTTAAAATATTTGGATGAGAGTTTAGGCCAAATCTCATCAACAGCTATAGAAGAAACAAAGATTGCATTTCAATACAATTTGTGTGTTTACCACAACGCCGCGTTTGTCTGAAAACGAATCAAATTAACAAAGCCTAACCTGTGTGCTGACTAACAGGTTAGAGAAGTCTACAATTAAGGCCTATCGTCCTACTCCTACCTCATTCTAAATAATGGGGCACTTTTCCTATCCTAGCTCTAAATATAATCACAACAAGACTTGCCAATCCATCACTTCAGAAATAAGCAGTATCCATTGCCTTGAATAATGTCACTATACGGTACTGTAACTTTGTTGCAGGGTGTAGGCCTAGGCTACTGGTAGGCCTACATGATTGTTTTCTGAAAGTACAAACAATAAAATATTCAGGCAGAAATTTTGTCTGAGATAGGCCTAATTGTTATTTGGAAACACAATTCACTGCTTAAATAAATTAATTGAAAAATCACCACTCAGAAAAGTTGTAGGATAAAATTTATCGGTGTTAGTGAATCAGCTGTAAAGTTATGTAGGTTGCCGTTTATAATACGTATAGTACAAACCATATTTAATTACAACACTCCCCACATGAACCAAAACCCCTTTATGTGACATATATGTCCTAAATATCTCTCTATGTTAGATATACTCTATCCACTAAATGATAAATATTCATAATTTGTAGTACCCGCCATGCAATTCTTGCCTCAGGAGTGAGGTCAACTTTATGCATACTATCTCGCAAAATTCTCGTACTTTATCCATAAAATTTCACTTCTATTTTGTAGCTCCAACACTGTAGATGATTTTCACGGGAGGCGTTTGCCTTATTTTACGCGTATTACACATTTTTATCCACAAAATTCAAGACGCTGCGCAGCGTTAATGCAGCTTCCTATGTATAAAAAACCTAGCAACCTGTTGTTTGGGTCCAATGTGGCTGCGCCCATGCGGTTGCTAGGCGCGTCACTTCGGCAGCGTATTGTGTGTCGTGGGCGATTTGTGTTTACAACGGGTATGACATAGCATGTGAGTGAATATAAGATGGCGCGGAATCTCGTAAGAATTAACTGTTATCGGTAGTAAAAGTAATTATTTCCAGTGCAGCAATGCCGATGGAAATCGAAAATGAACATTGAATGACTCCCATAAGTTCACAGAAGGTATGTGAATCAAATTATATCAATATTTAGCCTTGTGAAAGTGATATAAGGAAGTAATTCCTCTCGTGAAGAATTAATGAAATACATAGGTAGAAATAATGTTCTTGATGGTCACTTGGAGTAAAATTGAGTTAGCGATTTCTTCCTTTATAATAATACAAGGAAAGTATACAAGTGTGCAAGACATAAGAGACAGTGATGATGACCAGGGTGTCCTACACCCCTGTAGCGAATTTGCCCAATGAATAGGTGGGGTACAATGTATATAATATACGGTATATGAATCTCCTAATACATGTAGCCTATTAGTTATACTCCATTAAGTTATATAGGTATACATTGTACCCCACCCATTCATTGGGCGAATTCAAGTTGACTGACGGCAAAGAGATACAACTGAAAGTTACGAGTAGCCTATAGGTGTGTGGTCACTGCAGCTAAGAGTAATGAGTTCAAGGCCAGTAAGTTACATCATTTTCAGTTAGGTTTATGCATATTTATATTTTAATATCCAAGCTGAATTTTTAGTAGTGTGTTATGGATATGTGATTTTAGCAATTAATATCCTGTAGCTCCTGCACATGTTTTAATTTGAGCATTTTTTCTTTGCAGATGCAGCGATTAGGCCTAGTAGTTCTGTGGAAGGGTGGACGTGTTCGGGAAATCTGTGTGTGGCATGATTACACGTCGAATATGCAGTGTTAATTTTGCCAAATGGTTCATCAGAAGGCACTTAAATAGAAATTCCCGACTTCTGAAGCAGTTCCTACTATTGTGACTGGAGGTAAGTTAAAATGTGTCCCGTCAAGAATGTGCTATGTATTGAAATTTAACATTTCAACGTGCAGCTAAAAATAAAAAAATAAAAACCTTTGTGTTTCAGGGACCTCTGATCTTTCAGTCATGAGAATGAAAGACACCCAAGGCGATGGGAGCTTCATACCGTTGGGGTCAGCAGAGAACAAAAGTTGACGAAAGGAGCCTAGAGTCTACACAGTCTAAACTTCTGTGGACATTGTCAAATATAAAATACTTAATTTTGACCAATTGAAAATGAGTTGCACCTTTCTCGGTCCGTGAGTGTATTTAGATGTGGGGTGTGAGTGATGACGGTGATTGTTGCTTTAAGGGGCATAACATCTAGTGCTGCAGTGAGAGTGGTTGTTGTTTTAAGGGGCATAACATTTTGGCCTTGGAGGCTGGATTTAGACAGCTCCTTAACCCGGTCCATGAGGCAATTATAATTGGCTACATGGATAATTATTGCCAGGCGCATCCACGTCGCCGGGGTTGGCAACGGTACTGTAATGTACCATGGAACTACAGTACCGGCTAAGTTCTGGTGAGGACCCAGTCCTATGGGGTATAACATAGGCCCCGTGCACAGGGTTATGTGCGAAGACCTCAACGGAATCTGCAGCGGAGAAGATGGACTTCGGAACGGTGGTGATTGCGGAAGAGGCAACCCAGTACTCAAGGAATAGTATGAGTACAGCATCAATCGGCAGCGTCTGTTTCCCAGGTTAGGGGCGGCTGCAAGGGCGCCTGTTTCCCATGTTAGGGGTGGCCTGTATAATAGCTGGCAGTCTATCTATATATATAAAGCACAAAGTTTGTCTGTCTGTTATGTATACAAATCTACACCGTTTCACCGATCTGAACCAAAATTTGTATACTTACCCTTTGGAACCCTGCGGGTAACCCTGTCAACATTAAATTTCGGACAGACCACCCCATGCCCTGCATTTAGGCCCTTTGGTCCAAATCTACACCGTTTCACCGATCTGAACCAAAAGTTGTATATTTAACCTTTGGAACCCTGCGAGTAACACTGCCCACTTGAAATTTCGGAAAGACCACCCCATTCCCTGCATTTAGGCCCTTTGGTCCAAATCCACACCGTTTCACCGATCTCAACCAAAATTTGTATATTTACCCTTTGGAACCCTGCGAGTAACACTGACCACTTAAAATTTCGGACAGACCACCCCATTCCCTGCATTTAGGCCCTTTGGTCCAAATCTACACCGTTTCACCGATCTGAACCAAAATTCGTATTCTTACCCTTTGGTGCCCTGCGAGTAACACTGTCTGCTTGAAATTGCGGACAGACCACTCCATTCCCTGCATTTAGGCCCTTTGGCCCAAATCTACACCGTTTCACCGATCTCAACCAAAATTTGTATATTTACCCTATGGAACACTGCAACTAACACTGCCTGCTTGAAATTTCGGACAGACCACGCCATTCCCTGCATTTAGGCCCTTTTTGCACAAATCTACACCGTTTCACAGATCTGAACCAAAATGTGTATACTTACCCTTTGGAACCCTGCGAGTAACACTGTCTGCTTGAAATTGCGGACAGACCACTCCATTCCACGCATTTAGGCCCTTTGGCACAAATCTACATCGTTTCACCGATTTCAACCAAAATTTGTATATTTACCCTATGGAACACTGCGACTAACACTTGAAATTGCGGAGAGGCTACTCCATCCCCTGCATTTAGGCCCTTTGGCACAAATCTACACCGTTTCACCGATCTGAACCAAACTTTGTATACTTACCCTTTGGAACCCTGCGAGTAACACTGTCCACTTAAAATTTCGGACAGACCACCCCATTCCCTGCATTTAGGCACTTTGGCACAAATCTACACCGTTTCACCGATCAGAACCAATATTCGGAAACATACCCTTTGGTACCCAGCGAGTAACACTGTCTGCTTGAAATTGCGGACAGACCTCTCCATTCCCTGCATTTAGGCCCTTTGTCCAAAATCTACACCGTTTCACCGATCTCAACCAAAATTTGTATATTTACTCTTTGGAACACTGCGACTAACACTGTCTGCTTGAAATTGCGGCGAGGCCACTCCATCCCTTGCATTTAGGCTGTTTGGCACAAATCTACACCGTTTCACCGATCTGACCCCAATTTTATATACTTACCCGTAGAACCCGACAAGTAACACTGTTCACTTTAAATTTCGGACAGACCACACTATTCCCTGCTTTTTGGCCCTTTGGCAGAAAACTACACCGTTTCACCGATCTCAACCAGATTTTACATAATTACCCTTTGGAACTCGACGAGTAACACTGTCCACTCGAAATTTCGGACAGACCACTCCATTCCACGCATTTAGGCCCTTTGGCACAAATCTACATCGTTCACCGATCGAAAACAAAATGTGTATACTTACCCTTTGGAACCCGTTGAGTAACACTGTCCACTTAAAAATTTTGGACAGGCCACTCCATTCCCTGCATTTTGGCCCTTGACACAAAACTACACCGTTTCACCGATCTCAACCAGATTTTACATAATTACCGTTTGGAACTCGACGAGTAACACTGTCCACTCGAAATTTCGGACAGACCACTCCATTTCCCGCATTAAGGCCCTTTGGTACAAATCTACATCGTTCACCGATCGAAAACAAAGTGTGTATACTTACCCTTTGGAACCCGATGCGTAACACTGTCCACTTGAAATTTCTGACATACCACTCCATTCCCTGCATGTAGCTCAGGAATTCCTCGGGGTTGCCAGCTTCCTAACTCACCAGTCATGAGCCCTTGAGGGTGTACCAGAAGTGGTGGGTCTACACACACCCTGCCTCTTTGAGGGCCTTGAGCAGAAGACAGGAGATATTATGAAAAGGAAAAGAAGGCAGACCCCTCGAAGAATGAGGGTATCAGGAAAGATGAGACAAAGCCAATTAAGGCGGGAAATTGAAAGACTCCCTAGCCCTCGGATATCCTAATACAGTCTGGGTCGGAAGAGAACAAGAGTTGACCAAGGGAGGCCGACAGGAAAGAGAACTGAAATGAGCCCGGCACCAGGAAGTGGAAGCGATGTCAGACTCAGCTGGGGTTCCGTGGTCGCCAACCCACGTCCCACAAGTTGTGAGACCCTGGGGGGGACGGTCAGTTGTGAGAATAGCTTGCTGATTCATCGCGAGGTGACTTGAGAGTTACTTTCCAGAGCCCGCCGTGTTATCTCCTGCTGTCTATGCTGATGCCAGCACAGGGCCGTTGCGAAACAGTGAGTGATTCCCGGTCAATCTGTATAGGACGGGGAACCCCGAACGTGTGTCACCATATTTCGTCATCATCTGCGATCATCTCAGGTTCGTGCAGCATGGACCTATATTCTTTGTCTTTGCCGAGCAGTACGCTCTTTCACTAGACGCATCCAGTACAGGCCTAAGCCAGAAAATAAGGTTGAGACTTTGGAAGACATCGAAGCTAGACACCTGAATTACCTATATCAGTTTTAAAATAACACCATGTTCGTTTAGTAGTCATTTTTTCATTACCTTATTATTATCATCATAAGTGCAAATGACCTATATGTTACGCGCATCATACCAATAATCACCGCCGCATAAAGTCTTTCTCGACTGTGATTTTTAAAATATTTATTTTTGGTTGGTTGGTTCTTAAGTTTAGGGGCTGCGACAACGCGGTCATGTAGCCCCGTGTACTTTGGGTGTGTGTAGAATCTGCAAGGGTAAGAGAGCAAGAGGAAGACCTAGATCAAGGTGGATTGATTCAGTGAAGAACAGCGTAAGAAAAAGAAATCTGGACTGGGACAAGATCGTGGAAGAAGAATGGTGGAAGGAAAGAGACAAGTGGAGAAGTGCCATAAATACCCCGACCCGGCAGGAGCTGGATAAGGGGAAATGATGATGATGATGATGAACATTTAGGTTATCTGCTCTGTTGAGGAGTATGTCTTCCTGTGCATCATGTTTTTGTTTTAATTGTGTCAGCCTTGCCTTTCTGATTACGTGTTTCTGTTCTTGAACTGACCCCTAGCTGCCATGTGTGTTCATTTCTGAGGAAATATAATTATTTGCAGTATCTTAATGCAGTATTGTTCGAATGAGTATAAACCATACTGGTTAACTTGACAATGTTGCTCAATTCTGAGCTTGTTACATACATTTATTGGTAGGCCTACCAGAAAAGGAGACAAGAACCTATGAAAATAAATTGTCACTGAAATTAGCCATTAATAGCTTTTACAGTATAATGATACAAAATTGATCTAGAAATGATGTAGTTCACTCTTCCGCTGTCTATAACCCATCTGCCTTCCCAAATTATATCACAACTTACATAGTAAAATGTCAGCTGTGTCTGCTATTATCTGCATGAATTATGCACAAGTACAGCATTGCCAACCCCACGCATATGATACGAATTGTATAGGCTTCTTTGCTTTTTTTTTTGTGTGTGCTATAAAATTTGTTTTTGTAAAAGTCACATTTGCCTAGACAAATAATTATGCCAATGGTAACAGCCTAACACATCCAATCCAATGGTTACAGCCTAACGTGTTGTCAGCAGTGCCCCGCTAGCTTCCCACGGCAAATGTTTCACCTCAACCCTACTATTCTAACCTACGTTTTGTCCAGACCAATAATTTTGACAATGGCTACAGCCTAACTCATCCAGTTCAATGGTTTTCGACAATGACTACAGCGTAATGTGTCCTTTATGCTATTTATTATTTATTTATCGTATGGCTTTTAGTGCCGGGAGTGTCCGAGGACATGTTCGGCTCGCCTGAGTCTGTAGCTGCTTCCAGCGGACACCCTAAAGGGTGAGCTACAAGTTCCGTTCAATTTCAAGTAGTTCCAACTTTCGCCACCAGATATCAATGATACCTAGTAGTGAACGTTGGAACTTTGATAGAGTGTTCTGACGAAATCTAACCTAACAATTTTTGCTTTACACAAGTTTAGTCTGTGAAAGGATCTTTTACATGCCATAAATCTATGACATGGGACCGCCGGCTTTACTTCCCCTCCGAAGGAAGGCATAATGAAGGATTTTTAACGCTCTTAAAAAAAACGACGACTTCAGCCGGGTTTGAACCCGCTATCTGGGGCACAGCAGTTCAGCATGCTACCGACTACGCCACCGAAGCCGCTTCCTTTATGCTAATTTTCTGTATTGATATGTGTAGTCAACAGTGCTCCGCTAGCTTCTCGCTGCCAGGGCAGCCTTTGGGTTTTGACAATGGTTTTAGCTTGCAGGCCACGTTAGTAATATATGCATCCCTGGTTTTTGACACGTACAGTGGAAATAGTCACGCATAATCTTTCTGTAGACCAATGGGTTTTGCCTAGTGGTGGTGTATATTATATATTACATGTTGGGAACACTACCACAACGTCTTTCAATGAACAAGAAACAAACACACATATTTACATAATTTAGCACAATTTCCTGTACACTAGACTTAATGGACAGCAATTTCAATTGAATCGATGATTTCAAGAACTACATGAGTCACTAAGATCTAATTTCACTGGAGGGACAAAAAACAGATTATAGATGAAGAAATACGGTAATTCATTCCATTTTTGCCACAATTATTTGCAGCTGTAAGTACATGATTCTGACAGATTTCTAGGTCAACATTGCATGAATAACATATTGTAATACAATATTTAAATATTGTGACTCATGTACAGTAGTTTTTGCACTAATCAGTGCGAGGAAGTGTGAATTTTTAATTCACTTCAATAGCCTATTAGACATGTTTCTGATTAAATATACTGCATTTCTTCACAGCAAATAAACAGTACAGTGCAAGGTGCAAAATAGGCAACGCATAGAAAAAACATGAAAGTTCAAGATAGTAAAATGCCTTGAATCGACTCATTCAAAATGGAAAAATAATCGTCATATAATATGATGATGATAATATTTTTTTTTTTTTTTTTTAGCGTATGGCTTTTAGTGCCGGGAGTGTCCGAGGACATGTTCGGCTCGCCAGTTTTGTAGCTGCTTCGAGACGGACACCCAATGGGTGAGCTACAAGTACCGTTGGGGAGGAAAGTTGGAAGGGAGGGTCGAGGAGTTGGAAGGTAGCGGCTGTGGCCTATAGTTAAGGACCAACCCCGGCATTTGCCTGGAAGGAAGATGGGAAACCACAGAAGACCATCTTCAAGGTTGCCGGCGGGGGGATTCGAACCTCCTCGCCTCCCGGATGTGAGCGACTGCCAACAGTCATGCCGCAACGACCTCGGCTAATAATAATAATATCGTAATAATAATAATATCGGGTGCTGGGTGTAAGCTTTGCTATTTGTCGCCCAGAGGGCAGCTTGTATGTCGAATTTTTGTCGTTCTTTGGACTGCTATGACAGTCAAGGAGGTTAGATATCTGAGCTCCTTAACACTATAGCGCTTTCTAGTAGAGAAAGGAGGAACGTTGTGTTGGCGGAAAATCCCGAGATAATTTTGCTATTATGATCACGGCCTACTGAATTCAAATGGGTTCTCTAACATGCCAACAACGTATGACATGCGTGCCGAGATTTTTGTCGAGTGTGGTTTTTGTTTTGCCCCGGGCATCCGTCGGAGAATAAATACAAAACATTTATTGTATCTGGTACAACACTCTCTATGTACTTCAAGAGCAATGAACAGACTTCCTTTTTTCCCTTATTTGCGTCACTTTCATGGTCCCGGTATTTGACTGGTAGTAAAAATAGGAAACCACGAAAACCATTTTCAGGGCGGGCGAGGTGGGATTCGAACCCACGCTCTCCCGATGCCAGCGAGACACGAGGTAGCGTGTTAGTGTTCGCGGCCACCGTGGCACACATTTTATGTACCAATAATTCAGCAACTGCAGTACGCTTTGCTGATTCTGATAATGGTGGTGATTTTATTTTCACAGCCAGTTCTTCACATACGCTACATGTGTCAACTTGCGGCCTTCCGAAACGTAATTTAATATTTTCCATAAAATAGTGGAGATAAAACTGAATTTTACAGGAACCCCTGGGTTTGCATCGGTGAACAAGGCATACATTTTATTCACGTCTAATCTGACATCTACTGTAGATACAGAAGTCGCCTTTCACCATAATGTGTACAGTACACCTCGTAGGGAACGATTCAATATGTTGATATATTTTCTTGCATACTGTAACGATAACCTTAGGATTCGATATTCGATAATCCAAACACACATCCCTGTAATACATTGCACAACGATGTCAGTCTTTGTTACTTAAACATATAGGCCTACATACAATAATAAATGTTGGCACTCAATATATCTTGTTAGCTATTATTTGATTACCATATCAACCTGCATGTAAATGTTACATGGTGTCAGAAGTATATATATTTTTTCTGAATTATAAGATTAAATGTTAGGCCTACACATACATCTCCAGGATCTACGTTTGGTTTTGGATCTTTTGGAGACTGCCTTTTCAACAATAACGTGCATAAACGACGGACTTGTCTGTCTGTAATTCCGTGAAATGACATGAATGCTTTCTTACAAACATGCACCTTAATGGATCCACTCGTGACAAAATAATGAAAGTTAGATATCCTACTTTTGGAATCCTTCCTAGGTCTACGTTTCCTTATGTACCTCTTCTCAATTAACTGCTGTATGTATATGTCCTGTTCATTTTTAGTCGCAAATTCACTGAAGCGATGAAGTGTGTATGTTTGCTCTTCGGGTGTTAACTTAGAAAAGCACTTCATACCACAGTTAAAGTTTGAGCCATTAGTTCTCTTTTTGAAAACCTTCCCCCGCCAATGAACATGCTCCTCAACTTTTACCTTCCCTGTGCGGATGGCATTCCTTTTGTGTGTTTCAGGATTTCTTCTCCTTTTCTTCACTTGGTTCCCATTATTGCTGTCTGTTGCACTGCTACTTGACATGTCCACCTAGAAAACTGATGCATGTTACTTTTCGAACACAGAACTCGGTAAACTTACGATTTAAAAGATGACGGGGACGATCCTGTAGAGCGCAGCTCATGTGCTTTAGATATTCCTGCTTTACAGCGCTTAGAACTCGCACTGCATTCAATGCAGGAACTACATGAGTCACTGACTGCTCTTAGCCTGGAATCATGTAGCCTGTATTGCATACAAGGAGCAACATGACAGATGTACTATTTGCACACAATGTGTAACCACCCTCACAGAATGCCACCATAATCTTAACTCAATTTCACAAAACAGTTGACTCATTTAGTTTTGCAATCAGCAATTCAATTGGAATTGTCCCTTGGAACCCTTGAAAAGATATGAAAATCATATTATCCAAGTGGGAGTTTAAAAATCAGGTTCTCGTCTCCTTCACAATTAATCTTGTACAGTATTTAGAAAAACATTTATAATGATTCAAAATTGATCTGGAAATGATGTAGTTCACTCCTCCACAGTCTATAACCCACCCGCCTTCCTTATTTGAAACATTTGTGTCTCACAATTTGTTGGTGGTACCGGTATGTTTTGTCGATACACACACTAGTACAACCATTACAATAACACAGGTTATCACACAAATACATGGCACTATACGACCACAATGTCGCAGCCCCTAAAATAAGCAACATGTCTTCAAGTGACAGACACAGGTCATACGTAGCGAGCTAAGCGAGACACTATTGGCTTCTGTCTGGCTGAAAATTACTGTTTGTACTACAAGCAAGTGGGTCTGGGGTTTTAGCCCCAGGTTAGGTTTGATTTTGTATGTGAAACCTTAATAAGGTAGAATTTATGTCCACTACTAGTTTAAGCACAGTCTGGCCGAAAATTACTGCATGTACTACAAGCAAGGGGGTCTGGGCCGTTAGTCCCAGGTTAGGTTTGTTTTTGTATTCTAGGCCTTAACATAGACACACAACGAAACGAGCGCTGCATAAAACATGTTTGCGCTTGCCGTATGTGCTGGATTGTCAATATTTGTTTCGTCCCATAAATCACGTCTATAATGGTCGGCACATCTGACATCTGTAAGTTATGTTATAAAACGGGGACGGCGGGGTGGGTTATAGACAGCGTAGGAGAAAACATCTATTATGACATCAATTCCACAATTATTATTCATCAAAGTATTTCAGCTAATTTACCGAAGCGTTACCAAATATACTTGGTTCCAAAGATATTTGAAAATGAAAATCCACAGCCTGCTTCCAGTCTCCGACCGGGTCAGGAATGGAATGAATGAAGCCCCTATCTAGCGGCGAGGATATGAACTGTACCGGCTGCCGAGACCTGACGCACTCCTCTGGGGCAATGATTAAATGAATGACAGATGAAATGAAAAGATAGTGGAGAGTGTTGCTGGAATGACATTTTGACAGGGAAAACCGGAGTACCAAGAGAAAAACCTGTCTGCCTCCGTTTTGTCCAGCACAGATCTCACATGGAGTGACCGGGATTTGAACCACGGACCCAGCGGTGAGAGGCCGGCGTGCTGCCGCCTAAGCCACGGAGGCTTCGGTTCTAAAGATATTTACCATCGATAAATTTGTAACAGAAGTTTGAAACATCATAAAGTCGCTTGTCTTGACCCGCTGCATGTCATTTCAGAAACACAAGGAGGAATAGGAAGATGAAATGTGTGGAGGGATATCTCCAATCTGATGATTGGTATAGTATGCACTTGCATAAAAGACTACAATTAAGCCCTTTTCTGTGCACTGCATCTCACTGACTGTTTTGATGGACAGGCCTACAAGTGAGACAACCACTATATTCATATTGAATTGTTTTATAAAATTTGTAAATTGTATGTATTCATACATCTTGTTTTACATGTACAATTGCCATATACTGTATAATTTGAAAATTCTAGGTAATTGCCTGAAAAATAATTATATTCATATATCTTCATTTTATTTGTTTATTTCCTTTAAAACTTCCTAATTCATCCTATTTTATAAATAAAAAATAAGTTGACCTTTTGAAGCTTTGTATATTGGGACTTCGAAAACTCGCGGGAGAATTAAATAATTGCAATGTTATTTACATTTCCACGTGACGTATGCAATTCTAAAACTAAAACATTGGAAACTGTTATATCAAATACTTGCAAAATTAACTACCTAAACCTCAAAATTTAGCATACATTATTAATTTTAAATGCCGCGCCATAAGGCGGTGTCTCTCCCAAGACACTCACCAGAGTGCAGTAAGGTGTAACAGCTGAAGGTCGAAATTAGAAGTGATAACCATTGGCCTTATGGGAGCTTCGCTTCCTAGTATTATTCTTCCATGATATAACGTCTTAGCCAATAATGACTTTGACTAAACGATTTCTTCACTGGAGTATATTTCAAACAAAGTTAATTTCATACCAAGTTCCTATTATTTATATCTGTAGAATATATTGCATGCAACATACTCAAATTAGTGAAATATAGGTCAGAACGAGAGATCAGTGGCCATCTTGTCTGTAAACGAGACGGCTCAGCTTTTTAAAGCCACTTCTGCACTATTATTTATTTATTTAATCGAATAGCCCTTAATAGAGCACGTTAATCAATAGATCAAGTTTACACACAGTAAAATTGTCAGTCACTTGCGTGAAGCACTATAATATTACAATATACACTTTTAATTTTTCATTGCAAAATATACAATATGTTATCAATCGATTAAGATACAACGTCTTAGCAAATAACTAAGATTTATTACGGTCAAGATTTGTCACTGGAGTTTTACAAGTAGTTATTTCAATGACCAACAGAGCTCACTGTCAACAAGGGATTTGCACTCCCGGTACACACATAGTAGGATAACATGTCCCATGTTACACATCATATGCGACTACTGTAAGGCTCGTATATATATTTTTTATATTGTATGTCCTCGGGTGCCGGGTGCAAGCCTTGTTATTTGACACCCAGAGGGCAGCTTGTATGTCAAATTTTGTTGTTCCTTGGAGCGCTATGAAAGTCAAGGAGGTTAGATATCTAATGTAAGCTCCTGCGATCACAGGCAAATTCACTGGGACTGGCATGGCGACTGAAGACAGAAGAGCAAAACATGACAACCGTAATAAGACTGACGAAGAAATCTTGAACTAAGTTAGGACCCACATAAATTCAATACCACGAATTGAGATCCATTATGTAAGAAGTGCTTCCTCAAGAGAATTTATAAATGGTGGAATGTCTATCGCAGAAATGCACCAACATTATTCTTCAGAGCGGTATTCCGCTAATAAACCAGCTGCAAATTACGATACCTATGCATGCATATTCAATGCCGAATTTTATATAGGATTCTTTGTGCCAAAGAAGGATCAATGAGAGGGATATATAAATGTGGTAGATGAAGAAAAGTCAAAGGTGCAATTTAAGTATGAAGAGCATCTGGAAGAAAAAGAACTGAGTAGAATAGAGAAAACTACAGACAAAGAAAAGACCAAAGTGGAGAAATACAATTAGCGGTTTATGATTTACAAGCCGTCTTACCAGTGCCAATGGGACAAACATCGGCCGTTTTCTACAAATCTAGACTAAACTGTTAAAATTTCAGAGTAAGTGTCCATCAACCTTAATTGTATGCAGTTACACTCATTTTTTAATCCATTTTACCTGGCTTTTTAGAGACAGAAAATATATTGTATTTTTTGTTGTAGGTACTGTAACCGAAATTGGATGTGACAAAAGCCTTTGTTTCTTTTGGCATGAGCGACTCGGAAACAGAGGCATGACTGAAATAGTAACTTGCGTGTTTCGATTTTCACAAAAGCTTTCTTTATTTGTCAACAAATAGGGCCTATGTAGAAACTGTTCATTAAAGAATGTATTAGAATGTAATTTTTGAAAGGTGGGGTCTTTTGGTCCTAATACTACCGACAAGCTTCCTTACATATTGATCACAGTTTTAGAAGAACAATGACGCATTTGCAGGAAAGGGGTCAATTTGAGCGAAAATAAATTATTTTGAAAACATTTTTGTGCCTTATACTGAGCTGGTATATGTTACAATTTCCTACAAAACTTATCTTTTCCGTAATTGAATCTTAACAAAAGATCAATCGGTTTTTCTCATCCAGTGGCGTAGCCGGGGCAGCCCCCCCCCCCAAATCAGATATTGGGATGTGCAATAGTCTTCAAATTTTCTTACGGCTCGAACAAATTTAGAACCTACAGCAATATGTTAATAATAATAACCCCTGGCACTACAGCCCATGAAGGGCCAAGGCCTACCAAGCAACTGCTGCCCAGCCATTTGGGCTGCAGATATTAGGGTGACGCATGGTCAGCACATCGGGTCTCCTCGGCCGTTAATCTTGGTTTTCGAGGCCGGGGCACTGCCTCACTGTCAGACAGCTACTCAATTGTCTTCACGAGGCTGAGTGAACTTCGTTTCAGCCTTCACGTCAGTTTCTAAAGTCCCTGACAGAGCCGGAAATCGAACCCGGGGCTCCGGGTGAGAGGCAGGCGCGCTAGCCCAACACCACAGGGCTGGCCACAACGAAATGTTAAATACAGTAAATGCATTGACAAAGAATGTACTAACACTCTAAGCACGGCCAGACATCATTTGCCGTGTCTGCACTGCTTGAAGGAGCTGAAATAACACTAGCAAATTAGGATTGTGACGTGAGGGGATTTTCCAAGTACAGTAGGTGCCTCAGTACTGGGGATACAACCAGGTGATGATGACAAAAGTCTACCAAGAAATTAGGAGATTGCCAATTAGCACGAGACCTCTCTGGAGGGGGCCAGTTATAGCTCGACAGCTTACACTCTCTTGTCAGCATAATTTCCATTTCCTGGAAATAGCAGCGTTAAAATGTCCCAGGATACAATATTGGCGCAGCGTGATTGATTGTCACCAAAGTCGGGATTTACGGTCAGTGTGTGTCTGTGCGAGAGGAGAGATACAGTTTGTAAGTGGTAGTATTGGGGCAGAGTCGCAAGTTGTTTGATAGTTGCTCTTTTCATTCTTTTTTTTGTCACATTAATGAATGTTGAGAAGATGGACTGCTTTGTTATAAAGCCAAAACTGGATGCATCTTCGGTAAGTTATGAAAGGTTTTTATTGTAGGAGTAGCAAATTGAGGCCCCCATTTCATTATATAGCTACAGCTTTTACAAATAATTTTCTCTGCATGAGAAAGACACATTGTTCACTGATAGAATGTTAAGTTAATCAATTTTTTTAAGGTTCGTTTCTATTTATTATTATTTAAAGTGTATTACAGATTCCTCTGAATAATAATAATAAACAAGAATGAGGTCCACTGCGACCATTAGTTTTACCTTAAAAACAGTGCTGTATAGATTCGACTAACAATAATATACTTAAATGTTTTGCAACGTACCTTCTTTGTTTGATACCTTTATGAGCGACTTCTCTGTTCTGCAACTATGATGACATGATTCTTTCTCGCGCCCTCTTCCTGTTATCTACTCCTGATGGGGTCTTTTTGGACATAATCATTCAATTGACTAAAAATATTTCTGGTAAATAAACTTTTTTAAAATCATCAAGACATAGTACAGTATTAATGCAAAGAACATTCCGAACTGAAACGTGTGTGTATATGCCAAAATAGCAATATTCTGATGACTGATAATTGAAAATCTGAGCGACAGAGACAAATGTAAACACTAACTGTGAGCTGACTCAAAACAAAGCAAAGAAAGGCGGAATTCAGACATTCATGAACAGACTGAATATTTTTGTCCTAGGCTAAAAATGAACCCTAAAGTACTTATAATCAGAAAAATATATGAACTGCTGCAGTAATAGATGAGAACCTAATGCCCCCTCCCCCAAACTAAAATCCTGGCTACGCTACTGTTCACGTCTCTAGTACAATTGCAGTTTTGACAGTTATGTCTTGTTCTTCTGGAACAACGATATTGTATTTTAAAGAGCAACAACTGGTTTGAGAACTATGTGATTATTTAGTACATTTTACATAAAATGGTAGTGAATGTGAAACATGTGTTTATTTTGTAACTTAACCCATAAACGCCCAGCACCGGTCATTGCATTTATTGCACTACAGGACCATTGCCAGTTATAGATATTTGAACTTCGCGCTTATATGATCATGGAAGGTCTATTGATACATTTTCTGCACACTAGTCGCTAGGGAATGTCTTGGGTGATGTCGCAACAATTGTGTGCATTTCGTGTTTTTTTCTCAAGTCGTGATGGCATGCCACAAAAGGTACGGCATGCTAAATTATTGCGTAAAAGGGAGATAGTTTAATTTGTCTTCAGGATTATGGTAGTAAATATATCTAATTTATAATTCAGTAACATATCTTACAATTGGTGGGGAACAGCTGAGGAAAGTGGAGAGTTTCAAGTATCTGGGAAGCCTGATACAAGATAATGGAAGAAACGATAGAGAAATAAATGAGTGGGGGAGGCAGGCAGAAGCATTCCGGAGGAGTGTGAGAAGCATGTTATGGAGCAAGGATGTCCCTCAGAACAGCAAAAAGATCATATATCGGACGTACTATGTTCCTATCCTGTCCTGACGTATGCCTCGGAGACCTGGGTAATGAAAGGAAAATGGAAATACAGGCCAGTGAGATGAGGTTCTTGAGAAGCAGTATTGAAGCTACAAAGATGGACAGAATAAGAAATGTGAGGACCAGAGAATTAATGAAGGAGGAACCATTACAGGATGGCATAGAGAAATCTACACTTAGATGGTATGGACATGTAAAACGAATGGAGGAGAAGAGGATACCCAGGAGGATACACGAGACGAAGTGGGAAGGGAAGAGACCTAGAGGAAGACCGAGAGACAGGTGGCTGAAGGGGGTGGAAGAAAGCGTGAAGAAGAGAGGAGAAGACTGGACAAGGGTGGAGGCTGAGAGATGGTGGGAAGACAGAAGACATTGGAGAGGCTTGTGTTCCAAACAGACCCGGCCAGTGGCTGGAAACTGTGCAAGATGATGATGATCTTACGTGTTTCTTCATACCTGCTCATGCCCGGGACTAATTTTTCCAGCGAGATAAGGCAAGATATTTTCTGTAGCACATTCATATGAAATGAGTTAGAATACATTTCATGCATTTATACACAAAACGTTTTTCCATATACAGCTCTTTTAACAGTGCATGCCTTGATATAATATGTTTTATGTCACCGTAGCATATTTTTTTATTCCAATACCGTATTCAAGACCATACCTTTGCCGAGATACCTGGTTGCGGGCGGTGTTTCAGAAAATACAAGACGAGAATTATTTCGTTCATTTCAGAGGTCTAGACTGGCTGCGTGGCTCAGCGGCAACGTTCTCGCTTGCTGTGCCCAAGATTGCAGGATCGAATCCTGGTGCAGTCAGCTGTCATTTGAGGGTGCGCAAATGTGAGGGAGTCGTGTCGAGAGGGTCGCGACATTGAAGACTTGCGATATGATGGAAGCGATCATCTGATCATCTATGTCCCAGGAAATCAGCGGAAGCGGTTTGCCGGTGAATTGTGTGTAAGCAGTGTCCACACTGCATGTTGTAAATGTGATGTGGGACTGTGCATATCATGCTTCCTGCCGTTACACACAAAGTAACTAGTCACTTAACTACATGATCAAAGGTTTCAAAATAATTGCTCAGTGCTTTTTTAAAGTGTAATATTATCAAGATAAGTAGTTAGCAACAAACATGAAATTGGTACATTAATGTATTTATAAATCATCATTCAGAATAAGCAGTAGGGGTTTTGACAACACAAGCGCCTAGCGTTACATATATGTAACGCCCTGTATTTCCGGAACTTAAGATGCCACCTTCGTAAAATATGGTTTGAGCAGCTTAATAACTCCCTGTGGTATGACTTATTAATAAATAAGCAAAATTTTCAAAAAGTATTAATTCGGGCGTTCATGGGTTGAGCAACTGAGCCACAGTACCGCAAGTGTTACATCAGTTTATACTCTAACTCCAGGCACCATAGAAAAAACCTGAAATAAGAGTGCCATGAAACAAAAAGGTTTAGAAACACAGGTCTACTGCTGAGTTAATGGGCAGAACTAAAGATTGCATTAGTAAATATGATGAATCCTCCCACCCCCCACCCACAACATCAGCTTTCTAAACCAAGGACATTACCATTCATATCAAAGATACTTAATTGTCCTCATGGAGTTTCTACTGAGGTTTGTTTAATATTATTCCAAATAGACAAGGTTGGAGAAAACACTACGAAGATGTGAGCAACAAATACAGGTAATTAAGGTTCAATTCCTCATAGCAGTTTATTCGACTAGTTAAGTTTAGATAGTAATTATGTTATTTGTTTTACGTCCCTTCTAACTACTGTGCCTCTTAGAAACGCTGGGGTGCCGGACTTTTTCCCCAAAGGGGATCATAAACATGCCAGTAAATCTATGTCATGGCTCCCTCACATTTGTGCACCCTCAAATGCCAAGTGACTATTCCAGGATTCGATTCAGCAATCTTGGGCATAGCAGGCGAGAACATTACCGCTGCACCCTGCAGCCAGTCAGGTAGGTTTAGAGAGAAACAGGATCACCCCTAGTAGTTTAGTAGCCAACTTATTTATAAACAGACTAGAGAACAAAATTCTCAATGGGGACACATCCCAGGGCATTAGCCTATATACTGGAGTAGTTATGAAGGAAACAACATTTACATATATGACATGGAGATAATAAAGGAATAAACACTTCTCCAAACAATCAACAACTGGGATAAATCCATCAAATTCACGATGAAACCATAAAATAACTGGTGCATAAATTACTTGGACATAACAATCCATCAAACTTACCAAAATCTAACATATTCCATTCACCACAAGGCAACACAAACCTCCCACACTATTGACAACCGCTCCAAACACCCAAATTCACACAAATTAGCAGGCATCAATTCAATGGTTAAATAGGGCTATGAGTATATCGGAATTTCAATAAAGAAATTGAAACAATAAAATGAGTGGCTGTAGAGAACAATTTCACACCCAACACAGTAGACTGAATACTAATGAAACAACAAAAGTAACTAGAAGACAATCAACCCCAAAAAAGTTACTATGAGCAGATCAACTTTGTGGAAAACATACACAAATTAAAATTGTCAAGAAACAAGGACTCAATATAACATTCCGAACTAACAACACACTCGGTACACACATACAGTACATAACAATATAACATAAAGAACAAGAAGTTCCGTGACGAACTAAAGAGTCTACTTTTCTTAAAATTTAAGATTCATGCCAATAATTAGTCTATATGGATCTATCTAGAATAATGACGAAATTAAGTTGGTAATATCGAAATTTCTAATTAGTTCGAAATACTGTATACCTGGCATAATGTAGCCTAATAGAGAACTACAGTTGGCAGCCTTGGTGACTGAATATATTCTTAGTTCCATCTCATAAGGTATAGAATACAAAATTTGGTTTAAGTCCAATGCATAGCATGGACGTTACATGCAGTTAAACATTGGATCTAACAGCGTGCGTAAAATCATGTTGGCAACATTGACATACATGTATTGGTCAGAAATAATCTGAAATAATATGATCTATTGTTGTGTCAATTTTTAATGAAATCCATTAGTTAGTATAGAAGTTACATGAATTTTAAAATTGGGCCTATCAACAGGCTTAGTATCATGTTGGCAGCACTGGCGTAGGCCTATATTAGTTACTCCAAATTAATCTAGAATGCCAGGTACTATACGTGTGCAAAGTTCAGAGCTATTGGCTTGCATACTTTCTGATATATTGATATTAGGGTAAGAAAAATAGAGATCGTATTTATTAACAGTTGGCAGCCCTGGTTACTATTAAGAATCGGCATAGTCATATCTGTTATGGTACACATAGCACACACGAAATTTGGTTGAAATCCAAATGATAGTATAGAAGTTACATGTATTTAAAGTTGGACCTCTCAGCAGGCTTAGAATCATGTTGGTAGCACTGACGTATATAAGTTACTCCAAATTAATACAGAATGTCAAGTACTATAGGTGTGCATAGTTTAAAGCTGTCGGCTTGCATACTTTCTGATATATGGGAATTTGGATTTAAAAAAATGAGAGTATTTATTAACAGTTGGCAGCCCTGGTGGCTCTTAAGAATACGCTCAGTCATATCTGTTTATGTACACATAGCACATACGAAATTTGGTTGAAATCCAATTGATAGTGTAGAAGTTATATGCATTTAAAATTTGGACCTATCATCAGGCTTATAATCATTTTGGCAACACTGCCATGTATGGCCTCCTGGAAATTAAACTGCAATATTATTATCTATACGTGTGCCAGTTTTGAAATAGGTCCCATTCATACCTTCCAAGATATCTGACATGGAGCTCAAATTTCAATTGCGATTTTTCAGCAGTTGGTAGCACTGACATCATTTTCAAATATGGCCGTGAGATATTCAGGTATAGATCTTTACTCCTACCAAATTTTGTTTCGATTTCTGCAGCCATTTAGGAGTTGATAGAGGGGGGGGGGGGAGACACACACACAGCCAGACGGACAGACACACACACACATTTGCCCGATCTCATAAGTCTACTTTTTCCTCAGTTTTGCAAAATGTGGAAAGTAGGCTAAAAATCCACATTCCAAGTCACATGTGTATTTGTTCACATGCCAAGAAGAAGGCCGTAAGGCCAACTATATAGGGCAGAGTGAAAGACAGTTCAAACACGATATAAGGAACACAAAAATGCAATCAAACTCAACAAACACTCAGCTATTTGTGAACACACGTACGACAACAACCATCGTTTCACCAACATAGAAACAGACCTAAAGATTTTACACCACGAAACAAAGGGCTGAGCTCTTGACATTAACAAGTCCATAGAAATATACCTAGACAAGAAAGATAAGCCTGTGAATATAAACGAACACATGTTGCTATTCGTGCTGCTATATAAAGTGAGTCCACAATCATAATGATTAGATGGGACTATGAATGCATATGGGAAGGAATAATTAGGGAAACATGTTACTTGAGGAGGATACACCTGTGCCTATTCTCAACAAACCAAGGTCTCAGGCATGCAGTGCTGTAGGGTTCTATCTTACCATTAAGACCAGTTGCAAGCATATATAGACCTTTCGTCTAAGCTGTGGCAGGTGAATTAAATGGCCTATGTACAGTAGCATTTAGAAATTTCCAGAATCGATAATATACGCCACTTTGTTAAGTCATTCCTGTCTCAGATATTTTCCACATTCTTAAATTTAAATTAGAAGTAGTTACAACTTCCATCAATCGACAGAGTGAAAGGTGACTTGACACACATTAGAATGAACACAGATATGCAATAAAACACAGCAGACAGTCAGTGGTTTGCGAACATAGTTATGAGAAATCCAACAACTCAGAGAAAGATCTAAGACTTTTACACGAATCAAAAGGTAGAGCTTTAGACATCAAGGAATCGATTAAAATAGACATTGCAAAGAATAATAAACTACCAAATTTAAATGACCACATCATCATCGGCTTTAACTCGAATCCGAGTATAAATCTTCTTCCTTCCTTCAGTCCTGTTTGTGGATGTGTTTACGGTGACTAAAGAGTCCAATCCTGGCATGGAACAAGCGACCACACAAGTCACATAGTATTGCTGCAGGAGGACGTGGTTGGGCTGCTTGAAGTTTCCTAGCTTGACGCTTGGCCTCTTCATGTGTGCGTCGATCCCTTTCAAACGTCTTTACAGTATCCGAGATGGTACGGCGCCAAGTTGAGCGGTCTTCAGCCAGCATGTCCCAGGTTTGTGAATCAAGACCTGTCAATTTCAGGGTCTGCTTAAATTGGTCCTTGAAGAGCCTCTTAGGACCACCATGAGGTCTGGTGCAATAGCATAACTCACCATATAGCATTTGACAAGGTAATCTCACATCATCCATCCTATGGACATGACCAAACCATCTAAATTGGTGACCTATTATGGATAATTCTATGCTGTTGATTTGAGCCTTCTCCAGAACAGCAATATTGGTAATGCGGTCTTCCCATTTAATCCTCAGGATTGATCGAAGTTTTTGCAGGTGGAAACGCTCAAGCTTCCTAAGATCACGTCGGTAAAGGGTCCACGTTTCACAGCCATACAACAATGTAGAAATGACTACTGCTTTGTACACTACAAGCTTTGTACTCATGGACAGATCTTTATTCATGAAGACCCGGTGCGCTGATCGTCCATATGGGCTGTGCCAATTCTCTTATCCACATCTTGCTCACAGGTACAACTCACAGAAATGGTACTGCCCAGGTACAAGAAGTGGTCTACCTGTTCAAATTTGAGATGGAGATATTGAACTGAGGAAGAGGTGTGCCTGGTGAAGGTTGTGCCAAGACTTTAGTCTTATTGACATTTATGGTAAGACCAAAGCGATCACATGCACTTTTGTAACAATTAACTGACTCTTGCAGCTCTTCTGGTGTGAGTGTTGGCGACGCAGCATCATCTGCATACATGTTAGTAACCTGAGTTTTCCTCAAGGAGCAGAGACGAGTTAGGTTGAAAAGCCCTCTATCAAAACGATACTTGACCTCCACACCTGGGGTGTTTGTGGGTGAATTATAAAGCATTGCAGCCAAGTACAGCGTGAAAAGCATTGGAGCCAGTACACATCCTTGTTTCAGTCCATGGGTAATAGGAAATTCATCGGACATCTTATTCTGATGGCAAACCTGACCTGTCATCCCATCATGGAGAGCCTTGATTAGATCTACAAATCGCTGAGGGCAACCAAACCGCTTCAGCACCGCCCACATGGCTGGTCTTGGAACTGAATCAAATGCCTTTTCCAAGTCATAAAAGACTAAGAGGAGTGGATTCTGTTGTTCTCTACATTTTTCTTGTAGCTGTCTCACACAGAAAATCAAGTCAATTGTGCTTCTGGAAGCTCTAAATCCACATTGTGACTCTGGGAGGAACTTCTCAGAGATAACCTTGAGGCGGTTAAGTAGAATTCTTGCAAGAATCTTCCCCACAATTGATAGCAGTGATATACCACGGTAGTTGCCACAAACACTGCGATCACCCATTTTTAAGATAGTGATGATAGTGGCATTCTTTAGGTCTCCAGGTACCTTTCTTGATTCCCATATTCTGAGGATAAGGGTGAAAATCCTTGTTTTGAGGGAATGACCTCCGGCTTGAATTAGTTCCAGAGGGATGTTATCTGGGCCAGGTGCTTTTCTGGGTTTCAATTGGGTAAGAGCTGCACTGAAATCATGATAAGTAGGAGGTACTGCCAACCACAGTTGTTCAGGTTGTTGCGGCACATCACAAAGGAAGTCTTCAGCAGCTGCTGATGGACGATTTAGGAGATTGGAGAAGTGCTCCTTCCAGCGTTCCAAGATTTCTTGACTATCAGTAAAGGTAGTAGAATTATCAGCGCTTTTCAGTGTACCTGATGATGAGCGAGATGGTCCATATATTTCCTTGAGTACTGCATAGAAGTTCCTCAAGTCTCGAGCATCCGATAGTCTCTGCAGTTCCTGAGCCTTCTGCCTTATCTGCGTCTGGCATTTACCCTTGAGTTCCAGTAGTTTATCTCTCTTTGTGTTGGAAGTTGGGTCTTGAAGATGGGCAAGATAGGCATTCCTTTTGGCAGGATGCCCTTTATTCTTTATATTAGAATGGGGGGAGGTAGCCTATAAAGAAAAAAAAAGTATAAAAAGGGAAGTATGGTACTTTGTATTTTCACACAACGTATCAAGGCCTAATAAATCAGGAAACTAAATTATTCCACGAGTCGACTAGCTATCTCGAGATTACCATTAAAAAAATATTACATTCGAGTGAGCACATTGAGAACGTTGCTAATAAGGTGCAAAAATAGTTATATTTTATTATGAGAAACATGATAGGTTACAGCATTCAGGCCAAAAAAAATTGGCCTACAAATGTCTTGTGAGACAGATTTTGGAATATGCCACGAGTGTGAGGGAGCCCTACCAATCAACTCTAACAAACAAATTGGAGATGGTGCAAAGGAAAGCTGCAAGTTTCGTTCTTGGTAAATTCTCCCAAACTGACAGTGTCTCTGACATGATAAGGTTATTGAGATGGTAATCCCATCACAACAGATGACTCCAGAAGATGTGCAAAGCATACACAAGGAAGCTGGCCTGGAATGAATGATGAAACAGAATGCATGAGCCAGATTATATGGGTAGGAGAGATCAAGATTACAAAATTAGGCCCCAAATTCAGAAAACAAATTTAGATAAAAGTATTCTTTTATCAACAGGGGTGTTGAAACTTGAAATGAGTTGCAGGAAGAAGTCTTGGAACCTTTTCCCAACACTTTTAAAGTTTTCAAGAAGAAAATGAATATTGTATTCAGGGAATATTTTAAAGAGCAATTGAGATATTTTGTAAATATCTTGTTACCACTATGTTTTGCCTAACAGTAACAGTATCTATTAATAAAAAAATAACTTATATACTTTTTTGAAAATAACATGTAATTTTCTTCAGGTTGTATTTTCGCATGTCCCAGTAATTGGGATTATATTGTGTTGACTGACTGAAAAGTTGCAATATCAATTGGTAAGTTTCACTTGAAGGCTTTTCCTAATAAAAACCGGAAATGTATGCCTTGTACTGTAAAACAGGATAGGTTGGATGCAAAGTTCAAGTACTGCCTATGATATTGCAGGGCCCTTCCATTCAGATGTATTTTCAATCTGTTGCCTTATGCTGAGGCAATACAAAAAAGCTGCACAAGGCAGCATGCAAATACTACTTGCTTCCCCTCATGCATTGGATGAAACCTTTGTTACTTCTCAGTAAACATTCTTTTGAAATGTGGGGAGAAGTTACATGATCGATTTTAAGATAATAAACAATTGAAAGCTACTAAAGATAAAATAATTTTCTGTGCAAATAAGTAAACCTTGAAGCATCATAGTCATCTTAATTATTGCACAAAACAGTAAGCTTTAGACAGACGGGAAAGGACTCATTGTGCCTGCATGCAAGGAAATTATGCAAAGTGCAAGCAAGGAAGCTTTTAGTTTTATATGTAATTGAAATCTCATAATAATAAGCCTACAGTTTTACGTTGAATCCAAACCACAGGGAAGTGACTTTTTGTTTTGAAAATCTCGCACGTATGACTGGGATTCAAACCACAGCCGCTAGGGTAAAAAGCTATGGATCTAATCAATGGAATTTCTCGTACCCTTTTGCAGCTACTTACTTGTGAGAATGGGCTTTCTTCTCTTGTGTTTTTGAAGAACCAGAACAGAAACAGGCTTCATGTTGAGCCTCAGAAGAGATTGAAACTGTCAGAAACGGGCCCTGATATAAAAAGCCTAGTATCACCAAAGGAGCTCATATATCTCATTAACTCAGAAAAAGTTATCTAATTAAATCTATTAATACTGCCAAACTCAAATGTCACCAATTTGGCTCCATAATTAAACACATCAATCCTTAACCTTGTTATTCCCTTTTTTTGTTTAAAATGTTTATATAGGGCACCAATTCATGTGTATATCTGGGATAATGTCAACTACTATAACTACTACTACTCCCATTGCATAATTCACATTCTTGAAGCACCTTGCAATCCATCCTAGAATCAGTTTATACCCTTCGCATACAAAATAAACAGTAATATCATGGAGAAACACAACAGCCTAGCCTCACTCTTGTAAAAACTTGAAACCAAAAACTCATCCTACTGTCAACGGTCACTGCATAAATACACAAAAAAAAGTTAAACATCACCCACCAATGATACACATGTAACAGTCTCACCGGTATGTTGCGAGATAGTTGGGGCTATCCACAGGCTTGTTAACATGTTTAGATTTTAGAAACTTCAAATTGAGAGGGGTTTTGAATCATGTCAACTTAGGTCTAGGAGGAGTGTGTTTATGGCATATACAGGTGATGCAAACTGTTTTTTGATGTGTGTACTGATCACAGACATTAACTGATCACAGACAAGAGTTGCCATTATTTTATCAAAAGATATCGGTCGTTCAGTGACAAGCTTTGTACCGCTGTCAGACAGAGTTGCCATTTAACAGCTGCAGGAACATCAGTGAATCTTAATATCATCCAGGTATATGCACCAACTGCAGACAAAGACGATTTAGTTGAAAAATTCTATGCAGAAGTTACTACTGCTGCCTTGAAGAAACTCACTACGAGACTTGATGTAAACATTATAATGGGAACTTTAATGTCAAAATCAGTTTGAGAATAAGAAACTCTAGAGGTGAATGCCCAGTTCAGTTTTGCCAGGAAGAAGACCTAGCGTCACTAATACCTTCTTTCAGTTACTGCCGAGATGGTCCGAACAATATAGTCTGGAACCAAATTGACTACAATCTCATTAACAAAAGGTTCAGGAATAGTATTATTCCAGCAAAGATGCATATGCGTGCTGGTGTGGCCTCTGACCAGAATCCTGTGGTAGCAAGCTTAAATATATGTGAAAATTGAATCTTTAAAAAATCACCAAAAACATCATCTTGAAAAACAAAGTTACTGGAGATATTACAGACCACTGGTCTGCAAGAGACATCCGAGTCATCATCAACTTGCATTGGAGCAGAAAGCTGCAGTGAGAGAGGAAGGAACATCATCAGAAGATATCTGTAGATTGAAGTGATAGAAGCCAATTTTCAGTGTTGCTTAATTCTAATTCCAGTCAGTCAACACAAATTGTGCCAAATTACGTTAGGCGTGAAACAAGTATTTACATACACTAACCTGAAAGAAACGAGATATTATTATTACACACTAACACGCTTTTATGTACAAAATGGGGTACTTAATTGGGTGGCATGTTTCTAACGTCAAGCGCTCATCCTTAGATCTTGTTCACTTAGGCTTACTACCCTTTCACGAATTGATTGCCGGTGGTCGAGATGGGAACTATTCCTTGTTTACTTGTGTCACACGTCAGCCTGCTTCGTTGACAGATACAGTTGCTCTATTAGGGTATGACTCAGTTCCAGTAGCCTCAGTAACTATCCGTGGTAACATGAGCTCCTGTGATGCTTGTCTGACGCAATGCTGCTTGACTTCTGTGTCGACTGCACTCTGTCATCGCTGTATCCTCCGCTTCGTCCCGCGGGCCTTCTAATACAAAAATCAACAAACGCTGGCGCAGCCACGCTCAGCAGCAATCAAATGTTAAATGGATAATAATTAATATGATGTTTATGAATTACACTTCATCACAAATGTATATATAGCCTACAGTGTTTAGATTACATAAGTATGTAATTGGGTACATAAAAGTGTGTTAGTGTGAAATAATATCTTGTTTCTTTCAAGTTAGTGTATGTAAATACTTGTTTCCTGCCTAATGTAATTGGGTACAATTTGTGTTGACCGACTGGAAAGCTTTCTTTAATATATCTGTAAAGGTGTCAGACAAGGATGTGTTCTGTCCCCGCTGTTATTCTACATAATTCTGAGATGATTTTGGTAGAGGCAGTGGATCAACATGCAGATATTGGAATCTGCATGAATAGAGAATGTGGCACAGTCGGTAGCATTCTTATGCCCAAGATCACGGGTTCAAACCCGGCCGAAGTCGTCGGATTTTTAAGAGAGTTAAAATCTTCCAGTATGCCTTCCTTCAGAGGGGAAGTAAAGCCGGAGGGCCCATGTCATAGATTTATGGCACGTTAAAGAACCTACAACTGCAATTGGTAGTGTGTAGCAAAATTTGTGGGTTATATTCACCTAGTTAGAAACACTCTTTCAAGTTTCAACGTTCGCCACTAGGTGTTGGTGACAGTAGCATCTGGTAGCCAAAGTTGGAACTACTTGAAATTGAACTTGTTGGAAGCCCTCGGACGTTCAATCAAAAATACCCAGCTATGGCCATTGGCTGCAATTTATATATCATAAACAACATCAGATACGCAGACAATACAGTACTTATAGCTGAAAGTAAAGAAGATCTACAAGAACTACTGAATAAGATGCACGAGCCTTGTATTAGATATGGTCTAAAAATACTCTAAAAAGACTAAATTAATGGCAGCCAGCAAAGATCAATATAACAAAGCACACACACAACTGGAAAATATTCTTCTTCCTTTGGCTTCTCCCCAATTAATAGGGGTCACCGGAGCCAACCTGACTCATTTTGGTTTTGGCCGGGGATTTAGGACCGAATGCTCTTCCTGCCACCATGTGATTTCACCCAGCTGTCACCGGAATTCGATCCCCGGCCGTCCGGGCGAAGACGAGCAGCTACGCTACTGCGCCATCACACAACTTGGATGCCTTCGAGAACTTTATTAACCAATCAACACCACAACATTGGCCTCAGGCTTCGAATGTTATGTATTTTCAACGCTCTTTTATGGTATGGAAGGATGGGCATTCACTTCCACCTTGTGAAAACAATTAGAGGCTTTTGAAATCTGGGCCAATCACCATATGCTTCGTATCTCATGGAGTCAGGGATGGATAAGATTACAAATGCTGAAGTTTTGAACAATATACCTACTTAAAACTAAAAGTGATAATTATAATGGCTCAACGGACAATACTCATTTTGTTTCTCTTTTGAGAACTTTTGTTTGTATTCAATATACCTACTGTCGACCAAAATATTATGTGCAGTCGAGTTTGAAGGTTGTTTGTGAAGTAACCAATAGACCTACATAAAATCCAATAACATTATTATTTTCGTCGTTCTATTTTACGTTAGTTCATGTAGGTTTGGAATTTTTAATTTATATTTTAATATTTTTTATCGCAGTTGGAACACAAAAAGTGCCCGTTTTTAAGCGTGTTTCAACCATGCGCCACATTTACGAATTATTATCTCAAAAACCCGTCATCAGATCGAATCCAAATTTTAACACAATATACATTGGAATGTTGTATAACTGGTTTATTCATTTCAACATTTTGTGTGTCCAAGAAACTAAGTTGTTATCATTTTCGTAACGTAACTTTTTCTCGGCTCGGGGTGGTTGGAAAATGTAGTTCTTGGTTGCGTTGTAATCCTTATACATAAAAAGGTTACGCTGCATGACTTTGAGATACGTAAATTAATTCACATATTTTCTATCGGTTTGTATTTGTATGGGGAAATAAGACATAGTTCACCAGCTAGCCGCTCCGCGGAAAGCTGTACAGCGTTGCTGAGTTAGAGCCCATCACTTCTGAGCGAGGCGCGCCATGACGCGTGATGGGCTCCATCTTGGTGATGATGTTATTGGATTTTATGTAGGTCTATTGGTTACTTCACAAACAACCTTCAAACTCGAGTGCACATAATACTTTGGTCGACAGTAGGTAGATAGGATTATCATCTAGGCTTACAGGAGGGATCCGCGTCATGTATCGGTGATCACAACCTAAACATATAGATAGGAGTTCTGATGAAGAAACACAAATTGGAGACCCATTATGCATGGCAAGAAGTATAGAATTTTGCAACTAGTTCTGCAAGGAAAAATGGTTGGCATACGTAGATGTGGCCGAAGCAGGGCATCATGGTTGTGTAACATGCGTGATTAGCACGTGTGGCAAAGAACAAATCTCTCAATGCCAGGATGATTGCCAACCTTTGCTGAATGGAGATGGCACCAGAAAAAGAAGTACTTAAATTCTGTTGATACCATAATCCCTCAGAATGATGAGCATCTTTTATCTTAGTACTAAGCCATACACCTTCTCTAGCCCCCCCCCCCCAAAAAAACACAACTGTCTATTCCTCTCATAGAATTTCTCATTTACTTGGTGCATACTGATAATTTTATCCTGACATCCCTGTTGTAGTCCAAACCCACACTGATATTCATCCATCTTATTCTTGGCGGATCAGGATGAAGTAACATATTTTATGAGGCACTGAGTGATGTGGTAGTGAGAGTTAACAATAAAAATTGTGTAGTGCTGATGGGGTATTTCAAGGCTAGAATAGGAAATAGGACTGAGGGGTATGAGGAGGTAATGGGTTAGTGGGATGAGGATAGGGAAGAGAACACCAATGGGAAATACTTACTGGATTCCTGTGCTAGTGCTGGGTTATCTGCTGTGAACTCATTCTCGAAGCATAAGGAGAGAGACACATTGAAGGGTAGATAAACCAGGTCAATACTATACTACTGTATATTACTGACTTTCAATTTACGAAATTGATAAGGAATTGCAGGGTATTCAGGTTTTTTTTTTAATATAAAACACACCACAATCTGATGAATTAGGCATAGTTAGGGGAAAGTGGAGTAAAACCGGGTAGGAGGGTCATACCAGAAGCCCCCTTTTTTCATGTTGGTGCTGCATTCTGGTGGTAACTTATCTTTACTTATTTCAACTAACTCTCTCCAGGCAGTCTGTGGCTTACTTTGTTCTGTGACAATGTTAAAAAAGAACCTCGAAAACTTACAGTGTTTCATTTTGTTCGAAGCAGCTTTATCAACTTCTGCAAAGAGAAATGATTTTGGTAATCCATCTTTTTCTCTTGTTTTTGACAGTTAATTTAAGTTGTAAGGTTGACCAGAACTTGAGAATGGCCATGTTTATTTTAGAAGGCCTGCTGTGCCTTTCTTCATTTGATGTGTTTTATAAGTGTGTTGGCCTAGCGTACCCACCCAAAATTCTTATTATTCTAGCAACATTTCGTATTATAAGTAGGTATGTTCTATCGCTCCTGTATTAGTTATGTGTGTGTCATGAATTTTCATAGTGTTCTGTCCTTATTGTTTTGCACCTAGCTTTTCGATTTCTTCTTTAAAGGTAGGGGCTATGACAGGCAACTACCTAAGAACAACTTAGAGACAGAGTTGGTCACAGGATACCATGACTAGTGCCATGGAAGAAGTGTTATCAGGTAAGATGGGCTACAAAAGGCAAGCAAGAGTTACAATGTACTCCAGTCAACACTTGAAGATAGGGTTAAAAAAAAGCACGCATGGGTACTTCGTCTCCTAGAATGGCTGCTGTGAAACAATTGGGTCGTTTTTCAAATGATTTTACTCCCAATCAAGAACGTGAACTAGTGGAGTACGTTTTACTTCTTGAAGAAAAGTTATTTGTGTGATCCTTGAGAATTAGCCTTTGAATTGGCAAAAGAGAACAATATTCCAAATCCTTTCAATCAGTAAAACGTAGAGCTGGAAGACTGGCTATACGGCTCTCTTCTTCGCCTTTTGAGACCACATAGGATCACTTTAACCAACCATTATTTCGTCGACTTGTAGGAACTGTAAGAGCTTTGCGGTCCTCCCAGTACTTCTTCATGCGTATTGATCGTCTTGCCCTTTCTTGGGCGGAAAATATTCTTGTTGGAATTTTCTTTTTTGTGAGTGGAAAATGAAAAGTCATATTTTTCCCTGCTGTAGTTAAACTTTTCTTATTTGCAGCATCTTCTGTTGTTAGGCCAATTTCTTTTAAGTCCTCTCTGATTTCTTTTAACCATCGGCATCCAGTTCTTGTGTTTTTAGGAGCAAGATTGTACTGTACTAGTTGTTTTAGAAGACGTGAATCTGGCATTCTCATGATGTGCCCAAAGAATCCTAGTCTCTTCTTTCGCATGGTATCAGTAATGGGTTCTAGGTAGTTACAGACCATATTGTTAGGTATTATTCGCCATTGCCCATCTTTTTTATATCCTTTATTGATACAAGTTCATCCAATTCGCCTTTCGATCTTCTGTAATCTGTCTGTTTTAGAATGTTCATTTAGATGGAAGGAGATAGTGTATATGATGGAAAGAAGGAAGTTGGATTTATTGGGATTGGCAGAAACAAAGTGGAAAGGGGAAGGAAGGAGAGAACTGAGAAAAGGCTATAGACTGTACTGGAGTGGGAATAAAGAGGGAAAGAGGAATGGAGTGGAAGTAGTAGTACGAGATGGTTTAAAAGAAGAAGTGAGGAGAATAAGTGATAGGATGATGAAAGTGAAAGTAGCACTGAGGGGAGAGACCGTAGAAATAGTGCAAGTGTATGCTCCACAAGTAGGCTGCGCCTTTGAAGAGAAGGAGGAGTTTGAAGAGGAATTGCAGAAGCAGCTGGTAGGGAGAAATATGATTGTTATGGGGGATTTGAATGCCCATGTAGGAAGAGAAAGACAAGGTTATGAGAGTGTTCTAGGACCAGAGGGTTGGGGCGGAAGAAATGAGGAAGGAAAGAGATTGTTGGATTTCTGCCAAAGGAACAGCCTGCTAGTTGGGAACTCCTGGTTCAAGAAAAGAGAGAGCCACACAATCACATGGTACAGTGATGACTTGACCAGGAAGTCGGTGGTCGACTATATACTGTATGAGAAAGAACTAAATAAGCACATCACGGACATCAAGGTTATACCACGAGAGAACCTGGATAGCGACCATCGATTGCTGGTAATGAACCTGAGAGGGAGTAAGGAGAAGAAAGGGACTGAGAGCCAGGAAAGACGTATAAGGATATGGAAACTGAAAGAAGGGGATAGAAGGGTCGAGTACCTCAAAATGGTAAAGGAAGGAATTCCAACAGATGAAGAAAGAGGGGTGGAAGAGGAAAGGACTAGATTTAAGAAGACACTAGTAGGTGCCGCAGAAGCAGTATGTGGGAGGACAAGTAGTAAGAAGAGGTGGAATGAGAAGACAAAAGATATAGTAAGGGAAAAGAATAGAGCCTTTAGGAGGTGGTAGCAAAATAGGACGGTAGAGACAAGGGAAGAGTACCAGGAAAGAAAGAAGGAGGCGAAGAGAGTAGTGGCTGAGGAGAGAAGAAAGTGGATGGAAGAGTGGACAAAGATGATGAAGGAGGATAGTGAAGGTACAAAAAAAGGTCCTGTATGGGATGGTAAAAAATAAGAGGTGGAAGGATCCTACGGATTATGTTAGAATGGTGAACAAAAGGGGACAAGAGATAGAAAATAGGGAAGAACTGAAGAAAATGTGGAAAGAATATTTTGAAGAACTTCTGAACCCAAACGGAAACCACGGCGAGGAGGAAGAAATCGGGGAAGAGGAAGATGAACTGCAAACAGAAAAGGACTAAACATGGAAAGAAGTGGAAGATGCAGTGAGGAAGATGAAAGGAGGGAAGGCATCGGGTGTGGATGAGTTGAGTGTGGAGATGGTGAGAGCAGCAGGAGAGGTGGGGATACAATGGTTGTACCGAGTGATGAGGACAGCATGGAAGGAAAGGAAGACCCCAGAGGACTGGAAAAAAGGAATAATTGATCCGATCTTCAATAAAGGAAGTAGAACAGAATGCAGAAACTATCGGGAAATAACACTGATGAGTCATTGTGCAAAGATCTTTTAGAAAGTTTTGGAAAGGAGAATTAGGACAAGGATAGAAGGAGGGATGAGGGAAGAGCAACATGGCTTCAGAGCAGGAAGGTCCACAGTGGATTTGATTTTTGCTGTAGGGCAGTTACAAGAACAGCACTATGAGTATGGAATAGATCTACTAATGGCCTTCCTGGACATTGAGAAAGCATATGACAGTGTATGCAGGATAGAGGAGTAGAGAAATGGACTATAAAGAGGATAAGGGAGATGTCCAAGGGAAGTGTGAGCTGTGTGAAAGTGGGAGGAGAGAGATCGGACTGGTTGGAACAGAGAAACGGTCTGAAACAAGGAAGTGCGCTGTCACCGTTACTTTTCATTGTGGTGATGGACGACATAATGACCCGAGTGGCACAAGTAATTGGGGAAGGAAAGATGAAAGCAATGGTGTTTGCAGATGATTTGATGATTTGGGGAAACAAGGAGGAGGAGGAGGTACAGGACCAGTTGGACGTGTGGGAAGGAATAATACAAGGATATGAGATGAAATTTAGCATAAATAAGAGTGAGATGGTGATCACAACAAGGAAGAAGGAAAGAACCACAACGGGAATAACAATTGGTGGGGAACAGCTGAAGAAAGTGGAGAGTTTCAAGTATCTGGGAAGCCTGATACAAGATAATGGAAGAAACGATAGAGAAATAAATGAGCGGGGGAGACAGGCAGAAGCATTCCGGAGGAGTGAAATCATATATCGGACGTACTGTAACGTATTTTTCGAGGGGTTTTATGCAACTGGCATAAGTCAGTAGGAAGCCATTCTATATTTATTTACGCGGCAAATTGTTCAGCCAAGAGAATTTTTCATGGTAATTTATTATTATTATTAATTTATTATAATTATTATTAAGGTATTTTCGGAGCATTTTATAAAAATTATTAGCATTCAGATAGGTTTTCTATGTCTTAGAAAACGCTATCAAGCAAATTATTACGAACGACAATATTATAGAAAATTACCTGATTACGGAATTTTACGGAGTTTTGTCAGTTAGGGTATTTGAGAGACGTGACTCACTGGGAATTCGAATACAAGCTGATTCCTGTCGAGAAGTATTACGCAAGGCTGGGTCGCAAGGTCTAGAAAAGGCGAATTATTGGGACGGAAATCGACTTCTCCCTCTCGCGCGCCGAGTGTAATGAGGCAGAGGAGGGGAACTAGCGGCGTGCTCAGCCAATCAGTGTGGACGACGTAAGCTAGATGTCGGTACCATGGTGGGGGAGCCAACGTGTGGATATATCGTTCGACGCGCCGTGAAACAAGGTCTATCTGTGAAATACTTGCGGAGTATGGTTATACGCGGGGGACGCTCCGATGTTCCGTGGAACGAACAATCTGTGTGCAGAGTACGGTCGCAAGTGCGTGTCGCTCCGATGTTCAGTGGAGTTAGCGACGAACTTTTGTAAAACTTGGTTGTACGAGTGTTTGGGTCCGAGGTACGGACCATAGAATTATCTAATCTACCAGAATATCATCAAATTCCGACGGAGATGACGACGTCCAGGAGACTGTGGGAAGCTCACAACATCATCAAGAACGAGGGAAATGCCTTGGCAATTTCCAATGGTAAGCGCAAATGACGCAGAAATACGCAATCTCTAATTTTTCTTTGTTTTATATTTCATATTTCAGTAACTTCATAGCTTGGAAATAAGAGTAAAATCAATTTATCAGACTCCGTTTTCACGTAATTTTCTATCGGTAATATTCAAATCACAACGCTCCAATTTAAATTTTATACTTATTATTATTATTAATTTTGCTATACTTGTTTTATATAATAAATTCATTTCTTTTACAATGCAATCTTTGCTTTCAGTAGGTAGCATTAGATATAGACCAATTCCTTCTCCTGATACAATTGTTTGTTGGGTTAATGATCAAATCATACCACGATCTGAGTGAATAGATTCTTGACGGTGTTCTACCAGAGCTAGACGTTGTTAAATACAAATTTAGATTTCAGCATTGCGTTGAAGTCTTGGCGCCCATTAAAACAACATAGCTTAGGCAAAGGTAAACAATTACATTTTCTCCCAACAGTGTGGGCTAGCGAAACTGTTACATTTGTCGCTACCAACATGGGGCATTAATAACCATTACAGTACTATGTCCCTATCCTGACGTATGCCTCGGAGACCTGGGTTATGAAAGGAAGGGAGAAGAGCAAAATACAGGCCAGTGAGATGAGGTTCTTGAGAAGCAGTATTGGAGCTACAAAGATGGACAGAATAAGAAATGAGAGGACCCGAGAATTAATGAAGGAGGAACAATTACAGGATGCTATAGAGAAATCTAGACTTAAATGGTATGGACATGTAAAACGAATGGAGGAGAAGAGGATACCCAGGAGGGTACACGAGACGAAGTGGGAAGGAAAGAGACCTAGAGGAAGACCGAGAGACAGGTGGCTGAAGGGGGTGGAAGAAAGCGTGAAGAAGAGAGGAGAAGACTGGACAAGGGTGGAGGCTGAGAGATGGTGGGAAGACAGAAGACGTTGGAGAGGCTTGTATTCCAAACAGACCCGGCCAGTGGCTGGAAACTGTGCAAGATGATGATGATGATTTAGATGGAATAATGTTTCTGCTGCATATGTGGCTTCTGGTTTCATGACTGTATTGTAATGTTTAATTTTTGCATTAATTGATAAGCATTTCTTTTTGTAAGTTTCCCCTTGTTAATTTTTGTGCCCTAGATAACTTGTTGGTTCTTATTTGAATTGATGCTTTGTCATTTAAGTTGTTTGTTATTAACTCTCCTAGATATTTGAATCGTGTTACAATTTTAATTTTTGTATCATTAATTTGTATTTCCTTTAATGGTATTGGTTTTTGTGGCAAGATTTCTGTTTTTTCAAATGATATATTAAGGCCAATTTTATTTGCAATGGTCTGAAGCTCTGATATCTGTATTTTGGCTTCCTCTAAATCTTTTGCCAATAATGCCATGTCGTCTGCAAAACCAAGACAGTTTGTTTGAATTTTTCTCCCTATATTCAAATTCGGAGGGCATTTCTTAGACCATTCTCGCATTACCCATTTCCAATGCACAATTAAATAGTAATGGTGATAAGCCATCACCCTGTCGTAAACCGGTTGTGACCTCAGATGGGTCAGAGAATTCACCTCTGAATTTAACTTTTGATTTGGTGCCTGTAAGAGTTAGTTTTTATGAGATTTGTCAATTTGGTGTGTAATCCGATGTGTCTTAGAATTTTTAATAAAGATTCTCTATGAATACAATCATATGCTTTTTTGAAGTCTATAAATGTTATCACCATATCTCTATTTCTTTTTCTATTATAATCCATTATCAGTTTTAGGCTCATGATTTGACCTGGGCAACTTCTCCAGGGTCTGAAACCTCCTTAATATTCTCCTAATTCATTTTCAGTTGTACTTGAATTCTATTGAGAAGAATTTGAGAAAAAAAATGTATAGGTATAGGTAACATCCAGGAGTGAAATCCTTTGGTAATTGTTAGGGTCTGTCTTATCCCCTTTTTTTATGTAGTGGATGGATGATAGCTGATGTCCAATGTTCATGGAATTTTCCTGTAATCCAGATGTTGATTAGTTGTTGGTGAAAAGCGATTTTTGCCGAATTTCCAGCATACTTCCAAATCTCCACAAAAGTCTGGTCTTCTCCAGGGGCTTTGAAATTCTTCATCTCATTCAGTGCTATGTAAACTTCTTCTAGTGTGGGCGGGTTAATGTTCTCTGGTGGTGGTGTTATTGGAGTGTCAACATCCAATTGAAGAAATTCTATGGGTTCTTCACAGTTTAGGAGTGTCTTACAATAATTAGCCATAATTTGTGCATTATCCTGGTTGTTGTGGGCCAATTTACCATTTTCATCTTTTAACAACAAGGTAGGTGCTTCATATTTTATTCAGATGTTGTTTAAAGATTTTGTAATAATTCCGCGATTGTGAAATTTTGAATTCCTCTTCAATTGATTGTAGGGTGTCAGTATGATATTGCCGTTTTATTCTTCTTAAAGTTTTAGTTGTTTCTTTTCATTGTGTAACTAAATTTTGAAAAGATGTTTCAGATTTTTGGGATTGGTGTAACCACGCTCGGTGTCGTTTTCCAATCATCTCATCACATTCATTATTCCACCATTGATGTGTTTTCCGCGGTTTAATTGGAGCCAGGACTTCGGCTCTCTAAATAGACATAAAGAAATGTCATTGAGAAGTCCTGAAAATACATATTTTGCTCGAGCAAAAGGATATGTAATTAAAATTATATAAATTTTCCACCTAGTCAATACATTCAAATTGCTCCATAATGTTGATTATTCAGGTCCGTATTGACATAACTATAACTTGGAAAGAATAATAAAATTTCCTCCTTTCAATACTGTTTATTGCTAATTACTTACAGGGACATGTTTCGAGGGCTAACACTCCCCCTTCATCAGCCTGTCCAACAAAACTTCACAAAGGAAAACTTTCCTTGTATAAGCACATATAAATCACATGAAGAATAAATAAAATGTTCTCCAATCCATTATTTACAATTCGCACCCACTTATTAGAAGCTAATATGTCTAAAGATAAAGAATGGGATGAATTCATGATCCAGTTACACCAAACTTTGCAATACCAAATCAGCAAAAAAACGGCAACATTAGAAAAGAAATTTGATAACCTCGTTAGGAGTAACCGGGAGAAATCGAATGTACGACCCGTTACAATCAAGCACATTTTCCTAAAACCAATAAACAATCTAACAGACACCGTAGTCAACCAATCCGAATTACAAATACTAGATAAAGGCATGAAGCATAATTGGATATCTATAATGCACACAACCTAACCAAACTGACAGCTGAATTGGAGGCAGCTATTAAACGACTGCCTCAAGATGAACAAAATGGAGCACGGCATGAAGTCAATAAGAAAATCAAGAAAATAATTCAACATAAGAACGAACATAGAATGGATTTGCAACTTCAAAGAGATTGCAAAATTTTATCAACCAAAATAGAACAGAACCAGTTAATCCTAACTAAAGCGGACAAAGGCAACACCACAGTCATTATTAAGAAGAATGATTATATTAATAAAACAGAAGATATCCTTACCAATCCCAATTTTGAGATAAATCAAAAAGACCTTACCCAATGTTCACAAAGGAAACTTAAACAACTCCTGAAAAACACTTTATTCATCCTTGATGAAAAAAAAAAAAAAAAAAAAAAAATGGTCAATATGAACCCTAAATTACCAACATTAAGAGCACTACCTAAAACACATAAAGATAACATTCCTATCAGACCAATAGTCAATTTCAGAAATAGTCCGACGTACGAACTCGCTCAATTTGCTCATTCATTTCTTAAATCACATTACAAACTCGAGGCTAATGCATCCTTTAAAAATTCAATACATTTCTGTGAATTAACTAGCAAACTAAAACTTACCAGAATGCATTCTTTACACACTATAGACATAAAAGACATGTATACAAGCATACCGATTGCCGTCTCTACTGATATTATTGAGAACAACTTGAAGAATAATAGTGATTTAACACAAGTTGAGATCTCTGAATTTTTGAACATCTTAACGTTCATCCTAAAAAACAACCAATTCAGTTTTAATGAGAAAATCTATAAACAAAAGGAAGGCCTCCCCATAGGTTCTCCTTTATCAGTAATAGTAGCTAACATATTCTTAGATAATCTGGAATACGAATCAATCATTAACAAAAAGGATGGTTTGTTCTTTTGGGGAAGATATGTTGATGACGTTTTCGTAATCCTTGACAACTCTAAAACGAAAATAGAACAACTTTTGCAACATTTGAACCAAATAAATAGCAACATTAAATTCACGTCAGAAAATGAAATAAACAGTTCCATAAATTACCTTGATCTACTAGTCATGCATGATAAAGATCACCTCTGCTATCAAATATTTAGGAAACTAACTCAAATTAGTACTGTAATTAGACAAGATTCTAATCATCCAGCTTCCCATAAAAGAGCAGCACTCGCATGTTTCGTCAATAGAGCGTTGAACGTCCCACTTTCTGGCGTAGATTATCGTAAAGAAGTTTCAATAATTCACCAAATTGCCGAAGCTAATGGATTCAATAGAAAATATGTTAACAATATAATTAACAAAATTAAGAACAAACCCGTATCCAGATTAGCAAAAGAGGACAAAGAACCTTCCACATATGCAACGTTTACTTTTGTGAACCAATCCACATACAATGTTACTAGTGTACTAAAAAAATCTATATATATATAAAGCACAAAGTTTGTCTGTCTGTCTGTTATGTATACAAATCTACACCGTTTCACCGATCTGAACCAAAATTTGTATATTTACCCTTTGGAGTCTTGCGGGTAACCCTGTCAACTTTAAATTTCGGACAGACCACCCCATTCCCTGCATTTAGGCCCTTTGGCACAAATCTACACCGTTTCACCGATCTGAACCAAAATTCGTATTCCCACACTCTGGTACCCTGCGAGTAACACTATCTGCTTGAAATTTCGGACAGACCACTCCATTCCCTGCATTTAGGCCCTTTGGCACAAATCTACACCGTTTCACCGATCTGAACCAAAATTTGTATACGTACCCTTTGGAACCCTGCGAGTAACACTGTCTGCTTGAAATTGCGGACAGACCACTCCATTCCCTGCATTTAGGCCCTTTGGCCCAAATCTACACCGTTTCACCGATCTCAACCAAAATCTATATATATAAAGCACAAAGTTTGTCTGTTATGTATACAAATCTACACCGTTTCACCGATCTGAACCAAAATTTGTATACTTACCCTTTGGAGCCTTGCGAGTAACCCTGTCAACTTTAAATTTCGGACAGACCACCCCATTCCCTGCATTTAAGCCCTTTTACGAAAAACTACACCGTTTCACCGATCTGAACCAAAATTTGTATACTTACCCTTTTGAACCCTGCGGGTAATACTGTTCACTTAAAATTTCGGACAGACCACCCTATTCCCTGCATTTAGGCCCTTTGGTCCAAATCTACACCGTTTCACCGATCAGAACCAAAATTCGTATTCCCACACTTTGGTACCCTGCGAGTAACACTATCTGCTTGAAATTGCGGACAGACCACCCCATTCCCAGCATTTAGGCCATTTGGCACAAATCTACACCGATTCACCGATCTGAACCAAAATTCGTATTTCCACACTTTGGTACCCTGCGAGTAACACTATCTGCTTGAAATTTCGGACAGACCACTCCATTCCCTGCATTTAGGCCCTTTGGCACAAATCTACACCGTTTCACCGATCTGAACCAAAATTTGTATACGTACCCTTTGGAACCCTGCGAGTAACACTGTCTGCTTGAAATTGCGGACAGACCACTCCATTCCCTGCATTTAGGCCCTTTGGCCCAAATCCACACCGTTTCACCGATCTCAACCAAAATCTATATATATAAAGCACAAAGTTTGTCTGTTATGTATACAAATCTACACCGTTTCACCGATCTGAACCAAAATTTGTATACTTACCCTTTGGAGCCTTGCGAGTAACCCTGTCAACTTTAAATTTCGGACAGACCACCCCATTCCCTGCATTTAAGCCTTTTTACTAAAAACTACACCGTTTCACCGATCTGAACCAAAATTTGTATACTTACCCTTTTGAACCCTGCGGTAACACTGATCACTTAAAATTTCAGACAGACCACCCTATTCCCTGCATTTAGGCCCTTTGGTCCAAATCTACACCGTTTCACCGATCAGAACTAACATTCGGATACTTACCCTTTGGTACCCTGCGAGTAATACTGTCTGCTTGAAATTGCATACAGACCACTCCATTCCCTGCATTTAGGCCCTTTGGCCCAAATCAACACCGTTTCACCGATCTCAACCAAAATTTGTGTATTTACCTTTTGGAACACTGCGACTAACACTGTCTGCTTGAAATTGAGGAGAGGCCACTCCAACCCCTGCTTTTAGGCCCTTTGGCACAAATCTACACCGTTTCACCGATCTGACCCAAATTTGACATGCTTACACTTTGGAACCCGACAAGTAACACTGTTCACTTTAAATGTTGGACAGACCACACTATTCCCTGCTTTTTGGCCCTTTGGCACAAAACTACACCGTTTCACCGATCTCAAATAATTACCCTTTGGAACTCGACGAGTAACACTGTCCACTCGAAATTTCAGACAGACCACTCCATTCCCTGCATTTAGGCCCTTTGGCACATAAATTATCTACGTCGTTTCACCGATCTCAACCTAAATTTGTACACTTACCCTTTGGAACCCGACGAGTAACACTGTCCACTTAATACTTTGGTCAGACCACTCCATTCCCTGCATTTAGGCCCTTTGGCAAAAATCTACCCTGTTTCACTGATCTGAATCAAATTTTACATGCTTACACTAATGGAACCCGACGTCTAAATGAAATTGCGGATAGACCATTCCATTTACTGCATTTAGGCTCTTTGGCAAAAATTAATATACTTTCACCCATCTCAACCAATCTTTATGTAAGTTACCCTTTGGAACCCGACGAGTAATACTGTCTGCTTGAACTTTCGGACAGAGCACTCCATTCCCGGTATTTAAACCCTTTGGCACAAATCTACATCGCTTCACCAATCTGGACCAAAATTTGTATACTTACTCTTTGGAACCCAACGAGTATCACTGTCCACTTAAAATTTCGGACAGACCACCCCTTTCCCTGCATTTAGGCCTTTTGGGACAAATCTACACCGTTTCACTGATCCGAACCAAATTGTTTATAATTACCCTTTGGAACCCGACGAGTAGCACAGTCGACATGAAATTTCGGACAGACCAATCTATTCCCTGCATTTAGGCCCTTTGGTACAAATCCACACGGTTTCACCGATCGTAACCAAATTTTACATGCTTACCCTTTGGAACCCGATGAGTAACACTGTCCACTTGAAATTTCTGACATACCACTCCATTCCCTGCAATTAGCTCAGGAATCCCTCGGGGTTGCCAGCATCCTAACTCACCAGCCATGAGCCCTTGAGGGTGTACCAGAAGTGGTGGGGCTACACAAACCCTGCCTCTTTGAGGGCCTTGAGCAGAAGACAGGAGATATTGTGAAAAGGAAAAGAAGGCAGACCCCTTGAAGAATGAGGGCATCAGGAAAGATGAGACAACGGCCAATTAAGGCGGGAAAATGAAAGACTCCCTAGCCCTCGGATACCCTAATACAGTCGGGGTCAGAAGAGAACAAGAGTTGACGAAGGGAGGCTGACAGGAAAGAGAACTGAAAGGAGCCCAGCACCAGGAAGTAGAAGCGATGCCAGACCCAGCTGGGGTCCCGTGGTCGCCAACCCACGTCCCACAAGTTGTGAGACACTGGGGGGGGGGCAGTTGAGAGAATAGCTTGCTGATTCATCGCGAGGTGACATGAAAGGACTTTCCAGTGCCCGCCGTGTTATCTGCTGTCTATGCTGATTCCAGCACAGGGCCGTTGCTCAAGCCACTGTGGTGTTGCGAAAGAGTGAGTGATTCCCTGGCAAATCTAAATACTGCGGGGAACCCCGAACGTGTGTCATCATACTTCATCATCATCCGTGATCATCTCAGGTTCATGCAGCTTGGACCCATATTCTTTGGCGAGCAGTACGCCAGAAGCTCTTTCACTAGACGCATCGAGTACAGGCTTAAGCCAGAAAATAAGGTTGAGACTTTGGAAGACATCGAAGCTAGACATCTGAATTACCTATATCAGTTTTAAAATTACACCATGTTCCTTTAGTAGTCATTTTTCCATTACCTTATTATTATCATCTTAAGTGAAAATGACCTACATGTTACGCCCATCATACCACTAATCACCGCCGCATAAAGTCTTTCTCGACTGTGATTTTTAAAATATTTATTTTTATTACAGTACATTACAAGTTGAAGTGTCAATTCCATACAGGTAGTAGTTTCCCTTATCATCCTCATCATAAGGGCAAATGACCTAGATGTTACGCCCATTACACCATTGATCACCACACACAATAAGTTTTCCTCGCCTGTGAATTTTGAAATATGTATTTCTATTACGGTAGTTTGTAAGTTTGACGTGTCAATTCAACAGTAGTTTTCATTATCAAACTTATCAAAAGGGCAAATGACCTAGATATTATGCCCTCATTGTCTTTGGGGGCAAATGACCTAGATTTTAAGTCCATTCTATTTCTAAGGATATTTTGAGACATTATCATCATTCCACCGGGCGAAGCCAGGTACTACTGCTAGTATAAAATAAAAACAGCGTTCAGAACCAATAACACTAATCATAATAAATTTTTCAACTCACATATTCTCAACAAAACCAACAAATACAGCAATTCTGGTGTCTACAGGATTAAATGTAACGAGTGTAATGCCGATTACGTGGGATAAACGGGGAGAGGGTTCAACACCATATTTTTGGAACATGGCAATGCCATCAAACACAATAAATTTTCAGTGATGGGCAACCACTGGCAGAAACTGGACATAAATTCACAACCATAGACAATGATTTAGAAATTTTACATCAAGAAAATAAAGGCACGCTCATGAATATTCTGGAACAAATAGAAATTGATAAAGCACAGAGATTTACCCCTTCACACAATCTTAATGAAATAATATTTGAAACCAGCATTTTATACAGAACACTAATAGACGAATTATATAGTAATAGATAAAATTCCCGCTATATTCCACTACTCATACCCATCATTTTTCATAACATACTAAAGATTGACACCTCTCATTCTACGTAGTAATCAATCACCATAACAGCAATACACGGCGCGTCAACAAACCTCACTTATTCTCATTTCCTTAGCCTCCCACCTCCCCCAACCCTAACCGCCACCTTTTACCAAGCACGTCACTGACACTCAGCTGTAAGAGTCTTCGCAAGGCGCATTCGGTTTGTTTTTGTTCACGCCCGAGCGCACTGCAGTTAGGCGGCGCATGACGCGGCCACAAGTTTTCTCCGCCTTGACGTTTGCAAGGAGCAACATGGGGACCAGAGTGGTCCCACGATGACGCAGTGGGGACAGCGGAACGCAGCACCGGCCCAATTCAGAAGTTTTGGTGCACCTAGGCCTTAGTAATCCATTAAGAGTATCTTCTTTGGAGCGTCGAGCGGGAATTGTAAATAATGGATTGGAGAACATTTTATTTATTCTTCATGTGATTTATATGTGCTTATACATGGAAATTTTTCCTTTGTGAAGTTTTGTTGGACAGGCTGATGAAGGGGGAGTGTTAGCCCTCGAAACATGTCCCTGTAAGTAATTAGCAATAAACAGTATTGAAAGGCGGAAATTTTATTATTCTTTCAAAGTTATTCAAATTGCTTGTATTCAAAGAATCAGTAAATGTTTCGGGGCCTAATAATATTTTTGGCACCCTTCATCAGCCTTACAAAAATCACAAATACCACCATAAAAAACTATGACATTGCATAAAATTGTGTCTCTAAACACATTAACTTCATAAAATGCTTGTTGAAGGATAACACAAAACACAAAAATTTTAAAATATGAAAGTGAGTCAGAAATGAACATAAACCATGAAGAGCACACTAAAAATCCCTTTTGGACAATTAAAACATGATTATGGATGAGCATATTTAATGTGAATAAAACATGTTGCACTTGTTTAATCTTGATGTGGATAAGCCACAGTGATATTCTTTTGCTGGAGCGGGGACGGCGGCCAGCTGCCGGGCACTCCCGCCTTCCGAGCTCGGGCTGAGGATTATGCGGAGGTGAGCTAACCAGGGTCATTTAAGTCATTAAGTCACTAAACTTTCATCAACGAGGGTGTTAAGTGCCAGCGCACCGATAAGAAAGTAACATAAACAACAGCTTCCTGCAAAATTTAATTAAAGAAGCACAAATGTCTTTTTTATATCTTGGGAATCTGGATGACCTCACGTCAGCAGTTAAAGGTTAGAACTTACCTTTTCACAGAAGATGCTGAAAATGTTCTCCTTCAGCTGACAGACATTAACTTCGGAAGTTACATCATTACATTATGTAGCTACTCCTGTACCCCCCTGTGTGTTTACTGTAATAAATCAAAGCACAGACCTAAGCCTGTTTGATGTTTAATTGTGGGGTAATTTAAAATACGAAGTGTATACAGATCAATTACCCGTACTCTAGTGGAGTTGGAGAACAATATACGGCAGCAGATATCCCTCACAACAGAAGTGAATTACGTGTAAACGCTAATTTATTTACATGGTACAACGTCTGTCTGTCAGCTGAAGGAGAACACTCAGCATCTTCTATGAAAAGGTAAGTTCCTTAATCAGGATTTGCTGGTGAATTTACCATTAATTATTTATGTACTTTGTTACGGTTTCCACCTGCACGCAATCCACGGCCCAAACTCACTCGGTCGGCCGGCGGAAGGCGTGCGCGCCCAGCAGCAGGCCCCGCTCCAGCAAAAGAATCTCCCTGTAGTTCTTTATATGGTCCAAATATTCATGTTGTAAAATAGGGGCAGATGACCTTGTAGTTCCACCCCTTAAAACATCAATAACTAACTTACTAACTAACTTGCTGTAAAATATTCCCAATCTCATTGATGGGCTATTTATGGTGATGAAATGTTGTTGATTATGTTCCTATTAAACGGCTGACGAAGAATCAAGATCTTGATCTAGGAACATAATAACATTTCGTCACCATAAAAAGCCCACCACTGAAATTGGGAATATTTTACAACAACAAGAATATTTGGACCTTATAATGAACTATAAGCCACATCAAGATTAAACACGTACAACATGTTTTATTCACATTAAATATGTTCATCCATATGTTTCATGTTCATTTCTGACTCACATTCATATTTTTAAATTTTTGTGCTATTCTTCAACAAACATTTTATTATTATTATTATTATTTTATTTTATACAATGTCTTAGTATCTATGCTAGTTTTTGTGATTTTTGTAAGGCTGATGAAGGGTGCCAAATATATGATTATACCCTGAAACACATACTGATTCTCTGAATATAAGCAATTCGGAAGTAAAGACTAGGCAGAAAATTTTATATAATATTAAATAGTATTGTATTGTCGTCAATACGGATCCATGATGAATTTTGATATTCCCGCACAAGCAAAAGGTTTCAGTATTGTCACTGTGAATAATTTGTATGATTTACTCGAGTCTCTTTATAAAAAGTATAAGTTTTCTGCTTCAGAGGTCTACAATGTAGACGAAACAGGAATTATGACTGTTCCAAATAACCCTTCAAAAGTGTTAGCTCTAAGGGGGCAAAAACAGGCGAGGTCACTATCATCTGCCGAGAGGCACATTAGTCATTATCGAAACTTGTATGAATGCAGCAGGCAATTATATGCCTCCCATGTTTATCTTCACAAGGGTGAGGGCTAACCTACTGCTCGTGGATGAAGCACCCCTAGGGTCATCAGTTGTCTTTCACCCAAGTGGTTGGATACATAAAGTTTCATTAAATTTTCAAATCCCACTCTTGAAAAGCCAGTTCTTTTATTGCTTGATGGACATGCGTCCCATACTAAGATAATAGTAATGTTATTGGTTTTACGTCCCTTTTAATTACTCTGGATTTTAGAGATGCTGGGGTGCTGGAATTTTGCCCCGAAAGGGAATTTTAATATGCTAGTAAATCTGACATGGCTCCCTCGCACTTGCGCACCATCAAATGCCAGCTGACTGCACTAGGATACGAACCTTCAACCTTGGGCCCAGCAAGCGAGAACGTTACCGCTGAGCCACGCAGCCAGTCCCCATACTATGAGCATTGAGCAAATCAACAAGGCTCGGCAACACAATGTTGCCATTATCTATTTCCCACCACACTCACTCACAGACTACAACCACAGGATGTGACGTTTATGTCGCCACTGAGTACTTACTACCAGCAAGAAGTTAGAAAATGGCTTCTTGCTCATCTGTGGCGGCAAGTTACCATTTACAATTTTCATAAGAAAATATGCATTGTCCGTTGAGCCATTAATATATTTAAACACAAATAGTGCTAAATGTTCCGGCATAACTCAACAAGATGACAGTGTTTCGCCCCGGTGTGCTATTGGGCTCTTCAGTTGGTTAAAGCACACCTCACCAAGACACTGTCTAGTGCACACTGGGAAGGCCATTGCAAGACGTATTTGACACATGTGTATCCGCGTCACGAGCAAGCCAGTGCACTATGGGAGTCGAAACTCCATTCCAAAGCAATTATAGCCTTACCTTGGCATTGAATATACAATTTTCATAAGAAAATATGCATTGTCCGTTGAGCCATTAATATATTTAAACACAAATAGTGCTAAATGTTCCGGCATAACTCAACAAGATGACAGTGTTTCGCCCCGGTGTGCTATTGGGCTCTTCAGTTGTTGAGTTATGCCGGAACATTTAGCACTATTTGTGTTTAAATATATTAATGGCTCAACGGACAATGCATATTTTCTTATGAAAATTGTATATTCAATGCCAAGGTAAGGCTATAATTGCTTTGGAATGGAGTTTCGACTCCCATAGTGCACTGGCTTGCTCGTGACACGGATACACATGTGTCAAATACGTCTTGCAATGGCCTTCCCAGTGTGCACTAGACAGTGTCTTGGTGAGGTGTGCTTTAACCAACTGAAGAGCCCAATAGCACACCGGGGCGAAACACTGTCATCTTGTTGAGTTATGCCGGAACATTTAGCACTATTTGTGTTTAAATATATAAATGGCTAAACGGACAATGCATATTTTCTTATGAAAATTGTATATTCAATGCCAAGGTAAGGCTATAATTGCTTTGGAATGGAGTTCCGACTCCCATAGTGCACTGGCTTGCTCGTGACGTGGATACACATGTGTCAAATACGTCTTGCAATGGCCTTCCCAGTGTGCACTAGACAGTGTCTTGGTGAGGTGTGCTTTAACCAACTGAAGAGCCCAATAGCACACTGGGGCGAAACACTGTCATCTTGTTGAGTTATGCCGGAACATTTAGCACTATTTGTGTTTAAATATATTAATGGCTCAACGGACAATGCATATTTTCTTATGAAAATTGTATATTCAATGCCAAGGTAAGGCTATAATTGCTTTGGAATGGAGTTTCGACTCCCATAGTGCACTGGCTTGCTCGTGACGCGGATACACATGTGTCAAATACGTCTTGCAATGGCCTTCCCAGTGTGCACTAGACAGTGTCTTGGTGAGGTGTGCTTTAACCAACTGAAGAGCCCAATAGCACACCGGGGCGAAACACTGTCATCTTGTTGAGTTATGCCGGAACATTTAGCACTATTTGTGTTTAAATATATTAATGGCTCAACGGACAATGCATATTTTCTTATGAAAATTGTATATTCAATGCCAAGGTAAGGCTATAATTGCTTTGTAATGGAGTTTCGACTCCCATAGTGCACTGGCTTGCTCGTGACGCGGATACACATGTGTCAAATACGTCTTGCAATGGCCTTCCCAGTGTGCACTAGACAGGTCTTGGTGAGGTGTGCTTTAACCAACTGAAGAGCCAAATAGCACACCGGGGCGAAACACTGTCATCTTGTTGAGTTATGCCGGAACATTTAGCACTATTTGTGTTTAAATATAAGTTACCATTTATCAAGTTACCTCTCCATTCAGGAAAATATTCCCAAGAGCTGCTGTAATGGAAACAGCAATTCGGGGGTTTGAAGCCACAGGAATATTTCCTATTTATAAAGATGCTATTCCCAAACGTTTGTTTGCTCCTGCTGACACAACTGGCAGGCCTCTTGCTGAGTCACAACAAAGAGCAACTTCTCAACAACAACCATATCCATTCAAGATGCCCCCACATCGCAATGTGATAAGACTTCATCAACAACGAACACTATCTCATCTTCACCCTCCGTTTCACAGATTGATGTGCCTATGGCACTAACATCAACATTGTATGCCACATCTCCAGGTAACCAACAAGCTATGCCATCTGTTATGGATTTAAAATTTCTCCAATGATTTTAAGGCCTCCCCCACATGAAAAACAGAGACCTACAAAAAAAATGCCACCACATGAAGAGGGAAATTGGCCATCGTTGATGATGATAATGATAATAGCAATAATAATAATAATAATAACACTTGAAGGACCAAATAATCCCAAAAACCATGGATTGACCAGTCAGGACACGTGCTCTGTTCTGTTTATTATTTTGAAACACCATATGTAATCACTCTCAGGGCCATCGCGCAGGAGCACGGGGCCTGGCGTGAGAATGTGCGTGGGGCCAAGTAGGCATGGGTTCGCGGGTGGAAGGGTTGGGGGTGGTGGAGGTGGGTGGGGGTGGGGGTTAGTAAATGCAAATTTTAGACTGTAAGTGGCTGTGTTGTACGGAGAGTGATGTTTTAAAAGAAATTATAATTTTTGGCTAGTTAAAACTCATTTTATTACATTTCTAGTTTCTAAACAAACCTCAACAAATAGGATAAGCATAAAATTGGATACAGGAAGCACCTGATTAGATAAAAGCAACAAGCAATATCAATGGAAACCTGATATAATGAGCTAACACAGGTGATTTTTTTGGCATAAATAATATAATATGGAAAGCGAAACATGTGCTTGATGTACTTTCTTACCCAAACGCACATAATTACCGTAAAGATAATACGAAATCAGGTTTACATATTCCAACATTTCTACGGCTGTACAGTTTTTCATAAACTAAACTACTATAAGTCCACTTTCATCGATAAATATGAACTGAACAGCCCCTTTGTTCGAGAAATAATATGGTTTAAAAGGCAGGCTTTTTTTCTCTAAAAAAAATTATGTTTTGTTTAGAATTTAGAGCTTTTTATTTATGTAAAAGGTGCTTTACGGGCCTTTGCTAGGGCAAAAGTGCTTATTAAATCGTTCATTTCTAATTTTTTGGCCGTTTCACATTCGACTGACAGAGTAGCCAAACCGTTCAGACGCTCCTGCGCCATCGTTGATCGCATATAGTTTTTGATTAGTTTCTAAATGGAAAAACTCCTTTCCCCCGAAGCAACCGTTATAGGAATAGTAAGCATAATTCGATAAGCCGTCGTTAAATTAAGATAGGACTCCTTTATCGGGGCTAAGTACTGTAGTGCACCTAAAGCACTTTTTACAGATGACGGAACAGCATACCTAAATAATTGTAGCTCCAGAAAAAGATCTTCTGCATCCAAATCTTCAAGCTCCCCCATCTTTTAGAAAATTAGAGAGTGTTTGACAATGGTCTTTCAATTGCTTTTCCTCCAAATTGGAAAGCTTGGAAGGATCGAAAAGAAATCCAAAGCATTCCGAAAAAAATTAACTTTGTTAAATCTATGAAATGAAATAGGAATATTTTTTTACATTAAAAAAATCGTACCTTAAAAAAAATTCATATTGGCAAAAGTATTTCGTTTTTGTCAATAATCCTTCTTATTATTGCAGATAATGATCCAAACAGTAATCCCTAAAAATGTCAATTGGCTAACCCCCACAGATTTTGAGTAAAGTGTACCAAAAGTTTGAATATTTTACATGGGCGAGATAGGCAGGTCTTTCTTACCTTAATGCTCCATGATGCTAAATTATTATTTTTTAATCATGTGAATTTTTTCGTAGCAAAACAAAATAGATCTACTTACTTCGTGGAGTTTTCGATGCCCCTTTTCCGCCTTTTCCTTTTGAACTCAGTGTCATATTTGTCTGCGCTGTCGCTACTCCTTTTTCTGATTTTGTGTGGCCGTTCAGCCGCCACAAGCCCTTTATTATCAAAGACAAACCATTGGAGAAGTTAAAAATAGAATCTGTTACTCATATTCCAAGAAGATGTGACGTCACTTTTGTTTGGGAGATCGAGGACCGACCGAAGTTTTGTCAACAAACTGACTTTAATTCAGATGATCCAGATCGAATTAATTAATATCCCCGGGGGGGGATTGATTACTTGTATGGAGGTGGGGGGAGCTCCCCCATATAAACACAGCATATTTTGCATTGTTGGCTTATTTTATTTTGGGCTGGACTGAATCAAACACACTGTCTTTATTGTTTTCATGTATGAAAAAATAAAAAGGCGTGAAGCGCGGGGTCTGGCGCGACTGCACCTCTCGCGCCGGCCCTGATCACTCTCCTCTCTTTTCAAGAAGCAAAAGGCAATTATTCCATTGTCGGCAAAATGCTGAGCTTCCATGCCCAAGATTGCGGGTTCAAACCCGACCAAAGTCATCGGATTTTTAAGAGCATTAAAATCCTTCAGTATGCCTTCCTTCAGAGAGGAAGTTAAGCCGGCGGTCCCATGCCATAGATATATGTCATGTAAAAGAACCTCCCACTAATTAAACTTGTGTGAAGCTAAATTTGCAGGTTAGATTTAGTTGAAACGCTCTACCAAATTTCCAACGTTCACCACTTAGTGTCAGTGACATCTGGTAGCGAAAGTTGGAACTACTTGAAATTGAACGGAACTTGTAGCTCACCTCATGGATGTCCGCATTGAAGCAGCTATAGTCTGGGGCGTGGTGGCGCAGTGGTCAAGCTGTTGGCTTCTCACCAAGGTGGACCAAGTTCGATTCCGGTCAATGCATGTGAGATTTTCGAAGTGAAATGCCATGTCCTGTGGTTCGGATTCCACGTAAAAAGGAGGTCCCGTGGCTCATGATCTCATGATTAACGGTCACGTTAAACTACAAGCTTCCTTTCCTGTCAGCTACAGCCTCTGGCGAGCCGAATATGTCCTCGGACACTCCTGGCACTAAAAGTCATATACTAAATAAATAATAAGCCCCCAACAATCAATAGCAGTCTTTGCATTTCGAGCTTCTCCTTTGGGACCTGGTAAAAGAATAACGATATTGTAAGACTCTGGTATGGCCCCTTTGGGGAATGATACTTCTGTATCACACGGTACCATCCTTCCCCTTATGAGCATCAAGTTGCATACTTAACGGTAGGCCTATTATCCTCATCAACTTCATATTCAGATTCACTGGAAGAAAGAACTTAGTGTTCTCATGCACAGCTCTGAATTGTCACTTCCACCAACAACACTTTGTTCATCATCACCAAGTAAATCATTTATATCCTTATTGGTTAGTCTCTCCATTGCGAAACTTCCACCAGTCCACGAGAAAATTAGATTGCACCATTGTAAACTCGTGCAACTGATATTAGCATACAAACATGTCAACAGCTTGAACAACACTAACATTAAAACAACAGCAAGCAATAAGGACAGAATGGGAGAGTCAATTGGTAAAGTAGCGAGGGGTTGAAGGAAGAATACCTGTTACATCACAGATTATTAACAATTTAGTTTGCCCTGGGTAAAAAATACGCATGTGCGCAAGGCATAAAAGAAATCATTTTTTAGATATTTGCACTATGTTGTCCTTCCTTTGTGAAAAAGATAAACAAATAGACAGCTACCAATGCCAATAAACACTTCAGGAATTACTTTCTACTTGCAATTTATGTCTATAAAACATAACTTCTATCTGTTTCTTAGGTATGGGGCTACATGACCATGATGTTGCCAAGTCCCTTAATTAATCAACAACAACAACAACGGTTTCTTAGTTAAATACGGTTAGAGAGCTAAATTTCCAGACAGGAACTCTGGGAGGGATGTGTAGGTAGTTCACCCAGATGAAGATGGGTATAATTGCTAGTATTGTACAACTACTTCTTAATTCAAGAAAATCATATACACCCAAATCTCATAATTATATGAATGACAAGGATAATATAGTCTCTTTCAAAAGTATTTACTAGGAAGTAACTTATCTTAATTCCTGCCGCTCCTTCCGGAGCATAGGGCCTTGGCGAAATTTCTCCACGCAGTACGGTTCCTGGCTATTCTCTTCACTTGACTCCAGTTCTTGTCCTCCTCTGCAATTTCATTTTCGATCGTCCTCTTCCAGGTCTTCTTAGGTCGACCTCGCTTCCTGGCACCTTGAGGATTCCAGTCTAGCGCCGCCCTCTCAACAGCTCCGTCCGGCTTCCTTAGTGTGTGACCGATCCAGCGCCATTTCCTCTCCTTGATCTGGATGCTAATCGGTTGTTGATTGGTGATGGTCCAAAGATCTTCGTTTGAGATTATGTCCGGCCACCTCACATTCATGATGCGACGCAGACATCTGTTAATGAACACCTGTAGCTGGTTGTTGATCGGTTTTGTGACTTTCCATGTTTCACAGCCATAGAGAAGAATCGACTTTACGTTGCTATTGAAAAGGCGGAGCTTGGTCTTCCTGGAAATGTTTCTATTTCTCCAGATGGGGTAAGCTGGACAAAGGCACCATTTGCCTTCCTGATACGGCTTCGAACATCTTCCTCTGCTCCCCCATCATTTGTGACTATACTCCCAAGGTAGAGGAAGGACTCAACTCGCTCAATTTCCTTTCCGTTGACTGTCAAGCTAGTCGTGACGTCAGAATTTATCCTCATCTCTTTGGTCTTGTTGGTGTTAATCATCAGTCCTGCACGTTCTGCTTCTCTCTGCAACCTCCCCAGCTTATCTTCTATGTCTCGGTACCGTTGTGCCATAAGACAAATGTCGTCTGCGAAATCCAGATCTTCAAGCCTGTCATTTATACCCCATTGAATACCCCTCTTCCGTCCTCCCATTACCTTCTTCATCACACTATCCAGGACCAACAGGAACAAAGTGGGGGAAAGGACACACCCCTGTCTCACTCCGGAACTGACCTTTATCTTTTCTGTTAATTTGCCTTCGTGTAGAACCTGGCACTCATACCCTTCGTACATCTCTTCCATGATTCTGATGATCTTTGTTGGAATTTTATATTCCTCGAGGGTCTTCCACATGATTCTTTGATTTACGGAGTCGAAAGCTTTCTCGAAGTCAACAAATGTGAGGTAAAGGGTATTCCGCCACTCCACACTCTGCTCCAGGATGATTCGGAGGGTGTTGATGAGATCCACACAGCTGCGATGTTGTCGAAATCCAGCCTGTTCCTTCCAAAGCCTTTTTTCTACGCAGTCTTTTATACGATTCAGGATGACTCTCGCCAGTACTTTGCTTGGAATGGACAGCAAGGTGATTCCCCTCCAGTTATTACAGTTTGTGGTGTCCCCTTTCTTCGGTAACTTGACGATCAACCCCTTCTTCCAGTCGGTTGGTATTTTCTCCTCCTTCCAGATCTTCTCCAACAGCGGGTGCAGCAGATTGATCGTGATATCCAGGTCTGCTTTCAATACTTCTGCTGGGATATTATCCAGACCTGGTGCCTTCCCGCACTTTATCTGCTTCAACGCTGTCCGTATTTCGCCCCGAGTTGGGGAGTTGAGGCTGATGTCCGGGTCACTTTCTGCTTCCTCTTCATCTCCTCCTCGCTGCTTACTTTCTGGTCCTCTATCTCTATTAAGAACCTCCGCAAAGTGTTCTCTCCATCTAGTCAGCTGCTGTTCACACGTCGTGAGGATCTCGCCCGTCTTGCTCTTCACAGGCCTAGTTTTATTAAAACCTTTCTTCGAAAGCATCTTTGTGATGCCATAGAGCTCCTTAACGTCCCCCCTTCTTGCCGATTCTTCTGCTTTCACCGCGTGTTCATCAATCCACCTCCTATGATCCTTCCGCACACTCCTCTTTACCTCCCTGTTTGCTGTTGAATACTCTGCTTGTGTGAGAGCCTTCTGCTGCCTAGTCTTGCAGGTGTTGAGCTTAGCCTTAATCTCCTTTCTATAATTTATCTTGTCCCAGGTCTGATCGGATATCCATTCTTTCCGCAGGTAGTTCTTGTACCCGAGCTGCATCTCACTGGTCTCCACAAAGATATTCTTTACCTCGCTCCACACAGTCTCTACATCCTTCTCTGTCTCGGAGTCCAACACCTGGAATTTATTTCTGAGCTCCAGTTTAAATTGGTCCAATCTCTGCTGGTTCTTAAGCTTGCCCACATCAAACTTGTTGTGCCGAGTGATAAACTTTCGGCGGACTGCCACGATCTTCATGCGGAAGTTGGCAACCATAAGATGATGGTCACTACCGACATCCGCTCCTCTCTTGTTCCTAACATCTTCCAAGCTTCTTCTGAACCTCCTGCTCACCGCGATGTGATCAATTTGATTTTCTGTGACTTGATCAGGAGACACCCAGGTGACCTTGTGGCACCGCCTATGAGTAAACACCGTGCCACCCATCACCAAATCCTGACTGGCGCAATATTCCGTAAATTTCTCCCCATTGTTATTCATCTCACCAAGGCCATGTTTACCCATGATCTGCTCCAACCCCTCATTGTTTGATCCCACCTTCGCGTTGAAGTCTCCCATAACAATGAGAATGTCCTTCTTACTTGTTTGTCTTGTGGCATCTCGCAGCATTTGGTAGAATTCTTCCTTCTTCTCTGGCTCCGATTGTTCTGTAGGCGCATAGCATTGGATGATGATCACATTCCTGATCTTTGTCTTGAACCTAGCAAACATGAGCCTGCTAGAAATTGGCTTCCACTCCATAAGGCTCCTCTTTGCATTTCTGTTGAGCAGCAACCCCACTCCATCCCTGTGTTCTTCCTCATCGCCCCCAGAATAGAGAAATGTAATTCCATCTGTTGTCTGTATTTCACCAAATCCTGGCCACCTCACCTCACTCAATCCTAGGATATCCAGCCCATAGTTCTTCATCTCCCGTGTCACTTGTTTCAGTCTGGTTTTCTCCATCAAGGTCCTCACATTCCAGAAACCGATTTTCGTAATCCTTTTCATGCCAAAAGTCGTCATCAGGTTATCCGTCCGGTTTTGTAATTTCGCTTCAGTTTCAGTAATCAGTTTATTTAAGAGGAGCGAGTGATTAACCCACTGCCTCCGAGTGCCTTGGAGGGACTGCCACCTTAGGCCTGAGGCACCAGGCTGATTTTCTGTCAGGGTTTCTTCCCTTAGCCTTTGAAGAACCAACTCCAAACTACAAGGCAGCAGTTGTTTCACCAGAGCCCCGTTAGCCGTAATTTCTTCAGGGTTCCTGTAGGGCCTTCACAGCTACCATAGCGGTCTTGAGGCACACAAAGTCCCCACTGTACTTCACCCCTACAGGCAATCCCCTACTTCATTACGTTGCCCATCTCCCACGATGAGGACGAGGGGGTTGGATTTGTGGGAGACTACTAGGAAGTAAGATTCATAATAATAATAATGTTATTGGTTCGAAATCCCTTTTAACTACTCTGGCTTTTACGTTTTAGAGACACCGGGTGCCGGAATTTTGCCTCGAAGGGGATGTTTAACAGGCCAGTAAATCTACTGACACAGCTCCCTCGCATTTGCGCACCCTCAAATGCCAGCTGACTGCGTCAGGATTCGATTCTGCAACCTTGAGAACAGCAGGCAACAACGTTGCCGCTGAACCACGCAGCCAGTCGAGTAAGATTCACAATCATCAAAAGCACGATACTAACTTTCAGCAAACATATTCCATAACTGATAAAGAAGGGCAATAAGAAGGCGAAAGTTAAATCATATTACAAAGGAAATTTAAAAATTGAACTTGCCAGGACATCTCAACCTGTTTGCCAGTGTTTCACCCCAGTGTACCATTGGGCTCGTCATTTGGTATGGACACCTGACTAAGGCGCTGGCGAGTACGAACCGAGAGGGCCAATGTTCATATGAACCATGATTCATCCCGATGCACTATGAGAACAGTCTGTGCTCTCTTTTTGTACAAATTGCCTGTCTGGCAGATCAATTCAAAATACCTGTTTTCTGTACGATCCAGGAAATTTTTGTATCCCGATTGAGCATAATGATGTCAAATCAAATTTCAAAGAAAATTGAAAAATGGAATTTGTCCAGTCAATCTCAATCTTTTTGCCAGTTTTTTTTCCCCAGTGTACCATAGTGCTCGGCAGTTGGTTGGAACCTTTGGAAAACAGATTATTTCAAATCGAGCTGCCAAGCAGACAATTTTTGCAAAACGGAGTACAGTTCTCATAGTACATTGACACTGCACATGATTCATATGGACCTTGCAGTGGCATTCTCTGTATGTGTTAGTTAGCATCTTTGCGAGGTGTACCATATCAAATGACAGAGTCCAGTGGTACACCAGATTAAGACGAGAAATATTTGATATTTCAAGTGTCTATGAAATATGATTGATGTCATTATGCTCAATGCAGTACAAACATTTACTGAATCCTTTAGTAAACAGGTTATTTTGAATTGAAGAAGATGAAGGAGTCTCATACCCTTTCCTTCCGGTAGTGAAAATATAGAAATTCAAACAACCCACAGGTTAAACTACTTACCAACAGTTTCCTTTGGAGGAGTTTTTGCACATATCTCATTATTAGACTCAGCAGACAGGCTATTGCTTTCCACACTGCCTTCCTAAAATTAGAAATGAATAGCATAAAAAGTCTTATTTCACCAATTATCAGGAACAATATTCAATGACTGATAGCTAGATCAAGGAAAGATCAGGTCCAGAAGCTCTTAGAACATCAAGGAGCAAAAATATATAGACTAGTAATAACTACACTACAAAGTAGGCCAATGTTTCTCAATGTAAGTTAACTACAGCCAGGCATTTCTGATTGGAAAGATTCTGAGATTGTAATATGGATAAACAACTTTCTATTATCGTGTTGGAAGCTTTCTTTCGGTTTTACCTTACTAAACAAAATGTAAATCCTTTCCAGGCAGTCAATACAATTGTACCCAAATTCTAATAGGTGTTATTCCCTAAATCTGAAAAAAATTACATAAGATTAATTAATTCACTTGTATGACTGGTGTCCATCGTCATGTAATCATCAGATCCTTTAGACTCAGGCAATTAAATCTATGTCTACGAATATATGGGTTAATACACAGTATTTACTATACAATATAGGGTGACTGTACCTATGGTTGAACGGTTACCAGTGGATGAACAGTATCAATTTAGGTAAAGTTCATAAGGTTCACAAGAGTTTAGTGCTTTTCAGTCGGTCAACACGAATGTACCCAAAAGAGCTGGGTTATGCCCTAATCCTGAAATAAATTACATGAAATTAATAAATACACTAGGATGACCCGTTTCGATCGTCAAGCGATCATCATCAGATCCATTATACTTAGGCTATAAAATCTATGTTTGAAAATACAGGTGAAAATATTTACAATATGTACAATTATTTAGTTGCAGTATTGGTACTGCAACTGTCAGTGTATGCTAAATGCAGTATATATGATGTTAGGTGAAATGTTAAATGGTGATAGATATCTGGAATTTGTAATTTGGAGTGATTATATCATTATCATCTTGAGCAGTTTCCAACCGCTGGTCGGGTCTGCTTGGAACATAAGCCTCTCCATAGTTTCCTGTCCATCCACCATCTCTCGTCATTTACAGTGTCCCAGCACAATCCTCTTTCCTCCACACTCTTCTTAACTCCTTTTGTCCATCTGTCCCTTGGTCTTCCCCTTGGCCTCCTTCCCGTCATTTCCATTCCAAACATCTTCTTCGGTATCCTCTCCTCTTGCATCCTCCTCACATGTCCATACCATTGTAGCCAAGATCGCTCTATTCTATTTTGCAATGGTTCCTCTCTTACCATCTCCCTGACTCTCTCATTCCTTACTCTGTCCATTCTTGTCACTCCTACCCTACTCCTCTCGAACTTCATCTCCACCGCTCGTATTTTATTCTTGTCCCTTTCCTTCATCACCCATGTTTCTGAACCATATGACAAAATTGGCACAAAGTAGGTCTTGTAGATGATTCCTTTACATTTTTGTGGTACATCTTTATTCCATATCATCCCCCTAACACTCTTGAAAAATCCATCTGCGCACCTTCCCCTCTCATTTATTTCCATCCTATTGCCTCCCTTTTCTTCAATTATGCTTCCCAAGTACTTGAAGCATTCTACTTTCTGCAACTGCTGTCCTCCAAGTGTTATGCCCATATCCAGTCTGTTCTTCTTCCTCGTTGTGATGACCACTTCACTCTTTTGTGCTGAGAACTTCATCCCATATGATAACACTACCTTCTCCCACTCATCTAATTGCTCTTGTACTTCTTCCTCATCATCTCCCCATACCAGAAGGTCATCAGCAAACAACATTGCCTTCATTTTCCTTTCCCCAATGCTATTTACCACTTTTCGTATGATTTCATCCATCACCACTATAAATAACAGGGGTGAGAGGGCACTTCCCTGTTTCAGACCACTCTCCAGTTGAAACCATTCCGTTCTCTCTCTTCCCACCTTTACACAGCTTTTGCTTCCCTCGTACATTGCTTTCACTCTTGCCACTGTCTCCTTGTTCACTGCTTTTGCTCTCATTGCTTCCCATACCTTGTTTCTATTAATACTATCATATGCTTTCTCAATATCCAAGAAGGTCATCACCAGATCTTTCCCATATTCATAATGGTGTTCTTGTAGCTGTCTTACTGCAAAGATGAGGTCAACTGTTGACCTTCCTGGCCTGAATCCATACTGTTCTTCCCTCAGCCCATCTTCAACTTCTGTCCGAATTCTTCTCTCCAATACCTTCTCAAATATTTTGGCGCAGTGGCACATGAGTGTAATTCCTCTGTAGTTCTTGCATTCCTTCCTACTTCCCTTTTTAAATATGGGTATTATTATCCCTCTTTTCCAGTCCTCTGGTATTTTCTTCTCCCTGCATATCACTTTCATTACTCGAAAGAGCCACTGTGTTCCTATCACCCCTGCTGCTCTCACCATCTCCACACTCACTTCGTCTATTCCCGGTGCCTTTCCCCCTTTCATCTTCTTTAATGCTTCCTCCACTTCTTTCCATGTCTATTTCTTCTCTGAAATGTCTTGGTCACTGTCTGTTTCTTCCTCCACAATGTCCACTACTCTGGTTTTAGTTGGATTTAGGAGTTCCTTGAAGTATTCTCTCCAGATAACCTTTACTTCTTCCATATTTTCGACCTCCTTTCCATTCCTGTCCACCATTCTGACATTTTCCCCTGTATCTCTTTCTCTCGTGTCGTTGAGATAACAGACCATCTCAGTCGACCACACCTGGAGTTGCAGTGAACACGAAAACTGCGCGCTGCTCCAGCAAGGAAGACTATCAGATAAGTAGTAGCCTGTAATATTACATTTTAACCATAGTTGATTTTTTACAACCATATAATCACTCCAAATTACAAACTCCGGATATCTATCACCATTTAACATTTCACCTACCATCATATATACTGCATTTAGCATACACTGACAGTTGCAGTACCAATACTGCAACTAAATAATTGTACATATTGTAAATATTTTCACCTGTATTTTCAAACATAGATTTTATAGCCTAAGTGTAATGGATCTGATGATGATCGCTTGATGATAGAAACTGGTCATCCTAGTGTATTTATTAATTTCATGCAATTTATTTCAGAATTAGGGCATAACCCAGCTCTTTTGTAATAATAAATAATGTTATTGGTTTTACGTCCCTTTTAACTACACTGGCTTTTAGAGACGCCGGGGTGCCGGAATTTTGCCCCGAAGGGGATCTTTAACGTGCCAGTAAATCTACTGACACGGCTCCCTCGCATTTGCGCACCCTCAAATGCCAGCTGACTGCGCCAGGTTTCGAACCTGCAACCTTGGGCTCAGCAAGCGAGAACGTTACCCCTGAGCCACGCAGCCAGACCCCCAGCTCTTTTGGGTACATTCGTGTTGACCGACTGAAAAGCACTAAACTCTTGTTTACTAAGGCAACACTAAAAAAAAAAAAAAAAAAAGAATGGCTTCAAACCCCACAATGTTGACAAGGTTCAGTAGGAAGGCAACCCTTAACATGAAGCGGACCTTGTGCCAATATGCCGTAAGACTCTTCACCTACAGGAGATGTCTTACGGCATCTTGGCACAAGGCCAGTTTCATGTTCAGGTTTGCCTTCCTCCTGAACCTTATCAACTTTACCTAAATGGATACTGTTCATCCACTGGTAATCGTTCAAACTTAGGTGCAGTCACCCTATAATATTGGTGGCTCTCGTTGGATAAATTCTACTCCAATATCTTATCGTCTGGATATCTGCCATATAAATTCCGGGTAAGCAAGATCATTGCAATTCTGAAACCCGGTAAACAGGAAGACCAAGTCGATAGCTACCGACCAAGAGCATTGCTAAATATCTGCTATAAACTCCTTGAGAGACTTGTATAAAATAGGATTAGTTCAACCATTAATGAAGTGATCCCGGTAGAGCAAGCAGGATTCAGCCTGTACCGTAGCTGTGTCGATCAGGTGCTAGCACTAACAACTCACATTGAGGCCGGTTTTCAAAGGGGGTATTAAAACATCTGCAGTCTTTGTAGATCTACAGGCTGCCTATGATACTGTATGGAGACAAGGATTGATGTTTAAGCTGCAGCGAGTTATCCGTTGCAAAACAGTAACCACACTGATCAACAATATGCTAACCGAAAGGCTCTTTCTTGTCATCACGTATGATGACATTAGTCGCCTTAGGAAACTACAAAATGGCCTTCCCCAGTGATCAGTATAGGCACCTCTTCTATTCAATCTCTACATATCAGATATTCCTGAGACAAAATCAGTAAAATTCTCTTATGCACACGACCTTGCCATTGCCTTTCAACACCCAGATTTCAGCCATGCCGAGGCCATCCTGACGTCTGACCTGAATACACTCAGCTCTTACTTTCGAAACTGGAGACTACAACCCAGCATGAATAAGACAGAATCTGCTTGCTTCCATCTACACAACAAGCTGGCTAATACCCAACTCCAAGTATGCTTCAATTGCTCAGTACTAAAGCACAATCCCAATCCAAAGTACCTCGGGGTAATGCTTGACCGAACTCTATCTTACAGAAAGCATCTTGAAAACCTGGGATCTAAGCTGAGATCGCGTAATAATATTCTATTTTATTGTGTGGAACTTTATGGGGTGTTTCAGCGGACACACTACGACGTACTGTGCTTGGCCTCGTGTACTCGGCAGCTGAATACTGCTCTTCAGCATGGCTTAACAGTTGCCACGTAAAGAAAGTCGGTGTACAACTTAACACCACCATGTGTATCATCTCCGGTACTCTGAAGCCTACTGCAACACACTGGTTGCCAGTCCTGTCTCACATTGCTCCACCAAACCTGCGACAATCAAGAGCCCTTGTTCAAGAATATGATAAGATCATGTCCAAACTCTACCCATTCACAGAGATGTTGCAGATTTCTGGAGACAAAGGCTGAAATCCCGTAAGCCACCAATGAAAACAGCTAAAAATCTAATGGATGCTGGTTTCAATTTAAAAGAGGAATGGAAAGAGCAATGGTTTCGTATAGCTCCAGAGTGGCCAAGCCTCTTTAATCCAAACCATGCCCCAGCTGGTTTCAGTTTGCCAAGAAGAACGTGGTCATCACTAAACAGGTTTCGCACTAATTGTGGAAGATCTGCATTCTCCCTTCCCAGTGGGGCTTCAGGGACTCTCCAGCATGTAATTGTGGTGCATTGGTCCAGACCATGCATCAAATAATGGACGAATGCCCTCTGCGTGCTTATGGTGGAGACCAGAAAGACCTTGCTGATGTCTCAGTATCCCTAGTGCAATGGATAAATAATTTAGAAATCCATGTGTAATTGTTCACTACTTAGTACCAAGTATTCTTTGCAGGTTTTGTATAATATTATATATACTTGTCCATTATGTAAAATTCCATACGCTTAATAATAATAATAATAATAATAATTTAGTTACAGAAGTTTATTGTAAACTTGCATAATTTGTCAGGATGTGTTAGTTTTATGTTGTTGCCTTTTTTTTAATAATGTTAGTGGCTATTGACCTTCAAGTTTACATGTTGAGTGTGATTAGTAATGGTCAGGTTGACGCAAGTTACTTAGAGATGGATTAAAGAACTCAACTGGTTATTTGGGTGATGTGGTGTCCGTTCTTGAACAGCTTCTGCCACAACTCACTGTCCAAACTGAACTGAAAGGAACTTTCCTTGTAGATCTGGCTCATTATATCTCACTCCTCCATTGTCTGGCCTTGCAATCATAAATGTGTATATCTGTCTTGCTTGTAACATATTTCTGTGCTAACCTGGCCTAGATACGTCCTGATTAAGTGTATGTTAAGGTATTCTGGACATCTTAAAATATTACAGACCAACCACCACCATGCACAAACTCAACAGTCTTCTTTAAGCGTAACTGGTCTATTGGGAAAGTCTTGTACTCCTTAATAATGCTGTCATATTTACCGGGAACATTTTCTAGTGGCGTGGAGAAGTGAATTCTCCATGAATGTGTGTTTGTTTATGTTGTTATGGTTCTCACTTTCGATTCATGATATATGATTTTTAAGTCTGTTTCTATGTGGGTGAATTTGTATCCCACTTCGTACATATCTTCACATACATCCAAATGAGTCCCGTATTTTATCACATTTCTGGGTTCCCTGTATTGTCTAACCATTCTTCTACCAGTATGTCCTATGTAATTTTCTGTGTATTGGCACGTTATGGAGTCTACCTGATTTTAATCTGTACTCAATATTGTTATTGGTGATGAGAAATGGTATTTTTATGTTAACCAAAGAAATGAAACGAAAGGTTGAGCCCTAACATAACAAAAAAAAAAAGCAACTCCCTGTACAAAAGCCATTCCACAAAAGTAAAGTAATGTTATCTCATGGGACAGAGAAGGTGTGCTGTACAATGAATTGCTTCCCCAATGCGTAACTGGCATTGCAGACATTTATTGTCAAAAATTGAGACTTCTTGCAGGTACAATCCAAGAAAAACAACAAGCAAGACTGTATGAAGTGATGCTACTGCATGATAATACCCATCTGCACTCTGCTAACCTGACAAAAGACACTATCTAGGAGTTGGGTTGAGAAGTCATTCCACAGCCACCTTATTCACCTGGCCTTGCACCCTCAGATTTTCACCTTTCCTGTTACCGACAGTAGTGGCTACGCGGGCTAAAGCGCTGCGTTAGGTCAAGGGGCCAAGCTCTCTGCTGACTCGGTAGATGCGTGGGTTCAAGCCCCACCGTCGGCTGTCCTTGAAATGGTTTTCCGTGGTTTCCCATTTTCAACACCAGGCAAATGCTGGGACAGTACCTTCTGACAGGCCACGGCCGCTTCCTTCCACATCCTTGCCCAGTTTCATTCATCTTCATCCATTCCATCTCTCATCCCAAAGCGCAGGTCGCCCACGGGCGTCGACTAGAAAGACCTGCACTCGGCCTCTCAGGAGGCTACATGAAAAAAAAAAAAACTTTCCTGTTGTTTGTCAAACAACCTTCAAGGAAATTCGATTTGGATGAAAATGCACCTCGAAAATGGCTTGACGACTTCATTAACTCAAAACCACAAGATATCTACAGGTGTAGAATCGAAGAACTAACTTACTTCAGCGTTGGCAGGTTGTTTTAGATAGTACATGAGAATATTTTGTTGACGATAAACTTACATGTGGGCTAGATTTAACCTCTGTGTTTAATAAACATAAGAAAATGCTTTGCACTTGAGCACCAACTCAATACTAATAGTGTAACAATAGTATAAATCAAAAATTCTAAGCTAACTTACAGATGCATCTCAATGGTTTCAGCATAGAGGATGACAGTTTCCAGTTTCTAATGAAACTCTAGATCTGTATTAGCATAAATGTGAAATATGCCGAAGCTTCCCCCCCCCCCCAAGGCCTATGTCTTGTTTTTTGGAATTTCCATCGGAAGTGTAATTCTTGAGATAACATTGTGTTGATCGACTGAAACATTGCAATATCAATAATTGTCAATAAGGAAACAATAAAAATCAAAAAATTCTCTATAATTCTTGAGATAATCGTCAAACTGTTATTTTTTGTAATCACTATCACGAATCAAAAAAATTGAACTTAAGTTACATATTTTGTGGCATAGAATTCGAATCTGCAATAATAAATAGGGGTCCCAATATAACAATACGGTTGAACTATAGCTTGCGATACACCGGCGTTTGGGGAATATTTAGGGGACTCTATGACGTCAGGCGACACGTCACGGCTGACGTATTGCTATCCGTAACGCTCTTGGTTGTTTGGAGATGTTTGTCAGCTGACTACTACGTCAGTTCCGTGGTTAGTTCGTTGCGAGAATTTGTTGAAGTCGGCGCGCCATTTTTGTCTTGTCACTCGTTGGCATTTTTGAAACGTAATATTATACAACCTATAGAACAAGATTTTGAAATAAGCAGTGCCGTGTGCTGTCTCCCACAAGTCCAACCCCTCCTCCACGTGGTGGGAGACGGGCAATGGCATGAAGTAGGGGATTGCCTGTAGGGGTGAAGTACAGTGGGGACTTTGTGTGCCCCGGGACCGCTACGGTAGCTGTGAAGGCTCTATGGGAACCCTGAAAAGTGACGGCTGACGGGGCTCTGGTGAAGTTATGATAGGCCTAGCAAGCCAGTAGTGGATATAATATTTGCTTTCAAACCAGGAACAGGCCTCGGAAAGGACGGATGCAAACGACGACGACCCGGATATGCTAATGGACTACGAGTTGGGACATTAAACATACAGACACTGACAGGAAAAGTGGAGGAGATTGTAGATGTGATGGAGAGAAGAAAACTGGATGTACTGGGCTTGGCAGAAACAAGATGGAAAGGAGAAGGTCGCAGAGAACTGAGGAAAGGGTACCGGTTGTACTGGAGTGGGAACAGTGAAGGAAGGAGCAGCAGAGTAGGAGTAGTTGTGAGAGATGGAATGAAGGAAGAGGTAAAGGGAATAAGTGACAGGATCATGAAGATCAGAGTAACTGTAAAGGGAAGAAGCCTGGAGATAGCCCAGGTATATGCCCCTCAAGTTGGATGTACAGCTCAAGAGAAGGAAGACTTTGAGGAGGAGCTACAACAGCAGTTGAATGGTCAGAGCATCATTGTCATGGGAGATTTGAATGCACATGTAGGAAGTGAAAGGCAAGGATATGAAAATGTATTGGGAGCAGAAGGATGGGGTAGCAGGAATGAAGAAGGGGGAAAGTTGCTGGATTTTTGCAAGAGAAACGGTTTAGTGGTAGGCAACTCCTGGTTCCGGAAGAAAGAAAGCCACAAGGTAACGTGGTACAGCAGTGATTTAACAAAGAAATCTTTGGTAGATTACATGCTGTACGACTGGGAAATGAAGAGAAGTGTCAGAGATATAAAGGTAATACCATCAGAGGCCTTAGATAGCGACCACAGAATACTTGTAATGAACCTGGGAGTTGTTAAGGATAGCAAGAGGACAGAGTACCAGGAAAGGAGAATCAAAGTATGGAAACTCAAGGAAAAGGAAGTCAAGGAAGAATTCCAGAAGATAATAAGGGAAAGGATGCCAACAGACAATCCTAAAACAGGGGAAGAGGAATGGAAGCAATTCAAAAACACAATGGCGGAAGCTGCAGTGGCAGTATGTGGAAGAACAAGCAACAGAAAGCGGTGTAAAGAGACACCATGGTGGAATGAGAGAGTAAAAGAAGCTGAGGGAAGGAATAACAAGGCTTTCAGAGTGTGGTTCCAGGAAAGAACTGATCTGGCAAGGAAAGATTATAAGATAAAGAAGAAAGAAGCAAACAAGATTGTCGCAGAGGAGAGGAAGAAGTGGATGGTAAAGTGGACAGAGATGATGGAGGAGGACAGCAGAGGAAATAAGAAAGTACTTTATGGGATGGTCAAAAGTAAGAGAAGAGGTCTGCGAGAGGATGTGGTAATGATGGACAAAAACGGAAATGAGGTACACAACAAAGAGACACTCAAGACAGTGTGGAAAGGGTACTTTGAGGATTTGCTGAATCCAAATGGTCATAGGGAGGAAGACAATGTATTGGAAGATGGAGAAGACAACACAGGAATGGAAAAGGACCTGACTTGGAGAGAACTGGAAATGGCTATAGACAAGATGAAAGGAGGAAGGGCACCAGGTGTGGATGAAGTGAGTGTTGAAATGGTGAAGGCAGCAGGGGAGGTTGGGAAACAGTGGCTGTACCGTGTGATGAGGGTGATATGGAAGGAGAAAAAGACCCCAGAAGATTGGAAGAAAGGATTAATTATCCCAATATTTAAGAAAGGAAGCAGAAAGGAGTGCAGAAATTACAGGGGAGTCACACTCATACCTCACTGTGCCAAGATATATGAAAAGATATTAGAAAGTAGAATACGAGCCAAAGTGGAGAGAAAATTGAGAGAGAGGAGCAGTATGGATTCAGACCTGGGAGATCAACAGTGGATCTCATATTTTCAGTGAGACAGCTCCAGGAACACCACTACGAATTTGGAGAGGATCTGTTGATGGCCTTCCTGGACATCGAAAAGGCCTATGATAGTGTGTGTAGGGAGAAGGTTTGGAAAGCAGTGGAAAACATGGGAGTGGAAAGAGAGACTGTAAGCAGAGTGAAGGAGATGTATTGTGGAAGTGTGAGTTGTGTGAAAGTTGGAGGGGAAAGAACAGACTGGTTCAGACAAATGAGTGGCCTGAAACAGAGTAGTGCGCTGTCACCCCTTCTCTTTATTGTGGTTATGGACGAGGTAATGACACGGATAGCAGGAAAGATAGGAGAAGATAAGATGAAAGCAATGATGTTTGCAGATGATCTCATGGTCTGGGGAAACAAGGAGGAGGAAATTCAGGAGCAGCTGAAGGCTTGGGAAGAAACAGTGGGAGAGTACGGATGGAAGTTCAACATCAGTAAATGTGAGATCCTGTTAACAACCAGGAAAAAGGACAGACCAATGAGTGGGATAACACTTGGAGGTGGACAGCTGAAGAAGGTGGAAAGTCTCAAGTACTTTGGAAGTATAGTGGAGGAAAATGCGAGAAATGACGAAGAGATTACGGAACGTGGCAGACAGGCAGAAGCATTTCTGAGAAGCATTAGGAGCTTAGTGTGGAATAAAGATGTCCCACAAAAAAGCAAGGAAGTGTTATACAGAAGCTACTATATCCCGATACTGACCTATGCTTCAGAAACGTGGACAATGAAGAAAAGTGACATAAGCAGAATACAGGCAGGTGAAATGAAGTTCCTGCGAAGTAGGATCGGAGTAACAAGAAGAGACAGGGTGAGGAATGAAAAGGTCAGGGAAATGGTGAAAGAGGAGCCCTTGCAAGGTAGGATTGAGACATCAAGACTGAGGTGGTATGGACACTTAAAGAGAATGGATGAGAAGAAGATTCCCAAGAGGATACATGAGATGCAGATGCAGAAGAAACGACCAAGGGGAAAACCAAGAGATAGATGGCTGAAAGGAGTGGAGGAGTGTGTCAAGAAGAGAGGCGAGGACTGGACCAGAGTGACAGCGGAGAGGTGGTGGGAAGAAAGAACTAAGTGGCGAGGCTTATGTTCCAAACAGACCCAGCCTGGGGCTGGAAACTGTACAAGATGATGATGATGACGAGTGTCGTGTGCTCAATTGTGTTGGCGATTTGTACTAAAATTGTTGAATTCCTTAAGTTGTTGAATTCAAATAAAATGTTGTTACGTGCGGGAACGTGTGCTTGAAAATTACTGCCTCTTTTTGCACATGTAGAATAATACAGCATTTGAGATATATCGGTGAGTTTTTACGTTGTTCATATATATATTTTGGTTGTTGCATTTAATAGGAAAGTTGTCTCAACGATAATATTACGCCAGGAACCGTGTTGGGGAATACGCCTGTTAAAATAGTAATGGATGGGTAAAATTTAGACAAATTGGCATTTACATGAACACCTGCAAAATAGATATGACAATGTTTTGTATTAGACCTATCGGCCTATAGGTCTTGTTTTTGACGTTTTATATAGTATGTCTGTGAGGCATTATTAAACAGAATTTGCAGCCAATATTGGAAAACATAAAAATACCAACCTATCGGAGGGGGGAGCGCAGCCCCCCCAGCAAAAACATTATTGACCACAATGTTTATAATGGCATTGTGTTTGTGTGTTTGCAGCCAACTTTGGAAAAAAAACGAAACTACACATTAACATTATTGACCACAATGTTTTATAAGAATATCACAATGTGCAGCTATGTTAATGTATTGATGTCAACCGGCGATTATTACAGACCGCGATCGTTTGCGCATGAATATATTATAAAAACAAATTGGCTGTTTTTGTGATGTTATCAACCACTAGACGAAATGCTTCTCTGGCAAGATTATGGGGAAAGCCTTGGTTATAGGGTATTTTGGGTGGTGACAACTCGATAACAGAAATTAGCATTAAAAAACTTCGAAACGTATTGTGTTTCGTCACATGTAATTTATTTATCGGCCTATCTCAATTTGGCACGCCGTACATACGAAAATATTTTACATTTATGACATATTTTTAAAATTCCGTTTCGGGATCTGTAATTCGCCTATATAGTTGAATTACAAATGATGTTAAGCGTCGTAATTAGTTTAATTTTATATTTATATATATATATAGCTCAATTAAAGATTTCGATGCAATGTTTCATTAATATGAAATTATACTAATTACTATCGTCATCTGTAATTGATCTACATAGGCCAATTATAGAATTCGATGCGTAAAATTAAAAATATCAACTGAAATTACGATGTGTATCAGAATCTGTAATTGACATATATAGGCCAATTAAAGAATTCCATGCGGAAATTGTAAAGTATAAAGTTAAATTGCGAAATTTTATTCAGCATCGGAATCGTTAATTGAGCTATATAGGTAAATTATAGATTTCGATGCAATGTTTTTTATTTACGAAAAGAAAATAATTATCATGTGTATTGGAATCTGTAATTGATCTACTTAGGCCAATTATATATTTCGATACGGAAATTTATAATATATGACGTGAATTTGCGAATTTTTTATTATATCGGAATCATTAATTGAATTATATAGCTCAATTAGATTTCGATTCATTGGTCAATTTGACTGTTTTTGTGTTTGCCCATCCAAAAAAAAAAACTATTACCCAGGCCTTTCCTGGATATATATGGCGTGAATTTGCGAATTTTTTTTATGTATCGGAATCTTTAATTGAACTATATAGCTCAATTATAGATTTCGATACAAAAAAAATTGACGGTTTTCGTGTTTTCCCCACCCAAAGAACTCCTATTACGTGAATTTGCGATTATTTTATGTATCGGAATCTTTAATTGAACTATATAGCTCAATTATAGATTTCGATACATAAAAAAATTGACGGTTTTTGTATTTGCTCACCAAAAAACCCCTATTACCCAGGCCTTTCCCGGATATATATGGCATGAATTTGCGATTTTTTTAATGTATCGGAATCTTTAATTGAACTATATAGCTCAATTATAGATTTCGATATATAAAAAAGATTGGCGTTTTTTGTGTTTCCCCACCCAAAAAACCCTATTACCCAGACCTTTCCCGGATATATATGACGTGAATTTGCGATTTTTTTAATGTATCGGAATCTTTAATTGAACTATATAGCTCAATTATAGATTTCGATACAAAAAATGATGGTTTTTGTGTTTTCCTACCCAAAAAACCCCTATTACGTGAATTTGCGAATTTTTTATGTATCGGAATCTTTAATTGATCTATATAGCTCAATTATAGATTTCGATACATTAAGAAAATTGACGGTTTTTGTGTTTCCCCACCCAAAAAACCCCTATTACCCAGGCTTTTCCCGTAAGCTTCCCAGAGGAGTATTTCGTGACGTCGTTGATGACGTCACGGAAGCCGCCATTTTGTTTTAGGGGAATTTCATACGCGGCCTTATCGCAATGTATAGTAGTCCCAACAATTCATAGTGGGTTAATTTTAGCGTACGTAAGATTACCGTAGATGAATGATTCCCTTGAAACATTCTATAAAAAACATGTTTTTGTATGATGCATATTGATCATGATTTTTGGATGTCTTGGATGTTTTTCTCAAAATATGCATGATTTGTGTCTAATTAATATGATGGATGTGAATATGTACATAATCTATGCGGCTGAAGAAGGGGCCATGAGGCCCGAAACATGTCCCCAGAGGCAATAAATTGTTATTTGCCAGTAATAAATTGTATTGATTGGGCGGAGACCCCCTCACCCCATTAGAATCGTTATAAATGGACAAACCGTACTGCATTTTTGTTTAAATACTTCTCATAATTCTGGGCTGCCGCACTGAACAAAGAGTAATACAGGCATATTACAACCCATTAATCATCAGTACACTCACAAAATTCAGTAGCCATACTGTACTTATTGCACGAATTAGCAAATGCTGTGTCATTCGACATGATGTATAAAGATTGCAAGGGAAGAAGTTAGATGATGTCCAAGTATTGCCATTGATCCTTTAAGGGCAACCAGAGCTGCATCCTTCATGATACTGTACGGTATATATATATATATATATGTCACAGAGAAAATGCGTAAATCACATCTGCGGTGGTATGGACAGGTGCTCCTTAGCAGTGAAACCTCAGTTGCAGAGACTGCCCTTCAACTAAACGTGGAGGGTTGTCGACCTCAAACACGCTAGCTGGATAGGGTGAAAGATGACATGCGGATCACTCAACTACGCCCTCTGGACGCTATGGATCGATAGAAGTGGAGGTAACATTGCAGGAAGGCAGACCCCACATAAATGGTAAAATGCAACAGTGATGATATAGGCTAGGTAATATACTGTATAGGCAACGTTTGCATATTTTGATTTGGGATGTTATCGTACCTCTTGTGCCAACCATAAGACCAATAACTCCACTCCTCTTACTTAAGCTTATATTTCTGGAGATGGTAGGGAGTGACTGTAAGAGTGGAGTTTACCTGAACCGAAAATTCTAAAACTACTGAAATTAGCCAAAATAACTGTAGTAATGGTATCTGGAGTAGTAATAGATATTTACTCCTCCGCTCACTGTAACCCACCCAGTCAAACCAAATAGGATCACGATTTATGTAGATGAAATTCCAGCTGACTTCGCCATTTATAGCATCATGTACAGAATTGCCAACCTCACGCATTCGGTACTATACCGCATGCGGCAGATCAATGGTTTTCGCCTAGACCAATAATTGTTAGGTAGTGCATTAGCTAATATAAACACCCCTGGTTTTTGTCACGCACAGTGGGGATAGTCACGCATCAATAATCTTTATCCAGGCCAATGGTTTTGCCTTTTATTTCTTTTTTCACATAATTACAACTAGTTATGTGTGTCGTGTGGTGTATTTTGTATCGGACATGTTGGCAACGCAATAAGACGTCAATGTGTCGGCCACAAACATCTGCCGTCGTTGAACGAGCTACAAATAACAACCTTCATATTTGACAGTAATTTTAATGTGCAGCAGTGATTCTTAATTACTCCCAGAAAGGTATGTGAATGATATATATTCAATAATCTACCACGTTCTCGTTTGGTTCTGGTAAACTCCACAATTAATTGGAGTGACAGTCGGGCACAGAAAGGTTTACAATTCCAATAGGAATAACTTAAAAGGCCTATCATTGATACTGCTAGGAAGATAAGAAAAACAAATTCACCAACTTACAGAATCGGAAGCAGCACCAGCAACAGATTTTATTTTATTGCGAAATTGAGGACTTCTCTTTTTGTCCATCCCAAAATATTTGTTACTCAAGTTGGCCGGTTCAGTAGCAATGTGACGTAGTCCAGAGGTCATTTTATGCAACGACATACAATACTTCACCAAGACAGCTCTTCCATTCAATGAGAATCTAAAACATATTTTTAATACAATAAATTACTTCAACGATGGTCAGCTACCAACTGTCTACAGAAGTGTTCACAGAAATGCACACACCTAAAGGAATTAATGCACTAGGCCTAGGCTAGAAATCCCATCTCAATAACATACATAAAATAGGTTAAATGACCAATAATATTTGCAAGATTAATAAACATTGAAAGCAACATGCAATCATAATCATAATTTTTCTAACATCCATATTCTTATATTGTCAATGTTAACCTACAGTATTATGATTTAGGAGCTGGGACACAGTGGGTCATAAGTCCCATACCTACCAAAAGTGTATAAGAACCCGAATCAATATATGCATACCTACAAACTGCACTACTATCCAGAAAATATGCCCATAAAAATGAAGAAAATCAAGTCAAGAATTGCTTGATTTCAAGGGATGTTTCAAACCACTGTTGCCTTATTAGATAGGACAAATGTACAGGAACTCACACCGCGATTAGAGAGAGTTGTATTCATCACAAATCGTTTCATTACATAGTATGTACTGATAATAAATAAACAATGGCAAACATATTTAGATATTTGGGCTGTCACTTCAGCACCCACACATTAAAAAAAACTAACATAACCCAATACCCATACGCCCCTTGGTAGTATACCAACTTAACCCTACCAAACAACGAAAAAGATTCAGCTAGTAAGTCCAAAGACTTTCAAGATTTTGATGCTGCTGAACGCTCTTAGAATCCAAAGAGTTCCGACTGACTACGAAAATCACAAGTGAGTATTTAAAAAAAAAAAAGTAAATTTACTGGTAAAATGATACGAAACTGAGACGGAAACAGGTTCAAGAGGTTCCTATTTCAAGAGGTAACGCTAAGAAAAGGTGAAAAGAAAAGATTTTCTGCACACAAAAAAAAAATGGATGTGGCATGTATTCCGTTCTGCTTTGATATCTTACGATGATAGCATCACTTCCTCTTCCTGTTAATGGGTTGATATTTATTTGAGGATTTTAGGCGTTTGGTTAGCTAGAATAATAATGATGATGTGTAGAAATGGTGGAAAGTGATGAAAGTGGGGTAATAAGCCTAATAAGAACAGCGGTCGTGGCTGTTGCCAACTTTGAAACAAATAACGTGTAAAACCAATTAGAGCGATAAAGGGAGACTGATACTAATATTACCAATCATGTGGGTGAACTCCAACCCTTCACCTTCAGGTAGAAAACTTCAATAGTAGTATTATGTAATTCACATTGTTTGGGACCTGGTGACATCTTGGTTATCAGCCCCGTATGCTTCGCTGTCTGGCTATGAACCAAAACACATTGTATCTGTTTGATCGTCATCATTCGCTCTTTTGCAAGAATTCCAAGAATTTGGTGGTTTCATTGTAATTTTTTATTTTAGCTGAGTTATAATTTGAATCCATAACTTCATCTTGTTGTTTTTGAGTCTTCGGTCTTTTGACTGGTTTGCTGCAGTTGTCCACAGCTTGCTGTCCTAAGCTAATCGTTTCATCTCTACATAGTTAGCACATCTTACATGCGAGGCAATCTGTTAAACATATTCTAACCTTGGTCTACCCCTACAGTTATTGTCCTCAACCCTTCCTTCCATAACGAAGTTTGCTATTCCTGGGTGTCTTAATAAGTGTCCTACCAACCTATCTCTTCATTTCATTAGCAGTCGCCAGAAACATCTCTCCTCGCCCATTTTTTTTTATTTAGTCAGTTTACCCTCTAGGTTGGTGGTTGCCCCCGGACTCCACGCGGGAACTCGCCACTACCGCCTCTATGGGCAGTGTCCTGGAGCTTGGAACATCTGGTCGGGATGGATACAACTGGGGAGGTGTGATCAGCACTTCGCCCAGGCGGCCTCACCTGCAAAGCGAACAGGGGCCTCATGAGGGATGGAAGATTGGGATGGATAGGCTAGGAAGAGGGAAGGAGGCGGCCGTGGCCTTACAGTAGGTACTGCCCCCGTAAATTGAATTATACTGAGACCACGGTGGCTGTATTGGCATATGTGAATAAAGTTATGGCCGTCATAGTTGTGACGTGTATATTCATGACGTAGGCGTGGATGACGCAACGCTCGAGCAAGTAGGCTGGCTGAGCTTAGATTCTTGCCGACGTCACGATTTTGTTCGAGAAGGATCTTAGATTTACGACGCAGTCGCAGGGAAGCAAGTAAACGTGCTGAGGAAGAAGTTACGCAATTGGAGGAGAGGCTCGAACCAATGAATGATAGCTTGGAGGGAGACGGAGATTACTGAAACTACCATATTTAATAACTTTTGGCATGCAGAATGGTGGAAAACTATTTTCAGTTATGGCATTGATTTGGAATTTTGAAGAAATTAATTATATGTTTTTGAAATCTGAAAATCCGTCAAGAATAGCCAAAGTTGGAACTTCGAGTAATTATGGAAGAAGAAGCTATGGTAGGGATGGATACGCCCCTTCAAAGTTGATAAAAGGCCTTGCACAGCAGAGAGGAGCTTCTCACTTCGTGGTTTTATTCTGACTTCATAGTCTGACTTCGTGTTCAGATAGAACAAGCATATCGTCATAAGCAAGCGTGGCAGAGCCCACCGCATCGAACAGTATTGGGTATCCAGCAGTGCAATTTTACAGTTACTAAAACTAGGCGAAGTTGGAGCGCACACATAAACGATTCTACAAGTTTATCTATCAAGAATTAGCTACTGCATTTATACTAATTCAATAGTGCATTACAATATTGAGGCGTGTGCGAAAGTTGAACTTTTTCATTATAATACTTCAGAAGATATTCACATTTAAAGACTGCAGAGAAAAGTGTTTTTCTCGAATCCTGAGAAGCACTTTTACTACCACATTCTACGCTACGGCAGACACGTGTATTGCAACCGTGATACTGAAGATTACATTTGGTGATACAACGCTACATTCTACAATGGAACTATACAATCTGGCAGTACTTTCGACTAACATTATAATGGAAGTGGAGATAGAAGACTAAAACTTTAATGCAATTGGGACATACATCAGTAGTGTGAAGTAGCAACATGGAGCTTCGATAATCGTCATTCTACAAAGACGAGCATGTAGTGAACATTCAGCTACACTTATGCATCGTAATCCATCGCTGAATTACATCAAATGGCAGTGGAAATAAATTCATACTCCACAATTATGAACATTTCTGCGGAAATATTTGCAATGAACTTCATGGCTGATTTCTACAAGAACTTCAGGGAACTTTCAAGAGTGGCAAGGGTTTTTCCCAGCACACAAAGAAGAGTTTTGCCAGAAGGATGTCTATCGTCTACACGGAGCAGTGCGATTTCCGGAGGAGGAAGCTGTTCTATTCTCCGAGGGCGCAGGTTCCAGGTTCGAGGTCGGTGCACATCTATCCTGTGGTGAAATGGAACCAGCAGCAGTCTTCTGTGAAATTTTCTTCTAGAACTTCAATCCAACAGATAAGGTAGCCGTGAACGTTTCTTGATTTATTTGAGCCATTTTAGTGAGATCTGAGCAACTATCTTTCCCATATTTTCTGTCATATATTTGATTGCCCCATATTCTTTTGCTAGATGTTTCTGTACTCTGTACACTTTGCAGCTTTATGCCATTTTCTTCGATTTATTGAGACATTATTATGTCATTTGCATATTTAAACATTTTGGGATCAGTTTATACTGAAGTTAAATATTCTTTCGAGAATTTGAATTTTTCTTGTAGTCACGATTTGACTGTAAAGTTAACGATTTTCTATGGCAAGTTTGAATTCAGACAGCGTGTCGTTTTATTAAAGTAATTCTTTCCAGTAAATTACTTTGACCAATTTTCTGTCATCCTCAAGAAAGAAGAATGATTAAAAGATTTTAGAGCGTTAAAATCTACTACTTTATCGACGATCTTGGAAATACTAGTCGTTTTTATGAACATGATTGAAACACAGACATTTTTAGTCAATTCTGAAATACCATTGCATTATAGACAATTTTATGAAATATGAACTTTGAATACGATTTATTCAGTACACTATAGTAATGAACATTTGATAGGAGATTTTCTCAATTCTAGATTGAAACAATAATGTTTGCATTTTCTAGTCTATTTGCATTCTATTCGACTTTTTCTGCAGTTAAATGAATTTTGCTTGAATATAGTATTTTTATACTGCGATAATTATGATGAGATTAATTCATTTTGATAGACCAGGGAGGCGTGTCTAATCGTATTTGCTATTAAATTTATTTGTGACTGGAAAATTTTTACTTCATATCGCTTCATGAATGAAACCCACGAAGGTTAAATATAATAACAGTTTTCGATACAATTGATGAATATAAGAATTTTTAAAGAGGAACTATGGATGTATAATCGTTAGTTCAGTGGACGTGTAAAAGTCGTTGATGAATAATGCCCTTTAATAAGTGAAGGAGGTTCCCACAATAATATTGATGATGATGATGAATTTATAAGTGGAGGGTTTTTGTGTGTATTGTGGAAGATTTTGATGCCATATATAATGAGATATATGATGAATTATGGGCCAATTTTGTGCGTTTGTGCGAGGTATGTTTCCGCTGAGTTGTATTGTTCGGGTCCATTGAAAATTATTCATGTGAAGTTACTGTTAAAATTAACAAGAGTGATAAATTGATTGAATTATAGATTTTGAATGGAGGTTACCGTCACAAATAATAATTATTAAATCTTATTAAACCTGAATCTAAAATTTAAATATAAGTAACCTTCATCGGTCGATTATATTACCACGATTTAAGAAAATATCAACCGGATAAACGTGTGGTTAATGTATTTCAAATATAAATAAAATATAAATAATCTAAATAACTATGTAAATATCTATAATAATAATTTGAAACAAACGGGATTAATAGAGGCGTGTAAACATTTTTCAATTGTCGTTTGACTAAGTTATGAACAATCCAAATGTAATAAATAATTATTGAACACTATGATATAACATTATGCGTTTTGCTATTAACATTTAAACAACGCTAGTTCGATAATTGGAATAAACATTTAAATAAGATTTGAGATTAACAGAGTAATCCATTGCAATGTGAACGGAACTTGTATAAATTTTGCGTGATAATATTTGAGTTGAGATGTGAGCATTTAAATTGTTTTGAATGAGAGCTAGACTCTGCGTTGGCCAGCATATGGTGACACTGGTTAGGCAGCTGCGTCCATTTGACGAAGCAAGCATGCAACACTGCTTAGGGTGTATTGCAGGTGGCCAGATAACTGAATGGTGGAGGTCAAGGTCAACTACTTAGCGGCCTTGCGGTTATTAATAAATGTGTGTCAATGAACTAAATTATGAAGTTCATGAACAAGGAAACAAATGCTATATGTCTCGTCCCAGCTCCCTTATCCATTCCAATGTGCATTGTTGTTATTATTACGTTCTTTTGAGCTAGAGAAAGCTGAATTTTTGTATGTGAAGTCTACAGTCCTACAGGAGGACATGGTTGCATTGACAATGGCTTCAGACAGCCATAACTATTTTGTTGTTAAATTTTGTTATAATATTTTTTTTCTTTATGTGAAATACACACATCAAAAAAAGTTTTGCATCACCTCGGTTCCCAGATCTCCGGCATATAGACGTTGACTGTGTATATTGTATCCAAGATACAGTCCCTTTGACTGTTCATAGATGTCACTAAAACTGCTCAAAGATGTAAACAACCATGCATGAGCAGGGCCTATTAGACGGAGGGGGTACGACAGCCGATCAGTTCCAGTCATTCCACCAGGACGAAGGTACGCTGCTCATGTTGTCTGTAGTTCTACCATGCCTAGGTCAATACCGCAGTTCGATCGCGTCCGCATTGTTACTTTGTGTCAAGAAGGGCTCTCAACAAGGGAAGTTTCCAGGCGTCTCAGAGTGAACCAAAGCGATGTTGTTCGGACATGGAGGAGGTACAGAGATACAGGAACTGTCGATGACAGGCCTCGCTCAGGCCGCCCAAGGGCTACTACTGTAGTGGATGACCGCTACTTACGGATTGCCGCTCGGAGGAACCCTGACAGCAATGCCACCATGTTGAATAATGCGTTTCGTTCAGCCACAGGACGTCGTGTTTCAACTCAAACTGTGCGCAATAGGCTGCATGATGCGCAACTTCACTCCCGACGTCCATGGCGAGGTCCAGCTTTGCAACCCCGACACCATGCAGCGCGGTACAGATGGGCCCAACAACATGCTGAATGGACCCCACGGAATTGGCATCACGTTCTCTTCACCGATGAGTGTCGCATATGCCTTCAACCAGACAATCGTCGGAGACGTGTTTGGAGGCACCCTGGTCAGGCTGAACGTCTTAGACACACTGTCCAGCGAGTGCAGCAAGGTGGTGGTTCCCTGATGTTTTGGGGTGGCATTATGTGGGGCCGACGTACGCCACTGGTGGTCATGGAAGGCTCCGAAACGGCTTTACGATACCTGAATGACATCCTCCGACCCATAGTGCAACCATATCGGCAGAATATTGGAGAGGCATTTGTCTTCATGGACGACAATTCTCGACCTCATCGTGCACATCTTGTGAATGCGTTCCTTCAAGATAACGACATCGCTCGACTACAGTGGCCAGCATGTTCGCCAGACATGAACCCTATCGAACATACCTGGGATATGTTGAAAAGGGCTGTTTATGGACGTCTTGACCCACCAACCACTCTGAGAGATTTACGCCGAATTGTCGTTGAGGAGTGGGACAATTTGGACCAACAGTGTCTTGATGAACTTGTGGATAGTATGCCACGGCGAATACAGGCATGCATCAATGCAAGAGGACGTGCTACTGGGTATTAGAGGTAGTGGTGTGTACTGCAATCTGGACCACAAATGCTGAAAGTCTAGCTGTATGATGGTGCAACATGCAATGTGTGGGTCTCATGAGCAATAAAACGAGCTGAAATGTTGTTTGTGTTGATCTCTATTCCCTTTGTATTTAACGGTTCCGGAACTCTTGGAACCGAGGTGATGCAAAACTTTTTTTGATGTGTGTAAATTATTGTGCAGTTTAAATTTTCTGGTCTCCGACTTGGTTCATTTTAAATATCGTGGTGGAGGTTATTGTGAGGGCATACTATTAAGTGATCCAGTTGAAAACCCAGACCCGAGATTAAATTGAATAGGTAAGTGAAAGGTAAGTATGAACCCCCGTATATTTTGGTGTGTTCCACAATAATTTCATGTTAACTACTGTGCTCTAATCTCGGTAGTATCTGTCAGTGCCATTTTCATTGATGTAGCTGTGCCGGTGCAATCGATTATTGGCAATCCGATTGAGGGGGCGGATTTCTGACAGCATACTATCCGGATTATCGGGACAGTACCATCCCGGCATTTGCCCGAAGACAAAGTGGGAAACCACGGAAAACCACTTCGAGGATGGCTGAGGTGGGAATCGAACCCCTCGACTCATTTGGACCACCCGAGGCTGAGTAGACCCCGTTCCAGTCCTCATACCACTTTTCAAATTTCGTGGCAGAGCCGGGAATCGAACCCAGGACCTCCGGTGCGGCAGCTAACCATGCTGACCGCTACGCTACGGAGGCGACTCTCTCCTCGCCCACTCATCTTAATACTTTTTCATTCTTGTGTACCACCACATTTCATATTTGGTTGTTGATAACACACAGACTTAACTCTGAGTTCACACATGAAAATTTACATTAACCCTTCTGAAATACCAGACAACAACATATCATAATATATTGTTCTTAGTTCATTTAGGAGCTAGGAACATCTCGGTCATTAGCCCCATCAAATCGCAATATACTGTACATACTATTGTGGTTAAGAATGAGAACACTGCTCTGAATTAGATCCCACTATAATACAGTGAAACCTCTCTTAACTTAGGCGGCTTCGGTGGCATAGTTGGTAGCATGCTGAGCTTCTATGCCCAAGGTCGCGGGTTCAAATCCGGCCGAAGTCGTCGGATTTTTTAAGAGCGTTAAAAATCCCTCAGTATGCCTTCCTTCGGAGGGGAAGTAAAGCCGGCGGTCCCATGTCATAGATTTGTGGCATTTTAAAGAACCTTCCACTAATTATCCCTGTGTGTAGCTAAATTGTATAGGTTAAGAATGTAAACAACGGTCTTAGGTTCCTACGTTCGTTGCCAAGAGCTGACTGCGGTGGCGTCTGGTAGCTGTTCTGAACTAGTAGTCGTTGAAGGTGGCGTTTGGCGGCAAAAGTAGGAACTATTTGAAAAATTCCAAAGTCTGCAGTCTTTACTTGAATTAAAAAACAGGTAACACACACTAATACTGTCATCACAATTAACACCGGTTATCAGACAGATTCTACACACACCCAAAGTACACGGGGCTACATGACCGCGTTGTCACAGCCCCTAAACTTAAGAACCAACCAACCTCTCTTAACAGACACTCCTCTAAGGCGGACACCCCTTCATAACGGACGATTTTCTAGGTCCGTGACCAAACACCTATTAAGTATAATAGTAATTAATCTCTCTTATGCGGACACTCGCTATTACGGACATGGACACCCCGGCCGCATTAAAAAAAATCAACCAACGTCTCTTAGCAGACAATTATTTTGAAAAGAAATCGCATCTCAGTAGGTCTATTTAGTCTTGTATGAACACTCTGTTGTGTTACTGTACTTTCTATGCATCCTGTGCTTTCCGGAAACCAGTTAGCGCTGACCTTCCCATCCTCTATCTTCTGCACTGCTCCAAAAATAAACCTAGGCCTAACGGTATCGCTTTCATTGTTCTCTTGAACTTGAAATGGTCAGGATAAAAGGATTCATACTTTCACTATCTGGTCAGTTTAACTGTGAAACTTCTTAAATCTATTGTAGGACCTGTGCCTTACAGTAGCAAGTGAGGGCATTTGAAATGGCTCCTCGTAAAAGTTAAGCTAAAAGAGAAAGTAGACATCGTAGATTATCACAAACGTGAGAAATGTGTTGTACGGAAACCATGTGAAGTGTTTAAGATTGGAAAAACACAGGCAGCAGAAATTGTATGGCATCTTAATGGTAATGAGCTGCAAATTAGACAGTTTCAAAGTGGTAATGGTGCTGATAGTGGTAGTGATAGAGTGGTTCAGCAAAGTAAGAAGTCAGAACGACCCCGTGTCCGGACCAATGATACAAGCCATAGCATTGGATTTCACAGCAGAATTACGTATCGGAGATTTCAAAGCATCGAATGGCTGGCTCGAGAATTTCAGAAAGTGCCACGATATAAAATCTAGAGCAGTTTGCGGAGAATCCTACACTGTTGATATGGATAATGTTTTAAGCTGGGAAGAAAAATTGCTTTCCATCACTGACGGCTATTCGCCGGAAAACATTTTAAATGCGGACTGTTTTACCGCGCGTAATCCTACGTTTTCATGTAAGTACACATACTGTGCCAAATTGCAATCATTTTCTCTAACCCTCTCTATAGTGGACACCCCTCTTTAGCGGACAGTATTTACGGTCCCAAAGGTGTCCATTATAGAGAGGTTTCACTGTATAACACATGCAGAAGCACCCTTGGCAGTAATCAGCAGGTTGTGTGACTCAGCCTGAGCTGGATCTAAGAGAGGACAAAAAGGGATGCCACTTCTGGGGGCTGCAAAATTAATCCCAAACCTCCAGTTTAAATTCTTAGCTCCTAATTGTAAAAGGAGTTTTGGCAAGTACCGTACTTCTTCTTTTCTTCAGCGTTTCTCCCGCCTGGTGGCAGGGATAATATTATCCATTTTCAGGTCCATATTGAATATGTTAACTAATAAAACTATCAATTCTCCGTCTTTTCAATACAATATTAATAGTCTATTTATACAATTGGATACATGTTTCGCACAAACGTTAGTGCTTCCTCAGCCCAAATATGCATTAAGACATAAACAAATATTACGCACTTATCAAATACATACGGTAACGTGTTTTTCGAGGGGTTTTTATGCAACTGGCATAAGTCAGTAGGAAGCCATTCTATATTTATTTACGCGGCAAATTGTTCAGCCAAGAGAATTTTTCATGTTAATTTATTATTATTATTATTAATTTATTATAATTATTATTAAGATATTTTCGGAGCATTTTATAAAAAATTATAAGCATACAGATAGGTTTTCTATGTCTTAGAAAACGCTATCAAGCAAATTATTACGAACGACAATATCATAGAAAATTATGTGATTACGGAATTTTACGGAGTTTCGTCAGTTAGGGTATTTGAGAGAGATGAGTCACGGGGAATTCAAATACAGGCTTAATCTTGTCGGAAAGCATGACGCAATCCTGGGTCGCAGCGTCAAGGAAAGGCGGATATATGGAACGGAAAACGACTTCTCCCTCTCGCGCGCCGTGTGTAATGAGCCAGAGGAGGGGAAGTAGCGGGGTGCTCAGCCAATCAGTGGAGACCACGTAAGCTGGAAGTTGGGACTGGAGTGGGGATGCGACGTGTGCATATATCGTTCGGCGCGGCGTGGAACGAGGACAATCTGTGTAGAACTTAACGAGTTTGGTTGCAAGTGGGAGTCGCTCCGATGTTCCGGGGAGTGGAGGACTAACTTTTGTAAAACTTAACCAGTGTGGTTGTACGAGTGTTTGGGTCCGATGTACGGACCATAGAATTATCTAATCTACCAGAATATCATCAAACATCGACGAAGATGACGACATCCAGGAGACTGTGGGAAGCTCACAGCATCATCCAGTACGAGGGAAAGGCTTCGGCCATTTCCAGTGGTAAGCGCGAATGACGCAGAAATACGCAATCTCTCATTTCTCTTTGTTTTATATTTCATATTTCAGTAACTTCATAGCTTGGAAATAAGAGTAAAATCAATTTATCAGACTCCGTTTTCACGTAATTTTCTATCGGTAATATTAAAATCGCAACGCTCCAATTTAAATTTTAAACTTATTATTAGTATTAATGTTGCTATACTTGTTTTATATAATAAATTCATTTCTTTTACAATGCAATCTTTGCTTTCAGTAGGTAGCATTAGATATAGACCAATTCCTTCTCCTGATACAATTGTTTGTTGGGTTAATGATCAAATCATACCACGATCTGAGTGAATAGATTCTTGAAGGTGTTCTACCAGAGCTAGACGTTGTTAAATACAAATTTAAATTTCAGCATTGCATTGAGGTCTTGGCGCCCATTAAAACAACATAGCTTAGGCAAAGGTAAACAGTTACATTTATCTCCCAACAGTTAGGGGCAGTCAAACCGTTACACTTGTCGCTCAACGTGAGGGTCAAACTGTTACACTTGTCGCTACCAACATGGGGCATTAAATAACCATTACAATTGTCGCTCAACGTGAGGGCCGAAATAACCATTACATTGGCGCCGACAACTTGGGGATGAAAACCTAATAACATTTGTGGAAGGAGAAGGGTATATATTTCTGTGCCTGTCTTTTGGGGGTTATTTGTCTGTATCAGTGTATATCATTATGGGGGATGAGAAAGAAAGACAGATGAGGTTACGTAGTGGTCATCAACTGGAGAGTCATGATACGAGCAGTATGTCGAGTGATGGTAGTACCGGGGTAGCGGAGGTAAATCCCGATACTGAAAAAGGGAGTGTAGGCGGCCAACCAGAATTAAAAACTTTACTTCTCGAGTTCATGTATCAGAACAAAGTTAGTAGTGATGCCTTAAATGCAAAATTAGAACAAACCAGTAGTGAAAATAAAGAAAGTACAGATGCCTTAAACGCCAGATTAGAACAAAACAGTAGGGAAAATAAAGAAAGTACAGATGCCTTAAATGCTAAATTAGAACAAAGCAGTAGGGAAAATAGAGAGAGTAATGCATCTTTAAACGCCAGATTAGAACAAAACAGTAAGGAAAATAGAGAGAGTACTGAAACTTTAAATGCCAAATTAGAACAAAACAGTAGGGAAATGAGTGACAAATTCGAACTGATTAGAGGTGAGATCAGGGGGGTGATGGAAGAAAAGGCTAAAGAGATTATTGCAGATGTAGACAGAAAATTAGGAAAAGTACAGGAGGAGTTGGAAATTAGAATCAGTACACAGGCTGAAAATTTAAAAGAACTAGTGCAACTGAAAACACAGCAGGTCAAAAAGCAATTGGGGGGAGAAATTGACAAAATTCAGGTAGCTACTAAAGAGGTTAAGGAACAGCTGGGGGGTAGAATTGAGAAAGTCCACTCACAAATAGTTGCAGAAGTAAATGATTTAAGAGAGAGTAATAGAGAGAGTATTAGCAAGATTGAGGAGAAACAAGCAAAGCTATATGATAAAGTAGAAGAATCAGAAGGAAACATTAAATTAACAGTAAACAGTATTGAGAGGAAGGCTGAGGAGAAAATCGCAGAATTAGAGTTAAAATTAAAAGCTAGGATCAGGCAAGAAAATAGTCAGAATAGGCCAGTTTTTGTGAATAGCACACACAGGGAGGTAGAACTGGGTAAGTTCAGCAATCGACAGGGGTGCCCAATGGAGTTCATGAACACTATAGAAAATAAATTCGGGGAGAGGTTGGAAAATGGTAGTATTGAGTGGTGCCAGGTAGTTGAAATTTTAGAACAAGTGTTTGTGGGGGAAACGAGGAATTGGTTTGCTGTCTACAGAGACAAGTTTACTGATATCAATGATTTTAAAATGAAATTCTGTGAAAAGTTCTGGAATCAGGTTATTCATTCGCAGCATCGTGAGGGAGTAGTGTGTGGTAAATATAACCCTAAAGGAAGCTCCACCATGACCGAATACTTTTTAGGGCAGGTATTAGTGTGTAAATATCTGGATGGCTTGAAGGAGGAAAGTGATGTGGTGAGGTTGCTACTTAGGCACTTTCCCTATAGGATCAAGGAGGCTGCTTGTATCCAGAATGTAAAGACTATATCACAAGTAGAAAATTTGTTAAGCACATTTGATGCACTAGGGAGAGGGGGTTATGAGGACAATTTCAATAGGAACCAGGGTAATAATAATAATAGACCTAATGAAGCCAGGCATCAAGAAGTTCAAGGGAATGGTGGCAAAGGGGCCAACGCTCAAAATAGAAATAATAATAATAATAATAATAATCAGCTAAATCAGATCAGAGGAAATGGCTATGGTAATCAGTATCAAGGGAGGAACAATGATTTCAGGGGAAATCAAGGGAGAAACAATGATTTCAGGGGAAATCAAGGGAGAAATTATAATGACAATAATTACAACCAGAATAGGGGTCAAGGAAGAGGACAGCCTAGTGGTAGTAATATACAGCCAAACAATGAAAATACAGCCCAGAACAACCAGACCAGTTCAGTAGTTAGCAGTGGCGGCTCGCACATATCGCAGTTGGTGGGGCTGCATGCACATGCATTAACTTACCTTATTTGTAGATCAGTTCCAGGCGTATAGTCTTGAATGCGACGAATTTTTCGATGACGAGGTTATTGAAATTCGGTATGCTGTTAATCAAACCATTCTCAATAGACAGCATTCCAAGTGCAGTAAATCTTTCTTGTCCTATGGCTAAAGCCCTGCGCGGATAAAGAAAACGTTATCCACATCCGCCTTGCATCCGCACGACTGTTATCCGCACGTTGGTATTCGAATCTACTGGCATTACAAAAATATTTTTATTTTTTATTAAAGCAACTCATCCATCTGGCCGTAAAAACCATCCACCACAAAGACTTACATCGCATCTCATCCTCGACCCCTTTGGAGAACGGGAATAATAAGGGGTAGACATACATTAAAGCAACACATTTAGACATTTGAGAAGAAAGTCGTTCCCTTAGGCTATGTATGTCATGTGCTATGTTTAAAATGAATGTTATACAGCCAGAATTGCAACCCTTTTCAGTTTGGAATGTTAATTATGCTTAATGACATAATTTGAATGAGATAAGCTTAAATACCATTTTACATTTGTCATAAAAAAACATAACAATAAACATCCGGGTCCTAGTAATGATATTCAACAAGTTAGGATTGTACTGTATTCTAAAAACTATCCGCAAATTTACTCCAAACATTACCGGTATCTGCTATCCGCACATCCATGCCAACTATATCCGTATGACGACAAATGTTGCGGATATCCGCGCAGGGCTTTACGGCCATGGCAGTCCTGAGGTACACTTTGATCCTCTTGAGGCACGAAAAGCAGCGTTCGGGTTCAGCCGTTGCCATAGGCAGGGTGATAGCGATACGTAACAGTTTAACAACCTCTGTAGATGACGGGCCTAAGAACCAGTGAGAAGGAAACTCGAAGGTTTTACAGCTCCACCGATATTTCGAAATTATTCTCTTCGATATAAACATTTTCTTGTGATAGTATTTAGCCTGTTTGCCATCTCTTGATGAATGCAGTACATTTGCATTTGTCTGTTGGCACAGGCTAGAGTAAAATGTGGCTTTTCACCGATGTCTCAGTCTCACTCATGGCTGTGATTATATGGAAGCTACTGAGGTATGGGTGGTGCTTTGTAATAACAACCAGGGCACAGTTAGTGCCTGTGAATGCTGTGAAAGGTTCTACTCATAGGGTTAGTACTGCTGTTCTGACTCAGTGAGGAAAGCCATGGCAAACTACCTCACTCTTCTTCTTGCATAGTACGCCTCAATATAGCACTGCCTTTGGTTTTTGTAGGTATCAACCCACATAACCTAACGGCGGTACTTTTTGGGGATCCAACCAGCCTTCGGACTGACTACCTAACAGACAGTCATAGTATTATGATTTTATTTATATATTTCCTTGTTTCTAGTTACTTCATTGTTATGACGCTCAACCGATTGTTGATACGCCGAACTTAAGCGTAACACTGAAAAATTTTACATGTTATTTAAATGAGTTCCGGAAGATGCGTGCTTCTGAATTTCTTCGCTCAGTTTTCTAAGATCTCTTTTGAGTTCAGCTAAATTCTCCACCGACTATACTGTGAAATAATATACAAGTATTTGTTAATATCACACAAGCATACTACATTAGAATATTGATCTATAATTCGCATGTTGGCAAGACTGATCGTACAAGTGTTTGAAGAAAATGCACAAATCATGGAGATGGTGGAATGCCTCCCTTTCATTGGTTAAGGGTTGATAATGGACATGGTTCTCCTAGTACCCACTAGATGCCGTGAGCGCCTACTTGAGTTCTATCCTTCTTCTACTCATGATTCTCATTGCCATTCAGTGCGACTAACATAGCCATGTTGCAGCAAAAGTTTCTCCCATTTAAACATTTTCTTGCGATATTATTATGATTATATTTATAATTTAGTGCATTAGAATATAAGTCGTAAATTTTCTGAATACGAATTAGGGGCTGTTACCCGCTGCCAGTATAATATTTGAGCTGTTTGCAAACTGTATACTCTATTGTTTCCAAAGATGAGTTGGCACTCTGTGGCGAAGCTGCAATGATTGCAGCACCCAAAGAGGCTTTCATAGGACAACTTGGCAATGAGGGAAGTGGATTCAGGAAGTGCAAAGTTAAGTTCCTAAGGTGCTGCCGAGAATGCAGCAGCCGTGGGGGAAGCGGATTTACGAGCCAGCCTGGCCTTTACTTGTGAATAATTTAAAGAGATCTATTTAATTACACCGTTACCCCATTACTTTCAAAGTGTAAATTGATATTGTCTAATACCCTGGGGGGGGGGCTGCAGCTCTGTAGCACCCCTTCACGAGCCGCCGCTGGTAGTTAGTAGTACTACGGCCAGCTGTAGCGGTTCTTTAAACGCGAACCAGGCTGCGAAGTAAGGTCAGAATCTCAGTCTGTAGCATGCCCTGTCCATACAATTATACAGGAACCCTATGACCTAAATGTAAGAAATGAATTATTACATGAACTAAATGATGAAGGTATTATTCAGGAAGTGGTTAGTAAGAGCCCCATAGTTAAATTTAACGTGTCCGAGGCGTACACAGATGTTTTAATTGATAGTGGTTGTATGAAGAGTTGCATAAGTAGTGCATTTTATGATAAAATGAAAGGAACTGGAGTAAATTTTGAGGAGATGCCAATTAAAAGCACTTTTGTTATCACAGCTGTTGGGAAGAGGTCTAAAGTAATTTCTAAGCAAGTTTTAGTAGACATTAAAATTAATAATCATGTAGAGAAGCAGATTAGTCTTGTAATTCCAAATTTAGTATTCAGTGTTATCTTGGGTTCAGAGTGGCTAAGTAGAGTGTCTGGTAACTTATGTTATGATGTAGGGAGTTTGAAATTTAAATGGGAAGATTCTGAAGTAGAAGTAGCTTTCAATGACCATATTCAGAGGAGTAGTATTGTAGGTGTGATTTGTACTTTAAATGAGATATCGCCATCCGTAGAGCGGGGTTCTCCATGTTTTGTGGGCAGTGTGATTACGAACGGTAGTCTAAAGGACTCGTTACGTGATGCTGCATTTCAGGGAAATATAGAGGATGAACAGTGTGTTCGGCTCTATGATGTGTTATGGTGTAATAGGAGAGTTTTTGAGGATCGCATTGGTATGGCCAATTGCTATACACATTCATTGAACGTTATTGATAGGTCAGTATTCACAGGACATAGATATCCTGTACCTTTCGCTTATCAGAGTGCAGTTGAGGCACAAATTAATCAGATGCTTGTAGATGGGATTATTGAGCACTCTAACAGTCCATATGTTAATTATTTGATCACGGTACCCAAGACCGACGGCACGGTTCGTATTTGTTTAGACGCTCGTTTGGTTAACAGTAGAATTAGTTCAGATCAGCTGAAATCTATGTCAATAGAGGAATTAATGCAAACATTTGAGGGGAAGAAGTATTTCACTTGTGTAGATTTGAGTTCCAGTTTTTGGCAAGTGCCACTTATGTACGAAGATAGACCATTTACAGCTTTTAGTCATAAATATAACCTTTATCAATTTTGTAGAACACCTCATGAGTTAAAGAGTAGTTCAGCAGCATTAATTAGGGCTTTAAACATCGCATTAGGAGATGACACAGGAGAGTTTGTAACCATTTACATAGATGATATGGTAATTAGTTCACGCAGTTTTGAGGAGCATCTACGTCATTTAGATATAGTTTTTCAGAAGTTAGATCAGGCAGGGTTCACTTTGAAGCTGTCTAAGTCGTCATTCTGTCAGTCAGAAGTGACATTTTTAGGTCATAGAGTGTCGAGTAGAGGTGTAACATCAGAAGAAAGTAGGGTTAATAAGATACTTAACGCAGAGGTGCCACAGAATGTTAAACAGTTAAAAACATACCTGGGAATTTGCAACTTTTTCAGGAGGTTCGTTCTTAAATACTCAGGGTTGGTAGAACCGTTCAGGGAATTGCTTAAAAGTGGGACTCTGTGGAGATGGGAGTCCAAGCATGATCAGGCTTTTAGAGCGCTGAAGGAAGGTTTTGAGAAAGCTGTAGTGCTGAAATATCCGTTAAAAGATAAGGAATATGTGGTTATGACAGATGCTTCACATATAGGCATTGCTGGAGTATTATGTCAGAAAGATGATGAGGGTAATCTGTGCATTGTATCTTTAGCCTCGCGAGGACTGACAGCAGCAGAGAAAAGGTACACGATTACTGAGTTAGAGCTTTTAGGTATTGTTTTCAGTTTAGGGAAATTTAGAATGTATTTAGTAGGGGGGAAATTTGAGATCCACACAGATCACCATGCATTACTGTAATATGAGAACTTGTAAACTCAGTTCTAACAGACTTAGTACGTGGATTCTTGCTCTGCAGGAATACGAATTCACAGTAAAATATATTAAAGGTAAAGATAACATTCTTGCAGACATGCTATCGAGGGACACTAATTTATGTAGGGATTATCCTGTGGTTAAAGCAGAGGACGGTATTTTAATATGTGCATGTGTGGACAGTAGCAACAGGGCATTGTTACAGACACTGAGAAATATGCTAGTGGAGCAACGTGATGACGTTAAGTTAAAGGAGCCACTGGCTAGGTTGGAAATAGGTGAAGAAGAGTATGTGAAAGTAGGACGGTTCACGTACAAGATGCCAGATGGGCTTCTTGCAAGGAAATGTAGGAATAATCGGTGGGCAATATGTGTTCCTGCCACTTTGCGGGAGGAGCTAATTTGGTTCATTCATAGGGAATTAGGACACTTTGGTGCTGCCAAGGTCTTCTATGAAATTGGGCGTGACTTCATTTGGAGTAAAATGGGAAGGGATGTTAGGAGGATTTTAGCTAAGTGTGACACCTGTCAAAGGAGTAAATATCCAGTTAAATATTTAGTGGGGGAGAGATCGGCAGTTCTCACCAATAGTCCCAGCGAACTACTGTGTGTGGATTTATTTGGCCCGATCGTTAAAGGACAGTACGGCTACGAGTATATTTTTATAGTTATTGACGCTTTTAGTAAGTATGTCAAGCTATATCCGCTAAGGAAAGCCACGGGACTAGCGTGTAGCCGTCTGATCATTAATAAGTATGTACCTGAGTTTGGCATTCCTCTCAGGATACTATCTGACAGTGGACCACAGTTTACTGCAAAGAAATGGAGAACCAGTATGCAGGAAGCTGGTATAACACACGTTCATTCCTCTGTAAGATACCCTCAGGGTAATTCTGCAGAGCGTCCATTAAGGGAAGTGGCTCGTCTTTTTCGGACTCTAGTGCATGACAAGCATGCGGCCTGGGTTGGACATCTTCCCAAGGTCGAGACTTGGCTGAATTCTGTCCAGCATGAGAGCACGAAATTGACGCCATACGAAGTTCACTTCGGAAAAAGACCACAAAATGAACTAGCGAGGGTGTTGGGATTAAATGAGGGTAAGCAACGGGGGATGGATTACATTGTCCAGTTGGCGAAACAGAATTTATCTAAGTCAGCACAAAAGAGAATTCGCCAACAAAAAGAAACTAAATTTGACCTATTCGAGCCAGGAGACAGAGTCTTACTTAGAGTGCCGAAACAGTCAAATAAGCTAGAGAAACTCATGTCCAAGTTCTTTTATCTCTACGAGGGCCCATTTATAGTTTCCAAACGTATTGGGAAAGCAGCATATGTGCTGGAGAATAGTGAGGGAAACAGATTATACGGGACGTATAATATACATAGTCTCCGAAAGTATGTGTCATAAAGTGAGGATGTTTAGCTGGCGAGCCAGCCTATCAAATGAGTAAGTGTGGTATTTGGTGCGTGGGAGGAGATGGTCTTCCAGGCAGGTGTATCAGAAGTCACACAGGGGGGTAGTATGTAAGTAAATGAGAGTTTTTAAGGTACAGGGAAATATGACGGGATTGTCGGATGCTGTTGAGCACTAAATTGTCTCGATGCACCTAGGCCATTTTGGCAGCGCTGATGGGTTCCCATTTATCTCCAAGAGATGGGGGAGCGCTTGTATAGGGCTTGTTAGCTTAAGGCGTCCACGAGATAAAAGATGGGCCATCAGAAGGCGAGTCAGTCCTCCATGAAACTCATACATATCAGCACACGTGATTTCTGTTTACGGCCTCGCCATGTAAGATTTGTAAGTGTGTAATTTAAGGTAATTTGTACAAAGGTATTATTTGTGTCAGGAGAACTGGTCTGTGTTGAGAACTAGTATTAAGTAGAATATGGTCTACGGGAACTTAATAAGACAGGGCGATTACGGCACAGAAATATTTGGTGTTATATGTAATGCGCATTTACTGTTTTTTTTTTCAGAAGTCAATATTAATTTAATCTACTTTAAAGAGAGATTAAGTATTATTGTCACGAGGCGCTGCCACAATAGTGTGATCGTGTGCTCAGTGATAAGTGAGATTAAATTTCACCATAAGGGAGGGTCCTCCAGTGAAATTAGGAAGTTCTATGGTGATATAAATATATCAGAACACCTTCAATGCGTGTGATATGACATCATAAATACATAGTGCTCACACATTAATTATGTCTATTTCTCCAACATAGAGAAATTTGAGAGGCGGAAATATCCGTGGAACACTATTCTATATGTAAAACATTGGACTGGTTGCAAAGTGCAATCCATAGTGACAACAAACTTTGACGCAAAGTGCGTGAAGAAAAATTATGAGTGTATATATCTGTAATTTAGAGTGATTTCATTTATGTAATATGTATTTTGGATGGGGTTTATTAACGTGTCTGGGATAATCGGATAATGGACCGTCGTCACGGTAAATCATCCGATGATCCGAGGCGAATATATAACGTGTGTTTCGAGGTTTTTTTATGCAACTGGCATAAGTCAGTAGGAAGCCATTCTATATTTATTTACGCGGCAAATTGTTCAGCCAAGAGAATTTTTCATGTTAATTTATTATTATTATTAATTTATTATAATTATTATTAAGATCTTTTCGGAGCATTTTATAAAAAATTATAAGCATACAGATAGGTTTTCTATGTCTTAGAAAACGCTATCAAGCAAATTATTACGAACGACAATATCATAGAAAAATATGTGATTACGGAATTTTACGGAGTTTCGTCAGTTAGGGTATTTGAGAGAGATGAGTCACGGGGAATTCAAATACAGGCTTAATCTTGTCGGAAAGCATGACGCAATCCTGGGTCGCAGCGTCAAGGAAAGGCGGATATATGGAACGGAAAACGACTTCTCCCTCTCGCGCGCCGTGTGTAATGAGCCAGAGGAGGGGAAGTAGCGGGGTGCTCAGCCAATCAGTGGAGACCACGTAAGCTGGAAGTTGGGACTGGAGTGGGGATGCGACGTGTGCATATATCGTTCGGCGCGGCGTGGAACGAGGACAATCTGTGTAGAACTTAACGAGTTTGGTTGCAAGTGGGAGTCGCTCCGATGTTCCGGGGAGTGGAGGACTAACTTTTGTAAAACTTAACCAGTGTGGTTGTACGAGTGTTTGGGTCCGATGTACGGACCATAGAATTATCTAATCTACCAGAATATCATCAAACATCGACGAAGATGACGACATCCAGGAGACTGTGGGAAGCTCACAGCATCATCCAGTACGAGGGAAAGGCTTCGGCCATTTCCAGTGGTAAGCGCGAATGACGCAGAAATACGCAATCTCTCATTTCTCTTTGTTTTATATTTCATATTTCAGTAACTTCATAGCTTGGAAATAAGAGTAAAATCAATTTATCAGACTCCGTTTTCACGTAATTTTCTATCGGTAATATTAAAATCGCAACGCTCCAATTTAAATTTTAAACTTATTATTATTATTAATGTTGCTATACTTGTTTTATATAATAAATTCATTTCTTTTACAATGCAATCTTTGCTTTCAGTAGGTAGCATTAGATATAGACCAATTCCTTCTCCTGATACAATTGTTTGTTGGGTTAATGATCAAATCATACCACGATCTGAGTGAATAGATTCTTGAAGGTGTTCTACCAGAGCTAGACGTTGTTAAATACAAATTTAAATTTCAGCATTGCATTGAGGCCTTGGCGCCCATTAAAACAACATAGCTTAGGCAAAGGTAAACAGTTACATTTATCACCCAACAGTTAGGGGCAGTCAAACCGTTACACTTGTCGCTCAACGTGAGGGTCAAACTGTTACACTTGTCGCTACCAACATGGGGCATTAAATAACCATTACAATTGTCGCTCAACGTGAGGGCCGAAATAACCATTACAATACAATGAAAACAGGGATTCGATTTCTCCATTTAGTTCTGTCCTGGGCCATGTCGGGGTGGAGATTGACGCTCTTCAGATCTTTGTGAAGGGTATCGGCCCATCGCTGGTCGTCCTTTTGGTCTATTACCGGCGACTTCTAACATGTAACCCGTCATTGCTATAGTGTCAGCCCTTGTCCTCAGCACATGTCCAAACCATCTTAAACGACTCTCGTGCATATTTTCAGGAATGGGCGCAATGCGAAATCTCTCCCTCATGCTTTCATTGGGGATGCGATCCAGTTTAGTGACACCAGTTGTCCACAGCAGCATCCTGGTCTCCATGACTCCGTCTCAGTCTTAGTAGGCCAACATTCGCAACCATACAGTGCGACAGGTCGGATGACAATACGATAAATTTTAGATTTGAGGTGATCTTTCATCCTCTTGTTCCCATTTCATCCAAGCTGCGGATTTCCTTGCATTGACCTCTTCGACAAGTCGGCCATCAGCAGCGATCGTGGAGCCAAGATACTTGAATCTCGTTACTCACGGTAGATCCTTGCAGTCTACCTGAATGGTTCCGATGGCTTGTGTGTCAGATGTCACATATTCGGTTTTCTTCTTATCGAGGCACAGGCCGTATTGTGCCAGCCGATTGTTCCATTGCTGGGTTTGAAGTTGCAGATCAACCTGGATCTCAGAGGCCAACATCACATCGTCTGCATATAGGAGTGTCCATGGCAAAGGACAGTGCAGGTCTGCTGTTACAGTGTCCATTACTAGAACGAACAAAAGCGGTGACAGCGCTGAATCCTGGTGAACACCGACGGTGATGGGAAAGTCACGGGATGCTCCTGCGGCGGCCTGAACCTAGCTCCATTGATCCACGTAAAGCAGCTGAACCCAGTTGACAAGATATTCCGGTATGCCATGCTCTCGCAGTGTTAGCCATATGAGGTCATGAGGTACACGATCAAAGACCTTCTCAAGGTCAAGGAAAGCTAGATGAATCGGCTTGTTCTTCTCACGATGCTTTTCAATCAAGAGTCTTGCAGCGTGGATTGCATCGGTTGAGCCGCAATTCGTCACAAATTCAGCTTGATTTCTGGAAAACTGTTTTCAAGAACACGTTCGAATATCTTCATCTCATGACACAAAAGTCGGATCGGCCGGTAATCAGCACATTCAGCTGGACTCCCCTTCTTCTTGAAAATGGGTACGGTGATACTCCGCTGCCAATCCCTCGGTGTTCGACCCTCTTTAAAGATCTGCTGAAATAGGCGTGTTAACCATCTTGCCGCATCCCACTGTTGAGAATTCCAGAGTTCTGCTGGGAGATCATCTGGGCCAGTAGCTTTCCCCAGCTTCATTTCTTTCAAAGCAGCCTTGACTTCTTCGACATCAATGTCTATGACATGTACTTCCACAACAGCACGGACTGGAATTGGTGGATGGAGAAATTCCTCAGTTGAGTCTTCTCGTAGTAGCTCCGCCAGCGCTCTCTTGCCTTCGTCCAATCAACCAATAAGTTTCCCATTTCATCATTAATACCATAGAAGCGCTGAATGTCCTGTGTTTTGTGATGCCTCGCTTTGGTGAGTTGATATAATTCCCGCTCACCCCCGCGCGTGTCAAGTTTTGCGTAAAGATCTGCATAATGCGCATTTTTTGTTGTGGCACCATACCATAATTAAAAATTACCTTAGGACCAGATGATCTTGCTCTTTTGCCCCTTAAAACAACAATCATAATAATCAACCTTAGATCTGCCATGACACAAGAAAGAAATTTGTGCTTTCCATTGATAGTTAATTTAGACCTCCTCGTGGTGTAGCGGCTAGTGTTCTTAGCTGTCGCTCCGGAGGTCTGAGTTTGATTTCCGGCTCTACTAAGAAATTTTAATTCTGGTGTGAGGGCTGGAATGGGGTACACTCAGCCTTGTGAGGCAAAACTGAGAAGAGGAGAGTTCGATTACCAGCCATTCTGGAAGTGGTTTTCTGTGGTTTCTCCACTTCTACTCCAATCAAATGCTGGGATGGTTTCTAACTTAAGGGCACGGTTGCCTCCTTTCCAATCCTATACCCAATTTACAAATCCACAACACACTACAGGGTGGTCCGAAAGTGGGCGTACCCCATATTAGTTTGTTTGACGGTGGAGGAAATGTTTTTTTTTACATGGTGGTAACATTGATTGCCATGTTCTACTCATTCGTTTTCTGTTTCAGTTTGGTAACCTTGGTGACCGTTAAGTCGTAGTTTTAATCAACCATGTGTGATCTAAGTCCATATTGAACCCATAGGCCATAGGGTCCATGACGGTCGAACCCATGTCCTTAAGGAAGAAATGAAAGAAACGTATAGTTTCATAAAGGAACAGAGAGAGATTTTAAGCCAGGAATATAGCTTAACATGGTGCAAGCGACTAGGGACAGATGTTCCTTAGATGAGATCACCCCACTCGACATTTCAGAGAGGGCTGGTCACGAGTATTAATAACTGAGTGGAACTTTCCACCGTGATAGACAGAGAAGCCTGAATCGGAATTCGAGCTGACGTTGCCGGAATTTGACAACGCCGCATATGCGCCAGAAGAGGAATAATTAAAATTAACACGTTTACGAGCATAATAATGAGTAAACAAGCACAGTACAGTGAATCATTTTGAATGAGAGATTTTTCAGTATAGAGAAACCATGTAATACTTGTGCAGAAATAAACTGCCGACGTAAGACGACGTCATTGGGGAATTACCTAAGCCTCTGTGGAGGGGAGAGAGCAAAAGGAATGCAACACCCACACAATTGAGGACGAGAAATTAATTAATATCTCCGAATTGCACGATCGATTCTTAGGTGCAATAAGATCATTTGACATTGAGAAGACGAGCTTTCGGAAGGTATAATTTTTATATTTGTGGCACCATTATTTTAGAAGTTGACCATCGAAAAGGCTAGAGTCTTATTTTTTTGTAGTAAAACAGTATAAAGCTTCGGGCGTTTCCAAGCCAATAATGCAGTATTCAGACAGCCTGAGGGGGCGTCACTGTGTCGCACCGCACATGCAGTTACAACGAGCACTCCGTGAGCGGAGGTGCTGCATCAAAGTCTTCAAACGTATGAACCTCAGGGGAGGTCATACTGCGCAACAAGTATAAGCACCGAATGCAGTCTTGAACAGCCCGAGGGGTATTACCACGCATTACGCAGTACGAATCCGTCCAGGAGGACGTGAAGTTATATCAGCACATGCAGTCCTACGAGCATTCCGTGAGGGGAAGTGCTGCTCCACGACGTAGAAGTAATCATTCCGACAGTCCGTGAGGGGACGTAACTCTGCGTTACATCGATAACAGCTACCAGTACTCCTTGAGGGGAGAAACGCTGTTTTACACCGCAGAAGTAAGATCCGATAGCCACAGGCGTCACAGTAGTAACGACTTGCTTGCCTCCATAAGGAGCATTCAAGGCGAAATTTTAAAGTATCGCCGTAGTGAAATATTAGGAAAATCCTAATTATAGGATTTAGGCCCGACTGTATACAAGTTAAAGTGAAAATTCATAAGATATAGTCAGAGCAGGCTGCGAACGTCGGACTTAAAGGCGATAGGTCGTTAAATGTACGAACGAATAGATCATAACGTACGGAAGTATCGTACCAGACAGATAAACTGTTATTTAAATTGAAGAAACCTAAAAAGGAAGAACAGAATAAGGTTCGAACGTAGGAGTGTTAAAACAGTTCAAACAAAGAGGATAGGAGACTATAAACATTAGCTCCAGAAAGCAGGCGAACAATTCTAACAGTACTAGAATCGAGAAGTGCTAGCTGCTATAAACTAATTCTATAGGTCTTAGAGGAGACCTCGATCCATATAGACTTTCGTTAGGATCGATAGACAGATCTACAAAGAAGCCGTTCAAGCTAGATAAATAGCCGGTTATCCAGGATAGGAATAGCAGAATTGAACTCCAGGGAATAGTAGATGTTTCGGGACTTTCGCATTCTGCAGAATAGGAAGCCGACATCGGATAAATTTCACCCTTGGAAACGGGAATTTAAGAAGATCACGTGTGATAGGCTCAGAAATACGGCCTAGTGATCGAGTCATTGTGAAGTGTAAAATAATCAAGATTGTGTGTTAAATAATATTTTTAGTGTTTATTATGTGTTCAAAAGGGACACATCAGTATATAAAAATGTCGTCAATATTAAGTGTTTTAGATATATGTCAAAAAGTGTTTTTACGTAAGATGAATACCTTTAATATGGTGTAAAAAGTTCAAAGTGGGCCTAAAAATGAAGCACCGCACCAGATTTAAGATCAGGGGATGATCTGGAAAATATGTGAGTACTAAATTCATTTTTATTTTGGTGTCAGAAATTGATTGTGTACAAACTCACCGGAGTTTTTGAGTGAAAGGGATGTGTTTTAATGAATAAATAATGAATAATCAAGAACACGGTCTGAACAATAATAAAATAAATTGAGAAATTATAAATAATTATGTAAAGAATAAATCCCGTAGAGGAAATATGTGAATAAAGGGTTAATGTATTTAACAAATGTCATAAGATCAAGCGAAATATCATTAATTATCATGAAAGACATTGAAATAAAGTAAAGTTGAGATATGAAAGAAATAGCTTTTGAGCTTGTATAAAGAATAAAGATAATAATAAATATTAAATATGGAAATGTTAAATAAAAATCAAATAAATTGATATGAACATAAGAACGTTAAGCCTTAACGTATGTGTAAAAGATGAGGTTCAATGGAATATTTTAAAACAGGGAGCGATTTATCGACCACGGAAAGATTAATATGTGAATAAAAATAATATGAATTGTTACTAAAGAGATTTTATCAGTTCTTGGGAAGACATTTTCGGCTTAAAATAATGCATAGCGCATAATGAGCGCAAATATAATATTAAAGTGTCACGCTAGGAACGCGTAGTGGTTAAATACTTGGTACATTACTTATGGAGGGTAGTTGATTGCAGTGAATTGATAATGGTGTAAGTCCTCTATTTGTGACATTAGTATCACGAGGCATTGTGTATGTATTTAAAAAGGGAGCTAATATATGGTATTATTGAGCGTATGTCATATGGGCCACGGCCGACTCTAAATCGCATTTTGTATAAGTCCTCTGTACGGGATTGGTTCCCGAGGCACCTGAAGAGATTCGAATGCAGGATCTTCTTATGATAAAAGCCCCTGAAATTCTCCGTCGTCGTATGTGTATTAATCTTCCCAATCAATGAGGACCCTCTCATAATTAATAAATGCCAAGGATACGGAAATGGTCTTTGAACCAAAGAATAGTTGTTTGAATGTTACGGTACAGTAAAGCCCGGTCTCCCCAGAACTGGATAGAATGGGAAGGTTTGTTTTGAAAGCCTTGGGAATAAGCTACTAATGTTGGGTCAGACAGGATGTCGCCGCCACCCTAACGTGTCATAAATCGCACCCCAAGTAGTAGAGTCTAGCTTTCTTAAAGCGAGATGGAACAGAGACCGTCTCGTAAGCTGTTGTAAAGAGAAATAAATACACCAGGAGTGTTTAAAGTTGTTAACGACCCGGGCGTTGAACCGAGGTCCTTAAAGATGGATATTTCGTTTGCCGGTTCAGATCGTAGTTTCTTATATGAGAATGGTCTATTAAGACATAAGAGATAAATAACAATCCCTATTGTAATAATGTATGGACGTGGGATTCCACGAGTTGATTGAAGGCAACTGAGTTCGGGAGTAACTATAGTTTTTTTGACTGTGTCAAGTACCTTCACGCTCTGGAGTACACAATTGATTTTCTGATTACCTTAATATATTTGTGAAATAAAGAGAGATGATAACAACTGAATGTGTGGACATGCCAAAAAAATATTGAATTAGATAATTAACATAGATTTTTAAATATAATTATATATTTGTTTTTGAGAAATAAGAAAATATAAAGGATATTGTTTGAGGTGTACAAGAATGACACCATAATAATGTAAAAGCATGGAGCCAAAGAGCTCGGAGTTATGTAAACTTAATGTTAGTGCTTTATGGAAGTGAGATTAAGTAAGAATTGTTGGTTTATGTGGAAACCACAGGTTCTGAATACAATATTTGTTTATTTTATTTTGTGATCCCTTGTTCATTTGGAACAAGCAGTTGATATTTGGGTCAGTAATTAAATTGTAAAAATGTTTGTAGCGCCATTAATTTTATTAATTAAATGTGTTTAAATAGGAGTTGATTTGGTTGTTATTTTTGCAAGTGTATCCTCTAATTAATCCAAAATATGTGAGTCACAGAGTGGGGGAACTTACCGCTGCCCCGAAATCTCGAATTGAGCTACGCTGGTATACTGTGATTGGCATATTTCTTGCTAAATGGGCACATGGGGATATATAAATAATGTGCTGGATTAATAACTAGAGGAACACTTAAGTCGGTCATATCATGTAAAATTAAAATAATGACAGGAATAGCTACAACGTAAAATATTAACTGACCGCATGGGTCCCTGGAAACTCATACCGAGCAGCCCTGAATATATATTATATTATGAACCCCCTAGCAAAAGTAAACATGGCGCCCAGTACGCAGGGCTGAGTTTTCCTAGGGAAAACCCGAGTTTTCTCGAAAAACCAAAATTTTCATTTTTTTGAAAAAATGGTTTTTCGAAATTTTGAATTTTAAATACTTCCATAAAGGTTATATGAAATTGAATAAAAATAGTAAAAGGGTACGTTGTAAGTGAATACCCGTACTAAAGTAAAGTTTTGAAGAAATTGGGACACACGGATTCAGAGTATCATCTCTCAAGCATGTACTAGTGTGGTGGCATTTGGGGCCCACTGTATTCTCATAAGATGGTATTGAGTGAGGAATTGCAGGGGCTTTTGGAGGCGATAAAAGCCGATAGTAATGAGAAGTTAGAGGCTATAAACAAGACATTGGGCCTCCAAAAGGAGGAAAATAACATAGTGTTCGAATCCATAAATGAAAGTTTGGAGTCAATAAAAACTGATAGTGCTAATATGGGCACTAAATTAGATAATATCGAAGTTAAGACTGAGACCATGGGAACCAGATTAGAAGCTATCGAAGTCAAAGGTAATACCATGGGAATTAAATTAGAAGCTATCGAAGCCGACTGTATAAACATGAATAAGGAACTGAAGGCTGAGATAGAAAAGATGAAAACAGAAAGTGGGAAAACCATTAAACAACAGTGGGAAGTGATGAAAACGGAGACGTTAGAGTCTCTGAAAGCCAACAGTAACGAAAACAATGGAGTACTGAAGGCTGAAATAGAAGAAACAATGAATAACAAATTTCAAGCTTTGGATAAAACATTTGGGGACAAGTTAAAGGAATTGCAAACTGAGAGTAACACGTTTAATGCAGGATTGAGAACCCAGATAAGTACTATAGAAAAAAATAGTATAGAATCCAAAAAGGAGTGCCAAGATAATTTTAAAAGTATAGAAACTAAATTAAATAGCATGGAAGAATCTTGTAAAAAAAATGTAAAGGCATGTGAGGAAAAACTTGTAACCCAGATCCAAGGTGTGCAGAAAGAATTGAAAGCTCAGATAAAAACTAACAGCGATATTTGTGAGGCCTCCCGGGAGGAAATAAAACAAAGCGTGAATAAGCTAGGAACCCGATTTGGAAAGGTTGAGGAGAAAGTAGGGACCCTCGAGAACAAAATTGGTGTAGTTCAGACGGAGGTAACTGAGATGAAAAATCAAAATCTAAAGGATGTTAAGGAGATGAAAGATCAAATTGATCATTTTACCGGGCAGGTAGATGAGAATCTGAAGACATACGAAACAAAAATAGATCAAAGATTAGGTGTATACGAGGGGCATCTCCAGAGTGAAAGAAAACAACGAGAGAACGAAAGTAAGGAAAGTACCCATAAAATAAATGAAATAAGTCAGGGTATTATTGAGGTTCAGGAAACCATCGGAACATTAAAGGTTCATGTAGGAAAAACCAATAAGGAAATTAATCAGGTCCAAGATGAAATGATGAAATTGTATAAGAGTCAAGAGAAAACTGAGGGAAGGCTTGAAGGAATGAAAATAGATATGGTCAAAGGACGAAAAGAAGTGGAGAAGCAAATAAAGGAGATACGAGAGGGCTTGGAGACCATAGGTGACGTTAAGCCAGAAATTATAGACCAAAGGGTCATGATCTTTAAGAAAGAGGTAGAAGAACAACTAAAGGAATTCAGGGATAGTTACAGGGATGAGAAATTCCAATCCAAAAAGGTAGAGGAAGATATTAAAAGGAATCAAGAAAGAATTCAGAATGAATTAAGATCCCGATTGGAGAGGACGGAACTTAAGAATAGTCAAATGGAAATCCAACTCATGGCAAATGAAGAAAGTGCCCGAAGAGAAAGGAAGTTAGAATTCGAAAATCAGGAGGAGTTTCCAAAGACAGGATGGGTAGATTCCCGTGAACAAGGCACAGATACGGAAAGGGACTTAGGAGGGGAGAGCCCTTATAAGAACCCAGGATATCCAATGGCGATGTCAACCCCGTACACGAATCAGACAAATGGCCAAATAATAAACATTATTAAATCCAATGAGGATAGACCAGTAAAGTTTACGGGTAATAACATGTCTATTACTCCAAAATACTGGCTAAAAGAAGTGGCAGAGTATCTAAATGAAATGAAGGTTCCTCAGGATCGGAGACTGAGAGCTATTGAAAAGCTGTTGGCAGGTGATTGTCTCACCTGGTTCAGAAGCTTCAGATACACTTTTGATACGGTGGAAGGCTTTAGGGAAGCATTTTTAAAGCGATATTGGGCAGCAGATGTCCAAGAAAACTTAAGGCTAGATCTGTACTCTAGGAAGTACAGCACCAATGCACCTACTAAATACTCGGAATTTTTCACCGCTCAGCTGTGTAAATTCCGCGAACTGGATATTGCTCCGGCAGAAAACGACCTGTGTGCTGCCATTGCAAGACAGCTTCCATATGAGATTCAGAGGCTGCTAATCTCATCCAAAGCCAGAAGTGCTGTGGAAGTGGAAAGCGTATTACGTCAGTTAGATATGACGACTTCGCACGTAACACCTCGGCATCAGAGACAAACTGAGCAAGTACACATGGCCAGCAGTCAGGAAACTGGAGAAAAACCAGCGATCAGGAATCAGTCCACCAGTACGGATACTCAAGGACGAGATCGAGAGTATGGGCACCAGGAGCCTAGAAGGATACAGCCATATTACCGGGGAGGATATCGAGGAAGAAATCCTAGAACGACGGGTTATAGGCAACAGGAAAGCCGACCCTATAACAATAACCAGCAAAGGCCGGACAACAGAAAGAAATGGGAGAATTATCCCAGGAGAAATGTAAGGCCAGACGATAGGGATGATGAATATCGTGCCGAAATAGAAGAAAGATATCAGGAGAGTCTTCGTTATATGAACGAAAGACCAGATGAACCTGATAGGCAAAAAGTCCGTTGGAGTGAGGCAATCAAGAACCGGAAATCACCCGACCGACTAGACGGAGCTCAAAGCTTGGAACTACAAGCTCAGCTAAAGAATGAGGGAAAAGGGAGCCCTCAGGATAAAAAAAAACTCCAAATTTAAATTGTCAAAAGTGGAAACATACCAGGAGCTGGGAGGAAGTAGAAATTGTAAATTGGATAGCTAGACCAGATGAACTAATTAACGAGGATGTGGAAGGAATCCCACCTGTTAAAAGAGAACTACCTATAATTATGCTTAGGATAGAAGGATTACTGGTCAGAGCATTGATTGATACTGGATCCACAATAAGTTTAATTACACAAACCCTTTTAAATGAATTGGAAACAAGGGGCCGAGTACTAAAGATTCCCACATCAAGTGTAAAGATTAAGGGAATTATCCCTGAAAAATCTTTGACATGTAAATTTCAGGTGTACATTGATTTAATCATGGGTAACGCTGAAATTTCGCAGTGCTTTTTGCTGGTAAATCAATTACCGTATAATGTCATATTAGGTATTGATTTTATCCGTGAGAACAAGGTCATTATAGACCTAGCGCAAAATTGCATTAGAATTCAAAGAGAGGATGTGGATGAGCAAAACATTAACCTACAGGATCAGGAGGCGAAAATAGCAGAACAGGTATGGCATATGGAAGAAGGGATTGAGGAAGATTATAAGGACATAGAAAAGATATTTGAAGTCCTCAACATAGAACTCGAAGATAATGTGGAAAATGAGTTCGAGACCAACCTGTCAGGAAAAGTGGAGGAAGCTAAAGTCAGCCTCGAAATTAAGGAACAGTTAAAGAAATTATTATTGGATTATAGGGACGTATTTGATTCCAAGCCAGGGAAGATTGAAAATTTTAAATACGCGTTCCAAGTCAACGATTGGGCACCGTTCAAACAAAAACCATACCCGGTTGCGGAAAAACATTACCCACAAACCAAGAAGACACTGCAGGAGATGATGAATGCAGGTGTTATAGAAAAGATGGCGACACCATATGTTAGTCCATTAGTGATTGTGAGTAAACCGGATGGCTCAGTAAGGGTGTGTTTAGATGCCAGAAATCTAAATGCAAAAATCATACCTGAAAATGATTCGGCACCACCCATAAAAGAAATACTGAGGAAATTTAAAGGCAAGAAGATTTTTACAAATATTGACATGACTTCTTCGTATCATCATCTCGAACTGGAAGAGAAAACCAGCTTGTTAACTGGATTTCAGTTCGATCAACAAACATACTGCTTTAGAAGATGTCCGTTTGGATTAAAGACTGCAGGATCCGCATTAATAAGAGCGCTGGATCGAAACCTGTCAGAGGAAGTGAAAGAGTGCACTATCCGATACGTAGATGACATTTTGCTTACCTCGGAGAACATTAAGGAACATTTAGTTAATTTGAAGAAATTATTAGAAGACCTAAGAAGGGCAAATTTTAAGATAAATTTAAAGAAGTCGAACTTCTGTCAAAGGCAAGTGACATTTTTAGGGCATGTGATTGACAAGGATGGTGTTAAACCAAATCCATGCAAATTGGAATCGATAAGGGATTTTCCAAGGCCTTTGAAAGTGAAGAACGTTCGCCAGTTTTTGGGATTGATTGGGTTCTTCTCAGGACATTGTCCATCATACACCAAAACTGTTGCACCACTACAGGACCTTCTGAAGAAGGGGGGCAAGTGGAAATGGACGGAGGAAGCAGAAAAAGCATTCGTGGAGGCCAAGGAAATGCTCTTAAATTACGTGAAGCTAGGATATCCTGATTTTAATCAGAGATTTATCATTCAGACAGACGCATCCCAGATTGGAATAGGGGCAATGCTATATCAGGAGAACCCGGAAAACCCTGATAAGAAGAACTATCTAGCTTTCACAAGTCGGAGACTGAAACCACACGAGAAAAATTATACGATCAGCGAGATCGAGCTGTTAGCGATATTGCACGCGTTGCAATATTGGCGGAAGATCGTATATGGGTTTCAGGTCATTCTAAGGACGGATCATAAAGCCTTAACCTTTTTGATGAAGACTGATTTATCCAGTCAAAGGTTGATGCGTTGGGCTTTATATATTCAACAATTTGATGTCAAGATAGAGTACTGCCCAGGAAAGGAAAACATAGTTCCAGACTACTTAAGTAGACAGCCAGAGTCCATAGAAGAGGAAGTAATGGCTATAGATTTGGAAGACAGGGATCAGCGTACTCTTAATGAGTTAAGAAGCATTAGTCAAAGACAACGGGAGGATCCATGGATGAACATGCTCATATCATTCCTTGAGGGAAGCTTGATAAGAGGAACACCAGCGTACACGGAAGCTGAGAAGATAGCACAAGACTACACGTTTTATAATGGGTTATTATATAAGTTTGTGGACTCTGACCATACGAAATTAAGGATTGTTGTACCTGCAATTTTGCAGAGGAAAATAGTATGGTTAGCCCATAGATCGTTCGGACATATGGGAGTCGACAAAACAGTCTCGATGCTGAAAGAAGCATTTATATGGCCGAGACTGAGAGAAACTGTAAGGGACACGCTAAAGACATGTGATCTATGTCAAAGGATTAAACCTAATGCATTTCTGATGAGACAGAAGCCTATACCATTGTTGCCCGAAAGGCCCGGCCAAATCATATCTATTGATAATTTTGGACCTTTGCCAAAGGCAAGAAGAGGAAATCGACACATAATGGTGGCTATGGATGTCTTCACTAAAATGGTTGTCCTTGCTCCCATACAGAAGACTAGTACCAAACAGGTGTTAAAACGACTTAAAGAAAAAGTGATACCGATTCTGGGGAAACCTGAGAACTTGTTGTCGGATCACGGCAGTTGTTTCACCAGTGTAGAGTTCAGACGAGAATTAGAAAGACTTGGAATACGTCAAATTTTGTCAAGTATTCGCCATCCTGAGGCAAACCCTGTAGAGAGAGTTATGAGAGAAACGGCCAAGTACTGTAGAATATACTGTGCCGAAGAAAATTGGAAGTGGATAGATATTTTGGATATTATTGAATTTTGTATAAATAATACAATCCATGAATCCACAGGAGAGATACCCATAACGTTACATCGGAATGAGCAACCAGAAAGACCTTGGAATCTGGTAATTCCTAGACCAGCAGACGCTCAGCCGGGAAGAGATGTACGAATTAGGAGAGCCTTTGAGCACCTAAAAGCTCAAGCTGACAGGAGGCAGAGAAGAAATAGGCATAAGAGGTATCATCGACCATTATTAGCAGGAGAAATGGTGTTAGTGAAAAGACCAGCCATTTCGGATCCAGGGAACCGTGTGTACAAGAAGTTCCAGAAAATGTACCACGGACCATATCAGATAATCAGAGATTTGAGGAATAACGCATATAGAATTCGGCACTGTGAAACGGATCACGAAGTAACCATGAATTCAGCAAATTTGAAATTATATTACCCTCCCGAAGATTTTGATGAAGAAAATGAACAAGCCCTGGTCATGGAAACATTTAGAGATGAATCCGCTTTTGACATAAACAAGAATGAGGAAGAAATAGAAAATAGAGCTCAAGCATTCGAGTGCGAATGCGAATTGGAGAAAGTATATTGGGAAATTAAAGAAATAATTGAATTTATTGAAGAAGAAAATTCCAATTTAAGAAAAGAAAATGATGAAATAAGGAAACGGGTAGGGATAGACCAAACCCGTAAGGGAGAATGAGGTTCTGGGAACTTAAAGTCCAGACAAATAAAGAAAGAAAGAAAGGGTAGGGACAGAGCATACCCGACCTACATAATTACCGGATACGACTTAAAAGAAGTAAAAACAACAGTAAATACGGATGACGTTATGATGGATTCGACGATAAAGAAATACAAATTAAATTGAAATAAATTTCCTCAAGAATTATCGAAAATTTATTTACCTAAGGAGGGGAGAGATGAACCCATAGGCCATAGGGTCCATGACGGTCGAACCCATGTCCTTAAGGAAGAAATGAAAGAAACGTATAGTTTCATAAAGGAACAGAGAGAGATTTTAAGCCAGGAATATAGCTTAACATGGTGCAAGCGACTAGGGACAGATGTTCCTTAGATGAGATCACCCCACTCGACATTTCAGAGAGGGCTGGTCACGAGTATTAATAACTGAGTGGAACTTTCCACCGTGATAGACAGAGAAGCCTGAATCGGAATTCGAGCTGATGTTGCCGGAATTTGACAACGCCGCATATGCGCCAGAAGAGGAATAATTAAAATTAACACGTTTACGAGCATAATAATGAGTAAACAAGCACAGTACAGTGAATCATTTTGAATGAGAGATTTTTCAGTATAGAGAAACCATGTAATACTTGTGCAGAAATAAACTGCCGACGTAAGACGACGTCATTGGGGAATTACCTAAGCCTCTGTGGAGGGGAGAGAGCAAAAGGAATGCAACACCCACACAATTGAGGACGAGAAATTAATTAATATCTCCGAATTGCACGATCGATTCTTAGGTGCAATAAGATCATTTGACATTGAGAAGACGAGCTTTCGGAAGGTATAATTTTTATATTTGTGGCACCATTATTTTAGAAGTTGACCATCGAAAAGGCTAGAGTCTTATTTTTTTGTAGTAAAACAGTATAAAGCTTCGGGCGTTTCCAAGCCAATAATGCAGTATTCAGACAGCCTGAGGGGGCGTCACTGTGTCGCACCGCACATGCAGTTACAACGAGCACTCCGTGAGCGGAGGTGCTGCATCAAAGTCTTCAAACGTATGAACCTCAGGGGAGGTCATACTGCGCAACAAGTATAAGCACCGAATGCAGTCTTGAACAGCCCGAGGGGTATTACCACGCATTACGCAGTACGAATCCGTCCAGGAGGACGTGAAGTTATATCAGCACATGCAGTCCTACGAGCATTCCGTGAGGGGAAGTGCTGCTCCACGACGTAGAAGTAATCATTCCGACAGTCCGTGAGGGGACGTAACTCTGCGTTACATCGATAACAGCTACCAGTACTCCTTGAGGGGAGAAACGCTGTTTTACACCGCAGAAGTAAGATCCGATAGCCACAGGCGTCACAGTAGTAACGACTTGCTTGCCTCCATAAGGAGCATTCAAGGCGAAATTTTAAAGTATCGCCGTAGTGAAATATTAGGAAAATCCTAATTATAGGATTTAGGCCCGACTGTATACAAGTTAAAGTGAAAATTCATAAGATATAGTCAGAGCAGGCTGCGAACGTCGGACTTAAAGGCGATAGGTCGTTAAATGTACGAACGAATAGATCATAACGTACGGAAGTATCGTACCAGACAGATAAACTGTTATTTAAATTGAAGAAACCTAAAAAGGAAGAACAGAATAAGGTTCGAACGTAGGAGTGTTAAAACAGTTCAAACAAAGAGGATAGGAGACTATAAACATTAGCTCCAGAAAGCAGGCGAACAATTCTAACAGTACTAGAATCGAGAAGTGCTAGCTGCTATAAACTAATTCTATAGGTCTTAGAGGAGACCTCGATCCATATAGACTTTCGTTAGGATCGATAGACAGATCTACAAAGAAGCCGTTCAAGCTAGATAAATAGCCGGTTATCCAGGATAGGAATAGCAGAATTGAACTCCAGGGAATAGTAGATGTTTCGGGACTTTCGCATTCTGCAGAATAGGAAGCCGACATCGGATAAATTTCACCCTTGGAAACGGGAATTTAAGAAGATCACGTGTGATAGGCTCAGAAATACGGCCTAGTGATCGAGTCATTGTGAAGTGTAAAATAATCAAGATTGTGTGTTAAATAATATTTTTAGTGTTTATTATGTGTTCAAAAGGGACACATCAGTATATAAAAATGTCGTCAATATTAAGTGTTTTAGATATATGTCAAAAAGTGTTTTTACGTAAGATGAATACCTTTAATATGGTGTAAAAAGTTCAAAGTGGGCCTAAAAATGAAGCACCGCACCAGATTTAAGATCAGGGGATGATCTGGAAAATATGTGAGTACTAAATTCATTTTTATTTTGGTGTCAGAAATTGATTGTGTACAAACTCACCGGAGTTTTTGAGTGAAAGGGATGTGTTTTAATGAATAAATAATGAATAATCAAGAACACGGTCTGAACAATAATAAAATAAATTGAGAAATTATAAATAATTATGTAAAGAATAAATCCCGTAGAGGAAATATGTGAATAAAGGGTTAATGTATTTAACAAATGTCATAAGATCAAGCGAAATATCATTAATTATCATGAAAGACATTGAAATAAAGTAAAGTTGAGATATGAAAGAAATAGCTTTTGAGCTTGTATAAAGAATAAAGATAATAATAAATATTAAATATGGAAATGTTAAATAAAAATCAAATAAATTGATATGAACATAAGAACGTTAAGCCTTAACGTATGTGTAAAAGATGAGGTTCAATGGAATATTTTAAAACAGGGAGCGATTTATCGACCACGGAAAGATTAATATGTGAATAAAAATAATATGAATTGTTACTAAAGAGATTTTATCAGTTCTTGGGAAGACATTTTCGGCTTAAAATAATGCATAGCGCATAATGAGCGCAAATATAATATTAAAGTGTCACGCTAGGAACGCGTAGTGGTTAAATACTTGGTACATTACTTATGGAGGGTAGTTGATTGCAGTGAATTGATAATGGTGTAAGTCCTCTATTTGTGACATTAGTATCACGAGGCATTGTGTATGTATTTAAAAAGGGAGCTAATATATGGTATTATTGAGCGTATGTCATATGGGCCACGGCCGACTCTAAATCGCATTTTGTATAAGTCCTCTGTACGGGATTGGTTCCCGAGGCACCTGAAGAGATTCGAATGCAGGATCTTCTTATGATAAAAGCCCCTGAAATTCTCCGTCGTCGTATGTGTATTAATCTTCCCAATCAATGAGGACCCTCTCATAATTAATAAATGCCAAGGATACGGAAATGGTCTTTGAACCAAAGAATAGTTGTTTGAATGTTACGGTACAGTAAAGCCCGGTCTCCCCAGAACTGGATAGAATGGGAAGGTTTGTTTTGAAAGCCTTGGGAATAAGCTACTAATGTTGGGTCAGACAGGATGTCGCCGCCACCCTAACGTGTCATAAATCGCACCCCAAGTAGTAGAGTCTAGCTTTCTTAAAGCGAGATGGAACAGAGACCGTCTCGTAAGCTGTTGTAAAGAGAAATAAATACACCAGGAGTGTTTAAAGTTGTTAACGACCCGGGCGTTGAACCGAGGTCCTTAAAGATGGATATTTCGTTTGCCGGTTCAGATCGTAGTTTCTTATATGAGAATGGTCTATTAAGACATAAGAGATAAATAACAATCCCTATTGTAATAATGTATGGACGTGGGATTCCACGAGTTGATTGAAGGCAACTGAGTTCGGGAGTAACTATAGTTTTTTTGACTGTGTCAAGTACCTTCACGCTCTGGAGTACACAATTGATTTTCTGATTACCTTAATATATTTGTGAAATAAAGAGAGATGATAACAACTGAATGTGTGGACATGCCAAAAAAATATTGAATTAGATAATTAACATAGATTTTTAAATATAATTATATATTTGTTTTTGAGAAATAAGAAAATATAAAGGATATTGTTTGAGGTGTACAAGAATGACACCATAATAATGTAAAAGCATGGAGCCAAAGAGCTCGGAGTTATGTAAACTTAATGTTAGTGCTTTATGGAAGTGAGATTAAGTAAGAATTGTTGGTTTATGTGGAAACCACAGGTTCTGAATACAATATTTGTTTATTTTATTTTGTGATCCCTTGTTCATTTGGAACAAGCAGTTGATATTTGGGTCAGTAATTAAATTGTAAAAATGTTTGTAGTGCCATTAATTTTATTAATTAAATGTGTTTAAATAGGAGTTGATTTGGTTGTTATTTTTGCAAGTGTATCCTCTAATTAATCCAAAATATGTGAGTTGTGTAGTGGATTTGCATACATACATGGTTTATTTGCAAATGTGGACACTGTCCATGGTGGCAAATTACAATAAATACACAAAACAATTCACAACCACAGAAATTTTAGAAAATAAGTATTAGTTGCTAAGAGAAGAAACCGGTAATCGTAAAAATAATCATTCTAATAGCAGAAATAAACATAAAATACTAAACATTTACACTTTCTTTCACTGCTTCAACTTATGCACCGTTCATCACTGCCTCTTGATCTGGTGCTTTTTCACCAACTCCTTAAATTTACCAACATCAGAAGGCAAAGGGCTGAAAATGCCCCCTGGCAAACTGTTCCATTCTACTTCCCCCCTCCCAATGAACGAATATTTGCCCCAGTTTCTTTTCCACTGACTTAATTTCATTTTACAACAATGACTGTATCTGCCCATATATGAACTTTCCTTTCCCAATCTCTCATGAATATCTTCCCATGCAATTTCCTCCTTGTAAGCTAAGAAAATACCCCCTAGTCTTGCTCTTGAACGTCTATCAGCCAGACTTTCCCATCCCAAATCCTGTATCATCCTACTCACACTACTCGTCTATTTGTGGTCCTCCATTACATACCTGGCGGCCTTCCTTTGCACTCCTTCCAATTCCTCTATTAAATACATTTGGTATGGATCCCACACTCCCCCAGCATCCAGCAGAGGACGGACTAGGGACATGTATGCCCTTTCCCTAATCTCTCTGCCAGCACCTTTAAACACTCGCATAACCATATTTAGTGACTTGTATGCTTTCTTTACTATTTCCCTTATGTGCTTACCCCAGTGAAAATTCTCACCCCCCACAGTTACACCTAAATACCTACATTCGTCCCCAAATACAACTTTATTTTCCCCCACTGAATATTCAAAAACAATATGATTCCTTTTGTTAACAAATCTCACTGCCTGACATTTCTTTGAATTTATCATCATATCACTTTTATCCGCCCAGCTTTGTATGTCCGTCAAGTCCCTCTGCAATATGCCGCAGTCATCCGGGTGATTTATCCTCCTGTATACTACTATATCATCAGCAAATAATCTTATCTGGGATGATATTTTAACTCCTATGTCGTTTATGTAAATGAGAAATAGTAAAGGACCCAATTTACTCCCCTGAGGTAACCCCCTCCCCACCCTAGACTGTTCTGACACTGACCCACCAACCCTTACCCTCTGACTTCTCCCCTCCAAAAAAGATCTCACCCATTGAACTACTCTCCTGTCCAATCCTATAGCCTCCATTTTCCTTAACAGAATACCATGATTGACCCTATCAAAAGCCTTTGATAGGTCAACTGCAATGCAGTCAACTTGACCTCTGTTATCCAAGGCCTCGCTGATATCCTGCTGAAAGCCTGCTAGCTGCGATTCACACGAAAATCCCTCTCTGAAACCATGCTGTTTATTTCCCAACCACCTACTACTCCCTAAGCATTCCCTTATGTATTCATTCATAATTCTCTCAAAAATTTTGCATATAATACATGTTAGACTGACAGGTCTGTAGCTGTCACTATCCCCCCTTCCCCCTCTCCCTTTATATACCGGAACTACCAGAGCCTGTTTCCAGTCCTCAGGCACTACCCCATTATTTAGACAAAAGTCAAACAGAAATCTTAAATAAGGCACAATGTTCCATCCCATAACTTTTAACAATTCCCCATTTATCCCATCTACCCCGGCTGATTTTCTTGACCCTAATCCCCGTATTGCATTATAGATATCCTTATTTACATAACTTAATTTCTTACCCTCCTCAATACCCTGCTCTCCTCCCTGATCCACATTTCCCTCCCCTGTAATTCCTACCATATACCTTATTAAATGCCTCAGCCTTCTCCCCATCTTCCACCAGCAGCGTTCCATCTTCTCCCTCGATATCAGGTATGCGGCCTTGAACCCCTCTTACTCTCCTGAAATAGACATACATATTCCTCCACCGTTCCTCCACTAGCCTACCCATAAAATGTTTCTTTGCTACTATCTTAGCCCTAACCAGTTCCCTCCTCAATCTATTTAATTCTATTCGTTGGCCTATCCCCTTCCTAATCTTATTGCTTTCTAATCTACATTTCTTCTTTAATCTTCTTACCTCCTTATTGTAATAAAGTGGATCAGTAGTCTCCCCTACTTTTTTAAATGGCACATGTAATTTTTCACAATCCAGAATTTTTGTTTTCAAACCAGCCCACAGTCTATCTACATCTAGTCCCCTCTCTATCCATTGATTGAAATTTTCAGCTAAGTAACTACCAATCTTTTCCTTATTAGCTTTGTAGTACTGTTTTACCACTCTTGCCTCCCTCTTGACCTGCCTCTCAATGCTCAACTTTCCCTCTACTACAACAGCCTTGTGGTTACATATCCCTTCAATTATCTCTGATTTGACCCAAATATCCTCAGGCTTTATCAAAAACACATCCAATAAGCTGTTCCCCCTAGTGCATCCCTCAATAACTTGAACAAAGCCCCCCTCCCATATGATTTTGTTGGCCAGCGATTGATAATGTTCTTGAGAGTCAGCCCTACCCTCCCAGTCCACTCCTGGCATATTAAAATCACCCCCTACAATTATATTTCTTCCTGCCCTGTCAGCCTCCATAGCATAATTTACTAAAGTTGTTCCTAAATTGACATCCCTTTCCCCCCTTCCTGTTCTATATACACCCAAAATGTCTACCATATCTTTAAAACCAACCCTAACCCCCAGAATCTCATTTTCCTCATCTGTAAAAACTAGGCGACACCTAAATATATCCTTAACTAATATAAAAACCCCACCCCCCGTGCTTCCCCTATCCCTCCTGTATATCCTATAACCCATAGGAAATACCTCTCCTTCCACAACATTATCCACTAGCCATGACTCAACCCCGATTATAACATCTGGATCATATATTTCCACCATGGTTCCAAATGTTATGCCTTTTCTGACTACACTACGACAGTTTACCAGAAGGCATCTCAATCCTCCTTCATATTCTTCACAAAATTGAGATTGCTTACCTCTTACATACCTTATCTGTTTTTTTGCAAGCTCTTTACTATTCGTTCAAAGAGTTGCCCTAATTTCACAGAGCCCCTTCTATTTAAATGTAGGCCATCCCACCCCAAGTCACAGTCTTGAACCCATACCCCTGAATTAACAAATATCGCCCCCTCTTCTCCACACACCCAGTCAAGTACCCCATTCACTCCATCAATATATCGTGGATCTACATCCCTTCTATGCAGTATGCCGCTTACAATGATGGGCGTATAAGGATATTTCCTCCTACATGTCCTGATCAGATTTTTCATGTCATTTCCAATTGTGTCTGGCATACCACTGCTTCTTGAGGCAAGATGGAGGCGAGTTGGTGATAAAATAATTGTGTATGATGGCTAGTATTTTGTTTGTTTTGAAAAATGAAGGATTGAATTACTCTTAGTGTGGAGTGTTGTTTTTGTGGGATGCCAGGCAAGGTAATGGAAGCTTGCCCTTCTTAATAAATGGTGGATTTTTGTGAAAGCAGGGTCCTGTTCTTTGTGTGATTCATTTTAAAGCAAGCATATTGTCTCACTACCCTGCGGAGACAAGTTATTATCATTTACAATGGCGCCCAAGGTTTGAGCAAGAATTTATGAATCACACAAGGACAGGAGTTAACTGTAGGCATATTTTTCAAAATTTAGATATTTAAATTAGGGATGGTTATGTTAAAGCCAGAATGCAATTCTGCTTTCTTGGTGGACAGTGTTGGTGGGCAGCAGGACCAAACGGGTTCTGATAGGCTATTTGTTATAGGGATGGGGGAAAACAGTAGTATCATGGGAGATTTATTAGGGCAGGGGGGAGATGAATTAAATGTGGGTTTAGGACGTCAGAGCACGGGTTCTGTAGGTAGTAGTAGTTCAGAGGTGAAGGATGGCGATACTTCTGTGGCAGAGAGTGGTGATGATCCAGTTTCAATGAGAGCCATGTTGGAGAAGCTGCTGTTTCGTAGCAACAGTTCCGAAGGGATGGAGCCGGATGGATGGTATGGCAAGCCAGATGAATAGTATGGAGGAGAGGATGAATAGCATGGAGGAGAGGATGACCAGCCGGATGGATGGTATGGAGGTGAGAATGTCTGAGAAGTTAGACAGTGTACAAGAGCAGGTGACTATCCTAGACAGCCGTGTTACTCGCCAGATTAGTTTTTTTTTTTTTTTTTTTTTTTTCGTGTGGTCTCGCCAGATTAGTGAAGTCAGAGTAGAAATAACTAATCTGGAAATTAAGCTAAGCAGTCGGATTGCTGCTCAGGAACAGAGGTTAAACTCTGAGTTAGACAAGTTAGATGCCAAGCAGGAGAAGTTGGCAGGGGAAATTTCTAGTCAGGCACTGGACACTAGCCAGAAATTTTCCAGAGCAGATAGGAAGTTGGAAGAGCAGAGAATGGAGATCATAGGCATCATGAAAGAGAGGTGGTAAGTCTTATAAATATTACAAGATGGTTGCCATCAATGTGCACTTAAATGATTCAAGGTATCTTTATATTCCCATCAATTCCGTTTTACACTCAGCTGAGAGATTTAAATTCTTGCATTCATTTAATGCATGCTTGATGAGTGTTAGGTGTTTGCCAAATGGCTTAACACTGTCAACATGAGCTGACCATCTTATTTTTGATAGGCCATGCAAGGAACAATCTATTTTATTGTCTCTGTGGACTTTTTGAAAATAATTTATACGTTTTTTGAACCATACCAAAAAATGCAATTGCATCTTCACAGCATTCAGCAACATTCACACCACACAAATTTAGACTGTGTGCACCACAGTTACTAAACGTGGCAAATGGATTTTTATCACTTATGCACTAACCATATTCGCTCCATTGTCATATCCCTGCCCACTGCAATCTTTTAAAGGGATTTTGTGCTTATCTAATTCTTCAGTTATTGCATTAGCAATGTCTCGTCCAGTTTAAAAAACATAAATTAAAAAGGAATACAAAAAAGAAAACACTAAGACAAAAATCACATACAGAAACAAATCACACATCATAGTCAGAAAGAACAGCAGAATCATCATCAGACCTGTCTGTGCCATTTTCATAAACATCGTCTTCATCATCATCATCATCAAGTCTTTCCCTTTCTTCTTCTTCTTCTTCTGGTCTGTCTCCTTCCATATCGTCTTCTTCTGCAGGTGCTTCTCCTGCATCAACCTTGGGTGCCTCTTTCTTCTGTTCCAGTTTCTTCTGCTTCTCCCTTTCCTTCTTGTGTTCCATGCTGCCCTCTGACGGCAGGGGACCTGGTCCACATTCATCACCACCACCTTCTGTCCTTCTTGGTCAGCAGTCACTTGCTGTTGCTTGGTCTCATTGGGCCGTATCCTGGTGCCAGGTCGAGGAAACTTGCGGTCGTCCACCGCAGGCAGCTTCATGCCTTGGGCCATGCGAGCCTGCGCATGCGCACGGTCAGCTTTGTGCTTGGGCGTCAGCCACTTGCCTTCCGCCTTCATTCTCTCCTTCTTCTCCTTTTCCTTCTTTTTCTTCATCTGCCTTATCTTGCTCAGCAATTCTTTTCTTCTCATCTTTTCTTTTCTCTTTGCCTTTATCCCTTTTATCTTCTCCTTTTTCTTCTTCTCAGCCTTCACTCTCTTATCTCGATCTGTCTGACATCTCTTCCTCTTCTTACTCCTTCTCTTTGCCTTCCATCTGGTCCATTTCTTCCTCTAACTTGCTCTCATGCGTATCCTCATCTTTCTCCTCCTACGCTTCTTCACGGTATGTTCTATCTCATCTTCCTCCTTGTCTTCAGTTTTATTCTCCTCCTCCATTTGACGTCCTCTTCTGTTACGTCGGCGGCGACCTCTGTGTCTACCCCCTCAACTGCTCTCTCTTCTTCGCCCGCTATGGTCTCTCCGATATATACCTCTACAACCTCGTCTTATCTTTTTCACTTCTTGATTATTTTTCATACGCCCCCTAGCATCAAGTACTTCATAGATCTTCTCCTCTTCCTCTACAGACACACTCACAGATTCTACTCTTTCAACTTTCTCTTCCACAATGCATATGACCTCCACTCTCTGTTCTTCCAACTTCCCTTTTTCTTCCTACTGCTCCTTCTTCTCCTCCGCAACCACACTCACAGGTTCTACCATCTCAACTTTCTCTTCTACGATGCATATGCTAGCCACCTGCTCTTTGACCTTGTCAAGCTTCTCAGACATTCTCGCCTCCATACTATCCATCCGGTTGCACATCCTCTCTTCCATGCTACTCATCTGACTTGCCTTACCATCCTTCTGGCTTGCCATACCATCCATCCGGCTAGTTATCCTCTCCTCCATCCCTTCGGAACTGTTGCTACGAAACAGCAGCTTCTCCAACATGGCTCTCATTAAAACTGGATCATCACCACTCTCTGCCACAGAAGTATCGCCATCCTTCACCTCTGAACTACTACTACCTACAGAACCCGTGCTCTGACATCCTAAACCCACATTTAATTCATCTCCCCCCTGCCCTAATAAATCTCCCATGATACTACGTTTTTCCCCCATCCCTATAACAAATTGCCTATCTGAACCCGTTTGGTCCTGCAGCCAGGCGCGGATTCAAGGGGGGGGGGGGTCACGGGGGTCATGACCCCCCCGCCCCCCCAAACGGAGACCAAATTTTTTTGCAAACTCAAAAAACGAAAATACAATAATCAGACAAATAAAACTTAACAAATTTTCACTGAAAAACAGTTTTTTTTTCTTTTCATTTTATACTATACTGAAAATATCTTTATTGCAATTAGGCCTATTATGTTCTGTTACAACTGTACATATTTACAACCTCATGCCTGTTATATAAAAACGATTATTTATATAACAAAATCAACTCGTCTATTTTGTTTAGCAAATCTTGTGATTACCGAATCGATGTCTATAGTGATGTCACGATGAATGTGCAGCAATGCACGGAAAGGAATTTGGGGCTTTTTTTTTTCGCACCAAAAAATTTTGCCGACGTCCGAACTGCAACCTTGGTTGGCAATTTAAGCTGTGACTTTCTCCCTTTGTCAGTACCAACTCGACTTGCTGAAACTGTAACGTACCTTGATACTTTTCTCGAAGCTCGATGTAAAATTCTCAAAACACGCCGTTGCAATTTGTACGAATATTTTTGGTGCTCTAAACGCATCAAATTTCTATCCATGTAGCTTGCAAAAGAATTGGTCTGGTTTTGTACGTTTGGTTATTTTGTGATTGCGTTGTTAGTGATACCATTTTTCCAAACAATTTTGATTCTGTGACCCCTCCCAAAGCCAAACTCTAGATCCGCGCCTGCCTGCTGCCCGCCAACAAAGCAGAATTGCATTCTGGCTTTAACATAGCCATCCCTAATTTAAATACCTAAATTTTGAAAAATATGCCTACAATTAACTCCTGTCCTTGTGTGATTCATAAATTCTTGCTCAAACATTGGGCGCCATTGTAAATGGTAATAACTTGTCTCCGCAGGGTAGTGAGGCAATATGCTTGCTTTAAAATGAATCACACAAAGAACAGGACACTGCTTTCACAAAAATCCACCATTTATTAAGAAGGGCAAGCTTCCATTACCTTGCCTGGCATCCCACAAAAACAACACTCCACACTAAGAGTAATTCAATCCTTCATTTTTCAAAACAAACAAAAAACTAGCCTTCATACACAATTATTTTATCACCAACTCGCCTCCATCTTGCCTCAAATCCACTACACAACAGCCCATCACCATGGTAACGTCCAAGTCAAGGAATCTTTCAAATATCTCCAAAGCCACCTGGTCCATCCACTGGCTCCCCACCAGCAAAGAATCTCAAGGCACAACTCGTAAGATTCTCTGTGGTGGTCTGCCAATATGTGGCCATGGCTGGCAACAAGATAAAAACAAAATAACCAAAAAAACTAACTGAAGAAACAAGGAGGAGCCTCTGTAACCCACAAATGATAGGTTACAATCTGGTTTAAAATTCTCTCAGCAATTGATATTTGCAAGAAAGTTCTACAAGCTCGTGATGCAACTCCTGATGTGGAGGTTGATGACATTCGCGAACTAATCCAGGAGCTGAAAAAACTGTGTGATAAATGGGATCAGTTATTATATGAAGCAAAACTAGTGGCCACTTCATTATCAAATGATCTTCCTGCAGAAACAGAACTTACTAAGATGAGAGTGAAAAAAAGGAAAACTTCCTTGGGCGAAAGAAAAGATCTTCTAGAATTTCGTGGGAGTGAAGGGGAAGCTAATGAAGAATGGGAGTTCAAAGTGAATGTGTTCTGTAGAGTAATTGATTCAGTTGTTTGTGGACTTGCGAATCGTTCTAGTGGAAAAGGTAAATGTCATATTTAGGTGTTTAAGGCAGTTTCCAAAAATTGAAGAACATGATCTTAAAAATATGGGTGCTATTTTGCATGAAAAGTATTTTGAAGATGTTAATAGAGAGATCAGTGATGGTCTGAAATGTTTAACCCTGCGTAAGTGTGGCGAAATATTGAACATGATTCGTGTGGACGGTCTCTAAGACCGGGTATTTTATTTTGTTTATTTATTAAATTGTAAGAATAGATCAGATTTCACACAAAATGTATTTATTCAAACTCACAGAAGGAAAACAGACTTGCAAGTAAAATTTGATACAAATATATCATGTGCTGGACAAAACGGAGGCAGACAGGTTTTTCTCCGGGTACTCCGGTTTTCCCTGTCACAATTTCATTCCAGCAACACTCTCCACTATCATTTCATTTCATCTGTCATTCATTTAATCATTGCCCCAGAGGAGTGCGTCAGGCTTCGGCAGCCGGCACAGTTCATATCCTCGCCGCTAGATGGGGGCTTCGTTCATTCCATTCCTGACCCGGTCGGAGACTGGAAGCAGGCTGTGGATTTTCATTTTCATATCATACCTATAGTTGTGTCAGTTTTGGAAATGTGGCACATAATAAATCTCGTATAAGCCCGAGGCTTATGAAGTAAGGTCGCCCGTAAACATTGCACATTTATTTTGAAAATGTATTCACAGTCTTTGCATAATACTTCTATGTGCCCTAGGCACATGAACTTATTGCACTATCTACAATACTATTTTGTTTTTCTGTTCTGCTTCCAAGTACACGTTTGACATTGTCCAAAGAGACGTACATGCCAATCATCTTGTACCCTTTCAAGCTTGCAGACGACAGCAATCCTCTCACGCAGGAGGTGGCTTTGTAAAATGCTCATTCCCAACCCTGTGATAAATTTTCGCCGTACTATATTCTGGGTTGGTGCGTTCTGACTTATAATAACTTGACTGTTTATGCCAGAAATGTTTATCAGAGAATAAAATACCACCATGATATGCCAACGTCTTGTATTTCTGGCCACATCATAATTTGCAGAGAGCTGGTCTACGACATCGACACCGCCTTTAGTTTTATTGTAGTCCAAAATCATATCTGATTTCTCTGTTTCTTCATCGACAAAGTCATCATCGTGCATCAATAAAATTAGTAACACATTCTTTCGTTTGTTAGGAATATATGACAGACGAGTACAATCTTCACGAAATCCAAAGATGTTGGATGGGGTAGGCATGGACTGTCCTTGAGTGAATTGAGGTGGAAGCTGGCGCTTGATTTTTCAAATGGTGCCTAGCAACATTAGTTTGTACTGACTGGTCAAGATTTCACAGAGCTCAACGCTGGTGAACCAGTTGTCCGCTCTAACGTTCCTTCTCGCCCCGGAAATGGCTGTATTAGTCTCTCCATTGCATTCTTCGGGCTGTTACAGCATACTTCCATTTTTTAAGTATAAAATACCTTTGCATCACACAAGGCATATATACCTTGATGCCGTATTTGTTAGGTTTCGAAGGTCTGTACTTCCGGAAAGCAGCCTTTCCCCTGAAACCTAATAGCATTTCATCAATTGTAACAAACTGACTCAAGCTGAAATATTGTACACACATGCGAACAAATTTGAACAGATCACGAATTGGAGCCAATCTATCTGACAGTAGCCTCTGCTGCCTGGTCTCGATATTGTCAAAACGTATATGGCTGAGTAGGAAAGAGAAACGTTCCTAAGACATAACTAGCCGAAAGATTTCTGGGTAGTTTCCATCTGTGAAGAACAGTTCTTCTAAATTTAACATATTGGACTTCTTTACTCCACTCAAAATGAGAAGGCCCAAGAGAGCTTCCATGTCATTACAGTCGACCTCACAAACGTGATATTCTTGATTATATTTTCTTTTGCGTGAGTGGTAATATGTTGGTTTGTAAATTTTACAATAATTTCAATTATCTCTCGATCAAAGAAATGTCTCCAAACCTCGAGAGGATAGGTCTTTCCTCTAACTGATCCTCTGACACCTGGAAGGTGCGTTATAATATTCTTCTGACGTGTTCTAATATTTTTGGGAGGGGGATAAATTTTCCGCTTCGTCTCATCCCTACCATAATAAAAGTAAGAGTCTTCACCTCCGTGATAATAATGCCGTCGCAAGGATTCTGCATCCTCATCAGGTTTCAAATCTCGTTCATTTTCCGAATTCTCTTCTCGAACTTCCAGCATGTCCTCTTCGTCATCTTCTGAAGAAGAATCATCATGTTTCCGGTTCAGAATCAGTGGAAACAGTTTCAAGTAGACTTTGCAATCGTTTTTGTTCTGTTTCATAGCCCATTTTACCTAAAATATAGTAAAATATAGGCTTGAACAAATAGTTCGATAACTCTTCAATATGAAAGCAAAAATCATCTCAAGAAATAAGCAATAATAAAAATACACTAATTACCTCATAACTACACTGAACGTAACGCAAAAAGTGTTGCTGGTCTCAGGAACCGTGTCGTAGTGAGTTGTCACAATGGTCAATTTCCCATGACTGGCAATATTAGTTGCACGTGCGGGGTCGCAACACAGGAAGGTACAACAAAGTATAGCTTCTTAGCCTCAACAGTCAGAAATTTAAATAGCATTGTTGTGAGGCCCGGAACAAGAGACCGTGCCACACATACGCAGGGTTAAAATCAATTCAAGCATCTAATTTAAGGACAGGTCCATTGAAACCGCTGAAACTTTTAAACTACGGTATCCTAGAGAACTAGAACTGGACAGTTTAAATTTCCAAATATTTGTATAGCGATTCGTATGTTCTGTACAATTCCTGTGACAGTTGCTGGTGCTGAAAGATAGTTCAGCAAGCTGAAAGAAGTAAGAAATGTTTTCAGATCAACAATGTTCCAGGAAAGACTGAGTAATCTTAGCTTTCTTTCCCTGGAGAGCGATCTTGCTAGGTCTTTAAATTATGATGTAATTGATCACTTTGCATCAATGAAGTCAAGAAAAGTTATTTGTTGACATTGATCTATAAGTTAGAAGTTATAATTGTTTACAAACAATGTGCTATAAATTGTATCGTTGAATCTGCTATCAAACTAATGCGGAGTTTTAAATGCTACTTATTTTTCATTACAGTACGTACTGGTAATTAACGTGAAGACGTAGAGTATTGCAAAATATTTCCCTATGCATGCATGGAGGAAAGAAAGGAAGGAGATGCCTTCGCTGCGCTGCCTTCGCTGCGCTGCCTAGCGCAAGCTGCTGAAGCCAAACGGCTCGCCCACTTTGGTTGCAAGAAAATGGCTGTCCCTATGCTTAAAGCCGTAAACCACTCCAACTAGTAATGGATTTTAGTGACATAAAACTGAAATGACAAGTCAAGATTTTTTCTTGGATAGGCAGAATACACTCTGTACATCACGGTACTTGGCACAAATAAGCTGCATTATCGTTTTAAAAGCCAATTTAAATATAAATATGAGAGCACCTTTGCGAGGCTAGTTTTGTAAGGAAGACGCGGCAAAACGTAATAATACGCTGAAACACTGATTAAATTGAATACAGGTGTCTGAAGATGTGAGTTATACCAAAGAAGGAACATCTTGGGAATTAATGATGTCGAACTAATTACAGTAGGCTATTTACACCAAATTGAGTTTTATGTTCTTATTGGTGTTCAGGCATTCATCAGTTTTTAGGTCTAATTTCGAGTACGGCCACTTTCACTCATTGGTCGTACACATTTTGATATTCAAGAATACGAACCTCAAAATTAATAAACAGAACAATTAAAAAAGGAGGCATATTTGCACAAAAATACGGTATAGCCTATACGTTTCGGTACCGGTACCGTACCGTACGGTATTTTCTTTGTGGGGGGTAGAAACTTGACGATTAGCCTCGAATTGATTAATTACGTAGGCCTACCGTTATTATTGACCGACAGCTGTTTGATAATTTGGGATTTGCAGAGGAATGATTTTTATTTTCTTGGTATATAGGGTAGGCCTACACATGCTGAGATTAGAATTGAAGAGTTGTTTTTTTTAATAACTTATCGCTACTGTTATTCGTTTCCCAAGTTGCATAACCGGAGCGCGATAAAATCCAGGGCTAAAATAAGGTTTTGCCATGCACAATGCCTCATGCAAGTCACAGAACACCGAATACGAGTTAAGGTTACGCCCACTTTCAGTGGCGGACTGGCCCGGGCGGGCGCTCGGGGATCCCCAAGTGGGCCCTCGTTGGGTCGGGGGCCCTTGGGCCCCCGGCCTACCGAAAATTTGTATTGAGCCGCAGCACTACCTTTCGGGATTTTGTGTGGGCCGTAATGATAGCCGCAACTTAAAGAGTCCTTGGGCCACTGGTTGAAGCAAAAAAAAAAAAAAAAACACACCACCTCCCTATTGAAATAAAATGAGTCGATCGAGGTCTTTAATCGAATTAGTGTTGTTTTAATTTATTTTGGTCCTTTCATTTTTAAAACAAACTTTTGGCTTTCTAGGGGCCCCTTTCATCTAAGGGCCCCTTTCAGCTAAGGGCCCCTTTAAGCTAAGGGCCCCTTTCAGCTCATGGCCCCTTTCAGCTAAGGGCCCTTTTTAGCTAAGGGCCCCTTTCAGCTCGGGGCCCCTTTATGTTGTCTCAGACTAAGACCCATGCCCTCTCATATTGAAACGCATTCTGTTACATTGAGACGCCAGCGTTTGGATGCTTCTGAGGAGATGGCCAACGTCTCAATTTGATTTAAAAAAAATGGATGTCCCCTACGCCGCTCCAAGTGGCTCTTTTGTTTCCTGTTCTGTTTTATTAAGACAGAACAATCACTACTCAAAAAAAAATGCAAAAGCTAATGTTCCGGAAACACCCGCCTGAGTAGTCGCATCGCCTGCCAGGACGGTGCACTGTGGTCTGGGGGGGGGGGGGGGGGGGGGGGGGGAATTGGGCGTTTGCGAAAGTGTTAATTTTAAATAAATATCGATCTTTTTTGTTTCATAAAGGTCCAAAGCTTCATGTGATGACAAAAATTTTGAAACAAAATCATTATTTGATGGCAGAATGAGCGTTCAAAGTCGACTATTTTTCTACAAAAAAAAAAAAGCCTCTGCTAACAGCTAGGGTTCGCGTATTTTCAATTTTTCGTGGGTTAACGTTACTAAACCCCTATAACCATGTACATATTTGGAAAGGTCATAATTTTTCCAAAATTATGGTTCTATTACACATAGATATAGCACTCAATATAATTGTTTTAACTGTACGTAAACTAGACAAAAAAAAAATCCGTAAGTATAAGGCGAGATATCAACCTTGCACCAACGAGTACCAAGGTGCGACGAACACCTTTACAATCCTTAATATATATATAGAATATCATTGAACTTGTCAAAGTCTGCGCATGTCTGCGCAAAAACGAACGCCGAGCGATTAAAATATGCTTCGACATTGTTTTTCCATGCACAGCGCCGACCGAAAGCCGTTAAGAGTTGTACAGTAGGCCCAAACGTTTGATTTTGCGAAGGAACCCATTTTGTTTTCGCAACTTTTCAATATTTCCCTTTTGTGCTGTACTGAGATATTATATAACAAATTAAAGCTTGGAATCTGCACAATCTTTCTGTAGCGATGGATTTTTGTTTCCGTAAACTTCGTCAGCGACTTTATGCGATCGTAGCGGACATGAAAAAACTTGCAAAAGTGATGGAGGAAAAAAGGAGCGACGAACACTTTGAGTCGCTGTATGAGAAGAGCAAAAATTTTGCTGCCCTTTTAAACCAGAGATTGAATTTACATGATCAAGATGTGGCTGGTGTCCCAGAGGATTTTCATTTGCAGGAGGACTTTAAACCAAAGAAAATGAAAAGAACCAAAAAAAAATGGCTGGTGAACAAGCTGATGACGAAAGACCAAAAAATCCAAAAGATGTGTACAGGATTGAGACGTACTTGAATATTCTCGATGTAGCTAAGTCTAGCTTAGATCGTAGATGTATTGCTAATGCGGATCTTCTCAAAGATTGTGCTTGCTTAGATCCTAAAAATTTTAATGATGTTATCACAAACGGGTTGCCTGAAAACGCGTTAAGGGAAGTTGCAAAATTAGCAAAGGTAGATTTTTTTTTTAGCGTTTGGCTTCTAGTGCCGGGAGTGTCCGAGGACATGTTCGGCTCGCCAGTTTTGTAGCTGCTTCGAGACGGACACCCAATGGGTGAGCTACAAGTACCGTTGGGGAGGAAAGTTGGAAGGGAGGGTCGAGGAGTTGGAAGGTAGCGGCTGTGGCCTATAGTTAGGGACCAACCCCGGCATTTGCCTGGAAGGAAGATGGGAAACCACAGAAGACCATCTTCAAGGTTGCCGGCGGGGGGATTCGAACCTCCTCGCCTCCGGGATGTGAGCGACTGCCAACAGTCATGCCGCAACGACCTCGGCTAACTCACCCGGTAGCTAAGGTAGATAAAGGTACACTATCCAAAGAATTAAAAACTTTTGCGGCGCAGTACTCTTCCTTAACCAAAGATTTAAATGAAACATTTGAGCCTAGCAAAGATTATGTTCCCCTTGAAACTGACTTACTTGTTGATGTTGATGAAGAAAAGGAAAAAAGGAAGGAAGATTGTAGTTTTACGTGACCGTGAATCCTGTGATTATGAGCCACGGGACCTCCTTTTTACGTGGAATCCGAACCACAGGACATGGCATTTCACATCGAAAATCTCACATGCAGTGACCGGGATACGAACCCGGACCGCCTTGGTGAGAGGCATACAGCTAGACCGCTGAGCCACCACGCCCCCCCCTGTTGATGAAGAATCTGACGAGATCAAAGAAAGTTATCCTACATGTAAAAGATGTCTAAAGTGTGCGTTTAATATCGTCCGGGATATTGTCCAGCAATCAGGACTGTTTCCAAATCTGTATTGCGTCTATCAATTCGTTATGACACTATCTTGCACGCAAATAACTTGTGAGAGGGTGTTCTCAAAACTCAAGATTGTGAAAACTAAGTTAAGGTCCACGATTTCGCAAGAGATATTTGAACCTCTGTTTTTGATGAACGTCGAGTACGACCTGGTGGCGTCGATTGACAAAGACAAAATTATAGATAGTGTTGCTAGAACATCCTCTGAACTTTCGCGATTGTTGCTGTGATTTTATTGTTCAAGCTCTGTAATTAGCTACTAAGCTGTTTTCTGCTTCAATTGTTTATGTTTATTGTATTTGTGTTCAATAATTAAAATTAAACGAAAAATCAGGAATTATTTTTTTTCCTATTTTCCCTACATTTCCCACTACGGGGAGGGGGAGGGGGGGGCCTTCTGTAAGAACTCCCGAGTGGGCCCTCGAGAGCCAGTCCGCCACTGCCCACTTTGGTTGCAGCGCTTGGCTTCACTCATACGAGCTCAGGGCATCTCCTCTTATTCTTTCCTCCTTGTATGCATGTTAACTGTATTAAAATCACTCAAAAATCCCAAAACGTTTTGTGCACTTTAAAAACAATATTTCATAAAATAAATTCTAAAATGTTTTCTATGAAATAAGATTTGTATGTATTTTAAATTATGACTGTGCATCGGGTGCTTTTCTCAAAATGGCTGGTGGTGGATAGTAATAAGTAAAAGTATTTCAAGGGGGGGCCGAGCAAAACATTACATAGGGGCCCTTAAATCCTCTCGGCGGCCCTGGCACCGACTTCTATAAAATATTGAGAGGGCCACTCAACTTCCTTCCGAAACTTGGAAATCCAAGAATCCTCGGCATGAATTACAATGTTAACCTGGGAGAGGTCACAATGACTCGTCGGAAATGAGAGGTTGCGCTGGGTCTGTTAGACCAGGCTGTTTCAAATGTCGCATTACTTTACTGTGATGATTATTTCCTAGTTTTGTACTTATTTTTTATGATTTTTGTTTGTTTTGGGATTCATTTTATTCTTACCACAATATTGTTCATCCACAGATTCCTCAGAGTCTGTGTTGTGTGCACTACAAGCCAAGTTGTCCTCTGCACTTTCAGCATGATCTTCTTTAAACTCCCCTGCTCCCTGTTGTTCTACGTCAAACAGTTCCCTTCGTACTCTGTCTTCTTGCACTGTGTGTACTTCGTTTCTCTTCCGTTCTTCTTTCCCCACACTCTCTAAGAGCATCCTAATTCTATCATTTTCGGTGTCCATCATAAAATGCAAAACTCAACAGGTCGTGTGTGGTGGAAAAGACCAGGTCTGGTATAATTGGTGAATAGTTCAACTTACCACGCAAAATTGGACTGGCGGACAGCAGGAAACTGTTGCTGATACTCTCTGCGACAATTAGATGAAGTATGGTGGTGGAGGCGTGCAGCAAACAACAATGGTGACGTGAACAATACGAACCTGGTCTAAAAGACCGCAACGCTACCTCTCCCGGGTTAAACATTTTATACGATAACAATCATAATGAAAATTAAATTTTTGTTAATGATTTAGGATTAAATTATAATCATCATCATCACCTTCTACAGTTTTCAGCCCCTGGCTGGATCTACTTGGACCATAAGCCTCTCCATCATTTTCTATCCTCCCACCACCTTTCACTCCTCACTCTGACCCACTCCTCTCCTCTTTTCTGCACTCCTTCCTTCACACCCACAATCCACCTATCTCTTGGCCTTCCTCTTGGTCTCTCGCCCTCCATTTTCATCTCATGCATCCTCCTTGGTATCCTACCCTCTTGCATTCTCCTAACTCATTCTTGACTTCTCTATAATCTATCGTAAGGGATTTTCTTCCACAATCTCTCTCACTCTCTCATTTCTTACCGTATCCCTTCTTGTTATTCCTAATCTGCTTCTCTGAAATTTCATTTCACAAGCCTGGTTCCTGCTCACCTGTCTCTTCTTCATAATCCACGTTTCTGATGCGTAGGTGAGTATTGGGACATAATACGTTTTATACAATACCCGTTTGCTCTTCTGGGGTACGTCCCTGCTCCATACCAGACCTCTCACACTCTGCAGGAATCCATGGGCTTGGCTTATAATAAATTTTTTAAAGTCTGAATTTGCAGAAAAGTGAAATCAGTTGGCTAATGACTCCATTGCATCACACACCCATATGTAGAATAGTGCTAAGCAGTGATGAAATAAGAATTCAGTGGTTCACCAGTTACATCAATTATTCCGCCCTCCCTTAAACGTTTAGAATTAATTACCTTATACAGATGATGAATGACATGACTCATGATTCGAATACAGATTAATAAGTTTTGAGGAGCAGGATTGTGCAATACTCAGGAATTAGTAAAATAGGTAAACCTATAGTACTACTGCTAGAGTGAAAATATTAATGTTGATCATTACATGTGCTTTTAATTACCCTTGAATTAAATAAATGCTTAATAATTTAAACTTTGAAAATAAAGAATGTTAAGACTGATGAGTATTACCTTACTGTTTTGTGTCAAAGGTGTTGCGCCTCAGCTCGTTCCTGCTAATAAACTCATGTGCCACTGAATTAAGATCTGAGTTCAAGGCTTCTTCGCAATGACAATGGATCACAGAAACAGCATTTAGGTGATCCTGCCTCATCACCGACTGAAGATATGTTTTTAATCTTTGCAAACCAGTACATGTTGATACAGGAACAATCTACACAATCTTCACAAATTTGACAAGTTCAGATAAGGTATCTTGCAGATGTCTCTCCTTTTTAAGGTATTCTAGTAGATAAGAAAAATAATTAATTTTGCCCACTCCATTTCCCTGTAGAATTTCAAAGAACATACTGTACTTCAACGGAGAAGCAAGCGGTCCTTATCAATTTTCGACTCATACACAAAATGTCATCACTATAGTTGTCATAGCCTAGGAGAAACTACCTATACTCTATTTTCTGCAAGAGTTCATGTGCATTTATATCAAAACGTGATGCCTGGCAGCTGAGAGTTACGTCCATTACCTCGCAATAAAGTCACCTATGGTTTGGAACTTATATGGGAACACCTGAACACCAACCTGCAACAAATAGAGAAAGTAAAAGCTGCATACCTTAAGAGGACTCTGGGGCTATCGAAATATTCATGGTCCTGATTAGTATAATTATGTATTGACAAGAGAACCTTTTATGATTGAGGAGCTTCGTTTCAAGATGCAGTTACCATTCACAACCAGCTACGGAAGACTACTAACGGAACTCCAACAAAAGAGACGTGACATACGGCCAGATTTCTTCTCGACAGATGCCATGATGTCCAAAGAATTGATCAGGGCCAACTACGAATTGCGACATATAGTAACACGGATGGCCATGCAAGGCTTCCATTTTAAAATCTGCAAGACAAAGACTCACAATGACCCCAGCCATGACTGTGTATGTGAACGGTGTGACCGCCTATGCAATAGATACCATGTAATTAGGTGCCAACAGAGGAATCTCCATTACGCAGTTTTGCAAATACGTGTAGTTTGTTTAATGAACCATCTTCTTCTTCTTCTTCTTCTTCACGAATGGGTCGCTTAGGACCACGCGAAATCAACACTTTCTAGCCTTCCTGTTGGCCCAGAATTCCTTCATTCGCAACGAGTGGGTCTGTTTCTGTTGCTCTGACCATCGATGTTGTGTAGTCTTCTTCTCTTCCTCCTCGAAACCCCCCTCTGAGTGATTTTCCTGATTTCCTTCCGATCATGTATGTTTGGTGATCCTAATTCCTTTAAGTCTCTCTCTGTAAATTTATACCAATTCGGTCTAGTAGCCTTGTTCTTTAAGAAAGTATGTATTTTGTGTGTCAGTCTGTTCGGGTTCATTCTTTCTATGTGTCCCATTAATTGGATTCTTCGCATTCGCATTGTGTCTGTGATTTTGGAAACTTTTTTGTATATTTCTGTATTAGGCTTTGGATAATGTACAGCATCCTTTGTTCTCGGTCCAAGTATTTTTCTCATTAGTTTACGTTCTTTCACTTCTATTTGGTGTTTTAGTGTTTTGTGTTGGAGATTGAGTGTCTCTGAAGCATAGAGAGCTTCAGGTTTGATTACAGTTGTATAGTGGCGAATTTTGCAGTTCCAGGAGAGACTCTTTTTGTTATAAATATTTTTTTGTTGATTGAAAAGCAGTTTCAATTTTCTGAAGCCTCGATTCAATTGCTTTCCTTTCGTTACAGTTTGCTGTAATCCATTCACATAAATATTTAAATTAGTTTACTCGAAAGATTTTGTTGTTGCTAATTTGAAGTTCATTTGATGTGGTTTTCATGTCAGTCATAAATTTTGTTTTTTTAAACGAGATTTGTAATCTAATTTTCGCCGCTTGTTCTTGTAGTAGTTCAATTTGCTTTTGCGCGTCAGAGATAATTATCTTGGGCAATTAGTGCCATGTCATCAGCAAATGCTAAACAGTCTAATTCTATGCCTTTCAGTTTTGGCCCCAGTCGGTGTGTTGGTGCTTTTCTCCATTCCCGTACAACTTTCTCAAGAGCACAATTGAAGAGCAACGGGGACAGTCCATCGCCTTGTTGTACTCCTGTTTCTATTTGAAAGTCTGTGCTCAGTTCTCCCATAAATTTCACCTTGGATTTGATCTCCGTGAGTGTTTCTTTGATAATGTTTGCCGTCTTGTGATCAATCTAGTATCTATTGTATGTTATTGATGTAAAATTTTCTGTTCTGTTCTCTGTATGGTCATTGGCTGCTCTAATAAAATTATTTAATAAAGTTTGGTGTTTGTCACGAATATCTGAAAATTGGTGCATGGTAGGGTCACTAGATTGATCATATCTTCGAGACACTTTTCTTTCAGTGGCATATCCAGGGGGGAGGGGCTGCCCTCCCCCCCCCTAAAATAAATCCAGATATCGGGGTGGGCATGAGCCTTTATATTTTCCAACGGCTCAAACAAATTTAGAACCTACAACGAAATGTCAAATACCGTACAGTAAATGCAATGACAAAGAATGTACATGGCCAGACATTATTTTCCGTGCCTGCACTGCTTGAAAGAGCTGAAATAACAGGGTAGCAATTAGGATTGTGACGTGAGGGGATTTTCCAAGTAGGCCTACAGTACGGGCCTCAGTACTGGTGATACAACCAGGTGATTGAGACAAAAGTCTGCCAAGAGATTACGATTGCCAATTAGCAAATGACCTCTCTGCATGGGGCCAGTTATAGCTTGTCTGCTTACACTCTCTTCTTAGCTCTTAATTACCATTTCCTAGAAATAGCAGTGTTCAATAATGGCTACAATACTGACGCTGCGTGGTTGATTGTCGCCATTGCCAGGATTTACGGTGGTTTTGTGTCTATGCGAGAGGCGATATACTACAGTCTGTTAGTGGTAGTGTTGGAAGAGTCGCAAGTTCTTTGCTAGTTGCTCTTTTCTTTTTGTCACATTAGCGAGTGTTTAAAAATGGATCAATTTGTCATAAAGAAGCCAAAACTGGATAAATCTTTGGTAAGTTAATGCAAGTTTTTATTGTCATGTGTAGCAAACTGAGGCCCGTATTTCATTATATAGGTAGAGCTTTTACGAATAGTTTTCTCTGCACGAGAAAGACGCATCGCTCACTGATAGAATGTAAAGTTATTTGATTTGTTTTAAAAGGTTCGTATTAAATTATTATTATTTAAAGTGTATTAGAGCCTCCGTGGCTTAGGCGGCAGCACGCCGGCCTCTCACCGCTGGGTCCGTGGTTCAAATCCCGGTCACTCCATGTGAGATTTGTACCGGACAAAGCGGAGGCAGACAGGTTTTTCTCCGGGTGCTCTGGTTTTCCCGGTCACAATTTCATTCCAGCAACACTCTCCACTATCATTTCATTTCATCTGTCATTCATTTAATCATTGCTCCAGGGGAGTGCGGCATGCTTCGGCAGCCGGCACAGATTATATCCTCGCCGCTAGATGGGGGGCTTCCTTCATTCCATTCCCTGACCCGGGCGGTCGACTGCGGGTCGACTGGAAGCAGGCTGTGGAATTTCATTTAAAGTTTATTACAGTTTCCTCTGAATAATAATAATAAACAAGAATGAGGTCCACAGCGACCGTTAGGCTTACCTTAAAACAGCGCTGTTTAAATTAGACTAACAATAATAGACCTAAAAGGGTTGCAACATACCTTCTTTATGGGTGTATTCTCTGTTCTAAAGAGCTGCAATATCTAGCAGACAATGATTCGCGACTGTTCTTTCAAGCCAAAAAAGCGATTTATGGCCCCTCCACGTTTGGTAGAAATCCACTTTGGTCCAGTGACAAAAGTACACTTCTAAAGGATCAATACTCCATCATGAATAGGTAGAAGGAGCATTTTGAAGACCTCTTGAACCAGGACTCAGTTATTGATGAGCAGGTGTATGATATATTAGAATAAGTACCCATCAAGGAAGAACTCGGTACCCTGCCAACACTAGATGAGGTTCAGTGTGCTGTTAATCAAGCAAAGCGACACAAAGCCACTGGATGTGATGGAATACCAGCGGAAGCTCTTAAAGAAGGAGGTGAGGAACTCATAAGCCACATACATGATCTTATCATTAAAATTTGGAGAACTGAAAAAATGCCTGCTGATTTCAGAGATAGTCTGATAGTTCCCATATTTAAGAAAGGTGATCGTGTAGACTGCAACAACTATTGTGGTATATCATTGTTATCATGCCTTGGAAAGCTTATTGCTCATATTTTGGCGAATCGTATTCTATCCCTGGTGGAGAAAATACTCCCAGAGAGCCAATGTGGTTTCAGGCCTTCTAGAGGAACTGCAGATATGATATTCACTGTTCGTCAGCTTCAGGAGATATGTAGAGAACAAAATAGACCTCTTTATATTGCCTTTATAGACCTCAGTAAGGCATTTGACTCGGTAAACCGTGAAGCCTTGTGGAAGATTTTAGCATTGTATGGTTTTCCACTGAAATTTATTACCATCTTAAGACTACTCTACACTGATATGAAGGCAAATGTCATTGGTAACGACTCTATTGGAGAACCATTTCATATAAATACCGGCGTTAAACAAGGCTGTGTGATTGCTCCTACATTGTTTTCTCTGTACGTTGCCACTGTCATGCAGTTAGTTAAAGATGATCTTCCTACAGGCATACAGATAACTTACAGGATGGATGGGAAGATCTTTAATTTGAGCCGTCTAGAGGCAAGGACTCGAACATCTCCTGCTGCATTGGTTGAGTTACAGTACGCTGATGATAATGCAGTAGTAGCTCAATCTGAGGACGAACTTAGGAAAATCCTGAATGCTTTTTCTTCAGCATACAAAAAGATTGGGCTGAAACTTAACACCAGTAAAACCCAAGTCCTCTACCAACCAGCCCCTGGACAAGGACAAAGAAAAATTAATGTCACCATCAATGGAGAGAAGCTTCAAGAAGTTAACACCTTTCCTTATCTTGGCAGCATCCTGTCATCAAGTGCAAATATAGATTCCGAAATCCAACACAGGATTAACCGTGCTGGGGCATCCTTTGCAAGATTAAGGTCTAGAGTTTTTGACAACCATGATATCAATGCTGCAACGAAGATCCTTGTGTACAACTCAGTTGTAGTTCCCACCTTACTTTACGGATCTGAATCCTGGACATGCTACAGACTTCATTTTAAAAAGCTGGAGAAATATCACCAGCGATGTTTGAGGAGAATTCTTCGTGTGCCATGGCAAGACAAACACAAGCATTCTTGAAGAAGCACAGACTACCAGTGTTGAAGCCATGCTTATAAAACATCAGCTGCGATGGACAGGACACGTAATCCGCATGCCCAATAATCGCATTCCCAAGCAAGTGTTTTGCTCTGAACTAACTGAGGGCAAGCGCTGTGTGGGAGGTCCGAGGAAGCGATTCAAAGACGTACTAAAGGCTAATATGCAAATGTGCCATATTGATATCAACAACTGGGAGACCTTAGCTCTTGATCGCTCATCCTGGAGATCAATTGTTCATCGTGGTGCGATACTTTTTTAAGAAAACCGCCGACGTATGATAGAAGATCGGAGGCAGCGCAGAAAGATCAGAGTGTTCATTAGAAGACAGGGAATGAATACGGATGTCTCACCTGCACCTGATACTACATGTCATCACTGCGGAAAACTGTGTGTCTCCCGCATTGGGCTTTTCAGTCACCTCCGGACTCATCGATGAAGAGTCATTCGGCATTGGAAGGCCAACCTAATCGAGATGAGTGTTTGCTATCATCATCATTCTCTGTTCTGCAACTATTGATGACATACGGTAATTCTTTATCATGTATTCTACCTGTTATTTACTCCTGATGGCTTTTTTTGGGGGGGAGGGACAGATTTATTCAATTGACTAAAATCATTTCTGGTAAATAAACTATTTAAAAAACACCAAGACAAAGTAGGCTACGGTATTAATGTAAAGAACATTTTGAACTGAGACGTGTGAATTTGCCATAATAGCAGTATTCTGATAACCGATAATCGAAAATCTGAGCGACAGAGACAAATGTAAATACTGATACAGCTGTGAGCTGCTTCAAAACAGAAAGCAACAAATGGCGGAATTCAGACAGTCATGAATAGACTGAAGAGTTTTGCCTAAGCTAAAAATGAACCCTAAAGAACTTCGTAACCACGCAGCCGAGAGACATGGCCAGATTAGAATGTTGCTGATGCCGACAACAATGATGCCGCCTTGCTTCAATTGCTTTTGCAACGACACCAGCTTTTATTTCTTCTTTGTACCCGCTTCGGATTAAACATCTCGGTATTAGCATTTCTGCCCCCACTGTCTTACCAACATTCCTCACCTTCTTTAGGCGCGCCCCACAGGCCCAGCGCCCTGGCACTTGACCCCATTTCCTTCCTCACTCTAGTTGCGGCCCTGCTTAAAACTGTAGGTGGTGTTGGGGTAGCGCGGCTGTCTCTCATCCGGAGGCTCTGGGTTCGATTCCCGGCTCCATCTGGGATTTTATAAACTGACTTGAGGACTGGAAGGGGTGCACTCAGCCTCGTGAGGGCAATTGAGTAGCTGCCTGATCAAAGAGGCAGCGGCCCGGTGACGAAAACCAAGATTAACGGCCGAGGGATCAGACGCGCAGACCCGGTTGCCCCATAATCTGCAAGCCAAATGGCTGAGCAGCGGTCGCTTGGTAGGCTTAGGCCCTTCAGGGCTGTAGTGCCAAGGGTTATTTTTTACTTTTATTTTCTTTAACTGTAGGTTTTATGACTTATAATCACAAGATCTGCAGTCACTTTAAGCACCAAGTTTGCTTCCTCGCTTTTTTCTAGTAATTTTGAACCAAAATCACATAGTTTATACTACAATAGTTCCAAGATTACACTAACAGTTCACTCTTGCATTGATTTAACTTATAATCAGAAAAATATATGAACTTCTGCAGTAATAGATGAGGACCTAATCCCCACCCAAACTAAAATCCTGGCTATGCTACTGTTTTCTTTTCTGTGGTAATTGTGGAGCATCCACATCCATTTCAGTTGTCTTCTGCATTGTCTCATTCCAGATTTCTAGAAAGTTCTCTCTTAGGGACTGAATTGTTGTTGGAAGCATAGAAATAATTTTAGTTGCTATTACAAAATGAAGGCCTTTCCTTGCAGAGCAGTATTTACAGCATTTATATCTTCAAAATTGCTTAACCAAAACACATAATGTGAAAAAGAAATCGAAGGATTACATCTGGTTCAAGAATCCATTTTCTTTATAACCTGTATCAGATTTATCATCCTTACAAACTGTGTGAAAAAATTCTTGCATCAATGGAATCTATAGCAAGAAATCTATCTTAGCACATCCTTTGTCTAGAACAAACCAGTGGATTTTGGGTGAAACAGTAAGAAACATAGAATAGCTATTAAGAGAATTGATCATCCCTTCTCCCGGCCAGAGAAAAGGATGAGTGGACTCACTCTACAATCTGTGTAAAATGAATGACAAATATCTTGCAACTCTTATGTGCCAGATTGAGACACATGCATTAGAACTGTGTTGTAACTTATTCATATCAGGAAATATGCAGAAATGGTCTAGTAGTTAACAACTCTAGTTTGTGATTATCGCTTTAATATACAGTAGGCTAAACTCTCACTAATTCGGACTAATTGGGTTGAGGTCTACTCCAAATTATAGAAAGTCCGAATTGTAGAGTTTTTTTTCTAAAATATTGTACTGTACAGTACATGCGTTTATATACCTGAATGAATAGTAACATATTGCACTAGACACAAAGAACTTTTATTTAGACCATAAAACGAAAAGGCAAGCGAAATTCACGAAATGACCATAGCCAACTGTCCTCCGGGATGGATCGCCAACATTAAAATATTGTGGATATAACACATGAATAGTTAACTGAAGCTATAATTAGGAATATAATCAGTGCTTTTTTTTTCTAATAAATATTTAAGGGGTACTCTCAGTTGTAGTCGACAAAACATCACGATCTTGCAATGTTTGGCAATTTGCAAAGTTCGGTCATTGTGTTCGAATCATTAACTTTCTGCTTTTTCGAGCCTGGGTGGATGTTAAATAGTTAGTTATTTTCTTCATCCTTCAAAACTAACCACACGCACAAAATAACAACCTACCCTGCCTCCAAAAATAGCCTGCGTGCTTATAAGAACGGAGTGCCGAGTTGCCGACCAAAAGAAACTGATTTGATAGATTTAAATCGAGGATTAGTCGAAATCTCCTCCAGCTGTTCTGAACAGGGCGTTGAAGCCAGCTGATCGATGAACTTTCAAGTCGGAACGTATATTTGCTGGACTAGATACAAATGTACCAATATTTTTTCTTAAACAGTTTTCAAATGTTTAAGTGGTACGCGTTCCCCCGCGTTCCCCATGAAAAAAAAGCACTGAATTTAATATAGTACAATGTTCTAAATTGTGAAGACCCAATAGAATGATTAAGTTTCAAAGCACCGCAACAGGTGAACCCTCCGTCAACTCCACCGACATTACAGCAAGTTGAAGTGTATATTGAACAACTTAAAAACAATAAGGCATCAGGTAAGGATGGGATACTACCTGAAATGTGGAAACTCCATGGTAGAGTGGCAGCTGCAGCCCTCCATCAGGTTATAAATGATTGTTGGGCCAGTATCGCCGGCCCCGTGGTGTTGGGGTAGCGCGCCTGCCTCTCACCCGGAGGCCCCGGGTTCGATCCCCGGCTCCGTCAGGGATTTTAAACCTGACGTGAGGGTTGGAACGGGGTGCACTCAGCCTCGTGAGGACAATTGAGTAGCTGTCTGACAGTGAGACAGCGCCCCGATCACGAATACCAAGATTAACGGCCGAGGGAACCCGACGCGCTGATCACGCGTCACCCCAATATCTGCAGGCCAAATGGCTGGGCAGCGGTCGCTTGGTCGGCCTTAGCCCATCATGGGCTGGATAGTGCCAGGGGTTGGGCCAGTATCAAGCCGGATTTAGGAAGGGTAGATCTTGTCCAGAGCAAATTTTTAATCTTAAAACAATCCTTCGAATCAGAACGATACGTAATCTCAACACAGTGGTTACCTTTATTGATTTCCAAAAAGCTTATGATTCGATTGACCATCAGACGCTTTTCTTTACACTATTGGAATTAGGGATTGATGAAATTACTCGAAAGCTGATTGAACAAACACTCACTGATACATCCTGAAGAGTTAAGTTTTCGAATGAGATTTCAGACCCTTTCAGCATCAAAACTGGTGTGCGGCAAGGCGATGTGCTTTCGCCAATGCTCTTTAATTAGGTATTAAACAAGTTATGGGTGAATGGGAGACCATATTACGAGAGAAGAACATTGAAGAGATCCATTTGGGACAAGGCCGAGAGAGATTTGAATTGAAATGTCTTGCCTTTGCTGATGATATAGCGATGATTTCAGCGAACAAACTTGAAGCACAAATAATGATTGAAACTCTACATGCGATAACAATTAAAACTGGTCTTACCATTTCATATGAAAAAAAAAAAAACTAAATATATTGAATACAGACATAATAAAGAAAAGTATTTACCAACACAATGGGGAGCGTGATGGCGCAGTGGCTTAGCTGCTCGTCTTTCACCCGGATGACCAGGGTTCGAATCCCGGTGACAGCGGGGTGGAATTTTCACCTGAAAAATCACGTGGTGTCAGGAAGGGCATCCGACCTTAAATACCCGGCCAAAACCAAAATGAGCCTGGTTGGCTCCGGCGACCCCAATTAATTGGGAAAAAGCCGAAGAAAGATGATGATTTACCAACACAATATGGTCAGATTCAAAGAGTTGATAAATTTAAGTATTTGGGTGAATGGATCCAGTCAAATGGACTTGATAATACAGCGTGCAAGGAGAGATTGAAGAAGATGGAATTTGCCTATAAGCTTACTCACACCCGTTACAACAAACGATCGATATCGTTCCAAGCAAAAATTAAATACTATACAACAGTCATCAAGCCAGAGGTATTATATGGTTCAGAATGCTTAACATTTAATTTTAAAAAAAGGAAACCAAGTTGATCTAGAGGAAAAAGAAAGAAAAATACTTCGAAAAATATTGGGTCCCCAAAAGAATAAAGAAAATTGGAGGTTGAAGAGGAGAAATGAAGACCTTTACTGTCATATAGAAGAAATTACAGTTTCAATTAAAAAGAGAAGACTATAATTTTATGGACATCTTTACAGGATGAACAGTAATCGGCTCTCGAAGAAAATGTTTGATTACATCTCTCAATTAAAAAAACACTACAGGATGGCTGGAGGAGATACGATGGGAACTGCAACAACTGAAGATCACGGATGCTATCATCTCGGACAGGGAGGAATTTCGGCGACGGATCCATTCAGCAGATGTTAAATGTTTCAAAGTCCAACGACGGCCTACGAGGGTGATGTCAGTGGAACAACGGCAAACGATTAGCCGCCGAATGAAAAAGTTCTGGAAAGAAAAGGAAAAATAATATACCATTGTCTTAGATTCTAAGCGGTCTAGAATTGGCTAAATTCTGTGTGTATATATATATATATATATTGTGACCTTTATGCATCTCTGATAGCATAAAGTCTACATATTATTCCAACAAGATTTAATTCATGTCACAAAGCCGATGTGAGAATAGAAGTTGCTTGTGAAACTGGCTTGACAAAAGGATGGTTTGTACGTGACTTGAAGCAGCTTTCACTCAGCGCAGACAAAGGCAGTAGAAGAGAGAAAATCCACATCTGGACACCAAATGCGCCCAGACAACACGCGAAGGTCGTTCAAATACGCGGGTAAATGCGAAAACCTCAACGATCACCTACCAAATAAACCCCGCCCATTTGAAAGGAATTAGAGCAGTAATTAGAATACAGAAACAGGAATTATACCATCGTATAGGGGACTATCCCAGCCTCTCAGAGATATCGTCAAAATTTAAATTGGATCATTCTGTGATTTTTGCCAGAATTAAAATGAAATCAGGGGGTGGATTTGAAACGACCAATGGCAGCGAGAGACGCTAGATGCGACCAAATCCCGCCGAAATTAAGGGACAATGAAGCAAATTACGGAGCTCATTATATAAGGATCCAACGATCGGATTTTGGATAAAAAGGAGTCATTGAGACATTGGAAATGAGGACGTTCTAAGGAGCTAGTTTGCATATTCATGTGAGTAGGAAATATAAGGCGGTTCTGGCGCAGGGGCAAATGCGTAAGATGGCGGGCAATCAGCCCTATGTTATTCTTATGGAGAGGTCATTCAGAGCTGGCACAAGGGCTAATGCGCAAGATGGCCGCCATACTCTGAGACCGTGAATAATGTCACAGGGAGAGTTCGACCGTGTAGTCGCTAAATGGAATATTATTATTATTATTATTATTATTATTATTATTATGTAATTATTGATTAATCATGTACAATCAAGACCAGCCTTATATAATTTACTTTATGATTAAGTGGCAGAATTCTTGGATGTCACTGTGGAGTCCCCCGGTCTGAGTCCTGGCTTTGCCAAGAAATTTAATTTCTGGTCTGATAGTTGGAATGGGGTACACTCAGCCTTGTGAGGCAAAAACTAAGAAGAGTGGGGTTAATTCATACCTCAGCCATTTTGCCTAACCCAACTTCACCTAACCTAACCTAATCTAACCTTACCTAACCTAACATAACCTTAGTTCACCGAACCAAGCATTTCCTCACTTAACCTCACCTAACTTAACCTAACCTAACTTTACCTAACCTGACCTTTAAAGCTATGCCAAAGGCTAATCAACACACTCAAAGTATATAAGGTCACATGCAACTATTTTATTGCTAGTCTTATAGAGGGTCAGGTAAAGCTAACAATTGCACTGTGGCTACTGTGCAAGATGTTCGCTACACACAACCAGCTTAGGATTACAAAGTCAGTTAAGTTTTAAAAAGTAAAAGCTTTTATTCATTTTTTTTCTTTTCATTTTCATATTTCACACATTGCAATTTGTCAAATTCCAATTTACAGTATTTAAAATTTTAGTTTTCTGTTTTTTGAATTTTGTCAGTATGGAAATATGGATTTTTCAATTTTGTTGTTTACATGTTTTTGATTTAGTCCATGTCTAAAGTTCATATTTGCCAAACACGATTTTTTCATTACATATAACAAGGCTGTATACCTTATCCCAAAGCATATAGGTAATACATGGGATATACTATACTTCTGAGTATTTAGTTTAGCTAACTAAAGCAATTTCTCAAAATTACTAGAGGTTAACAGTTTGGATTAGGAGTGGTAGGTGGGTAGTAATTAAAAATTTCCAAGCAGTGTTCATACAATATTTTTTTATTCATTTTAAATATATTTACACTATTTACACATAATACATTTGTTATAATTACAGTTGTTTTATTTTGTTTTCTATTTTTATTTATGTTTGCGTATGATTACCATTTTTTCTTTTTGTGTTTTCTATGTTTAGTGCTATTGTTTTATTTCCTAAATTGTTTTATGTATTTGGTATATGTAGGCAGAGGATTTTGATATTCTTAACTTAATTCTTTAAGCATGGTCAATGATTGAGTAATGACCATAGGCATGAGTACCTATACCATTAGTATCGATTACTCTTTCATCGTCACCAGGACACAAAGCAATTTTGTTTAGTCTTATAGATGATATGTCATGTTGTTTAGAAGTGATAATGTTCATTGGTATTCTTTTTACATTGTTTTTCATGACACAATCCTTATAATCTTGAAAGCTTATACAATTTTTGCCAACACCTCTACTAATACCTTTAATATTTTTGATTTCTTTACCATTTATGTCTAAAGCATACATTTTAGCTCTAAGTCCAACAAATGCTTTAATAATTTGTCCACAAGCCTCGTCTTTAAATTTCCCCAACGTTTTCTTGTTTGATATAGAGTAACATATATGATTAGTAGGATAATCAGATGTGTCCAGGTGTTCTAGAAAATCCAACTTGTCTTGATATACATCTTGGGTGTTAACCAAATATATGAACGAATCAGTATCCATATACATGAGTTAAAGATTGTCCATGCCATAATAGGGTAGCAGGACATCATAGTGGTGGGAATACATGAGAGTTTTTGAAATATCCAGTATACACATTCCAATATATATAGGCTTATTGAATACAATGTTACGTTTAGCCATGTGGAAAGCAGCTAGGTTAGGACCATAAATTGTTCTGTCAATAAATGTCGGCTTTGCTATTAGCTTTTCAGCCTTTTTGCTGTCAGTCACAAGACGTATGTCTATTCTTTTACGAATATTTTCCATTGTTTTTCCAAAAATGGCATTGTTGAATAATTTGTATAGATTTTTCTCAAAATCATTTTTGGCTTGTTTTCGAAGGTTGTTATTAAAATCAACGTATGCCTTTAGCCAAGGTCTTTGTTTAAACTTTAACACACGATGAATTTTTACCAATTTTAGTCCATGATCTAAAGCCTGTTTAAGTGCCATGTAATGAACAACGTCCCGCCTTCGATTTCCAAGATGAGGAATTAGTTTCTTGAGAGACGAATCCTTAGGTTGTGTACACTCTGGTAGGAAAGGTAAATCGTTGTGTAGATCATGAAGGTCGCATGGGTAATCAACATCAACGTCTAGAATGTACCCCACAGGATCGTCTTCCTTTAGTGTTTCTAGATCAACTGTATCTGGAGAAACCCACTGAAATCCACCATAAGGAAGAGAGTGACACATAGCCCACCCATATTGGTTGTTGGCATCATCATAGGTAATAAACTGCGATGGTTTCTCAGAATCATAGGTTTCCATGTATTTATTGTTAGCTTCAGCATACCGATGAGACACCTGACATATGCCTCCACGTATTCCAGACTCTATTAAAAGAATCTGATCGTAATCCTGTAGCAATTCCAGTTCAATTCCAGTGTAAAGGAGCATTGCCTCGAAACTTAAACCAGGCGAAGTAAAGAAGTGTGCAGCATCCACTCGGTGTGTTTCTAATGTTTTGTTTCTGAACGTTTCAAAGCTGTCTGCAAGTAGGAGTACATCTGAAGTTAGGTAGAGGTCACTATACCCCCCTAGAGTTTTAATGTTAAACTGATTCCACACATTTTTGGCATGTTCATAGTCTTCTTTACTAACATTTTCTTGACTTAATTTGTTAAAGAATGCCTCTTTTGGAGGTAAACACGTTTCACTTAACTTTTCCCATGAATCGATGTAATCATAACAAAATACACCTTTACGAGTCATGAGCTTTGCATTTTCTTTTCCAAAGTACTTGTCTGTTTCAGGGTATGATGTTAAGTTGGAAACTAAGTTTTCCAAACTACTTGGCATTAACCGAAACGTGTCCACAAATCGAAGCTTAACATTTCCTACATATTTCGTGAAGGAAATGTACTTTTCTTTAGAGTTAGCGATAACATCTACTCTCTCAGTAGTACATCCCAATTGTTTTACAATGAAATTTGCATCGTAGCCACTCATATTATGTAGAAATACAGGAACGGGGTTACGTGTTTTACACCTCAAATTACAGTTATTGTGAGCACTTCCACGGTATTCCCCTGTAATATGGCAATGGTCTCGAACTTTCCAGTCCTCTTTGGTAAATGGTTTATGACACAAATAAAAGGTTTCAGAACATTGGAACTCTGCTTCTTGATCCTGAGTTAAGGCCTTTGGAACATTTAAGCTGTAAAGGTGATCAATTTCATTAGCTATTGAGATCAAACAGTCCATAAACTTTTCTGCAGCGTCAGGTCCACGATAAATAACAGGTTGGCTTGGAAGGTTTGTCTTTATGTGTTCCACAGCAGGTGAGGGTTTAACATATATACCAAAGCTCATAGGAACATGACTCTGGTATGGCACTGTATAACTTGCCTCAGGATTGGGTAGACATGTTTGATATGGTAGAAGTATACTTTCAAAATCTGCATAGATAACGTAAGGTATTCTCAACATTTTTTCCACATTTAAGAATTTCACAATTGGGTTTTTAATAGGCATTTCAACCCTAGCAATGTCATGTTGGACACACAAAGCTCTATGTTCTTTTAATTTTTCCATTCCTTGTTGTCCATATTGATTATCAAAGTGAGTAAAACACCGTTTACACGTATATATCTTATGTTCATGGTGGGTAATCTGATGTCTTACTAGTTTATCAAAATCTTTGATAAAGACGTAGTGGTTCTGACCAGATGAAGAACTTAACAGGAGGAGGTCACGATGGTCTTGTAGCTCTTGATCCACAACCTTTAGAGGAAACACTTTGTTGTCTTTTTCCAGTCCAAATACATTTTTGGATATGTCATTGGTTTTCTCAAATTTGAGAATGTCAGCTAGCGATGTAGGAAACGATATTACTGAAAAATCATAGTTGTTTTCCAGGTCTTTGTATTTACTAATGCGTTGAGCATCCTTTTTAACCAGTTTTGCTAAAATGGCATACATAAAACACTTTTCATTTTTCAAGTTTTCAGGATTAATGCAGGCTTTTCTTGCTTGTATAGCTGCTGGTAATGGAATATATGTGCTGCCACGCAAGGGATTGTACTTATTTATTTTCAATCGTACTCCTTCCACTGCTAACAAAGCCCAATAACTGCCTTTTAGCTCAGATTCTTCCATTTCAGTAGTTAACTTTTTAAATTGTGTTTCCAAGAAACTACTTAAGTCTGTTTCCAAAAATAGGGCCTGATTTCGTGTTTTAAAAGCACGATCTGTAATTTCGTTAGTGGACGTATGAATGAATCTACATTCAACCACAAGATTAACTTTGATTGACTTGTGTTTTGCTAGTTCTTTCTGCATAGCTTGTATTATTTGCTGTTTGGACTCTTTAAGGTATGAATTTAAATCCTTACACGTATCACAACGTATAAAATAGGATTTAAGACGACCTTGAAAAGACGTTTCACATTCAGTAAGTCCATTATTATCAGGAACCATTGAGAGCAGGTAATGTTTTGTAGGCTCGGTTTTTTGTCTTTTAGCTGCTGACACAATATTACAACATTCTTCATGGCGACGTCCATTGTAGGCATTGTTAAATTTACTGCCACAAGTTTTGCACTCATAAAATTTACCACACGATACTTCGTGACGCTTTCTATCATAGTCCCGAAGAAAAGTCTTTCCACACTCTTTACACATATAGCTAGGCATGGTTTCTTCCATCATGGATGTTGATTTCTGCAAACAGCTGCTTACTGCGTATCACAAGGCTGTAGGCTGGTCAGTGAGACGGTCTTTCACGATGTGAACACTGCAAAAGGTAGTAATCAACTGATTGTATTCCTGCTAAGAGACCTCTTATATAACCTAATCAAGACCAACAGCTACTTACCACGTAGTACACGACTAGAGCCTAGTGGGTGAGACGATCTTTCACAATGTGAACACTGTTAATTGTAGAAGTCAACTGAAAATATTCTTACACCCTACTGAAGGTTATCAGGTACTTACTGCATATCAAAAGGCTGTACACTCATATGTTCGACACTCTCTCTTGCTAAGGACCCCTATATTCCATATACAAGGCTATACATGTTAGTTCTAAACACTTAATGGTTATTTGTATATTAAATTTATGTACACAGCTTATACGAGCACGTTTTTCACTGAATAAAACTTTGTTAAATAGCAACATACGACACGCAAAGTATGTTTCCGCTATCTACCGGTGACTATGAGAACTACCTGAACGACAGCATGACACCTAGCGCTCCATATCATTACTGAACGATCAGCATGCTATCTAGCGGTCGATATCAAAATTACTCAACTACCAGCATGCTACCTACCGGTCGATATTACAACCCACTCAACTACTAGTATACATTCCAATAATGAACACATTTGCTCATATCCACTAACAATACACACAGCGGGTTTGCTTTATCGTTTAATACAAATATATCTTGTTTAAATAATGTAACAAAAATTTACATGGCACAATTGTATGGGAATGTTGCATTACCTAAAATGTAATAGTATGTAAGTGCTTAACATTTACAATAGGCTTATAATGAAGGATTATGGTGGTGGCTTATCGTGGTGGCTTAAGATGGTGGCTTATGGTGGCTTATGGTGGTGGCTTATGGTGGTGGCTTATAGTGGTGGTATATGTTGGTGGCTTATTTTTGGTGGTTTATGTTAATACTTTATTTGTAATGGCTTATTTGACAAGTTATTTTTGTCAATGTATTTAGATGATTTTTCTCTTGGTCTTGGAAAGTATTACAACCCTTTTTTATGGTAGCATAATGCTTACCGCCATGTTTGTAAGCAACAACAATACACTAAAATTCCAAGAATCCAAAGTACTCTAAGGTTAATGATTGTCTCCCAACTCCATTCAACGCCTAGTCAAAAACATTATATATTTTCAAATTTAAAAAAAAGGTAAATTGGGAAAGTAGGCTATATGTTTAAACTAAAAATCATATCAAATCATATGCTAACTCCAACACCTACGACTATCCCACTCTCAGTCAAAAAAAAAAAATATAATATTCTTCAAATATTTTTTCCAAAACAATATTTGGAAAGTAGGCCATATTTTGAAAACTATTCATCCTATAAAGTCATATATAGACTCAAACCAATGGCTTTTATATCCTTAATCGTAAGAACAAAATATGGAATCGTTGACATTTTTTCCAAAAAATGTTCTTTTAAAACGGGGGCTATATTTTGGAAACTAGGAATTTTACAAAAAAGTTTGTTTAACGTAAATGACAGGTATTTACCCCCCACTACCCACAAATTAAGTCCCAGGTCTCTGGGACAAAATCCAAAAAAGTTCAATTTGGAAAGTAGGCGATATTTTGAAAACTAATCATCCTAAAAAGTCATATATAGACTCAAACCAAATGGCTTTTATGTCCTTAATTGGTAGAACAAAACTTAACATTTTTTCAGTTTTTCCAAAAAAGTCCAATTTTCAAAATTGTTTATATTTTGGGAACTAAGAATTTTACAAAAAAGTTTGTTTAACGTAAATGAAAGGTCTTTATCCCCTCTACCCCAAAAAATACATATCAGGTCCCTAGGACAAAAACTGTGCAGTAGTGTGTTTTGAGGGGTTCTAAATCCACCTCCACCTCCCCACCTCCAAGATGGCGGCCCTAGCTTAACTTAACCTAGCCTAACCTAACAAGATGGCGGCCGTAGCTTAACTTAACCTAGCCTAACCTAACAAGATGGCGGCCGTAGCCTAACCTAACCTAACCTAACCTACGAGATGTGATCAAAAAGTTCCAAAATGGCGGCCGTAGCTTAACTTAACCTAACCTAACTTAACCTAAACCTACGAGGTGTGATCAAAACGTTCCAAAATGGTGGCTGTAGGTTAACTTAACCTAACCTAACCTAACCTAACCTAACTTAAACCTACGAGGTGTGATCATAAAGTTCCAAATGGCGGCCGTAGCTTAACTCAACCTAACCTAACCCTACGAGGAGTGATCAAAAAGTTCCAAAATCTGTGGAGGAATGTGGAGGAGGAAGGTGTTTGTAGAACTCTTAAAAACTACTGGGGTAGGGTGGGGGGGTAGTAAGAAATAAAAACAGTATTAATTATTATTCAGCATGAGAGGTTTTTTAATTCGTTAAAACGTACAATACATCTATTGTTTTTTATACCCTCATAAATTAGATATAGAGAATGTCCACCATGATTTAGATCCTCAAGCACACTTTCTGACATATCATTAAAACGTGTAGGAAGGAATGTCTGAAAATTTTCACTAACACATAGTACACGTTCACCATACATTGTGTCCACTTTTTGAATGTTGATGATACGGAATGGAGTATGCATTGGTAATTCAGTGAGCTTTTTTCTCTCCAATCCGCAGTTCTGTCCCATAGCATTGAGAATGTTTATTGTAGTAGCCTATAAAGAAACAGAAAAAAAATGTCTATTACAGTTTAGCTATAAGTGACCAGAATCACTATATATATATCATTTTATTCTAAGAGCTTTCCATGATGATAAGAAAAAAAGAGCTTACCATAATGATGGATTGAGTGTAAGAAAACGTCTTTTGCTGCTTGATGTCACTACTAAAGTGATACTCTTACAACAGACAAGTGAGTTCTTGTTTCGCTGACGTAATCGTATGTTTCCACACACTTCCTGTGTTGAGCGCGTCATAGTGGCTAAATTTAAAACTCTAGATGAGATGTTTTGCTGACGTAATCGAATGTTCCCCGCACGCACACTTTGGACGGGTCCTTTTTGAAGGGAGTCATTTTTTTACGGGTCCCGGGGGACGGGTCCTTGTTGACGGGTCCCTGTGGCGGGTCCCCTTTGACATAATTTGGATAAAATGCAAGGACCAGTCCATAGGGATCAGTCCAAAGGACCCGCCCACAGGGACCCGTCAACAAGGATCCGTCCCCCGGGACCCGTAAAAAATGACTCCCTTCAAAAAGGACCCGTCCAAAGTGTGCGTGCGGGGAACATACGATTATGTCAGCAAAACATCTCATCCAGAGTTTTAAATTTAGCCACTATGACGCGCTCAACACAGGAAGTGTGTGGAAACATACGATTACGTCAGCGAAACAAGAACTCACTTGTCTGTTGTAAGAGTATCACTTTAGTAGTGACATCAAGCAGCAAAAGACGTTTTCTTACACTCAATCCATCATTATGTTAAGCTCTTTTTTTTCTTATCATCATGGAAAGCTCTTAGAATAAAATGATATATATATATATATAGTGATTCTGGTCACTTATAGCTAAACTGTAATAGACATTTTTTTTTCTGTTTCTTTATAGGCTACTACAATAAACATTCTCAATGCTATGGGACAGAACTGCGGATTGGAGAGAAAAAATCTCACTGAATTACCAATGCATACTCCATTCCGTATCATCAACATTCAAAAAGTGGACACAATGTATGGTGAACGTGTACTATGTGTTAGTGAAAATTTTCAGACATTCCTTCCTACACGTTTTAATGATATGTCAGAAAGTGTGCTTGAGGATCTAAATCATGGTGGACATTCTCTATATCTAATTTATGAGGGTATAAAAAACAATAGATGTATTGTACGTTTTAACGAATTAAAAAACCTCTCATGCTGAATAATAATTAATACTGTTTTTATTTCTTACTACCCCCACCCTACCCCAGTAGTTTTTAAGAGTTCTACAAACACCTTCCTCCTCCACATTCCTCCACAGATTTTGGAACTTTTTGATCACTCCTCGTAGGGTTAGGTTAGGTTGAGTTAAGCTACGGCCGCCATTTTGGAACTTTATGATCACACCTCGTAGGTTTAAGTTAGGTTAGGTTAGGTTAGGTTAAGTTAACCTACAGCCACCATTTTGGAACTTTTTGATCACACCTCGTAGGTTTAGGTTAAGTTAGGTTAGGTTAAGTTAAGTTAAGCTACGGCCGCCATTTTGGAACTTTTTGATCACACCTCGTAGGTTAGGTTAGGTTAGGTTAGGCTACGGCCGCCATCTTGTTAGGTTAGGCTAGGTTAAGTTAAGCTACGGCCGCCATCTTGTTAGGTTAGGCTAGGTTAAGTTAAGCTACGGCCGCCATCTTGGAGGTGGGGAGGTGGAGGTGGATTTAGAACCCCTCAAAACACACTACTGCACAGTTTTTGTCCTAGGGACCTGATATGTATTTTTTGGGGTAGAGGGGATAAAGACCTTTCATTTACGTTAAACAAACTTTTTTGTAAAATTCTTAGTTCCCAAAATATAAACAATTTTGAAAATTGGACTTTTTTGGAAAAACTGAAAAAATGTTAAGTTTTGTTCTACCAATTAAGGACATAAAAGCCATTTGGTTTGAGTCTATATATGACTTTTTAGGATGATTAGTTTTCAAAATATCGCCTACTTTCCAAATTGAACTTTTTTGGATTTTGTCCCAGAGACCTGGGACTTAATTTGTGGGTAGTGGGGGGTAAATACCTGTCATTTACGTTAAACAAACTTTTTTGTAAAATTCCTAGTTTCCAAAATATAGCCCCCGTTTTAAAAGAACATTTTTTGGAAAAAATGTCAACGATTCCATATTTTGTTCTTACGATTAAGGATATAAAAGCCATTGGTTTGAGTCTATATATGACTTTATAGGATGAATAGTTTTCAAAATATGGCCTACTTTCCAAATATTGTTTTGGAAAAAATATTTGAAGAATATTATATTTTTTTTGACTGAGAGTGGGATAGTCGTAGGTGTTGGAGTTAGCATATGATTTGATATGATTTTTAGTTTAAACATATAGCCTACTTTCCCAATTTACCTTTTTTTAAATTTGAAAATATATAATGTTTTTGACTAGGCGTTGAATGGAGTTGGGAGACAATCATTAACCTTAGAGTACTTTGGATTCTTGGAATTTTAGTGTGTTGTTGTTGCTTACAAACATGGCGGTAAGCATTATGCTACCATAAAAAAAGGGTTGAAATACTTTCCAAGACCAAGAGAAAAATCATCTAAATACATTGACAAAAATAACTTGTCAAATAAGCCATTACAAATAAAGTATTAACGTAAACCACCAAAAATAAGCCACCAACATATACCACCACTATAAGCCACCACCATAAGCCACCACCATAAGCCACCATAAGCCACCATCTTAAGCCACCACGATATGCCACCACCATAATCCTTCATTATAAGCCTATTGTAAATGTTAAGCACTTACATACTATTACATTTTAGGTAATGCAACATTCCCATACAATTGTGCCATGTAAATTTTTGTTACATTATTTAAACAAGATATATTTGTATTAAACGATAAAGCAAACCCGCTGTGTGTATTGTTAGTGGATATGAGCAAATGTGTTCATTATTGGAATGTATACTAGTAGTTGAGTGGGTTGTAATATCGACCGGTAGGTAGCATGCTGGTAGTTGAGTAATTTTGTTATCGACCGCTAGATAGCATGCTGATCGTTCAGTAATGATATGGAGCGCTAGGTGTCATGCTGTCGTTCAGGTAGTTCTCATAGTCACCGGTAGATAGCGGAAACATACTTTGCGTGTCGTATGTTGCTATTTAACAAAGTTTTATTCAGTGAAAAACGTGCTCGTATAAGCTGTGTACATAAATTTAATATACAAATAACCATTAAGTGTTTAGAACTAACATGTATAGCCTTGTATATGGAATATAGGGGTCCTTAGCAAGAGAGAGTGTCTAACATATGAGTGTACAGCCTTTTGATATGCAGTAAGTACCTGATAACCTTCAGTAGGGTGTAAGAATATTTTCAGTTGACTTCTACAATTAACAGTGTTCACATTGTGAAAGATCGTCTCACCCACTAGGCTCTAGTCGTGTACTACGTGGTAAGTAGCTGTTGGTCTTGATTAGGTTATATAAGAGGTCTCTTAGCAGGAATACAATCAGTTGATTACTACCTTTTGCAGTGTTCACATCGTGAAAGACCGTCTCACTGACCAGCCTACAGCCTTGTGATACGCAGTAAGCAGCTGTTTGCAGAAATCAACATCCATGATGGAAGAAACCATGCCTAGCTATATGTGTAAAGAGTGTGGAAAGACTTTTCTTCGGGACTATGATAGAAAGCGTCACGAAGTATCGTGTGGTAAATTTTATGAGTGCAAAACTTGTGGCAGTAAATTTAACAATGCCTACAATGGACGTCGCCATGAAGAATGTTGTAATATTTTGTCAGCAGCTAAAAGACAAAAAACTGAGCCTACAAATCATTACCTGCTCTCAATGGTTCCTGATAATAATGGACGTACTGAATATGAAACGTCTTTTCAAGGTCGTCTTAAATCCTATTTTATACGTTGTGATACGTGTAAGGATTTAAATTCATACCTTAAAGAGTCCAAACAGCAAATAATACAAGCTATGCAGAAAGAACTAGCAAAACACAAGTCAATCAAAGTTAATCTTGTGGTTGAATGTAGATTCATTCATACGTCCACTAACGAAATTACAGATCGTGCTTTTAAAACACGAAATCAGGCCCTATTTTTGGAAACAGACTTAAGTAGTTTCTTGGAAACACAATTTAAAAAGTTAACTACTGAAATGGAAGAATCTGAGCTAAAAGGCAGTAATTGGGCTTTGTTAGCAGTGGAAGGAGTACGATTGAAAATAAATAAGTACAATCCCTTGCGTGGCAGCACATATATTCCATTACCAGCAGCTATACAAGCAAGAAAAGCCTGCATTAATCCTGAAAACTTGAAAAATGAAAAGTGTTTTATGTATGCCATTTTAGCAAAACTGGTTAAAAAGGATGCTCAACGCATTAGTAAATACAAAGACCTGGAAAACAACTATGATTTTTCAGTAATATCGTTTCCTACATCGCTAGCTGACATTCTCAAATTTGAGAAAGCCAATGACATATCCATAAATGTATTTGGACTGGAAAAAGACAACAAGTGTTTCCTCTAAAGGTTGTGGATCAAGAGCTACAAGACCTTCGTGACCTCCTTCTGTTAAGTTCTTCATCTGGTCAGAACCACTACGTCTTTATCAAAGATTTTGATAAACTAGTAAGACATCAGATTACCCACCATGAACATAAGATATATACGTGTAAACGGTGTTTTACTCACTTTGATAATCAATATGGACAACAAGGAATGGAAAAATTAAAAGAACATAGAGCTTTGTGTGTCCAACATGACATTGCTAGGGTTGAAATGCCTATTAAAAACCCAATTGTGAAATTCTTAAATGTGGAAAAAATGTTGAGAATACCTTACGTTATCTATGCAGATTTTGAAAGTATACTTCTACCATATCAAACATGTCTACCCAATCCTGAGGCAAGTTATACAGTGCCATACCAGAGTCATGTTCCTATGAGCTTTGGTATATATGTTAAACCCTCACCTGCCGTGGAACACAAAGACAAACCTTCCAAGCCAACCTGTTATTTATCGTGGACCTGACGCTGCAGAAAAGTTTATGGACTGTTTGATCTCAATAGCTAATGAAATTGATCACCTTTACAGCTTAAATGTTCCAAAGGCCTTAACTCAGGATCAAGAAGCAGAGTTCCAATGTTCTGAAACCTGTTATTTGTGTCATAAACCATTTACCAAAGAGGACTGGAAAGTTCGAGACCATTGCCATATTACAGGGGAATACCGTGGAAGTGCTCACAATAACTGTAATTTGAGGTGTAAAACACGTAACCCCGTTCCTGTATTTCTACATAATATGAGTGGCTACGATGCAAATTTCATTGTAAAACAATTGGGATGTACTACTGAGAGAGTAGATGTTATCGCTAACTCTAAAGAAAAGTACATTTCCTTCACGAAATATGTAGGAAATGTTAAGCTTCGATTTGTGGACACGTTTCGGTTAATGCCAAGTAGTTTGGAAAACTTAGTTTCCAACTTAACATCATACCCTGAAACAGACAAGTACTTTGGAAAAGAAAATGCAAAGCTCATGACTCGTAAAGGTGTATTTTGTTATGATTACATCGATTCATGGGAAAAGTTAAGTGAAACGTGTTTACCTCCAAAAGAGGCATTCTTTAACAAATTAAGTCAAGAAAATGTTAGTAAAGAAGACTATGAACATGCCAAAAATGTGTGGAATCAGTTTAACATTAAAACTCTAGGGGGGTATAGTGACCTCTACCTAACTTCAGATGTACTCCTACTTGCAGACAGCTTTGAAACGTTCAGAAACAAAACATTAGAAACACACCGAGTGGATGCTGCACACTTCTTTACTTCGCCTGGTTTAAGTTTCGAGGCAATGCTCCTTTACACTGGAATTGAACTGGAATTGCTACAGGATTACGATCAGATTCTTTTAATAGAGTCTGGAATACGTGGAGGCATATGTCAGGTGTCTCATCGGTATGCTGAAGCTAACAATAAATACATGGAAACCTATGATTCTGAGAAACCATCGCAGTTTATTACCTATGATGATGCCAACAACCAATATGGGTGGGCTATGTGTCACTCTCTTCCTTATGGTGGATTTCAGTGGGTTTCTCCAGATACAGTTGATCTAGAAACACTAAAGGAAGACGATCCTGTGGGGTACATTCTAGACGTTGATGTTGATTACCCATGCGACCTTCATGATCTACACAACGATTTACCTTTCCTACCAGAGTGTACACAACCTAAGGATTCGTCTCTCAAGAAACTAATTCCTCATCTTGGAAATCGAAGGCGGGACGTTGTTCATTACATGGCACTTAAACAGGCTTTAGATCATGGACTAAAATTGGTAAAAATTCATCGTGTGTTAAAGTTTAAACAAAGACCTTGGCTAAAGGCATACGTTGATTTTAATAACAACCTTCGAAAACAAGCCAAAAATGATTTTGAGAAAAATCTATACAAATTATTCAACAATGCCATTTTTGGAAAAACAATGGAAAATATTCGTAAAAGAATAGACATACGTCTTGTGACCGACAGCAAAAAGGCTGAAAAGCTAATAGCAAAGCCGACATTTATTGACAGAACAATTTATGGTCCTAACCTAGCTGCTTTCCACATGGCTAAACGTAACATTGTATTCAATAAGCCTATATATATTGGAATGTGTATACTGGATATTTCAAAAACTCTCATGTATTCCCACCACTATGATGTCCTGCTACCCTATTATGGCATGGACAATCTTTTACTCATGTATATGGATACTGATTCGTTCATATATTTGGTTAACACCCAAGATGCATATCAAGACAAGTTGGATTTTCTAGAACACCTGGACACATCTGATTATCCTACTAATCATATATGTTACTCTATATCAAACAAGAAAACGTTGGGGAAATTTAAAGACGAGGCTTGTGGACAAATTATTAAAGTATTTGTTGGACTTAGAGCTAAAATGTATGCTTTAGACATAAATGGTAAAGAAATCAAAAATATTAAAGGTATTAGTAGAGGTGTTGGCAAAAATTGTATAAGCTTTCAAGATTATAAGGATTGTGTCATGAAAAACAATGTAAAAAGAATACCAATGAACATTATCACTTCTAAACAACATGACATATCATCTATAAGACTAAACAAAATTGCTTTGTGTCCTGGTGACGATAAAAGAGTAATCGATACTAATGGTATAGGTACTCATGCCTATGGTCATTACTCAATCATTGACCATGCTTAAAGAATTAAGTTAAGAATATCAAAATCCTCTGCCTACATATACCAAATACATAAAACAATTTAGGAAATAAAACAATAGCACTAAACATAGAAAACACAAAAAGAAAAAATGGTAATCATACGCAAACATAAATAAAAATAGAAAACAAAATAAAACAACTGTAATTATAACAAATGTATTATGTGTAAATAGTGTAAATATATTTAAAATGAATAAAAAAATATTGTATGAACACTGCTTGGAAATTTTTAATTACTACCCACCTACCACTCCTAATCCAAACTGTTAACCTCTAGTAATTTTGAGAAATTGCTTTAGTTAGCTAAACTAAATACTCAGAAGTATAGTATATCCCATGTATTACCTATATGCTTTGGGATAAGGTATACAGCCTTGTTATATGTAATGAAAAAATCGTGTTTGGCAAATATGAACTTTAGACATGGACTAAATCAAAAACATGTAAACAACAAAATTGAAAAATCCATATTCCCATACTGACAAAATTCAAAAAACAGAAAACTAAAATTTTAAATACTGTAAATTGGAATTTGACAAATTGCAATGTGTGAAATATGAAAATGAAAAGAAAAAAAATGAATAAAAGCTTTTACTTTTTAAAACTTAACTGACTTTGTAATCCTAAGCTGGTTGTGTGTAGCGAACATCTTGCACAGTAGCCACAGTGCAATTGTTAGCTTTACCTGACCCTCTATAAGACTAGCAATAAAATAGTTGCATGTGACCTTATATACTTTGAGTGTGTTGATTAGCCTTTGGCATAGCTTTAAAGGTCAGGTTAGGTAAAGTTAGGTTAGGTTAAGTTAGGTGAGGTTAAGTGAGGAAATGCTTGGTTCGGTGAACTAAGGTTATGTTAGGTTAGGTAAGGTTAGATTAGGTTAGGTTAGGTGAAGTTGGGTTAGGCAAAATGGCTGAGGTATAAATTAACCCCACTCTTCTTAGTTTTTGCCTCACAAGGCTGAGTGTACCCCATTCCAACTATCAGACCAGAAATTAAATTTCTTGGCAAAGCCAGGACTCAGACCGGGGGACTCCACAGTGACATCCAAGAATTCTGCCACTTAATCATAAAGTAAATTATATAAGGCTGGTCTTGATTGTACATGATTAATCAATAATTACATAATAATAATAATAATAATAATAATAATAATAATATTCCATTTAGCGACTACACGGTCGAACTCTCCCTGTGACATTATTCACGGTCTCAGAGTATGGCGGCCATCTTGCGCATTAGCTCTTGTGCCAGCTCTGAATGACCTCTCCATAAGAATAACATAGGGCTGATTGCGCGCGGCGGCCATCTTACGCATTAGCCCCTGCGCCAGAACCGCCTTATATTTCCTACTCATGTGAGTGTTATTTTGGAAATAATTTCTGGAACTCCCCTACTCAACGTCCCTCTAAGAGAAATCGTATAAATAATGGATTGAAACACAGCGAAGTCAGTCTACTTTGGGGCATAGTTGGAGGCAAAAGCCTTGGCCCTGAGCGATCAGAAAGTACCTTAATTTTTACAAGTTCTATAAGTCTACTTTGGGGCATCGCTGAGGCGAGAGCCTGCGCTTGAGAGCATAAGAAAGTACCGTGATTTTTACAAGTTTTTATAAGTTCTAAATACGCGATGTAGAGGCGGAAGCCGAACCCAGTAGCCATCAGATAAGTAACATTCTTTACGAGTTTATAAGTAGGAGCAAGTATACCTCTGAAATTTGAATAACGCTAAGTATTCGCGAGTGCGAATTAGAACAGTGCATATAATAACAGTACGACGCAGTTATAATGATAGGTATAGCCGCCTGAGCTATTAACAGATAAACCAGTAATCTATGAAGCTATTGAACTGTCAGCCGAACTAAATAAGTTGATGATAGATACAGGAGATAGGAGCTTCTTGTGCGAGAACCGTGCATTGTGCTAATAATAATAATTCACAGTGGACCTTTGCTTTGGTGAAATTTTGAAAACCGTGTGTAAATTATCCTCCTATCAAGATGAACCAACTAATGAAGAAGACTGATATCATGGACCAGAACCGCATCAGGAAATATGAGAGATAAGTAAAAAAATGTATGGGGCATGTTGGCCATAACGTTTCCCATCAAGGGGGTCGGATAAGTTTATCTCGATCATAAGCAATTATGATAAAAATAGATATTTTAGGCATAACAAGCATGTTTTGTGTAGATTTGTGTGTTTATCAGTATTGAGTATTTTTGTGTGTTTTATAACGTAATAAGTATATGAGCATCAAAGTTCTAATTTAAATATGTTTTATTTTGGGATGTCACTAATCTTGCTGAATGCACAGTTAAGGGAATAATTGGTTTGATAGTGCTTATGCACGATGTGAATGTAAAAGCTAATATGGGGAAGACCGCTCGATAATGTGACGAGACCAGTAAGTGACACTGAAATTATGTGAATAATAAGTATGGTAAGTGATTATCTACGATGAGATAATGGTAAGTGAAATTAATAGTGGAGGTGGTATTCCCGCGTTCTACGATGAGATAATGGTAAGTGAAATTAATAGCGGAGGTGATATTCCCGCGTTCTACGATGAGATAATGGTAAGTGAAATTAATAGCGGAGGTGGTATTCCCGCGTTCTACGATGATATAATGGTAAGTGAAATGATTGAGTTCATTATCTGATGAGAGTCCACTTTAGCTCCGTCGGAAAGGTATTGTACTGCTCGAGCCCAGGTAGTTAAAAGGGTGTCTAAGAGGCAGGTAGAAGTGTGGTAAGCCGTCTGAATTCTAAAAGCAGCCATGAAGGTTATTGCTAGCCAGCTGGTTAGGGCGATGAAAGTGTCTGTCACAACGTCGAGGGTGTCATTGTATTCTATAAACGGAGGTAGCCCGACTTCCCGGGGTTTCTTCTTGTGTGCCGCTTTAGGAAGCGACGTATTCTATTGTCATTATTTTTGAGTGCATTCATTATAATTGTTTGTTTATTAATAATCACGGGGCACCGGCCACCGAAGTATTTACTTGATGCTTCATGTATGATGACTTGTTTATTTTACCATAATTAACGGAGTTATGACTCTGAGAGAAGTAATTGTTTTTAAGTTATAAATACACACATGCCCGTAGCCTAGAATAAATCTATTGCCTTCATTATCTGACTCTTGTGAGGAAAGATGATGATTGTACGAGAAAACATGTCCGAGTTCCCAAAAACCAATTTTGCAAGTTATAAACATGAGTGCGCAAATTTGTTGTGATAGAATGGCTGTGTTATTTAAGCCATAGTTGTTTGAACTAAGTCTGTTGACGTAAATTCTTGAACTTGAAGCAGTGGACTGCAGTAAAATAGACTATTTTTCTTTTCCTGGTTACAGCCAGTGTGATAACATTTATTTTGCATTTTTGATGTTGTTGATTATAGTAATTTAAGGGAGTTATTTTGTTTTTATTTGTCTATGGATGGGAGAAAAGGGAGATGATGTTTTTGTGAAATAAATTATTTTATATTAGGAGTTCTCTGACATACTGATTTTAAGTTAAGCCTCCTGTGATCCTGTGACGATATTCCTAGGATGTTTAGAATAAGTTAGAGCCACCCCGAACAGATCACTACCCGAGCAAGAGTCGGCATCCTAGAAGAACACGGAAGGGTATATATGGATTGGGTGATAACATAGTAGTTATTCATGTCCATATTAGTTTTCTTTTATTAATTAGTGGATCACAGTGATGGAGATTGTCAGAGAGTAGCTAGTCGGAGTCTACTGAAGTGTACGTGCCGCCTTGAGGTCATGTAAACAGATGTAGAGCATCCCCTTACATCATGGCGAGGCCCAAGTGTGGCATACGACAGTACAACCGAGTGCCTGGATGGTTACTGACCCCATGTCGCCCTGTAGTGGGGCTTGATCAGCTAGAGACATCATGGCGCCCAACGTGGGGGCCAAATTAACAAGTAATTCAGGGGAAAGTAAAGCCAGGAGTTTGTTTAAAATAAATAATCGAAAATGCTGAGTTTATTTTGCACAGTTAGGTAGAAGCAGCGTTTTCGTGGCGCCCTTATATTTGAATAATTAGTAGCAAACTCCAAATGTATGTTGTAGGACGGCATGAACCGTAAGAGTGATGTCAGTACTTTATTGACAGAACTGGGAAGTTAAAATTAACGCAGAAGGGTAAACTGAAAAATATTCACAAAAGCAAACATCAAATAGGAAGCTCTTCAAGCATATTAAAGTAATTAATGGGATTAACGTAGATTGGGATCAAGCGACTCATTTTATGATTGCAGAAGGCGGGGACGTGAGGCTGCATGCCCCAGTCTTCTCAAATAAGTATTATATTTTGTAATATGGCGTCAGTGGAGGAAATTCGATCTATTATTGAGATTTCAGTAGCTAGAACAATGGAGCAGTTCGAACACTTTAAGAGGGAATGTAGGGAGCAGAGCGAAATCAACAATGCACGTATTGCGGAACAAATTGCAGAACAGAGTGAATTAAACAATGCACGTATAGCGGAGCAAATAGCGGAACACAGTAGGACAAATAATGCACTACTCGCGGAACAAAGTACAATTACTAATACACAGTTAATGGAACGAATTGCAGAACAGGGTAAGCGGAATAATGAGGTATTGAAAGAGGAACTGACAGATAAATTAGCAGAGCAAATAGCTAAAATCACGCTTGAGACTACCACACAGTTAGGTCGGATGGAGACGAACTTAAGGCAATCAATAGCGTTCAGTGAAGAAAAGACGGCAGCGAAACTAATACAACTGGAAGAAATATGTAACGCTAATACAGAAGGGATAAAGATAGAACAGTTAGCAATCCAAGCTACCATAAAAGGAGTAGACAACGAGGTTAAGTCTGCGGCAAAACAATTGCACAGCTTAGAAGGAGAGATGATAGAGATTAGAACGGAAATAGACAAGGCAGCTTTGACTTTAGCAGAACGATGGAGCATTCAAGAGAACGAGAATGATGCACTTAAAGAGAGTATCCGTGAAAGCAATGAACTGATAGGAGGCAGGCTTGATCAGCTGGAAAGTGATAAGAAAGAGGGAAAGAGAAAAGAGGAAAATAGATATGAGGCAATAAGAGTAGAAATAAACAAGACATGCCAACAAATTGGAATTGACGGGAAAGAGGATAGAAAGAAACTCTTAGAACAAATGGAAGAAAACCAGAAGAGGATAAAGGAGGTCGAACTGCAGTTACTAGGAAAAATGGAGGTACAAGAACGAAAGATTATTAAGACAGAAATACAGTCTTTGCAACAGCAGGAAATGCTTCTGGAACTAAAAGCCCACAATAGCAGCAAAGGGACGAGCAGTGTGGCTAATCATTTCAACACAAGCCAGACTCAGGTAGAAGGAATGAATGAACTTAGTCCGGGCCGTGCGACCACAGGTAGCGAGAATAATGAAGGGTTTCAAACATTTAGAGGACTTGCCTCAACACCTCAACAGCCGACTGGCAATAATAATAACAATAACCCAACTACACAGTATGTCCAAATAATTAGAATGCAGGAGGATCGCCCACGCAAATTCAACAATGATGGTTCACAAACGCCGAAAGCTTTTTTAAAAGACTTAGAACACTACCTTACAGACAATAACATTCCTGAGAATAAGAAACTCAGAATAACAGAGAAATTACTTGCGGATAGCGTTCTGACCTGGTTCAGAAGTTTTCGCTATACTTTTGAAGACATGGATACCTTCAAGCATGCATTTTTACGCCGTTACTGGAGCATGTCCATACAACATAGTTTAAGGATGGAATTATATAGTAGGAAGTATCATGCTTCACAGCCTACACGTTATTCAGAATATTTTTCGGCTCAGCTACTCAGATTAAAAGACATGGATATTTTACCACCGGAGTCAGAACTGGTGATGACGATTGGTAAACAGCTTCCATTACCAGTACAACAGTTTTTAATTGCGGCAAACGTCTCGAGCGCACTGCAAGCAGAGGAGGTGTTACGTCAGTTGGATGAGACGTCATTAAATAATCAAAATAGGCACGTCAGAGCGAGTGACAGCACAGCGCTGGTACACCAAGCCGAGCTAGTTAAAACTAGGGAGCAAAGCACCAACACGAATGTTAGCCATAGGAGCGGAAATAATAACGGAAGGTCGGACTTGCCAAAAGAGGAGCAAAGGAGATACGAACCAAGGAACGAAAGGAACTGGCAGCCACAACAGTACAGGAGAGATGAATGGAAAGGGCGTGGTCGCGAAGGTCCATATCATCATCGCAGATATGATAGAAGAGATAATAGAACGTGGAACCGAGGACGAGATGAGAACCGAGGATACACGGAAGACAGTCGACGGGAATTGCAGAACAGGCATGAGGCATCACAACGATACCTAGATGAGTTGCATCGCAGCCAAGAGACGGAAAGGGATCGCTGGCGAAGGACGATGGAAAATCGCGAGAACCCAGATATGGAGATCACTGGAGCAGAAAGTGAATTAGCGCAACAGCATCACGAAAGTCAGAATGAGAAGAGGCACACGGGGGCTATTTAAAAAAATGTACTAGAGGGTGAAGGAGTTAGGCTAATTTTCACGCCAGATAAGACACAGTGGTTGATAGCGAACATTGAGGAATGGGTCGCAACTCCTGAGGATTTTACACGTGAAATTATTCAACCGGAACAACATTGTTTGAGGAAATTACCAGTCATCATTACGAGGATAGAAGGATTAAGAGTAAAAGGATTAGTGGATACAGGGGCACAGCTATGTCTAGTATCAGAGGCATTAATTAAAGCTCTAAGCGAGAAACAGAGAATACCTACGATTCCAGTACCACAGGTCAAAATTAGAGGAGTAATTCCCGAAAAATCAGCTGTATGCAAATTTCAAGTGCAATTGGATCTAGAAATATTAGGACACACTTTCTCACACGTATTCATGGTGATGAACAAGATGAGTGTAAATTTGATCCTGGGGACGGATTTCCTATAAGAGCACCAAGCAGTGATTGACCTGCGCAACAACGTAATTAAATTCAGAAATATGGAAGGATTATCAGCAGTGGAACTGAACATGAATAACCACGGCTTAGATAGAGATGCTGACATTTGGACGCTGGAGACCATTCCTGAGGAAGAAGAAAAGAGAAGTCAAGCAGATGAAGAGGACTCGAACACAGGACTCCTGGAGGGAAAGCAAGAATTGGAAGATGAAATGTGGTCCATGGCAGTAGAAGAAGATGGCAACAAAGACAGTTTTGAGGCACTTTTGAAAGAAAAATTAAGAGAAGCAAAGCTAAATGAGGATGAAAGAAATTGCTTGGCACAAATGCTATGTAAACACTCAGCAGCATTTAATACGCTACCGGGAAAAATATTAAATTTCAAGTACGCTATGCAGGTAGATGACTGGACACCATTTAAGAGCCGACTCTACCCAATTCCAGAAAAACAGCGTGCAGCAGTTAGAAAAATTATAGACGAGATGCTTAGAGGGGGCATAATTAAGAAAGCTTCAACCCCATATTTGAACGCCATATTAGCGGTGGCGAAGCCCAATGGTTCTGTGAGGTTGTGTCTCGATGCTCGCACCCTCAATTCCAGATTAATAGATGAGACCGACCGTGCACCACTAATTAAGCATGTACTCAAGAAATTCCATAGGAAGAAAATATATTCGTCTGTCGATCTTGCGAACAGCTATTGGCACATCGAGTTAGAAGAGAAATCACAGCTGTTAACTGGATTTCTATTCGATACTCAGAGTTTCACCTGGTGTCATTTACCATTTGGAGTTAAGACAGCCGGATCTGCACTAATCCGAGCATTGGATCGAAATTTAACAGAAGAGGTGAAAGACATGACTGTCAGATATGTCGACGATATCTTACTAGCATCAGAAAGCAATGAGGAACACATGCAAAATTTAAGCAAGTTGTTAGAGAACCTAGAAAGGGCAAATTTCAAGATCAATCTAAAAAAATCACACTTCTTTCAGCACGAAATTTTATATTTAGGACATATTGTTGATGGAGAAGGGATCAGACCCAATCCAGTGAAAATTGAAGCCATTAAAAATTTTCCTCGACCAACCAGAGTCAAGCACATAAGGATGTTCTTGGGAGCCACCAATTTCTTTCGTGAAAACTGTCCAGGATACACCGAAGTAGTAGCACCATTACAAGAGATGCTAAAAAAGAATAACCGTTGGTTTTGGAACGAAGAGTGTGAGAGGTCATTCGTAGCCACGAAGGAATTACTGTCGAATAACATCAAACTGGGTTACCCAGATTTTTCGAAGAGGTTTATAATTCAAGCAGATGCATCTTTAGTGGGCATCGGAGCAATGCTTTTCCAAGAAGACGCAGAGAGAACAGCAAGCCGTTCATACCTAGCATTCATCAGCAGGAAGTTAAGAAAACATGAGAAAAGTTATACCATCTCAGAGCTGGAGCTTTTGGCGATCATATACGCGTTACAACAATGGCGTCGTATTATCTACGGTTTCTCCATAACAATCCGCACTGATCACAAGGCGCTGACGTTCTTATTTAAGACCACCATGGTAAGCGAACGCATCAACAGATGGGCCATCTATGCACAGCAGTTTGATATACAAATTGAGCATATATCAGGAAAATTGAATGTAATCCCGGATATTTTGAGCCGAAATCCAGAAGAGGAGGCACAGAAAGAGGAAATGTTAGTGCAACACATTGAGCTGACAAACGAAGATCGAGACTTCTTACAAGAATTGAAGAGGTTACCGCAGGAACAGGAAAAGGAGCCATGGATGATGCAGATGATTAAATTCCTCGAGAGAGATAACACCTGATATCCCAGCATACCGAGAGATTGAAGCTCAAGCGAGAAGTTATTCATACTTCAATAATATGCTCCATAAATGTATAGATGAGGATCATGTCAAGTTACGAATATTGGTACCAGCTTCGTTACAGAGGAAATTAGTGTGGCATACTCACTATACGCTTGGTCACATTGGGTTAGACAAGACACAAGCAACAATAGGTGAAGCTTTCACTTGGCCACGGATGAGGATCACTATACGCGATGTCCTGAAGACATGCGATATTTGCCAGCGCGCAAAACCCAATAACTTCCTCATGAGACAATACCCAAAGCCAATATTGCCACAGAAACCGTTAGAGCTCATTGCTACGGACTGTCTTGGTCCATTGCCGAAGGGACGTAGAGGAGTGCGACATGTCCTGGTATGTGTGGACGTCTTTTCTAAATTTGTTGTTTTATGTGCTATCCAGAAACAACATCGAAACAGGTCCTAAGCCGCATCAAGAATCGAGTTATACCTATAATGGGAAAGCCTGAATTTATCCTTTCCGATCACGGAAGTTATTACACGTCAGCAGAATTTAAGCGCGGATTAAATGAGCTAGACATCAAACATGTACTATCTAGCTTACGCCATCCACAGGGAAATCCGAGCGAAAGAGTCTTACGTGAGGTCTCGAAGCACATCCGGATGTTCATTCCTACAGAACACCATCGTTGGGCCGATACATTGAAAAATATTGAGATTTGCATCAACATGACACGTCATGAGTCAACTGGACAAGTTCCATATACGTTACATTTGAACCAGCAACCACCGAGATCTTGGACAACAGTACTAGATTGCCCAAGAGATCCGCAGCCAGCACCACAGCTGAGAGTCGAACGGACGGTCACCTACATGAGAGAACAAGCTGACAGGAGACTAAGAAGACTAAAAGGAAAACGCTTTCACAGAGAATTGAACGTCAATGAATTAGTTTTATTGAAGAGGCCACCTATCTCTGATCCAGCAAACAAAGTATTTCATAAATGGTGTTTCCCATACATAGGACCTTATCGAATCATAAGAAATTTGGGGAATAATGCATATAAGATACAGGACGTAAACGGCGGAAGCACATCAGTTGTAAATTGCTCAAACCTCAAAATATATCATAAAAGGGAACCGTTTGATCAACCACGGAATACCGCAGGTGTCAACATTATGGAAATCGAATAAAGATGAGCCAAATGCACGTGGAACGAGGAAGTAGTCAGTCATAAACAGACCTGGTGTTTACAGTGGAAGGCCGTGAAGTAAGAGGACTGGGCGAGACAGGCGGACAATAGCTAGCTACCTGCACCAGACAGCCGAGACACTAATCTTAGCAAGAATGTGGAGAGGGAGACAGGAATCGTACCAAGGGAATCCCTGCGCGCGACAGCAGTGGCGAACCAAATAAACAATATAAGGAGTGACGGCGGAACCTTACAGCATCCGTGAGACGGATCGAGATTGAGAAAAAAATCATACGTTCCATATCGATTTTTTTCCTTTGCAGAAGGGTAATGTGACCTTTATGCATCTCTGATAGCATAAAGTCTACATATTATTCCAACAAGATTTAATTCATGTCTCAAAGCCGATGTGAGAATAGAAGTTGCTTGTGAAACTGGCTTGACAAAAGGATGGTTTGTACGTGACTTGAAGCAGCTTTCACTCAGCGCAGACAAAGGCAGTAGAAGAGAGAAAATCCACATCTGGACACCAAATGCGCCCAGACAACACGCGAAGGTCGTTCAAATACGCGGGTAAATGCGAAAACCTCACCGATCACCTGCCAAATAAACCCCGCCCATTTGAAAGGAATTAGAGCAGTAATTAGAATACAGAAACAGGAATTATACCATCGTATAGGGGACTATCCCAGCCTCTCAGAGATATCGTCAAAATTTAAATTGGATCATTCTGTGATTTTTGCCAGAATTAAAATGAAATCAGGGGGTGGATTTGAAACGACCAATGGCAGCGAGAGACGCTAGACGCGACCAAATCCCACCGAAATTAAGGGACAATGAAGCAAATTACGGAGCTCATTATATAAGGATCCAACGATCGTATTTTGGATAAAAAGGAGTCATTGAGACATTGGAAATGAGGACGTTCTAAGGAGCTAGTTTGCATATTCATGTGAGTGTTATTTTGGAAATAAATTCTGGAACTCCCCTACTCCACGTCCCTCTAAGAGAAATCGTATAAATAATGGATTGAAACACAGCGAAGTCAGTCTACTTTGGGGCATAGTTGGAGGCGGAAGCCTTGGCCCTGAGCGGTCAGAAAGTACCTTAATTGTTACAAGTTCTATAAGTCTACTTTGGGGCATCGCTGAGGCGAGAGCCTGCGCTTGAGAGCATAAGAAAGTACCGTGATTTTTACAAGTTTTTATAAGTTCTAAATACGCGATGTAGAGGCGGAAGCCGAACCCAGTAGCCATCAGAAAAGTAACATTCTTTACGAGTTTATAAGTAGGAGCAAGTATACCTCTGAAATTTGAATAACGCTAAGTATTCGCGAGTGCGAATTAGAACAGTGCATATAATAACAGTACGACGCAGTTATAATGATAGGTATAGCCGCCTGAGCTATTAACAGATAAACCAGTAATCTATGAAGCTATTGAACTGTCAGCCGAACTAAATAAGTTGATGATAGATACAGGAGATAGGAGCTTCTTGTGCGAGAACCGTGCATTGTGCTAATAATAATAATTCACAGTGGACCTTTGCTTTGGTGAAATTTTGAAAACCGTGTGTAAATTATCCTCCTATCAAGATGAACCAACTAATGAAGAAGACTGATATCATGGACCAGAACCGCATCAGGAAATATGAGAGATAAGTAAAAAAATGTATGGGGCATGTTGGCCATAACGTTTCCCATCAAGGGGGTCGGATAAGTTTATCTCGATCATAAGCAATTATGATAAAAATAGATATTTTAGGCATAACAAGCATGTTTTGTGTAGATTTGTGTGTTTATCAGTATTGAGTATTTTTGTGTGTTTTATAACGTAATAAGTATATGAGCATCAAAGTTCTAATTTAAATATGTTTTATTTTGGGATGTCACTAATCTTGCTGAATGCACAGTTAAGGGAATAATTGGTTTGATAGTGCTTATGCACGATGTGAATGTAAAAGCTAATATGGGGAAGACCGCTCGATAATGTGACGAGACCAGTAAGTGACACTGAAATTATGTGAATAATAAGTATGGTAAGTGATTATCTACGATGAGATAATGGTAAGTGAAATTAATAGTGGAGGTGGTATTCCCGCGTTCTACGATGAGATAATGGTAAGTGAAATTAATAGCGGAGGTGATATTCCCGCGTTCTACGATGAGATAATGGTAAGTGAAATTAATAGCGGAGGTGGTATTCCCGCGTTCTACGATGATATAATGGTAAGTGAAATGATTGAGTTCATTATCTGATGAGAGTCCACTTTAGCTCCGTCGGAAAGGTATTGTACTGCTCGAGCCCAGGTAGTTAAAAGGGTGTCTAAGAGGCAGGTAGAAGTGTGGTAAGCCGTCTGAATTCTAAAAGCAGCCATGAAGGTTATTGCTAGCCAGCTGGTTAGGGCGATGAAAGTGTCTGTCACAACGTCGAGGGTGTCATTGTATTCTATAAACGGAGGTAGCCCGACTTCCCGGGGTTTCTTCTTGTGTGCCGCTTTAGGAAGCGACGTATTCTATTGTCATTATTTTTGAGTGCATTCATTATAATTGTTTGTTTATTAATAATCACGGGGCACCGGCCACCGAAGTATTTACTTGATGCTTCATGTATGATGACTTGTTTATTTTACCATAATTAACGGAGTTATGACTCTGAGAGAAGTAATTGTTTTTAAGTTATAAATACACACATGCCCGTAGCCTAGAATAAATCTATTGCCTTCATTATCTGACTCTTGACCAAGTGACCGCTGCCCAGCCATTCGGCCTGCAGATATTGGGGTGACGCGTGATCAGCACGTCGGGTCCCCTCGGCCGTTAATCTTGGTTTTCCTGATCGGGGCGCTGTCTCACTGTCAGACAGCTTCTCAATTGTCCTCACGAGGCTGAGTGCTCCCCGTTCCAACCCTCACGTCAGTTTTAAAATCCCTGACGGAGCCGGGGATCGAACCCGGGGCCTCCGGGTGAGAGGCAGGCGCGCTACCCCAACACCACGGGGCACTAATGACGATGTGCCCATACCTAATTGTGTCATGTCCTAACTTATAGTCTGCTTCCAATATATTCAGTACTTCCGGTAATCCCAATACACCCCCGGACAGGTGGGTACCTAAGGGGACAATTTAGGGGATATATCCCCCACCCACAAAAACTATGGTCAGTCAACCTAAGGCAGTCAATACATAGAGCCCATCCTCCAAAACATGGATAATAAATGATGATGCGTATAGTGTTACGTGATCTCCATTTTTAGGTGTAAGAGGCAGTTATAAAAAAAGGTACTAGGCAAATATATAACTTGGTGCTTCTACTTTTAAAACTGGCAGTATCTCGGTCCCCTATTATTCCCATTTCAAGGGGGTTGGGGATGAGATGTGATGAATGTCTATGTGGTGGATGGTTTTATAGCCAGATACCCTTCCTGATGGCAAACTCGAAAGAGGAGTTGATGCGAGAGAAAATGAATGAAGATGAATAAAACTGGGCAAGGAATTGGAAGGAAGCAGCTGTGGCCTATTAGAAGGCACTCTTCCGCCATTTGCCTCGAGTTGAAAATGGATAACCATTTCAAGGACAGGGATTCGAACCCACTCATTTACCAAGTCCGCATATAGCTTGGCCCCAAAGTTTTGGACTGCACTTTAGTGAGTATATTTACTGCTGTTGGTATTCTTTGAACAGGCAGTGAATAAATTAAATGAGAAATTTCGAGAAGACAAGTTTCAACATGCAAAGATCCTCAGACTTGATAATATTGCCATTTATCTGAAGATTTTAAACAGTCTCTGATGATATTAATCACCGTCAAGAACGAATATAAAAAGAGAGACAAGGAAATTGTTGTTGCTTTAAGTCATTTAGGTGCTTGTGAGATTGTTGTCATTTAGCCCAATGTACTTGGGTGTGTGCAAGATGTTACTGTTGTGTCTGTAGTAGCATATTTGTACCGTAACTGAGGTATGGATAGGGAAGGATGAGGCCATAGTATTAAGTTAGGAACCATCCTAGCATTTGCCTGGAGTAGAAATGGGAAACCATGGAAAACCACTTCTAGGATGGCTGAGGTGGGAATCAAACCTGCCTCTTCTCAGCCATTCCTCACAAGGCTGAGTGTATCCCATTCCAGCTCTCAGACCAGAATCTAATTTCTTGGCAGACCCAGGAATTGATGTTGTTTTTGATTCTTTAGGGACTCTGCAACATCGTGGTCATGTAGCCCCGTGTACTTGGGTGTGTGTAGAAATTATCTGATAACCTCTATCACTGTGGTGTCTGAACTAGTGTATTTGTAATTGAGATAGGATTTGGGTAGGAAGCGGCCGTGGCCTTAAGTTAGGTACCATCCCGGCATTTGCCTGGAGTAGAAGTGAGAAACTACGGAAAGCCACTTCCAGGATGGCTGAGGTAAGAATCTAACCCACCACCTTCTCAGTTTTACCTCGTGAGGCTGAGTGCACTCCGTTCCTGCCCTCAGACGAGAATTAAATTTCTTGGCAGAGCCAAGAATCGAACCCGGAACTCTGCAGAGAGAGCCAAGAATTCTAGTCTTGGAGTCAAACCCAGATCTCAGGGGAGACAGCAAGAAATGCTAGCCACTGCACCATGAGAAAGGAATTGGCAGAACACACAAGATATTGTATAGCCCTCGGTGCGTGGCTCAAGTGCGGGTAGTACTAGGAGCAAAGGGGTAGTGAACTGTTTAGAGGGCTATAACCTGAGTGTAGCGGTGAGGGGGGAATAGTGGGTACGTGTTAGCGACTTGAAGGTTGAATTATGTCCTTGCTTATGTGAGCAAGTAATAAAAATGCTGTGCTGGCGATTGCAGGCGCCTGACACACGGGCAGGTCTGATGCAGCACTTGCGGTGCAGCGAGAAGGAGACTCGCTTGGAGCGGGCCAACAAGGAGTCCTGGGTTTGAGCAAGGGCGTTTAAAGAATGTGAGGGATTCAGTGTAGATGTGCTTAAATGGTTTAATCCCACAATGAGGTAGAAACACTGGAGGGCTTCCAGTTGCACACAAAATGGGTTAGTTAGAGAGCAGTGTAATGAAGGATGATTACAAGTAGTTAGGGGTGGAGTTTGAAGGAAAAGTTTTAAAGAATTTAACCTTTAGCAACACTCTCCTAATCCGCAGTACGGCTGCGATGGCGACGGGCGGCACTTCCCCCCGGCGAAAAGATCCTTAGTCCTTGCGGTGGCTTCTATTTAATGTAATTGTCGATGTTTCGTAAGCTTCCGTACATCAGCAGTATCCGTGTGATGTTGTGCCCTACATAACTGCTGGCTTAGTGTTTACTCTTGTGAGGCAATGGATTCCCCATGTATGAGAGTTGGCTTGCCAGGCCGGTGTAACTGTTGCTTTTGCTTCGTTTTGGGGATTGTGGCGTGAAGAGGGGTTGAAAGTGGATGAAAAGGGGATAATGCCCCACGGGGGCTCGGGGCATAACAACACCTCCGCCCGAATGAATGATTGTCCTCAATCATTGTGAGAGTCATAGGGATGTGTACAATAGGTGATTCTTCTCCTCCTCCTCCTCCTCCTCCTTCTTCTTCTTCTTCTTCTTCTTCTTCTCCTTCTTCTTCTTCTGTGTACGGTACGTGTAGGTGTGTAGAAGGTGGTTTGAATGGCCAGTGGATATCCTTTCTTGCTGGTTGATTAGATTTTATTAGATTCGATTTTTATTTATCCATTTGATCATATATACAATACATTTTTGATATAGGACACGTCAGAAATTACATCTATAAAATAAAAGAACTTACAGGTATATATTACTAATACAATAACTATTTATAATAACGGATCTTAAGTGATACAATCTTATTGGACAACTATTTACACCTTACTCTATTATCACAATATGCAAACTTAATTCTATAAATACAATAACTTACAGCTAGGTATTATAATTAAAATAGAAAAGTAAAATATAACTATATAGATTTCATCGTTCCTATACACTAAGATATTCAACTAAAGGGTAAAAACAATGGCACTGCAGATAAGTTTTCAACATTCTTTCAAAAGTTTTTATTTTTTGGGAAAATTTTATATACTGGGGTAGTTTATTGTGTACAGGGAAAAATTGAGTGGAGGGAGGGTTTGGTACCCCGAGGCCAAAGTGGCCTGAAGACAATTAACCTAGTACTATTCTATGCGCTCAATGAAACATGGACTCAAACAGCAGTAGGTAAAATAAGATATATATTTCAAAGGGAAAGAATTACAAAGCCGAAAGGCTTAGGGAGGGAACACTAATATGCACTCTTACTCTTCATTAAAATTGGAGGCCAAGAATATCCCCAAATAAAATGGCAACGCTGCATATTTAAACTGGTCACATTTACGTGATTCACAAATCACATCATATTTAATCTTTTTCAATTATTATCTGAAAATCACACAGCAACAAGGCTGAAGTATTGATTACAATATACGAAAACGTGCCACATGTGGCAAACTGAAAACAAAGGACTGTCTGCCATTGTTTAACTATAACTGTTACCCACTCCAAAATATCTCGACTCGTAAACTTTAATTGATATTACTTATCTTTCAATTAGGAATAAATTCCGAAATTCAATTTATATATATATAAAATTTTCAAATTAAAATATTATTGCCTCTACGCGTGTTGCATCCTACATTATATGGCTTGTTCCCTAACCAATTATCTGGCCAGAATAAGAAAAACAAACTATGGGCCCATTATAGAAATAATAAAGAACTTCCACACACTATTAAAATAAAATATCTAGAGCCATTAATACAGCTCTGAACCAAGCCAGGAAAATCTCAAGTTCTTCTTCATGTTTAGCTACACAATGATCAGACGACACCTGATCTCTACGTCTGACTTTAAGTAAAATTTGTCAAAATGTTTTCCAATACCAAATCTGCCGTTCATCAGGGATTTCAATAAGAAAGAATGTCTCAACAGTTTTACCTTTTGCTGGCCTAATATAGGTATTGTGACCCGAGGCAGTCACGCCACGTCTATCCCCTACCAGTTCACATGATGATCTCTTTTTTCCAAGTTTTTCGTATCTCTAACGACAATAGGACGCCATTTTGCGCATGTGCAGTTAGTTCTTTTTAAACAGATAACAACTGAAGAACGTCTGGCACTAGTTTTAATGCCAACCTTGGGAATTAATTTTTCTTCACCCTTTTAAATGACCGAAACATCCTTTTGAACCAAATTTAAATTGGCAATACAATTTGCATTGATGTGTCCATCAATGATTGGCTATCCAGTCTTAAGATTGTTTGAACTAAGACCGCCAAATTTCAGTACAGTCCAACACATAAATAATTCACCAGACAGTCAACAATGGCTACATTCATTCAATGTAGACCGCAATAATTTTGTTAATATATTTTCCATTAAAGATAATTTGTATTTAAATGTTTCTGTCTTCTTCTCGATTTTTGAAATGAGTCACTATTAATGACCAGGGGCGTCGGCAGAAGAAATGGGGGGGGGGTCACATGGGGGCGGCGGCGGGGGCGGCGGGGCACAGGGGGCGGCGGCGAAGTATTGTGAGTCGAAACCAATCGGCTCAGTCTCCCCCTGCGATTCCACCACTAGGGGAGGGAGATGATGATCCCCGACGATACATGCCAGCAGGATGGAACCAGCTCACCAATACAGCTCTCAGGACCGCTACAGCTGGACATCTCACGAAGTTGTAGTAAATGCCTCCACTCTGACCAGCAGAATGGGTAACACCTCCACCAGATGGTATGTCGTGCATGGTGACAGTAACCTGTGCACTGGCTACTGCCACGAGTGGTGAGTGATCACATCACTCACGTGACCAACCGGAACAGATACCAGATGGCAATAAGGATCACATGATTGCCATCTCTCATCGATGATCTTCTATGTAGATTTAGTTACCATGTCGTTGTTATAGCAAGTGACATTCCTTTGCTTTTTGGAATAGTTGCAGTGTTTGACCAGGTAAGACTGTTAGAGCTTAAACCGTCTGACGATGTTTCAATTTAAATTGTTAGTTTACAGTGTGATCGGCAATTACTAAAATGAACATCACAAGTCGATGTTCTGGTAAAATTTCTATCTTGTTCCCAGCCAAAAGAAATCCTGTTTTCACATTCTAAGGAATGAATTAAGTGGACGCAGCGTCACTTAACAACATGCCATCCCTCAGCAATCATGGCAATCAGCTCTCAATTAATTGAAGGTACCAAGGTACCACAGTACCTCCCGAGTACTTTCAAACAGCACAGTCATTTAAGTTACTTCTGATGTACAATTACATCAAGTACAAATACACACAGCTCTCAAGCATGGCTTCAAACTTTGTCAAGGTAGAACAGCAGGCGCAGAACCGCTCGAACAATCTCAGCAACAATACAGCAATCACAATTTCAAGTGAACCAACTTCCCCAGGAATACCCACACACGTGCTCAACTTCAGATAACGCAGGAATCCATCTCACATCTGCGACCAATCACCATCAAGTAGCAGTTACTCCAGAAACAACCTCACTATCGAACCAAACTCATAGTCAACTCACGACCAACAATCACCCAAATTCACTCGCACGTTGCCCTCAGCAATCTTCTAACCTCACTGTCACAATGACAACACAGGGGTCTCACCCAACGAAACCAATCAATTCACGACCAATCAAACCAATCAATTCACTCTCACGTTGCCAACTGCAAGGCCTACCTTCTTCTTACAGCTCCACGACTCCTTGAACAACGGACAACTTAAGTCTTCAAGTTCACACATGACCACACAACATTCACTCTTGTCAACACATAACCTCACCAAATTCACCACAGTCAACTTCTAACATCCCGCTACTAACCCAGTGCGACCATCTCAACGATAGGCAGCACTACCAATTCATTAGCAACTTTAGGTCACTAAATGCAACCAACCTCACTTACTTACCAATGGGTCACTTAAGAGCAACCAACTTCACTTACTTACCAATGGGTCACCTTAAGAGTAACCAACTTCTTTCACTTACCAACCGATGGGTCACTTAAGAGCAACCAACTTCTTTCACGTACCAACCGATGGGTCACTAAGAGCAACCAACTTCGCTTACTAATGGGTCGCTTAAGAGCAACCAACTTCACTTACTTATGGGTCACTTAAGAGCAACCAACTTCTTTTTCCAACCAATGGGTCGCTTAAGAGCAACCATTGTTTTACCGTCCGTAGGTGCCAACTGACTACGTCTGTAGAACCAGACAAATTAAATTTCTCACCTAATCAATTCTGAAAAAAACTTTCACCTGTACCGCATACACAATCCAGCTTACAGTTCACTTCCAAAACTGGCCTCCACACCTGCCACGTGTTTCAGCGACAAGAAATTTCCACCTGCATATGCCTCTTGTAAGTTTCACTGCCTGCATATACCTCTTCTAAGTTTCACTGCCTGCATATACCTCTTCTAAGTTTCACTGCCTGCATATACCTCTCCATCATAGAAAAGGCTCCTGCATATACCTCTTCTCGTAATAAGTCAAGGCACCACTCGACTAAATTAACTCAAACTCACCATCAGGGAATAATCATCCTGGAATCACCGACCCAACAAACTCTCGAAGCTCAAATACTACTCAGAGTAGCCTACTGACAAAATTATACAACTCCATCCCACCAATACCAGCACGGTACCAACAAAACAAAACTTAAACACTAACCGAAGAAAATCTCAAATACTCAGACGAGTACCAACGCACGAAAAATAAATAAAACACTAACCTTAATTAAACCTCAACTAGTACCAACAAGCAGTACAACAGACACAACAACAAAACACTCCCTAGCAAGTACTCACTCGAGCACCAAGTACCAAGAAGGCACTTAACATACCTGAAATAAAAAACATAATATACCCTCAAAATACTAAAAATACGATGTACGACCATCACTAGCCCGCACGAAATCAAGAGTCAGAGGAGCATAGCAATGTCGACATCACCAACCATCACTGAAAGTATCAGAATCATAAATAGACAGAGACTGGCAACTTCCGCTAGGTTGGTATCACTCCACGATCGCCGCACCACCTCCTAACTTCCCAATTGGCATCCTGAAATGCCCTAACCTCACTCACTCAACAACACTTACACCAACACCAACCATACGTGCAGTCCTGGCGCGTCACTCGTTCAATTCCACAATTCCAAACCAAACCTGAAATAAATTTTCAAAATTTCTATCCACCGACAGAAGATCAAAACTTCACAGGACCAAAATACGATTACCTAGATCAGCACTTCTTATAACTGCTTTCTGCTTCCTAAATTTCGACCGCACGTCGCACGAAACAGCTGCATTCACAACTACCACACACCCAACACAACGGAGTTTCACAACTAACACCACAGCAGAAGTAACAACATAACCTCGGCCCTAGAAAAACTTTAGAACTCGCTGTTTCACTACCTGAAAAGCTTCAGCTCGACACTGCTGTTATATGTACTCACAGTACATTACTCGTTCACCTGCACCTTCACTGAAATCTTCACTTATCAATATGTCACAAGACATTACACATTCAACTCGATGACAACAATTATCTGCGCACAGATGTTTCTCACAGAATTACAGCAAACTCAATTGACTATTCAGATCACAAAATTTCATTAATGCTTGGATGACATAATTCTCATTGGCAACACTGCCAGAACGAATAGCAATTCAAATATCACAGGGCACCCATGCCAGAAAGATTTTCAGCAAGAACTCAACACGTGAATGATATCACTTTTCACTCAACTTGATAGGAACACAGAACGATTAGCCATTAGCACTTTACTTAACAGCTGTGCATAGATAACTTTCACTATTAATCAACAGTCTACTGTACTGGTTTGATCCTACCTTGGAAGCAGCTTGTAGTACGGAACATCACAGAGTGTGACAATAGAGAGAATCCAGCAGCCAACTTTACCATGCTTACAGAGAGACCATTTCTTGAGTGCCAGTATTAAACCTGGACTTGACTAGTCGTCAGTGCGTTCACGCACTGAGGAATGCCAGCAACGCTTTGTCCATTCACAGCCATGAAAAGAAAATCATAATATTAGCCAGAGTACCACATTAGGCATCCTACCTAACCTTAGTTAACCTTCAGTTACTCACTTCTCCCATGCTGCTCGAATCCACGTGAGTTAATCCTACACAATACCACGGCACAAAACAATACCAGGCAACGGGCCCCAGAAAATCGAACCACTGCGATGCTACCATTACTTCTGTACAGGGAAAAATTGAGTGGAGGGAGGGTTTGGTACCCCGAGGCCAAAGTGGCCTGAAGACAATTAACCTAGTACTATTCTATGCGCTCAATGAAACATGGACTCAAACAGCAGTAGGTAAAATAAGATATATATTTCAAAGGGAAAGAATTACAAAGCCGAAAGGCTTAGGGAGGGAACACTAATATGCACTCTTACTCTTCATTAAAATTGGAGGCCAAGAATATCCCCAAATAAAATGGCAACGCTGCATATTTAAACTGGTCACATTTACGTGATTCACAAATCACATCATATTTAATCTTTTTCAATTATTATCTGAAAATCACACAGCAACAAGGCTGAAGTATTGATTACAATATACGAAAACGTGCCACATGTGGCAAACTGAAAACAAAGGACTGTCTGCCATTGTTTAACTATAACTGTTACCCACTCCAAAATATCTCGACTCGTAAACTTTAATTGATATTACTTATCTTTCAATTAGGAATAAATTCCGAAATTCAATTTATATATATATAAAATTTTCAAATTAAAATATTATTGCCTCTACGCGTGTTGCATCCTACATTATATGGCTTGTTCCCTAACCAATTATCTGGCCAAAATAAGAAAAACAAACTATGGGCCCATTATAGAAATAATAAAGAACTTCCACACACTATTAAAATAAAATATCTAGAGCCATTAATACAGCTCTGAACCAAGCCAGGAAAATCTCAAGTTCTTCTTCATGTTTAGCTACACAATGATCAGACGACACCTGATCTCTACGTCTGACTTTAAGTAAAATTTGTCAAAATGTTTTCCAATACCAAATCTGCCGTTCATCAGGGATTTCAATAAGAAAGAATGTCTCAACAGTTTTACCTTTTGCTGGCCTAATATAGGTATTGTGACCCGAGGCAGTCACGCCACGTCTATCCCCTACCAGTTCACATGATGATCTCTTTTTTCCAAGTTTTTCGTATCTCTAACGACAATAGGACGCCATTTTGCGCATGTGCAGTTAGTTCTTTTTAAACAGATAACAACTGAAGAACGTCTGGCACTAGTTTTAATGCCAACCTTGGGAATTAATTTTTCTTCACCCTTTTAAATGACCGAAACATCCTTTTGAACCAAATTTAAATTGGCAATACAATTTGCATTGATGTGTCCATCAATGATTGGCTATCCAGTCTTAAGATTGTTTGAACTAAGACCGCCAAATTTCAGTACAGTCCAACACATAAATAATTCACCAGACAGTCAACAATGGCTACATTCATTCAATGTAGACCGTAATAATTTTGTTAATATATTTTCCATTAAAGATAATTTGTATTTAAATGTTTCTGTCTTCTTCTCGATTTTTGAAATGAGTCACTATTAATGACCAGGGGCGTCGGCAGAAGAAATGGGGGGGTCACATGGGGGCGGCGGCGGGGGCGGCGGGCACAGGGGGCGGCGGCGAAGTATTGTGAGTCGAAACCAATCGGCTCATATTGTATACAGGGCCGGCGAGAGGCCGGTGTAGGGGGTGCTACAGATGTAATGTAAATTTTTGTGGTTGGTACAGAATTCTAGGCCTACCTCGTCCAGTTCCATCTGGGAAACTGGAAATCCGTGTGGCTATTAAATTAACTAGATTTTTTATTTATACCACACCAATCACAAAACAAACTAAAGTCACGAGCTTACTGTTCTAAAAATTGATGTTGGCAATTCTGAACAACAATCTATTAAGCGCGTGCGCGAGGATTCCTGCACCGAGGAAGGGTTTTCCCTGCTGTCCCCGCACTGGCCGCACTGTGCTGGGTAAATAATGCTTTGTCATCCACTGTCAGTCGATTGTCTAATCAAATAGTAATACGTTGTGTTAGTGATTCACCATGGTTTGGGTGATTCGTATAGCTTACGTCAGTTTTAATGGCGTCGGTGTGTAATATTGTTCGATTACGGATTACAATTTAGAATGCGTATAGAGTGTTTATAGTGAAACTTGCTATGAGTTGCAATTACAAACACAAATCAGGTGCTCAAAAAAGGAAGGAAAGAGAAGACGGGGAGTTGAAGGAAAGAGAACCGAAGAAAGGCCAGCTATCGCTTGGACAGTATTTAAAATGTCCTCCTTCATCATTGTCAGTTATAGAAAAATTTACATTACTAATAGGCCCACCGATAGTAATAGTTATAAAGTAGATATTTTACCTACAAATGAACAACAAAATGAAATCGAATCAAACAAGGAAGAACCAGTTCCCATCACTGAAACAGGGACTCCTAGTCCTATTCAGTCAGTGTCGCCTACGAATATTGAATTTATCAAAGGCCACAAACCGCCTTTACCTATACCAGTCAAATATGATGATGTAGGTGGCCCTGCTTTCGATAGCAGCCGAGACTTAAAATACCCTCACGTTTCTTTGCCTGAACAATTTCCTGTGGATTCGGTAGGCTATTCCGATCCCGTGACGGTCTTCCAAAAAAAATTACAAATGGTGAACTAATTACTCGTGATTGTCTTGTTTGGAGCAAGAATACGAAAGCGTTTTCCTGTGTACCTTGCAGAATATTGTACAGGCCTGGGGGTGCTGTACCCCCTGAGAGCCACCCCCCATCTTCTACTAAAACTCACCCCTAACTGGCAAACATCATAAGTCCAGAACAGTACCTTTTACACAGCAAGGGCGGCCACCCAGCTCGGGAGGTTAGCCAATCACTTGCAACACACTCATAAACATTAACACTATAACTAACTGGGGCAGCTACGTCAATGGAATGCTGACTGAGCAACGGCAGGACCTATAAGAAGAGAGGCCTTTTGGGAGCATTATCTGTCATACAGTGTGTGTCGCCGAAGGCCCTGCTCCAGCTACTATCATCAGGTGAGAATCAGCAAGTGTTCAGATATCCTTTACTTTGTAAAACCCATCCACAATCTTGTACACTTAACTTGTATTATTATTCACATTCCCCTAAAAGGGACTTACAATTTCACACTCACTGACCAATAAACACTTGGTCAGTAAACTACACTTGTCTTGGTAATTACACGCCTCTTTACATCCTAATACCCTTCCTGACTCTCGTCACGATCGACCGTGACCACAGTAGCCAAGTAATTGCTTACTCAGGCTCCATTGTGTTTCCCGCACGCGACCGCACAGCAGCGAGCCGCTGACATAAGCAGGTCTGTTATATAACTCATTCCAACCAGCTGGGAGGCCGGTACATTAACCTGCACCCAGAGGTTCATTCCCTAAGCGACACTTACGTCTTTATAGGAGCACCCCCTAGCATTTAAACACCAAACAACACTCTACACTGGTAAGCTTACCCAGCTACGGGAAGTTGCCCTCTCTAGGAATCGCCTTCCAAATTAGTACAATAACATATATGTTTTAGCCCTAACTACCCCCCAACTAAGGGATCTAAAACAAATTGGTGGAGGCCGGGTACCACGCACAGTAAAGAAAGGGCTTATACAACGAGTTCTCGTGGTAGAAACGGCCCGTACCGCACGCAGCCAAGCGAAATAGTTGATTTTTTTTCTGACAGAAAGCATTATTTTTACTTCACACTAGCTACACAAGGGAAATTTTTTTCTTCTTCCCCGAACCACCCCCCCCCACCCCCGGGAAAGAGTCAGAAATTTCGTACACATTTCTTCTTACACTCACCCTTAACGCAGAATGGCACCACATGCAGAAGCAACAGAAATCTTAAGCCATAAAGCCAATAGGGGTACAACAATACTATTTACATTACTACTCACCCTCATGGTTAGTGGGATCCTCAAAAGCGCCTTAAAGCAAGCCCCAAGAGGGCCGAGGGTAAAAATTACCCCCGGCGTGCATTGGAAGCACATACGGTGACAGACGGTCTATCAGGGCAATATACCCATCACTTATGACGTACCGGTAAAACAAGAATACATCCCGGTACCGTCGTCTACACCAGAGGATGGCCACAAATCCCAAATACACTCACTATGGGAGGCCATCGGACAGACACTTAACATACACGGCGATATAGAACAACTCCAAGGGACATCCGCCCCCATGCAGACTATGCGGGGGAGGGAGAGGAGAGAACTCACATTTATAGGCAATTTCCTACAATATTGCTGCGGCGTTGCTACAGAGGAAGATAGTAAAACGCTACGAATGACACAGCAGCAAATCGCGAGCTACACAGAGAACTTAGCAAAATGATCCACGCGAACCAAAGGGACTTGACCGAGGCCACACTCAAGTTAAACAATTGGACACACACGGTACACGACTCCATTACCACAATCGGTGAACAAATAAAAACACTCGCGAATGCGACCCGAGCAGGCAAAGAAGCGCAGGACACTATACTGGCTTCCACGGCCCAAATGGCTATGGGAAACGCCATAAGTATTTACAATGCCATCATGAGCATGCATAGACAGCAAGATTTAATGGCATGCAGACAACACAAAATACCGGAAAATACTATACACACAAGCACCCTGCGCGACGATTTAACAAGGCTCCAACACAAACTCGAAAAACACAATTACCAACTAGCCACTTCCATCGAACAAATAAGCTGGTATTACACGAAGCCAATATGCTCGTGCATATACCATGCTAACAGACTACACATAAAAATTAACATACCCATAATCGAGGAAAACGCGAGGTGGAACCTATTTGAATACATTCCCATACCATATAAGTGGCTAGGGGGTACGTGCACATTGACACACGAACCGACGTTGCTGGCAGTTAATGGCCGCGACATTCGTGTATTAACAGGGAATGCGCTACATGACTGCATTACGCAGATAAATGCGCTCTGTTACATACCGCGGTTCCAAGAAGTGGCCACAATTCAGCCTGCTTGCGCCGTCAATCTTTATAACAACGCGCCAACCGATAAAATATTGGAATCCTGCGCATACAGATGCGACGAAGGATCGCAGACAGCCCTTATCACACAGATTGATATGGATAAGTTTGTCGTTACAAACCCCACGGCGGAGATGGGTATCCAATGCCCAGAAGGAAGAACAACCCTATTATTCCCACACACAGAGGCACCGCCAGGGGCTCTAGAGATACACCTCCCATGCGATTGCCAACTCACAGAGAGCGGCAACATCCTGATACCACATGCGTTTCCGTGTGACGCCAAAATGGTAAATGAATTGGCCATTACACACACACTACCGGCGGCATGGACAAAGCAAATACAATTACAACTACACGATTTTGAGCCCCTACAGACGAAGCCGTTGTTGTATGATAACATAACGGCGATACTTAATGCCAACTGGTCATCGGTCATTCCGATATTTAATGTAACGGAAACACCTTTTAAACATCACAGACAGCCCCTACAAATACCAGGACTTCACAAATCCTGGTACGACCTAGATACGACAACAACTACCACTATAGCATGGAACGCCGGGATGACCATAGTAATTATTTACATGTTAGCCAAACAGATGGCAATGGCTAGAGACATCCGACAATTACACGCGCCTAGAGCGAACACATGAAACGGAACACCCTCGCATACACACACGGTTAACATGCGAAAACCCTGATTAAAGTAACTAACACGGATGTCCCTCTCACACACTTACAAAACACAAGGGAAAGAGTTCACCGTGGCCACAGTCCAGAAGACGGCCAGGTTAGACTCCAACACACTGCGGGGCCAAAGTTACATCAATACACGTCCCTCAGCTCCGGATCGGAAGGCAATTTTGCCAAACCGAGGAGCAGAACCTAGGCCAACCCCCTCAAAACGGACGAACGAGAGGGAGTTGACGCCAGGACTCTCGAGTACATATGACATAACAGGGAGAAAACGGGAGGTAACCATGTCATGGGCTGAGAACGTACAGCCCGCCCTACAGCACATTAGGCCCACACACACCTACACAAATAGGCAAACACAAGGGCAGGAGTCTACCGTGGCCATAGGCCAGAAATCGGTTAGACTACACTCCACTACATCGCCAGGGCAAACACAGGCAATCACACAGCCTTTACCGCTAGTTCAATGGGCAAGTTTGCCAGAATGGAAGCGGGCACCAGCATGTGTATCCCAGGTGCAAATGCATAAGAGGGTGTTGCCTTCAGGCCCTCAAGGTGCACAACACACACCCGCACACTCTGACCAGGCGCAGACACACAGTACACGGGGTATAAGAAAGGTCTTATTACCTACCCCACAGGACCGGGCAGTCAGGAATACACACACCCCCATAAACTCTACTAGGTTAGCGCGGAGCGCAATTAGTCCCTCAGACATAACCACATTAAGGCCAACATCCAGGCACTACGGTGAAAGCAGACCCAGGCTTACTTTGCTACAAATTCCTCCAGCAAATAGCAAAGAAGCACCTCAGTGGGTTGCAGGGGCCTACACCCTAGTGACAGGGCGAAAGTATTCACCTTTCCGAGCAAGGACGCTCGGACGGGGATAACAACTTTCACCAGGAAAACAACATACACCAATGTCACCTGCACCACAATTATAGATACAGGGAGGCTCTTTTACACGGGAGGAACACGATAATGCACACACAAAGAGCAGGTTCCATCCCCGTAAACGGCAGACACACAGAGACTCACGGACAAAAACTGCACATTTTCATGTATATACAGTGGAACATGGCTAAAGTAAAATTGTATAATTCAAAATTCTTCTTAGTTTTTCCTTGGCCCCTAGCATTTTTTTAGGCCATCAATGGTTCATAATCGGGGTTAATTCAGGACATATTTTGGATAATTCAAAGTTTTTAATATTCAAAGCCGAGCGGAAGCCAATCAGGAGGGCCACGCGGCTCAGGGGCGGAAAGAACTATTCCGAACACAGCCTAAGCAACAAACCACAGCATAGAGCTTAGGCGAGTCTTTCTAAGTAAAAATGACTAAGTGTTCTATGTTCCGGTCCTACAATTTCCTAGATTCTCTTGTGATGGCCGAGAGCCCTAATCGTAAGCAAGAGTTAAGAATCTCAAACTATTTTTCAAAATGGTAGATTTCCCTGAGACGTAACTAGATTACTGTCGTACTAACGTCGCCAAACAGGTGAATAGTACACTCAGGTCCTACCTTTCATTTTGAAACATTTTGACATTATTAACGATACAATCTTTACAGATTATCGCCGCCTGGCAACCCGCTTTGATAAGCATAAAGCATTGTGCAGACGGGACACAATATATTTTCTCTACTCTATTCAAAGAGCTCTCTTAATTCGGATCGTTGCATAACTCAATTTTTTTTTCTTTCGCCTCTTTCACTAGTCCCGTGAAAGGAAAGTTATCCAAGTTGAACTGTATATATTTAATACATAGGTACACGGAATATATTACACTGCTTATAACATGAATTTTTCTCGTCCCCCATAACAGCGCGCAAACTAAACATAAACACCATGGGGTAACACCCACAGCTCAAGGGGGAAACACCATTACTTATTTCTGGAAGGCATATCACACCCGCAAAGCTCCCACACCCACACGTAACGGCGGGAACACTGTCCAAAGGAAGGGAAATGATCCCACTGGCAGACGTGAAAAGAAGGCCAAGAAATAGCCTTCGGACCCCGCTGACCGTACCGGGATACGACCCTAACACTTGGCAGAACTGTCCCGAAGACACAAGCCTAAAAGGCACCAGGAATAATTACCCTGGTTAAGGACGGTCTCGAACCCGCAACCTCCTGGATACCAGGAATGCAAGGTCGGGTAACTATCCAAGGGGAGGATAGAATAATAAAGGACAGTTCCACTAACACATATACATACGCACAAAACAATAAAATCACCTCCGACACCTAGTCACCAAACACGTGACTAGCGGCCCAGAGACACTCGTGCATAGACACAGCCAACTACCAGTAACAAGAATATAGTCGACCCACGCTTACGACACAAAAATTGGGGACACAACATGTATTTAGTGGAAGGTTCTTTTCCAGTACGGAAAGCCATGCTCACAATAAGGGAGCGAGCAATCAAGCTTCCACACACACACGGGCTGGACATATGAACATCGTCAGACAAGTAATAGATAAGGCACACGTTAATGGAATTAGATACTATCGCCGTCAGCGATAACACACTCGTGACTGGGCGACCTTCACTAGCTACGGACGGCCAACATGCACGCAGCTCTGAAGGTAGTGGACACCATCATTTATGCCAGTTCCAAAAACCCTATAACTCTCAAAATTACAATACGAGGAGCATTCCAAGAGACCCAAATTTTTCACGCCAAAGCGTATTCTCATCTGCGCGTCTCAAACTCACGATACGCGTGCCAGGGGACATACAGTACAAAAAAATCGTAACACCAGGACCAATAACTAAGGCGGGTGTGAACTCACGACCACACAACAGAGTCGTGCCAAAAACAAACTAACCAAAGGTATTTTTGGCGCGAAAAACACAATCAAAAGCCACACAAGGGGCGCTCAAAGCCCAACAGACAACGCAGACATGAAACACGGAGATTTACATGGGATCGCGGGTCCGAATGCCCAATAAAAAATCGGACGCCGTGGAAAACGAAAATCCAGAATCCCAATTACACTGAAATTGGCCCCAGACAAGCACATAAGTGGGTCAGATACATGTCTATAGTGACAGGAAGGTTCTTTTCCCATACATAATGGAGCATAGATTCGCCCCAGGGTACTCGCTACAACAGCCTACCTCGGCATTGGCGACCCACGAATTCCCAACAAAAGGGCGCACCGAAAATTCTAGGCCTCCAAGGGGATCACAATAGACTTCCCAGACATGGATTACACATAGTTACACAAGGCAGAGGTCTTGTTGAAAACAATGTCCACACAACATCGGTAAGCAAAAACGGGACAGATTAGCACACTGCCCCCCCCCCCCGGAATCCCAAACTATGACAACACTCGGACATGGGCAGGAGTCACGTTCTGGCAGCCGACATACGTAACGTCAGAGACTTCCCTTACGCAAGGCAAAACACTGACTTGCGAATTCCAGAAGCATTGCAACACTGCTGTCGGCAGACACTATAGTTATAACGAAAGTGACCATGAAATGCAAATATGACCACATAAACAAACCAATAATAATGGCATACATTAACACAGAATTCAGCAACGCTACAATAGGCCTGGCATTTAGCAATAGGCAGATACTGTGGGCCATATTATCATAGGGCCACAGAAGCTTGTTTACAAGTGCGATAACAGGTTACACGCGCCGGCTCACAATTAGCATCATGAGACACGATAAGACGTATCCGATGAAGGGCACGCGCGCCAGCGCGTTGCAGCGGAACGCAACTACAGTCACGCAGGCCTCAGTAACCATAGCCACGGGCACCCCCTGCCCACACACGCGACCCCTAATCAGGAGCGAATACAGACAGATTCCTTGAAGGAACAACCCCCCCCCCAATAACTACTTCTCTTTTTACTTTGTAAATCCCTAAAACCATCGTAGGCGATCAGGACATGACCAGTCACACTACGATCACTTGCTACATTAACATCATAGATATGAGACCAGATAGGCCGTGACGTCACAGCGTCACCACACTCTACTATCCCAAGGAGCGGATAGAAAGCAGATATTGACCAAGTGAGGATGACAGGAGCACAGGTGGATAGGGCCAGTCAGATAGCCAATATACCACCTACAGGCTACCATTGTACCACCTTCCTCCTTCCATAACCTTCTCACTCACAACATTAGCCAACACAGACACATAAACACATAAAAACAGCTAAACTACATGCCGAAATATACATCGGGGTTGATAGACTTCATGCGTTTAAAGAGAGGGCTCACTTCGCCCTGGATCTCAATGCTAACACCCGAGTATTAGGGGTGGGTCGGAAAGAATAGCAAGCGTAATGCACATCTCAATATAAAGAGATGCGGCCAAACTTAAACTAACAAATATTTTCTTATTAAATAATCCCGCATGAAAGGGACATAGTATTATTATACATTGACCTATACCTATCCTTAAATGAGAGCGGATACGCCTCATATCCATCCGCACGCATGGAATATCCCACCCACATACGTGGGTTATTATTATTGAACCTGCATGGCACTTTTTGTAAATTTTTTCAAACCCGGGAAATACCTACCCCCGTCCACTCATGGTAAAAGCATCCTGATAGCATCACCGGCTCCAGGCCACCATTAACATGGAGTCCAAAGCTGCGCAACCCTCTCCTACCATGCTTTAACCCTATTCAACAGATAACACCCCCGGATCCTAATAACAGGGAACCCAACGCCATAAAACCCTATTAACGCCTCCATGAAAATTACCAAGGCATTACAGCTGGAAGTCCGACGAAGCCACAGCAGACCTAAAGTAGTCCATGCATTTAGAAGATTCTACAACCCCAAAACACTTGAAAATTTTACATTATTTACACAGTAAACTATTTACAGAGTACACTAATTTTTTTTATTAACACAAAAAGGAATCTGTGACACGCTGAATGATGATGACAGCGTAAGCAGAAGGGCAGAGGCGCCACACAGGAGCAAAGCTGGGGAAGGCGATGATAAGCCCTACCCCAGCTGGCTCAATGACCCAGACCAATAACAGACGAACTACGTAAGGTCGAAGCGCCGATGACCTAGCACGGGCAAACTTCGGAATCCTAGGTGTACCTAGCCTGTCCCCGGGACGAAGAGATGTTACACCCACTATGTGCTACGGGCATCGAAGCCAGACCTGCTGGGGAGACTTTTGACGAACGGGGGGAGAAATAGCCAACTCCGCACCGGACGCAAGAGAGGAACCAAGGGACGACCAAATTAGGACTAGACTCCTAGTTAGTATGTAAGTAAGTAGACCTTCTAGGGCGAGAAGCTAGTCTCCTATTCGAAGGAGTGAAGCAGGATCTTAGGGTTCAGCGGGATCAACCCTAGAGCCGACAAGGCCTTGCCCCGCGCGGCGAGGCGAAGAGGAGCCCGGACGCTAAAATCCCCGGATGTCATTATTATTGCCAATAAAGGCGAAGAGGAGCCCGGACGCTAAAATCCCCGGATGTCATTATTATTGGCAATAAAGGCGAAGAGGACCCTGGACGCTAAATTCCCGGATGTTATTATTACTGCCAATATGGGCGAAGAGGATCCCGGACGCTAAATTCCCGGATGACACTATTTTATCGGACGATGTCCAACGCCCACGTAAATGGCTGACAACGGGTCGCCAGAGCTTAAATGGTGACGCATCGGGCAGCTAGAGATATTAAATGAGGAGCATAGCGAGCACTCACGGGGGTTACAGTGGGCAAACCCAACAATAATGAATACATCAATGACAACATGCAAAGGCAACGGCAATGAACAGTCAAGTACAACGGGCGATGCGGTTTGCTCTTTGGCACTGCAGTCGTCCGGAACTTTATTAATTACTAGTTAGTAAGCACTAGCATAAATGTCGACAACTAGTATTAAGGGAGCGGAATCCGGCGATTCTAGAGACAACCGGTGTTTCTAGGATACGTGCGGGTGGTGATCTGGGGAGGTAAAACTGCCCCGGGCGATCGCTCTAGTCAAAATTTTAGCATGTAAGACAGTTGCATTTGACACGCAACTTAGAATTAAGCAAATTTATTAACCGCTGTTGCTCAATAATAGCACAGCATATTTCGGCAATAGATTAAGGCAAAACCATTCGGCTTATGAATATCAATTTTTTTTTCTCATTTATAATAATTTAGACTAAATATTTCGGCACCTGATGACCAACAAACCCGTCATCAGGGTAAGCCCGATAATACATTAAGTTAGATTATACTAGGATAACTTACATCAAGGTAAAACATCTCGGCACCTGGCGACTCAAATCCGTTGCCAGGGTAAGCCCGATAACACAATAGGATATAATACATTAACATAAGTAAGATTAAGGCAAAATCTTTCGGCACCTGGCGGCTAGTCGTTGCCAGGATAAGCCCGATCAATCGATAAATCACCGATAAATCATAACAGGGCGGAGGCACTGAAGCCGTTCGACCCACCAGCGAGGTAAACGGTACAGCCACTGGAGCTGACCGACCTCGATAATACACGAGACGCCGAAGAAGTCTCAGGGGCGGTAGCACCGCAACCCAACCCTTAAACGGCGCTGCGCGATAGGTGCGCAATATATATATTTGGCCAAGGGGATTGCTAACATATTTTATATTTCAGCAAAGAGCTCCAACACTGCACCAAGGAGTGGAACCCAAAAATGATCATGGTACCAGGTAAGGTGGACCACCGAACTATACACACAAAGTCATAGCCGGCATAAGAAGGTATAGAGTAAGGTAAGATAAGAAGGCGCCAGACAAAGAACAAGACGGACGACACGAGTGTATTGACAGACTATAACACCTGTAATTTTGTTTTCAGAAAGTATACACGCCGACACAAGAGGCGACATGGGGATTACGCTAATGATTACATGTTTTTTTTTACTTCTCCACTTTACAGACGGCGACACCAGATACATGACACTGGTGACGATGATTTCACTGCCATACAGGAGCAACATGTTTTTGTCCCATGATATTATTTTGCACCCGTTTTTCTCACTAATTTGTACACATTCTAACATAATGCAACACACTCACTACCATTCTTTCACAGCCACACTCCAGAACACAGAAATCTGAACAGCAGGGTTGATACCTGTGGGGTATCAGGCCTACTGACAGATAAAGATAATAGCGTCAAAGATGTGACGTAACACACGACACTAAGGGCGCAACCGATTTGTGGCGGCGACTCTTACTGTCAAGTGTGGAGGCATTCGCCCACAGAGAATGATCCACAGGATAAGGGTATATCAGCAGCACGACCACTAAACTGCGCCGAAAACGGCCGGACAGGATTAGCCGTGAGACGGCACATGAATACAAGGGTAGCGTGCACGCAAGGTACAGTAGATACGGCCGTCTAGGTATAAAATAATTAAGATAGATATAAGTGACTAATGTAAAAGAAAATAATGTAATACTGTTAAGAGACACCTCACACAAAATTTACTACCAATGATGCCACACATCGTAAATGCACATATTTTTATTTATCACACACATGTACACACTGACTTTCCTTTCTACCCTTCTAACGTCCAAATTTGTGAAGGTGTCCCGTTTCATCCCAAGAACAATAAACCATTATAATATTTCCTTTAACTTATACCCTGGGACACCTATTTTTTTTCTATTTCTTCCATCTTTCACATTGCAGGGAGCAATTTTTTCCCCAATACAGCGCCGGACGGCACAACCACCCGTCCAGCGTGGGTTTTTTCCTCCCTGCACAATACCAATATATTATATAATGTCAAAACCACGTATTCTTTTGTTGCTAAACTTTTTCATATTGCCAATGTCAATTTTTTTTAATGAACTGTTTTAAATCATCAACTGTATATCCCAAAACCTACCCCTCTGAACACAAGCTGATCTCACATCTACACGACATCGCTACCCCTACACGACATCAACACAGAAGAAAAGAAGAAGAAGTACAAGGAGGATTCAACAACGATCCAGCACATCAACACCCCCACTCCACGTTCCGTTCCCGTTCGCGGGGACGCGAACTAATTGAAGGAGGAGACTTGTACAGGCCCGGGGGGGCTGTACCCCCTGAGAGCCACCCCCCATCTTCTACTAAAACTCACCCCTAACTGGCAAACATCATAAGTCCAGAACAGTACCTTTTACACAGCAAGGGCGGCCACCCAGCTCGGGAGGTTAGCCAATCACTTGCAACACACTCATAAATATTAACACTATAAATAACTGGGGCAGCTACGTCAATGGAATGCTGACTGAGCAACGGCAGGACCTATAAGAAGAGAGGCCTTTTGGGAGCATTATCTGTCATACAGTGTGTGTCGCCGAAGGCCCTGCTCCAGCTACTATTATCAGGTGAGAATCAGCAAGTGTTCAGATATCCTTTACTTTGTAAAACCCATCCACAATCTTGTACACTTAACTTGTATTATTATTCACATTCCCCTAAAAGGGACTTACAATTTCACACTCACTGACCAATAAACACTTGGTCAGTAAACTACACTTGTCTTGGTAATTACACGCCTCTTTACATCCTAATACCCTTCCTGACTCTCGTCACGATCGACCGTGACCACAGTAGCCAAGTAATTGCTTACTCAGGCTCCATTGTGTTTCCCGCACGCGACCGCACAGCAGTGAGCCGCTGACATAAGCAGGTCTGTTATATAACTCATTCCAACCAGCTGGGAGGCCGGTACATTAACCTGCATCCAGAGGTTCATCCCCTAAGCGACACTTACGTCTTTATAGGAGCACCCCCTAGCATTTAAACACCAAACAACAATCTACACTGGTAAGCTTACCCAGCTACGGGAAGCTGCCCTCTCTAGGAATCGCCTTCCAAATTAGTACAATAACATATATGTTTTAGCCCTAACTACCCCCCAACTAAGGGATCTAAAACAATATTCAGTACGTTGCCCCAGCCAAAAGGATTTTTGTTCGCTCTTTCTGTAGGATATTCTGAGGAAAAACTATGGAAAAACCTCTTCAATAAATTTCCAGAACATGAAAGTAGTTCCAGTCATAAAAGCTGCTATGTTGAGTGAAAGTCCGAGGTGAACAAATCAAAAATTTATAAATGGCTAATGGACTCAATATTTCACTCCATTCAACAAGAAAATGACAAGTGGCGTATTCTTTTAAAGTAAATTTTTAAAATTGTCTGAATGTCCTCCTTTTTATTAATTTACTATATTATCGTATGAATGTACCGGTATGTATGTATGTATGTATGTTTTAGTTTTTCGCAGTTTATATTGGCGCCATGCCAATAGTTAAATTTTTTACCGATGTGCAGCGCTACAATTTTTGTTTCCGGTCCACGCTGGGGTTGGGAATGTGTTTCTGTGTTTGTGCTCCGTTGATTGGCAGTCATGTGGAGTTGTTGTGTGTTTGCCAGTCTAAAATTTGCTCGCATTCAAGATGCCTAAAAGAAAGTGCAAGTTTACAAATGCTTTGAAAACCAAATATCCTACTTTCAAGCTTGGGCGTAATGATTTTGAGGCAGAATGTAAAATTTGCCCAATTGCAACTTTCGTCTCGGTAGCAAATCATGGTAAGTTCTATAATTTATTGTTTAATAAATTACAAATCTTAAAACAGCGTTATTTATATAAAATTCTCATTTAATTTCGTAGGTTCTCAAGATTTGGATAGTCACGTTTCTTCAAATAAACACAAAAAAGTGTACAAGGCGGTGGCAGTTCCCAAACTATAGACAAGCTTTTTTCCACATCAACTACAGCATTAACGAATCGCGTTTTAGCTGCGGAAGGAGCATTATCATTCCGTACCGTTCGTCATCATTCCTCCTACAGATCAATGGACTGCACACCCAAATTGAACCAGACAATTTATTATGATTCGGGTGTGGCCAAAAGAATTTCTTCAGCTAGAACCAAAACTGAAAGTATAATAAACAGAGTCATAGGTCCACATGCTGTTCATGTTACAGTAGAATGTATGAAAGTTATATCTTGTTATGGAGTGTGTACGGATGGAAGTAATCATGGAAGTCTGAAAATGTTTCTTATTCTCATTCAATATTTCGATTATAAACAAGGTGGTATTAAAACTAAGGTTGTAGAACAACTGACAACTCCTAATGAGAAGGCTGAATATATTGCAGGGTACCGTTATATTAAGGATACCTTGTCTAGTTTAGGTATTGTAGAGAAATGTGTGGCCTTTGCTGGTGACAACACGAACACTAACTTTGGTGGTTTAAATCGTAGAGAAGGCAAGAATGTATTTACTAACTTAAAGGATGTTGTCAATAGGAATATGGTAGGTATAGGTTGCCCAGCTCATATATTGAATAATACAATTCAATATGGAACTGATGTTTTATCTGTGGACATAGATTGTCTTATTGTTAAGTTGTATAATTATTTCTCAATTTACACTGTAAGAACTGAACAGTTGAAGTCATATTGTGAATTTGTTGATACCAATTACAAACAATTACTCTCCCACTGCAAGACAAGATGGCTATCTCAGTTCCCTGCTGTTGAGAGATTATTGGAAATGTTTCTTCCGTTGAAGTCTTACTTCTTGTCAGTGCCAAATCCTCCAAAACTTCTCATTAATGTTTTTGGAAATAACTTGAGTGAAGCTTATTTGTGGCACCTGCATTCTCCAATGTCAATATTTCACTCAAAGACTTTGATAATAGAGAAAGAAGAGAGTTCTGTGTTAGAAATCATGAATGTGTTGGAATGTGTCAAGGCTATGCTTCAAAATAAATATGAAGGTTCTTCCATTTCATTGAAGGTGAAAGATGTAGTAGAAAATGTTCGAAAAGAGGGGTATGATAAGGAAGCAGATTTATTTATGAATGAAGCATTGATGTTATATAAAGAATCTATGGAATTTTTGACAAAATGGGTAACATATTTTGATGATTTCAGTTGTTTCATGTGGATGAGTTTAACTTTACAGAAGATGGAATACACTGATGTTGAAAAAAGTATTATGAATTTACAAGGGAAAGGTATTCACACTGAAGATGCAAAATGTTTTGATCAGTTTTGTAATCTGAGTAAATTTACAGAGAAGTTTTGAAATAACAGCGAATATCTTAAATTAACTTCTAGTCAAAAATTGGCAAAATATTTCAATGATAGTAAAAATATTGAATGCTAATCAGAGCTTCTTAAAATTGCAGAATATTTCTTTTGTATCCCAGGTCACAATGCTAATGTGGAGAGGGTTTTCTCATTGATTTCATCTCAATGGACAGATGAAAGAGATAGATTGCAAATAGAATCTGTGAAAGGTCTATTAATGGTGCAGCACAATTTTAAGGAACATTCTTGTCAGGACTTCTATAAATATATGTTGGACACACCTAAACTGTTAGCAGGAATATCATCCTCAGATAAATATAGTCTACAAATTAAGTGAAATTTCATGTTTTTAATTTCAGAATAATATACATTTTCAGTGGCAATGTTCTAAGTTTACTAATGTAATTAATACATTTTGAAGTTCATAACAATTTTTATTGTATCTTGTATGGTTTTATTACTTTTAGATTTGTCCTCTTTTTTCCCTTAATGTCCTCAATTTTTTCCTGTGTTGTCCTCTATTTCACAGTACTGGATCTGGTCACCCTATTTAAAGCGACTTCTTAATGTCACTTTATTCCTAGCTGAAAGAGGACTTGCTTTTCGGGGGTAGTATTGATAAAATCGGGAACCCCTCAAATGGCAGTTTTTTGGGAATTGTAGAACTGCTGGCCAATTATGATCCAGTTTTGAATGAATATTTAAATAGAGTCCACTCGTTTCAAGAAAAGGGAGAAAGAATGCATGTGAATTATCTGTCTCATGATATTCAAAATGAGTTTATTACTCTTTACGCTGCCCTAGTTACGAAGAAATTTTTAGAAGAAAGAGAAATGGCAAAATACTATGCCATAATAGTTGATGCAACACCATATTCTGCACATGTTGAACAGACTGCGTTTCTTTTGAGATACGTTTATTTAACTGAAAATGAAACTCAGCCTTACCAAGTCGTAGAAAGGCTACTTTGCTTTACCGACTGTACCAAAAAGAGTGGAGAAGCCATTGCAGAGCTTATATAAGATAAGCTAAAGGAGTTTGACATCCCATTGAAATACTGTAGGGATCAAGGCTATGCCAATGGAAGTAACATGAAACATATTTAGCTCCATCCCCCACAGATGGGAAATTTTGAAAGGAATGATACCAAGCTCCCTTCACTCGATGTCGAAGACTCGCTGATCTGCTAGAGTAGACAGCGTTAATCCAGTCGCATCTCACCCTCCAGGGATAATAGAAGCTCTGGAGGCATTGACTGAACTGAGCATAACTTCTGAATGTCGTCGAGACCTTGAGGGATAGAAAAAATATTTCACAACATTCAACTGCCTTCTTCTTGCGTCTATTTGGTTCAAGGTAAGAATACATCATATATATATTATATATTTATTATTCATTATATACCATACATTCGTTTAAAAAAGAGGCGTGTAGCTACGGTAGTCAAACATTCCTGCGGGATAAATGGCCATAACTACCAAATGAAATATTATTTATTTTCCTAGTAAAATAGTATTTCTTTAACCTACAACGATATTTCAAGCCACATAAAAATCATTAAAAACAAACACCTGGCACAAAAATACTAACTACAGTAGAACCTCGTTAAGTCGGCCCTCTTTAACGCGCCCATCTGCGTAATCCGGACTGGGTTAGGTTGTTTTTATTTTTTGTTGTGACATTTACTACTCAGCTAATGTCCCTTTTACATGACCGCGTTGTCGCAGCCCCTAAACTTAAGAACCAACCAATAACCAATGTCCTTTGAGTCGGTACACTGGCAGTGCGAGTGGACCAATTTTGTTTGACGGGGCTGTACTCTACTCACTATCGTGACTGCGTAGACGATGAGTGATCACCCATCCCGTCACCCCCACGCCAATGGAGTAAAAATGTAGTATTCAATCACACCGCATCAACATTAGACCAGCTGATAAGTGAGAGCGTGCAGTGCTACCACTCTGCTAACTACCACGCACCCTAATAAGGTGAAGTCTGTCGGTAATCAGTTGACACGTTTATTAGGTTTTAAAAGTGAATTGCACAAAAGACAATTTAGTAGTTCACAAACTTTATTAAATAATCTATATGTAGAATAATAAAGACAAACAGTTTTGAATTATTCTCATTTTTTTAAGGCATGAGGGGGAGGGGAGGGGGCCTTAAGCCTCCTAAGCCCCTCGTGGGTGCGCCACTGATTAGCCACAATAAATGGCTTTTTCAAAAAAGAACAAATCATGTTTTAAATATTTTTGTTATTTTAAATTATAGCGATACTGGTTTCATTTAAAAGAACATTGTCAGTTGTTTACAAATAATAAGCGTTCGCGAAGGTCTCGTTTTTTTGTTATAGTTAAGTGCAATAATCTTCCGTGCAGTTGCAGTATAATGATGGCAATTTAAATATTACTGATGTCATGTTTTTAAAATAAGGAAACAAACAAATTCTTTCTTTCTTTCTTTCTTTCTTTCTTTCTTTCTTTCTTTCTTTCTTCCTTTCTTTCTTATTTTAAAATCAATAGACATTTAGTTCTTCAACACCTAGGTGAAACTATGGATGTAGCGGCAAGGAACTTAGGTTCTCTAATAGAGGACTTGAAAACTATACGTTTTGAAGGGTGGGACCTTATATATAGTGAAGCTGAAGTAGTGGCTAAAAATATAGGATGGTCCCAACAACTTGAAGGGGACGAAAAGAGACGAAAGAAAAGAAAGAGGCAAGCTGATGAAGAGGATGACAGTCATGAAGACAGTAATGATGCAAACACTAATTTCAGAAATGATGTTTTCAATGTAATTCTGGACAGTATCATAGGGGACATGACAGTGCGGTTTAGATCAGTACAATCTCTTTGTAGCGGGTTTTATGTTTTGTGGCAATTCAATTAAATGGCAGATTTATTAATTTTGAAAAAATCAGCTAAGCTTGTAAGGCGCTATTTTAATGACATAGGAAACGACCTATCTGATGAATTACAAAACCTGAAATTAATTTACCAAGCTAACTTTGGTAGCAAAACTCTTACGCCCTTGGACCTTCTCAATAAAGTTAAAACTTTAAATTTGGACACCCTATTTCCTAATCTTAATGTAGCATTGAGAATATTTGTTACCATCCCCGCAACAGTTGCGACCGCGGGGCGCTCTTTCTCGGTTCTCAATCGCGTAAAAACCGTTTTCCGCTCGACAATATGCCTAAATAGACTTTCAAGCTTGGGTGTATTGGCTGTTGAAACGGAAATTGTGAAGTCTAAAAATTTGGACAATATCATAGATGATTTTTCCAAGAAAAATGCCAGAAAGGGGGTTGTATCGTAGGTAAGTTTATGGTGAATTTAGTGCTTTAATATTATATTTCTAACCTTTCTGTTCAGTTTACAAATAAGGTAATGAAAACTTTAACAATCGATTTTAAAGACAAATGGATTGGATTTTTAAGTTTATAAAATTAGTTATATGAACTGCATTGTTTTTAAAGTGAATGGGTTACTGTTTATTTGGTAGTGATAATTATTAAAACGAATTGGAGTGCTTACATGACTTGACATTTAAACTTGACAGAAATATGGTTTAAAATCGGTAAAGCATTTATGGAGAGTTATAAATATACAGTATGTGTATATATAATACTCTAAATACAAGGCTGTGATTAATGAATTTGGATTGCACAAAAATGCATAAATGGCAGGGGCCCGAAATGCCCCCCAGCACCGGGGCTCGCGGCCGCTCTCTCCGGCCCTGATTGTATAATTTAACTCCTGCGTGAAAAGTTCCTTTTTATATACGGTATGCTTGTGTGTGTGAAAAATGAATGTTTTGATTTTTTTTCAGATCGTAGATTTTGTCTTGTGTTATGCCTATGAACATCATTGTTTGTTTTAAGAAAAACGTCTTTATTCATTAAATTCTTTTTAATAAACATAATACTTTCAAAGATATGAATGAAGGGCAGTGGGAGAATGTTAAAATATTTAAACAGAGGTCTGCATGATTCTCTAGTGTTTACATTTGCCATAATTCTATTCGCCCTCTTTTGTATCCCAAACTTGCTTAGTACATCTGGTGACATACCCCAAAATATGACACCATATCTTAAGTACCGGTATAAAGGAACATTACACTGACCTGCAATAATAAAATGATTAATGATCCAGAGGAAATAGCAAACACTTTTAATGAATATTTTTTAGAAATTCCACAAAAATGATTAAATAAATCACAGGCAAATACACTAAATTTTAACAATAAAATAAATATATGCAGTGATTCTTTATGTATAAATCATGTCACAAGTGAAGAGGTGAGAATAGTTATAAAAGAGCTAAAATAAATTCTGTGCTGGCATTGATGGCATCCCTGATGCAATTTTGAAAGAAATGTGCAGAAAATATAATAACTCCGCTTACGCACTTAATAAACAGTTCAATTCTCTCAGGAACTGACCCGGATATTTTGAAGTTATCAAAAGTAATTCCAGTGCACAAAAAAGGTTCAAAAGATGAATTAGATTACTATCGTCCTATAACCTTACCAACTGGTATTGCAAAAATTGTAGAAAAAATCATGTATAAGAGGCTGATAAGTTTTATAGAAAAAAATAAAATACTATCAAACTCACAACATGGATTCAAAACAATTATGAATGTTGTAATATTATACTGAAATTAATTGACTATAAGGTACATGTAACTGGACTATTCTTGAATTTATCGAAAGCATTTGATGTTGTTGACCATAAAATCCTCCCTGCTAAACTAAATCAATATGGTATTAGAGGTCTAGCTAATAAATGGATACAGTCTTACTTAACAAGGCGTAAACAAATGGTAAGCTTGAGACACAAGGATGATGGAACCAGATTACTTAATGGAACATTGTCCAATGAGGGTATTATTATCATTGATGTATAGAAGAAAGAGTAGTGGGCCCAAAACCAATCCCTGGGGTACTCCAAATTAATAGTTCAGGAGATGCTTAGCGATGATATTTGTTCACGAACCGCGCCAAATTGTACATATTGATAGGGATGCATGTGTTTGCCCCATTATGTTGTATGTATTTCAGCCCCAGGATGGAGATGGCGGAAAAAGCAGAGCACGTAGATTTGGAAAGAGAGAGATTTAAAGAATGTAAAATTTATAGACACACTAATAACGTAGGTTATTAATAATCATAATAATAATAATACTAATAAATATGACGTCAAGTAGGGATAATAATAACAATATCGAGAGTAATAATAATATCGAGTATGGATAAAAGGGGAGGAAATTTAATGTTAATGCCGTTGTTACGACACATGTGGTGATAATTATTCATATGGATGCACTCTGAACTGTGTCAGGGATAATTTGACGCGTCCTTTTTCTTAGATTAACGCAGGTAAGTGTGGTATTGAGTGGGAGAAGTTATTAGAGTATATATTTCAGTGTATTGGGGAGCAAGGTGAACATCGGCGTAGTCGTGGTATGTTAATGAGAAAATAGTTGAATGATATGCCAATGTGAAACCGGAAGGTTCCGTGAGGCCCCGGTGGTTCAACGATGAATAAATAAAATGGTATAATGGTTTTGAAAAAGGTATAAGAAGTTGCAGGTGACACAGCCATATGTCACTCGACTGCCAACTGAAAAGAAAAAGAAAGGTAAGAGAGATGTGTGTTGAGCATACCCAATGGAACAGGTAAGACTAAACTATGCTTACAGGTGTTTTGTGTGATAAATAGGACCGCGATAATGATATTGCTCCAAGATCAGGTTCCACTAAGGTCGAACCAAAGACTATTTAGATGGTGAGATCGTTTCTCCCTGTGTTTCACTTTGCCTGTTTATTTTACCAAGAGTGCAGGTTGAGAGCCCACAGCATTTAGTGTCTGAGCTACGGTGGCATTCGCCAAGGTCATACACTCCCTATCCCTATCCATAACGGGACCCATTGTGTCCTAATGAGGCTAAGTTTGACAGTCATGTTCATGTAGACAGCTGACTTCCTGGTCAGAGGAAATCATGCATAATATTCAGATTCATTTCCAAGATTAATTCATGATGAGATTTACATATGGTACTTTAATACACTAACCTTGAGATCCAAGTCTATTATGAAGGTATTAATAATAATAATAATAATAATCTGTTATCGAGTTGAGGATAGACTTATGTAAAGGGTACTTTAATCCAATAACCTTTCGTGTCCCAGCTTTGTCGCGAAGATTTTATTCAAATAGATTGATAACCAGATGGATCTTAATAATAATAATAATAATAATAATAATAATAACGATCCATTGATTTCAAGACTGGATTTATTTTAGGGTACAGGTATCCAGTAACCTTTGGATAGTGGATTCCATTACGGCGGTAATAATTAAAGGAGATAATCATATTGATAGCATTAATAGCAATGATAATAATAATAATAATAATAATGGTGACTTTTATTATAGTGGAATTCGTTTGGCGATTGATTTTCTTTTTCGTGAAGTTAATTGCTCTCTCAGATAGTAGCAAGCGTTTGTGAACGTGCAATGCTCTGAAAAGGGTAGGTGAGAGTCCTTGCTTCGAAGCCTACGAGTGTATATATATTTCCTGCTAGCGTTTTCTCCTGTAAATACATATTTGTGTCATGTTGTCTCTTGCAGGGTCGCAGGCATCGTTGACAAGATACACACACCGTTGTTCAATTTTAGTCGCTCGGTGCGGTATGTGAACATAGGATGTTTTTTTTAAATGTACTTGGAATATCCAAATTTTCTGCATACATTTGGTATTCATTTTGGTTTCCTTATTTTCTTACCTTACGGTAAGCTTGTGTTTTGCCATGATACTCGCAAGCATCTCGAGTTGTATTTATGTGGTATAGTTAAGCACACGCCCATAAGACTTTGACAGACGGTATTGAATCCGGGACCCGGATCATTTTGTTACGAGTCCTGAGTTCAATCCTTGGATGATCATGTTTCTAAGGTATTTCGTGTTTACTTTAAGTATCAGTGTAGCACATCTCAAACTCAAATCCCATTGAGGTCGTATGAGTGTAAATTTGCCAGTTGATATTAATAAGTACGCATTGACGTATGCTTAAAAGCTCAAAGGTATAAGTGTGCCAAATTTCATATACATTTGAAGGGCGAAGTTTGTAGTTGTGAATAATGGATACATGAGTATTCTGATTTGGTGAAAGTGTCTTAATCCACCAAAGGGATCACATGGGCAATGTTGCCAGATCATGTTATAAAATGATTACCTCATGAATATTATAATTATGGAAGCCCTAAATTAATGGTGGATACGCAAATGGCTTAATGTTTGTTGTATTAATTAATTGTCACACAACGGCAAGTTGCCATGGTATTTTGAATATTGAATTCAGAGATGTGGAATGTATTACAGTGAATATTAATTATGGTCAGAGCAAATTGATTGTCACCTTGGCATATGATCAATGATTGGTTGTTTGTTTAATTGAGAGGTTGAATTAATTGATTGATAATCGAGTATTGATAATTGATGGGATTCACATTTCAATCAAAGTTTAATAATTTAATTTGAATATTATTTGATTCACTGAGTGATTTGAATTGATAATTAATTTAATTGAGGTTAATTTATTTGAATTGATAATTAATTTAATTGAGGTTAATTTATTTGAATTGATAATTAATTTAATTGAGGTTAATTTATTTGAATTGATAATTGATTTAATTGAGGGTAATTTAATTGAAATATAATTGATTTAATTGAGATTGATTTAACCTTTACACTGCTACGCCCGAGATATCTCGGGTGCGGTAGAACTTCACGTCCTTGCTGCGCCCGAGATATCTCGTCGGCAACTTCAGCTGAAATTCTGAAGAGGAATTAGATACCTTTGGAGTTTACTTCGGTTTTCAAACTTGAGCGGCAGCAAGCTATATCTTTTGGGAACATAATGGACCATCAGTAAAATCGCAGACTGCATTTTAATGCTATCTACGGTGAAATATCCGAAATAGTGCACTCAGCTCAGTGCGCAACCTAGGTTGGCAGTCCCGCAAAGCATCTGTGTCCAGGGTTTGTAAAAATGTCTTCAAGTAGCGGGCGGCGCGCACTCTCGGAGTTAGAACTTATAGATGCTGTGAATACTCATGAATCGGAAGATGAGTACTCCGATATCAGTGATTTGGGTAGTGATTATAGTCCTAGTGACAGTGATGACTGTGACAGTGATAGTGCTGAACCTCAACTACCAGCTCTGCAAACCAGGAAGAGAATTCGTTCCGAACCTGCGTTATTTCAATGGCGTAAGGGTAGTATTTTTAGTCCTGTAATACACAGCTTTGATGACAGTTTATCGGGTATAACACTCGGTGTGATTCAAGATGAACCAACGGCTTTGGACTTTTTTCAGTGCTTCTTTTCACGAGAAATTATGGAGCATTTAACAGTGGAAACAAACAGGTATTTGTTACGCAAACAATGCCACCATCTCCAAGTTCAAGGCTACAGAAATGGAGGGAAACTACACCAGAAGAACTATACGTCTTTTTCGCCGTGACAATGCTTATGGCAAGAATGAAGAAACTTTCAATTCTTGAATATTGGTCAACTGATCCTCTAATAATGACCCCTCAGTTCTCAGATTTCATGTCTAGAGACAGATACCTCATATTATTGCGGTTGTTACATTTCAATGACAACAGCGGTCAGCCTGAAGGTGATCGGCTTTATAAAATAAAGCCTGTAATTGACCATCTCAGGAACAAGTTCAAAGAAATGTTCACTCCTTTCGAAAACATTTGCATTGATGAAAGTTTGACGCTCTTCAAAGGTAGGCTTTCATTCATTCAGTTTATCCCAACAAAGAGACATAGATTTGGAATAAAGACATTTGTTATCTGCGATTGTGAGACCGGATATGTGCTGGATTTTATTGTTTACATAGGGTCAACTACGGAAATAATTCCTGAACGTGAATTTGGGATATCAGGTGCAGTTGTCTTGACGCTAATTGATAGGTACTTGCAGAAAGGACATACACTGTGGATATATAATTGGTATTCAAGTCCACAACTGTTCGATCACCTACACAAAAACAAAACAAACACATGTGGTACCGTCAGAAAAAACCGGAGGGGCATGCCGAAATTTACTAAAAAATTGGGGAAAGGACAAATTGAATCACAAGCGACAGATAACATGATTGCCATCAAGTGGTTCGACCGTAGGGAAGTTTGTATGTTGACCACACGACATACTGACAACATGAGACTCACAGGGAAGACGGACAGACTGACAAGACAACATGTAGTGAAACCTCATTGTGTCATTGACTACAACAAGTATATGGGTCCTGTTGACCGTTCAGACATGATGATTAGTTCCATCGAGTGTGTGCGGAAGGCAATGAAATGGTACCGAAAGTTCTTTTTCCACCAACTGGATATCACCGTTCTAAATTCTCATGCCCTCTTCAATGTCAAAACTGGACAGAACATATCTCTAGCAGATTTCCAGCTACATCTTATAAGAGAACTCATCCAGAAGTACTATGTTTCTAGACAAACTAGTAAAAGAGGACGTCCTACATCTGGTGACCAACCACTCAGACTGACGGAGAGACATTTCCCATCCCCTGTACAACCTACTCCAAAGAAGAAATTTCCTACTAGATGCTGCCATGTCTGTTCCAACACAACAACTGGCGAAAAGAAGAGGCGGGAGACCCGGTACATGTGCGTCAAATGTGACGTGGCTCTCTGTGTTCACCCCTGCTTGGAAGTGTACCACACTTTAGTAAAGTTTTGAAGATGGACACATTGAAGTGTCTGCTGTAAATAATGGAACGATTTGGTGTAAATTATGTGAGTTCAAATTTCAGTATTGTGTTTTGTATTTGGTCAGAATTTAGCCATCCTAGTTTACAAATGTAATTAAGACTGATAATTTTAAATTCTAACTACTCTATCAAACAAGCATACCTTTCTTTCGACCACACTCAGGCATACAAAACCAGTGACGTCTCCAATATCATATTATTGGTCGTTGTTCCAGGTGACTGTGGCTGTTTTTGTCCTCTTCAAAACGGTCTTGCTATATTCTTGCTCAAAACACTTCCCTTTCTGAATCGACTTCAGAGTTATAAGTTTGTCCAAAGTCTTGTCGGAGAGAGATGACCTGAACTGCGTTCTTGGTTTTCTGACAAGACTGAACATTCTCTCACACTCTGCATTACTATGCGGAATGCTCAGAATGGATAGCATAACTTTAGACAATTTGACATACTTGAGTTCTGGCTGAGCCATATCTCCCGGCAATTTTTGAGTCTGGGAACATCATCCTAAATAAAGGACCAGCGTGATCGGAACAATTGACAGGGAGGTCATGTTCAATAATAAACGATGTGAACAATACATCAGCACGTGTTATACTGTCAGTGTCTTCCTCCTTACACTTGAAATAATCAAGTTTCTTGTTTTTCCCAACACATTGTACATTGTCTTTATGTTTATTTGAGAGCACATGTTTTAAAATGTCTCCCTTTCCACCATGTGAGATAGTGAAAACACACCTGAAATCACTAAATGCAAATGTTGCGCCTCTTCTTGACTCAGTTATATGCGGAAAGTTATCTGTGTACACACTTTTAAATGTCACATCATATTTCCTCGCCATATTACCGAGGAGCGGACGCAATCACTCAGATCGAAAAATCACAATAGCCTACGGGCATATTAACGCCAACAACATCTAACCAAGTTATACATAAATCATATAATTTCACGCGTGTAACAGATACAATATTCCGCAGCGCACAATTACCTTTCACCCACAGGTCATTATGCAAAACAACTAGGAACAAGCGCTGAATTAACTTTTTATAACAGCAGGACGTGATGTGGGACGCGGGAGTTAGTACGCAGTTGTCTATTATCGATACAGAGCGAAACTGCGGTATCGAGATATAATTTCAAAACACGTAAAGTCGATCCGTTTGATAGACGACTGGAGTGTCATCTCGCACATTCAATCCGAAATTTTGCGGGGGATTTTTGAAAAATCGGGAGATTTAATACGTTAAGCGGGAGGGCGGGAGAAATGATCTGAAATCGGGAGTCTCCCGCCTAAATCGGGAGAGTTGGCAGGTATGATCAACCCTTATATTCTCAGTTCTTAATTTTTGTAGAATAATAGCTAAATCTGATATCTATTCCGGAATTATTTTGCCAGTTCAGAGTGTCTAAAATGTTGACATTCGTAATTTTTGAAAGAGTGTTGTGCGATTTGGTCAGAATTTAGCATTTGTGAAACAGGAATATCGAACTTTTTATATGATATAATAATTTTGGCTCCAATGGACAACCCTTATTTTCTCCGTTCTTATTTTTTGTGGAAATAACTAAATCTGAAATCTATTCCTGAATTATTTTGCCAGTTCAGATGAAATGCCTTATCTGCTTTGCTCACTTTTCATATACCGGTATTTCATATTATTTTAGATAACTTATTTTAAAGAAATAATTCAGCATGGAGGGTTTTGATAGTCTCTCACAATATTAGCAGTGAAAAGGTTATTTAAAGTGTAATTAATTTAATTATGGTTGATTAATTGAAGTGTAATTAATTTAATTGAGGTATGATTAATTTAATTGGAATTTAACTATTCATTTTTTGAGGTTTTGTCAATTTTTTATTTTTTATTTATTTTTAAATCTTTTGGATTGATTTTAACTTTTTTTTTGTTATTTTTGATTTCTTTTGGATTTATTTTAAAATTCTGTAATTCGTTAAGATATTTTGGGATTGGTTCAATTTTGAATAGTTTCTTATTCTAAATTTTGATTTTCCTGAGTTAATATTTTTGGTTTTCGCTTTCCTTTCGATCATTTATGTATTTTTAGCCTACTTTCGATTTTTGCAAAAAATGAAAGTAGACTTATGAGATCAACACAGGGCGAAAAAAGTGTGTCTGTCTGTGTGTGTATGTGTGTGTGTGAGTCTGTGTGTGTGTGTGTATGTGTGTGTGTGAGTCTGTGTGTGTGTGTGTGTGTGTGTGTGTGTGTGTGAGTGTGAGTGTGTGTACTCTGAATGTCTGTCCCCCCCTATCAATTCGAACACGGTGAATGCGAATTGAACGAAATTTGGTACAAAGGTAGCACTAGCAAAGGACACCGCAGTGTCATGTTTTATATCGCCGCCATATTTACTAAAAGTGAATGGCGGCCACTCAAACGTTCAAAACGTAAAATCAAATAACGACTAACCAAATCATCCGATCTCTACCAAATTTGGTAACAACATACCTTCGTATAGGATGCGTCTTGTGACCAAACTACAAGGTCGTCCGCCATACCATTTCAGGATGGCGGCCGTGCAAATTATGCAAACTTTATAATCCATATCATGGGACCCACCAGTTCCGATTATCGAGCCGAGAATCGTTTTAACTGTTCTAAAGGAAGAGGCACGTTCGAAATTAAAAGTTTATTTTGTAATACTATAGTGCAGACGTGATTTTAAAAAGCTGAGCTGATTCAGTAATAAGACAAGATGGCAGCGGATATCTTGTGCCTGACTTATATTTCACTAATTTGAGTATTGCATGCAATATAGCGTACTGATACAAAATAAATAAACTTTGTATGAAATGCTTTATATATAAATAATATACTCCAGTGATGAAATCGTTTAGTATAAATCATTATTTGCTAACAAGTTCTATGTAAGTCATTTTATATAGAACGATATTCGTTGACACAATTAGCTCAGTGGTAGAGCGTTAGCCTATCGCTCAAATGCCTATGATTCAAACCCGATCAGAGCTAGATTTTTGCTTGAAATGTTATATGTTTATTGTTTTGTAATGACTCAGATGTTTTAAAATTAAGCGTTATATTGTGCATATTATGGTGTAAAATATATATTTAATTAAAACATAATTCGCCAGCAGATTTACTCGAGACATCTAGCTGCCAAAAAGGTAACTGCACGCCGACATACTTATTAACTTCCAGATTTTATTGAAAAGTTTCTTCTTCTGGCCGCTAGAATGCACTCGCTCTGTTAGGATTATATTGTTCGATATTTCACCACTAGATGTCACGACTAGTCTACGTGGGGCTCCATTGATTACTATGCCATTGGCATTCTGTGCGCATCGAATTTGAAGAATGACAAGATGATACTACGATACATTTTTACTTTTTATTTTAAAGGGTTTGTAACAGCCTATTTTGCGTTACTTGAAAATGTTATTTGAAGTAAAGAACAAAACGATTTCACATAGTAACTGAGTTCAAGCCGTTGGTGTTAGTTCAGGTATTAATTACTACTTTTATTTCAGGCAAATAGCAATCGAAAATATCCACATAGTTTGTATACACACGTCTCTGTAGGGTCATGGAAAGATTTGTTAATTCAATTAGGGTTTTCGATTCCCGGTCAATGCATGTGAGATTTCCGAAGTGAAATGCCATGTCCTGTGGTTCGGATTCCACGTAAAAAGGAGGTCCCGTGGCTCATAATCACAAGAATCACGGCCACGTAAAACTACAATCTTCCTTCCTTTTTTTTTCAATTAGGGTTGTGAAAGCCCTGCACAACCAGACGTGTAAAGACATGCCTCAACTCAAAGTTGGATGTTGCCCACGGCAGGTCGTATATGTAATAATAATAATAATAATAATAATATATATATATATATATATATATATATTTTAGGGGAAGAAATGCATTTACGCACAGAGTGTCGTGCTCCTGCTACTGAGTAGCAGACTACCGACTAAAACTCCCTCTTTACTTCTGAACACTAGCCTGGAACCGTTTAGTACATTAAAACAATAATAATAATAATAATAATAATGTTTTACATCCCTTTTAACTACTGCTGCTTTTAGAGACACCGGGGTGCCGGAATTTTGGCCCGAAGGGGATCTTTAACGTGCCAGTAAATGTACTGACACGGCTCCCTCGCATTTGTGCACCCTCAAATGCCAGCTGACTGCGCCAGGATACGAACCAGCAACCTAGGGCCCAGCAAGCGAGAACGTTACCGCTGAGCCACGCAGCCAGTCCGGTCGATTATGTCTCCAGATCCATAACATTCTTGATATACTTCTTATCTTTCTTTCTTTCTTTCTTTCTTTCTTTCTTTCTTTCTTTCTTCTCAATGATGGTAGCAGTTTTTATCTAGATTGTGGCGTTTGGTAGAGGTAAATAGTTTCTATGGCCTTCAACAAAGAATAGTTCTATTATACTCTTTGATAATAACAACGAGTTATAACTATACTCATACATTTAGGAGAAAGTAGGCTATATGTTCTTTACTGAACATCTTGTTTTTACTAGTGTTAATAAAGTTGTTTTTCCTTTGGTTTTGAATCCTGTGTGTGATGATTTATTAATCAGCCCTATTGATCTTCCAAATGATGCATCCCAGGACAGTTGTTAGCTTCAAGTAGGAACGCACCACCCCCGTGAATAGAATCCTGTCCTGAAGGTCCTATGTTCAAAAGGGTACAATGCATTTTCTTTGCTAATCTTATTACCTTACTTAATATGCTAGAGTATTTATTTAATGGACGTATAGGAGAAGACCGAAAGGAGGGCAGATCGCTCATTAATTGAGTATTGACTTTAGGTTTCGCTTTGAAGCAAGGAATGCACTTGTGAATTACAGAGGAAACTTCATGAATTCCATTTATAATCCAGTACTTTTCCCTTAAGAGGCAAAGCAGTGTGCGTGTACCAACATGCAGATTGCGATAATGAAAGTCACGTATAATTAAGGAAGTTACGTGATGTTTAGAAGGCAAAATAACAGGATGCTTTTTGTCCTCAGAAAGCAAAGATTGCGAGAGCCTACCACCTACCCTGAGTAACCTATTGTCATCAAGGAACGGGGCTAAGGCACGAAGACGACTGGATTTGGAAAGATTCTTTTAAGAAGAAAGTAAAGACAATTCAGAAGAAAAGGCTTCTTGCTGTGTTAGTTGCAAAACCTTAATGGTAGCGAGATTCAATTCATGATTGGTAAGGTGTGGTTCGGGGAGAAGAGGTTGGTCGACCACAAGATATTTCCATCTGAGAAGATAGGCAACAATTCGAATTAATTTGTGAAAGGAAGAATAGCGGGACAACAAGGGATGAATAACGTTGGAAACAAGACACGAAGCAGTAGATTTAGATACTTTAGCGTCAGGCAAGTTGAAGTTTGTAGCTGGAGGTTTAGAAGGCCAACAAGAAGAGTCTCCGATTAACCACGAGGGTCCATGCCAGTACAACTGAGAAGCTGCCAATTGAGAGGGTAAACATTCACGAGAAATGATGTCGGCAGGGTTGTCAGCACTGGGCACATGCCTCCATTGACATCCCGAAGAAAGAGTTTGAATTTTGGAAACCCTGTTTGCAACAAAAGTTTGCCAATAAGTGGGGTTTTTGGCGATCCAAGTGATATGGCTTTTCCTTTTTATAGACTTCTTGATCTCTATGGATCAGCCATAGTTAATTGTCTTTGTTTCTTCTGTATTCTTTGGTAGATGTCTGATACGCATCATGTACCGGTATGTGTTAAGTTAAGATTAATAAAACCTAACAAACAGGTTTATCAAAGTGTTCATATTTATTACAATTTATTAATCTCAACTAAGAATGGATCGTCTACTAAGACCCGAGCGTCTGAACATCGACCCAGAATCTAGCAACGCACAACAAGAATGGAATAACTGGTACAGCACGTTCAAGAACTTCATAGTGTCTTACCAAGCAAGTGACGCCGACAAATTAAGAATCCTGATAAACCATGCCTCACCTTCAGTATACGAATATTTCAATGAAGCTAAAACGTTCAATGACGCAATAAGCATTTTGGTTAGCACGTTCACAAAACCGGTGAACGAAATATTTGCGCGTCACAAATTAGCAACCAGAAAGCAGCTAGCTGTAGAAACAGTGTCGAGATATATAGAATCTTTGAAGCTTCTGAGCAAAGATTGTAACTTTAAGGCTGTAACAGCGGAAGTAAACAGAGATGATTGTATTCGCGACGCTTTCATTGCCGGTCTTCTTAACTCCAATATTCGTCAGAGACTATTAGAAAATCTTAACCTCACTCTTGAGGAGGCTTCAATAAAGGCAAAGGCTTTAGAGTCAGCGATGGAACAGTCCCTTCAGTATCAAGAGCCTGTTTCAGTCAGTGCTGTTCAGAACCGTCGTGCTAGTTCAACCAGACCACCCTCAATTACTTATGCCAGCCGTGACAGCTGCTCAGGGAATAGTGAAGCCTCGTGTGAAGTTGTTGCAGTGACAAACAGGAAGTGCTATTTTTGTGGACTTGCCTATCACAAGAGGAATGAATGCCCAGCAAGGGAAGCTATTTGTCATGCATGCTCGAAAACTGGTCACTACGCCAAAGTTTGTAGAAGTGCCAAACCGAATAGTTCCCAAAAATCTTACCATTGCCATACTGCAATTTTATCTTCTGCCTCTTCCACACCATCTTGTCTGGCAAAAGCAATAATTCCCATTCACTTAAATGGAACGAAAGCCAATGCTCTGGTAGACACTGGTAGTTCTACAAGTTTTATTTCTGAGAGGTTGGTTCGGAAACTCCGGCTCCCCGTGTGTGCTAGTAGTCTCACAGTAACAATGGCCTCAACATCTCTTAGCTCATCTGTTAAGGGAGTTTGCTCAGTCAATCTAAAAGTCAAGGACCATGTATATGAAGACGTTCAGCTAAATATACTGACAGATCTATGCTCGGACGTTATTTTGGGTCACGACATCCTTGGTCGCCATTCATCCATAGAAATAAAGTTTGGTGGCAGCAAAGAAGTGTTGAATATCTGCGGATTGACAGTGGCTAATGTAGAACCTGTCCAACTTTTTCGTAACATCCCTCCAGACTGTAAACCAATCGCTGTTAAATCTCGACGTCACACAGCTTCCGATGCCAAGTTCATTGATCAAGAAATTCAACGACTCTTAAAGGAAGATGTCATAGAAGAAAGCTTTTCTCCATGGCGTGCACAGGTTCTTGTTACCCACACCGAGAACCACAAGCGTCGCATGGTAGTCGACTATTCTCGGACAGTAAATCAGTACACCCAACTTGATGCATATCCACTCCCACGCATTGAGGATATCGTAAACAAAGTGGCAAATTATGAAGTGTTCAGTGCTATCGACTTAAAGAGCGCCTATAATCAAATCCCTATCTGCGAAGAGGACCGTCCGTACACAGCATTTGAAGCTAGAGGTAAACTTTGGCAGTATAAACGAATTCCATTTGGCCCAACTAATGGTGTGCCCTGTTTCCAAAGAACTATTGATTCGATCATCCTGAAAGAGGAACTCACTGGGGTAGCAGCTTACCTAGATGATGTCATAGTAGGAGGCAAGGATCAGCAAGAACATGACATGAATCTGAAGAAGTTCCTAATAGCCGTAGAAAAGTAACGCTTGACAATTAATGATAAGAAGAGTGTCTTCTCAGCTCGTACAATAAAGCTGTTGGGTTATATAATCTCCAATCATGAAATTCGTCCAGGTCCTGACAGACTCACATCCTTGAGAGAACTTCCAGTTCCATCTGATACTGCTTCTCTTCGAAGAGCAATGGGCATGTTCGCACATTTTTCAACCTTCATTCCCAGATTTTCACAGAAAATACATATCCTTTCGAGGGGTCACTTTCCATTAAACGAAAAGGCTGTTGAAGCGTTCAATACTCTGAAAGAAGATGTGGAAAACGCACTCGTCTCAGCTATAGATGAGAAGGTTATGTTCACCGTGGAGACTGATGCTTCAGAACATTCTATTGGAGCCACCCTGTCACAAAATGGGCGGCCTGGAGCTTTTTTTTTCACAAACACTCAACAAGTCAGAACAAAGACATTCATCTGTGGAGAAGGAAGCTCAGGCTATTATCGAAGCTGTCAAGAAATGGAGGCATTATTTACTAGGAAGACATTTCCGCCTCATCACCGATCAGAAGTCAGTGGCCTTCATGTTCGACAGCAGGCGTCATGGCAAGATAAAGAATGAGAAGATACTGCGTTGGAGATTGGAACTTTCATGTTTTGTCTATGAAATCATCTACAGACCTGGACAACACAACGAAGCAGCTGATGCTTTATCCAGAATCTGTTCGGCTACCCAGTGCTATGGATTACGACTTAAGAACATTCATGAAGCCTTATGTCATCCGGGATTGACGAGAATGAATCACTTCGTTAAGTCAAAGAATTTGCCCTATTCGTTGGAGGATATGAAGAAGGTTTTATCAGCGTGTAAAGTCTGTGCTGAGCTAAAACCCAGATTTATCCAACACGAGGGAAGTCTCATCAAAGCTATCCATCCATTTGAACGAATAAACATGGATTTCAAGGGACCTCTTCCATCCACTTCCAGAAACCGATACCTCCTCATCTTAGTAGATGAATATTCCAGATATCCTTTTGCTTTTCCCTGTACGGATGTTACTTCCTCCACAGTTATATCGAAACTGAAAATCCTTATTTCTATTTTTGGATTTCCTTCCTATATTCATTCAGATCGAGGTTCTGCCTTCATGTCCCAAGAATTGAAGTCATATCTCACGACTGTTGGGGTAGCGACGAGCAGAACGACACCGTATAATCCCAGAGGCAAAGGTCAGGCAGAAAAATACGTAGGCATTGTCTGGAAAACTATACGGCTTGCCATAAAATCAAGACAATTGGATATCCGACAGTGGTAAAAAGTTTTAGATGATGCCCTCGATTCTATCAGGTCATTACTTTGTACCGCAACAAACGAAACTCCCCATGAGCGTATGTTTAAACACCAACGGAGATCGACTTACGGACAAGCAACCCCTTCATGGTTATTGACTCCAGGACCTGTATTTCTGCGGAATCATACCAGGCATTCAAAGTATGAACCAATTGTCCAAGAGGTCACTCTTGTTGAAGCGAACCCCGAGTACGCTCACGTACAACTTGCTGATGGACGGGAGACTACCGTTTCAACTAGCGACTTGGCTCCAGTACCTTCTCCAGGCAACATTTCTCAAGAATGGGATGAAGAAAGGGAGGTAACAGAAGAGCAGCATTCCAACAGATCTCTTGGACATCACTGGCCTTCAACATCAATGGTTCCTCCTCGACCATCGGAATCTTCGACTCCGGTTCCCCACGTCCTGACTTCTCCAGAATCCCAGAGGTCGTTAGGAAGTCCAGTTGCGACTTCTCCTCCTGACCAGCAACCTAGGCGAAGCACCAGATTCCTGACTTCTCCAGAATCTCAGGGGTCGACAGAGAGTCCAGTTACACTTCCTCCAGGCCAACAACCTAGGCGGAGCACTAGAATCCGTCGCCCTCTCCCTTACCTCAAGGACTATACTTATCAATTAGGTGGGGGAGAATGATATGGCTTTTCCTTTTTATAGACTCCTTGATCTCTATGGATCAGCCATAGTTAATTGTCTTTGTTTCTTCTGTATTCTTTGGTACGGTAGATGTCTGATACGCATCATGTACCGGTATGTGTTAAGTTAAGATTAATAAAACCTAACAAACAGGTTTATCAAAGTGTTCATATTTATCATGGAATCGCTCCAGAGATAGATTTGCGAGAATTCGACTTTTAAGACTTCCCGTAATTTCTTAACAAGTTCTGCGGCCATGAGTGCAGCGCACAATTCAAGCCTAGGCAAAGTGATAGTTTTAAGAGGAGCCACCTTCGATTTGTCACAAACAAGGTTGGAAACTGAAGATCCATTTAATGAACCGCGGTAAACCAAATATGCACAGCAACCGTAAGCTTTTTCGGAACTGGCCGCAAACACACGAAGGAAAAAAGATGCATTAGGATGAGCGTTAATTAAATTCCTGGGAATTTCAATAAGAGAAAGATCAAGCAAATTGCTGCGAAAAGAGAGCCATCTGTTAAGAAAAGAAAGGGGAACAGTGTCGTCCCATTCACATTTGAGCGACCATAGCTCTTGCATGAAGAGTTTGGCTATAACAATAACTGGGGCAAGGAATTGAAGCGGATCAAAAGTTTTTGCAATTTAAGAGAGAATTTGTCTTTTTGTGTTAGGGAGCTCTTCTGCGAGCGAAACTTTATAGATGAGAGTGTCAGTGCTAGTGCACCAATGAACTCCAAGAGTTTTTATGGATTCGGAGTCCCCACAAATTTCGACGGAGGAGGGATCTACATCTTCAATAGGAAACTGGGCGAGAAACTCATGGGAGTGGGAATTCCACTTATGAAGTGGGAAACCTCCATTCTTTAGCAATGCCTGAAGTTCTAGTGAGACGAAGGAAGCTTCCTCCAGAGTGGGGACGGACTGCAAGTAATCGTCAACATAGAATGATGTAGTTAGTGCTTCGGAAGCTTTAGAATCAAATAAATGACCATCTTGAGAGGCTAACGAGAGTAGGGATCGGATAGCAAGGAAAGCGGAAGGTTTTAAGCCATAAGTAACCGTCTTTAAGCGAAATACCTTAAAGGGCTTGCTGATTTCGTCGCGCCACAAGATTCTTTGGAGATCTCGTTGTTCAGGCTGAATTAAAACTTGACGGTACATCTGTTTTATATCCGCTATAACAGCTTTGGGAAATAATCGAAAGTTTAAGAGTATAGCAGATAAATCTGACTGAATAGCAGGACCAGAGTAAAGAGTATCGTTAAGACTGTTGCCATTAACGTTCAGGTGATGAACCATTGAAAACGACTCGGATTTCATCCTTTACAAGAGGGCTTTTTCCACACGGGATGATGATTTAAGAAAACCGTTTCAATTGGGGGGTGTAATTCGTCATCAGATTTGTTAACAACTTCCATATGATCTAAGCTTTCATACTCATCCATGAAATCAGTATACTGCTGTTTAACGAGAGGTTCTTTCTTGAATTTGCTCTCGATAGCAAAGAGAGCTTTTCGATCTTTGGGTTGAGAGTTAATAAGTTTAGGGGGATTATGTAATCTTGGCATTTGAACAATGAACCGGCCATCAGAAGAACGAGTGGTGGTGTTCAGAAAAAGTTGCTCACAGAATTCGTTTTCTGAAGAGGTCACGTTAGGAGAATCAACGCTTTCGAGCCTCCAGAACTGTTCCAAGTCAGTATTAGCGAAATAACATTGCGATACGGTTTGGGGAGAATAATGAGGAAGTTGACCGGTGACGATCCATCCAAAATTAGTGTCTCTGGCAACCACGTTTGAGGATAACTTGCGAACCTGTTTACGAAGGCAATTCCAGAAAACATTGGCACTAAAGAGTATGTCAATGGGGTTTTGTACATTGAACAGAGGATCGGCTAGCCTTAAATGCGAGGGAATGTTTAAACCTGACATGTCCACAGAGTGACTTGGAGTATCTTCTCCTATGCTATTGAGAATGAGACAAATCAGTTTGAGAAAGTTGTTTCTGTGACAAATGTCTCTTATGGTTTAGCTTTGAAAACTATAAAGCTTGCGATTTTGAGCTGTTAATGCCCGATACGTTAATAGAAGTGGGGTTTACAGGTAGGCCTAGTTTTCTAATCAAAGAATTAGACACAAAATCATGAGTTGCCGCTGAATCAAGAAGACCGCGTGCACGGACCCAGTTGCCAAAGTTATCCTGAACTTCGATTTGGACAGTGGACAATGGTACTTGGGCACTACGTATGGACTTGGCATTTTGAATGTAAGATGAAGCATTGGAACTGTTAGCATTGTCACTTTTCTGAGAAGTAGATGCGGTCGATGACCTTGCTTGATCATGACGATGTAGTAAAGTGTGATGAGCTTTTTCACAATGAAAGCAAAGTCTGGTGGACTTGCAATTTGGAGCAGAATGCGTGGGCACTAAGCAGTTGAAGCGATGTTTATTCTGGGAAACTAATTTTCTTCTGTCGTCGACTGACAGTTCTTTAAAATATTTACATAAATATAAGGCGTGGGAATCTTTACAAAGTATGCACTTTAATGGTTCATTTAAACTCTTGCGGGGTTCGCTTTGAGTGTTTAAAACGAGAGAACTAGCAATACGGCGTTCACTAGACCTGGTTGGGTAACCAGTGGCGTTTGACTTGAGTTTAGATGCGCTGGACCTAGGTTTTTGGGTACTAGACGCTAAGCGTTCGCTTATAGGTTTAAGAGACATTGATTCAAATTTAGAACAAGGGGATAAGGGTTCACTTTTAGTAGCTAAAGCAGTTAAGAGTTGGCATCTAGCATTTATGAAAGTGACTAAATGCTCGTAAGAGTAATCGTCTTCTCTGGAAAGTTCAATCTCCCAAGCTTTGAGGGTAGCAACATCGACTTTAGAAACCACTAAATGTATTAGGAAAGTGTCCCAGTGGTCAGTGGGTTGATCTAATTGGGATAGAGCTTTAACGTGAAGTTGTGTTGTATCAATGAGAGTACGCAAACTAGTGACGTCATTGTGCTGTGACGCAGGTAAGTTAAATAGAGCCTTCATATGGCGTTGAATACGTAACCGTGAATTACCGTATCTTTCTTTCAACAAGTTAAAGGCAATGGGGTAGTTTTCGGCACTTAAGGGAAGACGATGGCTTAATAACAGAGAAGTTTTAAAATTGGCATAACGTTTGTAATATTAAACACATATCAATGAAAATTTGCACAAGCATTCATAATGAGTAACGCCTATTGTGTAATGATTTATAGATTTTTGGTTAATATTTGAACTCGCTCAAAAAAAACATTATATTTTTTAACGCATCAGTCGGGTACATTTTTTCCAAAAACCCGTGCAGATATCGCTTTATAATTTTCCACACATATTTGAGAGCACAAGGAACTTAGTTTGCTGGAACAGTTTCTTAGATTTTTCATTAGTTGAATTTTGAAAGGATTATAAAATTTGGATTCTTTTTTTATGTACAGAATGTTACTTGGTAAGACCCTAGTTTCCAAAATAATTGGAATATCAAAAAATGCTTCCAGTCAATTGTATACCATGCAATTTTCTATGTGAGTTTCAATTTTATCTTTAATTCTACGAGTAGTTCTGGAGAAAAATGTACCTACACCCTGAAAATGACAGAACTTAGAAAAACAAGAAAATATAAATGCATGTTAGTTTTTTCAGTGTTTCACAGTCTAAAAGCCTCCATAACTGTACTCTTCCTCTCCTTCCTGAACCTCTACACCAGTTTTGTTGCCCCTCTTTTTTGTCTTGTCAATTTCAACTTATTTATGATAGCAGCATCTGCTTTCATGACATGAAGGCTGTCGATTTGTCCTAGCATTTTCTGTGCAAACATGCCTGGTTCAAATCCTAGTTGCTTTAGGACAGTAATCCCTTTGTTTCCATTATTGTAGACTTAAGCAGCCTCAAAAGCCGCCATTTTCACCAAATGGCTGGGAACAAATGTTGTCTTTGGACATCTTTTGCAAATAAGAAAATTTAAACTCTCATTAGGGTTTTGAGTTTTTCCATGTGTACATTTCTTGAGGAGCTCAGGTGAAGCGTGGGCTCGGTACACTCGCTTAATGGCTAAAAGAACAGCTTCAGGAAGGCTGTTCTTATGAGTAAAATGTTCACCAGTTACACTTGCTTGCATGTATTTACACCAAAAATCTGAACTGTTCACTAGATAATGGCAATTTGTTTGGTGAAGCACTGACAAGAGTTTGTATGGTTACATTCCTAACCTAAATATTCATTTTACTTTTCCAAATGCTGTTTACATGCATCTTCAACACTTTCTTGAACACTTAACCATGTCTAGCCATCATTAAACGACTGAATGTATAGTTCTGTCTCTATAAAAGAATGGATCAGTAAATCTAATAGAAATTTATAACATTTTTATGAAAACAAACTGAGAGCTTTGCTAACAACAGCCACTGCCTTCTATCACATGGATGGAAACAGGCCTGTCCAATAACTACAGTAATCATAAATGTCATCTAGACTATACTAAGTTACATAGTTCATCGCCTGTCACTCTCATCCAGAACACTGAATGTTAGGAAATAAACTTACAATATGCAGGGGGCGTGGCCTCTCCACGACATCAATTCTTCCGTTATTTAACCCACTTATAATTTTATTTTTGGTTCGAAATTTTGGGAATATGTTCTCAAAGCATGAAGCTTTCATATAAGTTGATTTTTTAAAAAGTTATGTTTTGAAAATTTTCAGCCATCATCTCCCCTTAATGGGAGTGCTTCAACTAACTGCAGAGCTTGACCTCGGAGGATAGATCTCAAATAATGAAACTTGTAGATGACTTGAATGTCTTCATTGTAATGAACAAGAGAACAAAATAGTTCATAAAAAGAATCCCAAGTAGATTCGTCTCCAGAGAAGTGGGGTAAATCAATCTTAGGTAGAATTGGTTTGGGCTTGTGGTGCCATCGCGAGAAGAGGTTTGTTCTTCGTGAAGGGAACCAAGAACAGAACCATCTTTTTTCTGTTTTTCTTCGAGTTGGCGTATTATTTTAAAAGCAGAACCTATACCTTCGTAATATTGGTTTTCTACCTCGACTCGATCTTCAGTTTGATTGAGCATACAAATTTCGATTTCAGTTTGGATGTTACAATAATTTTCGTATGAACGTTCAAAATCCTTTACACGATGTTTTAACAAATCTAATTGAGCTTATGAGGGATCTAGCTCTTTGATGTATTTTCTGAATCGGGTAATTTGCCCTTTATAGGATGCTCGTTTAGAAGTAAGTTTTTCATCCTTATCCTTTTCTGTAGGAGCCATGACAAAATAGGTAAATTAAAGTATAACTTACGAAACTGTGGAACCTTGGAAATGCTGTCAGGCTGGCAGCAGCAAATAAGTTGAAAGAAAGGGACACACCAAAAGAGACAGGAGCGGCCTCTTTCCACTTCACAGGCTTTGCACGGTGTAGTTACAGCTGAAAAAATCAAAGAAGATATTAATGATTTGCAAAATATTGTCAAATAACCCTTGACAAATAGAAAATGTCATAAATGGACTCTCCCGGGTTTCTGGGACCAAATTTTGGGTAGATTATCAGCTTGGGAATAACCTAACCCCCAAGGGAAGATGATAAAGAAAAAGAAGTGGGTTTCGGACTGGAGAAAAAGGATGGAGAAATAGGACGATAGTCCAACAGAAGTTATTATTTTAACTTTAAGTATACTCAAAGGCATCTGCCACTGCAAATCCACTCCCCGATACCTAAATTGGGTAGGGACCTGGGCAAAGCTAACGGGAAACGCAGCTGGAACCTGGGTCGTTTGCAAGAAAGTTGCTGCAGCGTATTCCCTCTCAAGCATACATATGCCTACTATGGGGAAGGGTGGTGGTCTTGCAAGACAAAGAGTAACGGATTTATTGTGTATCTGTTCAAAGGAGTTTGTTTCTAAACAGGTAATTTGAAGAGTGCAAATAATTTGAATCAGCTTTGATATTTTAGTTTTTGAAATTGTAGAATTTCTAAAGAGCGACCAAATACTTCTAAGAAGGATAGGGATAAAGCAATTATACTTTTGGGAATAAGTTTGGTAAGTGAACCAATAGTTGCATTTAGAAATGGCTAAGCTTTTACCCAGCAAGGCGCCGACTAAAAGTTTAGATAATGAGAAACACTTATATTTTGAAGGAAGGAAGGAAGGAAGGAAGGAAGGAAGGAAGTGTAACGTGTTTTTCGAGGGGTTTTATGCAACTGGCATAAGTCAGTAGGAAGCCATTCTATATTTATTCACGCGGCAAATTGTTCAGCCAAGAGAATTTTTCATGTTAATTTATTATTATTATTAATTTATTATAATTATTATTTAGATATTTTCGGAGCATTTTATAAAAATTATTAGCATTCAGATAGGTTTTCTAAGTCTTAGAAAACGCTATCATGCAAATTATTACGAACGACGATATCATAGAAAATTATTTGATTACGGAATTTTACGGAGTTTTGTCAGTTAGGGTATTTGAGAGACATGACTCACTGGGAATTCGAATACAAGCTGATTCCTGTCGAGAAACATGACGCAATCTTGGGTCGCATCGTCCAGGAAAGGCGAATTGTTGGAACGGAACCCTCCCGCCGAGTGTAATGACCCAGAGAAGGGGAGTATAGCGAGTGGGGTACAGCCAATCAGCGGAGACAACGTAAGCTAGGAGTCGGCTGAAGAGTGGGGAGCCGGCGTGTGCATATATCGTTCGACGCGCCGTGAAACGAGGACTATCTGTGAAATACTTGAGGAGTATGGATACGTGTGCGAGTCGCTCCGATGTTCAGTGGAGTTAGGGACAATCTGTGTAGAACTTGCAGAGTACGGTCGCAAGTGCGTGTCGCTCCGATGTTCAGTGGAGTTAGCGACGAACTTTTGTAAAACTTGGTTGTACGAGTGTTTGGGTCCGAGGTACGGACCATAGAATTATCTAATCTACCAGTATATCATCAAATTCCGACGGAGATGACGACGTCCAGGAGACTGTGGGAAGCTCACAACATCATCAAGAACGAGGGAAAATGCTTTGGCAATTTCCAGTGGTAAGCGCCAATGACGCAGAAATACGCAATCTCTCATTTTCTTTGTTTTAAATTTCATATTTCAGTAATTTCATAGCTTGGAAATAAGAGTAAAATCAATTTATCAGACTCCGTTTTCACGTAATTTTCTATCGGTAATATTCAAATCACAACGCTCCAATTTAAATTTTATAGTTATTATTATTATTAATTTTGCTATAATTGTTTTATATAATAAATTCATTTCTTTTACAATGCAATCTTTGCTTTCAGTAGGTAGCATTAGATATAGACCAATTCCTTCTCCTGATACAATTGTTTGTTGGGTTAATGATCAAATCATACCACGATCTGAGTGAATAGAGTCTTGAATGTGTTCTGCCAGAGCTAGACGTTGTTAAATACAAATTTAGATTTCAACATTGCATTGAGGTCTTGGCGCCCATTAAAACAACATAGCTTAGGCAAAGGTAAACAGTTACATTTCTCACCCAACAGTAGGGGCAGCTAATTACCGTTTCATTGGTCGCCGACAACTTGGGGCTGAAAACCTGATAACATTTGTGGAAGGAGAAGGGTATATATTTCTGTGCCTGTATTTTGGGGGTTATTTGTCTGTATCAGTGTATATCATTATGGGGGATGAGAAAGAAAGACAGATGAGGTTACGTAGTGGTCATCAACGGGAGAGTGATGATACGAGCAGTATGTCGAGTGATGGTAGTACCGGGGTAGCGGAGGTAAATCCCGATACTGAAACAGGGAGTGTGGGCGGCCAACCAGAATTAAAAACTTTACTTCTCGAGTTCATGTATCAGAACAAAGTTAGTAGTGATGCCTTAAATGCAAAATTAGAACAGAATAATGCAAAATTAGAACAAAACAGTAGGGAAAATAAAGAAAGTACAGACGCTTTAAACGCAAAACTGGAACAAAACAACGCTAAATTAGAACAAAACAGTAGGGAAAATAGAGAGAGTAATGAAACTTTAAACGCCAGATTAGAACAAAACAGTAAGGAAAATAGAGAGAGTACTGAAACTTTAAATGCTAAATTAGAACAAAACAGTAGGGAAATGAGTGACAAATTCGAACTGATTAGAGGTGAGATCAGGGGGGTGATGGAAGAAAAGGCTAAAGAGATTATTGCAGATGTAGACAGAAAATTAGGAAAAGTACAGGAGGAGTTGGAAATTAGAATCAGTACACAGGCTGAAAATTTAAAAGAACTAGTGCAACTGGAAACACAGCAGGTCAAAAAGCAGTTGGGGGGAGAAATTGACAAAATTCAGGTGGCTACTAAAGAGGTTAAGGAACAGCTGGGGGGTAGAATTGAGAAAGTCCACTCGCAAATATTTGCAGAAGTAAATGATTTAAGAGAGTAATAGAGAGAGCATTAGCAAGATTGAGGAGAAACAAGCAAAGCTATATGATAAAGTAGAAGAATCAGAAGGAAACATTAAATTAACAGTAAACAGTATTGAGAGGAAGGCTGAGGAGAAAATCGCAGAATTAGAATTAAAATTAAAAGCTAGGATCAGGCAAGAAAATAGTCAGAATAGGCCAGTTTTTGTGAATAGCACACACAGGGAGGTAGAACTGGGTAAGTTCAGCAATCGACAGGGGTGCCCAATGGAGTTCATGAACACTATAGAAAATAAATTCGGGGAGAGGTTGGAAAATGGTAGTTTTGAGTGGTGCCAGGTAGTTGAAATTTTAGAACAAGTATTTGTGGGGGAAACGAGGAATTGGTTTGCTGTCTACAGAGACAAGTTTACTGATATTAATGATTTTAAAATGAAATTCTGTGAAAAGTTCTGGAATGAGGTTATTCAGTCGCAGCATCGTGAGGGAGTAGTGTGTGGTAAATATAACCCTAAAGGAAGCTCCACCATGACCGAATACTTTTTAGGGCAGGTATTAGTGTGTAAATATCTGGATGGCTTGAAGGAGGAAAGTGATGTGGTAAGGTTGCTACTTAGGCACTTTCCCTATAGGATCAAGGAGGCTGCTTGTATCCAGAATGTAAAGACAATATCACAAGTAGAAAATTTGTTAAGCACATTTGATGCACTAGGGAGAGGGGGTTATGAGGACAATTTCAATCGGAACCAGGGTAATAATAATAATAGACCTAATGAAGCCAGGCATCAAGAAGTTCAAGGGAACGGTGGCGAAGGGGCCAACGCTCAAAATAGAAATAATAATAATCAGCTATATCAGAACAGAGGAAATGGCTATGGTAATCAGTATCAAGGGAGGAACAATGATTTCAGGGGAAATCAAGGGAGGAACAATGATTACAGGGGAAATCAAGGGAGAAATTATAATGACAATAATTACAACCAGAATAGGGGTCAAGGAAGAGGACAGCCTAGTGGTAGTAATATACAGCCAAACAATGACAACACAGCCCAGAACAACAAGACCAGTTTAGTAGTTAGTAGTACTACGGCCAGCTGTAGCGGTTCTTTAAACGCGAACCAGGCTGCGAAGTAAGGTCAGAATCTCAGTCTGTAGCATGCCCTGTCCATACAATTATACAGGAACCCTATGACCTAAATGTAAGAAATGAATTATTACATGAACTAAATGATGAAGGTATTATTCAGGAAGTGGTTAGTAAGAGCCCCATAGTTAAATTTAACGTGTCCGAGGCGTACACAGATGTTTTAATTGATAGTGGTTGTATGAAGAGTTGCATAAGTAGTGCATTTTATGATAAAATGAAAGGAACTGGAGTAAATTTTGAGGAGATGCCAATTAAAAGCACTTTTGTTATCACAGCTGTTGGGAAGAGGTCTAAAGTAATTTCTAAGCAAGTTTTAGTAGACATTAAAATTAATAATCATGTAGAGAAGCAGATTTGCCTTGTAATTCCAAATTTAGTATTCAGTGTTATCTTGGGTTCAGAGTGGCTAAGTAGAGTGTCTGGTAACTTATGTTATGATGTAGGGAGTTTGAAATTTAAATGGGGAGATTCTGAAGTAGAAGTAGCGTTCAATGACCAAATTCAGAGAAGTAGTGTTGTAGGTGTGATTTGTACTTTAAATGAGATATCGCCAGCCGTAGAGCGGGGTTCTCCATGTTTTGTGGGCAGTGTGATTACGAACGGAAGTCTAGAGGACTCGTTACGTGAGGCTGCATTTCAGGGAAATATAGAGGATGAACAGTGTGTTCGGCTCTATGATGTGTTATGGTGTAATAGGAGAGTGTTTGAGGATCGCATTGGTATGGCCAATTGCTATACACATTCATTGAACGTTATTGATAGGTCAGTATTCACAGGACATAGATATCCTGTACCTTTCGCTTATCAGAGTGCAGTTGAGGCACAAATTAATCAGATGCTTGAAGATGGGATTATTGAGCACTCTAACAGTCGGTATGTTAATTCTTTGATAACGGTACCCAAGACCGACGGCACTGTTCGTATTTGTTTAGACGCTCGTTTGGTTAACAGTAGAATTAGTTCAGATCAGCTGAAATCTATGTCAATAGAAGAATTAATGCAAACATTTGAGGGGAAGAAGTATTTCACTTGTGTAGATTTGAGTTCCAGTTTTTGGCAAGTGCCACTTATGTACGAAGATAGACCATTTACAGCTTTTAGTCATAAATATAATCTTTATCAATTTTGTAGAACACCTTATGGGTTAAAGAGTAGTTCAGCAGCTTTAATTAGGGCTTTAAACATCGCATTAGGGGATGACACAGGAGAGTTTGTAACCATTTACATAGATGATATGGTAATTAGTTCACGCAGTTTTGAGGAGCATCTACGTCATTTAGATATAGTTTTTCAGAAGTTAGATCAGGCAGGGTTCACTTTGAAGCTGTCTAAGTCGTCATTCTGTCAGTCAGAAGTGACATTTTTAGGTCATAGAGTGTCGAGTAGAGGTGTAACACCAGAAGAAAGTAGGGTTAATAAGATACTTAACGCAGAGGTGCCACAGAATGTTAAACAGTTAAAAACTTGCCTGGGAATTTGCAACTTTTTCAGGAGGTTCGTTCTTAAATACTCAGGGTTGGTAGAAACATTCAGGGAATTGCTTAAAAGTGGGACTCGGTGGAGATGGGAGTCCAAGCATGAACAGGCTTTTAGAGCGCTGAAGGAAGGTTTTGAGAAAGCTGTAGTGCTGAAATATCCGTTAAAAGATAAGGAATATGTGGTTATGACAGATGCTTCACATATAGGCATTGCTGGAGTATTATGTCAGAAAGATGATGAGGGTAATCTGTGCATTGTATCTTTAGCCTCGCGAGGACTGACAGCAGCTGAGAAAAGATACACGATTACTGAGTTAGAGCTTTTAGGTATTGTTTTCAGTTTAGGGAAATTTAGAATGTATTTAGTAGGGGGGAAATTTGAGATCCACACAGATCACCATGCATTACTGTATATGAGGACTTGTCAACTCAGTTCTAACAGAGTTAGTAGGTGGATTCTTGCTCTGCAGGAATACGAATTCACAGTAAAATATATTAAAGGTAAAGATAACATTCTTGCAGACATGCTATCGAGGGACACTAATTTATGTAGGGATTATCCTGTGGTTAAAGCAGAGGACGATATTTTAATATGTGCATGTGTGGACAGTAGCAACAGGGCATCGTTACAGACACTGAGAAATATGCTAGTGGAGCAACGTGATGACGTTAAGTTAAAGGAGCCACTGGCTAGGTTGGAAATAGGTGAAGAAGAGTATGTGAAAGTAGGACGGTTCACGTACAAGATGCAGGATGGGCTTCTTGCAAGGAAATGTAGGAATAATCGGTGGGCAATATGTGTTCCTGCCACTTTGCGGGAGGAGCTAATTTGGTTCATTCATAGGGAATTAGGACACTTTGGTGCTGCCAAGATCTTCTATGAAATTGGTCGTGACTTCATTTGGAGTAAAATGGGAAGGGACGTTAGGAGGATTTTAGCTAAGTGTGACACCTGTCAAAGGAGTAAATATCCAGTTAAATATTTAGTGGGGGAGAGATCTGCAGTTCTCACCAGTAGTCCCGGCGAACTACTGTGTGTGGATTTATTTGGCCCGATCGTTAAAGGACAGTACGGCTACGAGTACATTTTTATAGTTATTGACGCTTTTAGTAAGTATGTCAAGCTATATCCGCTAAGGAAAGCCACGGGACTAGCGTGTAGCCGTCTGATCATTAATAAGTATGTACCTGAGTTTGGCATTCCTCTCAGGATACTATCTGACAGTGGACCACAGTTTACTGCAAAGAAATGGAGAACCAGTATGCAGGAAGCTGGTATAACACACGTTCATTCCTCTGTAAGGTACCCTCAGGGTAATTCTGCAGAGCGTCCATTAAGGGAAGTGGCTCGTCTTTTTCGGACTCTAGTGCATGACAAGCATGCGGCCTGGGTTGGACATCTTCCCAAGGTCGAGACTTGGCTGAATTCTGTCCAGCATGAGAGCACGAAATTGACGCCATACGAAGTTCACTTCGGAAAAAGACCACAAAATGAACTAGCGAGGGTGTTGGGATTAAATGAGGGTAAGCAACCGGGGATGGATTACACTGTCCAGTTGGCGAAACAGAATTTATCTAAGTCAGCACAAAAGAGAATTCGCCAACAAAAAGAAACTAAATTTGACCTATTCGAGCCGGGAGACAGAGTCTTACTTAGAGTGCCGAAACAGTCAAATAAGCTAGAGAAAGTCATGTCCAAGTTCTTTCATCTCTACGAGGGCCCATTTAGAGTTTCCAAACGTATTGGGAAAACAGCATATGTGCTGGAGAATAGTGAGGGAAACAGATTATACGGAACGTATAATATACATAGTCTACGAAAATATGTGTCATAAAGTGAGTGTGTTTAGCTGGCGAGCCAGCCTATCAAATGAGTAAGTGTGGTGTCTGGTGCGTGGAAGATCTGGTCTTAAGGCAGGCTTATCAGAAGTCACACAGGGGGGTAGTATGTAAGTAAATGAGAGTTTTTAAGGTACAGGGAAATATGACGGGATTGTCGGATGCTGTTGAGCACTAAATTGTCTCGATGCACCAAGGCCATTTTTGGCAGCGCTGATGGGTTCCCATTTATCTCCAAGAGATGGGGGAGCGCTTGTATAGGGCTTGTTAGCTTAAGGCGTCCACGAGATAAAAGATGGGCCATCAGAATGCGAGACAGTCCTTCATGAAACTCATACATATCAGCACACGTGATTTCTGTTTACGGCCTCGCCATGTAAGATTTGTAAGTGTGTAATTTAAGGTAATTTGTACAAAGGTATTATTTGTGTGAGGAGAAATGGTCAGTGTTGAGAACTAGTATTAAGTAGAATATGGTCTACGGGAACTTAACAAAACAGGGCGATTACGGCACAGAAATATTTGGTGTTATATGTAATGCACATTTACTGTTTTTTTTCAGAAGTCAATATTAATTTAATCATCTTTAAAGAGAGATTAAGTATTATGGTCACGAGGCGCTGCCACAATAGTGTGATCGTGTGCTCAGTGATAAGTGAGATTAAATTTCACCATAAGGAGGGGACCTCCAGTGAAATTAGGGAGTTCTATGGTGATATAAATATATCAGAACACCTTCAATGCGTGTGATATGACATCAGAAATACATAGTGCTCACACATTTATTATGTCTATTTCTCCAACATAGAGAAATTTGAGAGGCGGAAATATCCATGGAACACTATTCCATACGTAAAACATTGGACTGGTTGCAAAGTGCAATCCATAGTGACAACAAACTTTGACGCAAAGTGCGTGAAGAAAAAATATGAGTGTATAAATCTGTAATTTAGGGTGATTTCGTTTATGTAATATGTATTTTGGATGGGGTTTATTAACGTGTCTGGGATAATCGGATAATGGACCGTCGTCACGGTAAATCATCCGATGATCCGAGGCGAATATGTAACGTGTTTTTCGAGGGGTTTTATGCAACTGGCATAAGTCAGTAGGAAGCCATTCTATATTTATTTACGCGGCAAATTGTTCAGCCAAGAGAATTTTTCATGTTAATTTATTATTATTATTAATTTATTATAATTATTATTTAGATATTTTCGGAGCATTTTATAAAAATTATTAGCATTCAGATAGGTTTTCTAAGTCTTAGAAAACGCTATCATGCAAATTATTACGAACGACGATATCATAGAAAATTATTTGATTACGGAATTTTACGGAGTTTTGTCAGTTAGGGTATTTGAGAGACATGACTCACTGGGAATTCGAATACAAGCTGATTCCTGTCGAGAAGCATGACGCAATCTTGGGTCGCATCGTCCAGGAAAGGCGAATTGTTGGAACGGAACCCTCCCGCCGAGTGTAATGACCCAGAGAAGGGGAGTATAGCGAGTGGGGTACAGCCAATCAGCGGAGACAACGTAAGCTAGGAGTCGGCTGAAGAGTGGGGAGCCGGCGTGTGCATATATCGTTCGACGCGCCGTGAAACGAGGACTATCTGTGAAATACTTGAGGAGTATGGATACGTGTGCGAGTCGCTCCGATGTTCAGTGGAGTTAGGGACAATCTGTGTAGAACTTGCAGAGTACGGTCGCAAGTGCGTGTCGCTCCGATGTTCAGTGGAGTTAGCGACGAACTTTTGTAAAACTTGGTTGTACGAGTGTTTGGGTCCGAGGTACGGACCATAGAATTATCTAATCTACCAGTATATCATCAAATTCCGACGGAGATGACGACGTCCAGGAGACTGTGGGAAGCTCACAACATCATCAAGAACGAGGGAAAATGCTTTGGCAATTTCCAGTGGTAAGCGCCAATGACGCAGAAATACGCAATCTCTCATTTTCTTTGTTTTAAATTTCATATTTCAGTAACTTCATAGCTTGGAAATAAGAGTAAAATCAATTTATCAGACTCCGTTTTCACGTAATTTTCTATCGGTAATATTCAAATCACAACGCTACAATTTAAATTTTATAGTTATTATTATTATTAATTTTGCTATAATTGTTTTATATAATAAATTCATTTCTTTTACAATGCAATCTTTGCTTTCAGTAGGTAGCATTAGATATAGACCAATTCCTTCTCCTGATACAATTGTTTGTTGGGTTAATGATCAAATCATACCACGATCTGAGTGAATAGAGTCTTGAATGTGTTCTGCCAGAGCTAGACGTTGTTAAATACAAATTTAGATTTCAACATTGCATTGAGGTCTTGGCGCCCATTAAAACAACATAGCTTAGGCAAAGGTAAACAGTTACATTTCTCACCCAACAGTAGGGGCAGCTAATTACCGTTTCAGAAGGAAGCTTGTAGTTTATCGTGACCGTTAATCTTGAGATCATCAGCCACGGGACCTCCTTTTTACGTCGAATCCGAACCACAGGACATGGCATTTCACTTCGAAAATCTCACATGCATTGACCGGGAATCGAACCCGGACCGCCTTGGTGAGAGGCATACAGCTAGACCGCTGAGCCACCACGCCCCTTACTTATATTTTGAAAAACCAACCATAAGTGTTAGAGAGAATCTCCACAAGCAGGAAGCTGGCGTAGCGAACTATGCCTGCCTTACTGGCCAGTTAGAATTAGCTATTAAAGCTAAGAGAGACTTTACTAAGTTACCAACTAAGAGTTCATGCTCAAATGCAACAAGTGGTGAAAACCCTATCGATAGATTTATTTTTATTAAATAGGAAGAATCAAGGAAGACAGGATCTTGCCAAACCGTTATGTTAGAGAAATGATAAAGCGAAAAACAAATCTTTAATTTATTTAACAATGTAAATAGGAGTAGTTTTTGTAACAAATATATAATTTTGATTTTTTTAATAAACAATTGGGGTCGCAGACCTCCTAAAACATCTAAAGCTTGCGCCAGGCAATTGATAACTCTTTTGGTTTTAAACCTTTTATATGCTTTAAAATCTTCGTAAGATTTTGAAATGGCTAAGATAAATAAATTGAAAATTTAAAGATAACTGACGTAATTAAAGTTAAACAATAAATCAAGTACAAGGTGTGTACTTTAAGGATTTCTAGATAAGTATCTTAGAAATGCACAACTTCGAAAGCAACAACAAAAAAACAGGAAGAAATGAAATAGAAGTTTCTATAACTTCTTATATTGATACAGAAATACGCTTAATGATTATACATAGGAGATTATACAAATAGGGCAGGTCACTTATTGTGAATCCTGAAGAGAACAATCGAAAGGAAGTTTCTAGAACTCCTATGTTTAAGTAGGGATCACGAGAAATATGGGGTAAGTTTCCCTTTCGTGAAACCTAGAGATAACTCACTTTTGAGTAGAAAGAATTGGATTTCCTCATTAAAAGGGAGAAACATTATAATTTAAGGCGTGTACTAGACACGAAGTTTTACAGACATTAATTCATGTACGTGGAACAAGTAAGGGAGGGCACTTATTGAGAGTGACACCTCATTGAAAAAAGACATAAAGTAACAATTTTATTATTTTGGTTTGTTAGTAAAGGGTTTGGGAAAGATCAAATGGGATTGTGGAAAAGTGTTCATGGCCGAATTTATTGTACTCGGACGAGCGCGACGCGGATGAAAAGTTGAACAGGCACTGTTTTCACTATAGTCAGTTGATATAGTTGAAAAGTTCACTGTAGTAGCACAAAAAGTTGATGGCAAAGAAAGTTATTGCAATGGTGGAAAATAACTAGTTACACTAGATTAGCGAGAGTCTATTGCTTGAGAAACTTGTAGGTTATAGTTGAATGCACCAGAAAAATCCCAACGGAGGAAGAAAAATTAGATATTGATTAGCAGTTCATAAGGAAGATTCTTTAGTTTGAAAAAGTATTCCCATATGTGAGTGGAAAGTACATGACAGTATAACTGGTAGATAGAGTGCAGGTTCTGGAAGGTTCCAGAGCAATGGTGACTTGTTTAAATTGGGTAGAGAATCCTTCGGCGGAAAGCTAGATTATATAGACAGTGCGTAATTTGGAAATATCCCTCGATGTGAGATAGCATCTCAGAAAATCTTTCATATTGAAAGTTAGACTTGATAGTTTGAGTTTGATCAAGAAGATCTCTTGAAAGCAGTTATTATTACATAGCAACTTTCACTGTCTATAAAATCCAAATAAAAGCATTGAGCCTTTTAAAAGCGATGAGAATGAGGTTAAAACAAGAAGTCGGTACTTATCTTTGCTTCATGAAGAAGGCGATGTTGCTGTTGACGGTTGATACTAAAATTCGAACATGGCGTCGAATTTAAAGTTTGCCTCTTGAGTTGAGGAGGCGAGCTTTAGTTAAGCTCTAACTGACTGGGTTGACTTCCGACGTACAAGTGAGATCCGCTCAACGGAGCGCGGAGGGACCAGGGAAGGGGAAAAGAGTGGGGGTAGGAGACAAAAGGAATACATATAAGAATAGCCAACATAACAGTTTAAAAAAAATCTTCTTGATGAAATGGTCTTCAAAGAGTTGATAGTAGGAGTCACTAGCGCAGCCTGGAGGGTGAAAAAGTAGACGAAGTTCTCTTGATCACGGAGATGATAGCTGGCGATGGCGACGAGATCTGGTGGCTAGATTGATAAGGAAGTCCTCTTGTACAGGGAAGAATGAGGAACTTCAGAGATTCGCTGCTAGATGACGCTAGGTGGGTCATGGAAGATATATATCTAGAACAGACTTACAGGTAATATGAGAGACATATACCAACAAAGTGAAATCAGGAGATCACCGTTGGTGTTTGAGAAAAAGGAAGGGATGATCTAAAGCAAAGAGAAGCAAAAGCTTACTCTATCTTAACGTGTATTCCAAAGAATACACCACCATGTTTCCTTTTTGCTAGGCTTGGCAGGATGGACGGTTCTGTGGTCATATGAGATTGTGTGTCGTGTACTGGGTTGCTGTTTATTGTTGTGGTCTGTTCTTGTATGCCCCCAGACTCTGTATGCACCTTAGCTCGTGGTTCGATCCCTGCGCGCTGTTCCTTTGTCCTAGTGCGCCTTGGGACCATGGGCTCGCTTTCCGAGCGCTGTATTTGTGTGGATATAATTATGGTGGATTTGAGCTCGATTTGTGGCCTCTGTATAGGTGTGCTGGTTTTAGGTTCGATGCCTGGGCCCTGGTTTAGTGTGACTTCTAGTTTGGCATTCCTGTGTTTGATGTCTGGGTTCCGTGATAGTGTGGCGGCGGACTTAGAGGGTGTGAGTTCAATTTTAGGATTTTTTGTTAGTGTGAGAGTTGTGTTACTGGTTTTAGGTTCGATGTATGGACTTTTTGTTTGTGTGAGAGTTATGTTACTGGTTTTAGGTTCGATGTGTGGACTTTTTGTTTGTGTGAGAGCTGTATTACTGGTCTTAGGTTCGATGTATGGACTTTTTGTTTGTGTGAGAGTTATGTTACAGGTTTTAGGTTCGATGCATTGACTTTCTGTTTATGTGAGAGCTGTTTTATTGGTCTTAGGTTCGATGTATGGACTTTTTGTTTGTGTGAGAGCTGTGGTAGTGGTCTTAGGTTTGATGTATGGACTATTTGTGTGTGTGTGTGAGTCGTATTACTGGTCTTAGGTTCGATGAATGGACTTTTTGTTTGTGCGAGAGCTGTATTACTGGTCTTAGGTTCAATGTATGGACTTTTTGTTTGTGTGAGAGCTGTATTACTGGTCTTAGGTTCGATGTATGGACTTTTTGTTTTTGTGAGAGCTGTGTTACTGGTCTTAGGATCGATGTATTGTGCCCATTTCAACAATGAAATATGCAAATCACAGTTTGCCAGCAATGCTCAATCGGGAGTATCGAGGTTCATGGTTTGTTCTCCCACTCTGTGACTTACACACTTTGGATTAGCATAGGATACACTTCCAAAAATAAACAAAATCAAATCCTACTATCAAGACATTTAATTAGCCAAAATATGGCGCTACAAAAATTAAACAAATGAAAATACTGACACTATACTTCACACTTGTCCAAAATTGAACAAGGAATTCAAATTAAACAATTACAAAATAATGATTACTGGTTTTCCATAAACCAACCAAACTCCAACTAAGTTTCACTCCCATAGGGTGTTAATTCAAAAACTTTAAAATAACAAGCTCCAAATGGCTCGGTAAAGTTTACATACACTGTGTTAACCATTAAATACACGTCTAATAATATTTACAAGAGTATATCTGGTTTTAATCATAATATCAAAGTATGGCTAATCATTAATTAATTTTGGGCTCTCACAATGTTCATCTGTTACCATCACTCTCTCTCAAGCTACCAACTCACTACCGTGATTGGAAAAATTTGCGTATTCCCGAGCTATAGAAAACTACTGAGCAAGTCAACTTAAGATTACTCCCGGAATCGTAATGCTTTCAATAAGAACTCGTGAATCACTGAATCATTAAATAATAAAGTTAGGGATTTATCATCTTGTCTTCAAAGTTAATTATATCTTAAGAAAGCAACGATCTGAACTCTGCAAGCGATAATAATGAATGTAAAGGTACCAAGGTTCAAATACCGGGTCGTTAAAATAATCTTAAACACTTCCGTGTGTTGTGACTCAGACAGTCCGTTCCTAACCTACCTCACTAAAAGAGGGTAAGGGTCTGTCTTAACTACTTGGCTTGATTTATTGCATGGAGGCAGGGAGAACCTACAGTCTCGCCTTCACAAGGGACTGGTTATCCAGCTTTAAACACAGCCGTTTCAAATGCATTTCTCTGAATGGCAAGGCTCACGATACAAATTAACCACAAGACAACTATTAGGTTCTACAGACCTTATTATTTTAGCTTCGGTAAAGTATAATTATGAAGTGTCCTCATTGGCGGGTAAGAAAATTCAATAAAACAACCAATATTAAGGGGCTTCAACACGGACGACTCTGAGTTGGATCCTTTAAAATGCCTCGGGAACAGTATCCCAACTTTTGAGGACTTAAAACATTAGCGACTTAAGGAAGGCCTAGCCCATAACCAGCGCTCATAATACAACATAAATTGCACCCTTTTCAACATACAACATACAATGCCTCGTGATCAATAACACAACTTTGAGGACTTACAACAGCTCATTACCGCGACTAACTGTCCCTCACAATTACTTTTACCGAGCATTTCAACGCATTCCTAGCGTGACAAATTACTTCAACTGCGCGACATGGCGCTCATACATAAATTAGCCAAGTTGCCTTTCAAAGAACCAAATAAATTCAAATCGAAGTTTGATCTACGTCTCAAAATGTATATACTGCTCAAAAAAATTAAAGCACCACTTTTTTCAAAGGCCACCAAATTTTAAAATTTGACCGCACAATCTCGAAATCTCAGTATGACGTTTGTCCTGACGCTTAACAAGCATATGCTTCAGCACAACTCCCCAACTTGAGTAGTTTCGGGGTAGCGCCCCGAAGAACAGCCCATTTTCGAAAACCGCAAATTGAAGTTTGCGAAAAACGCTGTAGGACTTGTCGCAGGTTGCCCAAGCAATCGAAAATGAACGAGTCTTTCTCTTAAGGTTCCACCAACACGTTGAAATAGTTAAATTTGACGTTCGAGTATTTCAACCCCCTTCATCATCCCCTAAACATGGACTACAATTGGGGGCGTCTAAGAAGGTACCGGGTGTATTTAACCACCTGAAAACCTGCACACCGTCCTCAGTTGCTGATTGCAGTAAGTTGTTAAGGCCTCCGGCAATGTTCATCCCCCTTACACCCTCAACTGGCATGGGACCAAACCACCCCCTCTCGATTCACCCCTAAGGAAGGTTCTAATCGAGATGTTTATCAGTGCTGTGAATGAGGAGGTCTTCTCCTAACGTTTCAAAAAGGAATTGTGCCTGTGTCACCACCAGTTCCCCCTGCTACCCCCATTTGTATGATTTTTCGAATCAGGCCCTTTTTAAGAGCTGAAACGAGGTCTTAATCGATGAAAGGGCTGTAAAGGTCCTTAGACGTAGTGGTGACACGAAATCAACCCCTTCCGATAGTTGATTGACATTCCATCCCCCAAAATTGAAATTGTTGCACCCTCAACCCTCCCTGTCTGGACGCGTAACGCGTCATGGCAGAGTTTTCAGAGTTGGATGAAAATGAAGCTTATGGCATGCAATCGAGCCCAAAACAGCAGGTTGGATGGAAATTCATCGGTAGGGTGGGAAACGGGTCCAAAAATGTTCAAAAAAGTTAACAGCCTCTAGTAAGTACACCCATGCATAGGCAACCCACATCACGTAATTTTTCTACCATTTCCAAACTTCGTAACCTATTGCCGATCAGGGGCAGCCCGCAAGCTCGGATGTGATGTGGGTTGCATATGCATGGGCGTACTTACTGTAGATTGTTAACTTTTTTGAAATTTTTTGGACCCGTTTCCCACCCTACCGATGAATTTCCATCCAAACTGCTGTTTTGGGCTCGATTGCATGCCATAAGCTTCATTTTCATCCAACTCTGAAAACTCTGCCATGACGCGTTACGCGTCCAGACAGGGAGGGTTGAGGGTGCAACAATTTCAATTTTGGGGGATGGAATGTCAATCAACGATCGGAAGGGGTTGATTTCGTGTCACCACTACGTCTAAGGACCTTTACAGCCCTTTCATCGATTAAGACCTGGTTTCAGCTCTTAAAAAGGGCCTGATTTGAAAAATCATACAAATGGGGGTAGCAGGGGAACTGGTGGTGACACAGGCACAGTTCCTTTTTTGAAACGTTAGGGGAAGACCCCCTCATTCACAGCACTGATAACATCTCGATTAGAACCTTCCTTAGGGGTGAATCGAGAGGGGGTGGTTTGGTCCAATGCCAGTTGAGGGTGTAAGGGAGGATGAACATTGCCGGAGGCCTTAACAACTTACTGCAATCAGCAACTGAGGACGGTGTGCAGGTTTTCAGGTGGTTAAACACACCCGGTACCTTCTTAGACGCCCCCAATGGTAGTCCATGTTTAGGGGATGATGAAGGGGGTTGAAATACTCGAACGTCAAATTTAACGATTTCAACGTGTTGGTGGAACCTTAAGAGAAAGACTCGTTCATTTTCGACTGCTTGGGCAACCTGCGAGAAGTCCTACAGCGTTTTTCGCAAACTTCAATTTGCGGTTTTCGAAAATGGGCTGTTTTTCGGGGCGCTACCCCGAAACTACTCAAGTTGGGGAGTTGTGCTGAAGCATATACTTGTTAAGCGTCAGGACAAACGTCATACAGAGATTTCGAGATTGTGCGGTCAAATTTTAAAATTTGGTGGCCTTTGAAAAAAGTGGTGCTTTAATTTTTTTGAGCAGTATATTATTCATCCTCCATTAACAATAATCATTTTTACCATAAAGAACATGTATTCACAACATTCAGTAATTCATCTAAAGGAGCTCTTAAAGCTACCACTTCTCAATATAAAATTCATCACAATATTCATTTATATAATAATTATTATTATTATTACGCTTGCTTTACCATAGTTATATCATTTACCATTAAACTGATATTCCACTGAATATTTTCCATAAGGGATTCATTAATACTTCACATATTTATTGTATTTCCATCAAATTAATCGTTCAGATTGCGCAATCTTTATTTCACCTGTTATCAAACATCCCTACTTTCACTCATGAGGATTATACGCAAATCTTCCCAAAACACATAATAATGAAATTGTTACTCACATGATTGTACGGTCAGAGACCGAATTCTCCAACGATGGAACATTTTCACCCACCAATTTCTTCTTAAGCCATATTCATGGTTATATTCACACTCAATAACACTTTCCTAACATCACATAAAATATATACCCTAATCACTTTGAATATAAGGAATACCATTTTGTATTCGTTTTCACTTAAACACAATACAATTTCACTAAGAATATATTACACTAAAGAATTTCACTATATTTAAATTACATAAATTTTTATCACTCTGGCGTTAGTTATTCGCCTTACACACGTGATTTCTTTATTTTTCCCGTTTCCAAGGGTTGCACTGTATGCAAGTCGGCTTCCTACTCTGATGAGGTGATTGAAAGTCTCGATCGAACTAACCTCACTGGAACGGCTGATCTTCTAATTCTGGGTTTGACTATCCGCTTCTTTAACTTTACTGCACGATGTCATATCTTGCTAGACGCTAACTTGTTCGTCTAATAAAAGTCTGTCACTGATATATTACATTTATGATCGCTCGAACTAGTATAACGGGGACCTAGTAATTTCCTTGTTTTACTTTCTGTTACTTTGATTCGTGGCTTATTGGAGTACTCCCCAATGTTTGACTGTTCATTTGTCCACCTAGACAAAGCCTGGAACCTCGATTCCTAAATTTTATCGTACTTCGCTCTAGCCCCCTCAGTTCAGGAACACTAGGCGTTCCTATTTCGTTCTACCTTGATTTAGTTACTTAACGTAGATAGAATTGTATATTTTACTGTCCTTGGATACTTCGAAACCTTATGATGCGCCGGTTCTTTAACTGAACTATTATATTCGAGTACCTATCGCCGGTAATTTCATAAGTCCACAGCCTAAACTTTGACTGTACTGGTGAACTTTATAAAGTCTGAAGCTTGATGATATTATTCCTACAACAAGATTCTGATGGGTCTTCACACGGCGATACTAATGACGATACTGGACGGCCACTCCCATACGGGGTGCTCGTCTGCGATACAGCGTAACACGACCTCTCACGGTCTGGTAAAGTCTGCATGCTCTTCCTGGCACATCCAGGGTTTATATCCAAATCTGCTGCAAAAAGATGAAATCCGCTTCTACTCCAGCACTAACTTCTGAAATAATTGTCGTATAATTTTGAAAAATATGTCTCTTGAAAGCTCTTGTTTTAAACGTAAAATGGTTTCTTTGATCATGAAAATCGATCACACAAATCCAAGATATTAAATAATTTGGCTCCTCAGATATGTGGGTGGTGAGGTTTATTTTTCCATCTCTCCCATCTCTGGGCTCGGGGAATAACTAACGACGTAATGCCGCGTATGCAGTTCTTTCCTGTGCAAATATTATAAACATTTTCCCCACACAAAAATCTCTTTTCCAGAATGATCAACAATGATGTGTTCATTTCATTAATTAAATGCTTGCAAATGGCTTAATTTTAATTATTTCTCTTCTTGCGTCATTGCAAGGTTGCCATTTTATAGCTGAGTAAGGTCTATTTCCGAAATTCCTTCTACCTTACTCGTCGTGGAAAGTTTTTCTAGTTCTATTAATAACTATGCGCCAGCTTCTTATCGATGCGTCAAGCGTGATCTCATGCCCGCGTGACTAGTGGTCACCCGTTCTTGCATCACATTATAACAGCCCACTTCCTAAAATCTTTCCAATACATTCTAAAGACTGCATTATTTCCTCTCTTCTTTTGCATATAAAATATGGATTCGACGCTTGAACCAATTGCACATGGGTTCAAATCTCCCCTCCTTAGATAAATAAATTTTCGAAATTTTGAGGAAATTTATTTGAATATTCTTCCTAGAAAATCTTATTCTTTCAGTGTCGAAGCCATCATAACATCCCGCAGTACCTTCATTGTATTTTCTCATAGAATCCGACGATGGTTCGTGTTTTTGTAATTTTAAAGTCATATCCGGTAATGGTGTAGGTCGATCACGCTCTGTCCCTACCCATTCTTCCTTTCTTATTTTTCTGGACTAAAAGTCTACAGAACTTCATCTTTCGTTACGGGTGCGGTCTATCCCTACCCGTTTCTTACTTTCTTCATTTTCTCTCCTTAAATTGAAAATTTCTTCTTCAATTAATTCAATTATCTCTTTTAGCTCAAAATACGTTTGTTCCAGTTCACATTCACAATTGAATGGTTGATCTCTATTTTCTTGTTCTAACTCACTCTTATTTGTATCAAAAGTGGATTCATCATTCCTAATTCGTTCCATGACCAGGGCTTGTTCATTTGCTTCATCGAAGTCTTCGGGAGGGTAATATACTTTCAGATGAGCGGAATTCATAGTCACTACGTGATTCGTTTCACAGTGCCGAATTCTATAGGCATTATTTCTTAAATCCCTTATTCTATACGGGCCGTGGTACATTTTCTGGCATTTCTTGTACACGCGGTGCCCTGGATCCGAAATGGCTGGTCTTTTCACTAACACCATTTCTCCTGCTAATCGTGGTCGATGATAGCTTTTGTGCCTGTTTCTCCTTTGTCTTCTATCGCCTTGAGCTTTTAGATGCTCAAAGGCTCTCCTAATTCGTACATCTCTTACAGGCTGAGCGTCTGTTGGCCTAGAAATGACCAGACTCCAAGGTCTCTCTGGTTGCTCATTCCGATGTAATGTTATTGGTATATCTCCCGTAGATTCGTGTATCGTATTATTTATGCAAAATTCGATGATGTCGAGGATGTCTATCCATTTCCAATTTTCCTCGGCACAGTATATCCTACAATACTTGGCCGTTTCCCTCATAACACTTTCTACAGGATTTGCCTCAGGATGGCGAATGCTTGACAGGATCTGACGTATTCCAAGTCTCTCTAATTCCTGTCTAAATTCTATACTTGTAAAACAACTACCGTGATCCGATAACAAATTCTCTGGTTTACCCATAATAGGTATCACTTTTTCTTTGAGTCGTTTTAAAACCTGTTTGGTACTAGTCTTCTGTATGGGAGCAAGAACAACCATTTTGGTGAAGACATCCATAGGCACCAATATATGTCTGTTTCCCCTCCTGTCCTTTGACAAAGGTCCGAAGTTGTCAATAGAAATAATTTGACCTGGTCTCTCGGGCAACAGTGGTATTGGCTTTTGTCTCATCAAAAACGCATTTGGCTTAATCCTTTGACATATGTCACATGTCTTTAACGTATATCTTACAGTTTCTGTCAGTCTCGGCCATACAAATGCTTCTTTCAGCATCGAGACTGTTTTGTCGACTCCCATGTGTCCAAACGATCTATGGGCTATCCATACCATTTTCCTCTGCAAAATAGCAGGTATAACGATCCTCAATCGAGTATGGTCAGAGTCCGCAAACTTATATAATAATCCATTAAAGAAAGTATAATCTTGAGCTATTTTATTAGCTTCAGTATACGCAGATGTTCCCCTTATCAAACTCCCTTCTAAGAAATATATGAGCATGTTCATCCATGGATCTTCATGTTGCCGTTGACCAATGCTTCTTAATTCATCCAAAGTACGCTGATCTCTGTCTTCTAAATCAATAGCCATTACTTCCTCTTCTGTGGACTCTGGCTGACTACTTAAATAATCTGGAACTACATTTTCTTTCCCTGGGCAATACTCTATGTTTACATCGAACTGCTGTATATATAAAGCCCAACGCATCAACCTTTGACTGGATAAATCCGTCTTCATCAAAAAGGTTAAGGCTTTATGATCTGTTCTTAATGTGACTGGACACCCATATACAATCTTTCGCCAACATCGCAACGCATGCAATATCGCTGACAGCTCGATCTCGCTGATTGTATAATTTTTCTCGTGTGGTTTCAGTTTTCGACTCGTGAAAGCGAGATAATTTTTCCTCTCAGGGTTATCCGGGTCTTCTTGATACAGCATCGCCCCTATTCCGATCTGGGATGCATCCGTCTGTATTATAAATCTCTGATTAAAATCAGGATATCCTAGCTTCACGTAATTTAAGAGCATTTCCTTGGCCTCTATAAATACTTTCTCCGTTTCCTCCGTCCATTTCCACTTGCCACCTTTCTTCAGAAGGTCCTGTAGTGGTGCAACAGTTTTGGTGTAGGATGGATAATGTCCTGACAAAAATCCAATCAATCCCAAAAACTGGCGAACGTTTTTCACTTTCAAAGACCATGGAAAATTTCATATCGATTCTAATTTGCATGGATTTGGTTTGACACCATCTTAGTCAATAACATGCCCCAAAAACGTAACTTGTCTTTGACAAAAGTTCGATTTCTTCAAGTTAATCTTGAAGTTAGACATTCTCAAATCTTCCCATAATTTCTTTAAATTTTTCAAGTGTTCTTTTACGTTTTCTGAGGTAAGCAATATGTCATCCACATAACGGATAGTGCAATCCTTTACTTCCTCTGACAGGTTGCGATCAAGTGCTCTCATTAGTGCTGATCCCACTGTCTTCAAGCCAAATGGACATCTCTTGAAGCAATACGTTTGTTGATCGAACTGAAATCCAGTTAAAAGACTGGTTTTCTCTTCAAGTTCGAGATGATGATATGAAGAAGTCATGTCAATATTTGTGAAAATTTTCTTGCCTTTAAATTTCCTCAGTATTTCTTTTATGGGTGGTGCCGAATCATTCTCTGGTATAATCTTAGTATTCAAATTCCTGGCATCCAAACACACCCGTACTGAGTTATCCGGTTTACTCACAATTACTAATGGACTAACATATGGTGTCGCCATCTTTTCTATTACACCTGCATCACTCATCTCCTGCAGTGTTTTCTTTGTTTGTGTGTAATGTTTTTCTGCAACCGGGTATGGTGTTTGTCTAAACGGTGCCCAATCATTTACTTATAATGCGTATTTAAAATTGTGGATTTTTCCTGGCTTGGAATCAAATACGTCCCTGTAATTTAATAGCAATTCCTTTAAATTTTCCTTGTTTTCGAGGGTAACTTTAGCTTCCTCTATTATTCCTGACAGGTTGGTCTCGACGTCGGTTTCCATACTATCTTCAAGTTCTATGTTTAGGACTTCAAATACCTTTTCTATGTCCCTACAACCTTCCTCGGTCATTTCTTCCACATGCCATACCTGTTCTTCTATTTTTGCATCGTGTTCATGTAAAATAATGTTTTGCTCATCCACATCCTCTCTTTGAATCCTAATGCAATTTTGCGCTAGGTCTATTATGACCTTGTTCTCACGGATAAAATCAATACCCAATATAATATTGTATGGTAATTGATTTACCAGCAAAAAGCATTGTGATATTTAAGTGTTACCCATGATCAAGTCAATGTACACCTGAAATTTGCATGGCAAAGATTTTTCAGGAATAATTCCCTTAATCTTCACGCTCGATGTGGGAATCTTTAATACACGACCTCTTGTTTCTAATTCATTTATTAGGCTTTGTGTTATCAAACTTATAGTTGATCCCGTATCTATTAATGCTCTGACCAGTAATCCTTCTATCCTTAACATTATGATAGTTAATTCTCTTCTGATAGGTGGGATTCCTTCCACATCCTCTTTAATTAGCTCATCTGGTCTCGCTATCCAATTTACAATCTCAACCTCCTCCCAGCTCCTGGTATGTTTCCACTTTTGATGATTTAATTTTGGAGTTTTTTTTTATCTTGAGGGCTTCCTTTACCCTCATTCTTCAACTGAGCTTGTAACTCCAAACTTTGAGCTCCATCCAGTCCGTCGGGTGATTTTCGGTTCTTCATTGCCTCACTCCAACGGACTCTTCACGTCTCAGGTTCGTCTGTTCGTTCATTCATATAACGAAGACTTTCCTGATATCTTTCTTCAATTTCAGCCCGATATTCATCGCTTCTGTCCTCAGGCCTCACATTCCTTCTGGGATAATTTTCCCATCTCTTTCTCTTGTCCTGCCTTTGATTATTATTATACGGTCGGTTTTCTTGTTGCCTATAACCCGTATTTCTGGGATTTCTTCCTCGATATCCTCCTCTGTTGTACGGCTGTATTCCCTTAGGCTCTTGATGTCCATATTCTTGACCCAGTCCTTGAGTGTCTGTACTAGTTGACTGATTTATCGTCGATGGTTTCTCTCTGTCCTCTTGACTACTGGCCATGTGTACTTGTTCATTATGTCTTTGATAACTGGGAGTAACGTATGAAGTCGTCATGTCCAGCTGACGTAATACGCTCTCCACTTCCACAGCACTTCTGGCTTTGGATGAGATTAACAAACTTTGTATCTCATTTGGAAGTTGTCTTGCAATGGCGGCACACAGGTCGTTTCCAGCTGGGGCGATATCAAGTTCACGGAATTTACACAGCTGTGCGGTGAAAAATTCTGAGTATTTAGTGGGGGCATTCGTACTATAATTCCTAGAGTACAGATCTAGCCTCAGATTTTCCTGTACATCTGCTGCCCAATATCGTTTCAGAAAAGCTTCTCTAAAACCTTCCACCATGTCAAATGTGTATCTGAAACTCCTGAACCAGGTGAGACAATCACCTGCCAACAGCTTCTCAATTGCTCTCAGTCTCCGATCCTGAGGAACTTTCATTTCATTTAAATATTCTGCTACCTCCTTCAGCCAGTATTTAGGAGTAATTGACATATTATTACCCGTAAATTTAACCGGTCTATCCTCATTTGACTTGATAATGTTCATTATCTGTCCATTTGTTTGATTCATTTAAGGGGTTGACATCGCCATCGGATATCCTGTGTTCTTATAAGGGCTCTCCCCTCCTAAGTCCCTATCTTGATTAGTGCCTTGCTCATGGGTATCTACCCATCCTGTCTTCAGGAATTCATCCTGACATTCAAATTCTAGTTTTCTTTCTCTTCTGGCACTCTCTTCTTGAGATATGAGCTGAACCTCCATTTGACTGTTCTTGTGTTCAGTCCTTTCCAACCGTGAGCCAAATTCATTCTCAAATCTTTCCTGTTTCTTCTTACTGCATTCAACTTCTTGTTTGATTTGAAATGTCTCTTCCCTGAAACTATCCCTCATTTCAGTTAATTGTTCCTCTACCTCTTTCTTGATGATCAGGACCTGTTTTTCTATAATTTCTGGCTTGACATCACCTCTGGTATCTAAGTCTTCCTGAACCACGCTTATCTTTTTCTCCATTTCTTTTTGTCCCTTGACCATATCTCCCTTAATTTCCTTAAGCTTTTTCTCTGTTTTCTCTTGATTGTTATACAATACCTTTAAGTCGACTTGAACCCGGTCTACTTCAGTATTGGTTTTTCCTACTTGTAACTTTAATGCTTCTATGGTTTTCTGAACCCCATTAATACCCTTACTTATCTCGTCTATCTTCTGAGTATTCTCATTCTTTTCTTCATCTCGTTGCTCTCTTTCTCCCTGGAGATTCGTTTCGTAGACATTTAATCTCGTATTTATTTCTTCCTCGTGCATCCTCCAGTTCTCATCTACCTGCCCAGCAAAATGATCAAATTGATTTTTCATGCTGTTCGCATCGGCTTGATTTTGCCTTCTCATATCTTTACTGTCCTCTTTAACTATCCCGACTTCCTTCTCGAGTTCTCCTACTTTTCCTCGACCCCTACGAATCTGTTTCCTAGCTCATTGAGACTACTTTTTATCTCATCCCGGGATGTTTGACAAAGATTCATGCTAGATTATATCTGATCTTTTAACTCTTTCTGCACCCCTTGGATTTGGGTTACAAGTTCCTTTTTACATTCATCTACATTCTTTTTACAAGTTTCTTCCATTTTACTTAATTTGGTTTCCATAGAACTCAAATTTTTATTAAAAATTTCAAAATTTTCTAGACACTACTTTTTGAAATCTATACCATCTTTTTCGATAGTATTTATTTGGGTTTGCAATCCTGCATTAAATATGTTATTTTCACTTTGAAATGCATTTAGCTTGTCCCCAAATTCGGTATCAAATGTTCGAAATTTTGAATCTATGTTTTCTTCTATACTCATTCGGTGTTAATTTGACCCATTTTTTATTTCCTCAATTTCAGCCTCCAGTGCCTCGTTATTCTTTTTACTGTCTGCTTTCAGTTCCTCTTTTACAGCTATCAACTGTTTTTCAATGTTTTCCCCACTTTCCGTTTACATATTGTCTATCTCAGCCTTCAGTTCACTATTCATGTTTATACTGTCGGCTTTGATAGATTCTAATGTTTCCTCCATCTTAACACTGTCAGTTTTAAGAGATTCTAATTTATTTCCCATGTTAACACTGTCAGTTTTAAGAGATTCTAAATTCTTATTTATGGATTCTAAATCCTTCTTATTTTCATTCTGTTGGAGGTCCAATTAATTGTCTATAAATTCAAATCTATCTTTACTATCCGCCTTCATGGCCTCCAACTTTTCACTACTGTCTGCCTTAAAGGCGTCCAAGAGCCTCTGCATTTTCTCACTCAATGATATCTTAGTATCTTATAGAATACAGTGGGCTACTCTGTCCCATCATCGGTTCATGCATGAGAGATGGTACTCTGAACTCTTGTGTCCCAATTTCCAAAATTCAACCTCAGTACGGGTGTTTACTAAAACGTACCCGTCTGTTATAATACTCATTACAATATCAACACCTTTATGGAAGTGATTTTCTTAAAATTCAAAAATGTTGAAAAACCATATTTTTCAAAAAATGAAAATTTTGATTATTTCAAGAAAAACTCGGGTTTTCCCTAGGAAAACTCAGCCCTACGTACTGGCCGCCATTAAATGTTTGTTATATTAGTTAGTCCCCACGTTGGGCGCCATTAAATTCTATATTAGGGGTTATTTTAGGACTGCTCGGTGTGAGTTTCCAGGGTCCCAATGCGGTCAGTTAAATTTATAATTTGTAGCTAATTCTATCACTATTTTACCTTTATGTGATATGACCGTCTTAAGTGTTCCTAAAAGCATTAATCCAAGCACATTACTTCTATGCCCCCATGTGCCCATTTCAACAATGAAATACGCAAATCACTGTTTGCCAGCAATGCTTAATCGGGAGTATCGGAGTTCATGGTTTGTTCTCCCAATCTGTGACTTACACACTTTGGATTAGCATAGGATACACTTCCAAAAATAAACAAAATCAAATCCTACTATCAAAACATTTAATTATCCAAAATATGGCGCTACAAAAATTAAACAAATGAAAATACTGACACTACACTTCACACTTGTCCAAAATTGAACAAGGAATTCAAATTAAACAATTACAAAATAATGCTTACTGGTTTTCCAAAAACCAACCAAACTCCAACTAAGTTTCACTCCCATAGGGTGTTAATTCAAAAACTTTAAAATAACGAGCTCCAAATGGCTCGGTAAAGTTTACATACACTGTGTTAACCATTAAATACACGTCTATTAATATTTACATGAGTATATCTAGTTTTAATCATAATATCAAAGTATGGCTAATCATTAATTAATTTTGGGCTCTCACAATGTTCATCTGTTACCATCACTCTCTCTCAAGCTACCAACTCACTACCGTGATTGGAAAAATTTGCGTATTCCCGAGCTATAGAAAACTACTGAGCAAATCAACTTAAGATTACTCCCGGAATCTTAATGCTTTCAATAAGAACTCGTGAATCACTGAATCATTAAATAATAAAGTTAGGGATTTATCATCTTGTCTTCAAAGTCAATTATATCTAATGAAAGCAACGATCTGAACTCTGCAAGCGATAATAATGAATGTAAAGGGACCAAGGTTCAAATACCGGGTCGTTAAAATAATCTTAAACGCTTCCGTGTGTTGTGACTCAGACAGCCCGTTCCTAACCTACCTCACTAAAAGAGGGTAAGGGCCTGTCTTAACTACTTGTCTTGATTTATTGCATGGAGGCAGGGAGAACCTACAGTCTCGCCTTCACAAGGGATTGGTTATCCGGCTTTAAACATAGCTGTTTCAAATGCATTTCTCTGAATGGCAAGGCTCACGATACAAATTAACTACAAGACAACTATTAGGTTCTACAGACCTTATTATTTTAGCTTCGGTAAAGTATAATTATGAAGTGTCCTCATTGGCGGGTAAGAAAATTCAATAAAACAACCAATATTAAGGGGCTTCAACACGGACGACTCTGAGTTGGATCCTTTAAAATGCCTCGGGAACAGTATCCCAACTTTTGAGGACTTAAAACATTAGCGACTTAAGGAATGCCTAGCCCAAAACCAGCGCTCATAATACAACATAAATTGCACCCTTTTCAACATACAACATACAATGCCTCGTGATCAATAACACAACTTTGAGGACTTACAACAGCTCATTACCGCGATTAACTGTCCCTCACAATTACTTTTACCGAGCATTTCAACGCATTCCTAGCGTGACAAATTACTTCAACTGCGCGACATGGCGCTCATACATAAATTAGCCAATTTGCCTTACAAAGAACCAAATAAATTCAAATCGAAGTTTGATCTACGTCTCAAAATATATATTATTCATCCTCCATTAACAATAATAATTTTTACCATAAAGAACATGTATTCACAACATTCAGTAATTCATCTAAAGGAGCTCTTAAAGCTACCACTTCTCAATATAAAATTCATCACAATATTCATTTATATAATAATTATTATTATTATTACGCTTGCTTTACCATAGTTATATCATTTACCATTAAACTGATATTCCACTGAATATTTTCCATAAGGGATTCATTAATACTTCACATATTTATTGTATTTCCATCAAATTAATCGTTCAGATTGCGCAATCTTTATTTCACCTGTTATCAAACATCCCTACTTTCACTCATGAGGATTATACGCAAATCTTCCCAAAACACATAATAATGAAATTGTTACTCACATGATTGTACGGTCAGAGACCGAATTCTCCAACGATGGAACATTTTCACCCACCAATTTCTTCTTAAGCCATATTCATGGTTATATTCACACTCAATAACACTTTCCTAACATCACATAAAATATATACCCTAATCACTTTGAATATAAGGAATACCATTTTGTATTCGTTTTCACTTAAACACAATACAATTTCACTAAGAATATATTACACTAAAGAATTTCACTATATTTAAATTACATAAATTTTTATCACTCTGGCGTTAGTTATTCGCCTTACACACGTGATTTCTTTATTTTTCCCGTTTCCAAGGGTTGCACTGTATGCACGTCGGCTTCCTACTCTGATGAGATGATTGAAAGTCTCGATCGAACTAACCTCACTGGAACGGCTGATCTTCTAATTCTGGGTTTGACTATCCGCTTCTTTAACTTTACTGCACGATGTCATATCTTGCTAGACGCTAACTTGTTCGTCTAATAAAAGTCTGTCACTGATATATTACATTTATGATCGCTCGAACTAGTATAACGGGGACCTAGTAATTTCCTTGTTTTACTTTCTGTTACTTTGATTCGTGGCTTATTGGAGTACTCCCCAATGTTTTGACTGTTCATTTGTCCACCTAGACAAAGCCTGGAACCTCGATTCCTAAATTTTATCGTACTTCGCTCTAGCCCCCTCAGTTCAGGAACACTAGGCGTTCCTATTTCGTTCTACCTTGATTTAGTTACTTAACGTAGATAGAATTGTATATTTTACTGTCCTTGGATACTTCGAAACCTTATGATGCGCCGGTTCTTTAACTGAACTATTATATTCGAGTACCTATCGCCGGTAATTTCATAAGTCCACAGCCTAAACTTTGACTGTACTGGTGAACTTTATAAAGTCTGAAGCTTGATGATATTATTCCTACAACAAGATTCTGATGGGTCTTCACACGGCGATACTAATGACGATACTGGACGGCCACTCCCATACGGGGTGCTCGTCTGCGATACAGCGTAACGCGACCTCTCACGGTCTGGTAAAGTCTGCATGCTCTTCCTGGCACATCCAGGGTTTATATCCAAATCTGCTGCAAAAAGATGAAATCCGCTTCTACTCCAGCACTAACTTCTGAAATAATTGTCGTATAATTTTGAAAAATATGTCTCTTGAAAGCTCTTGTTTTAAACGTAAAATGGTTTCTTTGATCATGAAAATCGATCACACAAATCCAAGATATTAAATAATTTGGCTCCTCAGATATGTGGGTGGTGAGGTTTATTTTTCCATCTCTCCCATCTCTGGGCTCGGGGAATAACTAACGACGTAATGCCGCGTATGCAGTTCTTTCCTGTGCAAATATTATAAACATTTTCCCCACACAAAAATCTCTTTTCCAGAATGATCAACAATGATGTGTTCATTTCATTAATTAAATGCTTGCAAATGGCTTAATTTTAATTATTTCTCTTCTTGCGTCATTGCAAGGTTGCCATTTTATAGCTGAGTAAGGTCTATTTCCGAAATTCCTTCTCCCTTACTCGTCGTGGAAAGTTTTTCTAGTTCTATTAATAACTATGCGCCAGCTTCTTATCGATGCGTCAAGCGTGATCTCATGCCCGCGTGACTAGTGGTCACCCGTTCTTGCATCACATTATAACAGCCCACTTCCTAAAATCTTTCCAATACATTCTAAAGACTGCATTATTTCCTCTCTTCTTTTGCATATAAAATATGGATTCGACGCTTGAACCAATTGCACATGGGTTCAGTATGGAATTTTTGTTTGTGTGAGAGCCGTGTTACTGGTCTTAGGTTCGATGTATTGACTTTTTGTTAGTGTGAAAGCTGTGTTACTGGTCTTAGGTTCGATGTATGGACTTTTTGTTTGTTTGTGAGAGCCGTGTTATTGGTCTTAGGTTCGATGTATGAACTTTTTGTTTGTGCGAGAGCCGTGTTACTGGTCTTAGGTTCGATGTATGGACTTTTTCTTTGTGTGAGAGCCATGTTATTGGTCTTAGGTTCGATGTATGGACATTTTGTTTTTGTGTCCTGTGTGTGTTCCTTAGGCTTGAGACGCGGGTTTTCCTTTTTCTGTGTTCCCTGTCTTACGTTCTTTGGGCTTGATAGGCGTGTTTTCCTGTTTCTGTGTTGTTAGTAGTGTAAGAGGCCTGTAGTGCCCTGCGTTAGGGTTGCCTGTGAATAAGTGGTTTATGTCCCTGTCGAACCCTGTAGTAGAGAGTATTGGGCATGTATTGTTCGCCGTGTACATATGCATATTGTACCCTGTTGTTTTCCCTTATGCGGTGACCTCGGGGGCTCCCGCATATGTTTCGTCCGTGTTCATGTGTGTCCGGTAAGCGCGTTCGTCTGTAAGCATGTTGTCACGGCCATGTGTGACGAAGTATTTGTATTCGTCCCAGTTGTCCGTGATGTATTCGTGCCCTGTGTGTTTATTTTCCGTGTTGTCTATAAGGAAACTGACCGCTCGGAACAAGCAGTTTCCATCCCCTCTTATTGTGTGATGTTGGCATTTCGGGCGGAGAGGATCGCTAGCCATGGATTGTGTTAATTGCGTCCCCTCCTTCACCAGTTTCCCGGATTCGTGTTAATGTATCTGTTTGTGTATCTGGGTTGTTCGTATCGCGGGTGGCTCTGCCAGTGGTTAAGGTTGTGCGCTGGATTGGGAGCAAGTGTGGCCTGTCATGTGGGGGTGCGTTTTGGTAATGTACCGTATGTCATAATGTGTATATCTGTATGGCGGCGCATAGTGGCCCGGGATCTGCCTGAACTGCGGGGGATCGTATTGCCTATACTGTAGTGTGTTTTCTTGTCTCAATGGGGTGGAGGATTGGGGTGAGGGTTGTAGATCCTCTCTTACCTGTATGTGTTTTCACCCTGTGATCTGTATTCATTTTGGTTTGCCCTGGCATGTTGTGGAGGCGATTGCCTTCCGTTTTGTTGTGGCCGTCGAGTGTTCCCTCTCTTGTACCTTGTGTCCCTCCTCTCTGTGCATGTTTCGACTGTAGATAGTTTCATCTCGTGTATTTGTTTAGTGAGGTCGTGTACCTGTTGTTGCAGTTCGTGTGCGTCCGTTTTGAGGTGTGAGTCTATGGCTTTTTCAGTTATTTTCTTGTCTTTTCTTATGTTCTGTCTGAGTTGCTGTACTGTTGTGTTGGACATGGTAATATTTGTCGACCAGCGCTGGCCTCAGACCTTTAATGATTCACTGTATTTTCTGTTTTTTCCGGCTTGTCTGGGTCGTACCTAGCGCACATCAGGAGCTTACTGTCGACCAAAATATTATGTGTACTCGAGGTTGAAGGTTGTTTGTTAAGTAACCAATATACTGTACCCGATACCTAGTTGAGGCTATCGGCTACGCCAGTTGTGGTAGAGCCATAGTTGAGATTTGTGGTCAAGGAGAAAAGATAGCGCTCAGATCGAGTCAGAAGAGTTGCAGGAAATTACGTAGGAGGCTGAGGGAGAAGGAGCCGTTACCCCTCAAATGTAAGGAATCACGGGAGAAATAATGGATGTTTATAAAGATTAATTAGAAATAAAGTCTTATCTAACCTCAGAAGAGAAGGAAACAACGAGAAATATTATTGACAACAAATTGAAGAAAGATGGATAAATCCTTAAGTTATGTTATGATTTTATAGCAGAAGATAGGGGTCGAGGTTAGACCTGTGACGTCAGACAGCGGAAGGAAGGAGGAAGTCACGTGCTAGGTCAGGCGAGGTGGCCGCACACAGTGACAAGAGCGACGAGTATCATTCAAGCAACACAGTTGAGTTGATTTAGTTGTGCGGTAACAGTAGGTGCAGGCAACACGTCGTGGAGCGATACAATTGATAAGGCAGTGCAGTACGGCGAATTACATGCAGGAGAGAGTTGCTAAGCGAAGCCGGCAATGTAATCTTAGGAGTTCGGTATTGCAGCACAGGCTGTCCGAAGGGCGAGTCAAGCAAGCCGTTAACTTTAGCCAGGAAGCCGGTGATCAGACACATGTTATTTTCAACATTGCATTCACATACAGGTGGAAGAGCAACGCTTTTACAAGCTTATAACTTACCGAAGTAACACGCAGTATTCCACTAGGAATGAGAAACATTATTTCGGCTACATTCTCAATGAATAACCGCGTAGCGAAGCAGTATAATGAGGCCAGTGTTTAACCTCATGTTACACATGGACAGTGAAGCGGAACGTGTCGTGCTGTGGGCGACATTTTGTTACGATGTGATAGTCATCGAGTTGAACATTATACTCTGACATTTTTCATGTTTGAGATGTTGGGACTTGGATTTCAACGGTCCAGTCTTTCAGTCCAGTTACAGTTACACATTTTCTAGGGATAGTCAGATGGACTTAACTTATTTCAGCGGTGTTACAGCATATTTTATAATGCATTTGAACCGGACATATTTAAGGCGACCATGGGGCCGTTCAAACATTACTGCTTTTGGCAAGTTAAGATGTGTGATCTTATGCACTGTGTGAATAGTGGCACGTGCAGTATAAAAGTTACACGTCATGAACATTTATAAAATTTATTCACAAAGAACACAGATACAGGGTGTCTGACAAATAAGTACACGTATTGAAGTCACAATTTTCTACCAGTGCGATTCAATCATAGTGATGACGAACATTATTAATGAATGTCGATCGAACTTTTTACTGAACAGTGGCGTAACACATCCGAAGAGAGAATGGGGTACTCAGTGTTTTCGAACTTTTGTGGAGAATTTTGGACAATATCCATGATGGATACTCTTCATTTCATCATGTCGTGCTAGGCGAATACGGAGACGTGATGGCAGCTCAGAGCGATGGATTCGGTTCCTAACGAAGAGGATTACTACGCATCAAGTTCACTTGGATGGAGTCAGGTGTTAGTTCAGTGATTAATACAGCGTTTTTCGTCGATCTTGCGAGAAATCTGTGGCAAACACTTGGATTACCGACGATCTTTGAATTTATTAACATCTGGAATATTAAGGTATTGTAAGAGTTATGGCATTTCTGATATGATTTTTACATGAACACTGGGCACACTCGTAGTTTTGATACGAGTGTTATTATTACTTTTTCGACATGTCAAAGGAATTTTGGCCTGCTTAATAAAGTCAATCAATGGTGAGAACGTTGGATAAATGTGCCTGCCATATCATATGGCAACACCATATTTTAACAAACGGAGTGGTAACATATTCAAGCCAGATTTCTCGCAAGATCGATGAAAAACGCTGTATTAATCACTGAACTAACACCTGACTCCATCCAAGTGAATTTGATGCGTTGTAATCCTCTTCGTTAGGAACCGAATCCATCGCTCTGAGCTGCCATCACGTCTCCGTATCCGCCTAGCACGACATGATGAAATGAAGAGTATCCATCATGGATATTGTCCAAAATTCTCCACAAAAGTTCGAAAACACTGAGTACCCCATTCTCTCTTCGGATGTGTTACGCCACTGTTCAGTAAAAAGTTCGATCGACATTCATTAATAATATTCGTCTTCACTAGGATCGAATCGCACTGGTAGAAAATTGTGACTTCAATACGTGTACTTATTTGTCAGACACCCTGTATCTGTGTTCTTTGTGAATAAATTTTATAAATGTTCATGACGTGTAACTTTTATACTGCACGTGCCACTATTCACAAAGTGCATAAGATCACACATCAAATCAAAGCCATGTCAAATTCTTTTCTGCGATGATAGTATTTCTTGATTATTGATATTTTAGCGAGTGTTTCGAACTCGTGATCTGCAATTGGATAGTTAGAATTTTTCGTCAATTCATTGCATACTAGCGAGTATGTAGAGTTTATCAGCAGTGATTTTTTTCTAATATTGGATTGTTTGGTGATATTAAATTTTATTCACTCAAGTGAATGCATATTGCTTTTGTGACAATTAGAGTCTTGTTGATTCCAATCATGTACACGCATTCATTAGTCTACGAGACGGGGCCTGTTACCTTGAGTAACTGTGTGGTGGCACTCACCTAACCTGTCATTTTAGGGATTTTTCATCTTAGTCTACGAGGCGGGGCCTGTTACCTTGCGTAGCTGTGTGGCGGTACTGACCTAACCTGCCAATTGAGGGTCTCATATTATCATCTGAGTGTAATTATGATCGTAAGAGAATGAAACAATAAACTACCAGTCGCATATTAGTTGATTTTTTTAAATAAGTTATAATAAATGTCAGCAGGGTTACGCTTTGTAATTCTTGTTTTGCCAATCCAATAGTTTGTTGCAATACTCTTTTGAGAGTATATTCATTTTACAGTTAATATTTTTGATACTTTTTGTGAGTGATTTGATACCTTTGAGAAGGATTTCAAGTAATTGAGTCTTGTAAGACGAGTTATTTATTGTAAGGATTTATGTTGAGGCAGATCATTATCAGACATTTTTGATGTGAGTTAATATAACACATTGGTGTTTTTTAAGTAAATATTGAGGATCTTTTGAGAGTTTATGCTCTGAATTAAACCAAATCTTGAATTGGATTACGATTACTAAGGTAAATTTCCTATTGTTTAAGAAGTTGTCTAGACATGACAATATTAATTACAGTTCTTGTAGGTTATTTTCGTTAACCATCTGAAGCCAGTTATATTTTTTGTGGATCATGCTACGTGATGATGTGAAGTATTTTTGATAGGAGTTTTTGAGGTTGCCAGTAGAAAGTTTGCAATATTGCCAATGATAGTTTTGAGGCAGACATGAGGTCGTTGAACCCAGTCTAGCATATTTTTGATATTCATGCTGTGTGCTGAATAATTGGGGTGTTATGTGAAATAATTATGGTGTTCAAATGTGATATTTGACAACGTGGAATTATATGGTGAAGTTTTGGATAGTGACATCCAACGTGATTTTGTGAAGGCAACGTATTATTTTGGCATGATAATTAAGTATGAGGTATAGCTTGGAACTGGTAAAATTTTGAGACAACGTTCTATAACCAATATTAAACAATTTTTAGGAAATTAAATAAATAAATAATTTTTTTGATAATCCAAGATTTTCTAATAATAATAATAATAATAATAATAATAATTTATGGAATTATAATCTGAAGTTTAAGCATATTAATGATCTGACCCGATGAATTAATAAATTAATAGTTGATTAAACAGCCGATGAATTAAATAAATTAATAGTTGATTAAACAGCCGATAAATTAAATAAATTAATAGGTGATTAAACAGGCGATGAATAAATGAATTAAAAGATGACAATTAATTAAAGGAGCTGATAACAATAAAAATTAAATACATTTAAATAAATTTAAATAAGAGTTATGATTTAAATAAATTGATGAATTGCAACTTAAATTAATGAATTAAATAATTTAAATGGATGGATTGAGATAATTTAATTTAAATGAGATATTGAAATAAGAGTGTGAGTTACAAATGATTTAATGAATTGATGAATATAATATTTATTTAAATGATCTGATGGTAATGAATTAATAATTCTGATTTGAGTATAACGAATAACGGGATGATAGCTGATGTGAGAAACAATTAATTATTTTGACATGATAATGATGGTGATGACAGATGAGTAGTGAAGTTTTCTTTGATTCACAACCGAGTAGTGGTTAGCGATTATGTAAATATGTTGTATAAATTAATTGTTAATTTTTAAGGAGTGATTGTTGAGATTTCCAACTTTGATTAATGCCATTTAAGCCATAAATGATTGAATAATTAAATGTAAGTGTTTTATGACATTTTGTGTTAGACAGATTAACATTTCTTGACATCCACATTACTGATGTTACGTTAACGAAAGTTAGGTCTCAGGGATCACGAAATGTCAGTGACGAAAATACATAGTGCTACGGTGGCCCTGAGAACTCAAGCGAACTTTATTTATTTTTATTTTTCATGTGGATGGAAATTATTTAAGATAGTGCAGAGATGGTTCGATTTGTGAGGACTATAACATCATAACTTTTACATTCGACCATACTCTTAGGCAGGGTTTATGTTTCTTTTTCTGTCTGACTGATCAAGTTTAAATAAATTTTGTTTTTATCTTAGTTCTGATGTTATGATGATGTTGTTTCCCAATCCTTTCCTTTGTCTCAATTAAGGGTTAACCAGAAAGGATGTGGTTCGCTAGGGGTTCAGTTGATGGCGCCCATTTCTATTTGCAATTATGATTAAATTTAAGCCTCTAACGACCCTAGAGATACTGTATCTCATGTTACCCTCTGCTTTTGTGATATTTCAACTGAATTTCCGACACATTCCTTATTTTATTTCATGTTCATTTAACTCCACTCTGGCCTGGGATGCCAGGTATGCGATGTAATGGCAGATGGGTCATCCCAAACCTCGGATGAGCGGGTGCAATACCTACATAAAATCCATAACACGCTTAAAAACGGGCACTTTTTGTGTTCCAACTGCGAAGAAAAAATATTAAATTATAAATTAAAACTTCCAAACCTACATGAACTAACGTAAAATAGAACGACGAAAATGATGATGTTATTGGATTTTATGTAGGTCTATTGGTTACTTCACAAACAACCTTCAAACTCAAGTGCACATAATACTTTGGTCGACAGTAGTGTTTATGTACGCGTTGGTGTGTTCTGTGGGTCCCTGTGTTTTCTCCCGTATTTGATCGTAGATGTCCTCATTTGTGGTGTGTTTAAATTCGTGTTTGAAAAGGTTGCAGAGTTCATCCCATGTTGTGTTGTGCAAATTCTGTTCCTGTAGTTCGAACCATTTTAGGGCCGTGTCAGACAGATATGCGGGAAAGAGCCGAACTTTGTCTGCGTCTTTCCAGCCGTTGACGCTGGTCACCCTGTCGAACGTTTTGATGTACTCCTCCGGGTCCTGAGTAACTCCCGAGTATTTTGTAGGGATGATAATTTGGTATTTAGCGTGTACAGCCATTGTGTCTCCTGTTTCTGTTTTTTTCTTCAATGGGGTTTTCGGGATCGGTGTTTATTGATGTTTCGGAGTTGTGTAGGGAGATGTTACTTCCGAAATGGGTTGAGTGTAGTATGTTGGAAGTGTGAGGGTGTTAGCACTGACTGGGGGTATGTTTCCGAACTGCATAGAGTGTAAGATTGACAGTGCTTTATTTATGTCTGCTTTTATTGTCTCAGCGGTGGTTTTTATGTCTGCGATTAATGTATCGGCTGTAATATGTTGTGTGACCACTAATTGTGTGATAAGGGTGAGTAAATTGGCGTGTTTTCGTTGTGTGCTCAGTGGCTGTTGGAGGTCTAGGGGGGAAAGTGTGAGAGTGTTGTCCCCTGAGTCGTCGCTGGATATGGAGGATAGTGACTCCTGTGAGGTGTTGTGGGCCTGAGAGCGTGTGAAATGAAGACTTTGTATGGCCACTAAAGGGTATTTTACTCGAAGGTCTAGGGCTGCAGTCTCGATTTCTTTGAGTAGACGAGGTGCAGTGGCTTCGTTTATTAGGTCGGAGTTTTGTACCTTAATTTTGGGTCTGAGTGGTTTAGAGTTTGCCGCGAGTGTGTGTGGCCAGTCCTTTAGGGTGGTTCTAAATGTGGACATATAATGTATGTATGTGAGTGTGAATAATTAATTTGTTTGTTTAATGACCTAAAGTGTTAGTGTGAATTATGTCAATTTGTGCTGGTGTTACGGGTGGGTGGGTGGGCTCCTTTGCTTAAGGGTGGTTTACTTTGCTTGGCGTGCGAGGTGGTTCTTCAGGACCGAGTTAAACCGATCTATCTGTGGTTTAACCCCCGATGCTTTTGCCAATTATGGCAGCGTCGCATCGGTGCCTCCACCAATTGTATAGCCCTCGGGGCGTGGCTCAAGTGAGGGTAGTACTTGGAGCAAAGAGGTAGCGAACTGTTTAGAGGGCTATAACTTGAGTGTAGCAGTGAGGGGGGAGGGGGGAATGGTACGTGATTGCGAGTTGAAGGTTGAATAATGTCCTTGCTTATGTGAGCAAGTAATAAAATTGCTGTGCTGGCGATTGCAGGCGCTTGACACACGGCAGGCCTGAGGCAGCACGTGCGGTGCAGAGGGAAGGAGACTCGCTTGGAGCGGGCCAACTAGGAGTCCAGGGTTTGAGCAAGGGCGTTTAAAGAATGTGAAGGATTCAGTGTAGATGTGCTTAAATGGTTTAATTCCACAATGAGGTAGAAACACTGGAGGGCTTCCAGTTGCACACAAAATGGGTTAGTTAGAGAGCAGTGTATTGAAGGATGATTACAAGTAGTTAGGGTTGGAGTTTGAAGGAAAAGTTTTGAAGAATTTAACCTTGAGCAACACTCACCTAATCTGCGGTACGGCGGCGATGGCGACTGACGAAACTTCCCCAGGCGAAAAGATCCTTAGTCCTTGCGGTGGCTCCTATTTAAAGTAATTGTCGATGTTTCGTAAGCTACATCAGCAGTATCCATGTGTTGTTGTGCCCTACATAACTGCTGGCTTAGTGTTTACCCTTGTAAGATTTCCTCATGTATGAGAGTTGGCTTGCCAGGCCTGTGTAACTGTTGCTTTCGATTCGTTTTGGGGATTGTGACGTGAAGAGGGGTTGGAAGGGGATGCAAGGGGTGATTATGCCCCAAGGGGGCTCGGGGCATAACAACATGAAGGACCGATTTGTCATGTGCATGTTAGGTGTACTGTTAGTTAATGGAAGTACTCAATTAAAGGGATGATTATTGTTATAAGGAGTGAAACAGTGAAGTAATCTGCGATTAACAACATAATCAATACAGCACTCAGATTGATCCCAATTTTGTATAAACATAAATACACAAACTATTAGCAGTTTATTGAACAGACCGATCTTGAAAATTTGAGAAATTGATATAAATTACTTACCAGTAATGCTGATGAGGAACGTATGCAGGATCCTCATCGTAAAATAAATGGTTTTTATTATTTTATTATACACTATTATACCAGGGGGTATAACAGGGGTACCATATGGATATGGGAATAAAAACCCAGAAGGGGATATGTTAATTGATTTCTGCCAGAGAAATCACCCAATGGTAGGGAATACATGGTTCAGGAAGAAGACGAGCCATACAATTATCAGATATGAATGGGGAGAAAGAACAAAAGCCTTGATCGATTACATTTTGGTAGAAAAAGGACAAAACAAAAACCTGATGGATGTGACAGCCATGCCTGAGGAGGCTCTCTGTGGACATCATAGGGCAATAATAGCCAAGTTGAAAGTTGGGAAAATCAGAAAATTGAAGGAAAAAAAAGAAATAAAACTGAAAACATGGAGATTGAAGGACAGGCAGGTGCAAGAAGTGTTTAAGAGGGCATTGCAACAACTAATACCGAAGACAGATGTTGGGCACGTGGAAAAATTTTAAGAATGCAATTATTAGTTGTGCAGAGTAGACATGTGGAAGAACATCAGGAAAGATAAAAGATAAAGAAACATCTAGGTGTAATGAAAGAGTAAAGGAAAAAGTGAAGGAAAAAAAGAAGTTAGAAAGAGTGGAAAATAAAATGGACAGAAGATAGTAGAATGAGATATGTAGAATGGTTCTTTAGTTTATAGGCTGCGACAACGCGGTCATGTAGTCCCCGTGTACTTTGGGTGTGTGAAGAATTTGTCTGATAACCGGTGTTAATTGTGATGGCTGTATTAGTGTGTGTTATTTGTGATTCAGGTAAGGACGGCATAGGATCAAGTTTTCAAGTAGTTCCTACTTTTGCTACCAAATGCTACTGTCTACGTAACCTAGCTGCAGACTTGGCTACTAGATGCCATCACAACTAGCACCTGGCGGCGAACGTTGGAAGTAATATAGAGTTATCAAATAATCTAACCTACAAATTTTTGGTCTCACACAAGTGTAGTTAGTGGAAGGTTCTTCTGCATGCCATAAATCTATGACATGGGACCACCGGCTTTACTTCCCATCCTCCGAAGGAAGGCATACTGCGGGATTTTTAACGCTCTTAAAAATTCCGACGACTTCGGCTGGATTTGAACCCGCGACCTTGGGCATAGAAGCTCAACATGCTACCAACTATGCCACCGAAGAGAAGAACAAAGGTTGGGATGTATTCACACAGGAAATAAAAGATGTCAGCATGGAAATAAACTATTGTTTAGTATATCGGTAGTCCAGAATAAAAAGAACATGTGAACCCTGGATTTGTAAGAAAACAGAGAAGGAATGATATTGAAGGAACCTGAAGAGAGAAGACATGTGGAAGAACATCAGGAAAGGTAAAAGATACAGAAACATCTTGCTGGAATGAAAGAGTAAAGGAAAAACTGACGGAGAGAATATTTTCATGAACTGCAAAATGTGAGGAATTTAATGTGCACAGAAGCTATTGAAGTGCAAGAAGAAGAAGAAATGGAGGCAAACATTACAATGGCAGAGGTAGAACTGGCCATTAAGAAGATGAAAATGGGAAAAGCTGAGGGAGTAGACGAAGCAGCCATGGAATTGATAAAGGCTGCGGGACCCATTGGAATATACTGGAGTTTCAGAGTGAGTGCGTAGAGAGCAAAACAAGGTCCAGGGTATTGGCAGAAAGGGATTATTATACCAATATTCAAGAAAGGAGACAAGAAAGAGTGAGGAAACTACCGATGAATTACTAAAATCTCTCATGGTGCCAAGATTATGAAAAGAGTACTATAGAGAGTCTCTATCTTAAATGACAGTACGTATTAAATGGAGCGCGCTGATGCCAGATCTGCTTATACAAGTTCTGCAAGACCGGGCACATGATGAAACATAACTCGTATACAGGCGTGCTTTTACGCAAAACTCCGGAAATTTCGAAAATATTTGTTTGTTGTATATAACTATACCTCATGCCTAGGAGCGAACGACGGTACAATATTTAGATATGATACACCGAAGCTCAGAGCGCGATTTTAATGCACTCATTATAATAATTTATAATTTCCAATTATTCATGAATATGATAATATTATAACATGTTATAATATTACATTTTCTCGAATATCATAGGTTATAATAAATTATAATATGACATATAATAACAATAATAATAAAATAATAATAATAATAATAATAATAATAATAATAATAATATACATTGTCGTCCATGTAATTTACCCAATTGTGTTTGGTCAAGTGGTGGTGTGCAGCCGAAATTAAATTACATATTCATTTCTTGTTTCTTGAATGAGACGTTGTTCAATTTTATATAGTTTTTCACTTGCGCCCATACCATTTCCATGGGGTTAAGTTCACTGTGGTATGGTGGCAAGCAAGGAACATTTCTCTGCTGTGATAGCCTGATAGCCTACATTGTCTATTACTAGGATAGATCCTTCGGGAACATTGGGCAACAATTGCTCGGCGAACCACTTTTCATACACTTCACCTGTCATTTCGTCGTGAGTGACTGCCGTGTTCTTTTGGCACAGAAACGTTAACTCTGCACCATTAACGAACCCTTGTTCATTCCCGAGACGAACAAAGGAAAACTACTGAAACCACTTCGAGGATGGCTGAGGTAAGAATCGAACCCACCTCTTCTCAGTTTTGTCTCATGAAGTTGAGTACACCCCGTTCCAGCCCTCAGACCAGAATTAAAATTCTTGGCAAAGCCAGGATTCAAACCCGGGACTCCACGGTGGCAGCCAAGAATGCTAGCCACTACGCAACGAAGCGGACAATTTATAAAGAACACAAGCTCCACTTCAGTTTAACTTCACCTACCCTCCATAAAACGCAAAAAATGTTCGCTGGGCGGGAGGACTACGCGAAGTGCGATAACGTAAGAATGCTATCTGATAGCAAGCTCTTGTTTGTTTTAAAATCTATTTCAGACATTAATGAACATTTCTTCTCGCTTAGTCACCAACGTAAAGTCAACAGCAGAAAAGTTTCTCGCTACGTAACTTTTTTGTGACACCATCCCAGATTTTTCAAGTAATATTTAAGAAAAAAAATATCATATATTTCTTATTATGAAAATAATTACTGCCATGAGAAATAGGGCATCTTCTACCAACATCTGGCAATCTAAAAATAAATTCTTGATCTGTTGCGATCATTAGTTCATTATCTATGGCGTGATAAGTTTTATATCTGCAAAAATACTGTATAGATTGGCGATAAAATATCGTAATTGTGAGCATTGGGCCATGTGTTAATTATGTATGGCTGTTATTTTTACATCATCATAAAGAGTGAAAAATTATCTATAAGACCACGCAAACATTTTCTTAGATTTGCCACTTTCAATTATTGGGAAATGGCAACATCGCCGGGGTAGAAGAGTACGAAGCTAATTGCAGGACATAGGAGTGCGAGTGAGAGGCAAATACTCCACTTAATTCCATACTGTCTTTTAAGGTAGAGACGCACTATAGAGGAACGAATCCGAAAAAAGGTTGAAAACCAAATTCAAGAGGAACAGTTTGGGTTCAGAAGGGGAAAATCAACAGTGGAACCTATTTTTGTTGCAATACAAAGTATGGAAAAACACTGGGAATATGGAAAAGGCATGATAATGACCTTCATTGACTTATAAAAGTCATATGATAGTGTCCCTAGAGACAGAGTTTGGGAAAGCCTACAACAAGAAGGTATTGGAGAAGAAATAATACAAAATGATAAAAGCGATGTACAGTAATTGTTGCAGCTGTGTCAAGACTTGGTAGGTAAAACAGGATGGTTTGAAATTGAACATGGATTAAAACAAGGGAGTGCACTTTCACCATTGCTATTTATACTGATAATGGATGATATACTTAAGGCAACAAAGAGAGCATACACAGGTACAAGAATGAACTTAATCCTATTTGCTGATGATGTTCTGATTTGGGTAGAAAATAAGATTGTGGTTCAAGAACAGCTGGATGTACTGAAGGAAAATATTGAGAAATGGGAAATGAAAATCAGTGTCGAGAAAAGTAAGACAATGGTAATGACAAGAGGAAAGAAAGTAGGAAAAGGGATTGTTAAACTTGGAGATGTAGATCTGGAAGTAGTATATTATATATAACATCTTCTGCCCTTCACACAGCAGCTCTCCATGCAGTCCTGTCATCAGTCGTTCTCTTTGTTTGGTGATAATTTCCTGCTATCTTGACACTGTCCACCAGCTGGTACCTTCTCCGTCCTCTTCCTCTCTTTCCGTTTAATGATCATTCGAGAGCATCCCTCAGCAAACACTCTCTTCGTAGCAAGTGTCCAGGCCTGTTCCTCTACCTTGTATGTAACAGCCTCCTATTTTCTCCAACTCGCTCCAATACCTCCTCATTCTGGACCCTTTCCACCCAGAATATTATTAATCCTCCTCCATAACCACATTTCAAACGCTTCTAGCCTTCTTTCATCATCCTTCCTTAGCGTCCAGGTCTCGGCTCCGTAAAGTGCCACACTCTAAACAGAGCATTTTGCCAGCCTCTTCCTTTACCTCATGTCCAAGCGTACACCCAATAGTCTCTTCTTTCTGTTGAAGGCTTCTTTAGCAATGGCAATGCAAGTTCTTACCTCTTTACTGCTTCTCATATCATCCGTTAGTATGCTTCCTAGATATTCGAAAACCGACACTTGTTCAATATCGTCCTGGCCTATCCTGATGTTTATTACTTTGTTCCCTCTTGCGCTTATCACCATACTCTTATTAATGTGTATTCCATATTGCTCACAGGTTGCATTCAGATCTGCTACCATTCCATTCAGTATCCTTTCATTCTCTGCTAGCAACACCATGTCATCTGCAAATCGAATACACTCTATTCTCCTGCCACCAATGTGCACTCCTCTTCTTCTATCCAGACATTTCCCAACGATATCTTCCAGGTAAATGTTGAATACGGGAGTATGGGAGATAGACAACATCCTTGTCGAACACTCTTTCCTATTCTGCTTTCCTGTGTCATCTCATTTCCTATCTGTATTCTGACCTTCTGTTGTAAGTACAGTCCCTTGATCAGTCTTCCTTCCAGTCCACTCCTTTCCTCATTAATATGTCCATCAGCTTCTTCCATTGCACTTTGTCAAAAGCCTTTTAAAAATCAATAAAGATAGCATAAACTTCCCTACCTTTCTCTATGTATCGTTCACCTATAGTGCTCAACACTCCAATTGCATCTCTTGCCCCTTTACGTCTTCAAAAACCATACTGCTCTTACGCAATATATGTTTCTAACTTTCCATACAGTCTTGTAGCCATTATCCTAAGTAATACGTTGGCTGCATTGGATATTAGGCTAATTGTCCTGTAGTTCTCGCATCTCTTGGAATTCTTCTTCTTTGGAATTGGTATTGTAGGGATCCTAAGTGTGAGCCCTCTACAATGTTGTGTTCAAGGGGGATGTTTGGGATTCGAGTGTAGGATGTGTAGGCGATTGAGCTGTCCGGGAGCGTGGATGTAGCTCAATGGATGAGCTTCCCGATAGTTCAGATTGACGGGATAGCCCAGGGGTGCGTTTATGGGGAAAGGGTGAGTTTACTGGATAGTGGCTTAAAGTACCACGGCGCTGCTCAACTTGCAGACGGCGCGTAAAACTGGGAATTGCGGAGCGAGCCCGCTGATGTGAGCTCTCGAGCAGAGCGCTAATCGGTGACTCAGCTAGAGCCTTAAAACAATTAAACAATCAACACATGCAGATCCTACTTGGATAAGGTTATAGGGGTAGGATCTAATTAGCTATCCAAATAATCTATAAGACCAGTGCTAGTTAATAATGATTTTAATGAATACCTCTATGAAGAGGTGTAATGTTTCTCAGAGCAGCTTTGTGCAAACAGATGTGTTACGGTACAAGTTAAGGGGTAGGAAGTGTGGGGATGTCTGTATGAGGTGTGATACTCGCTAATACACTCACCGGAATGGCAGCACGATGAGAGGTCCCACCTGCAGAGCTTCAGCACTACAGTCGTCCTGAGGTATGCGTGCTTGTCTCCTTTATAGTTTCAGAGTTGCTGATTCTGAGTGCAAATTCCAGTCCGGTCAGCAAACCTAGGGGGTCAACGGGGGTCGACAGGAAGCTCACCGAGGTCGATGTAGCTCTTAGGCTGTGTAGAATGTGTTTGGGGAATATGTGAATACTTGGTCGTGAATTATGGGGATGGTGGTTGTTTCCACCCCTGGGGCTTTAAATAGGGGATGTATCCTACGGATACAACAACTCCCCTGACGGAGTTAGTCATCGCCCTCGATGACTGGACTAAGACTGAGTTTTTTTTTAGATATAGATAGGAAACATCATCTTCTATCTTCTGTTCTCTCCTTTTCTTGGTTACGTCGTCCTTGGTCATGAAGTCGAAGGGGATGAGTGGTAGAAAGGGTGTGTTTGACCTCGGGGTAGGTGAGTTCCGTGAAGAAGAATGTGTCCCAGAAGAGATGGGGTGTGTAGAAAGGAGTGAGTATGTGGAGTGGTGGCCGCCGGCTGGTCGAAGATAGTTTGTGGGTGGTCGTAGTTGCTGCTGCCGGGTTCGTGTATAGCGCGTACGTGTAGAGGTGTGGTTGTGGGGGGCAATATTTAATTCACATGTAATTTATACTTTTTCACAGTGTTTGTGCCCTGGGCACATAACAATTAATACAATGTAAAACATGGTAGAGCAAAAAAAAACATCTTGACATTAACATTTTCAAACATATATAAAAGGTAATTGGTACAAAATATAAACAACAACAATGGGTAACTATCCCGAGGGGAAAAAACATCTTGAAGGGTGTGACTTACCCTCCATCCGCTCATTAAGGACGGGATGAAAAACTGCCCTCGGGTAGCCAAAATATAAACGTACATACAAAATGTAAAATAGGAGTTAGAAGATAGAAAGAAAAACAAATGCCTTGGTGTGTAATTTTAGGGGAAGATAAAAATGTGTTTATTGTGCGGGGGAGAAAGAAGGCATTTTTACAAGGTGTAGTTTAGAAGAATAGAAAGGACAAATAAAATAATATGTCACAGTGACAATCGTGGTGTGTGTGACATGGAAACAGTGTAGATACATAAATCATTTGAATGGTGTCGGCCTTATGACATTGGCCGTAAGCGCATGAGAATTCTTTGTGCCTTAGCACCAATATGTATATGACCATAATTGTCGCATTATCCATACTACTCATTTGGGAGACCTTACAATAGGAACCTGTGTTCCGGAACTTAAGCGCGCTAGATAGTTTTAGAACTATCTTATCCATTATCTAAACTATGGCCATTGAAAATTATCTATACCTTCATGGATCGTCCCCTGTGGGTGGACGTTCTATCTTGGCAAGGAAGATCGTCCCTTACAATCGGTGGGTACGATCCTCGCTGCCGTATGTCACCTCTCATGATAGGTGAATTTGTGGATCCGTCCAACGGGAGTGGATATCCCACAGGTATCCATTACCGTGGTACGGATATTATGTAAAAATGAATAAATATGTGTGGGGGGAAAAAAGTGTAAGAGTGGGGGTGTGATAGCTCTGTGTGTGTAAGAGAGTGCGACTGGCGCTTGTTAGGGCGTTGGCAAAATATATACAAGGGACTATATACAATATCGCCACCTGTTGGGAAAGAAAGAAATGTAATAAAGTATGTATTCATGGTTGCCGACTGCAGCGTGGGCCTGTGAAAGAGAATGTCATACCATCTTGTAGAACATTTATTTGAACCAAATCTACTTGTTAATTGTCACTTTAACTCAGAGAGTCATATCGTGACATACAGACAATAAACACATAGATAACATAAATTTACACTATGGCGTTAGATAATTAAACCAAATGTTCATTCGGCATTTCATAGCTTCCTCGTTATTTCAAAACTTAATAATGCTTTGCAGTAGTTATCTTCATTCACAATATCACTGGGCAACTTTTCTGATGGAGACTGCACGAAGTTCTTTCTTAATCATAAATGTGGACACAGTGTTCTTCATTTTTAGACAGTTCTCCATGGGAGACACATCACAGAAAGAATTACTTTTATTTCCCTATCGAGCCCTTACTGACTGTAAGAGTCTGATAAGTTTTGTAGTAAGGAAAAAAAAACCATCAAACTCACAGGAAAAATCTACAGACAGCAATATGTGGCTGTACTGTAGTAATCGTATAGGCTACCTAGTTAATACAGATAGGCTCTCCTAGGCTTTAATCTCGTAGAACATACCGTAGTATTAGTGCACATGTATATTGAGGATCAGTGTGACCTTCAACCATTGGTTGAGGTCAATAATTACACAATGGATATTCGTACCCTGCCCCATGGGCAATACTGGGTACCATGGTGAGTCGCTGGTGAAGTGTGTGTACCTGTGGATGTGTATAAAAACAAAACAGAGAAATATGTAAAACACACTGTAAATAAACACATTCGTGTATTATCATCTGTGAACAATTTCATTACACATAATGGCGCTGCTATCGCCATATACATGGGTAGTACCCCTAGATACCATGTGTGTGCAGCTGGCGTCCCATGTTGGAGCTCTCCTGGAAAAATAAAGCATGGGGAAATATTATTGGACTTACACGGTTGACATGAAGTCAAAGGCCGATGCCGATCGATTATTAATCGATCGCTATAATCCATCGCTCCTGGATAATCGCATTGTCATATATCGCAATATCGAAGTATCATATAATCGCATATCGCAATATCGTATCATCGCATATCGCAACGTCGTATCATCGCATGTCGCAATAGAGTATTATCGCATATGCAATATCGTAGCATCGCATATCGCAACGTCGAATTATCGTGTATAGTAAGATCGTATTGTCGGTCTTACACGGCCGACATAAATTGGATGGCCGATTCCGATCGATTATTAATCGATCGCTCCTGTGTATGCGTACCATATCGGATGTGTAGGCGCATGGATACTCATATCCGACATGCTTGCATCATTGTAATGACCATTGATACTGAGGGCTTACATTGAAAACTGCTTTTTCCAATACGCAGGGTGGTGCCGGGACTAAGAGTGCCTATAAGGGCTTACTTTAACCCTTGGACCGGCGAAATACGTAAAATGGTTTGGGGCCTTAAAGTACGTACAGTAATCCCAGTGACCTTCGTCCAATTTGCAATGTGGTATCGGAATGACTAGTACCCTAAAGGGCTTGGGGACCGAGTGACCAACGAATGCAGATTGTGGTTAGGAAACTGCGAGTTTTCTGCCTAAATGGGTTTACCCAGTTGACCCATACGTATAGTGGTTTGGTCTACTTTACACTGCCTTTAAGGAGTTACCTCCGTACTGAACCCGCTGAGCTAAGGTTCATGTGATATTTTTCATGACACCACATTTATGATGGGATGTACTACCTTTGAACACGCCCAGAAAGCTACGAGAAGCTGAGAGCTTATACTATTCTCTTTGAAGTAGCGGAGAATCGCACTTTTGACTTTGGTGAAGTCTGCTAATTATTTATCTGAGGTCTTATTAATCAATTTTATCTTTCTACGAGACTCAGAATATTCCATTTCGTCATTCAGTATTATTGAAACATTTTGGAGAATTTTTTTCACTTTAAGGTATGGTAATATCATTGCAGATACGCAAATAGGAATGTAAGTAGTCGCTCAACGACTTAGTTTTGACGAAATGCTTCCACGAGGAACGCAGTTCCCTGCACTACGTCTGGAGAATCCGCCCTGTGTAGGCGTGTAATTATATCCGTCGCATTAGGCGTGGCAAACAGTCCGCTTTTCAGCGTGGAAATCATTATCGAGTGCCATCGAGCACAATTATACTACGAATCACTGTTGTTGATGTGCAGTGATCAACACGAATTGTGTAGTGAATTATATGGCAAGTATTGTGAAATTTACGACATTACTGTAGCACCACGTTTTTTCACCCACGTGTTTGTGGAGGGCCGAGAACCTGGTGCGGAAATATACAGGTAAATGTGAGATTATTACTTTGAACAAGTGTGAATATAAAAGTACATTATATAGGAATTGCTACGGTGAATTTATCCGTAATAAAACGACGCCCATTTCACGGATGCCACGTGATAGAAAAAGTAGCGTCAGTACACGTGTGGAACCGCAGAACAGTGCATGACCATTTATCATTTACATCTGCAAAGTGTAGAGGCTGTGTTACCAGTTATATTTAAAGCCTGTGATATCTGCGACGAATACTGTAATTTTCAAGAGATTATAATGAACTACTACAAGTCTTATTCTACCGCCCACGTGGCCAACTTTCTCAACACCATGTTCGAGACCGAGACCATGGGCTAATACCATTATGGTATGAGGGAGATGTCTCGGATGGGACCAGCTTGATTATGGAACTTCTAGAACATCGAACGAGAAGGAAGGAACCGAGGATGCCTTTCCTAGGCATGCCCAGTCCATTCACGAGGTCAACTACAGGGACAGACCGAACCCTGGTCTTTGGGAGAACCAATATGGAAGTTCTGATGAGGACGATGCCAATCCTGAAAGCCAGAGGTGCTTTTGTTCAACCCTTGTCGTTAGACAGAGAGCTAAGTGTGGGCTCCTCCATATCGTGAGTTTTGTACACCCTTCCTTGTTCTAGTTTCTGGTGGTATAGTTAGATTAGTGTAGTTTGTGAACGAACCGAACTTAGTGACAGCCATTTCATAGGTAGGGAATGTAATTAGTCTAATTAGATGTCATTTATTTGCAGTGATTGTGAGTCACCCTTGGGTCTGACATTTTGGTCAACCCTGGTGCAGCTTGATGGACGTCGTAGAACGTCAATTTCTGTCTATTGCTAAACGTGACTGTAGTCATTTTGAGGCTACTTTGTTTAACCCTATCTGGGGTGATTTTTCAAGTCTTTGCAGACTTAAGTTATGGCAATCTGAGGCCATGATCATGTTTCTTTAACTGCATTTTTTGCAGCCAGTCTATGTTACACCCCTGACTTCGTTAGAGTAGTCGTATCATTTGGGTAATCGACTGTAATTACCAGTTTTGTAACTGCATTATATTTCATTTGAGATGAGCTCAGAAGCCATCCAGGTCAAGTGTGGACCTTATAAGTAATAGGGAGGTTTCGTTGTTGTCCAGCATCGAACCCAGTTCCCAACGTATCATTAAGCAGATCCAGCAGAGAGTGGTATTTGCGCCACAATTATTATTTTGTTGTGTCAAGTGTGATGACACGTGTTTATTTGATGTTTGATACAAGTCAGAAATAGAGTATTTTATCTTTGAGAGCAGATAGCTCCAGCAATGAGTGGCATTGCTACCTTTTAAACGTCTTTGATGTGAAAGACAGGGTTATATGATTGTATTCAGATTTATAGCGTGCTTTTTATGCACATATTCTTAGAGGTTTATAACCTATGGTAAAGGTATTATTGTGAGGCCAGTTGTACAGTTATTATCTTGCCTAAATTGCCGGCCTAGTTCGTGTGTTGTGTCTGTCAGTACAGGAATCTTGTAGCCTGCGGCGACACGAACAGGTTTTGTGTAACTACTCAGCTCCCGTGTGAGAGCGCATGCTTCTAAGTGAGACAGACTGATGTTAAAATAGGACAGAATGCTTATAGCATTCACTTTCCCTTTCATTGCAGTTATAGCTTATGGAACCCAGTGTCCATTCTTGTATCTGATCATATGTTCTGTAGATTGTCATTTGTTAGTTAAACGCTGTTGCGTGTACCGTTGTTTTGACGAGTACAGTTATGTCAGGTTTCTATAGTACGTTGTAGGCCAGCCCCGCTAGGGAGGTTTTTCATGTATGATGGTATTGTGTGTACCATGTCCGGGACTGTTCCCGTTGACCAGATATTTAGGGAGGGTAACTGATTGTGTCCAGGCCCGTCCCAGAGTTATTGAACGCGAGCTGTGCGCCGCTGGTAACTTGTGTTATTGTGTGTCCGAGTTTTTATTGCTCGTTGATTGTATTCCGACTTTTGAGTCGAGGCTTTTTGGCAGAGATGATCTCAGGGGAGACGCTCCGTGCCCAGGCTTGTCAGTATTATTCGCCATAAACCAACGATAACCTAAACCGACATCTTAATAATAAAACGCATAATTTTGGTAAACAAAAGCTAACTAGCGAATTCTTTCTGCTTAACCTTGTTCATTTGCATTTGGAACCTGCTGACATAGCCGTGCTAATGAAGGTATTTCCTGGAGGAAATGACTTGAGGACAGCTGACACTATTTTTTGTTGCGACTGAAGCTTGCTCGAACCTTGAGTTCGTAGCTGGTGGAGCGCAGGCCATACGATGTTAGACGTAGTCTTTACTACGCAGTCGTCACCGTAATTACACACATTAGATGACTATGGCTTACAAACAGTAAACCAAGGTGTAGGCAGGCATTTGAATAAAACTGTGGTCTCTTATTTATTTATTTATTTATTTAATGATGTAAAAGAGTATGAATCCTCTATGTTACCCTTTTGTGTGCTGATTAGCACTTAGTTCCTAAGAATGACTTAGATGTTTTTTTATGGCTGATCACTTAGCTTTGAATGTAATTGTTTGATATTACGGACGTCACCGCCGTAAATTTTGTTATTAATTGATAGGACTTAGCTAGATGAATTAACGTTAAATGTAAATGTGAAGATGGTATCATCCTAACTTAGATTTGTTTTGCTACCCTGTTAAATGTAAATTCTGATATTAGCTTGATCTTGTAACTTGACCTAGGGATTTGTGTCGTACCATTTTCCTAGTGTTGCTGTTGTTGCTTTATTATTGTGAGACAGATCTTTCGCGAGGGTTTACTGTAACTTCTCAGGTAGGGACCTGCTCTTTATTTTTGATTATTTATTAGCTTGCGGATTAGCCGATAGAAACCCTCCGAACTAGGCTAGGGGTTTGTAAAATTTACAATAAATTTTCACGGTGTTTTACATAAGTCTGGATGTTTCTTTTCTCAGTCTAGCTTTTAAGGTGAACCTTTCCTTAGGCAGTCTATGACCTTCGTCACCATGTACCACGATCCCCGTGGACTACAGTTTCTCGTGCCGCTTTGGCCTATTTGGAAGTTCACCTGATCCTCCCGGCAATTAGGTCCGACGGATGAGATGTTAGGGAAGTCATTGCGGTTGTTGGCTATCCTGGCAGCTTCTCTGACGGGCTCATACATACATTACACTTTAATGGCGCCCAAGTCATGTGCCGACGTTAACGTGGTGACCGTCAGTTCCATGTTATTTAAGAGGGTCTTAATGTTGTTTAATGGTAAATTGACCGGACAGGAACGAACTTAGAAAGTCGTACTGCAGATCAATTAACCGCATGGCATTCATGTTTGATACAAGTCCATGGGGTGAGGCTTTTGTGTTAGATAAATGATGGATAGGATTTTCTTTGATGATGAATCATCCTGAGTAAATGTAATACTTTGCTTTGCTCGCCGTTGTCTTTGTAAATGCAGAATCACTTAGTTTGCATACTCCAGCTGTTGTGATGTTTATTTAAATGAAACAAGCTTTATACCACCAAGTAACTAATCATAGCTGTAAGTTCCATTAGAGATTGATCCCTCTCTTTCTCAAATAATTTTCTTGTCATGGATGAGGAAACAATTCGTCGTGTGTTTGGGGAGATGTTGGCAGGTGTCAATGCCAATCTCCAGCAGATTACTGCTGACTTAGGTACTGTAAGGACTGATTTAGGTGAAGTCCCAAGTGACTTAGGTGAGAATACCCAAGCTGTCAACACTGTAAGTGGTCATGTGGACCAAGTTAGACAGGATCTTGAGATCAACACACAGTCAATCAATAATGTTAGGGCTGATCTAACGCAGGTCAGGGCCGACATGGATACTTATAGAGTAGAGGCTAGGAATGATCTTACGGCAGGTTTAGCAGCTGTTAGAGTTGATGTTATACGACACCATCAGGAAGCTAACCATCGTATCGATAGTTTAACTGATCAGATGAATAGAGCTAGGGAGGACGTGCAGACCCGATTAGAGGAGCACACAGCTCAGATCCAGACAACGATTAACAGAGTCCAGATTGATATGAGGGCCGACTTGGAGCACACTCGAGAAGAATTCGGAACTCGTTTAACTCACGTCGAGGGATTCATGGATACCGTCAAGAAGGACATGGCGACCATGAATATAGGACTCATACTGATGAGAGGTGCAGCGAACGCAGTTAACAACAACGTCAAGACGATCGTCGATGGTATGATCGAGGTCAAGGACGAGTTGAACACCAACAGAAAGAATATTACGGAATTAAATGAAACAGTAACAGGGCTACGTGAAACGATTGATGTTCATCGAGAGGAGAATAAGATCGATATCATGATGTTGAGGGGTGACCTCAATGAACATAAGACCACTATGGAGGCAAAGGTAGCCGAGGTCAAAGATGACGTTGGTAGGATCCAGGACAACATGTCAAAAGTCGAGGAAGAAATCCACTCCCTACAGAAACGATTCGAGGAAGTCACGATAACCGAGAAGTTAGACCTCAGTTACAACTTAAGGACGGCTATTCGCGAAGTCGACACCAACCTCAAAGGCAAAGTTGAAAGAATAGAATTGCAGCTCAACGATCTGGGGAATAAAGTCGCAGCTAAGACTATCCCAGGGCTCGAAGTTATTGAGAGACGTCTCGACCGACTGGAGACGCATCCAAGAGAGACACATTTACCCTCACAGATGGGAGACTCTCAGGCAACACCAGGATCGCAATCCGCAGGGATAATGCCTGCACATTTTCAACCGAGCGCACCCATGGAACCGCAACATCTCAATTCACCGGTTCAGCGCAGAGTCAAGCGTTAAACTTTGGCGCACATCCTTTCCAACCCGTACCCAATTGACAGAGCCAAGAGACGAGTACGCCAACGCATAACTATATGCCGAATTCATTTAGATCCGCGCACACGCAGGGGAATGTGACTATCATCCGTTCGAGAGAGGAGCAACCAGCTCGATTCTCAGGCACTGGAAGTGGCATCACTCCAGTAGAGTTTTTGGCGAATGTGGAGAGCTACTTAAGAGACACAATGGTAACTCCGGAGAGAGAACTCCGAGTCATTGAGCGTTTGCTTGAGGGGCAAGCCAGCACTTGGTTTAGAGCCTTCCGTTACTCATTTGTAGGCTACCAAGACTTTAGAGAAGCCTTGCTGAGGACTTACTGGTCAAGCGACATCCAGCAGAGTATCAGAGCTGAGATGTACACTCGCCGATACAGCTCAAACACTCCGACGCGCTATGCGAACTACTTCGCAACCCAGCTTGCGAAACTCCGTTGTTTACAACCCCCACTGTCAGAGCAAGACCTGGTAAACACCATCGTTTGGCAATACCCTGCAGACGTGCAACGTGTATTGATCGCTGCTGGAGCATCCACTTTTCAGCAGTGCGATCAAATCTTGCGACGATTGGACGCTAACACCGAACAGTTTCCGACACACCGTCAGCAGAAGGCTTACAGGCGTGAAGAGCGACATGTGAACTTGATGACTGTGGACAAAGTGTGCCAGACGCCACAGCAGACACAGACTCAAGAAAGCCGTGAACAACGCAATGACTATAATCATGGTCGGAGAGAATGGAACAACACTCCATATGCTAGAGACCAGAGAGATAACCGTCGTAGTCACTGGAACCGGCGCTTTGATCGAGGGACGAACGACGACCGTCGTCACGATAACGACCGCCGAGGGAATCATAACCGGAACCCACAACACGGAAGTATCCGAAGGGATTACCGCTATAGCAGAGGTTACAATAGAGATCGAGACCCTAGATACCAAACCGATCGAGACTGGAGAGGAAGAGCACGGGAGAGTCGTGAATATCTTCAGCAACTCCGAGAACTCTAAGAAATACAAGAAGGGGGAGATCAGAACCTGACTTCAAGGGAAACACGGAATGTTTCGGCGGAAGAAACGGAGCGAAACCAGCCCGGTACTTCCCGCCAAGAAAGGAAAAAAACGCCGAAAAACCAGTAGATTCTTACCCGATTGAGCACAGAGTAACTGCCAGCATCTTACTCTGGGAGCCAATTCAGGAAGATCTATTAGACGAACGACGAACGACGAACCACAACTACGAATTGACGCGTTTACCGAAGATTGTAGCTACCCTGAATGGATGTAACGTAGTCATTCTCATCGATACTGGGGCGATGATAAGTGTCATTTCCGCCGATTGCCATGCCAGACTGAAAGCAAACTCTGAGGTGACATAGCTGCCAGTTTCTGCAGTAAGAGTCAGAGGAGTCATACCTGACCGTCTTGTAACGTGCAAAATCCAGATTCTATGCACTTTAGAAATTTCGAGCCACGTGTACTTGCACGAATTTCTTGTGATGAAAGGCTTGCATCATGATGCCATATTGGGTGCAGACTTCATTCGGAAGTATGATGGAATCATTGATATGGGACGTAATACGGTGGAGTTTAAGCCGAACGAACCCATTCAAATGAATTTAGTAGAGGAAGAACCGGAATTTGAATCCGAAGTCAACGTTGTTGAGAATTTAAATGGCAAGGGAAATGAGGAGACACAAGATGCCGACGAAGAGGCAGAACAATTATCAGCACCCATACCAGAGAAACTAGATGCAATATTAAGCGAATACGAGGATATATTCGACACCTCACCTGGTGAGATATTGGACTACGAGTACGATCTTGTACTACTGGATGATGCCCCATTCCAGAAGAATATTTATCTTATCGCAGAGAAACACCGCGAGGAAGCTGCTAAGAAGATCCATGAGATGGAAGCAGCAGGTACAATCAAGAAGTCACCGACTCCTTTCTTGAATCCTATAACACCTGTGGTTAAGGTGGATGGAAGCTTGAGACTATGTCTCGATGCAAGGGCCTTAAATGAACGCTTAGCTCCTGAGCATGACAGACCGCCCAATATTAGGGACATCCTCAGGAAGTTTAAGGGAAAGAAGATATTTTCGTCATTGGACTTAGTACAATCCTACTACCATATAAGATTATCTGAGCATACTCAGAAGTATACTGGGTTTCTGTTCGATCAGACCACCTATGTCTTTCGAAAACTACCCTTTGGAGTGAAAAATGCCGGAGCTGCATTAATTAGAGCACTTGATGCGAAGCTGACTCCTGAAGTGAAACAGAAGGTGATATGTTACGTGGATGACATTATCATAGCTTCGGAAACAGAGGAAAAACATTTAACGACTTTACGCCTTGTTTTTGAGAATCTTCGACAGGCTAATTTTAAAGTGAATTTCGACAAGTGTCGATTCTTCCAGAGAGAAGTCAAATTTGTGGGACACATAATTAATGGAGATGGATACAGGCCGAATCCGGCAAAGATCAGAACCGTTGCTGCATTTCCAACACCAACCCGTGTGAAACATGTGAGACAATTCCTAGGAATTCTCCAATTCTTTGCTGCTCATTGTGAGAAGTATTCTGAGACTGTCGCACCACTGCAAGGTTTACTGAAGAAGAATTGCAGATGGGCTTGGAATGACGAGTGCGAGACAGCTTTCAGAAAAGCTAAAGAGATGCTGGTTGATTCGATTCAGTTAGAATATCCAGACTACTCCCGGAATTTTATTCTAGAGACTGATGCATCTGCGATTGGAATAGGTGCCATCCTATTGCAGGAGGATGATGAGAAGAAACGTCATTACATCGCTTTCTTAAGTCGACGTTTGAGAGCGCATGAATCTCATTATTTCACCACTGAGATTGAAGCACTTGCGATTGTCTACGCGCTTGAGTACTGGCAGAAACTTTTGTTAGGCCAGAGGATTATTGTGAGGACCGATCACCACGCGCTGACCTTCATTTTACGAACAAGACTGGCAAGCGACAGGATCACACGTTGGACGCTGTTTCTCCAACAGTTTGACTTGGAAATTGATTACCGACCAGGCAGAGAGAATGTGTTGGCCGACATTCTCAGCCGGAATCCTGAAGCCACTGTGAATGCCATTGACATCGAGGGAGAATGCGAGGAACACCTTCGCCGACTTCGTCATCTACCTGAACGTCAACGACGTGAGAAGGAACTCAGGCATATTATCCAGTTCCTGGAACGACGAATGGATCCACAGGATGCTCACTATGCGAGGACCGCTGCTGTTGCAGATGACTATCTGATCTATCATCGTGTCTTGTATAAGTTTGTGGACGAGGACCACACTCAACTGCGTGCAGTTATTCCTAGGAGATATCAAGAATCTGTTATTCTTATGGTTCATCTATCCATTGGTCATGGTGGGACTGACAAGACCATTGCAACCATCAAGGAGTCTTTTACTTGGAAAAGGCTAGGAACCACCGTTAGACAGTGTTTACGTGCTTGCGACGCATGCCAGCGGAACAAGTACACGTCACACCTGTTGAAGGAACCACCTAGAGAGTTATACGCACAGGACCTTTATGGCCCAATACCTAAGGCCCGTCGTGGGAATCGCTTCATTGTTGAAACCATTGATGTGTTCACGAAATATACGATGCTTCATCCGATTCAGAAAGCCACCGCACACCATATTATCCAGAGAATTAGACGACAAGTGATACCAAAGGCAGGAAAGCCACAATTCCTGTTGACTGATCATGGATCACAGTACACCTCCGCAGAATTTGCCAATGCTATGAACGAGTTTGAGATAGGTCATGTTTTATCGTCTATTCGCCATCCAGAGAGCAACCCAGCAGAATGCGTAATGTCTACTATCGCAAAATTCTGTCGATTATATTGTCAGGAAGAACACTGGCAATGGACCGAAGGCCTAGTTATTATGGCAAAATGTATTAACTCAACAGTCCATGAGAGCACTGGTCAAATACCCATGGTTTTGCATTTGAACCAGATGCCAATGAGAATATGGAATCGTGTGATTTAAATCCACCTTGTTTACAACCATCACGTGCCAGCAGACCTTTAGCTGCAAGGGACACCTTGGACAGGCAAGCTGCCAAACGCTTGAGAAGAACTAGACGCCAGGGATTCAGAGAACCACTAGTTGCGGGAGACCTTGTCCTTATAAGGAGACCCGGAATTTCAAGTCATATAGACCGCATATATGGGAAATTTCTGTCTTTATATTATGGCCCCAGTCGTATCCGACAACCTCTGAACAATGGAAGTTATGTGATTGAAGACATTCGGACAGGAGAGCGCATTGGAACCTTCAACGCAGCTAACCTAAACAATATCACTCATGAATGAACTTTGAATCAAATAAAAATGTCTTCCCAACATTTTATTTGAAACGACGGAGAGGCAGATGAACCCGCTGAGCTAAGGTTCATGTGATATTATTCATGACACCACATTTATGATGCGATGTACTACCTTTGAACACACCCAGAAAGCTACGAGAAGCTGAGAGCTTATACTATTCTCTTTGAAGTAGCGGAGAATCGCACTTTTGACTTTGGTGAAGTCTGCTAATTATTTATCTGAGGTCTTATTAATCAATTTTATCTTTCTACGAGACTCAGAATATTCCATTTCGTCATTCAGTATTATTGAAACATTTTGGAGAATGTTTTTTTCACTTTAAGGTATGGTAATATCATTGCAGATACGCAAATAGGAATGTAAGTAGTCGCTCAACGACTTAGTTTTGACGACATGCTTCCACGAGGAACGCAGTTCCTTGCACTACGTCTAGAGAATCCGCCCTGTGTAGGCGAGTAATTATATCCGTCGCATTAGACGTGGCAAACAGTCCGCTTTTCAGCGTGGAAATCATTATCGAGTGCCATCGAGCACAATTATACTACGAATCACTGTTGTTGATGTGCAGTGATCAACACGAATTGTGTAGTGAATTATATGGCAAGTATTGTGAAATTTACGACATTACTGTAGCACCACATTTTTTCACCCACGTGTTGGTGGAGGGCCGAGAGCCTGGTGCGGAAATATACAGGTAAATGTGAGATTATTACTTTGAACAAGTGTGATTAAAGTACATTATATAGGAATTGCTACGGTGAATTTATCCGTAATAAAGCGACGCCCATTTCACGGATGCCACGTGATAGAAAAAGAAGCGTCTGTACACGTGTGGAACCGCAGAACAGTGCATGACCATTTATCATTTACATCTGCAAAGTGTAGAGGCTGTGTTACCAGTTATATTTAAAGCCTGTGATATCTGCGACGAATACTGTAATTTTCAAGTGATTATAATGAACTACTACAAGTCTTATTCTACCGCCCACGTGGCCAACTTTTTCATCACCATGTTCGAGACCGAGACCATGGGCTAATACCATTATGGTAAGAGGGAGATGTCTCGGATGGGATCAGCTTGATTATGGAACTTCTAGAACATCGAACGAGAAGGAAGGAACCGAGGATGCCATTCCTAGGCATGCCCAGTCCATTCACGAGGTCAACTACAGGGACAGACCGAACCCTGGTCTTTGGGAGAACCAATATGGAAGTTCTGATGAGGACGATGCCAATCCTGAAAGCCAGAGGTGCTTTTGTTCAACCCTTGTCGTTAGACAGAGAGCTAAGTGTGGGCTCCTCCATATCGTGAGTTTTGTACACCCTTCCTTGTTCTAGTTTCTGGTGGTATAGTTAGATTAGTGTAGTTTGTGAACGAACCGAACTTAGTGACAGCCATTTCATAGGTAGGGAATGTAATTAGTCTAATTAGATGTCATTTATTTGCAGTGATTGTGAGTCACCCTTGGGTCTGACATTTTGGTCAACCCTGGTGCAGCTTGATGGACGTCGTAGAACGTCAATTTCTGTCTATTGCTAAACGTGACTGTAGTCATTTTGAGGCTACTTTGTTTAACCCTATCTGGGGTGATTTTTCAAGTCTTTGCAGACTTAAGTTATGGCAATCTGAGGCCATGATCATGTTTCTTTAACTGCATTTTTTGCAGCCAGTCTATGTTACACCCCTGACTTCGTTAGAGTAGTCGTATCATTTGGGTAATCGACTGTAATTACCAGTTTTGTAACTGCATTATATTTCATTTGAGATGAGCTCAGAAGCCATCCAGGTCAAGTGTGGACCTTATAAGTAATAGGGAGGTTTCGTTGTTGTCCAGCATCGAACCCAGTTCCCAACGTATCATTAAGCAGATCCAGCAGAGAGTGGTATTCGCGCCACAATTATTATTTTGTTGTGTCAAGTGTGATGACACGTGTTTATTTGATGTTTGATGCAAGTCAGAAATAGAGTATTTTATCTTTGAGAGCAGAGAGCTCCAGCAATGAGTGGCATTGCTACCTTTTAAACGTCTTTGATGTGAAAGACAGGGTTATATGATTGTATTCAGATTTATAGCGTGCTTTTTATGCACATATTCTTAGAGGTTTATAACCTATGGTAAAGGTATTATTGTGAGGCCAGTTGTACAGTTATTATCTTGCCTAAATTGCCGGCCTAGTTCGTGTGTTGTGTCTGTCAGTACAGGAATCTTGTAGCCTGCGGCGACACGAACAGGTTTTGTGTAACTACTCAGCTCCCGTGTGAGAGCGCATGCTTCTAAGTGAGACAGACTGATGTTAAAATAGGACAGAATGCTTATAGCATTCACTTTCCCTTTCATTGCAGTTATAGCTTATGGAACCCAGTGTCCATTCTTGTATCTGATCATATGTTCTGTAGATTGTCATTTGTTAGTTAAACGCTGTTGCGTGTACCGTTGTTTTGACGAGTACAGTTATGTCAGGTTTCTATAGTACGTTGTAGGCTAGCCCCGCTAGGGAGGTTTTTCATGTATGATGGTATTGTGTGTACCATGTCCGGGACTGTTCCCGTTGACCAGATATTTAGGGAGGGTAACTGATTGTGTCCAGGCCCGTCCCAGAGTTATTGAACGCGAGGTGTGTGCCGCTGGTAACTTGTGTTATTGTGTGTCCGAGTTTTTATTGCTCGTTGATTGTATTCCGATTTTTGAGTCGAGGCTTTTTGGCAGAGATGATCTCAGGGGAGACGCTCCGTGCCCAGGTTTGTCAGTATTATTCGCCATAAACCAACGATAACCTAAACCGACATCTTAATAATAAAAAGCATAATTTTGGTAAACAAAAGCTAACTAGCGAATTCTTTCTGCTTAACCTTATTCATTTGCATTTGGAACCTGCTGACATAGCCGTGCTAATTAAGGTATTTCCTGGAGGAAATGACTTGAGGACAGCTGACACTCTTTTTGTTGCGACTGAAGCTTGCTCGAACCTTGAGTTCGTAGCTGGTGGAGCGCAGGCCATACGATGTTAGACGTAGTCTTTACTACGCAGTCGTCACCGTAATTACACACATTAGATGACTATGGCTTACAAACAGTAAACCAAGGTGTAGGCAGGCATTTGAATAAAACTGCGGTCTCTTATTTATTTATTTATTTATTTATTTATTTAATGATGTAAAAGAATATGAATCCTCTATGTTACCCTTTTGTGTGCTGATTAGCATTTAGTTCCTAAGAATGACTTAGATGTTTTTTTTATGGCTGATCACTTAGCTTTGAATGTAATTGTTTGATATTACGGACGTCACCGATGTAAATTTTGTTATTAATTGATAGGACTTAGCTAGATGAATTAACGTTAAATGTAAATGTGAAGATGGTATCATCCTAACTTAGATTTGTTTTGCTACCCTGTTAAATGTAAATTCTGATATTAGCTTGATCTTGTAACTTGACCTAGGGATTTGCGTCGTACCATTTTCGTAGTGTTGCTGTTGTTGCTTTATTATTGTGAGACAGATCTTTCGCGAGGGTTTACTGTAACTTCTCAGGTAGGGACCTGCTCTTTATTTTTGATTATTTATTAGCTTACGGATTAGCCGATAGAAACCCTCCGAACTAGGCTAGGGGTTTGTAAAATTTACAATAAATTTTCACGGTGTTTTACGTAAGTCTGGATGTTTCTTTTCTCAGTCTAGCTTTTAAGGTGAACCTTTCCTTAGGCAGTCTATGACCTTCGTCACCATGTACCACGATCCCCGTGGACTACAGTTTCTCGTGCCGCTTTGGCCTATTTGGAAGTTCACCTGATCCTCCCGGCAATTAGGTCCGACGGATGAGATGTTAGGGAAGTCATTGCGGTTGTTGGCTATCCTGGCAGCTCCTCTGACGGGCTTAGTACCGAGTGACCTCCCAAGCGCATTGGTAACGATACAATGATCGTTGGAACGATTGAGACCGTAGTGGCGGGCTCGCCCGGTCGCAACTACGACGAATGCTGCTGCCGATCGGTAATCTACCGATCGTTCCTGAGGCTCATTCTGAATGATCACCTCATTCATCGCAAGGAATCGGGTGTCCCCGAAAATCATCAGGGATCGATGATCATTATGTTGGCTGCCCAGGCCCTCACGGCGCGCCTTGCCGACATGAAAATCTATAGATCCGCTTATCAACTATTACATGGGCTGCGCGTTATATATATTCATCATCGGGGGTGTGGCCAGGAAAAACATCTGTGCGCACTACCTCGGCCCGGAAAAAATTCATGATGATCAAAAGGGGCCTCCTGGTGGTCGATACCTCGGCCCGGAAAAAATTCATGTCTTCACCTATAATGATAGGACTTAATATATGTGTGCGCATCATCGGGGGTGCGGCCAGGAAAAATCATCTGTGCTCGCCACCTCGGCCCGGAAAAAATGTAATGTCTTCACCTAATATGCAAATAGGATTTCACCTTTCGTGTAAAAGGACTTGTGTAGACTTCACCTACGATGCATATTTGGACTGGTGTGCATGTTTTCGCGAACATGTCTGACTCTCACGCATCAGTAGTGCCCTACTTACTTAAAATTAGCTACCTTAATACTAGTAGTCATGTCAGGCGTCCTGAATCTCCCAAGCTACTGGCTGGACTGTTAAAGGTCGTCATCACACAGCGAGCAGGGCATTCTGGCCTTGTCAGACTCCACTCTGTTGTCGGAAACGGGGTGGCTATGCCCTATTCTAAACTCGATATCGTCTGACTGGTCGGGTTTCGTAGTTCGTCATGTCTAAGTTCAAAATTGTAATGTCTATTCATCTGTATCTGTCTATGTCAAGTTTTACAATTTTCCCATTTTCCCTCTATATTAAAAATGCCCGGCTCCTAAAGATACCTCGTATACTCCCCATCCAAGTGGAGTGTACGTGCGAGATGGTGTTGGCGTGTAGGGGAAGGGGGGGGGGTGTAATTATTTTGGGGAGATAGTCGGCACAGTGCGCACTCATTGCGTCTAGCTTTCGGACTCCCAGCTAATTCAGTGATGTTCTTGTTTATTCATATGTTAGTAGGTGAAGATGGGATTGGGAAGGTATGTCCCATGTTATTGGGTAAGTGTTAGACATGTTTTGTTTTGTTATCATTAGGTAAGGGGATGGCGAGTAAAGGATGGGGTCCTGCGGTACTATGGGGATGGAGGAGATTGTTAATGGTGAGGAGTATTTTACTGGTCGGGTGTTAGAGATCCCCATGCAGGTAAGAATACAATTTGCGGGGTAAAAATATAAATATAATAATAATAATGTTAGTAGGGGAGAGTTTTTATACTTCACTGTTAGCTCTCAACCCCGAAGTGTTCTGTCTAACACTTAGCTATGAGTGATATTGCTTGGGGCGCACCTTGGTGTAGCATGGTCACCAAGTGCCTTGCATTAAGAGTAATGTGCGGGGTGGGAGGGGAAAATGTGTTACTGTGTTAATGTGTAAGCTGTGTAGCAATAATTAAGGACTTGTACTCTCCTCGAGTGACATCAGGCATCTGTACCCTGGTACGCTAATGCACTGCTGTCTGGATTTGCTAGTCCGGAACTCCATCATATATATATATATATATATATATATATACCACATCGTGCTCCTGGTCATCTTATCATATTATATCCATTAACCTCTATGGGATGGTCACTGGGGTGTATAATGATACCCTGTGAACTATATATGAGCCATTAGAAATACTGTTGGTAATATACCCTGAGGTATATCCAATGCTAGGTACTAGCTAGAACTATATACAGATATATGTATATCCGACGATTATCCATAATCGTAATTATAATGTACGCTGTATCGAATTGCGCGCTCCATGGCTGCCAATTCCTGTAAGTACTATATACTATCGCTGTATAACGGCAGGCTGCTATCCTAACTGGGAGGATGCAATTCTGTATTTTGCCTTATCCTATACAAATCGTTCCCTCTGTATATATGGGGATTAAAGGCAATTACCTGTGTACTCCGTTTAATATAATCGTAATGATTATATCCTATCCATTGTGGGGAATGTGTCTCCAAGATACGCAATCTGTTGTGCGGACGCTGGGGCTGTAAAACATGTGTCCTACCAACCTATGTCTGTGACATTCAGAGTCGTAAGGAGTACGTCCTCTGTACTATAGGTGCAACTGCGGGTATGTGGGGAATAATATAATAATAATAATATGCAAGCGTGGACCATTGTATGGGTTCTGTGGGAAGAACGGTGTATGATTACCGTGATAGACCTTCCTGGTTGGTAATCGTAATGGAGTTACTCTCCAACAATGTGTCATATTGTTGGTAAAGATTACAAAAACAGAATGGGTGTATAAATATATAGTGGACTGTCAACATGCCCCCTGTCGTAAACAATTATCTATATCAGGACCAATCTACGTGTGGTTGTTCTGTTCAGATCTCCTCATGGGTGAATATATTAGCACAAGTAAGAAAAAGTGTGGAAGTGCTATAAATGACAATCACAATGTGGTATGAAGCGTCATGTGGGCTCCTCGCATAATAATGGTAATATGAGTGGCCTAGTGTTAAATGTTCACTATCTGTGCTGGGTAAGGAATGCACTATGCCCCTATAATCATTGAAAATGCTAGTACGGCGGTACGTTGAGTGTAGATAATATCAAACATCGGTTCCTATGGCAACAGTATTCAAATGTAGCGGGCTAGTGTGTGAATGATTGCAGTGGAAATTAATGGCTGCCCCGTTGGGTCACGTGCTATGATAACTGACTAAAGAAATAGTGTCATATGTCGGGTGGGCGGTTAGAGCAATGAGTACTGTTATCATGAGCGAAAGGCGCTGAAGTGACTGGCTGTATGGTACTGTAAGAGGCGGGTTGATTAGTCCGCGCGTGTGATTGGACCGTAGCGACTAGCGCTATAGAGTGAGTAATGGCGGCGATTGTTTACATCGTGCGAACGCGTGATCTGTTGTGTCAGTCTGATGACATTAGTGTATCTGCTGTATGTACTGCTGGTATACTGAATATTGTGTTAATTCTAGAGTGTGAGTAGAAAATCCTATCGGCTTCAGTTTGTAATATTGGAAATCTGTATGTTTTCCTCTTTTACGACTGAAAATAGTGTAGCCCTGGTGTTTCCTCCTCTGTAAGACGGAAAATAATGTCATCCTGATGTCGTCACCTCTTTAAGGCAGAACATAGTATAATGTTGATCTTATTCCCTCCGTAAGGGGGAAAATAATGTAGTTCTGATGTCGTCGCCTCTGTAAGACGGCAAATAATGTAATCCTGATGTCGTCACCTCTGTAAGGCGGAAAATAGTATAATGCCGATGTTATTCCCTCCGTAAGGGTAAAAATAATGTGTGCTCTGGTGTTTTTTCTTCATTAAGACGGAAATAGTGTAGGCCTGGTGTTTCCTCCTCTGTAAGACGGAAATAATGGTTTAAGTACGCAATTGTGTTCTGAATTGTGTATTGCGCCTCGTATTAGGGTGATAGTACGCCTGGGTATATGTAGCATATCCCTCTAGACAAATGATTGTCTGAAATTGAGGCGTGTTAGAGTGCAATTCTGTAGGATAACGTGATAATAAGGGAAAGTGGCTCTGAAATGCGTGTGCCATGTTTATGATTGCAAGTGCATTTTTACTGACTGAATTAATAGAATCATTGGGCCTTTGTCTATGAGTACCTCGTGATTATCACACAGGGATGGTGTGGGATGTCTTTTGTTGTTTGTACAGCCGTGACTCCTTAGTATACCGAAGTATAAACATGAAACTGGAAAACATAAGAAATTCCACTTCCCTCTGCATAAATGGCTTGATATTTATTTTACATTGTTTTCGTGGGGAGATTCTTTGACGTAGGATCTACGATGCTCCCCATCAAAACGTAAAATAATTATGAGCCTCGTTGTTAATTATACACACACATATATATATATATGTAGATATATTGCTGCATAATGCATAATGTAGATGCCTGTGATGGCCAAATAATGATTCTGTAGGCAATTGTGAAACTATCGTGTGTACTTAATGGGATTTGTATGGACTTTTGTGTCCTTCTGTGGCCTTGTGGCTCCCGTTCAGATATGGTGTTACTTTATGATATTCCGTTACGTCGCCATACGGATGTCTACTACGGGCAGTTCATAACCTGGCGTTTATATGAAATTATGGTTCCCTGGACGGTCAGTAATGGGAATAGCCCAAGACAAGCAGTCCAGCTGCAAGTCCTGTCCTTCGGTGACTAATAATGGATGAAACAATTGAAATTCAAATGGGGATTCCCTAACCGTCGGCTAAAAATGGTGACGCCTTGTTAGTGAACTGGCTGTATAGCATGGCCTTATGTCGTTATAATATGGTCAATTCGACTGCATAGAAAAATAATATAGAAAAGAAAAAAATCCCATGTTAAAGGGAGAGCTGGTTGAAGAGAAATGTGCGTGAGGATGTATGTTGCTGAGTAAACGTGTTGTGTGTGACCTGTGGACTTCGGACACTCTGTAAATCACGTGCTCGGAGAGCTGTAGAGTTGTTCTGCAGAGTAATCTGCCCTGCTTCCGGTATAGTATGTGGATGTCAGCTCACTGTGCGCGCTCAGTGCGAGCATCTGTATGTATTGTCCAGTGTGGACTAGTGATCGTGTATTGTGAATGTGCCATGTACAAGGACGTATTTTCTCTGTATGTATGTCCTGTTTCTTTACATCTAAGTTTTTGCTTCATGGACCTTCTGTTGCCTCTGTCCTTATCTTTACGGTAACCTGTGTTATTGTGGTGGCTAGCTTGTGTAGCTGTGAATGGCTACTAACCGATGTCAGTGTGATGACCGTGTCTATGTGCTGTCTGGCTATTTCCAGTGTGACGCAGAGTGTCCTGGAATAGTGGTGTCCGGTAAATGAACTCTGGACCATGTGTACTGGCGCGTATTAATCATTTGTATTTAATTGTACTAGAAAAGTATTTACCGAATTGTGTGCCCTATAACCGGAACAGTGATCTCGCTGGGAATAAATGTTATCCTTTGCTTCGTATGCCGTCTGGATGTGTAGGTCGTATAACCCTGTGTACTGTTTCATTTTGTGCGAGAAATGCGTAATTGGGTTAATGTACCACTGTAGGGGATCGCCTCGGGGAGAAAATTTTTCCTGTGAGGCGTCCTACGTAATATTGGATACAGTAGGCGCGTTCGAAGTGTATGTGGTGAGTTTTGGTGTTAGAGCGTTCAATTGTATGTCATGTAGGACAAATAATTAGTGTAATTTTGTGTTCTAATCTTCAGTTGGTTGCTACCAAATGTATGTAGTATCGTAACCTGTGTGTGTGTGTGTCGTTCGGACTCAACTTTGTACGTTCGGGTGTCTGTTAATGGACTTGCGGGTTCCCTACAACCTCTGTAGTGAGGGAAATTGATTTGCAGTCGATCGACTAATGAATCATTAAGTGTTTGCAACTGTGCGCGCGTATATCTAGAAGTGAGAGTAGAAATCATGTGCGCAATCACTAATGTGTAGGTACGCTATTTTCTTGTTCGCGTGATGAACCTATACCTTCCTGTAATATTATACTCCTACAACAGTGAAATGGCATGTGCCCCGCACGGCTGTATGAGAGTGTGGTGGTCGCGTGGCTGGCTGCTACATCCTGTACAATGAAGCACGGAGTATTTGCTGAGTGAGCTAGGTGCCTCGGATTACCGTAGTCTGCTCGTGTAATGTACTGACCTTGGCCAGTTGTGCGAGAGTGTGTTCAGTTGCACATAAAGCTCATTTGCTGGAAATTATTTGTACATGTACATATCGTATCCCAACATGCACTAAAATAAAACACCGTGTAGGACTGGCCTACTTAATATTTAAACATGCAACTATATAACAAAAAAACATTGTGTATGAAGTAGGTATATTAATTGCAATGGGAATATGTGCCCTTGGTCCTGGGAGGACGTTGGATCGATGGGGGTCTACGTGGAACTTAAATTGCCTTGTGTTATATGAATGGGGTCTGTGCGTACGTGTTTGGTGATAAAGTATCCGTGTGCGTGGTTGCCTATCGTAAGTAAACCTCTCTGCGGTATGACATGTGTACTCCGGGGGAATGGTATGGAGTAAGCACGGCTCTGTATGAGTGTGCTTGGTTGCGTGCCGTGCAACGAACATCTGGTACAATGGAAGTACGTTGTAGTGGCTGAGTCAGCCATGTGGCTCGGGTTACCATATCCTGCTCGTGTAGTGGAATGACCTGAGCTGCTGTTCTATGTGTAAACTTGTGTTCAGACCCACTGTCCACGTATATTCTAGAGGCGGTCTGTTGGATATCCGAAGCAACGGCTGGATTCGTAGACCCCGACTTCTCCGGCGCAAAATACAAGTCAAGGATCTACCTCCAACTAGACCCTCGCGAATATACGTGGCGGAAATTACAATACAACTGTGAATTACATGAAAAATACACTTAGCTCGCGGTAAAACACCTACCTTAATCTCGGGAATCTCGTGGTCAGCTTCTCTGGACCTAAAATGGGTTTCACAGTTGCATCTCCTTATATCTAAAATAATTCACGACAACACGGCTTCTAATAAAACTAAACAATTTAATAACAAATGTAAACTTAAGCTAAACATTCATACTAAAAAATAAAATACACACTCCCATTCGTTCATCTTCACTCTCACGCCACTGACAAAACAGCGTTCTATCAACATAATGACAAAATTTGGTGTAGCTTGGGTCCATACAACAAGCTGTACAACAATTACACACCTCGGTGTATTAACATTCTTCTGGCACGTTGCCAAGCACATATGGGCGCTCGGCGCACGCGATCATTGCCACGTGTCCGATGACATAACATTCACCGCTACATTCCCAGTCTGACTGGTTAAGAAAAAAGAAAAAGAACGAGCCGGGCGGTTCGCCACATCTCTCCCCATTTGCTTGGCCTGGCCGTGCTGTGGCCTTGGTTGGAAACGAGTTTTTCATAGCAATGAAAACTGTGCTAAATGAAGGCAGATGCACGTCAGACAAATACGTGAAGTACACTCAAATCCTACATGCTACTGGCATAAAACTTCTATACACACTAACATTCACACTCTCGCATTGTGAAGTCCCAATGCAGTTCATTTCATTCGCACTGAACAAGAAACAAACCACATGCAATCACATACTCATTCACACTCTAATCTTTACGTTAAACAAACGAAAACTTCCTATTCTTAACACGTTATACACTCGATTGATAAATAATAAAGATTAACACTAAAATAATTTATAATGACGCTTATAGCACCGGCTATAGTCCTTCCAAAGTAATAGCGTCTAAATACAGTCGAGCCTGCGCTCTGATCTAGCAGTTATGTCAAATACAGTGAACTGTGATCTTTAATATCTTCTACATCACCAGAAATAACCGCCACTAGTCTCTCCTATCTCATCTGGTGTCAAAATAAGTTTAATACATTCGACCACTGAAGGTGAAACATATGCTGTTACAAGTCTGGTTTAATAATCACGATACAAATATAGCATAACAGCTGCCATCATCAATTTCCTGTTCCAATTTCAACCGTGAACCATCCTGTCCTATCTAAATTCCATGTCGTGTATAACAAAATAAAGAGTACTCTCTACTCACAGTCTAAATGCCTTTGCCAACACTAATCATGCCCACGCAATGACTGTACTATAAAATGCGGAAAACACCTTCGCAATAACCTCGTATGCCAGCTACATACGGAAATACACAAAAAACACTATCAAGGGATTATCAACTCCACTTCTATCAACCTGGCATTCCTTCAAAAGGACATAATTTCACAGCGTTGTCACCACAATCGCTGGTCTGATAAACAATAACAACAATTGTTAAAGTAATAATTTATACGTCTTAACGACCTCTGGAATTCACGATACTGAACCTCCTCACTTGATACTCTTGAAACGATACTGTGATAAGTATAAACTGGCGTGCATACATTTAATAAAAATACTACATCTCATCTTCACACATCTGGGTTCGACTTTAATCGAAGAAGGAATATGATGTCTACAACGTGACATGATATTACTACTCGTAAGTAATTGATCACAACATCCTATCTATGTGTTTGTGTCCAACAAGAATCTATCACGACGAGGATATCAAACGATAACTACCCGAACGTCGGATAATAAATAATCTTCCAAGAAGATTCAAGTTTCAAATAAATTAAATGACTAGAAGTTCAAAGCTTTCTTCAATAATAACATACAGTTAGTCATATTCGTATTCTCTTCATTCAGAACGAATGTCTATGAGTTCTGGCGATAATAATCGTGTCCACGTTAAATGTTTCTCTTCCACAATGTGACGTGATATTTCACAATATATCACTACCAAGATCTTCTTTCTTGACGTTTCTCCTCGACGGATATATGCCCAAATTAAACTAATAAAATTAATTTAATGGGTAACATAGACGAAAATGTCTATCACCTGTATTCAAAATGAATACAAAAACGTCGAAAATAAATTACTGTTCCTTAAAGGAAATGACAAAATCTTGTTCCTCGAACAAGTAAATAATCTCAGTTCAGAAACTGGATTCCTAACAAACGAAGATAATAGCATCGCTAGACGATCACTATAATAAATTTCGAAGAATAAAAATGCTATACATGGAGTACATAAATACTGAATCGAAAAATGGATAAAGGACTTGCTCAGTAAATGTCACTACAAGCTCTAACTACTAGGTTAGTGAACACTGCTACCTGGTCTCGAAGTCTAGAAGATCAAGATAGAGTATAACAAAATACTCTGATGTTACATCTCCCAAAGATCTGGGCTGGTTCCTAGTTCGTCTCCACGAACTCGTGACCTCAGGAAAGGAACGAATTCCCCCACTGGAAACAGCAAGCTCCGACCGGAATCGAACTGCGGGCCTCCAATCATCATCTTCATTTTGACCGGGATAACCCTGGACCTCTTGAAAATCTTGATGCTTCTTCTATCTCCGTCACAGCACAGTCTCATTATAACCCTGAGTAGCGTCGAAAGTTCTGCTTTCCACTTCAAAATGCATTTGAAGAGAAAGTCTTGGACCTCACTCGTATAACGAACATTCATGTAGATGGAATCTGAACATCGTTCTGTAGTCTCTGATGTTAATGTTGAGCTCATGTTTGACGAGAATGCACTAGAATGGAGTTGTGCATCGAGTCGCATGATTGCTCACTAAGTAGACATTCACGAACAGTCTCCTCTAACGAAGCTCCATCGCTGCCTATATTGCTTCTATCTGCCTATACTCCTGGCGCACATAATAATCTAGTCCATAATATCTTCATAATGCTAGACTGAATATTGTTCTTCACTATGGAATACATCTCCATCCTAAGTGTTGTAATACAGTTCCACACAAGCAATAGTAATACGCACTCGTACTCACGGGTGGCTGTTGCCTGAGTTGCAGTCGCTCGGACAAAGTGTCGTATCGCGCTGGAGAAAAACACTTTTCTCGCGCTTCACAGAACTGCTTTTAATTGCTGAAATAATTCTTCCAAACTTCTGTAAGTTTGCAATATACAGTATCTGCTAGTCAGCTACAATACGTAGTTGAAATGAATTCTCTGAAGTCGATCAGACCGAAGTTAATGCGGTAAATGTAAACCTCGCAACTTCACCTAGATTCAAGGCGCGGTCGTCTCCTGATTCCTCTCTCGCTCAAGCCTCGTCTCCACGGGTCACCTTCTACTAGACCGGTGAAACACTCGGAACTCCTTTCTACTCCAATTTCACACGTCTGACCTCTTCGACGTTCAGATACACAAGAGCCTCGGTGCTTGGCGTCTCCCCTCCAAGTCTACCGATTTTAGCCGCCTTTTCGAGTTCCCTCTCGAATTCGCGCGGGCTCTAACAAATCGCTTATCTCTTCCAATAGCGACCTGCTATTGACTTATAACTCTTTTCCAATATGTAAATTCATTCTTTAAGGGCTTAAATGAATTAAATATCCATAAAAATTTAGTTGTTGGAACTCCCGTCTTCTCTAAAACTTCTTCCTATTGGCTGTAAGCTCATATCCAATGGGATAATTTATAACAATATCTAAACAAATCCTGGGAATATTCACTGTTGCTAGATCGATTCCAAGCTTCTCGAAACTTCCATTGCGCAATACTATCACGTGACGGAATTTCCCTCCTAGCTCGACGTCGCTTCACGACTGGTTTCTGCCAAGTTCCAGCCATCATATTCCTTGGTTAAATTTTATCATAGGCTTCGAAAAAAATGTATTATTCCCATTTTCATCTCTTATAATTCATTTTACGGCGGCATTCCCCTCCCATCTCAGTTTAAAAACAGTTGCAAGATTGTTTTTAACCACATCGAATAAGGACCTTAGACATGTCACTGAACTCGAAAATGAATTAAATTTTCAGCTTACTTTCTTAAAATATTTCTTCAAGTTCTTTGCATTGTATTTTCCCAAAATGACATTGTTCTCTTCATCATACAGGTCATAACAATTATTCCCATAGACAGTCTCAATTCGGAACGGTTTTCCTCTTTCTTCTTTCCCTGCGTCCGTCTCAGATATATTTATTGGACCGTTCTCCTCTTCTAGTCTTGCGTGGTGGTATTTCTGCTCTCCTCCTATTTCTCTCGTCGTCCTACCGGTTTTCCTCCATATCTCCTATACGAGTCTTTCTCATTGGGTTTCTCTTTACTCGTACTGGGAATCGGATCTTCACTCAAGTTTGAATTATTCCCGTTTCCGCCTTCCTTTTCTCTTAATTCCTTTAAGTATCGTTTTCCTTCTTGATAGCGTTCATCGTAGTTCTCTTTGGTCATAACCTCATTTCTTTGAGGTCTATCGCTGTTCTGATTCTGGTAATTGCGGTTGTTTCGACCATTATAATTATTGTTATTGCGATAATTATTATTATTGTGGAAGAAACCGCTTCTTCGACTTTCTTGGTAGTTTCCTCGTCCTTGCTGTTGTTGATAGGGACGGCCACCACGGAATCTCCTATACCTTGGTTCAGGTCGCCTATCTCTAAAATAGGTATTTCTTTCTGGACCTCCATTTCCTTTCTCCTGTTCTTTAGGGCTTTCTGTTTGCTGTGTCTGATCAATATACACATTATTAATATCTTTGTAGTCCTGACGTTTGTTTCTAGCTACGACATTGGGCATTGGACTAGTATAATCCAATTTCCGAAGAAGTTCGTCCATGCCGGCCAAATCGCTGATTCCTGACGAAATTATCAGTCTTCTCACTTCAACTGGCAACATTCGGGCAATGGCATCTATTAATTGTGCCGTCGACAGAGGGGGTTGCAAAAAACGTAGCCGGGCAAGTTGCGTTGTGAAGAAATCGGCGTAACGCGTCGGTAATGTACCCGAATACTTCCTCCAGTATACTTCTGCGCGTAAACTGTTCTGCGCTTCCACGGACCAATAACGTTTCATGAGGGCTTCTGCGAACTCCTCAAAGTCCACAAATGTGTACCTGAAGGCGCAAAACTATTCAAGGGGGCCTTCTCCCATATAGCGTTCCACTATCTTCATCTCTCGTTCTCTCGGAATGTGAGCCTCCGCAAAATAGCCACGGATATTCCTGATATACTCAATTGGGGTGTAAGAATCGAGGTTGGTAAATTTACGCGGTTTGTCCTAAAAATTACGGATTATCGTCACGTTTCTCTGTTGAGAATCTTGGAAACTGGGACGATATTCCTTCCTTTCTCTTTCGGGTTCTCAATTCCTATCCTCGAGTCCTTCATGGTGTCTTAACATCCTTTCTTCTGGTCTCACTTCTCTATCTCCTGTTCCCGTACTGAGGTTTCTACGATAATCTCCATAGTCCTCCGTTTCTATCTTCTCCCTCTCTTCTATCTCTGCAATCAACTCTTTCACTCGCTTCTCTATTTCTTTCTTCATATCCTCCTTATAGACTTCAAGATCTACCACGTCTCCTAAGCTCAGATTTTTCAATTTCCCACTAATGTATTCCTCAATGTTAGTGGATTTTCCTTCCTTAATCTCATTTACGACGGTGACTACTGTGTCTATCCTTTCATTTAACCGTTTACTACGACTTTCTACCGTCTCTTTTAACGCTTGATTCTCCTCGACCGATTGATTCTTGTCGTCAACCTGTCTCTGTAATAGTTGATCAATACGCTTCCCTAGATCCGACCTAACAGACATTACATCACGGTTGATCTGTAATTGCGTATTGGCAAACTTACTTTCAACTTTACCCTGAATTAGCTTAATATGTTCTGCGCTCGACTTATCCCATTCGTCTTTCCAAATGACAACATTAGCCTTCAACATTTCAGCTATATCTAGTTCAATGTCCTCCTTCAAAATTTTATTGTGGTCTATCACCTGACTACGCAGAGTATCAACATTTGTCTTCAATTCGGCTAAAGAAACAATGGTCTTTAGAGAATCGTCAACAAATTGCGATTTCAAAGCACCTATACCTTCTGAACATTGAGTTTTAGACTCTTCCACTTCCTTCCTGGTCTTATTCACATCAACAAACATCGAATTAACCTCAGACTGTACTTTACCGATATCATTTTGTACACTAGTTATTTCTGTCTGGACATTATTAACATCGATTTGCATTTTGTTTACATTCTCCTGTACCTTGTCTACTTTTGTTATTACAAGCACAACATCAGTTTTCACAAGAGACACATCATCTTTGACTAGGGCAACATCAGAATGCACACCCACTACTTTATCTTGTTCACTAGCAACATTATTTTTCACCAGAGAAACATCCTCTTTCAATTCAGCGGAGCTGGTCTGCAATCCCTGTAAAGAATTTTGCATACCCTGAATATCTCCCTTAAAACTTTCACCCACCTTGACAACAATCGTGTCAAGATCTACCTGTCGATCTTTCTTTAGCTCCTCTCGGTCCTGCTTTGCCTCGTACAATTTCCTCTGTAAATCAATAACATTTACTTTTAAATTATCTTTAATCTGATTTTCCATACTATCCAATTTCTTATTCATGTTCTCCATCATCTCTCCCATCATATTACGGACATCGTCTGCCGCCATCATTGCCATTACAACAATATCAATAATAAAAGTGCTATAGGAGTACAAAAAAATAGAGCAATATAGCAACACTTTAGAGCATCCTTTCAATCCATGTATTTGGGCATCTTATCGTCTCGCCTTAACATTAACTTAATGCTAAATCACCCTACATCTCATTCTAAAATACCAGTACCTAAACGTTCGCGTGTGAGTTTATTCAGATATACTACCATAAAGAATATTTACATTTATCACCATTAAACAAGTTAGCTTTACATTAGCATGGCCATCAATAACCATGAGCCGGTAAAATAAAAATAGATTCAGATCAAAGGTCATTCCGAAAAATATAACCTTTTACTCCTTTCTCTGGCTATCCATAAGATCTGATCTCTCGTTGAGTGCAATTCTATTAAACACAAAGCAAATATAACCTATATAATTACACTCTAGCTCATCGCAGATGATATGGTTAATTAATCCCATAAACGTAAAAACTAAGCTGTCATCTGGATAGCTTCGAAATGGCCTTACGAAGCTATTTTCGTGGAACCAAAGTCTAGGGTGCCATCTTTCCACTGTCCCCGTATATTCTAGAGGCGGTCTGTTGGATATCCGAAGCAACGGCTGGATTGGTAGACCCCGACTGCTCCGGCGCAAAATACAAGTAAGGATCTACCTCCAACTAGACCCTCGCGAATATACGTGGCGGAAATTACAATACAACTGTGAATTACATGAAAAATACACTTAGCTCGCGGTAAAACACCTACCTTAATCTCGGGAATCTCGTGGTCAGCTTCTCTGGACCTAAAATGGGTTTCACAGTTGCATCTCCTTATATCTAAAATAATTCACGACAACACGGCTTCTAATAAAACTAAACAATTTAATAACAAATGTAAACTAAAGCTAAACATTCACACTACAAAATAAAATACACACTCCCATTCGTTCATCTCCACTCGCACGCCACTGACAAAACAGCGTTCTATCAACATAATGACAAAATTTGGTGTAGCTTGGGTCCATACAACAAGCTGTACAACAATTACACACCTCGGTGTATTAACATTCTTCTGGCACGTTTCCAAGCACATATGGGCGATCGGCGCACGCGATCATTGCCACGTGTCCGATGACATAACATTCACCGCTACATTCCCAGTCTGACTGGTTTAAAAAAGAAAAAGAGCGAGCCGGGCGGTTCGCCACATCTCTCCCCATTTGCTTGGCCTGGCCGTGCTGTGGCCTTGGTTGGAAACGAGTTTTTCATAACACTGAAAACTGTGCTAAATGAAGGCAGATGCACGTCAGACAAATACGTGAACTGCACTCAAATCCTACATGCTACTGGCATAAAACTTCTATACACACTAACATTCACACTCTCGCATTGTGACGTCCTAATGGAGTTCATTTCATTCGCAGTGAACAAGAAACAAACCACATGCTATCACATACTCATTCACACTCTAATCTTTACGTTAAACAAACGAAAACTTCCTATTCTTAACACGTCATAAACTCGATTGATAAATAATAAAGATTAACACTAAAATAATTTATAATGACGCTTATAGCACCGGCTATAGTCCTTCCAAAGTAATAGGTCTAAATACAGTCGAGCCTGCACTCTGATCTAGCAGTTATGTCAAATACAGTGAACTGTGATCTTTAATATCTTCTACATCACCAGAAATAACCGCCACTAGTCTCTCCTATCTCATCTGGTGTCAAAATAAGTTTAATACATTCGACCACAGAAGGTGAAACATATGCTGTTACAAGTCTGGTTTAATAATCTCGATAACAGTATAGCATAACAGCTGTCATCATCAATTTCCTGTTCCAATTTCAACCGTGAACCTTCCTGTCCTATCTAAATTCCATGTCGTGTATAACAAAATAAAGAGTACTCTCTACTCACAGTCTAAATGCCTTTGCCAACACTAGTCATGCCCACGCAATGACTGTACTATAAAATGCGGAACACACCTTCGCAATAACCTCGTATGCCAACTACATACGGAAATACACAAAAAAACACTATCAAAGGGTTATCAACTCCACTTCTATCAACCTGGCATTCCTTCAAAAGGGCATAATTTCACAGCGTTGTCACCACAATCGCTGGTCTGATGAACAATAACAACAATTGTTAAATTAATAATTTATACGTCTTAACGACCTCTGGAATTCACGATACTGAACCTCCTCACTTAATACTCTTGAAACGATACTCTGATAAGTATAAACTGGCGTGCATACATTTAATAAAAATACTACATCTCATCTTCACACATCTGGGTTCGACTTTAATCGAAGAAGGAATATGATGTCTACAACATGACATGATATTACTCCTCGTAAATAATTAATCACAACATCCTATCTACGTGTTTGTGTCCAACAAGAACTATCACGACGAAGATATCAAACGATAACTACCCGAACGTCGGATGATAAATAATCTTCCAAGAAGATTCTAGCTTCAAATAAATTAAATGACTGAAAGTTCAAAGCTTTCTTCAATAATAACATACAGTTAGTCATATTCGTATTCTCTTCATTCAGAACGAATGTCTATGAGTTCTGACGATAATAATCGTGTCCACGTTAAATGTTTATTTTCCACAATGTGACATGATATTTCACAATATATCACTACCAAGATCTTCCTTCTTGACGTTTCTTCTCGACGGATAAAATGCCCAAAATAAACTAATAAAAATTAATTTAATGGGTAACATAGACGAAAATGTCTATCACCTTTATTCAAAATAAATACAAAAACGTCAAAAATTAATTACTGTTCCTTAAAGGAAATGACAAAATCTTGTTCCTCGAACAAGTAAATAATCTCAGTTCAGAAACTGGATTCCTAACAAACGAAGATAATAGCATCGCTCGACGATCACTATAATAAATTTCGAAGAATAAAAATGCTATACGTGGAGTACATAAATACTGAATCGAAAAATGGATAAAGGATTTGCTCAGCAAATGTCACTACAAGCTCTAACTACTAGGTTAGTAAACACTGCTACCTGGTCTCGAAGTCTAGAAGATCAAGATAGAGTATAACAAAATACTCTGATGTTACATCTCCCAAAGATCTGGGCTGGATCCTAGTTCGTCTTCACGAACTCGTGACCTCAGGAAAGGAACGAATTCCCCACTGGAAACAGCAAGCTCCGACCGGAATCGAACTGCGGGCCTCCAATCATCATCTTCATTTTGACCGGGATAACCCTGGACCTCTTGAAAATCTTGATGCTTCTTCTATCTCCGTCACAGCACAGTCTCATTATAACAGTGAGCAGCGTCGAAAGTTCTGCTTTCCACTTCAAAATGCATTTGAAGAGAAAGTCTTGGACCTCACTCGTATAACGAACATTCATGTAGATGGAATCTGAACATCGTTCTGTAGTCTCTGATGTTAATGTTGAGCTCATGTTTGACGAGAATGCACTAGAATGGAGTTGTGCATCGAGTCTCATGATTGCTCACTAAGTAGACATTCACGAACAGTCTCCTCTAACGAAGCTCCATCGCTGCCTATATTGCTTCTATCTGCCTATACTCCTGGCGCACATAATAATCTAGTCCATAATAATCTTCATAATGCTAGACTGAATATTGTTCTTCACTATGGAATACATCTCCATCCTAAGTGTTGCAATACAGTTCCACTCAAGCAATAGTAATACACACTCGTACTCACGGGTGGCTGTTGCCTGAGTTGCAGTCGCTCGGACAAAGTGTCGTATCGCGCTGGAGAAAAACACTTTTCTCGCGCTTCACAAAACTGCTTTTAATTGCTGAAATAATTCTTCCAAACTTCTGTAAGCTTGCAATATACAGTATCTGCTAGTCAGCTACAATACGTAGTTGAAATGAATTCTCTGAAGTCGATCAGACCGAAGTTAATGCGGTAAATGTAAACCTCGCAACTTCACCTAGATTCAAGGCGCGGTCGTCTCCTGATTCCTCTCTCGCTCAAGCCTCGTCTCCACGGGTCACCTTCTACTAGACCGGTGAAACACTTGGAACTCCTTTCTACTCCAATTTCACACGTCTGACCTCTTCGACGTTCAGATACACAAGAGCCTCGGTGCTTGGCGTCTCCCCTCCAAGTCTACCGATTTTAGCCGTCTTTTCGAGTTTCCTCTCGAATTCGCGCGGGCTCTAGCAAATCGCTTATCTCTTCCAATAGCGACCTGCTATTGACTTATAACTCTTTTCCAATATGTAAATTCATTCTTTAAGGGCTTAAATGAATTAAATATCCATAAAAATTTAGTTGTTGGAACTCCCGTCATCTCTAAAACTTCTTCCTTTTGGCTGTAAGCTCATATCCAATGGGGTAATTTATAACAATATCTAAACAAATCCTGGGGATATTCACTGTTGCTAGGTCGATTCCAAGCTTCTCGAAACTTCCATTTCGCAATACTATCACGTGACGGAATTTCCCTCCTAGCTCGACGTCGCCTCACGACTGGTTTCTGCCAAGTTCCAGCCATCATATTCCTTGGTTAAATTTTATCATAGGCTTCGAAAAAAATGTATTATTCCCATTTTCATCCCTTATAATTCATTTTACGGTGTCAGTACTGATATCGCGTCAGGAATTGGCAGTCTGGTTTGAACTGCAGGGTTCTTCCCGCTCACTGCGTATCGCGCATTCCAAAAACATTCAGTTGGTCACTACTTGCTTCACTCACTCAGCACATTCCTTCTTTCAGTGGCTGAGTGTCGTCTGCTGCAATGACAACCATTGGCATGCGGCAAGCCGATATATTTAACTGAGGAATATGCGGGCCGCGCATGCGTACTGCAAGACCCCCCGCACCCTGTCGCAGCGTGTTCAACTGCCATCTCCTGCCGCGATGACAGTACATACAATTCACTGCCTGAAAATGTCTACATGCACCTGGTATCATAAAAGTATACAATAAAATAATACACTGTGTGGTAATTCAACATTAACATTTTAGCATGCAAGTTAGCCGTAATGGAGTGTATGAGGTTTGGGAGAAGGAAACGTATGTTGGTAACATCCTGGCGTGGGTATGGCATCGACACCTAGTTTTAAGTGTGGACGACTGGATGCCATAGCGTATTTGGTGCTCTTGCTTTTGCTTCCCCGGCATGTTATGTCCATGGGGACTTATGGGGATGGTGCTACACGTGTATCTGATTCATGTGCAGCTTGCCCCTACATGTCTTGCCCTCTATCTATATGTTTAAATGGTTTGGCGAATACGTGCCCTCTATGGTGGTAATCACCATGTGATCTCCCCGTTCTGTGCATGATATGTCCTTGCTCTTAACAATTTATGTGTTTGAACGGGGCTATTCGATGGATGGATTACTACTGTAGGTGGTACATCGGTTGCCCTCGAATGAGTACGGCAGCCTTAGCCCCTGGAAGCCATTCCGGATGTCCTTTTTGTGTGCGGGGCGTCTGTAGGAGGGTGATTTTGGGTTTAATGCACTTTCGCTCCTCTGGGTGTGTGAATACGATACGCTGGTGTAAGTGTAGTGGATTTCGCCTGGACGTGTGACTGTTGTTCGTCGAATGAGACGATAATGTTCCAGGGGGTAGTGTCTCTGTGGAGATCTGAATGAATGTGCGTGTAGGCTCAAGTATATGCACGTGTGCGTCCTTCATGAGTGTGGACCGGATATGTGGCATGTACCTATTGGCCACGGCGACCTCCTTCCTAAGCGGAGTGCCCTGTGCAGAGTTCGATTAATTTGGCGCTCAGCCGCGTGTGTTCGGCAAGGAGCTGTCCGTAATGGCGATGCAATATCTCATACTGCGCCCTTATACGTTGGATGGTCGCGTTGAGAGGGAGTGGATCGTAAACCATGTCAATTCGGTTATGGATCCTCTGGGTTTTGCTATGTTTGGTGCGTAAGGCCCTATGGATGTTGTGTAGGTTTCGGTGTGCCCGGATGAGTAATGTTTTCCGCGTATCGGTGGGGGTGCGGATGTATTTATCTTGTGCCGCGCTTACCTTCGCCTGCAATGTCTGTATATGCAACTGCACTTTTTGCATTCGGCGTTGGCGGCTTCGGAGTAGTGTACCTAATAATTCCGTCGTTCTATCGCTCTGCGGCAAGTATGCCCTAGCTGTGGCCCTGTCGCGGGGTGCCATGTTGGATAGGGAAATATTCTATGGACCTATTCTGTGTGAGTGTAAATGTATGTATAAATGTATGTGCTTTCCTTATGCGGGGCTGCTAAAAAATCTGAATATGTTCGGGGGGACGTCCGTACTGTGAGCGATATGTATGTATGTATGTGCAGGGGCGTACTCGTTATAGGGGTACGTGGTGTATTCTTGGAATACACGTTAGGACAGAGTTAGCTTTTGCTGCTCTTTGCTTTAATTCATTCCTTCCTTTTTCGCAATCACCATTTGTGCACCTTGCTTACTTCGTTTGTAAGTTTGTTCTAGATATATATCTTCCATGATCAACCTAGCGGCATCTAGAAGCTAACTACTGAAGTTCCTCAACATCTCTATGCTCCAGAGGACTTCCTTCCCAATCAAGCCACAAGATGTCGTCGTTATCGCCAGCTAACTTCTCCATGCTCAAGAGGACTTCTTCATCATTCCAATCCACCAGATGTCGTTAACATCACCTGCTAACTTCTCCTTGAAGACCGCTTCATCAAGAAAATTAACTTCTAAGAAGCAATTATTATTTAGCGGCTTCGGTGGCGTAGTCGGTAGCATGCTGAACTGCTGTTCCCAAGATAGCGGCTTCAAACCCGGCCGAAGTCGTCGGATTTTTTAAGAGCGTTAAAAATCCTTCAGTATGCCTTCCTTCGGAGGGGAAGTAAAGCCGGCGGTCCCATGTCATAGATTTATGGCATGTAAAAGATCCTTTCACAGACTAAACTTGTGTAAAGCAAAATTTGTTAGGTTAGATTTCGTCAGAACGCTCTATCAAAGTTCCAACGTTCACCACTAGGTATCATTGATATCTGGTGGCGAAAGTTGGAACTACTTGAAATTGAACGGAACTTGTAGCTCGCCCTTTAGGGTGTCCGCTGGAAGCAGCTACAGACTCAGGCGAGCCGAACATGTCCTCGGACACTCCCGGCACTAAAAGCCATACGATAAATAAATAAATAAATAATTATTGTTATGTTGGTAATTTTGATGTATGTTCCTTTGTCCCTTTCCCCCACCCTCTCGCTTCCTTGGTATCTTCGTGCCTCGTTGAGCGGTTCTCACTTGTGTGTCAGACGTCAACACTTACAGTCGGAGCCTACCCTAGGCTTGTCTCCTGCCTACTCGAGACATTTTTTAAATATCTACGCCATGATGTGGATTTAACCTAACGGTCGCCATGGATCACCTACTCTACAAACAATGAGCTAAGTACCAAACTCTAATGGTTTTCACCGCATTTTAATAGGTTTTAAACAGCTAAGTGCTTCTTAATTCTTGTTTTATAGACAGTGTGAAATTGATAAATGCTAAATGCAGTGCAATAACTACCTTCGAGGGATTTTTCTAGTCATGCTCTAACTATCTAAGCTGACTTTCCACTTAAAAATTTAGTGCTTCTTGCACAAATTAACTGAGAATGAGTTCTCACACCGCAGGATTCATATTAAACGAAATACTGTCTATAAAAACTTAGCTTATTCTCCGTGGGACCTATTGCCCAATACAACTGTTATCATAACTCCAGAACTTTCGACATCGAAGTATCTTTCTACAAGTAAAATAGCATAGCATTTCTTCAAATATGGGAATACATTTTCCTCGCTGAGAAATTTATGTTGTATAAACCTCTAATCAACATAATTTGTCTTCCTTCGTTGGAGATTTTCCGCTGCATTCAACGGCAACCTACAAAAGCTACGACGCAATTGGCAACTCAAACTAACACTTGGGGCGCTGCGGTCGGTCTGGATAAGTAGGGTTTAAAATACTCAATAACACGCGTTTGATATGGAACACTTTTTATTTTCGGTTATAATCAGTAAATGTGGTCTCTAAAAGTAATGACAGTGTTATTTTTAATTGTATATATGTATAACTGTGCGATACACGTGATCTAATTTGTGTGTGCCACTGGATTTTTTGGTGTCATTTGCATATTATCAAGCATCAGTTTTTATGGTTGATGTAGATCAGCTGATTCAAATTTACACAGGGCTACACTTCGGACATTATTTCGGTACTATTATGCGCAATATAAAGTAAATGTCGATCCTGAGTCAACGCCGAGGATATTCAAATAGAGAAATACGGTACATAAACAAATAAATAACACACCGAAGCTGTGCTACTTTTATCATTCCGAGACTAGCATCCACGCAAATCAGACGCCACTGTTCCAAGCTCCGACTTATATCGTGAATTTATGTCAAACTGATGATCCGCCAGCCATTCCGCCAAGCCTACACCTCGTAATCGCTAAGTTCTTCGATATTCGAACTATTCCACTACGAGTCATATAGGCCTAATTTGCCTCCCCGTGGACACTGTACAATGAGTGATTCCGCTACCATTCAAATATTCAACACCAAACCCACCTTTTAACCATCCAAATCAAGCAATTCCTGTCGCCCCCCGAGTTTTAATACAAGTTAAACTCATCCCTTCTCCCTACCAAGCAGCCAATAATTAATTATTTAATTAATTAGTCAAGTAACTTCAATCTTACCAGCGCGCCCATCGTAACAGCTGTTTTTAAACTGAATAACCTTCGCTGGCTTTACGTCGCAGGTCTTCTGTCTGTCTACCTCGACAAGTGTTAGATCCTTCCCGGGGTGGAAAGGTATTATTATTAGGTATTAGGTATTATTAGGTATCATCACATTTCGGCTATTGCTATTTGCATCTTTTGGAAAGTGATGAAAACGTATATCCGCAGCCCTCTTATACATCGACTTACAGCCGTAAACTGAGCAATACACTTTGCTTTTACTCATTTTTCACTCTATCAACGAGTAAAACTTATTACTTATGTATAAAGACACGAACAATTTACCACGATCTGTTTACCAATACAAGAAACCATATACAAACAGTCACCACGTGACAAATGTACCCTACTTGGTAAGTTTCTCATTTTTACCGCTAGATGTCATATCAGATAGCTGGAGTTGCCAATAAACTCTCTTAAGCTAAAATTCAACTAGTGATTTACATAATTGCAATAACTTTTCTCCTTGTGAACTCTCTGTTCTGCAATAGTGAACTTTTTATCTACGTCAATAGACTATAGCGAAAACAGTGCCCGTTCAACTTCCAAGTGCGTCGCGTTTGTGAGAGCAATAAATACGGCTGAGAACTTTCTCCTAAAGTTCCCATTTCTTCCTTCCCAAACACCTTTACTAACAAATTAGGTTAATTTTTTTACTTAGGTCCTTTTCAATTAGGTGTCACCTCTTAGCAGGTGCCCTCCCAACATTCTTTCATATCTCATAAGTAATTTCTGTATAACTCGTGTCTAGCACACATTTAAAACCGCCTTGGTTTTCCTTTATAACTAAGGAATTTAATCCTTTCTACTCATAACTGAGTTATTTAACTATCTTCTCCTGGTTTCACGAGAGGGTAACTTGCCCTATTTTTCCTCGTGATCCCTGTATAAATATAAGAAGTTATAGAAACTTCTTCTTAATTTTCTCTTTTCTTGTTATAATTTCAAATTTATTTTCGGTTCATACTGTTAAGATTTCCACATAGGAATTCTTAAAGTGCCCACGTTATACCTTATTTATGGCTGAAGCTTTAATTGCTTTATTATTGTTGTTAAATTTTGAATTTGTCAATCTTAAGCACAACTTTTAAAAATCTTATGCAGATTTTAGTGCTTTAAGGAGGTTTTAAACCTTAATATTGTTAATTGCCAAGTGCAAACTTTACCATTCTAGAGGTCTGAGACCTTATACTTTTTTACATTTGTTAAAACCAATTATATTTCCATGCATTGTTAAATAAAAAAGATCGTATCTTTGCGCTTTATCCTTCGCATCAGAATAACGATTAGGCAAGACCATATCTTCCCTGACTCTTCCTATAGGCTTATGCCCTCTTTAATAAAATCAACTACCCAACTAAGCAAAGTTTTGCTTCTTGTTGCATTTGAAAGAAAACTTCTAGTATCATCTTTTTCAAAGCATCTTTTAGCTGCTATAGCTAATTCTAATGAACCAGTAAGGCAAGTAAAGCTAGCTCCGCAAGCTTCCTGCTTGTTGAGATTTTCTCGAAAACTTGTGGTTTGTTTTCAAAATTCATAGTTAGCCTACTTTCGATTTTTGCAAAAAATGAAAGTAGACTTATGAGATCAACACAGGGCGAAAAAAGTGTGTCTGTCTGTGTGTGTGTGAGTCTGTGTGTGTGTGTGTGTGTATGTGTGTGTGTGAGAGTCTGTGTGTGTGTGTGTGTGTCTGTGTGTGTGTGAGTGTGTGTACTCTGAATGTCTGTCCCCCCCTATCAATTCGAACACGGTGAATGCGAATTGCACGAAATTTGGTACAAAGGTAGCACTAGCAAAGGACACCTCAGTGTCATGTTTTATATCGCCGCCATCTTTACTAAAACTGAATGGCGGCCACTCAAACGTTCAAAACGTAAAATCAAATAACGACTAACCAAATCATCCGATCTCTACCAAATTTGGTAACAACATACCTTCGTATAGGATGCGTCTTGTGACCAAACTACAAGGTCGTCCGCCATACCATTTCAGGATGGCGGCCGTGCGAATTATGCAAACTTTATAATCCATATCATGGGACCCACCAGTTCCGATTATCGAGCCGAGAATCGTTTTAACTGTTCTAAAGGAAGAGGCACGTTCGAAATTAAAAGTTTATTTTGTAATACTATAGTGCAGACGTGATTTTAAAAAGCTGAGCTGATTCAGTAATAAGACAAGATGGCAGTGGATATCTTGTGCCTGACTTATATTTCACTAATTTGAGTATTGCATGCAATATAGCGTACTGATACAAAATAAATAAACTTTGTATGAAATGCTTTATATATAAATAATATACTCCAGTGATGAAATCGTTTAGTATAAATCATTATTTGCTAACAAGTTCTATGTAAGTCATTTTAAATAGAACGATATTCGTTGACACAATTAGCTCAGTGGTAGAGCGTTAGCCTATCGGTCAAATGCCTATGGTTCAAACCCGATCAGAGCCAGTGCTTTTTGCTTGAAATGTTATATGTTTATTGTTTTGTAATGACTCAGATGTTTTAAAATTAAGCGTTATATTGTGCATATTATGGTGTAAAATATATATTTAATTAAAACATAATTCGCCAGCAGATTTACTCGAGACATCTAGCTGCCAACCTACTTATTAACTTCCAGATTTTATTGAAAAGTTTCTTCTTCTGGCCGCTAGAATGCACTCGCTCTGTTAGGATTATATTGTTCGATATTTCACCACTAGATGTCACGACTAGTCTACGTGGGGCTCCATTGATTACTATGCCATTGGCATTCTGTGCGCATCGAATTTGAAGAATGACAAGATGATACTACGATACATTTTTACTTTTTATTTTAAAGGGTTTGTAACAGCCTATTGCGCGTTATTTGAAAATGTTAATTGAAGTAAAGAACAAAACGATTTCACATAGTATCTGAACTCTACCGTTGGTGCTAGTTCAGGATATTAATTAATACTTTTATTTCAGCCAAATAGCAATCGAAAATATCCACATAGTTGGTATACACACGTCTCTGTAGGGTCATGGAAAGATTTGTTAATTCAATTAGGGTTGTGAAAGTCATACACAGCCAGACGTGTAAAGACATGCCTCAACTCAAAGTTGGATGTTGCCCGCGTCAGGCCGATTATGTAATAATAATAATAATAATAATGTTATTGGTTTTACGTCCCTTTTAACTACTGTTGCTTTTAGAGACGCCGGGGTGCCAGAATTTTGTCCCGAAGGGGATCTTTAACGTGCCAGTAAATCTACTAACACGGCTCCCTCGCATTTGTGCACCCTCAAATGCCAGCTGACTGCGCCAGGATACGAACCTGAAACATACGGTCCAGCAAGCGAGAACGTTACCGCTGAGCCACGCCGCCAGTCCGGTCGATTATGTCTCCAGATCCATAACATTCTTTAGATACTTCTTATCTTTCTTTCTTTCTTTCTTTCTTTCTTTCTTCAATGATGGTAGCAGTTTTTATCTAGGTTGTGGCGTTTGGTAGAGGTAAATCGTTTCTAAGGTCTTCAACAAAGAATAGTTCTATTATACTCTTTGATAATAACAACGAGTTATAACTATACTCATACATTTAGGAGAAAGTAGGCTATATGTTCTTTACTGAACATCTTGTTTTTCTTCTGGTCTAAACTTTTAGTCGGCACTTTGCTGGGTAAAAGCTTAGCTATTCTTAAATGCAACTATTGTTTTTCTTACCTAAATTCTCCAAGATAGCAACAAAATTATCCCCAAAAGCATAACTGCTTTATCGCTACCCTTTCTGGGAATACTCGGCCATTCTCGGGAAATCCTACAGTTCCAAGAACTAAAATCATCACGGCAAATTCAAATTATTTGCGCCTTTCAAAACCTTCTTTTAAATTTAACTCCTTTGAAAGGATATACAGTAAATCTGTCATTCTTTGTCTTGCCAGACTACCACCCTTCCCCATAGTAGCCAAATACAGGCTGGGAAGGGAAAGTACGATCGCCGCTTGCTTGCAAATAGCCCAGGCTCCAGCCTCATTTCCCGTTAGCTGTGTCCAAGTCCATACCCACTTTAGGTATCCCGCAGGCTTGCGCAGTGAAAATGGTGATTAAACGTTTACTTTAGTTTAAGTTTATGAGTTATATTGGACTCTCGTCCCATCTATCCATACTTTTTCTCCATTCCGAAACCCACTTCTTCCCTTTCCTTTTCATCATCTTCCCTTAGGGAGGGTTATTCCTTAGCTAATAACCTAACCAGTACGTTAATTATTACGTGTATCCTATTCACCCTTAATAATTGAATATTCGAATGTATTCGGGCTGTCCTAAGCCGTGGGAGCTATGTCACTGCCTTTATGCAGCCTCCCCTTCCTCTACTGGGTTGGTGTATGCAATGGTACCTATGGTATCCCTCCTATGGGCCTGGGGGTTTGGGTAGGCGGGTAATTAATGGATGCAATTGCCTATCTACTATATAGTGTTAAGAAGGGGCGTATCTTCTGTAGGGGGTGTAAGTGGTTAATTTCCGTTAAAGGGTGCTTGTCAAACCCTATATCTACTTGGGCGGGATGGGTGGGTACTTAATTCTGTACTTTCTTTGCTATTTGCTTGGCTAGCGTACTCTGAAAAAAAAATCAGATCTGGGGGGTTCTGTGGCGTTTGCTTGGCTAGTAAAAGGTAAGTCGTGATCTTCCGCAGAATCACGTTGTTTGTGACCCTTTAGACAATGTCCTAAGACAATGTCGCGGTACTCGGCGCCTCTACCAATTGTAGCGGTCCTAAGTGTGAGCCCTCTACAATGTTGTATTAAAGGGCGATGTTTGGGATTCGAGTATAGGATGTGTAGGTGATTGAGCTGTCCGGGGGCGAGGACGTAGCTCTATGGATGAGCTTCCCGATAGTTCAGATTGACGGGATAGCCCAGGGGTGCGTTTATGGGGAAAGGGTGAGTTTACTGGATAGTGGCTTAAAGTACCACGGCGCTGCTCAACTTGCAGACGGCGCGTAAAACTGGGAATGGCGGAGCGAGCCCGCTGACGTGAGCTCTCGAGCAGAGCGCTAATCGGTGACTCAGCTAGAGCCTTAAAACAATAATTAAACAATCAACACATGCAGATCCTACTTGGATAAGGTTATAGGGGTAGGATCTATAGGTGTATTTTCCAGAGTTGGAATCTGACATTTCGGCGGAGAACCGTTGAAGTAAAGGCAGTGCTGCCACGTATGCTACTAGCCACCACGTGCGTACTTCCACCCTCCCGTTCTATTCATCATGCTCATAACATCATTAGTACATTTATTACATTTTTACTCAGATGGATTTCAAAAATCTTCAACAAAGCAATGCTTAAAACTGTTCGGTGCACTCTGTAAAATGAAATAATAGCCCGTCAAATTGAGGAGAGGCCTAGCGAAATGACAGAACGTGCTTGTTTCCGTGTAATTTAGCAATTTATATCTCTTGTAGAATAAGTTTCAAGGCACAAGAAACACATAAATGTATTACAAAATATACGCTCATTGTATAGGCTATTAACTCACCCGTTAGAAGACAGAAGCTGTCACTGGGAAAGGCTCTATCCCATCCATATCATCATCATCATTCCGGTCCTCTCCGTGACTGGATCCCGCACTGGTGGATGAGGAATCGCCGAAGGAAATTATGAGGTTGTCCACAGCTGTGTCAATAACACATTCACGTTCCCGCGATTCGCTTAATACTCTTCGCCCAGTTTTCAGCTGTCAACACCCTTATCCTAATCGCAACCTATGCTGCCAAGACCTGTACCATGGAAAAAGTTGACCAACCCCTCGCGTCATCACTCGCAAACAAAAAGAAAGCTACCGGTAACCTTGATCTAATTCACACGAACCTAAGCTTAAACTTACACTAACACTATATAAATAAATAATGGACACTAATGAATTATAAATATAAGTATAAATCCTACACGAAAAAGTAATTAACCAATTAATTCAAAACAATAATAACGCAGCAAGGTCAGTGTGCACTCTGGAGGCAACCAAACAAGCGACTGGTCGAGCGACAAGCACGTGGCCAAATAGCGTCATTCAAATTGGCAGCGCTGTATGGTTTCCATGGCAACAAGCCTTGCGTGCGATCTAGTCGTCAACTGTTTTTGCCCAGTGGCGCCGAACTGTCAGATTCCAACTCTGGATAATATAACTGTAATTAGCTAACCAAATAATCTGTAAGACCAGTGCTAGTTAATAATGATTTTAATGAATACCTCTATGAAGAGGTGTAATGTTTCTCAGAGCAGCTTTATGCAAACAGATGTGTTACGGTACAAGTTAAGGGGTGGGAAGTGTGGGGATGTCTGTATGAGGTGTGATACTCGCTAATACACTCACCGGAATGGCAGCACGATGAGAGGTCCCATCTTCAGAGCCTCAGCACTACAGTCGTCCTGAGGTATGCGTGCTTGTCTCCTTTATAGTTTCAGAGTTGCTGATTCTGTGTACAAATTCCAGTCCGGTCGGCACACCTAGGGGGTCAACGGGGGTCGACAGGAAGCTCACCGAGGTCGATGTAGCTCTTAGGCTGTGTAGAATGTGTTTGGGGAATATGTGAATACTTGGTCGTGAATTATGGGGATGGTGGTTGTTTCCACCCCTGGGGTTGTAAATAGGGGATGTATCCTTCGGATACAACAGTATCATGATTGTGGAGAGAAAGTCGTCGGGCCATTCACCTTTGTTGTATATTTCATTACAGAGATATGTTATCTCCTTCACACCTCTTCCTCCAAGAGTCTTTGACATCTCTGCCGGTAATCCATCAATTCCGCTTGCCTTGTGAAATTTCATGCCCTATCCACCTCGCTTTCCAAATTACAATATCCTTTTTCGTCTTCCAATACTCTTACCTCATCTTCAATCTCAAGGTCGGCGGCTTCGGTGGCGTAGTTGGTAGCATGCTGAGCTTCTATGCCCAAGATAGCGGGTTCAAACCCGGCCGAAGCCGTCGGATTTTTTAAGAGCGTTAAAAATCCCTCAGTATGCCTTCCTTCGGAGGGGAAGTAAAGCCGGCGGTCCCATGTCATAGATTTATGGCATGTTAAAGATCTTTCCACTAATTACACCTGTGTGAAACTAAATTGGATAGGTTAAGAATGTAAACAACGCTCTTAGGTTGCTACGTTCGTTGCCAAGAGCCGACTGCGGTGGCGTCTAGTAGCTAGTTCTGAACTAGGCCTAGTAGTCGTTGACGGTGGCGTTTGGCGGCAAAAGTAGGAACTATTTGAAAATTCAAAGTTCCAGTCCCTACTTGAATTAAAAAACAGATACACACACTAATACAGTCATCACAATTAACACCGGTTATCAGACAGATTCTACACACACCCAAAGTACACGGGGCTACATGACCGCGTTGTCGCAGCCCCTAAACTAAGGAACCAACCAACCAACCAATCTCAAGGTCATGTTGTCTTTTGTCAGACTCGTAACGATTCTCTATATATTCTTGCCATCTTTTCAGAACATTGTGAGGTTCACTTAGTAACGTACCACCCATTCCTTGTACTTTCATTCCAGTTCTTCTCCTCTTACCATCAAACACCAGCTCCATAGCTGCGCGATACATCATTTCATATTTTCCCTCTTTTTCCAGCCTCTCTATTTCTTCACATCTCTCTTTCAGCCATGATTCTCTTGCCCGTTCTGTTTCTCTCCTCAGTTCATTATTCGGTCTTCTGTACATCTGCTTCCCTTCCTCTGTCCCCACATTTTTCCACTTCATTCTATCTTACTCAGCATGTTCTTCGTTACCCATTCTTTTCTGATAGGTATGGCCTTTTCAGTCCCAATGACTTCCCCTGCAGCTTTCTTAAGGCTTTCACACATCCTCTTCCATTTTCCATTTACATGCTCTTCATTATTTCCTCTGTCCCATTTGGCCATATAGCTGTCTCCCATGTCCTCAGCCTTGCCTTTCTCCTTTAGAGCCTCTAGGTAATATTTCTCCCTCGGTTTACCTCCCCATACTCTCTTCAACTTGGCACTTATTTCACCAACCAACAAGTTGTGATCTGAGTCTATATCTGCTCCAGGGTACACTTTTGCATTTTTTAACCAGTTTCGGTATCTCTTCTGTATCATGATGTAGTCTATTTGGTACCTTTCTCCATTTAGTTTAGATAACCATGTATAACGTCGTCTTTTATGACAAATTGTGCTCTGAAAGAAGTTCATTTTCCGTATTGACAGATTCACTATATAACAAAGGAGAAACTGTTCCGCCTTGTCAATAAATAGGCGGAACAGTTTCTCCTTTGTTATATAGTCTTTTATGATGTTTGAATAAGATGTTGCCAATCACTAAAGAGTTTTCTTTACAAAAACTAACCAATCTTTCACCCCTATAATTTCTTGTACCCAGTCCAAAACGACCCACTGACTCGCCATCTCTTCCTTCACCCACCATACAATTCCAGTCCCCCATGATAATAATACATGAACCTCGCTTCTCGTTCTCCACAAGTTCTTCAATCTTCTCACAGTACTCCTCTACTTCTTCATCCCTGTGTTGACTGGTTGGCATATACACTTGGATTATGACCATATCCTTTTTCAAACCCTTAAATCTCAACATCATTAATCTGTCATCAATATAATCCACCTTCAAAATGTTACTTTTTAGCCAGTTTCCTATCATTATACCAACTCCATTACTTCCACTCTTCTCTCCTCCTGAGTAGAACATCGTATAGTCTCCATTTTCCAACTGTGCACTTCCTCCCCACCTCACTTCACACATTCCCAAAATATCCAATCAATTTTTCTTCATCTCTAGATTTGTATTTTCTATCTTCCCAGCCTGTAGAAGTGTAAGGACATTCCACGTTCCAATTCTTATCTTATCTTCTTTCCTCCTATTTATTCACTATTCTCCCTCCATACCTCCATCTGATCTCAATGGAGTCCCCTCCCAGAGATCCAAATGAGGGGGTGTTTTACCTCTGGAATTATGTAATTTAACACAGAGAGCCATTGTGTGTGATTATAGGAAGTATAATGTGGTAGTATCCTGTTACTTTCCACATGGCAATTTTATGATTGGTTGCCAACCCTCCTCCTTTCTCATCGCCGGACTTGGGACCGGGCAATGGCGGAGTAATAGAGCACTTAAAATATTTAGGAAGTGAATTAATGGAAGATTGGATATGGAGATCAACAAGATAATAGAATATGGGAGTGTTTTCTATCATCAGGTTTGGAGTTTAATTTCGATAAAGACATACCACTGAAGGCTAAAGAAGTGTTGTTCAAGACCTATTACTTACCAATAATGACGTATGGAGCAGAAACTTGACCGATGACGAGGAGAGATGAAAGTAAAATACAAGCAGCCGAAATGAAATTCCTGAGGAGTATGGTACAGCAAACTAGGAGAGAGCAGAAACTTGACCGATGACGAGGAGAGATGAAAATAGAATACAGGCAGCCGAAATGAAATTCCTGAGGAGTATGGTACAGAAAACTAGGAGAGAGTGAGAAATGAAGACATTTGAAAGGAAGTGAATGTACAGAAGCTGAATAAGCTGGTGCAGAACAGATTGAGATGGTATGGACATGTGAAAAGGATGAATGATGAATGCCGGAACAAGTGATGGAGAGACAGATGACTGGAAAGAGAGGATGAGGAAGACCTAGAGTACGGTGGATGGCAGGGTTGTAGAGAGCGATCATGGGCCCAAGGACAAGGTGTCTTCCGGGCCCCTCCATTCTTATTCAACCTGTCACATAATTTTGGAATTATGGTATTAAGCATGCACATTTTAACTCCCTCCCCCTTCCAAATTATGGTATTAAGCATGCACATTTTACTCCCTCCCCTTTCCAAATAAACTCTGTAGAATTTAGCTTGCCCAACCGAAAATTAATTTACTTTGTTTATAGTTATTCAGCCACTCTCCTCCTTATTTCTCTCCCACTTAAAATGGTTGTTCTTTTACTTCAAGATTTTGATCACTGTGCATTAAAAATTCCATTTGCATTGTATCTTTAACATTTTCAGGCACCACAAGAATAAGCCATACTCCTTTCAAAAATGTAAGAAGTAAAGAGCCATTATTTTCTGAGATTGAATTAGAAACTTTATGATTTACAAAGAGCTGTTGAACTTTAGTATGTTATTAATTAAATGGGCAACTCTGGCAACTTTTCCATTTCCCCGGAAGTAAGATGAAAAACACAATGTTTTGTTATGAAATTAATTATACCGGGTGTCCACAATTAAAGTTATGGTATTGGGCGCGGTACAGCCCGGGCTGTAATGATCGTAGGAGTCTGAAATTTCGTAGATATGCTAAGTAAAGCGCTCACGAAGTATGCCACTTGGGAATAAAATGGAAAACCATAGATATCTAATAGCAAAATTCAAAACCACCTGTCTCCCAAATCTAGGAAATTTTGTATAAGATCATGTATAAAAACTTACCTGCAAAATTGAAAACATTCAACTATAGCAATGATTCCAAAATCAGTCCAGTTATTCAAGAGCAGAATAGACAAAACCAGGGAAACGAAAGAAGTGGTATAACTTAGTGCTGTATTCCTAGATACATTATACGTGCTATGTAATTCCTACAGCAGTTGTGAGAGGGGAGTTCAATCAATGTGTGAATAGTACATTAAGTTACTGTATTCTTTTAATATTGTGTAGTGTTTGTTACTGTATTCTTTTGGGTGTTTGTTACTTTATTCTTTTAATATTGTGTAGTGTTTGTACATTAAGTTACTGTATTCTTTTAATATTGTGTAGTGTTTGTAAATTATGTACCTCATTTGCCACCGAGGTTGACACCTCATTGCAAATAAAGTGATTTTGGTTTGATTTGAATGTAATAAACATTCATTGATGTGGATAGCAATACCCATATTCATGACTGAAGGATTCCATGAAGCTTACTTCACTTGGGACTTGCTTATGAAGACTCTGGTACTACTCAGTTCCAATTGTTCAGGCAATCTATTTTTAAATTTGATTGACCTCTATAGTTTATACAATTAGTCTTACTTTAAATGCAGAGTTATAAATAGTGATTTATAGATGGTCAATATGCATGCCCATGACTAAGAATGTGTACCTACAATATCAGTCAGTTGTAATAAACATCAAGTTGCTCTACAAAACTATGCAGCTCGAGTGTTGAATTGATATTCTAAATAGCTTTGATATATATATTGTTCTTCTTCTTTACATGCCGCTTTCGTGTCGGAGATCACCACTGTTATCCTTTCCTTTGATGTTGCTGTCTGAAACAGAGATGCTGAGTCAAGGTCAAACCATCCTCACACATTTTTGAGCCAGGAGATCCTCCTCCTCCTCCCTGGTCTGCATCGTCCCTCTATTTTGCCTTCTATGATGAGCGGTTGCAGGCGATACTTGGAGTTGCGAGTCATATGGCCAAAATATTTTAGTTTCTGTTCCTTGATATTGTAGAGTATCTCCATCTTCTTGCCCATCCGATCCAGCACTCGGTGATTCTCACCTTATCGGTCCATGGTAAACGAAGCATCCGACAATACATCCACATTTCAAACGCTTCCAACCTCCTAAGGTTCTAGTTAACGTCTATCCCTCATGACCATACATTAAAACGGAAATTACGTAACACCTAAGGACTCGGATTCCCGTCCTCAGACTAAAATCTCTTTGACAGAGCAGATTCTTCATTGTAATAAAGACACTCCTGACTTGCTCAATGCAAGCTTTGATTTCCTAGCTACATTCCCATTTGTCATTCAGGTAGCACCCCAGATATTATAATAATGGACCCGCTCAATGTCTGCACCAGCAACTGATAAAGGTGCCAAATCCACCCTGGAATCCAAATTGCGTATCTGATATACTTCCGGAAGATTCTTTTATGAATTATTTTCAGAAAGTGCTTGAGTACGTGATTCATCAAACTGATCATTGGATGTTCTTCGCAGCGCCTTCCATTTGGCTTCTTTGGGAGTGGAATGCAAGTAGACTTGAGCCAGTCCTCAGGAATTAGGCCTGTCTGGTAATCTTATTGAAAAGAGATGTGAGAACATTGATGTCTTCATTGCCCAGGCACTTAAATATCACAGCATGAACCTCGTCGGTTCCAGGAGCTTTCATAATGTCGATTATTCAGGTCCGTATTGACGTAACTATAACTTTGAAAGAATAATAAAATTTCCGCCTTTCAATACTGTTTATTGCTAATTACTTACAGGGACATGTTTCGGGGGCTAATACTCCCCCTTCATCAGCCTGTCCAACAAAACTTCACAAAGGAAAAACTTTCCTTGTATAAGCACATACAAATCACATGAAGAATAATGAAATAGCTCAAGAATGACCATTGTCATCCAGGTTTTGTGTTGTTTCTTTTAATCTGACTTGAGATGTTTCTGCCCGACTGTCGTAAGCACCGTCTTGACCTGATTCCATTGATCGTTAACATCAGCACCCACTTCTATGTTATGAAATCCCAAAATCAAATCCTGTTTGTCAGACTCACGAATAGCATCGTGTTTCAAAATATTCACATGAATCTTAGCTATGACAGATACTTTCTGCATCGATCATAGCCTGACATTTAGCTTCCCAACCAGAGGGTTATGGTCTGATGAGACATCTGCTCCTGGGTACGTTTTAACCGATGGAATGCTATTCTTGAACCTCCTGTTCGCTAAAATATAATCAATTTGATTACGGATGATATTTTGAGGATCATCCTGAGGCTACTTCCATGTATAGTGCCTCCAAGGTGGCAATTTGAAGAAGGTGTTGATAACAACAAGATCTGGCAAAATTGTACCAAACGATCACCTCATTCCTTTCGAAAACGCAGTCCAAATGGACCCGCAACTCTATCAATGCTTCCTCGACCTATTTTAGCATTGAAGTCTCCTATTATGATATTGACCTCATGAGCCTTAGTTAAATCCAAAACAAATTTAATTTCGTGTTACATGCACAAATTATTTTGAGGCTTAGGTGAGATGCTACCTTTGAGAATCACATTTAATTGAAATCATCTTTATAAAATAACAATTATGGAAAAAAAAAAACCAACCAACCAACCAACCCACCACACACACACACAACCCCGGTACAGAGTTCTCTTCACTTTTAGTGACATGCCCATACCAGCAAAGATGTGCTTACCTAATTTTGTCTTTACTTGTTGCAACTCCCATTTGCTTCCTTACTGTACGTGTTCATTTCTGACATGGCCAAGTCTTGTAATACCCATGGACCAACGCAGCATTTTCACTTCCATACCATGGAGGACTTGTTCGTGTTTGGTTGAGGCTGGCCAACATTCTGTGCCATCGAGTGCCATTGTCTTGTAAACTTTTCCTTTCAGTTGGATAGGTATTTTCTTATTACACAATACTCCAGTGACTTTGCGCCATTTCAACTACGCAGCATTTACTCGTGCTCGGGCGTCGAGAATGGTCTCGTCATCCGAAGTGATGAGAGAACCAAGGTACTTACCGGTAAATTTAATGGTTTTATTGAGTTGGTGGTCTTCAATGTACATGGACCATTAGTCTGTGTGCCACATCTCAGATATTTGGTTTATCCTATGTTGAGTTTTAAACCATTTTTGCCCAGGCGATCTTTCCAGCACAAAGCATGATTCTCGAGATTATCAAGAGTTTGATCGGAGAGAAATAAATCATCAGCATATAAGATTGTCCATGGGTGAGGTGTTTGTATGTCGGCATGTATCCATGCACAAAATGAACAGAAGGGGCGAAAGTGCAGAACCTTGATGAACGACAACACTCACGGTGAAACTCCAGATGGACAGCGCACCATACTTGTGATGTTGTGGTCGAGGGACTAGATGCATCAAACAAAAGCTTTAGGGACCCTGTGAACCCGAAGTGATCTCCATGTGAGCTCACGTGGCACTCTATCGAAAGTATTTTTGAGATCCAGAAATGCCAGATGTACAGGTTGGATATTTTCTCTGTTTTATTCTGCGAGTAGGAAGGATTGCATCTGTTGTACCAACCCCTTGAACAAAACCACATTCGTTTGGAGAGATTTGGATCATACAGAGTATTCGGCTGTCAAGAATACGCTCAAATATTTTCATTGTGTGGCAGAGCAGGCGAATTGGAACCCTCACCAACATCTTCTTTACCCTTCCGAATTGGTATGGTCGTACTTGTTCGCAGATTGTAGGCAAACATCCACCATCAAGGATACGGTTGAAAAGTGCCATGTTGTCCAAATAACTTCCAGATTTCAGATTGTATGTCATCTGGGCCGGCCACTTTGCGTTTTTCAATTTACTTACAGCCACTGACACCTCTTCTACTGTAATTTGAGGGACAGGTCCTGCAATATGGTTATTGCTCGATATAGGTGGGTGCAGAAACTCTTCATTGCACAATTCTTTAAAATAATCTCTCAATCGACGTCTGTTGGGTCTCTAAGAGGTTGGTGGTTAGCATTTTTAATCTGCAGAACATGTCCAATATCTTCCGTTGCTCGATGACGGGATCTTGCAAGGCGATAAATCTTGTTAGCACCTTCTGCTGTATCAAGCTGGTTATACAGTTCCTGATAATGGTGTTTTTTTTGCTCTGGTAACAACTTGTTTAGCGGTTGATTTCAGAGACTTGTACTGATGAATATCTTCAGCTAGCCTTGTTTGGTTCCAAGTCTTGAAGGCCTGCTTCTTTGCTTTGATGGCTAGTTTAACGTCTTCATTCCACTACCAGGTCTGTGTATCAATGAACAATTTTTCCTGCTTTGTTACTCTGAAGGTTTGGATTGCCACTGCATGTACCTGATCTGTGATTTCTCTCCTTATGGCCTCTGCTGGTTGGTCAACATTTACAGCGAGTGCATCGAGGTTAGATACAAATTATTCTTCATCTCACCATGCTTCCACCATTTGATCCTCTTGGGATCAGTTCTGTTTGGCTGAATCGGTTTGATTTTGCCAATTTGCAAATTTAGAACTAGTAGTTGATGCTGTGGTGCTATACTTTCCAACCTCGGTGTTTCTTGCCATTTTGAGATCGTGTCTCTGTACCAGCCAATAGTTAATCTGTGTGGAGTGTTCACTGCTGGTGTAAGTGATAAGATGTGTAGGTCTCTTCTTCAAGAAGGTATTGACAAGCACTAGGTCATGAGCTTCAGCAAAGTCTAGGATCCTGCATTCACCTCCAAATCCTCGATTACCATGACACTGGATGTATCCATCTCTTGCTTTTACAATGTGGCCATTAAGGTCTACGCAAAGAAAAATATATTCCCCTGGGACTATTGTCTGAACGTAGGCACTCAGTTTCTCCCAGAAGTCATTCTTCTCAGTTTCAAGGCAACCAGTTTGTGGAGCATATCAGTGTAATGTATATTTCAATTACCGTATATAAACATCCTATATGCAAGTTTGGTGTAAATAGCCTTGCATCATGAATAACAATGAAAATTATAAGTAATATGCAAAACCTTTACTAAATCAGTTTTCTATATTCTTAGCTAGCCAGAATTTAAATTTGACAAATTTGAAGCAATTAGCCCTCATCCGGGAAACCCTATTTTGTGGCAAAGTTGAGCAAGCGGAGTCCAATGAACCCAGTGGGCCTCCAAGAGCTCCCCTGTGGTAAACAAATTATTTGGTGGTAATATTGGGTACTCATCTTTGTTTGTTCTTGTGATCCCTATCCCAAGACACCTCTTCTTAGTATCTTGTTGATGAACTTCTGATTGGGATGGTAGGTGTTTATTTCTCCCACTGAAATGATCCATTAAGCGTTGGATTCCTTTCTGAAGTCCTATGGTAGATCATCTCTGAATCTGAGGTTTTTGGCTACATTTACGAAGAACAGCCATCCAATGACTACTTAGAATTTCATGTTGGATGAACATGTTTTTCCACACTACGGTAGCAAATCCGCTCCTACCCAAACAGTTCATAAGAAAAAGCAAATTGCCAGCTGTGTGTGTGTCAGGGATGGAATGAATGAAGCCCCCATCTAGCGGCAAGGATATGAACTGTGCTGGCTGCCGAAGCCTGTCGCACTCCTCCGAGGCAATGATTAAATGAATGACGGATAAAATGAAATGATAGGGGAGTGAGTTGCTGGAATGAAATTTTTGACGGGGAAAACCGGAGTACCCGGAGAAAAACCTGTCTGCCTCTGTTTTGTCCGGCACAGATCTTACACGGAGTGACCGGGATTTGAACCATGGACCCAGCGGCGAGAGGCCGGCATGCTGCTCACTCAGGTGGAATAAATCTTTTATTTTTGCTTACCGTTCCAACCAAAGGAGACTATTCTTCAAAGTCAGATCCATATCCGTGAGCTAATTATCACAGATGTTTCTATTACACTTCTGGTACGGTACAGTAAGAGTCTGTACAATTTGGTATTGCAGACCAAGAGGAGCCCTTACACCATTTCCATTACTAATATAGGGAAACCCATTTAGAGGATGAAATGTTTTAGAATCACAGTGCCACTTTAAGTTTCATGCCATACTTGTCGGATTTAGATGGTATGTATCGTCAAATACATCCTCTGCAGGGAACGAGTTGCTTATCAAGGAGCTCTTTGAAACATTATCTTCCTTTAGACAGAAATATTGAATGAAATATTAATCACGTGCCATACATATAAAACAAAATTTTAAAAAAGTTAAAAAAATTGGTCAATCTAATGGATACAAGTTAAGTATACAAGACAGAATTTGCTCTTTAAATAGTATCTGGGGTCTCAAGTTGAAAACATTTCTTGCATTGTTTAATACATAAAAATAAACAAATTCGTGGAATTTCAGTCCTGGCACGATAGATCCTATAACAGTCAATGTATCGGCAACTGGGTCCAGCAGACCCCGGTTGCCCGAATAAGGGCTAAAAGAAATTACAAGAAACAATGGTCTGTATTTCATACTGATTTTCAGTGCTGATAACTGGAAAATGCTTCTTCAGCAGATATAAAGTTGAACCTGCTTTATACGTAACTCTGTTCTGCGTATTTGTACAAAATTTCTTTTAGGTCCCGGCAAAATGTAATTTAAAAGCCTGTTAATTTAACCATCTTTATACGTAATCCATTTATACGTAATTCGCTGTTATACGTATGAAGTGTCAGTGAAATACATCTGAGTTTTGCGTAGCCTGATTGTAATTTAATGAGCACGTGTTGTTATAAAAGAAACTACAGTACTGTATTTATGTAGTTTCCTCTCGTCGGCGTAGACAGAGCGGTCGGGTTTCAGTGCTGAAACAGAACACAGAGTTTTTGTCTCATGTGGGACATGCTCTAGATTGTTCACACGAAAACAATTCTCATATTCATACAAATTTATTTTCTTTTGTTTCCGCGATGAAACCGCCGACTTGGCTGGTAACTTAATCTTTAGCGACATTGTGAAGGTCAAAAACGACGCAGTTAGAGGAGGAGCGAGATAGGGAGCGAAGGGAACTCTCTTGGTTGGCCTTTGTTACGCCGCCAGTAAATAGGGGCGAACAATGTCACTCTGCAAAACTCTGTGTTTTGATTGATATGAGAATTTCTTTCGTGGGAACAGTGGACAAGTAGTAAAATGTGCACGGTGCTGTATCTGGTGTGTACTGTTGAACAGTAGTTTTATCATTCAGTTGCTTTCCATTAGCCATGGGGAACACAAAAAGGAAAAGTTATACACTAGATGAGAAAGTAAAATTCATACGAGAAGTGGACGCTAATCCGCACAAAACAAAAACTGAAATTGCCTCAGACTTAGGGATTGCTTATACCATGCTATGTACAGTCATCAGTAAAATAAAACACTATTTTGGATGAGTTTTTAAAACTGGGTTCAAAATCAGCAAAGCGCAGCCGACAGCAAGAAGGGAGGTACGTAGATTTGGAGAAAGCACTTTTCACATGGTTCCAGCAAAAGTGGGCTGCAGTTCTACCAATTAGTGGCGACATGCTGAAGGCAAAGGCGATAGATTTAGCTAAAATGAGTATCACTGCTGATTTCAAGGCTTCGTCAGGATGGTTGCAAGGATTTAAAGATCGTCATGGAATCACAGGGAGAACAATTTGCGGTGACTCGAAAGCTGTGGGGAACAACGGGATGAAGAGATTATTGCTGATGTATGCCAACAATGCGGTGGTGACGGACCAGCTACAAGCGATGGTGACAGTGATGGAGATAAGGACTTAACACCTGAACTAAGTGAAGTGTTAAAGTGCAATCAATGTGTGCAGGCGTTACATCAGTGCGAAAAGTTGCAGTGAAAATGCTTTGAATTCATTACTAAGTTTGCAAAAGGAGGATTATACACTTAATGCAAGAAAAGTGAAACAAGCCAAACTATCTGATTTCTTTAAGGCTGGACCAAGTTCAAAATAATACAGTACTATATTTTTTGTCTTAATGTAAGTATTGTTTGCTAGGATTTACACATGTAGGTCTATTCCATTGGTTTTTCAGTAAAAATGTAATGTGTTGTGCAAGTCTGATTTCTAAGTAATTCTGAGTTATGAGTAGTTTTTTTTCTTGCCCTTGATATACGTATAACTCAGGTTCAACTGTATTGTGTTGTAAGAATATATCTTTATTTAAAAAGAAATTATTGTTTGAAAAAATCAGTAAATCCAATTAACAACATTTACAGCACAACCAAGATGTACATTATGGGAAGATGGCATAGGGAACAAACTCTCTCAAACTTTCACATAATATTGTTACGGCTGTGAGTTTGTGTCATCACTCGCCGCATGAGTCACAACTGCCCCAGGGCTGGGCTGTGTCCTGCCTCCTGTATTGCGCGCGCCTTATGCAACAGGGCTACTAAGACAAAGGGATAGTCCAGAATATTCGTGACTGGACCAGCGATGGAAACCTCGAGAAGCCGTGAACCCTGGATGGATCTAGAGGCATTTATTGAGTCACCGGCCTGCTATATAAGTGCGACCTGTCTAGCAGTTGTTGTTGTGTTTTACGAGCTAGTGCGAGCGATTATCTTGTGCGACAGAAGTGTGGTGACGAAGTGCTGTGCGAGTTACGAAATCCAGTGACATTGTTTCTCCAGCTTGTGGACAGCGAAATAGCCTGCAGCAAGTGATCGTAAGTAATTGTGGTCGGTGAACATAAGGGAGAGGAGCAGGTAGTTTCTGTCAAGGCCACCGTACTCATTAGGACGGATTAACTTCTGTTATCTGTTGACAAGTGGAAGGGCCAAGAGGGCTCAAGGAAGAGACTTGAGGAAACTGGAGTAAGGCTCCTAATTGCTTGTATTTGCTGATTAGTGTAATTTTCTGGCCACAATAAAGTTAATTATTTCTTTAAGCAGTAATTGGTGTTGTGCTTTGTACCCCCACCGTAATCCAGTTAACAAAAGTGCCACTAGGGGGTGGCACGAAACAACTGGTGTCAGAAGTGGGATTACGAACTCAAGCACAAAACCTGACGGTCCTGGTTTCAAAACCCGAGCAGGTCATTTTCTCTAATTTTCCTGTGAGTGCATGCCCTTTACAAGACAAACAATGGGGGTGGAGGAGAAATTCAACGCCTTACAAAAGGAAGTTGCCGAGCTGCGCCAACGCCCACTGACGGGGGTGAAAGAGAAATTCAACGCTTTACAAGAGGAAGTTGCCGAGCTGCGCCAACGCCCGCCCACCGTTACACCGGGAATATCAGGAACGGGACACAGCAGAGTGACGCCCCCAACCTACGACGGAAAGGTCCCGTGGAGCACCTACTTACGTCAGTTCGAGGCGGCCTGTTCCATAAATAACTGGAACAACACAGAAAAGGCTACAGCTCTCACTGTAGCGCTGAGAGGTGACGCCCTTAACGTCCTTCAGGCCATCCCGACTGGATCCCAGGACTACGCTTCACTGATCGCCCATATGGAGTCCCGATATGGAGATAGCCATCTTCAGCAGGCCTACCAGATGCAGCTCCGGACCCGGGTACAGAAGAACGCGGAAACCCTGCAGGAGTTCGAGATGGACATCGCACGCCTCGTAAGGCTTGCCTACCCAACAGCGCCGGCCGACTTTCTGGAGCAGATAGCGACGCAGACCTTCACCGACGGGCTACGGGACTCGGACACTCAACAGGCGCTGCAACTCGCGCGCAATAAGACCCTGGCAGATGCGCTGAGCCACGCACTTGAATTCGAGACGGCAAAACAGGCATCTAGAATGCACGCGCGGGTGCGTCAAGTGGACGTCGACGAACCAGCAAAAACCAACGAGACCAAGCCCCTGGCCGACGAATTGATGGAGGCGCTAAGCCGTTTCTTTGATAGCCGCGGCACCACCAGCAACGACACAGCCGGAAGACAACCGGAGAGGCGACCCGGAAGAGGACTACCAACCTGCTGGGCCTGCGGTAAGAAAGGCCACCTGAGCAAGGACTGCGGTGATCGCCGCCGCCGAGGGTATCCGACGGGAAATCAGTCGTCTGAAAACCGCGCGGCCCAGGGAAACGAGTATTAGCCAGCCTTGGGGGGCAAAGGTTGGCTTGTGACAGTCCAAGTGCGTGTGACGAAGTTACGGAGGGACAATAGCAGCCTGATGGTCGACGGAGTCGTCAACGGAGTGAGCTGGCCCATGCTAATCGACACGCCCCACCTTGATCCCGAAGTGGAGAGTGCAACCCACACAAAGGAACCTCCAGCTAATAACTGCGACCGGAGAGACTGCACCGGTACATGGCGAAGCATCACTGGAGTTCGTCATTGGTCGACGGGCGATAAAGCATCCAGTGCTTGTGGCTGACGTATCAAATGAAGTGATCATCGGACTGGACTTCCTGGACCAGAACAACATCATCTTGGATCTGAGTACCAACACTTTGCACTTCGGAAGTGAGGAACTCTCTTTGCAACCAGCACACGAGGCCGTCGCCGCACGACGAGTAAGTCTGAGAGAGGACGTCATCGTTCCCGCCAGGACGGAAGTCAGAGCTGCTGTAATTGTCGACGGAACAGCTGAGGGAGTGGCGGCTGTCATCGAGCCAAAATATGAGGACATCCAGACAAAAGGATTGCTAGTTGCCAAGACTCTCATCAACACGACGTTTCGGCCGTACGTCCGCCTGTCGAACCTGAACGACTACGACATTACGGTTCACCGGGACACCAACCTAGGAGTCTGCGAGCCCGTTACCTGGATTGCCCGCATCACAGACACGACGGACGGACACCTGCAGACGCACAACCGAAGAAGACGTGCCCTGCCAGAAGAACTACAGAAGCTGTACCAAGGATCCCAGGATCATTTAGGCGAGGAGCAATCACGCCAATTTCAGGACCTGCTACGCGAATTCCAGGATGTCTTCTCCGTGGGGAGCAAAGACTTCGGTAGGACAAGCTTGGTCCAGCACAGAATCGACGTTGGGGACAGCACACCGATTAGGGCCCCATTCCGACGTGTCCCGCTCGCCAAGCAAGCCGAAGTCGACCGGATGGTAGAAGAGATGAAGGAGCAAGGGGTGATCGAGCCATCACATAGTTCTTGGAGTTCTCCGGTCGTGCTAGTGAAGAAGAAGGACGGTTCCACCAGGTTCTGCGTGGACTACAGGCGGGTGAACGACGTCACGAAGAAGGACAGCTACCCTCTACCCCGGATCGACGACACGCTGGACACCATATCAGGATCAAGATGGTTCTCCACCTTGGATTTGAAGAGTGGCTACTGGCAGGTGGAGGTCCACCCTAAGGACCGCGAGAAAACCGCGTTCTCTGTGGGCAGCGGGCTCTGGCAGTTCACCGTCATGCCATTCGGTCTGTGCAACGCCCCTGCAACTTTCGAAAGGCTAATGGAGTCCATTCTGAGGGGACTACACTGGAAGACCTGCCTGGTATACCTAGACGACGTCATCGTTCTGGGGAGGAGCTTCGAGGAGCACTACAGCAACCTGAAGGAGATCTTGTTGAAGCTACGGGCTGCCCAGCTGAAGTTGAGCCCCAAGAAGTGTCAGCTCTTCCAGAAGCGGGTCCAGTACCTTGGGCATATCGTCTCCGAGGAAGGGGTGCGCACCGACCCAGAGAAGACCGCAGCTGTGAGGGAGTGGCCAGTTCCGAAGGACATGTCCCAACTACGAAGCTTCCTGGGACTCTGCACTTATTACCGTCGCTTCTTGAGAGGATTCGCCGACATCGCCAAACCTTTACATCGACTGACTGAGAAGGACCAACTCTTCACGTGGACAGCAGAATGCCACAGTGCCTTCGAACAACTCAAGCAGGCTCTGTGCACCGCACCTATTCTGGCCTACCCCAGACCTGGAACAAGGTTCGTCGTCGATACCGATGCCAGCGACTTTGGCATAGGGGGAATCCTGTCGCAAGTAGTGGACGGCGAGGAGAGAGTAGTGGCCTACTTCAGCAAGGCCCTGTCAAAGCCCGAAAGGAACTACTGCGTCACCAGGAAGGAGCTGCTCGCCATCGTGAAGACCATTGAACACTTCCACAAGTACCTGTACGAGCAAGAATTTCTCATCAGGACCGACCATGCATCCCTGCGGTGGCTCCTGAACTTCAAGCAGCCCGAGGGTCAACTCGCGCAGTGGTTAGAGAGGCTTCAACAGTACAACTTTGAGATTCAGCACAGGAAAGGCCAACTGCATTCTAACGCCGACGCCCTTTCACGAAGACTGCACCTTCTGTGCCCGAAGGGAGGAGAACACCGGGATACAGTGCCGACGGACTACTGTGGAACTTCAGGGGAACTGGAGCCGCGAATCTTTCACGCGGGCACAAGCAGAAGATGATGACCTGGGACTGATAGCCGAATGGAAGAGGGCCTGTGTCCCCAGACCCGGGTGGAACATTGTGAGTGACTGCAGCCCAAAGTTTAAGTCCTACTGGGCACAGTGGGACTCGCTGATTGTAAGGGATGGCCTCATCTGCCGCGCCTGGGAGAGCACAGACGGGAAGAAATCTCGGGAACAAGTCGTCGTTCCAAAGGCTATGACGGAGGAAGTCCTGAAGGAAGTTCATGGAGGATCATCTGGTGGACACCTAGGGATAAAGAAGACCCTGGAGAAGCTGAGAGAGCGGTTCTACTGGATCGGATGCCGAACAGACGTGGAGAACCACTGCGCGAGGTGCCACGATTGCGCAGCCAGCAAGGGCCCAGGACGAAGACGACGGGGTCCACTTAAGACCTACAACGTGGGCGGTCCCATGGAGAGAGTGGCCATCGATGTTGCTGGGCCATTCCCTTTAAGCGAGGCAGGGAACCGCTACATATTAGTCGTCAGCGACTACTTTACCAAATGGCCGGAGGCGTATGCGCTCCCTAACCAAGAAGCCGCGACGATTGCAGAGACCCTGGTGAAGGAATTTGTCAGCCGTTACGGAGTACCCCTGGAGCTGCACTCCGACCAAGGGAGGAACTTCGAGTCGCAGGTGTTCCAGAACCTATGCCAGCTGCTGGGTATCCGGAAGGCAAGGACAACGCCGCTACACCCTCAGTCCGACGGGATGGTAGAGCGATTCAATCGCACCATCGAGAACCATCTCCGAATAGTCGTCAGCGAGCACCAGAGGGATTGGGACAAACATCTTCCACTATTTCTCCTGGCCTACCGCGCCGCCGTGCATGAAGCCACCGGGTGCACACCAGCCCGGGCCATGTTTGGGAGGGAGCTCCGTCTACCTGTCGATCTTGCCTTCGGCCGACCTGGGAATGATCCGATCCCGGTAAGCCAGTATTGTCAAGAACTGGTCGACCAACTGGAGGACGTACACGCGTTCACGAGGAGGAAACTACGGATCGAGACCGACCGAATGAAGACCCGATACGACCAGCAGACGGATGCCGGCGGATTCCACGAGGACGACCTGGTCTGGCTCTTCAACCCATTACGGAAGAAAGGCCTGTCACCCAAACTGCAGAAGTCCTGGGAGGGCCCGTACCGAGTCGTGAAACGGATCAACGATGTCGTCTACAGGATCCAGCGGAGCCCGAGGGCGAAGCTGAAGATCGTGCATCGAGATCGCCTGGCAGCCTACGGAGGGACACAGACGGACCAATGATTGATCGGGACGATCAGCCTTTTTAGGAAGGGGGTGGTGTTACGGCTGTGAGTTTGTGTCATCACTCGCCACATGAGTCACAACTGCCCCAGGGCTGGGCTGTGTCCTGCCTCCTGTATTGCGCGCGCCTTATGCAACAGGGCTACTAAGACAAAGGGATAGTCCAGAATATTCGTGACTGGACCAGCGATGGAAACCTCGAGAAGCCGTGAACCCTGGATGGATCTAGAAGCATTTATTGAGTCACCGGCCTGCTATATAAGTGCGACCTGTCTAGTAGTAGTTGTTGTGTTTTACGAGCTAGTGCGAGCGATTATCTTGTGCGACAGAAGTGTGGTGACGAAGTGCTGTGCGAGTTACGAAATCCAGTGACATTGTTTCTCCAGCTTGTGGACAGCGAAATAGCCAGCAGCAAGTGATCGTAAGTAATTGTGGTCGGTGAACATAAGGGAGAGGAGCAGGTAGTTTCTGTCAAGGTCACCGTACTCATTAGGACGGATTAACTTCTGTGGTCTGTTGACAAGTGGAAGGGCCAAGAGCGCTCAAGGAAGAGACTTGAGGAAACTGGAGTAAGGCTCCTAATTGCTTGTATTTGCTGATTAGTGTAATTTTCTGGCCACAATAAAGTTAATTATTTCTTTAAGCAGTAATTGGTATTGTGCTTTGTACCCCCACCATAATCCAGTTAACAAAAGTGCCACTAGGGGGTGGCACGGAACAATATCAAGTACTTGTGATTGCACATTAGGCTTGGTTAAGGTAAAGAAAACAAATTCCTTTAGACATTTTTTATTGTAGTTACAGATTTTGTGGATGATATGAGACTGCAAGAATTAGTAATGTAAGATGACTAGTATATTTAATATAAAATTGAGCTGCACTACTGTTGATCTGAATGAATAACCTGGATTAATGATCAACTTACAATATGACAATATTTAATGAAATAGCCCATTGAAAATAAAATGTCACATTGAAATCATACACCAATTTAGTTCTGCAATAATTCTGAAACACAAAAGAGTTCAATGAAGTTAAAATAAATCCTGAGGGTATTATTGTGGGGAAAACAGTGCATTTTGTGAAGTTTTAAAATTTTTGCAAACATCTTGAATTTAATAATAATAATTACATAGAATCATCTTCATAGAAGGGATTAAAATAGAACAGCTTACTAATGAAGTAACGTAGGAGATAATGGAACATACAGGATATTTGTGACTAAGATTACAAACTTTCTTTACATACAATGTAAGTTAAACTAACAAAAGCATGGACTACATGGTAATAGAACATGGAAGATTGAACCTATCGTGTCAATGATTTAAAAGAAAGAAAAGATACACATTTAATACAATAGATACTCAAGCCAAGCAATATTGATTTTGAACACAAATATAACATTTAAAGAAAGCTTTATTATGGCACACATCATTCAATCAATCAATGCAATCAATGTCTCCATATTCTTGCGAACTTGATAAATAAATACTGAAAGTGATTTTTGCCCATACCCATGCAAGTGTTCCCTCCCGCTCCTTCCTACTTTTGATTTAACATCTGAATAGACTTCTGATATTTTGGAATTTAAAAGATGTATGGCCCATTTTGAAAGATGAGGGCTTTATCATAAATATGCATTACTGTTAATTGTTCTATTGGAAATGTATGAACTTATTATTGCTACGTACAATCTAAGCCTCTTTAACCCTTTTACTTTTTCACATCAAACCACACAAAAACAATAATTAAATTCATCCCTATCCTATATATTTTGTACTTTCTTGCAGGCAAACCTGCCACACACTCATACAACGAGGTAGATACTAAGACACACGCAACAGAATAGGAGACACTCAAAAGTCTTGCCATAAAAATGAAGAGTCCTACTCAAACAAGCAATAAACAGGGTTAAAACTATTTTTATCAGTAACATGCAGAATTTACTTATATCCCAAAACATAAATTTACAGCCAAGTTTTGTTTGATTTTATTACTAAGAAGTAACAGGTAAAATGGGATATCGAGGTGTAGTAGTAGAATACTGCAGGATAAACAAATTCAGTTTCCCTTATGTAACAGAAGAACTAGACAAAATTGCAAAACATTTGCTACAGAAATTTACGGAACAGTTTTTGAAACAAAGGCTCTTTCAATAACAAAACTCAATGACATCTGACATGGTCCCACGATCTATAAACATTTGTAACTCTATATGAATCTGTTAGTAATCAATGATCAATTTTTCCATTTTGTGTGCCTCCTATTTCATAACTTTTCTACTGGTAAAATACTGTCATACAAAAATATTAACATCTATATTGAATATTAGTTTTTTTTAAACGTTATTTCTTAGAATAAGTACATTCTTTTCAGATTGGTGTATATATATTTATAAAAACATGATAAAATATATTTATATATTTAAAGAGGTAATATTTATGTATTTATACTAATAAACATATTTAAATATCCTAACAAATTTTAATTCTACTTTGGTTCAACTTGATAACTTCTACATTTATCAATTCAATTACACTCCATATTGCATCATGATTAATTTTATTCATAACCCTCAGGCAACTTTCTTTGTTTATAATTAGATATTTCAGGAATCTTAATGAATCTCTACTGATTTTCCTTTACTGCCAATGGTAGTCAATCTGTTAGGCAGGAATACAGGATTGGAAAGTCAATTTCTCTAACATTATATAGAAGAATTAACAAGCCATTATCCTGCCATACATTTAACTTTTCAGAAATGAACTCACTACAATGAGGAATTACATTCCAATCAAAGTGAACTCATGAACTGTACAAAATCAACAAAGTATGAGTAATGTGCAAACAGTTCCTGCCTGTTTGCATGAGAGACAGAAGTATGATCCAGCCATGTTGTAAGATGAATGCTATATTTGCAATTTTAGATATAAACAGAAGAGAAATGCATTATTAATGTTCATGCCAGTTGCCTGTGGTTAAAATTAATATATAAAACAGGAATGACTTGTTTCAGAAAACAAAGAATATAAATCCATAGCTATTCAAGAAGAAATCTAGTTTACAAAAATAAGATATGTATCCAGCATAGAAAGGTACACTATAAATGTCAGGGCTCCATTCCGACATAGTAGGTATGGGAAAATATTATGAGAGACTGTATAATGAAGGGGAAAGTGAAAAATGATCTCTGAACAAGTAATGAGAAATGAATTAGTACTGTATATACAACATAAAAATACAACTTCTTTCCCCCTTTCTTCTTGACCTTGATGTTTCCAATATTTTACAAACTAAGGTCACAAGATATGCTCATGATTAACACCCATTTCCTTTAATAATAAAGTGGCATGATACACTGAAAAAAATACATCAGCATGTGCATAGACTTAAATAATGACAATTCAATACTCACAAGAAGAATTTTATAACAAAACACCGGTTATTACTTTTCCAAACACACACATACCGAAGACAGTATTTAAAGTTGGAAACAATGGATAATAGTTAAGGTAGTTCATGAAAAAAATGAACCTAGATCTCAAAAATATATCTGGAAGATGTTACATACACCACTCAAATCAAATTAAAGGAACACTATAATTAATGTCTGATTTAGCAAAAAAAAACCCACATCAGACTTATTACAAATGCAGTCAAATACTCATATGTTCCCCAGTCTATGCTTAAAGATTTCCTATGAACCACAAGTCATATCTGAATTATAGAGTACAAATGATTTCTCCTCTTTGGCCAAAATTGTTCAATTCCTTAAGTATCATTCTGCAAACTGGGCATTTCCTCAGTTTTCTATAAAAATTAGAGAAAATTAATGAATGACTTGGAAGTGCTTCTGGCTAAACTTGGTGAAAACTAAACACAAGAGTGACTCATGTTTCTTTCTCAAGATAATGAATAATTAATTGCAAAGGATCTATGAAATTACATCCTGATTATCTTTGATACCAAACTATTATACTAAACTGCTTGGACCAAACATGCAGTTGAAAATGAAGTTTAAAGTCTATTTATTTAATACTAGTAATGCTTTTTTGTTTACATTTCTGCTGATGAATTGTGCTTTGCTGTTTTGGAAACAGTATTAATTCATTCAGCAAGAAGTGTCAGTTGCAACTGCAATTGTACCTGGAGGCATCATCATGATGAAAATTGATTCAGGCATAAAGTCGTTCAGACCTCGATGCATTTCAGCAATAAATACTGTAGTAATAGATGAAGAATGTTATCAATGTTGTTTGGTGTAGCCCAAGTAAATATTAAATTTCTATCTACTGACTGCCCCACAAATGATGCAAAGGAGACAGGTTTAGAGCTAGAGAAAAGGGTTTAAGGCCACCTCACCTCACTGATTTTCACTACAGAACTGAATAGAAATCGCTTGTGTGTCCTAAAGCCACATAATTAAAAGTCACTGGTTACCTTAGATTTTCAGTGCAAACTTTGTAAAATGGATAATTCTGTCTCATTCTAATGAAAGCTAGACATAATTCATAGAGTTCATTTAACTTCTATGAGAAGTGTAATTTCAATGTCATCCAGTTAATCTCTTTTGAATGAATCAACATAATGGAGCCAAAATTTTAAGAAGATTACAATTTCAGAAACAAATCTAAATCCTCACCTACTGCACATTGTCCATCAAACCTTATGGAAAAAGTTTCCTCAATAATGATGCATGCTAAATCGGACTGTCTTGTCTTGTGTAAATAGTTCTAATGAAACACACAAAAGAAAGCGTATTTGAACATACAATTAAAATATAGCAAAATAATAACACAACTTGTGATTGCATGCATTGTACCGTTTGTTTCTTGTATTAATGTTGTGTAAGTCGCATAAGAAACTTGGGACATTCTGATTTAATGAGTTGAGCGCTTCAAAGCTTACCAATAGTCACAGAAAAAGTATCTTATCTTCACTCATATTTTATTTCTTGTTGAGAAGAGCTATAAATAATGGTGAAAACTAACAGAACTTAAATTTAGTTTATTATATGAAATGTATTTACTCTCTTTTGGAAAAACTTAACTCTTAGTTCATTGTTTGGCTTTTCAATAGAGGTTGTTACAAATTCTTATATTAGCTTGGAAAGGGACTTCATAAAATGAAAATCCACAGCCTGCTTCCAGTCTCCGACCGGGTCAGGAATCGAATGAATGAAGCCCCCATCTAGCGGTGAGGATATGAACTGTGCCGGCTGCCGAGGCCTGACGCACTCCTCTGGGGCAATGATTAAATGAATGACAGATGAAATGAAATGATAGTGGAGAGTGTTGCTGGAATGAAATTTTGACAGGGAAAACCGGAGTACCCGGAGAAAAACCTGTCTGCCTCCGTTTTGTCCAGCACAGATCTCACATGGAGTTACCGGGATTTGAACCACGGACCCAGCGGTGAGAGGCCGGCGTGCTGCCGCCTAAGCCACGGAGGCTTGGAAAGGGACTTCATATTTAATCTAAATCAAATGAGAGGAGCAAAGATATGATAAAATGGGAAACACAAATTGGAATCTGATAATCTGTATTATTGTGGTACCCGATGAGGGGGGGGGGGGGGGGTGTTATTATTATTTGGGTCTAGGACTGGGTTAGATAACCTGGAACTTTAAATAAGGAACCATCCCAGCATTTGTTAGGAGCTAGAAAGAAAGAAAGACAGAAAAAAAAGGATGGCTGCTGTCAGTACTGAAATACAAATCTTGGTTCTCAAAATGATGAGTGCTATTCCTAATAATCAAAATGATAGTGCTTGGGTCTCCATCTGCTCAAGAGGTTACCAAGAAAAAGTTATACTAAGACAGCTTGTAGTTTTATGTGACCATTAACATCTCAATCGTAAGCCAAAGGGCTTCCATTTTTATGTAGAGTCCAAACCACAGGACTTGACATCTCACTTTCGAAAATCTCACATGCGTCAAACCGATTGGCCTTGGGGAGAGTAAGTGGCCTGGCCGCTGCTAAATCACGCCCCTGTCAAAGTTATACCATCAAACTTTAATTCTGAATCATGCTACTCAAAACAAGTTCAACATAAAATTAACTTTTTGGAAATGGTATATTACTTATTCCTTGTAACTATTGCATGAACAGTCCAAGGCAGTTTCTTAAGAGAGAAATGAAGTTTTATTTGAATAATAAAAAGTGTGCTGGTATTTACTCCAATAATGTATTCCTTTACTGCTTAAAAATCATGTCCAAAGTAACTTATGCTGAAAAGATTCACCTCAACATTTTCTGTAAGATATTTGATAACAGTGAGTAAGGGCTGAAATACCTAGATATTGCGTGGAAAATCTTCGTGCTCATTTTGAATAAAGCAAAGCTTGCAGCTTGACCTTCTCGATTGCACTTTCCTTCTTAGGATTAAGATAGCAATGAATTCCCACTTTTCAAGTTAAAATACATATGATACATAATTTAATAAAAGTCTTTTTTTAATTTATTTTATTTTTTAGTGATAGTAATATCTCAGAGACCTGTAACATACTTAGGACAGAATCCCAGAGACACCAGTAACCTTTTTTTTTTCAAATGTTCCATGCCCTCCAAGTCTAAGAAGAAAAAATGAAGCTCAAATTAAAAGTCACTTTACAGAACTTTCTTCTCTAGTGCTTGAAGTGTATTTCAATTTACATAACAATAAAGATTATGAGTAGAAGAATCTTGCAGAAAATTAAAATTGTATTAATAGATCCTTCTCGTCTATACTTAAATTATGGTGTTAAAACACCTATAGGTACATGTTTCGGGGTCATGTGTGCTCCTCCCTCAGCCTATAATTACAATCACACACACAAAATCTCAGCAGTCTACTACGAGGGTTTGAGATTTTATAAGTGCGACTGTAGCAATAGGCTGAAGGAGGAGCACAAACAACTCTGAAAAGTATTGGCGAGAAGAATCTATTAATAAATTTTGAATTTTGCATAAGATTCTTTTACTGATATGAGGTAAATACAGATCCAAAACACAAGGTCATAACCATGATTAAGGATTATGGTATGTAATTTAGTTCTTCAACTGTGTAACACACAAGCATCAGTGTATACTTACTTTCTCCATCACAGATATACTTAATAAAAGTTCATAACAAATCCCTTTTTAAAAGATAAGAATGCTTATAGATAAACGTTTTCAAGTATGTAATAGTTATACTACACAAATTACCCTTCCAAATCCTATCATTTCCATAGCATTCAAAGAAATACCTAGCATTACTCTCCTTTTTTTTTTTACATCTGTACATCCTCAACTCTTATTCTAGGACCTACAACATATGACTTAGGTATGCTTTAAAGCTCATATTAATCCATGGATTAATCTAACATTGATTAGATACAAATAAAACCTGCAACTTAGAATTTAAAACACAGTGAATAAATTGAAAACAATAGTGACCAAATTTGTCATCTTGATGTATAGACACCGACCAGTCTCTTTGATATAAGCAGTCGATACAGCCTGAACATTTATATGGTTCCACAGAAAGAATCTATTCAAAATGAATTGAAGAGATTTGTGCATTTCATTTCACTCTGAAGGACACACATCCTTTCACCTACTCGTTGCAGTGAACTGGGTAAGTAGGTTCATTGCAATTGGATTTTCTTACGATCTCCCTAATTCACTTTTAGAAGATAATGGTATAGTACCAAGTGTTATGCTGTGAGAAGCTTTGCATTTCTAGCCCAGCACATTAAAATTGCATTACCAAAGTGACTTTAAATGAGTAATTAGCTAGAGAAGGAAAATATAGAAAGGAAGAGACTTAGACAAAAGGATGTTAACGAAACACACATCCACCCACAGGTAACGAACCAATCTGAGATAAATTCCTCTTACTTTTGTCAGGCTCCACCCTTTCATCATCACTCCTGTCGAACCTTCTTTGATCAACTATTGCTCTAATCTGACTAACTGCTGAGTTTGCAAGACTATTGTGCCTAATTTCCTCATCTTTCAAGGTACTCTTTTCAAACAGTGTCCTTCCAGATGGCAGAGAAAACTCCCACATAAACAACATTGAATAGTTGAACATCACAAATATATCCCACTTATCATCAGGCTTTATCAATGAAATAGCATGAAAGGAAGGTTAGGGCTATACATATTCGAACATCAAATTATTCGAATAGTCCTAATATTGAAGTATTAGAAGCCATTTTCAGTGTTGCCTAGTTCTATTATAGAAAGCTTTTCAGTCGGTCAACAAAAATTAATATCAAGTGTTATGCTAATTTGTGTTGACCGAAAAGCTTTCTATAATTTTGTTCGAGTAATTTCGAATACGAATATTTGATTCGAACATATGGATAATTCACACATTCGAATTATTCAAACATTTGAACTTCAGAGTATTCAAATTATTTGAATGTTAAAACCTTTGCATTAGTGAATGACTTGACGATTCATAGTCAATAATCGAATGATTAGAAGAACAAGAAGAATCATTCAAATATTTGAATAATCAAAGAAACAAAGAGAAAAGGAAACATAAAGGGAAAAAGAAAAGAAAGAACAATTGCAAGATCGAAAGGAAGCAATAATAGGTGATGCTTGTTTTGAATTATACAGTATTTGCTTTTAAGGATCTATCAGGCTGAATGGGGGAAAGCGATAACCCCCATCCAACCCATGGACTCGCCCCAGATTCGAACAACTCATCCACTGGACATATTTCTTTACACAAATTGCTGTAATTTTTGGGTACGTATCATCTTTGAATAATTCAAATATTTGAACTGTTCGACTTATTTTAATAACTGACTATTTGAAAGTAAGACAACTACTCTGGGATAAACAAGTGCCACACAAAACCAAGGTGACATTGTACAAATCGAACTACACACCAATCCTCACGAACAGCCTGGAAACCACCACACTAACCCGGAAGGACAACTCGAAACTCCAAGCAGAAATGAAGTTCCTACGTACCGTGATCCAGAAGACCAGGGAAGACAAAATCAGGAATGAAAAAAATCAGAGAAGAGGTGAGAATAGAAGACTCGATGCTACAAAAGATCCAGAAGGCTAGAATTAAGTGAAGAGAACGAGTGCCAATAAATCTATAAGAAGCGAGTATGAAAGAGACCTATGAGGGAGGAGACCAGTTGTCAGACCTAGAAAACAATGCACAGATCTGGTGAAGAAGGATGTACAGGAGAGAGGCTAGGATCGGGAGAGGATTGTGAGCGAAGAATGGTATATAGATCGACAGAAATACTCAAGTACTTCGAATCATTCAAAGAACCGAAGTATTTGGATATCCGCACTGTTCGAACATTTGAATATATACAGCCCTAAACGAAGGAGCAAAATTAAGTCACTTCTTCTACTTTCACTTGACATCATAACGTCCTAAATTGGTGTCCTTTATTTAGCATATGGCTATTATAAAGTACTGTAATCCTAATCATCATCATCAAATTCCAGCTCCAGTCACCCGGGTGCTGTTAACGAGCCCTCGCCACCTTTTCCTGTCCATGAATAGTTGGTCTTCATGGGTCCTTCTCCAGTCTAGCCCTTTGTCTTCAAGATCATCCATGATTTGGTCCAACCATTTCTTCTTTGGTCTTCCTACTGGTCTTTTTCCTGGGATAATCTTGTTGAAATAAGCTTTTGGTGTCCTCTCATCTCCCATTCTTTGAAGATGCCCATACCACCCTAATCGTTGCTTCTGCAAATATTTTGTAGCACTCATATCTATGCCAGCCTCTGTCCTGTTTGTTTCGTTGTAGTACGACATTCCCACTCTGGCAATAAACCGGCTCCGGTCCAGGAATCCACCCCTGCGACTGGCTCAACAGCTTGCTGATAATTTTAACATTGCAGCTAAATGGCATGAAACATGGACTAGAAATGACCCACCCGAAGTTCGTGACCTCATTGATCCTGTGAAGAAAATCAAGGGATTTGAACAACCGCGACATATAGGGAAGACCATTAATCGCATCCATACAGGACATGGGGTTTATGCGTACAACCTGCACAAATGGGGGAAGCGTCCAGACCCCTGCTGTGATTGTAGTTCATCGAATCAGACCATCAGGCACATTATTGAAGACTGCAAAAATAAGAGCATACCGGTACCTAGGTGACCTTATCGACTTTTTCAGTGCTACACCATCTAGCCTGGACTGGATCAGTAGTCTGGACATAAAGTTATAGGTTGATATCTGTGCTTGTATGTACTTTTTATTATTATTTTTTGTTATTATTATTGTGTTTTTTGTGTTTCATGTGTAATGCCATACACTAAATAAATAAATAAATTCAGATCACTAACCCACTGAATTAATGCAGGGGTTGTCTGATCATGCAGTAAATCTTCATATCTCCATGAACATACTTTAAGAAAGATCAAAACCATGGAGGTTTCTGACTCACTTTCAAGAAGTCATGTAGTACAGGGTCTGCGAGAATAATTCATCCTTCTCACTACTTGGATGATATGCGAAAAGTCTTTTCTTGAAATATTGAGCTGTTTTGAAGGAATAAGTTTGATTTCAGTTGCTGGTGCATTGCAGAGGAAGGACAACGTTGCTACTAACTCCCTAAATTCACATAGCAAAGCATCTTCATAATGCTAATTTGGAGGGAGCTATGCGACAGAACAGCTGTGAAGTAATTCTATCCATCTATCTAAGTCTCTACCATTCATAACATCCTTGTTTAGTGATCTTGCCTTCATTCCAGAGTTTGATTCTTTTAAAATGGGAGAACTCACACTGATTAAAAATTATGAACCCACTTCTTAGGCCATGTCTTTTGTTAGAAAATCAGTGGAACAACCCTTAAGACTTAAAAAGAAAAGTACATTACATATACCTAAATGCAGACCATTATAATCAGGGATGCAAAAGAAATGCAGCACAATAGAACTACATAGAGAAAAGTCTTTAAGAAGTACATGGAGGCTAATGATGCTACAGATTGAACATCACCATAAACTGTGCCAGTATTGGAGATGTTGCGAGGCCGAAATATTAGTAAATTTATTGATAATGGTCTCTTGTATTTAAGCACCCTCAAAATGTCAACTAACTGTGCCAGGATTCAATCCAGTAACCTTGATCACAGAACTAACACGCCTTGCCTGCTATGCCACACAGCCAGCCAATACATCAAGGATAATGAGAAGATATAAAGTTTTATTCATGCGAATTATAAACTGCAGATCCATGAGTTTTTACCCAATAATCTATTATATAACATTTAACTAATGAAGGTTCATTTCTAATTCACTGGTTGTCTGTTATGCCCAAGGCTGCAGGATTTAATACTGGCACAGTTGGTTAGCTTTCGGAGAAGCTTAAATGCGAGACACCCATGTCAGTCGATTTACTGGCACATTAAAATACCCTTCTATACCTTATTCCATATAAGTTGAAGAGTAATTACAACACTCCAGAGCCGTGAAGAAGAGCTCTTGCCTATACGAGCACACTACCTTCGGTTTAATATTACCGACACCATATCAACTGCAAATTGGCTTCAACTTCACGTCAGTAAGAGGTAAGAGCTCTTCTCCGCGGCTATGGAGTGTTGTCATTTGACTCAACTTGTATGGTATAAGATATAGGGCTATATTCCTGCACAGCAGTATCTCTGAAACCACAGCATTTCCAAGTGTTGTAAAAACCATAGCTTTATTTTGTCTCTTTTCTTTTAAGTGAATAATGTTTCAATATATTGCTTTAACTCCAGTTATCAGTAACAAGGAGGAGGGTTTGCATACTGTAAATTCAAGAGAATTTCTTCCTGAACATTATACAAAGTATTAACTTAATACTGCCCAATAAAAATAAAAATAAAAGGATTATACTTGAATTCAAATTCCATTTACCGTGTTAAGATTGTTCTGAGATATTTAAATAAATAGAAACAAACACCAAACTAAGATTCTAAAATTTTCCTCCCTCCTTGGAATGAAATGTAAACAACACAACTAAAATAAATTACAAAAATTTCAACCAAGCATTAAAAACATAAAAAAAATCAGGAGTTACTTAAATTTATGTAAATCCATTTTCTTCTCTCTCATTAACATTCTGCTCTAGTGTACATTTTAGATACCAGTATCAAAGAAATCCTTTCTGAATTCAGAAACAAGGTGGCACAAATCTGATTTCCGGGCAATACAGGCAATATTTTAAAAAATGCATACCTATATTTGAAATCCACTTAGTCTTGACACTTATGATTGCAAGATCTTAAGTCAAGTTTAAGTCACTTTCCTTATATATCTTTTCCCCCCTTTGTCTCCCCCTCCCACAAATACAGAACACTTATGATTACATTATACATCACTATTTATGATGGTACAGTACCTTACATTCGATCCATCGTAGCCAATGCTGAATCCTATTTAGAAAGAAATGCTTTTCCGCTTAACTAAGTGGAAGTTTCTAGGAGTGAATAAATAGGAATGAGTAACAAACTACTAAATTTATATTTCATATTAACAGGAAAGAAAAAGAAGATACTGTATCTCACCATCCCAATTCAATTGCATAAATGTGCAAGATATAATACAGTGCTGGTAATGGAATACCGATTCACAGTAGAAGAAATTTAGAGCAACAACATGACAGGAGCAAGCAAACTATGGGAAACGTGCATTTTGTCCTCATAGGAGGTATATAAAAATATACCCACTCAAAAAACAAAAAAAAAGTCAACCCCTGGCACTATCCAGCCCATGACGGGCTAAGGCCGACCAAGCGACCGCTGCCCAGCCATTTGGCCTGCAGATATTGGGGTGACGCGTGATCAGCGCGTCGGGTCCCCTCGGCCGTTAATCTTGGTATTCGTGATCGGGGCGCTGTCTCACTGTCAGACAGCTACTCAATTGTCCTCACGAGGCTGAGTGCACCCCGTTCCAACCCTCAAGTCAGTTTTAAAATCCCTGACGGAGCCGGGGATCGAACCCGGGGCCTCCGGGTGAGAGGCAGGCGCGCTACCCCAACACCATGGGGCCGGCACAAAATATACCCACTACTATAGTGAATTATTAAAAAAGACCCAATCTGTGGACACAGATTAATGAATATGTTTCCTTTTTCAGAACTAAAAAATTATATTTCTATACTATTGATGCAAAAGCTAAGGCACTCACTGCAGTTATGCAGTTATTAAACACTGCATATTGTATATGAAGGAACTTGTGCTCAAGAAAGAACTTTAAAGATTAGAAGTGTTCTTTGTTTCTGAAACAAATTTGGAAGGAGATGAAGAAAGAAATACAAACAAAAAGATACATAGTCATTAAAAGCACCTGCATAATTCCATTTGAGGTAAAGAACTATTTACCACACATGGAAGAAACTACTGGTGTCCTTGGCGGAGCAGACAGGAATGATGCATCTCCTCTAACGATATTGACGGGGATACTTCAGTTCAAGTAAAAATGTTCCTGCCTCGTACCTTTAGAAGGCCAGAGATTCCAGTGGAAGAAAAATTTACCTGCCACTGTGCCCTAATGTTTCACAGAAGGGAAAGTAGAGGATATTCTTATCCATTCTGTATAGGTGGATTTACATGACTCACTAGGCAGTGGAAAATGAGTGGCACGTTTCTTAACATTATGCCCGTTGCTCACGGTAAAATTTTCCTTCAAATTTATTGTACAATAATTTAATTTTATAAAATTTATGTTGCTCACGGTCAAATTCAAGTTTTATAAAACCTTTGATAAAACGTTTCATAAAATAGGACATGTTCTATTCCGTAAAATTAATTTTACGAAACGAACCAATCAGGGAAGCTGACATGAAGATGATGCTGGCGCCACGTGGTGAGAAGATTGTGAAGCTCGCTTGTAAACAAACTCTTCGAAAATAAAACATGGAGGACGATTGTCGTTTGGGGGTAAAATTTACAGTCGATTCGCATTATTAACGCAAAGCGGCCATGAAACTTGCTTTAAGTACATTTGAAAATATGCGTGGTACTGAATGAATTAATTCCAATCAATATTTAAGATATAATTGTAATAATTGGATATTTAACCATACGTGCTGATAAGAAGTGCAACAAATTGCTGTATCGTCAGTTGGAAAAGTGTTCTAGTGGTATCGCGCTCGCTTGCTGATCAGAAGATCCCGGGTTCAAGGCTATCCAGGGGCGGAAATTTTTACTTCCTTTTAATTATTTTATAATTTCCTCCTTACATCGTACAGCAATATTGCAACATTGTTTTGTGTTTTCTCCCATTTTAAATTTTTATTTTCCCTAAATACTGTAACCATGGACGGATACCATTCGTGATAACTATTAGAATTTAAATAGTTAAATATTTATCCCAGAATAATAATAATAATATGACACGTTCTGTATATACTGGATATAGCTAGGAGTTTTTTAAAACTGGTTTCCTCCATTCTTAGAAAATTCCTATATGAATTTTGATTTCTAACCTCAACTCATTTTCGACCAAGGAGAGTATTCCTCTACTCTTCTCTTCTCCATTCCCGAGTCCAGGACTTCCTAGCATTTCTTTTCTTCCTTTTTACCACTGTACGACATTTAATTGTAGCTAAATTAAGCAGCAATTTTTGCAATGCTTGCTTTGTTTGTTGGAGCCATACTCTCAAACCAATGTGTGTTGAACAGCTGATTCTTGGTTCAGAAGTTTATCGGTAGATGGCGATCCTGATACATCCACGGATTTTATAAAATAATTTTACCGTGAACAACACAGCTTGCTTTCGTCAAATTTTTATAAAATTAGTTGTAAAATAAATTTTAAGAAACATTTTACCGTGAGCAACGGGCATTAGACTATACATATTCAAAGTGCATTTGAAGATCATTAATATACCAAAGACCATGTTAGTTAAAGCAACATTACATTATGTTATTTATGATCCTCCGAACAGTTTCTGACCCCTGGAAAACAGTTGTGATAATATTATGGTGTGTCATTTATTCTTCTTTTCATGTTTATACGATTGTTCTTGAAGTTGAACCGTCCGGTGGGCGCACCTTAAAAAATTACACAGGCGGGCGCATGCCGCATGGAGTGCGACCCCTACAAAATTATCATTTTAATGCAAATTTATGGGAAGAAACATGGGTTCTACAGAAATAACTAGTTATCTATATATGAAAAGACACACATTTGACAAATTAATTATTCTGCAAAGCAAAGGAATGTACATAGAAATGATTAAGTTAATAGTAAAATACCCGCCAAATTCAAATTAAGTTGTAAGGGACATATTAAGATTTACTGGAAGTTTTCCATATTAAAAGGTCCGTATTGACGAGTACAATTCATTTATAATAGGGTGGGAGACCCCCCACCCCATTATAAATGAGGGACATATTAACCAAATAACTGACAAAGGTGTAGTCAATCTCAAATTTAACCTTCTGGAACATAACCGTACATTACAGTTAGGAAACTCATTATCAAAAATCTTCATTAAGCTCTTCAGTATTCATTTTTACACAGTACAGAACAAAAAACCTCCCAAATACAGTGATTCTTGCAGACGTGTAAGGCACACTTTTGAACTTTTGAATGTTTGTATGGATCAGGAAATTATTTTTGAAGAAAATAGATCGAACCCGGGGCCTCCGGGTGAGATGCAGGTGTCCAGCCTCCTACACCACTGGACCGACACTCCCATATTTATGGAAATGAATTCGATATGAAGCAAGTTTGCCGGTGGGAAAAGTAATATTAAGTAAAATGGAAAACATTCCAAACAATCTTCGGGAAAATTAATATTGGAACATTCACAGCGAGAAGAATTGTACGAATAATACTTACATACATCACAATAGAAGAGTTTCATGAGCTGCGAAACAAGCACCCATGGAGCGAACATGTGCTACTCTAGGTGAGAGAGGAATCTGGATAGTTCAGGGCGCCAAGATTCACTCATTGCGGCATCACGGTACCTGCTAACTTCGACAGCTCATAGACGACTGACACGAGGCAGCAATCTCGTGAGTTGGAACTTAGCGGTGATATAATGAAAAATAGAATACCTTGGCTCTTAAGTTGGTAAATAACCAAGTACATCGGCAATTTAAAAACAACCTAATTTGCCGCACAGAGTGTGGCTATGAATTCACCGGAGGATAAAGAACTGATAATATAAAACTAAGAGTAGCTTCGAGCCAAAAAGGAAAGAAAAAAAAAAGGAAGTTAAACACTGCTAGTTGGCGCTAATTTTTAGCCATATGGCAATAAAATGCATTCCCATCCAAATTCCTCTCTTCCTAAAGTCATAATATTCTCAGTTAATTTTATGAATTTTAAAGATAGCAAGGAAAGAGGGGGAAAATTAGTAAGCTACTTGATTTAGCACTAGCTAATACTCAACAATGTTCAATACAGTATTAGAAAAAACTTGCCTTTGCATTGTCACTCGTGTGATCTGAGAGATATTTCAGACAAATAATGAAACTCTTACTTCTGGTCATCTAATGAAAAAAATACTTTGATTATCACTTTATTCTATCCTACTAGGGCTGGAAACAAATGGCACTCAAACTTCAGGGAGTATGATTTTAAGACTGCTCTCTTGGTCGCATGCTGTGGTAATCCATTAAGTGGCATATGGTTTGTGTCAATATTTGCCTGATAGGATGTGTCTGCACTTATGGACTCCACTTCTTGGATCTCTAGCCTACTACTTGGTACTCGGCAATGAAGTCTTTACTCTCTATAGGTCTAGGCATGGTCACATGAAACACAATTATGACCTAACGCAAATGAACAACTATCCTTTCCTTAGATTGTGTGCAATATTTTGATTGTTTGGTTTTTGAGTTTGTTAAGTACTACCCTGCCAGGGAATTGTTACCGCTAGACATGGAATGGACTGTTGTGTATACATCTCGCCACGTTTAGGCTGCTGTGGGCAGGTGCAGAGCAAGAGGGGGAAACGCATGTACAGTCATACAATGAGAACACATCGCACGACCCATCCACACACACGCCATGCGATGAGGTTTTGCTGGTAACGACTGCACGTCTATCCCAGGCTTTCCGATTTCCGCCACTGGCAACAATTCGCTGGTTGGGTAGTAATTGAATACCATTAGGAAAAACATCCCAGCTCCTAGAAAAACAAACTATGTCATGTACTGGTTTACAGCTAGTAAGGTTCTTTACTCCAGCTATGAATCTAGAATTAATTAGGCCTACATACTGAGTAAATATTTGTTTATTATCTGCTGGAACAGCTTGCCTCAGTCCATTCCTAAAATTTCCTTTTCCACATTTTTGAGTAGGTCACCAAATTCAGTTTTGCAATTCAGAAGAATTGAAAAGTATCACCAAAGAACATAAGGGATGCTTTCTCTTCATTTCCTTTCTTTAGCTAAGCACTTACCACAACAGCTCCTTTTTCTTGAAGTTCATTTTATAAACTAATCATTTAGTAATACTATTCATGTCTGACACCAAAGAGACAGTAGTATTTGCCACAAGCACTATGGAGTGATCTTCACTGGTGGCCATGACCAGTGTCCCAATGTAAAAAGACTACAGACAGCTGTTTTGAAATGCAGGTATTATAAGATTTTTAGTTCCTCACCAACAAAGATTATTTGAATTACATTCTTACATTAGTTGCTGCTTTGCCTCGTATTTTTAAAAATCGATTTCTAATTGTATGTGTTGAGAATAGCAGAGAAACCACCATCACATGGGAAATTGTGAGTAGGCAAATAATTCAAATCCTTGATTTAAAACCAACCCTTTTGGGGCAGATACCTTGCCGTTCCACCCCTTAAAACAATATTAACTAACTAAAACCAAACCTACTGATGGGCTATTTCACAGAGTATAAGATGTCTAAGTTCACAATATGAAGGCGTTTTCAAAGTTGGGCTGAAAATGCTTACAAACGGTAAATAACACCATACAATTTCAGCTATGAACTATTATGACAGTAGACACTTTCATGGCCATTAACAAGAAAGTTACAGTGCATATTATAATCCCCACATTTCAATTATTCGACAAGCAGCCTAAGCTTTATATGGCGCTTAATCTCACAATTATAAGCAACAGGACCTATTTTTTTTCCACCACAGAATCTGAATTACCACTTAGTGGAATGTGTAAGCAGGTCTCAATCTCTAATCGCAGAAATGGCAGTGGTGAAAAACTAGATTGTACACATTGTGTTTAATACAATCATATATACATTGTGAACCCACTATGGGTATTGCATGCGGTACATTTATTAGTTAACAAAAATTCACATTCGTATGTGAAAATGATCACTTGTATTACCTAATCAGTCTATCGTCCTCAGAAGTGCATAGCTTTAAAGACCATATCTGTAAACTAAGCATTACAATAACCCAAGCACATCGTATTATTTGCTGTTGAAGACAAAGGATCGAGCAGCTACAGCCTTTACAGGGGCATGGTCAATGCTTCAACTCTCAGCGTGCTAGAGAGCTGATGGTGCCTCCCTATACTCCTTGCGTCAATTAGAGAGTTAGAATAAATATAATAGAAAGAGAACATTAATTTCTAGGTAAGTTATTCACTCGTATCATTCTTTCCTGATTATTTTTTTCATAGCCAAGAAACAACTTGCAAATTCTGCTGCAAAACATTTTATACATGGTTCAATAGATACTGCATTAGAATCAGAATGGCATATGACCCATAAGTAAAAAAAAAAGTTTTCATTTACATTCCTTAATCTGCCTTGAAACCGCCCTCATCAAATTGAGTATTTAATTTGCACTGCAGCATATTATTCCACGATGTCCACACAGATATAATTAAAGTAAGAGTGCTTTTGAAATTATCGATAGGATTAAAATAGTAGGCTTGTGTGTTTTAGTTACTATTTCACAAATGAACTGGAATAAATGTTAAATGCAACCCTTAAAATGCTCATGGGTACATTCAATTATGAAGACCATTACTGTGTTTTTAATGCATTAAAAAGCATATGATCTACGGTATGTTTCTGTCTTTGTCAACAACTACGATGCTAGCCAACATGAACCTGTAAATAAAATAGAGCATACCACCACTAGTCTTTTGTTGGTGTTCTTTTATGAACTCTAGAAATTAACCAAAAAGAAAGGTGTGATGTGAGCTCGGCATGGTGCTTTGTTATCGAAATATATCCCTAATTGGGTTATGTCAATCACATTTTTAGATGGACAGACTGAAAAGATTCCACTAATAGGTTACTTAGGCAACACTGAAAAATGAGTGATGTACAAATGGAATAGTCATCTATAGACCATGTTCTCTGATATGTCGCAGTTGTAAGGAGATGATATGCAAAAAGTGAGTTCCATTTTCCAGCGTTTCATTTGGAGAGTGCTTCTCATGCATTAGGCATTCATAAATAATTTAGAATACATTCAATATTATAAATTTCATCCTTCATGAACAAACCAACACCTAACAAAATAGAAAACCTATTCCTTAATAAATACCCACCAGTACTAACATTCTGTAAAATTTTACAAAAATAAGTGACCATTCATTCCAACCAAAATCCTTTAAAATAAATTGCACATAGCAATCAAATCAGATTTAAAAAAAAAAAACAGATCCTAAAGAACACGTAACATTCTGTAAAATTTTACAAAAATAAGTGAAAATTGAAGGTATATTTATTTTAAATTCTTTACTATTCATTCCAACCAAAGTCCTTTAAAATAAATTGCACTTAGCAATAAAATTCAGACTGTATCAGTAAATATGATTTCATATTAAACATCATCAAGAAATAAGTTCTGTCTTGAAGTTCTGAAAGAATAGCTGAACAATGGTTTAATATTTTCTTTTGGTATGTTGAACGTGCATCGTCTGCTAGCTCAAGCGCTTTAAAGTGATTGCTAAAAATTATTATGTGATTTTTGAAATGGAAACTTAATTTCTCAAATAATTCATCCTTAGTATAAAATCAGGTCCAAGCTCATTTTAACATTCATTGATTGCAGCAAACAAGGTGTGAAGATGAAAATAAGTCAAGGTTTAAACAAGCAGAATTGCTAAGTATGCATGAAGTCCCAGAAGCTCGAGGAACAATTCCTAAGATTCTGACAGCCCTTTATCCAGCCGCATCTATTGTTTGTCAGGGTGTCATTACGAAGAGATTACCAAAACACATTTTGGAAAAGGAGATATTACAACACCCAAAATACATTATATGAATGAACAGCACTGTGCTGGATACTATGGTGGAGAATTTGAACACCACAAAGTTAAAACAAACAAAAAAATCATAATATAGGGGCAGATGACCTCGTAGTTCCATCCCTTGAAACCTCAATAACAAACTAACTAAGAAATCATACTAAAAACACAACTTATGGCCTTAGAATTACAAGGTTCCATCAAGTGTTTTGTAAATTTTATAAGAGGGCATTTTATTAAAGTTTGCTAAGTGAAAAAATCAAAATAGTTCCTTAAAACTATTCTGGTCTATTAGCTGCCTAATTCAATTGTTTAAAAATTTCTTAAACTGAAATATTCAGAATAAAATTATTTGCAGTGGTAAAATGAAATAAACATTTTTTCAAACAGAACCTTGTGTTTCCACGTTGTGATATATTGTTCTCAAATGGAACTTTGTGTTTATAGTTTCACTGTTATCGATTCATGGTCATGCAGCCCCATGTACTTAGGTGTGCGTAGAATGTCTGAAATTGTATAATTGTGATGGCTGTTCTAACGTGTGTATTCTGCAACTGGGGTGGGGATTTGGGTAGGAGGTAGCAGTGGCCTTCCTTTAGATACCATCCTGACATTTTGTCTGGAGTACTTGTACAAATGAGGACAATATGGAAAACCATTTCTAGAATAACTGAGGTGGGATCGTATCCACCTCTTCTCCATTCTGGTCACAAGGCTAAGTGTACCCCATTCCAGCTCTAACCCCAGAATTAAATTTCTTGGCAGAGTGAGGAATTGAACTCGAACCTCCAGAGTGACAGTCAAGAACGGTACAAGGTGGGCGTTTATAGTTTTAATCTTACTTCTATTTTGACAGCATTGTGAAACAACAAACCACCACACACACTTTTACAAAAATCAGTAGACCCTCTCAAACCACTGATAAGGCAAATTGGTCTATCAAAAAACTTATTTTCAGTTACAAAAAAAAAAAAAAAAAAAAAAAACCAAGCTGTTTCTGGAAGACAATTTGTCCCTGAATCCAGATGTAATCTCAGAATTTTTATATCGGCCTCAGTTTCCATGTTATTATGGATTTTGTAAATGCTTGCGTCAGCCTTTATATTACACTCAATTGGTAAAGGATAACAAAGAAATCTTGTGTTAGTACACAAATTAATCAAAGAAATGAGCTACATTGGAGGAAAGAAAAGTGAATAAACATACCTAAAATATTCCCCCCCCCCCCCCCCCCCCGATTTCCGACAAAACTTTGCCTCATGACTCATCCGCCTCATTCGTACCCTGGCGGTGGATTTCGGAACCAAGGATAATGAATGGATGTCCTTGTATATATATTTCGAGTGTGTTCCAACAATTACATCCGCAAAAGAAAACTGAAAGTAAATTAATTAAGCAATACAACGTACCAAAAATGCAGCATTTTCAAGGTGTTTAAAGATAGAGGGTACCATATTACGAAAACTGAGCCCGATAGACTAAAACCGATTTCATTTTTTAATTCAGCACCCACGACTAAGAAAACCATTAGCATTCTTTGGAACAAAAATGCTGTTGACCAGTGTAATTAATCTATGTTATGTAGATTGAAAGGTCCAAACAAGTTTTACACCAAAATACAGTATATTAAAAAAAAAAGTTTTTGTAAGTTTATGTTAATATTACCTTGATGATCTCGAAACTTAGTTAAGGGAACTCCACACTCATTCAAGGCATTCTATTTCATGCCCAAAAATAGAGCTGAAGACTGGGGGCTTTGGGGGAAGAGGACAAATTTGTTTGAACAGTATTCCTGTTCTGATCACAATGAGAATTCTAAAATCAATATTTTATTTTTCAGGGCACAGAATAGATTATGTAACATTTCTAAACAAGATGTTCAGCAAAGAACATATAGCCTACTTTCTCCTAAATGTATGGGTATCTTTATGACTCTTTGTCCTCATCCCTAAAACAATCACCCCAATCACAATGTATTGTTTGTTTTCTTTTATATTGATAATAAGCCAGTAAGTGTCAAGATCAATATTATATACTTTATGATGATTGAATAACAAAACTACTAACTTATTGTAATGCATTCACGTCCGTTAATCTCTATATTAAGCCAGCCTGCAAAATTAAGAATCTTCCGCCCCAATCACAGTAGGTGGTGCTGCGACCTATCAGTGAATTAATCTTTATCTTGTACGCCTATGCACTGCCATCGTAATGTACTACGATGGCAGTGTTCTATGGGTGTTGAATGAGTAGGCAGTTTAAAGTAGCCAAGAGGGAGGCGATCCAGCTGACAGTGTTTAAAGGTATTCGGAGCGCGATCGTGGCTAATAGTTGAACTACCAGTATTACAAAATTGCCATACTTCAGGAGGAGCAATCAAGCCATTTGACCAATGTTCGTTACAATTCGTTTCTCACCAACCACACATTTTTATCGATTCTTCATCCTAATTCGCCAGCTCAGGCATTTACACAGCGTTATGTTTGGAACAATATTACCCACATAACCCACAAGAGGACAGCACCGTACAGAGGCATTAAGAAGGCTGTGGTTAATGACAACGTGTATCTAGTTCTTCTATTCTCCTTTTTCTAATGTCTTCTGTTTATGTGCGATGCTGGGACTGTGATTTTATTAATATACGAGTGTATACTTTATCCTCTCCTTTGAGCTAAATGACATTTTATTCAGTATCTGTGGGAAAAGCTCGTGCACATCATTTGTAAAAGAATTCAAGAAAAAAAAAAAAAACTAACTGTAGCAGTATTCGATCCCCAGTCAACTGCGTGTCAGACTAACATGCTAGCCCAGAGCTAACCGTAGCCATGACGTCAGGTGTTCTTAACTGACATATTAGATACAAACTGTTGGCAAATAATGACTTTAAATAAACGATTTCTTCACTGCAGTACATTTTCATTAAAGATCATTTCATACAAAGTTTATATTATTGTATCAGTACGGTATATCACATACAACATACTAAAACTACTGAAATATAAGACAGGCACATGAGGACAGCTGCCATCTTGTCGTGTGACACAAACGGCTCAGCTCTTTTAAGCCACTCATACTGTATAATATTATAATATTAAATTATAATAAATAACGGATCACGACCTTCAGGATAGCTTAAACCCCCCTAGGCTCGATAATCGGAATTGGTGGGTCTTAAGCTATTTATTAAAATGGTTGCATAATTCACACGGCCGCCATCCTGAAATGGCATGGCCGATGACCTTGAATTTTGGGTGAAAGACGCGTCCTATATAAAGGTATGTTGTCACCAAATTTGGTAGAGATCGGATGATTAGTTTAGCCGTAATTTGATTTTACGTTTTGAACATTTGAGTGGCCGCCATTCTGTTTTGGTAAAGATGGCGGCGATATAAAGTATGACACTGAGGTGTCCTTTACTAGTGCTACCTCTGTACCAAATTTCGTTCAATTCGGTTTCACCGTGTTCGAATTGATAGGGGGGGACAGACATTCAGAGTACACACACTCACACACACACACACAGACTCACACACACACAGACTCACACACACACATACACACACACACACACACAGACAGACAGACTTTTTTCGCCCTGTGTTGATCTCATAAGTCTACTTTCATTTTTTGCAAAAATCGAAAGTAGGCTAAAAATATGGGGGTTAAGGCAACAGGGGGCAATTAATATGAACATAAGATTAATCAGATATGTTGGAATTAAAACGTCAAAACTTTTATTACATGGAAAAATATGTTTTTAATTAGGGGTCTTCGGTACAGAAAATTTGGGTTCGGTTCGGTAAAAAAATTGTACTTCGGTTCTCGGTACAAAATTGGTTCGGTACAGCTCGGCTGATTTTAACATGCTAAATTAGAGTAAACCATTAAGAAAAAAGTAACACATGAGTTCTAATGATTATACAGTAAACCAAATACTTGCCAAATAGCACAATTTTTATTTAAAATACAGAAAAAATGTACAGCTAATAATCTCATACAATGCTCCATTAACTTTCAAACTTGCCCTTTTAGTGTGGAGTAAGCCAATTGATGCATACATTAAATAGACATTAGGCTCACACTGGAACACTTAAGTCCATAATTTAATTTTATTAATCAGAAGAGTTATTGTGCTCTAGGGGCGTGGTGGCTCAGCGGTCTAGCTGTATGCCTCTCACCAAGGCGGTCCGGGTTCGATTTCCGGTCAATGCATGTGAGATTTTCGAAGTGAAATGCCATGTCCTGTGGTTCGGATTCCACGTAAAGAGGAGGTCCCGTGGCTTATGATCTCGAGATTAACGGTCACGTTAAACTACAAGCTTCTTTTTTATTGTGCTCTAGTAGTAAAACTTCACTTATACGATATCCAGGGGACCAAAGAAAAAAAAACACGCATAAATGTGAAAAACGCGTAAATGAAAGTCGGTAAATAAAAACTGCAAAATGTATGTGACAATATGGGTTATACAGGGACTTTGTTTTAAAAGCGACGGGGACCCTCGCTTGCCGGTTCTCGCCAAGCACTTATGCCGTAATGCGCTTCTTGACGCCACGGCTTTAACAGTCCATATTCTTTGGACTAAGGTATATTACAGCTGAAATAGAGTCAATCGGTGCTGAGGAACTTCAGAACGTAAATGACAACTTCATGAAGAGGTGCCAGCGATGTGTAGCAATGAATGGCGAACATTTTCAGCACCAGCTGAGAACTATAGGCTATAGTCTACTCAGTGACTGTGCCGCGCGAGCTACGCATTACGGCAAAGTGCCTGGCGGGAGACAGGCTAGCAACGCGGGCGGCGGGCGAACGAGGGTTCCCGTTAAGAAGTGAAAAACAAGAAATAATAATACGATTGTTTAACTATAATCGGCAATATTTAACAAAACAACTACAAGAGAAATGCACTCAGATATAACAAAACAAAGAAAATTGAGTCACTTTACGAAGTAGTTTGTTATCTTGGCTTGTTTATTGTTGGCCGCGGCCACGGCGTGAACAGTATTTTCAAACCGATATAATTCGGCCATTATTTCCTCAGAAACGTTATGGTGCGTCACAAAATGTTTGATAGTCCTTAGAGCATAATTAAAATCCACTGTATTATTCTGCGGCTCTTCATCGTCATTAATAAAATACCGTAGTGTAGGCCTAAATTAATGGATTTTCATTTGCCTGAAGACGCAAGATTATTATAACACAGAATCAATCGCGTATTTTTAATAGTTTGACGAGAAGTCCTAAAAAAACACGAATGAAAATTATAAAAGCGGAAATACCGGTAATATTTTTTTAATATATCGGCGATCGTAAAACACTTCCGCTCATCTTAACATAAGCTTCAGATGCTGTCTAACTGTGTTTTATGGCTGCTTCCTGTTATTTTGAAAGGCTAACACAATAATAGCGCTTGCTTATTACGCAAGCTGTTCTTCCTTGTTACGACACACTGGCAAGCGAGTGTCGCCGTGACCACCGGTGTCTGTCAAGGCCATCGTAACATAATATAGCACGCGGTGCATCCTTCCGAAGGGAAGTACAGGCGGTAACAAAAGTTTGCATTCGAACATACGTACTTTCTCAGAACACGCAACGTATAAATGACGCTTTATATTGCAAGGGACTTAAAATATGATCGTATAAGCGTGAAAAACGAATAAATGTAAAACGTATATCGGAGATAAATTAACATGGAAAGTATAGGCATTTTGCCGGGACCAGGAAAAATCGTATAGAAAACGTATAAATATGAACCGTATACAAGAAGTTTTACTGTATTTAACTAACTGTTGAAGTAAAACATTGTTGATAAAGGACAATACTTTGGATGTCTAAAAAAGGTTTCCTTTAAATTACAGTATTTGTGTCTCTTGTACCGAACCGAACTTTTTACCGAGTTTTATATCGTCTCGAACCGAGGTCGGTAATTTCCTTTGTACCGTACCGAAACCGAAAAATCGGTGCACCGTCGACCCCTATTTTTAATTTATGATTCTGGTTGTGGACACACAGGGAGATGATTGATCTATTTTAATTCTGAATCATTAAACCTTAAAATATTGCACAATATGCTCCCTCATGTTCCTGAAATTGAAATGAGAACTCGTAACATATACACAGGCAAAACCTAACTTATATTTTAGGGAGTGAAAAAGAAAAAGTTAAAATTAAAAACTGGGTGGCTTTGAGGGGTCAAAACTGTCTAAATGGCTGTTCTATCACAATGTTCTTTTTCTTTTGGAAACTGATGTATTTATTGTGGGGGGGGGGGGGGGGGGGGGGAGGGCACAGGATAGGCTATATTATGTTACCAAAATAGATTTGGGGGAACAGAGTGCCCTCTTCTTATTTTACTCTAAATTTGTTAATTATATGTTATTTAACCTTTTGCACTCCTATGTTGAGTGGGGTTCGACATTAAAATGTTTAACTTCCGTTCCGATATAGAGTCCCACACGACAGGACGATAGCTTGTATTAACAGCGCTCGTACGACTTCTGTGCTGTATTCCAGTATTGTGCAGCCATCTAGAGGTTCCCGAGAGAACACCTCTCCCTACTTACTATAGTTTTCAGGAATTGTAATGAATTTTTAACCTTCATTATTCTCGAATGTTTAAGACATGTTTACTGATAATAAAGATTGAATGTAAACATGGCGTCTGCTTCATCTTCGCTCACGGAACTGGATATTTTAGAACAGTTAGTGGACAGTGATAGTTACGATGATGAACCAACAACTGACATGGAAGTATAACATATTTTGTGTTAGATTGTTTTGCAGTGTTCACTTCCTACTGCTGTCCATAGTGCAGAATAAATTAGGAGTGAAGCAGGAAGCATACGCTAAGGGTATTGGAGTTTAAAAGGTTCAAATGTGTTTACAGGGTAAAATATTTTAATATTATTTAATGTTTTGAGGGCACAGGGATCATATATCTATTTAATCCCAAATGATTTACATGGTAAATTTACGGAATACGATTACCTGATGTTCTTGAAATCCAGTATCCAGTAGTTATGGGAATTCAATATGCATAAACAGTCATGATAAAAACCATGGTTTTACTTTCTTTGATTCCGCATTGACTTGAAGTAAAATAGAACCCTTGTCAGTCTAAACCCTCGGGTTTGAGAACTGGAGCTTCCAGCAGAATTCGGCACTGGCATAGAAAATTATCATCACAAGGGTGCCTAGGGACAAAATGTCTCACTTCATTGCTTCTGAAGTCTGCCTTCTAGCAACACTGGGCTGCAAGTTGTGGTCTGTACTGGATGCTACGATCCGTAAGAAGTGTTATCCCAATATTGTAAGTCTGAAAGAGTTCCTTGGGGGTACCAGTGGTGGATTTTACTCTTCCGGCAGTGTTGGATGTATATTAAGACCAGCGAGGAGCTTATTTTAAAGTAAATGGTGATCATTTTGAGGAGTGATTTGTGTTATGAATACAGAAAACATTTGTGTTATGAATACAGAAGTCAAAATACCAAAATACATTTGAAAATACTAAATCATAATTAAATGATTATTTCAAAACTTTGGGACAGAACTTTTGGACTAGACTATGCAGTCTGTTGCAGATGTACCAATATTTCATAGCTGGTTTGGTTTAGATGCACAGTGAGCCTCTGTATAATCTACAAGTGCAGTACTTTCTAAATAGCCAGTCTTGCATAGTCTGCTAGCTGAAGTGAATGTTTCCATAATTGATTTTGAGCTTCAGTGCAGACAGTGAACATTATAATAATAATAGTTTAATGAAGCCCATGGCCATAAAATACAACTTAATTTCTATAGATAACAATCGCATGATTACTATTAAAACATTGTATGTTAGTCTTGATCTCTGCTGTACTCCAACAGTGATTTAGTTCTTCTGGAACATTCACAAAAATAGTATCGTGAGCACGATTTATTACACAATTTGCATACACATTCTGGTAAAGGGTTGTGAAAGTCTGTCCTGTTGCAAAGTTTATGGTGATATCCATGTATGGCCAGTCGCATCACTGAGTATCGTGACGTTTGGTCCAGTCCAATTCCGGTTGATCATCGCGTCAGTTGTGTAAAATTCTGTCGGTATATCATTCCTCTTCTGTTGTCTATTTTGCTTTACTTGTGATTCTTGTTGGGTAGCTGGAAGTAAGAGTTTGGTGCATAGGTCATCCACGAGGAAAGCTAACTCATATGCAAATTTAGATCGAACAAATTTCGAAATTCCTAGTGTGGCTTTTAGGAACCTTGCTTTTACTCTTTCTATAGTTTGAAGGTCGCTGTAGCTGAGATCATTCCAAATTATTGTATATCTATCCCATATGTGAGGATGGGTAATACTTGAGCCTCAAATAGATTCATAGCTGTCATTAGTGACAATTGCGTGATGTTTTGTATGTCATGTATTGCTATGATAGCAGCAGCCGCTCTCTCTTTTACGTGTATCCAAAAGGATTTGGCTGTTGTCTGAAATGTTACTCCTAAATACTTGAAGGCATTAGCAATTTCCAGAATATTGTCTTGTCAAAAAGTCAACCCCTGGCACTATACAGCCCATGACGGGCTAAGGCCGACCAAGCGATCGCTGCCCGCCATTCGGCCTGCAGATATTGGGGTGACGCGTGATCAGCGCGTCGGGTCCCCTCGGCCATTAATCTTGGTTTTCGTGATCGGGGCGCTGTCTCACTGTCAGACAGCTACTCAATTGTCCGCACGAGGCTGAGTGCACCCCGTTCCAACCCTCACGTCAGTTTTAAAATCCCTGACGGAGCCAGGGATCGAACCCGGGGTCTCCGGGTGAGAGGCAGGCGCGCTACCCCAACACCACGGGGCCGGCAATATTGTCTTGTAGATGGATATAATCACCTACTGCGAGATGACCCCCCTTTCTGAAAACCATTAGTTTTGTTTATTCCAAGTTTATGGAGAATCCATTGTTATTAGCCCATATTGTGAGGTTGTCTATTGATTCTTGCAAGTCTTCCAAGTCTGTTGACCCAAGGACCATGTCATCTGTGTAGATATACATTTTTGTTGAAGAACTACATATCTTAGTTATATCCGTTGTCATTACATTAAAGAGGAGAGGGCTTAAAGGGTCTCCTTGAAAAACACCTCTCGTTTGTATGACTTCCTTTGATTGCTGCACTGTATCTTCTATTCTTGTGGCATTTTGTGACAATATGTTGTGGATGAGTGCAAGGGAGTGTCCGTCCAGCTCTTCCAAGTTTCTTAGTTTTGTAAGTAATATTTGCCTGTTCACGTTATCAAACACTTTGCTGTAGTCAAGGAAAAAAGTATAGAATTTCTGTCTCTGACTTCTCAGAGCTTCATGGATGTCTTTAAGCAGGGTTATCAACTGCTTGCAAAGTGGAACGTGAGTATTATGTCAGGTGTTTTACTATACGGTGTTTCATTGAAGTTTCAATTTAATTCTTTAGAGTTGGAATTTGACTAATTATTAGAAACTTATGTCTGTTATAAGCAAATGTTATAAATTTAAAAAAATAAAAAATGCTCATTTTTGCTTACTAAAATGCTGAACAAAAAGTTGTTATTTTTTTTCTGCACAACTTTTATACAAAACATTCACTATGAGAATTAAAAGTGAGTTTGTTGTAATCTAAAAACAAGTCTGGGGAAAGTGCTTGCATTAAATGGCGATTTTCGGGATTGCAGCCATCGGAAAATTTATTAATTGTAATTATTTAACCTGCTTTGTCTTATAACAGTATAAACGCACCTTGGCAAATCCTGCCAGTTGGCAGTTTGAATCACATGGAGAGTTTAATAACATTCTTAAATGCATGAATTTTTCTAGCACCCACTATACATGTACCAATTAGATTTCTAATTGGCATAAATACTAGAATCAGTTTTCTTCATTTTTAACATTGTTCCACGATTTTCAGGCAATAAATTCTCTTTAAACTTAAGTTTAATAGACTAACAGAAGAAAAAAAAAAATTGTTATATACGTATTCGTCTAACCTAAATTAAGCCTAAGTGACCTAAATCTGATGATGTTCGCTTGATGAACTAAACTAGTCATCCAATTAAATCCCCCATTTGTGTGAGAAGTGTTTTATTTAGTGTATAAATAAATCATGTATTTATTTTCACACACAAGAAATTAATTGTTACTTCTCGCCCATCTCATTGGGTACACTTATCGATGACCGACTGAAAAGTGTTTCTACAGTACTAAAAAAAAGTTTTGTATTTTGCGATTTAGTGACTTGTTTATTTTGCTGTGTGTATGTAACCACATTGTACACAATACAGGGTACATACGAAGAAAAACAACACACAATCTGTTGTACTAAAGAGACAGAAACACAAAAGGAATAACAAAAGTAATAATGCGGGACTCTGAAAACGACGAGGCATAGTGAGAACCAACGAATCCAACCTGGTTTGGGGCAATTATCCCCCTCTTGGATAGCAGCTTCAATCATTTGCTGAATGTTTGTTGGAGGGTTGGAATGGTCCGAAATTGCCCTTTTAATCTATTTCCATGCATGTTCAACAAAGTTCATGATCGCAGAATATACAGCCCCCTCCATTCTCCGTAGCCATGAATCTGAAGGAACCGATTGACCATCCTAGCTTGATGGGTACGAGCACTATCGTCCACTAGTGTAAAGCACTCGCCCATTGTGGCAGAGAATCCTATAGCGACAGGTTCGAGTATGTTGTCTCTGTATACCAAACCAGTCATGTTACCGTGAATAGGAATTAGAGGTGTACATTGACAAAACATGATCCCACCCCAAAACATGACTGAACCTCCTTGCTGTTGGTGGCGTTCCTAGATGAAGGGCTTGTGAAATCTCTCACCCACACATCGCTGCACTCGAATGCTCCTGATGTATGGGTGTAAACCAATGGAGACCTCATCAGTAAAGACAGTATGCATCCAGTCTTCTTGCTTCCATGTCCAATGAGTTGATGCCCACCTTACAAGGGTTCCCTTATGCTGTGGTTTCTGAGGAGATTTAGGTGCAGGCACATCAGTCCTGAGTCATGCAGCTGACAACACACTGTCTAACCAGACATATTCACTCCAGTGGCCCTCTGTAGATCCTGGCGGAAGGATATGGCAGTACCAATGGGCTTATGATGTGCTGTAAGCAAAAGACACCAATCCTCCCTGCGAGTGGTCTTGTGGAGGACTCCAGTTCTGTTTGGGTCTCCCTGAACTTGATCCACTCTCTCGAGACATCTCTTTGGTTCACTCCAACACAAGAAACAACATCCAATTGTCGGAATCCCTCCTGCAGTAATGTTACAATTCGAATGTGGTCTGTCGTATGAATGGGAAATTTTGCTATGTTTACAGTAGGCTACAGTACCTTTGTCTTCCCTAAGCTCTTGAAACTAACTGTACAAGTGATAATGTTAAATGGACGGACACAAGACATGTCTCCTAGCAGACAAATATTCAATGATTCGTATGGCATAGGGGCAGATGACCTCGTAGTTCCTCCCCTTAAAACAACAATAACTAACTTCGTATGGTGTACGGTCATTGTGACTCCAACATTGATGTCCACATTGTAAACATGTTTGTAGTGCCATCTTATCACCCATGTGTAATCATCATATGCAAAACTTATTTTTGAGAACTGTATTAATACACTCCAACACATTCCTCTTAAAAATAATAAGCCATCAATACAATTCATGAAACATAGCCTATATTGAATTTAAGTACGTTTCGACCCTTCGATGGAGTCTTTTTCAGCTTATATCTAATGTGAAATCTGTTCAAATTAAAAACTTAAGGGTAAAAATAAGTAAACTGTAAATGAATGAATATATATATACTGTATATATATATAAATACATTTATAAATAAATAAATAAATACATGGATTTCCTTACAAAATCCTCAAATAAAAAAAAAATGAAACATTGTAATTTTTAATTCTGTTCAAGATGTCAAAAGTTAATGAATATTCTAAAAAACTACATTTTGAAAATAATCCGAGAAATTTTCATTTTTAATATCAGACTGCGTCGGCCCCGTGATGTTGAGGTAGCGTGCCTGCCTCTCACCCGGAGGCCCTGGGTTCGATTCCCGGTTCCGTCAAGGATTTAGAAACTGACATGAGGGCTGGAACGGGATGCACTCAGCCTCGTGAGGACAATTGAGTAGCTGTCTGACAGCAAGGCAGCACCCCGGTCACGAAAACCGAGATTAATGGCCGAGGGGACCCGATGCACTGACCACGTGTCGTCCCAATATCTGCAGGCCAAATGGCTGGACAGCGGTCGCTTGGTTGGCCTAAGCCCTTCGTGGGCTGTAGTGCCAGGGGTTATTATTATTATTTTATATCAGACTACACGTCGTTTTTGAGAATATTCATTAGCTTTTGACATGTTTAACAGAATAAAAATGTTTAAATTATTTTTTTAAATTTAATATTTTTGTAAGGGTATCCATTTATTTATTTATTTATTTATAGTTTAGTTATTTAGTTTTAATAAGAATAGATTTTACATTAGATATAAGCTGAACAGAGCCTCCGAGGCTTAGGCGGCAGCACGCCGCCCTCTCACCGCTGGGTCCGTGGTTCAAATCCCGGTCACTCCATGCGAGATCTGTGCTGGAAAAAATGGAGGCAGACAGGTTTTTCTCCGGGTACTCCGGTTTTCCCTGTCAAAATTTCATTCCAGCAACACTCTCCACATCATTTCAATTCATTTCATCTGTCATTCATTTAATCATTGCCCCAGAGGAGTGCGTCAGGCCTCGGCAGCCGGCACAGTCGATATCCTCGCCGCTAGATGGGGGCTTCATTCATTCCATTCCTGACCCGGTCGGAGACTGGAAGCAGGCTGTGGATTTTCATATTTTCATAAGCTAAACACTTCATCGAAGGGTTGAAACATGTACTTTAATTCAATATATGTTTCATGAATTGTATTGATAGGCATATTATTTAAGAGAAATCTATAAGTCAATAAGGAAATTATCTTGCATTATCTATTATGGTAAATGTTATTGCTTTTTACTCCAACAAATGGTTGGGAAGGGAGAGGACAAGCTAGGAAGGAAAAATTTAATGCAGCATTTCCTAGTAGTATTCTTCCTTTAGGTCAGTGGTGTTAAGGTACTTACCCCAGAACATAACTGTGTAGCTGGCTGTAGCAGTTCAACCAAGGAAATAGCTCTGATGACACTGATGTCACTCATAGGGGGGTGTGTGTAAGACAAAAACCAATACAACACAAGCATTCACTGCTGATGCTTGCATAGCCACTAGAGGACATTGCATCGCTGGGGCAAGCTGGGAAGAGCTCATAGAATAGGCAAGTTAACAATGGCATGCAGTCATTGGGGAACACACCGACCCATCTGCTTTGGACCACAAGATGATGCCGTTCTGTGATATGCTGCTATTACCAGCAAGGTTGGATGTAAGCAACCGACACTTCAGTGTTCTATGATAGTGCACCACACAAGGTTAGCGAGCAATACAGCTTGGATGGTTCATGCTGTACAGTCTGATTAAGAAGTTGCTCACGAAAGAACTTACAATATTGTTTTGGCGATTTCCTGGCAAGCCTTTGCTCTGAGGACAAAAAAGTGCTAGAGTCAACTTTTGGTTTGAAGTAGTTTATCATATCATATTGTTTCAGTTTTTCAGGTTTGGCCTTAATAAATTTTTCTTGACTTGACTGGTGCCCCATGTATCTGACATGTAAAAGGCCAAGTCCAAGAAGACGTCTCTGACGAAGAGAGTAGTAGATATAGGTATTATGGGCCCATTTCTCCTCAAGTGTGTTCCCAACTATCTCTTGTTATTAAACTGTCCTATCCCCTGTTTAAAAAACAAGTGCAAAAATACATTTAAAAACTTCCAACGTTCTTATGGATAAGTTTAACTAGTTTTATGTCTGACTTTGAGGCTGATTGGACACCATGCTAGGCTTTGGTCCCATGGGTCCTGGCTAGTGGGATTTTAACGTAATATGATGAATTCCCCAGGCTCAGAGACTGGGTGTTTGGGACGTAATCTTAATTCATTTCATGCTCATCAGATCGCGCAGGTAATCTACGGGCATTAACTCTGGTTGGTTCCTCAGTTTAGGGGCTGCGACAACGCGGTCATGTAGCCCCGTGTACTTTGGGTGTGTGTAAAATCTGTCTGATAACCGGTGTTAATTGTGGTGGCTGTAATAATGTGAGTTGTCTGTGATTCAGGTAAGGACTGCAGACTATCAATTTCAAGTAGTTCCTACTTTTGATACCGAATGCTACCGTCAACGACACCTAGCTACGAACTTTGTTACTACATGCCACCACAACCTCGTGGTGAACGCTGGAACTTAATAGAGCGTTAATCAAATCTAACCTACAAATTTAGTTTCACAATTGTAGTTAGTGGGAGATTCTTTTACATGCCATAAATCTATGACACGGGCCCACCGGCGTTACTTCCCCTCCGAAGAAAGGCATACTGAGGGATTTTTAACGCTCTTTAATACATCTGACGACTTTGGCCGGGTTTGAACCCGTGATCTTGGGCGGCATTAACTCTTAATGACCTGCATCTGGAGAGTCCAGGTGCAGGTATTATTAGTGTTTCCAGATGCCACACATCATTAAAAAAACACAAAATGCTCTTATATTACTGGCTCTTCTTGGGAGGCAAAGTAAGCATTTCCAAGTGCTCAGAGCTGAAAGAAGTCTACACAGTACAACTTCCATTTTCCATTCGTGCATCAAACCAGCCAAGAATTGTTGGCATGTCTCAGATTAAAATTTGTAACAAAAATACCATGTTCTGCAGTTGTGCTCTCGAGGTATATCAAATAAAAACTCTGTTTTGAAATGTAGATAGTATGTGAAATAACTACTAAGTGAATACAGTGACAGCATAGAGTGATACATGTATGATGCAAAAGGGCAATGGTATGTAATGAAGTTGATATTGCAAGTGAACCGTACAATAAATATGCCTTTAGTCATGGTGGTGGCTGTTGCTGCTGCTGTTGGAACGCCTGAGTAAAGCGAGGTAGTGGAGTTGAAGTCTGGGTTGCATTAACATCTTCCGATGACTCCAGAAGAGATGCCATCATCTCTGAGGAGCTGGGAGATCCCGAAGGCACAGCTGAAGAGCTTGGCATGTCCAATGATGAGGTTGCTGATTCCATCAGGTGCAGAAACTGTGAAGACAGGCTAGGATCTGACACTAATAGATGACCTTCTGAGCCAGGCTGCCCTACTGACAGCAAACGGTGTAGTTCTTCAGGTACTTCACCTGTGCCTTCATCAAGAGTGTCAGGTAAGTGTGACACGGAAGATGAAGTAGATGGCATCATACTTAAGAATTGGCTGAAGTCCATTCCTCCTTCCGTTGGAGTAAGTCTTGATGGAGATGGGTACTCCATCTTGACTGTTCCTCCATGTTCAAAGGCTTTGTAAGATGAATGAAGATCGGGTGGTGTAGTGGGATATGGAGGAGGTGGAACGGATGGAGGGTGTCCATACACCAAGCCTGACAGGAGTTCTGCCTCTGATGTTGGTGTTGTTCTTGGACGATGATGAACAGTGACTGATGATCGCTCAACAGGAGTTATGCGAGATACTTCTGATTTCAATAAGATGGAGCTATCACTACATGAAGGTCTTAGCAGTGCTTGAACACCATGCAACTTAAGTGGGTCCTCCATCTGACTTCTAGTTTGAAGCAGGAGAACATCTTTACTATCACTACTCTCTGAATATGAAAGAGATGTGCCAGATAAAAGAACTACTTCACCAATAGACTCTTGGGAGCTAAATCCTGTTCCAAGTTCATGGCCCCGCAAATGTTGGGTTGAAGATGCTTTTGAAACTGCAGTTCTTGGTGTAGAAGATTTTCTGGTAGGTGCAAGTGGAGATGCCTCTAGTTCACGAGTAACAACAGTAGTTGGTCGCATTCTCTTTCCACGACCACGAGTGATGGTACTAACACTTGTATTGTGGTGGCTCTTTTTGATATGTCTAACAAGATGGTCTTTCCTTCCAAATCGCTGAGGACAGAATTGGCAGAGGAAATCTCGCTTGCCCGTATGTACAACAAGGTGTCGCCGCACATCTTTGCGAGTAAAAAACTTTCTCTCACAATGATCACAACGGTACTTTTTGTCAGATGGATTCTTGACAGTTCTTGATCCTGCATGCACTTTTAGATGATACACAATTTCCTCCTTTGTAGCAAATGTTTTCCCACACATTTTACACTCTAGATTTCCCTCTTCTGCAGCATGCACTGCAACATGTTTTCGAAAACTGAGAAAAGAACTGTATTCTTTACTACAACCTTCTCGTTCACAGTGGAATGTCTTCTTTACTGGACTATGAACTTTAACATGATTTTTCAAATGGTCTTTACGGTGAAACGTCCGTTCACACACTGTACACCGATATCTACGCTCATCAGAATGAATAAGGACATGGCGCACTAACTTAAATTTAGAAGAGAATGCTTTATTACATTGTGTACACTCAAATGGGCGCTCCCCAGTGTGAGAATACATATGCTGACCTAACTTACCCGGACTACCAAATGCTTTATAACACACAGGGCAAACATGGCGACCAGCTGATGGAGTTCCTTTCAACTTTCTCTTAACAGAAGTTTCTTTTTCAGAAGAAGAGATACCAGGTACTGTGAACCCCATCAAACTCTCACCTTCAACCTGACTAGAAGCACTCACTCGCTGCAGATTCTCCTCATTTTTTACATCCTTTTTACTCCTAACTGTACTTTTTCGATGAGTTTCCTCCCCTGTAACTTTTCTTACAGATTGCATCTCAAACTTCTGCTCTTCAGACAAAGAGCTAAGTCCAATGTCTGTGTAACTGCTCTTCAACCCATGCCGAGATGTACCAGGCATAGACCATTCACCCACAAACACTTCTCTTAAACTGTCTTCTGATTCACTTTCTGTAGAAGCCTCAAACTTGAGTGTGCTTACTTCATCACCTGAAGCAATTGTACTTTCAGACACTAAATTAAGGTCAGCAGCACTTCTATGAAGAGCAGGATCAGACACCATTTCACTAGCCTCAGTAGACTTACTAGACACAATAATAGCTGGATAGGTTGGGGCTTTCCTGTTATCACCAGAAGATGCCATAGCAAGAGGTAAGGAAGATAAACTTGAGTCAGGGGAAGGAAATGATATATTTCTCCCTACCTTACTGGCTGTATCTCTCAATACCCTCCTACCTGGGCACTGTGTTCTTCTACTAGAAATGCTCCTTTGGTGTGGCCTCCTCCGTACCGGATCAGCAGCGGCACGGGGGGCCTTGGTCAGGGAGACAGATGATTCAACAGTTGAACAACTGCACACTGGTCGTAACTGGCGAGTTTCAACCTGCCTCGCCGATGGGAGCAGCTGGTGACACTTAGGGCAGAGGGCTGGAGCTCTCTCTGCCCTCGGACGGAGTTGCCTGGAAGGCGAAGGCTCCTCCGACGAAGATGGATCTGGTGTTCAAACTGTTGTTAATAAAAACTGCAGTGCTAATATCAATGCATGACTAATACATAGATATTAACAAATTTCACTGCTAAATTCATGAGAGAAACATCATATTTAGAAAAGCCTTTATCAGTGGGATTCAAGAACAAATAATGAAGAGTAACAGTTCAGTTGTTAAATCTGTGCATTGTGGGAAGAACTATCAGAGAAGGGGGGAGAATACCAATTTGAAAAAAAATTGAAGGGAGGAAATAAATTGTGAGCCAAGCACAGTTGGTAGAGTTATCAAGGTATGAAATATACTGGAGAGTGACACAGGAGAGTTGTTCCGTTGTACAATTGTGCGTTATAGAAATAATCATCAGAGGGGAAAATAAATAATAAGAATGTTATTGGTTTTACGTCCCTTTTAACTACACTGGCTTTTAGAGACGCCAGGGTGCCGGAATTTTGCCCCGAAGGGGATCTTTAACGTGCCAGTAAATCTACGGACACGGCTCCCTCGCATTCGCGCACCCTCAAATGCCAGCTGACTGCGCCAGGATACGAACCTGCAACTTTGGGCCCAGCAAGCGAGAACGTTACCCCTGAGCCACGCAGCCAGCCAGAGGGGGAAACTCAGAATCAATAACTGCACGTGATTTTGAGTGACAAATATAAAAGTAAATTTTTCCAAAATATAGAAATTGTCAGGAGGAGGAAATAGACTGTATAGTAGTAGCCTTGGTTAAGGCATTTCTAAGACAAATCAGGTGAGACCTATAAAATGTTGGCAAGTTTCGAGGAGAAAAACACAGCAAAACTTGGATCCTGGAAGCCATTCATCTGTATTATGAGTTTGATATTTCATTTAGAGGCTTAAGACAACATGGTCATCAGGCCTGTGTGCTTGGGTACAGGTGGAATCTGACAACCTGCATTATCATGTCTGTACTATGGTAAGTAAAGGAGATGGCTGAGGTTGAAATTTAGGAACCATCCAGGCAATTGTCTGGAGTAAAAGTGCGAAATCATTACTAGGATGGCTGAGGTATGTATCAAACTTAATTCTTCTCGGTTATCTTTACAATGCTGAGTGTACTGTCATTTTTTTTTTAAGTGCTGGGAATTGAACCCATGATTTTTGGGATGAGTATCAATACGTACCTCAAGACTATGAAAGTGGGTTAATAGTAATTACCACATTTACCTGAATACAAATTGAGCCTGAATTTAACTCTACCCTCTAGTCCAAGAAGACTCCTGAGAATTTTGTTTATTCTTTTAGATGTTTGGGCACCTACCAATACAAATAATTAGTTAAGTTTGGTCAACTCTCTAAAGCTGGAGGTCATGGATCTGAGTTCCGCATGGGTCGGACAAAGAGGAAACAAGTAGTTTAAGGTGGGCTGACACGGTGCGGGCACACTCATCAGAGTTCACACACTTAATACCCATGCATCACTCTTACATGTCAACAGTTGATGCAAATCCAGTTACCTGGCTTTGTGCAAGGCGAGTCCGCTCTAACCACATCCAATATTTCTCACGAGAGTGCTAGGCAAGTGTACTGTAGATTCAAAATGGCTGAAAATGTTAGCACCCGGTCATGAAAACCAAGAATAAAGGCCAAGGGGACCCGACATGCTGACCATGCACCACCCCGCAATCTGCAGGCCAAATGGCTGGGCAGCGGTCGCATGGCAGGCCTAGACCCTTCATGGGCTATGATACATTGGGATTTGATTTAGCATTTTGAAAATGTAAGCAAGGTTACAGAAGGAAACAGAATGATGCTCAGGCCTTATTAAACTCCACAATAGCCTAAACAATGGGACAGTGGCAATACCAAAAACTGTCAATGGCATGACTGACGTGTGCAGACATTCCCAGGGATTGAAACAAGCTCCGATCATTGTAGGGATATTGTGCAACCATGTTGATGCAAGGTACGGAGATGTTAATACAGTACTCATCAATCTGAAATTCATTATAAATTGTTCTTGAAAGAAAAACCGTTGACCTAACTTATTTCGCTTTACTTCATACGAGTTGGGCAATTCAGCTCTCTTGTTGATAGAAATAAATATTTTAAATTATGTGAAAATAAACAATGCAAAAGAAGAAAACAATATGCAGTCTTGCTTCATATATATGTGATTTAAATGATTACAACATATTATTGTTTGGACCTATAGTATGATTGGATTTCTTTATTGAAATCATTTGTTGTTGTATAACAAATACTGTATTTGGTAATTTTCTTTTTATTACTTGGTGTTATAATTGTTTGGGATCAGAGAATACTCTTCAGCGGTGTTGCTTGGAATCTATTATGTTGTTTTAATGCTGCTAATTCATGTGATCGTAATTTTCTTTCTAAACCATGTTATTTATGGTCCAAATTTATTAAACCACAATGAACAAAAAGGAAATATGTTCCATTAACTGCTTATAATTTCATTGGAATTGGAGCACAAATTTGGTTCACTGTTAAAACACTTATTTTCTGAGGTATTGAACTTGCCATAGTAACATTTCCTGACACCAGATTTCAACAAAACAAGCCAGAGCACTGCCGATATAAAACGAATTAAGGTTCGCGTACATTAGAAAACAAAAAAATCAACCAACAATTTTACGACATTCAACTGCAATTAAGTAATTTCTGGCATGCATCCCAATGGAGCTGCTTCACTGAGCATATACACGACACTGTCAAAACAGAGCAATGCGTAAACAAGAATCGCTAGAAATTAAATTTAAGTAACTAGGAGAAACACAAAACAATGAACCCAATGAACAACACACGAATAACAATGAATTCAACTTCCACAGCAGAGTAAACAACAGAACGAACGTAACTTTTTCCACACAAGAAATGAACATATTAGACAAGGGATTGAAATACAATTGCATGGACTCACGCACAGCCCACAATATTAATCCCAGACATTGAGATAGCCAGTCACAAGCTCCCAGCACAAGATAGAGAAATAACCAAAAATTTAGCCACAACGAGGCCAAAAAAATCCTCATACGAGAGAGCGAAAGCAACAACACTCACGGCAACATACAACTCAAAGAGTTAATTCACTGAAACAAAAAATTAAAAAAACAGGACCTAGTGATCACGAAAGCAGACAAGGGGAATACCACAGTAATTCTGAACAAAACAGAATACAGTACATTGATAAAACAACCAAATTTCTGAACAACAATGAAATCAAGGAACTAGGAAAAGACCCTACCAACAAATTCCAAAAACAAAAGGTGCATTAAAAGAAACAATACATATTGACCAAAGCCGAAAAGTCAAAATTAATAAATCGCGGCCTGAGAATATGAAGGTTCTATTTACACCTAAATATAGTTTTACAGGAGAGCAGTTTTAATATTTGGTTTACAATGTAGCTGAAAGTTAATGTCAGATTTTGCTGTGCCTTTACGTGTTGATTTACCTCCTTATACTCATCCAGTATTGTAAGTTTTACAGTGAAAAACGTTTATTTGCACATGTAGCTAAGCCCTTCTTTGTAGATAGAACTTTTTTATTCTGAAAATCAGCCAATTCTGTCGGATTAGATACAGATAGAACTTTATGCTGGTACAAGTATGTTGTGTTGTATTGTGATTAATTATGTTCTATGAAGCAGAACAGACCTCGACCCCCGAGATTCTGGGTTCAATCCCGGTCCTATCAAGAAACTCAATCTGGTGTGTGGGCTAGACGTGGGGTCCCCTAGCCTAGAGAATGAACATTGTCCACTTCTTGAATAAATTGCAGAATGTTCTAGTGTACAATATTTCATTTGCACACTTTCTATCTGAGATTTTTTGGCAATGATATCCATTACAGACAAGGATATCATCTGGTTTCTGTTTGAAGCTATATAATCATACATACATTTTTTTTGAATCAAACTAGCCATGTCATTGCCAAAGCGACCGGTGTCCACTTCCTTCCAGATAGCACAAAACACTTCTTTAGAAGGAGAAACATGCGCTGTCATATTATACAGGTTTCCTTTCTGTTTATCTATATTCGCCCCGGACATAGTTATTACATTCTCTAAGTCAAAGCAAACTACCGCAGTATCACTGCCCTTCAATTTACGGTCAGCTTTCCTCTCTTTCCTCATTGATGTTGAGCATATTTTAGAGCTAACTCTCCACTAACACTGTTCTCCTTCTTTCTTATCTGATACTCTTCACATCTGTTAGATTTCAGGTGCAGAAAATCTAAATTAAATTCTTGGTTGAAAATTTGGTGGTACATTGATAATTTAACAATGTTTTATTTTCTTCTACACACTGCTGGCACACTGTTTGCACAGAGTAACTTGCTCATTTCCCAGGAAAAAAAACTGTATTTTAAGCTGCCTTTCCTTCTTGACTTGTATCTTTCACCAGCTGTTTGACGTAATTTGTTAAAACATTCCATCGTCCTCAATATGGAACAATGGCTCCCTCCCAGCTGTCGCGCAGAAACAGAATACGCGCGTAACGACAGGTTGGCCGACAATAACAAAGCAGCAGCAAAAGAGTACCACAGGCGTTTTCAACTTCCTGCTGCTTTGAGTGCTATTGTTAGATGTAAATAATGTGTCTTAACTTTGTTCCAAGACTTCCTTTCCAATGACAAAAACAATTCTGTAAAGAACACCACAGAACTAGTAACTGCATTAAACAAGTTGCAAATGAAGCCTAGCTTGCGGCTTGTATCCTTCGATATAACATGTACACCAACATTCCAATTAAAGAAGCAATCAATATTATCTAAAACAATTTTAAGTCCAACAATTCGGCAAAAGAAACCGAAGAGGTCTTGAAATTACTGAGGATCGCACTCAGCCAAAACGTGTTTCAATTTGATAATAAAATATACACACAAACAGAGGGCCTAGCCATGGGGTCACCGCTAAGCGGGCTAATCGCTGACATCTTCATTAAAACACTGGAAAATGCGTTCCTAGAATAGATCTCGACAAAGGGAATAGTACATTGGAAAAGATACGTGGATGACGTAATTTGCATCTATGACACTGAATTAACAAGCAAAGACAGAATTCTACAAACCATCAATAGCCTACACCACTATCAAATTCACCAAGGTATCCGAAACAGATCAGAAAATAAATTATCTCGACATAACTACCGAATGTAAAGCTTTCATATTCCATATTCCGAAAACCTACACAACCTTCTCACACAATTGACAATCAGTCCAATCACCCCAGTACGCATAAATTAGCGGGGTTCATTTCAATGGTGCACAGGGCTTTCAACATATCGATGTCAAAAGACAATTACAATAAGGAAATCGGAATAATCAAGCAAATAGCCAAGGAAAACAATTTTCCGCCCAGCAAAATAGATCAAATTGCAGCCAGTCATAAAAATAAAACGATTCAAAAGCCGGACAAAAATGAGAAAAAATTCGTGTTTTTCAATTATGTGAACGCTAATACATATAAAATCACCGATCTGTTCAAAAAACAAGGCATAAAAATAGAATTTACAACGAATAACACAACCGGAGAGCATCTGCACAATAGTAATCTGCTGTAAATAAGACCCATATTCGAAATCTGGGGTATATTCCATTACGTGCCAAGACACAGGGTGTCAAGCAAATTACATCGGGCAGAATGGGAGAAGAATGGACACACGATACAATGAACACAGAAATGCGATAAAATATGGGAGGCACTTGACCGTATGCGAACACATGTGCGACACGAGAGACAGTTTCACTAACATTGAAACCGCCTTAAAAGTAATTCATCACGAACCGAAAGGGAGAGCTCTTGACATAAAGGAAGCAATCGAGATACACTTAGCTAAAATAAACCACCCCAATAATTTAAAAAAAACACACATTCATGGAGAGATCCCTCTTCACTCTACTAGAAAACACACCCCGTCGGAAACGAGATACAGCTTAACGATGTAGCCAAGCTAGATAAGGGATTAATAAGGGAAACATGTTATTGGACCAGGATGTACGATGTATCGTTTGCGCTTAGAGAGGGCTATTTAGCTTATGCATGGCGAGGATGAAACCAGGTCTTTAATAGTTTGAAGATTATCCTGAATACATACACCACATTAGGGAGTCTAGACTTGGCCACACACAGTCACAATTTATTGTACGACGAACACAGAAACTTAGGAATGCAAGAGGGGAAATGCCCAGGTATGTAAGAGACCCTGGCACATAGGAAGCTCCACCAGTTGAGAGTAGATAGTGACAAAGATAACTGCTCTCACCAGGACAGCGCAAGACTCAATCAGATAAGTAGCCTGCACAATACAACATGAACTGACCATTTAATTACCATCACATATTCACTCTAAACAAGCAAGTTTGGAGGTCAATCACCACTTCCAGTATTTCAACAAAACATCACATAGACTAAAACAAATACAGACGAGTTCAATTACCTCAACTAATATTGCAACTAAATAAGTAAATATCTTCACCCATATTTTCAGACATAAATTTTAAAGCCTCAGTGTAATGGATCTGATGATCTCTTGACGATCGAAACTAGTCATCCAAGTGTATTTATTAATCTCAAGTAAATTTTTTTCAGGATTAGGAAATAACCCATCTCATTTGGGTACAATCGTGTTGACCGACTGAAAAGCATCAAACTTTCATGTACACATAATTTCTGAAGAAAATAGAAGTATTGACTAGCCAGACACTTTCCTTGAAAAAAAAAATCCACAGCCTGCTTCCAGTCTCCGACCGGGTCAGGAATGGAATGAATGGAGCCCCTATCTAGCGGCGAGGATATGAACTGTGCCGGCTGCCGAGGCCTGACGCACTCCTCTGGGGCAATGATTAAATGAATGACAGATGAAATGAAATGATAGTGGAGAGTGTTGCTGGAATGAAATTTTGACAGGGAAAACCGGAGTACCCGGAGAAAAACCTGTCTGCCTCCGTTTTGTCCAGCACAGATCTCACTTGGAGTGACCGGGATTTGAACCACGGAACCAGCGGTGAGAGGCCGGCGTGCTGCCGCCTAAGCCACGGAGGCTTCCAGACACTTTCCTTAATTTTAATTAATTGATTGTGTTGGTAAAAAAAGAAAATGATTCATCAAAGGCACTGTACCTCATGGTGTAGGTAAACAAAAAGACTGCTTTCTAGCACTTTTTGTGTTTCTCTAATGCAACTCTCAAGCCTATATTAGATGGAAGTAATAATGATAATGGAGATAATAATAATAATATCGTATGGACTCGGGTGCCGGGTGCAAGCTTTGTTATTTGACACCCAGAGGATAGCTTGCATGTCGAATTTAGTTGTTCCTTGAAGCACTATGAAAGTTGAGGAGGTTAGATATCTAAGCTCCTTGAACACTATAGCGCTTTCTAGTAGAGAAATGAGGAATTTTGTGTTGGCGGAAACTTCGAGATTAATTTTGCCATTATGAACACGGCCTACTGAATTCAAATGGGTTCTTTGACATGCCAACATCGTATGACATACGTGTCGTAATTTTTGCCGCCTTTCAAAAATCACTTACCACAGACAGGAGTGAACCTGCAAGCTTGGGGTTAGTGGACCGACACATTAGCCACTCACCCACCATGGTAAGCATGATGGAGATAGAAGTGTTTGTAATGACCACTATGCACAGCAGGAAAATATGTGGTCACATGTAACTAATAATGACCCAACTGGAAATGGCACTTGTTGATTTGAAATTTCTCCCAACAAAATTCTGTTTATGAATGAATGTAGTCCAACTAATGTGACGTTCATATGTTTTGGAGTGCATTTTATTGTTATTAATAAAGTGTTAGTAGATGGTGCAATATTATGTCAGCATTTAAAATTGTGACATTTTTCTAAAATGTATTACCACTACGGCCAAACTTGGCAAACTATTAACACTGGTTTTAGTGGTTAAAAGAATGTATGATGGAAATATCACATTTGTATGATTTCATTACAACTGTAATAAATATAATTTAACTATGAAATACATTGTTTGGAACAGTACCTGCTGCTTTAGTGAGAGGATTAGTTCCCATACAGGCGGCATATTCCTTGGCGTACCAAACTCTCAACTCCTCGCCAACAGCAATATCCTTCACACAAGAGCAGGAAGAATTATTAGAAACATATTTGAAGAAACTTATTCTGGAATTATAACGGCATTAGAAAATTATTTACAGAAATAAACAATTCTGGATGTACTTAAATTATAACACCTACATACAGTATTTAAGGAAATATTCACATAAACAATTTTGGATGCAAGCGTAGTTTAATCCCTTCAGTTTAAATACCTATTTCATTGATAGTTTTTAGACTTTCACATCAGTTATTGATATTGAGGTTTATTTTTGGTACTCCATATCATGTATATAACTGAGAAGTAGAATGCAATAGTGAGCCGAGCAGAAGAAACATTAATATTTTAATTCAAATTATTGAAATTTTAACAATCATTTGAAAATCAAAAGAGTATAGATCAAGTAGATAGCATATTGAAATTGATTTTGTAGCACATAAATTTTGAAAAATAGCATTTTATAGCATGTTGATTTAAACATTTAATATATTGTGGCTCATTAAATTTAAAAATTTTGCATTTTGCAGCATTTGAAGGTGTCACTAAACATAATAAAAATTGAACAAGTTCAAAATTAATAAGTACTGTAACTAAAACAAAAATGCTTCGGATTGGATAAGTGTGTGTTTCTGATAAACGGCATAAACATTTAAAAATGAATTCACACGATTTGTACATTTTCTAAACTTGCGGTTCATTCAATACAATTGGATAATTAACTAAATAATTAAATATGTGTCTTCCCCATATTATTCCCATTTCAATGGGGTAGGAGATGAGGTGCAATGAATTTCTATTTGATGAGTGGTTTTACAGTGGATGTACTTCTTGATGCATAAATGAAACTTGGCAGAGAGTTGGAAGCAGTTCTGGTCTTGAAAATTCGAAACCACACAAAGCCATTTCACCGACAGCCAACCTACTTGTCTAGAGTCCAGAACACCCTGGCATTATTGGCATTCCACAAACAACTAGCACATGGGAAACTACATAAGGTAAGTACTGATGTCGGCAATGAACTATTACAACTCTATGCCAGCCCTCCACGTGGTCTCCATCCAGTACGCGGAGTTAGAGCTGCGCTGATAGCACGAGCAGCTCAGACGTATCTAAGTTGCCATGCTATATGTGATACTATTGCTTGCGTAATGAGCACATGACCTTCGGATAATTTTAGCATAGCTTGGATGTCCTCCCCTCGTATTACACAACCGACATACAGCGCTTGATAATCAATCTTAGCAAGTAGCCAAGTTGCTTTCAATTTCAGATCTGAAGTTTCTGAAAGATGTTTGGTGTCAAATTTCTACGATTTTTATACCGATATTGGGATTTTAGCACTTCTGACACTCCCTTAGGAAAAAAAGGTTACAGGATAATATGAAATTCAATGGCACACTTGCTGCTACTACAAACTTTTACAAACTAGTGTTGACAATCCTGTGAGCTTTGTCACACATCTTACATACTAACTCCCAGAACTTAAAATTAACACATTTTGTCGATCTCAAAGGTATTCTTTAGTATATTTAGAATATTTTTATTGAACACCTAAATATTCTGCTTAATGATCTCCAAAACCAATAAATAATTAGGTTGAAAATTTCTTGAGAGTTATGTGCTGATTTCAAGGTCTGAGCAGTACTCTTTGCCAATATAGGCCTGTTCTATATTTTTGTAAAAGCCAGACATTCACTGAAAATTTAGACCATTTAGATCATTTGCAAATTGTGGGTATAGGCTACAAGTCATAATAGTCAACAGATAGAAGAAAATTTGAGTGAAAAAGTGTAATTCACATTTAATGCGGTTGTGATTTCTCTGCATCTCTATATATGAGGTTTCTCAGCTATTTTCTAAGTGGAGGAAAGTTATTAAGACCGGGGGGAGGGGGAGGAGGACGGTAAATAGACCTCTAGTTGACACAAAATGAGGTCAAAATTTTTTAGCCAACATATATTACTAATGCAGTCAATGGCCATGTATTTTTCTTTTCAGGACGGGTCAGGGAAGGGATTATGAAAGGAAATCGGCCATGGACCTATTAAAAGGAACCGTCCCGGCATTTGCCTGGTAGTGAAAATGGGAAACCACGAAAACCATTTTCAGGACAGCCGAGGAGGGAATCGAACCCACGCTCTCCCGATGCCAGCGAGACACGAGGTAGCATGTTAGTGCTCTCGGCCACCGCGGCCAACATATAAACCTACTAAAAAACAATTCATTGTCTTACAGACATACTTTTACCACAAATGCACCCTTTACATTAACATTGCTACTGACATCACCGCTACAGATATGGCCATATTATTAGAACAAACATTCATTTTCGCAATTTCTTATCTATCGGTACTTGCAACCTTGATGAATTATACAGCCTACTTTCGAATTTTGTAAAAAATTAAAGACATAAATCTACATGGGTCAAATGTCCATGTGTGTCTCTCCGTGTGTGTATGCCTCCCCTATCAATTTAAACACTACCAACCTGAATTGAATCAATGGAAGAACATCTTCATGTGGGAAGCATCTGGCACCCAAACTATAAAAGGTCATCAGCCAAACAATTTCAAGGCGTCGGCCATCCGTATCATTATAATCCATACTTATAATTCAAGTATAATAGTAGTATAAATAATAATTCACAGTACTTGGCACCCAGATAGTTTTATAAAAGTATCATAAGAGCTCTCACTTGCATTAGTCAAAACATTATCACACTGAATATAGCACAGTGGACATCTTGGAAATTTTTAAAAATTAATAACTTTCGGAATCCTAGAGCTCTAATAACGAAATTTACTAATAAAATAGAACCTTATAAGTCGCTTCGTATGCCCAAAGCAAAAGAACAGCGATTCCTTAGATTCAAGATGGTGGCTAGGCATACTATTCAAGTATACACATTAGTAACGCAGGGTGTTATCAGGGCCGGCGAGAGGCCGGTGTAGGGGGTGCTACAGCACCGGGGCCCGGGCACAATTATGTAATGTAAATATTTGTGGTTGGTACAGAATTCTTGGCCTACTTCATCCAGTTCCATCCGGGAAACTGGAAATGTGTGTGGCTATTAAATTAACATGATTTTTTATTCATACCATACAAATCACAAAACAAACTTAAGTTGCAAGCTCACTGTTGGAAAAATTGATGTTGGCAATGCTGTACAACAATCTATGAAGCGCTTGCGCCAGGAATCCCGCACAGAGGAATGGTTTTCCCCGCTTTACCCACACTGGCCACACTGTTCTGTGTAAATAATGATTTGTAATCCACTGTCATTCGATTTTCTAATCCAATAGTCATACGTTGTGTTAGTGATTCGCCACGGTTTGTGGGATTTGTGTACGTCAGTTTTAATGGTGTCGGTGTGTAATATTGTTTGATTAAGGATTACAATTTAGAATGCGTATAGTGTGCTTTTAGTGAAACTTACTATGAGTTGCAATTACAAGCACAAATCAGGTGCCCAAAAAAGGAAGGAAAGAGAAGACAGCTAGTTGAAGGAAAGAGCATCGAAGAAAGGCCAACTATCGCTTCGACAGTTTTTAAAGTGTCCTCCATCATCGTCAGTTATAGAAAAAGATAACATTACTGATAGGCCCACCGATAGTAATGGTTATAAAGTGGATGTTTTACCTACAAATGAATTACTACAACAAAATGAAATCGAATCAAACAAGGAAGTACCAGTTCCCATCACTGAAACAGGGACTCGTAGTCCTATTCAGTCTGTGTCGCCTACGAATATTGAATCTATAAAAAGCCACAAACAACCTTTACCTTTATCAGACAAATATGTTGATGTAGGTTACCCTGCTTTCGATAGCAGCAGACTTAAAATACCCTCATGTTGCTTTGCCTGAACAATTTCCTGTGGATTCGGTAGGCTATTCCGTTCCCGTGTCTGTCTTCCAAAAGAAACTTACAAATGGTGAACTGATAACTTGTGATTGGCTTGTTGGAGCAAGGTTAAGAAAGTGTTTTACTGTTTACCTTGCAGAATATTCAGTACGTTGCCCCAGCCAAAACGATCCTCGTTCGCTCTTTCTGAAGGATATTCTGCGGAAAAATGCTGGAAAAAACTCTTCAATGAAGTGCCAGAAAATGAGAGTAGTTCCAGTCATAAAAACTGCTATGTTGAGTGGTAGTCAGAGGTGATCAAATCAAAACATTATAAATCGCAAACGGACTTAATCTTTCACTCCATTCAACAAGAAAAGGACAAGTGGCGTGATCTTTTAAAGCGACTCCTTAATGTCACTTTATTCCTAGCTGAAAGAGGACTTGCTTTTCGGGGTAGCATTGATAAAATCGACTGTAGGGGTCAAGGCTACGACAATGGGAGTAACATGAAAGGAGCGTACAAAGGAGCTCAGGCAAGAATTCTGTCTGTTAACAGTGAAGCAGTTTATTCTGCTTGCACTTGTCATTCCTTGAATCTGTGTGGAGAAGCAACGGAGAGCTGTGTGGCTGCAGTAACATTCTTTGGAGCTGTTCAAAAGTATTTTAACATATTTAGCTCCAGTCCCCAAAGATGGGAAATTTTGAAAAGAAAGATACCAAGCTCCCTTCACTCGATGTCGAAGACTCGCTGGTCTGCTAGAGTAGACAGCATTAAACCAGTCGTAGCTCACCTTCCAGGGATAATAGGAGCACTGGAGGCATTGACTGAAATGAGCCTAACTTCCGAATATCGTCGAGACCTTGAGGGATTGAAAAATATTTCAGAACCTTCAACTGCCTTCTTGCATCTACGGTATTTGGTTCAAGGTAAGAATAGATCATATATATTATATATTTATTATTCATTATATACCATAATTGCAATTGCAATTACCTATGCCATAAGTGGGGTTGGATAGATTCCCCATTGTGTCAATGCAATGAGGAGGAACAGACCATGGACCATATCACCCAGCGCTGCCCTCTACACGCCTACTCCGGGAGCCCTAGTGATCTGTTTCATCTTCGAGAATGTACTGTGGAATGGCTCCAAAACTTGAACTTGGATTTGTGATTTGTTTTTATGTAATTCACCATACGATTAAATAAATAAATATACCATAATCATATATTCGTTCAGAAAAGAGGCTTGTAGCTACGGTAGTCAAAAATACCTGCGAGGTAAATGGCCTTAACTACCAAAGAAAATATTATTCATTTTCCAGGTAAAATAGTATTTCTTTGACCTACAAAGATATTTCAAGCCACATAATAAATCATAAAAAACAAACACGTCACAAAAATACTAATTACAGTAAAACCTCGTAAGTCGGCCCTCTTTAACGCGCCAACTGGGTTTTTTAATTTTTATTTTTTGTTGTTGTAACATTTGCTACTCAGTTAATGTCCCTTGAATCGGTAAACTGGCAGTGCGAGTGGACCAGTTTTGTACGGGGCTGTACTGTACTCACTATCGTGACTGCATAGACGATGAGTCATCTGCCATCCCCTCACCCCTGCGCCAATGGAGTAAACCTGTTGTGATGATGATGATGATGATGATGATAATTGTTGTTTTAAGGGGCCTAACATCTAGGTTATCGGCCCCTAAACCTGTTGTATTCAATCACACCGCATCAACATTAGACCAGCTGATGAGTGAGTGCTAACTACCACACATCCTAATAAGATGAAGTCTGTCGGTAATCAGTTGACACGTTTATTAGGTTTCAAAATTGAATTGCACAAAAGGCAATTTAGTAGTTCATAAAGGCCAGAAAGGGGGTCTTAGCCTGTTTGTACTGCAGGTTTGCTTTGTACATGTAAATATATTGTGAGCCATTAAAGATGTAAGTTTATGGTGAATTTAGAGTTACAAATAAGGTAATGAAAACTTTGATGATGATCGAGTCTTCAGTCTTTTGACTGGTTTGATGCAGCTTTCCACGACTCCTGTCCTGAGCTAATCGCTCCCTTCCTTCCATAACTAAGCTTGCTATTCCTGGGTGTCTTAGTATGTGTCCTACTAACCTATCTTCTCTTCATTAGCAGTCGCCAGAAACATCTCTCCTCTTCCACTCGTCTTAATACCTCTTCGTTTGTAACCCTATCTACCCATCTGATCTTCATCATTCTCCTGTAACACCACATTTCAAAAGCTTCAATTCTCCTCTTTTCTGCTGCACCAATAGTCCAAGTTTCACTTCCATATAGCGCCACGCTCCAGGCAAAGGCTTTCAAAAATGACTTCCTAATACCTAAATCTATATTCAATGTCAACAGATTCCTTTTTTTGTAGAAATGCTTTCCTTGCCTGAGCCAACCTAATTTTTATATCCTCTTTGCTTCGTCCATCACTGGTTATTCTGCTTCCTAAGTAACAGAAGTCTCCTACTTCCTTCAGCTTTTCAGCTGCCAATTTGATCTCCATAGAGGTTTCTGATTTATTTCGGCTGCATTCTAGTATTTTTGTTTTACATTTATTAATTTTCATCATGAATTCTTTCCGTAAGACTGAGTCCATACCAGTCAAAAACTCATTCAAATCCTCAGGCTTGTCAGCCAAGATGACGATGTCATCAGCAAATCTCAGAGTTGAAATTATTTCTCCTTGAATCTTCACTCCCACTATAAATTTTTCTCCAATTTCCTTCATTGCTTGTTCAATGTAAAGATTGAAAAGTATGGGTGATAAGTTGCAGCCTTGCCTTACACCTTTCTAAATACCAGCTTCTCTCTCATGTCCTTTCAGCTCGAATGACTGCCGTCTGGTTTCTGTATAGATTGAGTACCAACCTCCTATCCCTGTACTTTATTCCAATATATTTCAAAATGTCAAACAATTTAGTCCAATCAACGTTATCAAAAGCCTTTTCTAAGTCTAAAAATGCCATGAACGTTCTCTTATCTTTCCTTATTCTACCTTCCAAAATCAGCCTAAGACTTAGTACAGCTTCCCTTGTTCCTACATTTCTCCTGAAACCAAAATGGTCTTCACCCAACTCCGATTCTATCTGGCTTTCAATCCTCTTGTAAATTATTCAAGACAGGATCTTTGAAGCACGAGTAACCAAGCTGATTGTACGGTAATCTTCACATCTGTCAGCTCCCACTTTCTTTGGTATAGGGATGATAACATTCTTCTTGAAATCAGGGGGTACCTCACCTGTCTCATAAATCCTACACACCAAGTGAAATAACCTGATCAGACCTTCATCTCCTATGCAGCGTAGCAACTCAATCGGTATATCATATATGCCTGGTGCTTTGTTCCTGCTAAGTCTTCCAATGCTCTGTCAAATTCTGATCTCAATATTAAATCTCCTTTTGCATCCTCATCAATTTCCTCCTCCCTTTCCATTACACGATTCTCAATCTCCTTTCCCTTATACAAACACTCTATGTAAGATTTCCATCTCTCAACCTTTTCTTCCCTACCTGTTACAGGCTTTCCATTTGTGTCCTTAATATTACAGCACTTGGTCTTCTTTTCCCTAAAAGTATTCTTAATCCTTCGATAAGCTGTGTCTACTTTTCCTAATTTCAGACAATTTTCTATACCTGCACCTTTCTCTTTCAACAATTCTTTCAACTCTAACAATCGATTTAAAGAAAAAAATGGATTGGATTTTTAAGTTAAAAAAAATTAGTTATATGAACTGCATTGTTTTTAAAGTGAATGGGTCACTGTTTATTTGGGAGTGAGAATTATTAAAAGGAATTGGAGTGCTTTCATGACTTGACATTTAAACTTTACAAAAATATGGTTTAAAATCGGTAATGCATTTTATGGCGAGTTATAAATATATGTGAATGTATAATACACCAAATTCATGGCTATGATTAGTGAATGTGGGTTGCACAAAAATGCATAAATGGCAGGGGCCCGAAATATCCCCAGCACCGTGGCCCGCGGCCGCTCTCTCCGGCCCTGGGTGTTATTGCACAATTAAGGTGAAATTTGGTACAAGAGGAGTTATTAGGTAAAAGGCAACAGTAGTGGTAGTGATACATTTACCACACGGAATATAGCATGCAGCGGTCAACCTGAAATTTCATAATAAACTTTCTATGTTTTAGAACTAAAATAGGGAAAATTAGTGATAAGGTGGAAACCTATATGGAGTATCATATCCCCAAAGCAAAATAACAGTGACTCTTAAATTTTCAAGATGGTGGCTGGGCAAAGTGATAAAACATAATAGTGAATCATTCGGAATGTAATTGCGCAATTGAAACATAACTTAGTAAGAAAGAAGTATGATACTAAGGACTTTGCTGAAATAAGCAATAACATACTGAATACAACATGCGGTGGCCATCTTGAAAATATAGAATATGATAATGAATAACTCAAAAGTATTTTCAAAATACAACAATGAAAATTAGCATTAATGTAGAACCTTGTGACTTCCAATGACCAAGTCAAAGCTACAGCAATTCTGGTATTGTTAGTTACGATGAGCTGACGACTGAAGACAAAATAAAGAAGGCCATCCACCAGTTGAACTCTTGCATGATTGGATATAGGGGTATGGGATAGCTTCTTGAAGACTAGAATCGCAAATGCATTGGATGGAGAGTAGCTCGAAGATTGGCAGCAGCGACGGCAGTTGACAATTCCAGTCGTCATGTTTCAATCATGCAAATTTTACGTTTTCTCGGGAATAAGGTCTTTCCCTCACAAACCCCCCAAATATATCTCGCTCAGAAGATTTTCACAATTATTTTCGGAAAGAAAAGTGCGAGTTGTATACAAACGAATGCCAGTAGACGCAAATTCAACCTGAAGACCAGCATGCACCGAAACACGAAAACAAGCGAACAGCGGAAACGCGGCAAGCAGTCACGAGTGTCAACCCACTGAGTACAGTGATTTTCTGTGTACCAACTGATGAAGGAAGAATTAAAATCTCTATTTGAGATGACGAATGATCATAATTTTCTATTAATGAACTTGCCATAACCTGTATCTTATCTACAAATTCACGACAAAGAAAACAAGAATTCATTAAGTTTCTGGTGTCCCGTAACATTTTTCACGAGACGTATGATAAGCGTGTACCACCGGCTTCAGAAAAAAAAGGGTATGTTTGGTATTTAAATTACGATACGACCTTCAGATGTCTGGGATTAACTTAGAAAGAGCGCTGACGTTATTAAATTAAGAAACTTTGATCACTCAATTACTGCTCGTAAAACTGACGGGCTTTGTTCTTGTAAAGATTGTTTTAAAACATATTTCTGTATGCTTTCGAACATATAATTTATCCGATTAATATGACGTGTATGCGTAAAATCCTAACCTTAAAATGTACGCTAATCGTAAATGCATGGTAATTAACCCTTTTGATGCCAAGCTATTAATGGGTGGATATGCTAAGAATGCCAAGCCAAGTTTAGTGAAATTACAAGGGTTTGATAAAAAATATCTCCAACCGATAATTATCAAGATAGAATGTTGAAATGTTTTTCTGTAGCAGGTAAACATATTTGTAACGTATTGGATGCTAATTAATTGACATTTGACTTTATTTTGTTCATTGCAGAAATACTTTTAAAAAAATATTTAAACAAATAAATTAAATTCGAAATTTTGATAAAATGTTGACAGCCTCTACACTTTAATTACTATCTTTTGTTATATACATGTTATTACTTATGGAATGCTACATAAATATTCCAAATTTGGAGTAGTTCTATCCAATAGTTTTCGAGTACAATCAGTTTCTACTAAGACATGCGTATATAGTAGTCTGCGCATTGCACACAATGTTATTTTAATTGCTACATTTGTGGTAACCTCTTCCCAATCACTGGTTGCGGGGTCACTTGATTTATCATCGGAATTTGAACCTGGTGAATCACTGTCGATATTGTCAGGCGTAAATCCTACCCGAGGCAGAAGTATTCCTGTGTCTCGGGCTTGGCGTTCCTATCGCGGGAGCTGCGGACTCGGCGGAATGAAATTGTCACCGTCATCAGAATAAGAGTCGTCGTCATCAGTCGAAAATTCACTCTCACACTCTTCACTCAGCGTTAAAACATTAGTCATTTCCTCTTTGTTCAAAGAGCTAGCTGTATTCGTCACCAAGTAACGTAATTAGCTCGAAGCAAGAACATAAACAATCACGGCGTCAAAAGATAAAACACGCGCCAAGCCAGCTGACTACAGCATGCTCGAGGAGTGCTTATTATTAATTAAATTGTTCACGGAACTTAAGCACATCGATATATACAGAGTGAGAATGATTCCCACGTTGTATTGGTTACAACAGCAAAATCTCTGCGTTACTGGAAACATCGCTAAAATGTTTAGAAAAACGGGGCCGATAGATCGGCCCGTGGCACTTTTAGCAGAGGCTCCCTGGGCCGATAGATCGGCCCCCCTGGCACTATAAGGGTTAAATATAACCAACCATATTTTAATCTTCATTAACGCATTAATTCGTTGCGAGTTACAAGATGCCGCCTCCACATACTACTTTGCGAATAATAATAATAATTTTTAAAAACCTTGATCAATTTTTTTTTGTACCCTGAATATAAGACCACCCCAAATTTTTATAACACAAAAAGTGGGAAAAAACTCGTCTTAACATTCGGGTATATACGGTAACTCAGCTTGTAGATGGTGCTATTCTGTGTCCAAAAGATGATGATGATGATGATAATTCTTGATTTAAGGGGTCTAACGTTTAGGTTATCGGCCCCAATGGTCGGGGTGATATAAAAAAAGACAATGAAATGGAAACCACAACGAAAATTAAGCGAGACTGAAAATACTTACAAAATGTAACTCAGATTGAAAAGACTCACTAAAGGGAATAGATTGAAAAATACTTACAAAATGTAGTTTACGTTCAAAATATGTACAAAATGCATTGTCGAGTCGAAATACTTACAAAATGCAATTAAAATTCAAAATACTTACAAAATGCAAATGAGATTGAAAATACGTACAAAATGCAATTGAGGTTCAAAATACTTACACAATGCAATTGAAATTGAAAATATACAATGAAATTTAGATTGAAAAATGCACATTTTAGATCCAAAATACTCACAAAGTGCAACTGAAATTCAAAATGCTTACAAAATGCAATTGAAATTGAAAATGCTTACATAATGTATGGTAGATTCAAACTACTCATTTAGATGGACAATACTTACAAAGTGCAATTTAGATTGAAAATACTTACAAAATGTAATTTAGATTGAAAATACTTACAAAATGTAATTTAGATTGAAAATACCCACAAAATGCAATTGAGAATCAAAATACTTACAAAATGCCCACCATACAAAATGCAATTCAAATTCAAAATACTCACCAAAGTCCCAGCCACTATATTGAAAGACTTACTAAAAAGCAATTTTGATTGTCAATCTTTACAAAATGCAATTGAGGTTGAAAATACTTGCAAAACTCAATTTAGATCAAAAAGACATACAAAATGCAACGTTGATTGAAAATTCCTACAAAATGGAGTGTAGATGCAAAACATTCGCTAAAGGGAATTTAGATACACAGGGAGCCAATTAACAAAATCAGTGCGGGAATCTTAAAGAGAAAAGGAAATATAGAGAAAAAAAACAAGAGGTCTGACCCCTCGAAGAAGGAGGTATCAGTAAAGATGAGACAAGGGCCAATTATGGCGGGAGAGTGAAAGACTCCCTAGGCCTCGGATACCCTAATACCGCCGGGGTTGGAAAAGAACATGAGTTGACCAAGGGAGGTCGACAGGAAAGGAGACAGAGAGGAGTCCGGCAAAAGTAAGTGGAAGCAATGCCGGACTCGGCTGGGGTCCCGTGGTCGCCAACCCATGACCTACTGGATGTGAGCCCCCGGGGGGTCCAAAAGATGAAGATTACGAAATAATTAACAATCACAACGTTGAAAATATTGTTGAAGGTACAGCAATAATTATAGTAGCTTAAGTAAAATAAGCACGTTTGTCAACCAACATCCATACCAACAGTAAATATATGATGGGATCGAACTACAAACCCTAAAATACCAATAGCAAGTATAGCATAAGAAACCTTGTAGGGTGTTGGCAAGACATGTTTAGGATCCGATTGTTGCTACAATGGAAAAGCCTACCACAGCAGTAGTGCAAAACTTCGGCTAGCTAATAAATAGGATACTGTATAACATTACATTTCAATTTCAGGGGACTATTTTGTCTGTTTAGATATGATCCATAATTTAAAAATGATATACTGACTGCTGAAGTAGCACAAAAAATCATTTTGTACCAACCACTATCCAAAATATTTTGGAATTAATTTTACATTTTTTTCTGATGAATCTCCTGATGTTTATCTACACCAAATTAAAGAGTTCTAACTATTGGAAACTGAGGCAATTAGTGCTATTTCCAGAATCTGGATTTTTCCCCCTTGTCCTCCGTATGCCCCCAATATTTTGGATTTAGTTTTTGCCCATTTTTTAGGCATTTTCAGGAAGCTGGGGTAGTGAAAAAATTAGTGATAAGTGAGGGAGTCGGGGTGTTGCCTTTAATATATAGAGGGTGTCTTGTTTTAAGGCAAATTAAATGAAAAAATATCTTGAGATGTAATTATGCAGTATTTTGTCACTTATTATTTATTTTAGTACAAGCCGAGTAATTCAAAATGGCTTCTTACTGCGTGGTAGCAGTATGCACTGCACATAACTTCCTTGTGATGAGAGCACATCAGTGGCAATGTTCAGACCACAGCAGCAGGGGTTCTATCTGCTTTTTCTCGTGGAGCTCAAGTCTTACGCTTGTACAACATTGTTTTTAGCAGAAGTGCCAAATGTGACAAACTAGCAATGGTTTACATGAATGTATCAATTAAGTAATAGGATAGGCCTTTGGGAAACTGGAAGTCTGCTTTCAATACTGGGCCACTACACCAAGTATGCAGTTTCAGAGGCTTCTGTTGAAGCAATCCATACGTCCTACCAGCGGAGTCCTAGTAGGTCAATCCAATGAGCAATTAGGAGTTACAATTATCCTGTTCTACACTACATACTGTTCACAAACATACAACTATAGACAATGCTGCATGGAAAGTGAATACAGGTTTGCACAATTAATGGGACATACTTCAAAGCGTACTACCTATGAAAGAAAAAACACAGTTACTTATAGAAAAAACTAAAAACTATCTCCATTACTTCTAAAGTTATTAAATTTTTGTTAATTGTTCCTTTAAACCATACACAATGTACACAGATATAACATGATAAGGTTCTTTTCTCCTTTAATGTGTGTGTTCCTATTTTACTCATCCTGTTTTTAAACCTTTTTTTTCCCAGTCTTATTTCCTTGTCTTTGGTTTTCACTCCATCCCACACCACCCATGTCAAGACAAAGATCTCACTGAAGAATACCCCCTGCTGCACAATATCGTGGGCAACAGAAGAACTGGTTGCTGCTGGTTTCCCGATGAAACCAGGACGTCAAGAGTTTGTTGGGGGCTATAACATTGAAGAGCTATTGATTAGATTGATGGTCTGGATGTCCACCCGTGAAGACTGTGGTATGTCCAAATAAGGAGATTGCCCTGGTCCTTGTGTGTGTCGGTCCTTGTTTTTCCCTCTGCCCGTAACTGCCAGCCATTGTAAAGAATCCGCCAGAAAAATGTATACACTCTTTACGGAATAAAAACTATTTATTTTGTGTTTCTTTTACATTTTAATTTTGATTACACATGTAGTACTGTCTTCAGTTAAACATAATGGTTACCGTATTTCCTCGCATAATCGTCGCCACCGAGTAATCGCCGCACCCCACTTTTCAAACACTAAAATAGGTTTATAAAATTTAATCGAATAATTGTCGCATAGCATTATTCGTATTTGTGCGCCAGTCAGTTGCACATGCTGCCTCGACTTTGTCAGAAGAAAAATATCTCTTCTTGATGCTTGCGGACTATAAACTGTGACGCGAGCGGCAAGCTTCGTCACGCAGCACATTCTGCGAGCGTATAATTTGGCGTGATCTTGTCAGGAGAAAGTAAACTCGTCTTTATGCCTGCGAGCAATGAACTGTGACGCGAACGGCCAGCGCACATTCCACGAGCTTATAGGCCTAATCTGGCGAGATCTTGTCAGCAGAAAATAATCTCGTTTTTATGCCTGCGGGCTATGAACTGTGACGCGAGCGGCCAGCCTCATCACTCAGCACATTCCGCGAGCCTATAGGAATAATCTGGCGTGATCTTGTCAGCAGAAAGTAACTTCGTCTTTATGCCTGCGGGCTATGAACTGTGACGCGAACGGCCAGCGCACATTTCGCCTGCTTATAGGCCTAATCTGGCGTGGTCTTGTCAGCAAAAAGTAATCTCGTCTTTATGCCTGCGGGCTATGAACTGTGACGCGAGCGGCCAGCGCACATTTCGCGAGCTTATAAGCCTAATCTGGCGTGATCTTCTCAGGAGAAAGTAATCTCGTCTTTATGCCTGTGGGCTATGAAATGTGACGCGAGCGGCCAGCCTCATCACTTAGCACATTCCGCGAGCCTATAGGCCTAATCTGGCATGATCTTGTCAGCAGAAAGTAACTTCGTCTTTATGCCTGCGGGCTATGAACTGTGACGCGAACGGCCAGCGCACATTTCGCCTGCTTATAGGTCTAATCTGGCGTGGTCTTGTCAGCAAAATGTAATCTCGTCTTTATGCCTGCGGGCTATGAACTGTGACGCGAGAGGCCAGCGCACATTCCGCGAGTTTATAGGCCTAATCTGGCATGTTATTGTCAGGAGAAAGTAATCTTGTCTTCATGCCTGCGGGCTATGAACTGTGACGCGAGCGGCGAGTTTTGTCACTTAGCACATTCCGCGAGCTTATAGGCCTAATCTGGCGTGATCTTGTCAGGAGAAAATAATCTCGTCTTTATGCCTGCGGGCTATGAACCACGACGCGAACGGCCAGCTTCGTCAGCACATTCTGCGAGCTTTAACCTGTCGTGACCTTGTTAGAAGAAAGAAGCCTGTCGCAATTTTTTAGCCTAAAATTCATGGAAAAAAGCATGGTGCGACGATTATGCGAGGAAATACGGTATATCAGATGTTCAAAATGTTCACCGTTGGCTCCCAGACACATAGCAGAACGACGAGCGGTCGCTGCAACTACGTCGATCAATGTTTGAATGGGGACCGCTGCACATGCCGGTGTAATCTCCTGGCAAAGGGCCTCCAGCGTGCGCGGCTTACGTCGATAGACTTGATTTTTCACAGTTCCCCACAGGTTAAAGTCCATAGGGGTAAGATCTGGCGACCGTGGGGGGGAACTCAATGGGCCCTCTTCGTCCAATCCAATGTCCCGGCAGATTGTCATCCAGGAAAGCTCGTACTGCTCCATGCTAGTGTGGTGGCACCCCATCCTGTTGGTAGAAGACCATCATCGGCTCCATAAAGCGAAAGTACAGCTGGTAAAATTAATGTGCGTAACATTTCCAAGTACACTGCTCCAGTGACAGTACCATCAAAGAAAAAGGGTCCTAGTAAGCCCCTCGACGACAGTTCACACCACACATTAACCCCTGGTAGATTGACCGCCTTGTGCACATGAACATGCGGATTTTCCGGAGCCCAGTAGACACAGTTATGTCGATTCACTGTTCCATTAAGTTTAAACTGGGCTTCATCAGACCACACTAACTTCGTTAGAAATTGTCCATCTTGGGTTATCATTTGCCGATACCATTCGTAAAATTGCATTCGACGATCCGAATCGTCCTCATTAAGTGTATGCAGTCTTCGTGGGATGTAAACTTTCCACTTAGCTGTTTTCAAAATTCGTCGTACACTTGTACTGCCAATCCCCACTTCCCGCGCACATTGCGTAGCAGACTTCTGTGGAGAATTAGCAAACCTTTCAACACGTGAGCTGACAAAGCACGACAAGTAACTGTACGCGTTCTTCCCGATCTTCCTTTGTGAATATCACAAATCGTTCCATGCGTCTCAAACTACCCAGTAATGCGTTTAATTGTTAGGCATTGTACCGTTTATTTTGGCTTTTAGAGTTTTTAAATACGAGTTGAGTATACTGTTAATTATGCAGTGTGACGTAGGTCAGTGTGCATATCTGGCTACACGTCACAGCTGAGAAGGATGGGATATTTTCCATTCGTCTGTAGATGATAGCTCAAGAACAGCTCCGAAGCAAGGAACGAAGCAGTGGCCAATCAATAATTTGGTCAATGACTCATTGTCTTATATCGACTTCAACCTGAGAGGATCATGTACGGTTTATAAGAAAATAAGACCATAAAGGAAGAACTGGATAGAATACGCATTTCAATAGCAGAAGGCCATCTTATTAATGGATTTGTTTATATCAATTGAAATCAAGTAATTAAAAGTATATAACCCATGCAACGATATATCGATATGTATGTGACGTGGCAGGAGTGGGGTGATCCACGTTTCCACCTCGGCAGGATGCACTGAGAAGAGAGAGGGAACTTCTAGCCCAGGCTTGTTATGGTCAACACCGAAGCCATTAAAACTATATATTTCAATGGTTCGTGACGCGCCAGTGATCGCGAGTGAACATAATAATTTGAGTGTAACATGTATCTGCTTTTTAGCAGCAAAAGGCCACAAGCAATGGTGTTTAAATGCTTTCTTAAACCCATCTGCAGTATAAACATTTTATTGAAGTGACCAGTAAATGAACTACACTGACATGCATGTTCTGCGTTGTCCGGAGTTCAGATGGCCATTAGTTGAAAGACTTACATACTTTCACGGACTACGGCAGTGTATATCTACTATAAGAACGCTTGCCAGCATTCAGACTTTACCCAGAGTGGATATTAGAACCATGATCAACATGTCTTTAAACCAGATGTAGGAGGGGATGTTTAATAAGGATTTCATAGCTGTGATCATGTCACACTAAATTTAATGGGGCAGCTACATTCTTAGCGAAAGCAAGTTTTATCGCACAACCTAATGCCTGCGTATTCCAGACAGGTAAAGTGTCCACTAGGAATGGAACTTTCATATGGTTGTTTAAGAACGCTTGCGGGCTTCTACATTCTGATAAACTGTCACGGTATAAGGCGTTTTTCTTGCGAGTGCACGCAGGTGGCGTTAGCCAAGACTTGTTGGAACACATGGCCAGCCCGACACCTGTGGAGCATGGCATGGTCAGGGGTTCGGGGCGTGCTTTCGACCAAGAAGATTACTTTGTCATGTTTTAGCGTGGAGGCTAGCATGGCAAGTACATATCCTTTTTTTTCATCGCATCAAGAATCAACGCTAAGGTACTGGACACATCAGATTATTAACGTAGCCTAGCATAGCGTCTGTAAGCAATCACAATTGCCATAGTTTATTTTTGTAGAGTAAATGGATTTACACAGGTCCAGGTTTGATGTTTCTTTCGAAACTGACTTATATCTCCGGAATTCTGGATCAAGTTAATGAACGCATCCCTTGTGTAAACTTAGATTTTGTCATTTAACTTTCAGTAAATTCTTAGGTGTATTTTAAATTGATATGCATATTTTCATTGCCAAGAAGACCAGTTAGGAGAAGATCTACAGTATGTTGTATAAGTATAGATTAATTATTTGCGATTTCGTTTAACAGTGTCGAGAACACTGTTTTTTTTTTTTGTGGCTAGTGCATTCTTGTATATGCATTTTTGCTTGTTCGCATCGTAATTTAGATGAGGAACTCGAGTCATTCCGCTCATCTATTTGATATTGGGAAGTTTTCAGATCCAGATGTCTTAAGCGTTTTGATTAATATTTTCTTCTTTTTCTTTGAGAGAGAGAGAGAGCACTTAGCTTTAGTGTACAGAGATTTATTGGTACACCTTCCTAATGAATTGTCAGTGGATCAACCTTAGATGTTGGCCTGCATTCATGGTGTAGGAATGGTCTACTAATACTTCCAAGTTCACTTAGGTCAGGGGCGACCTCAATTTAGGGCAGTGGTTCTTAACCGGTGGTCCGCGAGTGCCTCGGGAGTGGTCCGCGGGGGAAAAGGGTCCACCGGCTCGTATCAAAAAAGTGGCCAATAAATGGGGATTTCGAAAACGGTCTGCGTTGAACAAGAATCGTCCGAATGTATTCGCGGCGATGACTATCAGATTTTGAATTGAAATATCATTAAAATAAGTGTTACTGAGGAAGGGTTACAACTGATTAGGTGTATTGGAGGAGGGGGGCGGGGGTGGGTGGTCCGTACATGATTCAATTTCAGGCTGAGTGGTCCGCAGACTTCTACGGGTTCAGAACCACTGATTTAGGGGAACATTGATCTCAACTTTTTCGCATTTTAACCTTATTCTGGAGGAACAGTTGTAGTTTTGAGATATCATGCTTAGACATGAGTATTAATTGATATAAAGTAAACAATTGCTTTTGATGCAATAGTATGAGAATTATTACCACAGCATTTAGAAAGACACCCAAGCTTCTGAATAAATTTATCCCAGGAGATATAGACTTCTAGTCTATGAATTTAATGATAAAAAATGGTGTAAATAATTTTTGTAAGGCAAGATTCATAGGTGTTTGATATATTTAATTTTTGTAAATCATATTGATGAACAACATGAAACAGTATAGATTTTATTTTCAAGCACGTATAGAGGCATCTTGTAAGACCTTGTTGATTTTGTGGTCACTTAGGTGTAATGCAGATTACTTGTTGATTTTGTGGTTACTTAGGTGTAATGCAGATTACTTGTTGATTTTGTGGTCACTTAGGTGTAATGCAGAATGATAAGATGTATTAAGGTTATGAGAACCTAACTTAGGAGCACAGTGGTGCATATTAAGCTATTTTGGGATAAAGCTGATTCTTTTGGGTGTAATGCTTAGTGAAGCTTATGTTTGCATTTTAGGATTGTGCCAGCGAGTGCTTATAAGCCAGTAAGTGCCAATCGTTGTTAGACTTGTTATAGTCTTACATCAGCTGTTTGGTGTACTTGAACCAATGGAGGTTCGTATTTTTAGATGTCCGTTGAGACAATCAGCTGTTTATCAGGGCTTTCTAATACCTTCGTCTTGACTCTAAGCTATTCTAAAGCAATACTTGGATAAGTTGTATGATGAAACAGAATAATATTTCTGCAGTCTCGATATCAATGCCTATACAATCATTGAGACCATAATTAATTAATTATTTGAAATATACCTAGTAGAAATTTATCTAGAATTAAGTGCAATTACCACGATTTATTACCATACAGAAGCGAATGTTGTATTTGATGTCAGTATTTTAGGAACAATTGAGTGTGTCCTAAAATAAATTTGTATGGAACTTGTAATCTATTGTATATAACTTAAATTAACGCCACAGTTCTAGTTAATTGCCATTTTTGATATTAATTAAAATTTAATGGAATTTATATGCGAATGATCACAGGGGTGATCAACAGTCCAATTTAATTATTCAGGGATCATGTTAGATTATTTTTGCTTCTAATTGGAATGAGTTTCCAATTCTGGACACTCAATTTTGAGGTGATCCAGCCGATTTGTTTATTATAATTCCTTTTCTTGGAATTTTCTTTGGTCGTTTTGACGACAGAGCTTTCATATTTTGTCTTGTTTCTTACTAGATTAAAATTTTGTTATCCATTTTAAAACTTTATTGCGTGATGCTTTAGCAAAGTGATGGGAGGTCGTATTAAGAAGGCCATCGCTAGGTATTTCCTGGGTACTCCACCCTTAGAGATAGTCCTTTTGGAGGAATCTCGTGTCTCTTTGAGCTAGTTTATTTTCTTGTAGCTATGGTTCTTCTTAATACAACCTGTTAGGATTACTGGTTACCCTTTTACTCCTCTATCTTTTGGTAGGACCTGGGAGTTTTTATAGCCGGGGATTTTCAGGTTCTACGATGCAGCTGTCATCAAGGGATTCCAACAGGTATTGGTAGGTATTACGGGTACAGCGTGTTGGGGGTTCCGTTTCAAACTCCCTTCTCCACTGATGTTGCACTTCAACGGCATAATCAAACCAGATAAACCACTTCAGAATGTACTTTCGCTGCTCGAACGTCAAGCGTGCTCCAGCCATTTTGTTTTCCCATTATCGTGATGCAAGTACCGACATCTGTTGAGCGAAAGACCATTCTACAACATTTAAAAACAATGATAACAGTTGAGAATGTCCATATCCCGATATCGAATGACAAAGAGTGTATACATTTTTCTGGTGGACTCTGTTTTTGTCCTGCATGTTTCTGTCCTTTTCCTAGGCAATGAGTGTATTCCTACCTTGTGTTTTCCTATATACATTTATTTTAAAGATGGTAATTAGTTTTATTCCTTTTTAACAACTAAGAAACACTACATTAATTTATTTTTACCTTGACTGTAACAAAATAAATGCCAGCTTTGTACTGAAATGCAATTAGGTTCTGCTCCTTTGGTGACCTCGCAGCAGCCACAAACACCATCCAATTGCTCTGGTCTTCATTGCGCTCCTCAGTGTTGAGCCAGATTGGCTCCTTCCCAGGCCTGAACAGTTTGAATGGTAGTATTCTACTTCCAAATGCAGAAGAAGGGGCTTGAGTTTTCTTTGGTGCTTGCAGGGGGCCAAAACGAGTGCGGCGCTTGATTCTTTCACGACTGAATACAGATAAATCTGAAATACAACAATAAATGGTAACTGAAGAGTAGAGAAGAATTTAACATGCAGGACTAAGTGTAAAGGACAGGAAAGTGAGGGAGAAGGCCAAAAAAATAAGATGCAGCATATCACTAAATGCAAGATTTAAAAAATGAGCTATGCCAATGGGGTATGGCTCCCCCATGGCTGTTATTTCAAAATGTGAAACTGCATTTTTAACAAAAAATATGGTACGGAGCAGAGATCGCCAGAGTTAATGTTATAAAAGTGCACCAGAACACATTTCTACAGCACAATGGGTGCATGTCTATATTTTCTTTGTTGGACTGATTCTACAAGATTCAGCCCAGTCTCTGCATTATCCTTCTCCAAATCACATTCATTTAAAACATCAACATCCTAATCTTACCGGTTAGAAACATCTGTAAAGGAAGACTTTAAAACAAAATCACCATCGGCACTAGAATCTGCCATATTATGATTAAATTTTCAAAGTTTACTTCATAACTTGACATTGTTCAGTCAGTGTCTAACAGGCAAGATCAGAGTTCGGAGTTTACAATATTCATAGGTAAGCAATGTTTGTTTTATTATACTTCTCATTATCACAGGCATATAGAAAAGCAATAGTGGTTGCATCTGCCTGGCAGCCTCAGTATAGATTATTTGAAGTTACTGTACCCTGTTTTGCCATTGGCAAAGGACGGGGACGATCGAGACATAAGATATTAACCTAAAACTAAGTGCCCATTTACATTTAAAATAATTTTGAAAATATATGTTTAAAAAAATTACAGTTCATTTCATTGCCAGGGCACAAACCAAAGGAAGACTACGTATTATTATTATTATGCAAGGCACAATTGCTAACTAAACTTAACCTAACATACAAATGATGTTTAACCATATACACTGCCAGCAACACAATCTCACCACATTCAATCTCTCAAAATTAAACAAAAACTAAATATTTTAAAACCAGCAAGATGCAAATAAACAACACACACCAAAAACACCCCCACTTTCCCCCCAATGCTTTAAATAATCAAGACATCCTAAACACCAAAGGTGACAAATTTAAACAATGATTCATCTGCTATGTTTGTTAATTCCAAAGAAATGAAATCTGAAGCAGGGATTAAAAGGTTACCTCCAAAATTCCACCCCTAAAATGGCACACTGGTCATCACAGTAAAACAAAACTGTACACACAACACAATCCACAGTAAGCCATACTTGCAGCGCCAAATACATATAAAACGAAGAAAAGCTACAAGTTTAATACTTACCCCCCCCCCCCCAAATCACAGGCCAAAAAAAAACACCTTGGGCCTACCCAAAACTCAAACTCTGAACCTAATCACAACAAAACAAAATTCCCTGGAGCAAAACTCAGACCTAGATAAACAATGCAAACCACACATTTACTCTTATCAGAAAAGATGCAACTAAACACACTGCTATTCCAATTTCAAAACATCAAAATACCAACATGAGGGCACGTCAACCCCCCCTCAATCAAAAACAAACTTGTACCATAATAGAGGAGTACAAAGACATTATGGTGTTTGAAGCCATTTTCAGTGTTGCCTCAGTAAATAAAAGTTTGATGCTTTTCAGTCGGTCAACACGATTGTACCCAAACGAGATGGGTTATTCCCTAACCCTGAAAAAAATTACATGAGATTAATAAATACACTTGGATGACCAGATCCATTACACTTAGGCCATAAAATCAATGTCTGAATGTATGGGTGAAAATATTTACAATATATCAGGGTGTCTACTGTAAGGATAAAGTAAAAATTAGTTACTTTTTAGCTACCTTTTAGTTACCTGTTAATTTTTGTTACCTTTGATTTCAAGATACGTCTGCGTTAATTTTAGTTACCTTTGATTTCAAGATACACACATCAAAAAAAGTTTTGCATCACCTCGGTTCCAAGAGTTCCGGAACCTTTAAATACAAAGGGAATAGAGAACAACACAAACAATATTTCAGCTCGTTTTATTGCTCATGAGATCCACACATTGCATGTTGTACCATCATACAGCTAGACTTTCAGCATTTGTGGTCCAGATTGCAGTACACACCACTACCTCTAATACCCAGTAGCACGTCCTCTTGCATTGATGCATGCCTGTATTCGTCGTGGCATACTATCCACAAGTTCATCAAGACACTGTTGGTCCAAATTGTCCCACTCCTCAACGACAATTCGGCGTAAATCTCTCAGAGTGGTTGGTGGGTCAAGACGTCCATAAACAGCCCTTTTCAACATATCCCAGGCATGTTCGATAGGGTTCATGTCTGGCGAACATGCTGGCCACTGTAGTCGAGCGATGTCGTTATCTTGAAGGAACGCATTCACAAGATGTGCACGATGAGGTCGAGAATTGTCGTCCATGAAGACAAATGCCTCTCCAATATTCTGCCGATATGGGTGCACTATGGGTCGGAGGATGTCATTCAGGTATCGTAAAGCCGTTTCGGAGCCTTCCATGACCACCAGTGGCGTACGTCGGCCCCACATAATGCCACCCCAAAACATCAGGGAACCACCACCTTGCTGCACTCGCTGGACAGTGTGTCTAAGACGTTCAGCCTGACCAGGGTGCCTCCAAACACGTCTCCGACGATTGTCTGGTTGAAGGCATATGCGACACTCATCGGTGAAGAGAACGTGATGCCAATTCTGTGGGGTCCATTCAGCATGTTGTTGGGCCCATCTGTACCGCGCTGCATGGTGTCGGGGTTGCAAAGCTGGACCTCGCCATGGACGTCGGGAGTGAAGTTGCGCATCATGCAGCCTATTGCGCACAGTTTGAGTTGAAACACGACGTCCTGTGGCTGAACGAAACGCATTATTCAACATGGTGGCATTGCTGTCAGGGTTCCTCCGAGCGGCAATCCGTAAGTAGCGGTCATCCACTACAGTAGTAGCCCTTGGGCGGCCTGAGCGAGGCCTGTCATCGACAGTTCCTGTATCTCTGTACCTCCTCCATGTCCGAACAACATCGCTTTGGTTCACTCTGAGACGCCTGGAAACTTCCCTTGTTGAGAGCCCTTCTTGACACAAAGTAACAATGCGGACGCGATCGAACTGCGGTATTGACCTTCTAGGCATGGTAGAACTACAGACAACATGAGCAGCATACCTTCGTCCTGGTGGAATGACTGGAACTGATCGGCTGTCGTACCCCCTCCGTCTAATAGGCCCTGCTCATGCATGGTTGTTTACATCTTTGAGCAGTTTTAGTGACATCTATGAACAGTCAAAGGGACTGTATCTTTGATACAATATACACAGTCAACGTCTATATGCCGGAGATCTGGGAACCGAGGTGATGCAAAACTTTTTTTGATGTGTGTACGTCTGCGGTCTGCAAGCAAAGGGGCTCATCATGCGGTGAAGAAAAACAACAATGAACTGTGTTTAAAGCGGTAAATACAATTCACTTAGGGAGTTATAAAAAAATTAAAAATAATTAATAAATACTAGATATTTATTATCAAATGAGTTGTTTCAGCTAATATGACGTCTTGTGCACAAGGCGTTTTTATAATTGCCCAGAGGTTGCTCTGCTCTTGACCGTTTGGCGAGATTTCCTTCGTCCCCGTGGTATATCACAAATGGTGGAGGTAAGCTCAAGGTTGGGCATGGTTAAAATTCACGAGTAGTTATGGACACGTTGTATGGCTGGCGTCGTGATTCCCACTGTCCCTATGCTGTGGTTGGTTGGGAGTTCATCAGTTCAGGGTGGATTACGAGGAGGAATTAGTAGGCTGTCATTTCTAAGTGGGTTGATGCACTTCTCGCTCCCCGTACACTTTTAAGTATACAGTCATGGGAAAAGTAGTGAGGTTTCGGAATGTTTCGTGATTGGCTTTGACGGGATTCCCGCAGTCCTCGTGGTCCCAAGTTCACGATAGGGGACGGGTTTTATGATTTTAAGCAACTGACGTCGATCTCGGTCCATTTGACGAGATTCCCGCAGGCAAGTCGTGCGGTCAGCCGGCTGTCTTGAGTATGAATGTTCGAAGTAGGTATCAAATATTAAGAATTATTCTGAGAGGATTGCACGAATAATACGACTAGAGGACAAGTTTTCTTTTGAATGCGAATCACGAATTATACAAGTTGTACAGTTTTCGAAATAACCGGTTAGATTATAATATATCTGATGGAACCGAAATTCGAAGGAAAAATCGACATATAACGGAATTTCGAATTAACCATACTGGATGTCGCAAATTTACGAGACAGATTTTTAAAATAAGTTATAGCCTACGTATTTTGAAGCTTTATCATAATTCTTTTTCGAAACTGTAACATTTCGCAAGATTGCGACATTAAATTATTTCGCATTATTTCTGGACTTCAATTTGACAGTCTCCAAATAAATGCGAGAAATGCGAAGTTTCTGATTAGTTTCAGAAGTTTTCGCGAATAAACGTCTCACGAAAAGTCAGGTTTCCTAATACCAGAGATAAATATTTCACACAAAACTAAAGGCATCTTGATGCTGAAAATATACTCTGAACGATGTATACCACTCAGGGTATCCTCAGCATGCATTTCATCGAGGTCGGGTACGGGGAAATATAGCTTATGCAATCGGCGCCATTTGCATGAAACTCGCTCCATCGTAATCTCTGAGCCTAGAGGCGCGAGTTTGAATGATTCAATCCACCTTCAGAAAATTTTCGTTACCCGTATGTAAAATTAGTTACTTTCGTTAGCCGTTTGCAAAATTCGATACTTTCGTTACCAGTAGACACCTTGTATATACACTTATTTAGTTGCAGTATTAGTCAAGATAATGCAACTCATCAATAACAATAACTTGTCAATAACAATAACTAACAAATATTGATGAGTTGCATTAACTTAGCTATTACTGCAACTAAATAAGTGTATATATTGTAAATATTTTCACCCGTACTTTCAGACAGATTTTATAGCCAAAGTGTAATGGATCTGATGCTGATCGCTTGACGATCAAAACTGGTCATCCAAGTGTATTTATTAATCTCATGTAATTTTTCAGGATTAGGGTACAACCCATCTCATTGGGGTATAATCTGAGTACAAAGACCAGAACAAACAACCACCTTCCCTTACCAATTTTTACTCGCATCGAGAATCACTAACCTTTAAATGAAACAAATCTTACTTGATCATAATAAAATTACAATTGGTGTCCTTCGAACTGTTATCCACATGATCAGAACAGTCAAGGGACCACCCATTTAAACTCTAGGAAAACTTACATTTCACATTAAAGATCATCAATCATCTACTCAAAAACAAATTAAATACCAAAAAATTTAACCAACCAAATCCCATGACAAATACCTGTAGAGTTCAAAAGGGAATTATAGGAAGAATTTGAAGATTAATATTAGGAAAGTTAAGTGTCAGGTGGCAGGAAGGCCTTTTCAAAGGGTTGTAAAGAACCTTAAAATATCGATGGAAAAGAGAAATGAGCAGTAAATTCTGGTAAACGTTTTGTAGATGCCAAGGAAGTACTGGGAAGATAGCGAGAATACATTGAAAACTTGCTAAATGTAAATGGGAACTTTTCTGGCAAAGTGGCAAATTGTGACATTATGCAGAAAGAAATTGAAATTGGGAACAGAATCATAGTTGAGGAAGTAGAGAGATGGTTGGTTCCTCAGTTTAGGGGCTGCGACAACGCGGTCAAGTGTACTTTGGCGAGTGTAGAATCTGTCTGATAACCGGTGTTAATTGTGATGACTGTATTAGTGTGTGTTATCTGTTTTTAAATTCAAGTAAGGACTACAGACATTGCATTTCAAGTAGTTCGTACTTTTGCCACCAAACGCCACTGTCAATGACTACTAGTTCAGAACTTGGTTACTAGATGCCACCGCAGTCGGCTCCTGGCGACGAACTTTGGGACCTAAGAGCGTTGTCCAAATTGTTAACCTATAATTTAGCTTCACACAGGTGTAATTAGTGGAAGGTTCATTAACATGACGTAAATCTACGACATGGGACCGCCGTCTTTACTTCCCCTCCGAAGGAAGGCATAATGAGGGATTTTTAACGCTCTTAAAAAATCCGACCACTTCGGCCGGGTTTGAACCCAAGATCTTGGGCATAGAAGCTCAGCATGCTACCAACTACGCCACCAAAGCCGCTGACGTAGAGAGAGTAGTAACTAAACTACAATGTGTCAAAGCAATTTATAAGCAAGGTAACAAAAGATTACAACAATGATTCATTCTTTGGTAAGTACCAGCCAAAGAGTACTTCGGTATTGTAGGAAGTAGAGTTCAATCATTGACCAAAAATAAGATGGATGAAGACCCATGTGGTTCAGGCCACAGTGGGGACGTTAGAAACAAGTTTTCAGTATCCGCCAAACCTGTTATCATCTCTTGACGAATGCAGTACATTTGCATTTATCTATTGGCACAAGCTAGAGCAAAATGTGGCTTTCCACAGATTTCTCAGCCTCATTCATGCCAGTGATTATATGGAAGCTAATTGGGGTATAGGTGGTGCTGAGTAATGGCCTCAGGACACAACTAGTGCCTGTGTGTACTGTTGAAGGTTCCACTCATAGGATCAGTGCTATTGTTCTGGCTCAGTGAGGAAAGCAATGGCAAGCTACCTCACTCCTCATCTTGCCTAGTACACCTTATGATAGTGATACTTTGAGATTTTGTGGGCATCTACTGACCTAACCTATGGCAGTACTTCTTGAGGATCCAACCAGCCTCTGGGCTGAAGATTTTAACAAAATGTTCTTTTAAACTTCACAAAATATGGAAACCCTGATGTAAAACTCACCTTGTTTACTATCTTTACTGATCTTCAACTCCAATAGAGAGGGCAGGGACTGCCTGGCACGACTCACAAGGTGTGAATCAGAGACAACAAGAAGTGCACCGTGTTTGTTGCATTCACCAGTGTTGCTATGCTGACAATCATCACACCCTAGAACAAAATATCACAAAACACCATATTAAAGGATAAGGATACCACCTTGTATACATTCACGTACAGAATATACAAGCAAATTTAGTTAAAGATTGCATAGTTTAATGATATTCTGTCTCCTTTACATTTCTCCTTCCAGTAATTACTGAAAGACTTCAGCACACCAGTTAGAGCAATTTCTATAAAGGAGGAAAAAGTTAGTTGATAAATATGAACATCCACAAAATTAGTTTTCTTTGAAACATCCATCTCAGAAAGAATCAACTGATGAAATAACACTATCAGTAAATCACTCCCTTCCTTAAAATGTAAACTGAATATATCCCAGGGGAACCAGACCATCACTGCCAAATTTTACTGCAATGTTCTGAAGCATCTGAGGGAGGCTATTTGTTTCCAACTACCTTAATTGTGGCAGGAAGGCAACTGGGTGGTGCTCCATCACAATAAAGCACCTGCTTACATGGCTTTTCCTAGGGCATAACAACATGGTGATGCTCCTCATACCCCACACACAACCGATTTAACTCCCTGGAACTTCATTCTTTTCCTGAAAATATAACTCCAGATAAAGGATCGTCACCTTGATTCTGTGAACTTTATCAAAAACGAACTGCAGAAGGTAAGTACACACTTGAGTCCTTTAGATGAGCGACTAAAAATCACGTTAGTATTTTTTAAGCATAGGCTCAGTTTTGGAATTTGTTGATACCACCTCGTATACATTCATGTACAGAACATACGAGCAAATTTACCCAGTCTAGCCATAAATACTGTTACAACTTAAAAAGTGAAAAACGCAAATATTATGAGAAGTATTTTAATTTGCTGTTAGTATGTTGTTCTTACAGGCATTCTTTACACAAATCACCAATCACTTTTCGAAATGGTCACCTTGGGTACTGATACAGGCTCTGAGTCTTTGTGGCCACTCGTCTATGGCGGAACGGAGGACATCCAGGGGGAAATCCGCCACTGCTGACAATAAGGAACGCTTTAAATTTCCAATGGTGGGGAGTCTCTTCTTGCAGACAATGCCCTCAAGCACTGACTACAGTCGGTAGTCCAAAGGGTTCAGGTCCGGACTGCTACTGGGCCAATCTTCACTTGAAATGAAGTCGGGGACTGACGCTGAAGCCACCCTTGAGTTGACCTAGCCTTGTGGGCTGGAGCAGAATCCTGCTGGAAAGTCCAGGGTTGGTTTTGAAACAATGTGCCACTTAAGTTCTTCACAATAGGCTCTAAAACGGTGCTTTCGTACACTTTGGCGCCGGTTTTAACACCCTTTTCGCAGAAATGCAGCTGGGTGGTGCCAGAATAACTCACCCCCCACCATACCATCCCAGAGGAGGGATGATGGGCCCTCTGAACTTTTGGAACCTTTTTACTGGCTTCCCGAGATGATGATGCATAAACCCTGTTGTTTTGCACATTGAAAGATTCGTCAATAGTGAATACCTTTTCATCGGTGAAGAGGATGTTTCGATGACCCTCTGACAGAAACCTTGATAATGACCATCTTGAAATGTTGATTTCACGGGCCATGATAACCTGCTTCCGCACCGCATTTCTCCAAATATCAGCCGCCACTGCCTTTTTTGCTGCTCGAGTCCTGACACTGCGCGGGCGACCCTCCTTCGGACGATCCTTTACTGTCCCGGTTGCAGTGAATCGCTCAATGGTCCGGTACACAAACATAAGACTGATTTTCAGCTTTTGGAGCGTCTTGAAAATGTCACTTGGAGATTTTCCAACTTTATGTAATGCTATTACTGCAACACGATTTTCATAATCACCCCATTCCATGTTGAAACCTGGAGCTAGATGCTTCCTCTTTCACAGACAAGTTAACAATGGTTCAAGGTTAACGTGTGCACATTGGTAGTTCTTTACCTGCCAAACTGGTTGTACAGTTTGTGTCAAAAGTTTGTAACAGTATTTATGGCTAGACTAGGTAGTTCAAGATTGCATAGTTAAATGATAGTCTCCTTTACATTTCTCCTACCAGTAATTACGGTTGAAGGACTTCAGAACACCAGTTAGAACAATGTTAAAGAGATTGAAATTTAGTTCTGATGTAAGCTGTTTAATTTATTAATCTTGTATTCAATATATTACACACCTATATTGACGTATGCAGCAGGCACGTGGACAACAACTAAATGGGAGGAAAGTAGAATCCAGGCAGCAGAGATGAAGTTCCTTAGAGGTATAATTGGAAAGACCCGCAGAGACAAGATCAGAAACAAGGAAATTAGGGAGAAAATAGGATTCCCCGAAGTTACAAGGCAAGATCGAGATCAGTAAGCTAAAATGGTATGGACATATGATGCGAATGGGAGAAGATAGAGTCCCGAAGCGAGTATTTACCGAGAAAGTCACGGGAAGGCACCAAAGGAGCCGAGGATGAGGTGGATGGAAGGCGTGAGGGAGAGCGTTGAGAAAAGAGGAGTGAAAGTGGAAGATGTACTGGAAGAGGGACGAGAGTGGTGGAGAGACAGATGTATGGAGGTTCTTGATTCACACCCCGACCCAGATCACTGGAACCGGGTAAGGAAAGGAAGCTTGTAGTTTTCGATGACTGTTAATCTTGCGATCGTAAGCCACGAGACCATTTTTTTTTTTTTACATCCTAAATCTCACATGCATTACCCGGGAATCGAATCCGGTCTACCTTCTTGGGAGGCAAGCAGCTGAACTGCTGCACCATGATGTCTACTATTGAAGAGGGGAGGATGAGACATGCCCCCAAAAACTTCTTAATTTATACTGTGTAACAGGAAGTAACATACCAATCTACATAGTAATATTTAGTATGGTAGAGCCCTCCCCAATCCACTTCTTAATTTCTCTAAAATGGATGAGTGAAGATAAGCAAGTCTGGTAGAAACTGTAGAAAGAAGAAACCAAACGCATAGCACCACAGCCCATGCAATGTCCTGACCTACTAAGCGACCACTGTTCAGCCATTCAGCCTACAGATTGCAGGTGTTGCATGGTCAGCACGATTGGCCTTTAATCTTGGTCTCCATGATCAGGATAGAAAGAAGCTAAATCGCAACTGCCTCATTCCACTCATCGAACACACATGAAAGTTTGTTAGAAGCAAATAATACAGTTCAATCCTACAAAGGGTAACACGAATGATTATAACCCCGTGGCATTACAGCCCGTGAATAGCCTAGGCTTACCAAGCGACCGCTGCCCAGCCATTTAGCCTGCAGATATTAGGGTGACGCATGGTCAGCGCATCGGATCCCCTCTGCCGTTATCTTGGTTTTCGTGACCGGCGCGCTGCCTCACTGTCTGATAGCAACTTAATTGTCATCACGAAACTGAGTGTAACCTGTTCCAGCCCTCATGTCCGTTTCTAAAATCCCTGACTGAGCCGGGAATTGAACCCGGGGCCTCCGAGTAAAGAGGCAAGTGCGCTACCCCAACACCACGGGGCCGGCAGCACGAATGATTGCTGAGACAAATAGATGGGAGCAATGGCAGGAAGGTACTCGTAAAGAAGAAATAAAGACTTAGTTAAAGATGAACATGCTAAATGAAGCTGTTTACACGAATCAACTCAAATGGTGGGGTCATGTGAAGAATTAATCATTAATTTTATTGGTTTTACGTCCCTTTTACCTACTGAAGAGAATGGGGGAGGGGATATTACCTATGAGGTTAATGAGTTTGACTGTAGAGGGTAAGAGAAGCAGAAGTAGACATAGACATTGGAGTCGATGTTAGATTCAGTGTTGAATAATTTTAAAGTGAGAGGTGTAGAAGCAGGAAGAAGCCACAGTGCTAACTGCTAATAGGGGATCATGGAAACAAATAGTTTGCAAACAGGGATTGCAGACTAGACTGTATGCTGAAGGGCAAAACAGTCTCAAATGAAAATGTATATGTCGTAGTCAGATAGTGAAATAGATTTTCATGAAAATCCTAGGCACTTCATGAAAAGCCGGCATATGATGTAAAAAGGGATAGTTTCAGTATTTGCCGTGCGATTTCATGAAATATCTAAATTTCGCCGTCACATAGTGTAATTCATTTTGTCCATTATCTGACGGGAATTCCAGCCCGTCACTTCATGATGAGGTGGAAGTGGTACCCTCGCTGTGAGATAAGTGTACTATCCAAGAATTAATTGGATAAACATGGTACTGGGTACAGATGAACAGAGGATTAGTGGTATCTCATGCAAATACCGGAAAATACAAGTTTGAGGACGATCCTCATATGTCCATAAGAATAATTGCACCTGCTGTTACTTGGATGGGATGGCAGTAGAACAACGCAATGTTTATATGTATGCCAGTAATATCGAACACCATAATAAACAAGCATTAATTTATTTCATGGAATAGCTCATGTATGACTGGGAGAAATTAATGTACGACTCCATTGTGTCAAGTCATTTCATGAAGAGTCGACTCAACAAACACCGGATCTTCATGAAGTGCCTCGACTGATAATGTAAAATCATTTCTTACACCATCTGCCTAAATCGGTGATGATGAGGATGACTACGACAAATATATGTCAATGTATTTTCAGACTCTTCACACATCTTCACTACACAACCGTCTTCCCCAACTTCTAAAACTCTGAATGCATGTCTTCAAAAACCAGCAGCAGTTAAATATAAAACAAATGTTTTGAATTGCCTTTGATGGAGCAGGATTGAAAGATATGTGTCCATTTAATGGCCAATCAAAGGCTTGGTAGATGCCTATCACAGAAACACAGGTCAAGGTCCAAGCGTAATCCCATCCTCAGGCAATACATTAGGACCTGAACTATACATCAGCCACCATGAGGGGTTTTGCTGATGTATGGGCAGATAAATAGATGTTCCTGATTTGAGCATGCTAGATCAGTCAAGGATATCACAGATAACTTGTTCTATCCCAGATGTGTTGTGTTCCAATTAAAATAAGAGCTGTGAAAGCAGAGTTTCCAAGTTTTTATTAATTCAATTAATTGAAAGGAATTGCACAGTGATATGTGTTTGGCAGTTTTAACTGAATTAGTTTGACACTATCTAGAAAATGGTCTTATCTGGTTTGAAATATAAAACATACTAGTGTTACTGATGAAAGACAACAAAAATCTAGGTAAAAATGTTGTTACATTCTTCAGAACGAATAGGAAGTAAATATAAAATCTTAAGGATATTTTACAATTTCACATTTAGTTTTCTGTATAATTGATTTTAGCATATTAGATCACAAAGCCTCCGTGGCTTAGGCGGCAGCACGCCGGCCTCTCACCGCTGGGTCCGTGGTTCAAATCCCGGTCACTCCAAGTGAGATCTGTACTGGACAAAACGGAGGCAGACAGGTTTTTCTCCGGGTACTCCGGTTTTCCCTGTCAAAATTTCATTCCAGCAACACTCTCCACTATCATTTCATTTCATCTGTCATTCATTTAATCATTGCCCCAGAGGAGTGCGTCAGGCCTCGGCAGCCGGCACAGTTCATATCCTCGCCGCTAGATGGGGGCTTCATTCATTCCATACCTGACCCGGTCGGAGACTGGAAGCAGGCTGTGGATTTTCATTCCATATTAGATAACAACTGGCATCAAATCCAGGAACAACAATTATGGATAGACAGGACAAATTGGAGACGGCTCCTATATAATCGCACCCGGCTTGCTGGAGCGAAGAAATTATATTAGCATACAAAATTGAGGCAATATTTCTACACTAACTTCTCTGATCTGTTCATTACTTCCCACCTCTAATTTGTAACTTTAATATAGGTCAGTTTATGACGACAACTTTTGGGTCATCTCCCAGTCACCAAAGAAAATATAGAAAAGTCCTATGGCAAAAGAAAGGAGGACCGCCTGGCCCTCTAAATAGCTAATATGGGAGTAAATTACACAATTTCACTGCTCTGGAAAGAATAAAGTGTAAATGCTGCCCAGAATAAAAGTTTCCCTCATGGCACACAGATAGCAGGATTGTGCGCATGTGAGACAGAGTAATGACGTGACAATTGTATGCACCAGGTGGTTATTCCAATACAGCAGATGGAAGAGGGTGGCTTTAGTTCCATCTCTTGCTGATTGCGAGGTTTGGTCTGTGATAAAGGTTTTGTAATGCGCAAAACAGGTACTACCCTACCAGGGAATTGACGTCCGAAACGGGGGAGGAGCTTACGGTCAGCTGTTTGCAATATGGCGGTGAGATAGTGACGTGAAGTAATTGGGTGTGCGTTTGTTATGGCTTCTAATTATTTATGATGGCAAAATACTACATATTTTCTTTCATTGATAGACATATTTTATAATCAATTTAAATGCAGTGCCTAATTACTACCAGTTAAAAATATTACCCACATGTAGATAGTTAATTTACTGTCTGCTGTTACATAGGCCTATATGAAGCCTGTACTTGGGAGCCTAGCGGTATCGATGTTTTTATTAATTTCACAATATATATATCTCACATAACACAAAGGACGACTCCCTGATAATAAATTGAATCAAGCAACCCTGAATTTGCATGAATGTTTTGGGTTCAAAGAAGCGTTACTTGGGATGCTCAAATCATACTTCAATATTGCAAATATTTACCTACATACTTGCTGTTCAAAGGCAAGAATATTAATTTATTAATCTCTTGCCACAGGCAAGTTAAAATGGAGGCATCCTCTTTATCAATATATTTAATTAAATGTTTAAAATGCAGATATTTAACAAAGCTGGAGTCTCCATTTGAACTTGTCATAAGCAAACGGAACAGATCAAAAACTACACTTTAAGCCAAACCAAATTCACTCCTCAGCTCGACATAAACCATAATACCAATTAAAACCTATACAAAACATACTCTCCTTACTGTTGTACAACTTTCAAACCAACTATTCGCACTCAAAACTGAAAAACCCTGAAATGGGAACTAATTAAACTTAGAATAGCCTAGGCCGATCCGGTCTCCTGCTACATTACCGCATATGTATACTTAACATCACTATAACTTCAAAATTACGGATAAGTGACCTATCTGCCTGAGTAGTATAGGTGTTGCCGACCTGCCTGGGATGATGGGTCACCAAACCGGTACTTAAAACTAAGATTTTACATTTTAATTGACTAAATTCAACAGTAGGGAGATCATAGCCAAAAACACAATCTAAGCCAAATCATACTTCAATGACCTACATACTTGCTGTTCAAAGGCAAGAATATAAATTCTCTGGTAAATTAAGGCTAGGAACAGCATTTTTCTTAAGTTTTCTAACCATTCGGCTATTGTCAATCGGAAGAACCCCTAAAATAAGTTTACGAAGAGCGGATTACATTCTATGTACGGCACAGAAGTAATAGGCTACAAGTTTATCAGTATTTTTGATGTAGCTAAATCCATGTGAATACAAATTAGAGACAATAACTATCAATAATCAACAGTACCGGTGGAAAGAAGTCGTCTTCACAAAAATTCACACTGCACACTGTCATGTAACATGTAACACGTTTTCCAATTGACAGCGCCGAAGCCCATCTTTCTCTCTGAACTTTTTGTACAGGAAAGTAGTGAAGATATTTCGTACCCGTTTTATACGATTTGCAACCGTATTCAGAGCAGTACCTCCTCGAATTTGACTAATTCCTTTCTGTTTCCATCACGACGTCAATGCTTCACCATCTAAATAATCCACACCAGTCACAATGTTACAGCTTCAACATTCTACCGCGTGGCTGCGCCATCCAACTTTTCTGACGTCAATTGTTACCGCTAGAAGGAGAGCGCAGCTGTTGTGTATACATTACGTCATCTTGCCTCGTTATGGCTACGAGCGGCTTGCACAGCCATAGGCTACAATGAGAACACACCACCCGGCCCAGCATGAAACAGGTACACATAACGTCCATCGCAGGCGTTTGGCTTGGCGGAGCTCATAACTTCCGATTTCCACCACCGGTAACAATTCGCTGGTCGGGTAGTACTGACCGAAGTCCATCATCACGTGTATGGGCCGGAGATCATGATTAAGTGGATGGTGCTGGTGAAGGCAATTTGCTGAAGGTCAGCAAAATGTGCATGATGTGGAGCGCAATGGGTGACCATCTCTTGTCACAGTCGATCTTGTGGAACAAATGTGACAGCGCATTTTGGAGAACTGTTGCTTTATGATAACAGAGCTCTGCAGCCATTTCCCACAGATTTCTCCACTCTTTAATGCACACAATTGTCACAAACACCTGTTATTGAAGAAAGTGACTGCCAGGTTGAGACTTAAGCAACTGCTACCCAACACACAGTTAAGGGCATGGGATCAACACTAACAATTCTGGAATGGTACCACGATGATGGAGACGAGCTTCAGATTGCACACTTCACCCCAGAAACCGAACATTGGTTCTCCGACCAGAACCAAATTCCAGGAGACTGTCGATGTAGAAAGTGTTGTGGACAGTCTGTTTGGACTGAATGGGTGTTCTGCTCATCGAGTTCCTGGCCAGAGGTGAGGTGGTGAATGCTGAATGTTATAGTACAACTCTGAAGAAGTTGCAAAGTATAATTCAGAACAAGTGGCATGGGATACTCAATGAAGGGGGTGGTTTCCTGCCCGATAATACTCAGTCAAACATGGCTTGGCTCACAACTCTTCTATAGCAGTTCCTTTGGAGATGCTTAACCATTCACCCTATGGTCTGGATGTTGCTCCGAGGAATTTCTATCTTCTCTTGCACTACAAGAAATTTCTTTCAGGTCAGCATTATGTGTATGATGCGGAGTTACAGATGGCTGCCACACACTGTTCTATCCCAGGTGTCCGACTTCTACATCACAGGAATAGAAAATTTTATCTCGTGGTACAAGCCGGACGTTTGTTCTAGACGATTACCCTTGACCTTGAAGCTAGTGGGTGAGCCTGTACACAGTCACTATCGCTTTCTCGCTTCACAGTTGTCACCACCGGTCTAATGTAATGAAATTCCAGACTTGAGCATGTGACGACAACACCGAGCAGAAAAGGACAGTCCACGTCAAAGTATTGTATGACGCGGAAGTATACATTACACAGTTAAGAACAGAACGCCATTATATTTGCCAATGACTGTACTTCAGCAGTAGTGTGAGATACCACTGTCAATCATTGGACTGCATGGCGCAGGTGACAACAACACAGGTACTGTACTAACTCGCCTCCAGGCTTCCATTATGATTTTCCACTCCTCTAAAACAAACGTCCGGCCTGTATAACAAATGTCTCAATTCTAGTAGTGAAATAGTGCAACACTTGCTGAATCTGCTACAATCAAATGTTTGCCATGGAGATGTTTTATCATTTTAGTGGACAACCTAGAGAAACTTATTTTCTGGAAGGACCTCACACTTTCTAACAATGGAATCTACAACAAGAAATAAATGTTTGCACATCCTTTGTCAAGATTAAAACAGAGGAGTTAGGGTGAAACAGTAATAAACATAAAATAGTTGTAAAGAGAATCGATCCTGCTGGAGACAGTTTAAGAAGCATGTGTATGAACAGGCTCCATCGAATACGTGGATCTTGCCACTTTTTATATGCTTGATTGATTGATATACATGCATTAGAACTGTCATCATCATCATCATCATCATCAATAATTTAAGTTTTCCAGCCTAAGCCGGGTCAGAGCAAATGACACCCCTCCACTTTACTCGGTCTGTCCACAATCCTTCCTCAACCACTGAATTCCACTCCAGGTATTGTTCTTTCACACTGTCCTTCACCAAATCCATCCACCGTACTCTTAAGTCTTCCTCGTCCTCTCTTTCCAGTCATCCGTCTCTCCATCACTTGTTTCGGCATTATTTCATCCTTCATCCTTTTCACATGTCCATACCATCTTAATGTGTTTTGCTCCAGCTTATCATTCAGCTTCTGTACATTCACTTCCTTTCAAATGTCTTTATTTCTCACTCTCTCTCCTAGTCTTCTGTACAGAAGACTCAGGGATTTCATACTCCTCAGGGATTTCATTTCGGCTGCCTGTATTCTACTTTCATCTTGTAACTGGCAAAGTTTCAGCTCCATACGTTGGTAAGTAATAGGTCTCGTACATCACTTCTTTAGCCTTTAGTGGTATAACTTTATCCCAAATTAAACTCCGAACCTGATGATAGAAAACACTCCCACATAGTATTCTCTCATTTATCTCCATATTCAATCTTGCATTTTCCATCAATTCACTTCCTAAATATTTGAAGTGCTCTACTACTTCCACTCTACACTGATCATTTCCCATTTCTCAATATTTTCCTTCGGTTCTTGGAACACATTCTCATTCTCTCCACCAATTCAGATCATCATCAGCACATAGGATTATGTTCATTTTTTTTTACCTGTGTATGATTCTTTTGTTGCCTTTAGTATATAATCCATCACCAGTATATATATATCAATGGTAAGAGTACACTCCCATGTTTTAATACATGTACAATTTCAAACCATCCTGTTTTACCTACTTGAGTTTTGACACAGCTGCAACAATTACTATACAGGGTGGTCGAGAAGTCCCTTTACATGTTACAGCATAGGGCAATAATTTTAGACATGTATTATAAATATTTATTACTAACATTATTTACATATTGTTGAGATAACAATTTCCCGCTGTGAGCCGAGTCTCGCACTTGACACGTTCACTTCGGTTAGCGTGGGGAAAGTCGTGTCACGTGGTTCGCTGCGTAGCTCACTGCACAGTTAGCTGCCTTCAGTCGAAGGAGTTCAACTATGACGGATACAAGTGTTTTCACTGTTGAGGAGCATTTGGTGGCTTCCGTTTGGGTTCACAAACGTCAGAAGACGAAGAAGACAATGTCATACATTTTGAAGGACTTCGCTGTGAGGTTTGGAAAACCACCGCCATCACGACCAACGTTATTCGCATAGGAGAAGAAAAACCTTTGTGACGGGAAGTGTTCTCGATGCACCACGTAGCGGAAGGCCTACGACTCGTATCGAAATTTGTGCCGCTGTGGCTGAATCGATTGAACGATCGCCGGTGAAGTCAACCCGTAAGCGGTCTGCAGAATTAGGCGTCTCGCGATCGACGATGAAAGACCATATGCGCAAAGACTTGAAACTTTCATGTTTTTGGCCATCCTCAGTGAACGAGTTGAGTGATCATGACTTGGAGCAACGTGTGCATGCATGTGAAATGCTGCTCGCACACTTCCCGCATGCAGATCAAAAATAGTTTTATTCTCTGATGAGTGTGCGATTTATCGTAGCTCACGAAATTGTAACGTCTTTATTTGGGCAAAAAGCAATTCGCACTTTTATGAGGAAATTGAGTGCAATCCGCCGCAGTTATGCTTTGGGCAGGGTTATGGGCAGACCATCTGCTTTGACCTTATTTCTTCGATGGTCCTGTGAACCAGCACAGCTACCTGCAAATGATTAACACGTGGTTGCTTCCACAATTAAGGGCTAAAGGTATAAGTGACATCGTGACACTTCAACAAGATGGTGCTCCACCACATTTTGCTGTGAGTGTCCACAACCGGCTAAATGAACTTTTTCCAAACTGCTGGATTGGGCGTGGATCACGAGACCTTCCAGCACCACTGCCATGGCCTCCACGAAGCCCAGACCTCAGCACACCGGACAATGCACTATGGGGAATAATAAAAGAAAACGCTTGTAAACGACGATACGTGAACAACTATCAACTGAAAGATGGAGTTCGCATGGCATTTGAAACTATCACCCACCGCATGCTGCAGCGGATGCATACAAGAACATGGCGACGGATCAAAGTCTGCTTCGAACATGGAGGAATACATACTGACATTGTTGATCGATGAATGGAATTGTTAATTGTAACCAAACATTGTTTACTCCAAATGAATGTTGAAATAAAAAATCCTGTTTTATTCATAACAATGTTTCCATGTCTAACTGTCCTAGGCTATAACATGTAAAGGTACTTCTCGACCACCCTGTACAACACTATTATTACTGTATTTGTATTATTTCTTCTCCAATACCTTTTGGTTTTAGGCTTTCCCAAACTCTGTATTGAACTGTACTGAGACATATTCACACCAGGAAGATATTTTTCTCCCCTTGCAATATTCTCAGATTAGCGGTTGCAATTAATTACCAAGCCCTTCTTATCCTATCAACCGATGGATGCATATTCTGCAATTGCTTTACTGGCAGGATATTAAGCTTCCTCTTAATCCCATCACCCCTTAGTACAACATTTATAATTTGTTTCCTAGTTTTATTTTAGGGGTGCTTTCTACTTACATACACATTTTCATGCCATTCGCTCCAGTAGTTTTGATGTCAATCCATAACAAACAACAAACAGACAAAAATTAAAATTAACAAGAAGTTCCGTGAAGAACTATACAGCCTACTTTTCATGCCAATGATTATTCTACAGTATATGAATCTATCTAGAATAATGACGAAATTAAGTTGGTAATATCGAAATATCTAATTAGTTCAAAATATACCTGGTATAATGTAGCCTAATAGAGCACTACAGTTGGCAGCCCTGGTGACTGAATATATTCTTAGTTCCATCTCTTAAGGTACAGAATACAAAATTTGGTTGAAGTCCAATAGACGTTACATGCAGTTAGACACTGGATCTATCAGCACGCGTAAAAGCATGTTGCCAACAATACCATGCGTGTGCTGGTCAGAAATAATCTGAAATATTATGATATCTTGTTGTGCCAATTTTGGATGAAATCCATTTGTTAGTATAGAAGTTACATGTATTTTCAAAATTGGACATATCAGCAGGCATAGAATCATGTTGGCAGCACTGCCTTGTATTAATTACTCCAAATTAATCTAGAATGTCAGGTGCTATACGTGTGCAAAGTATAGAGCTGATGGCTTGCATACTTTCTGATATATTGATATTAGGGTAAAAAATATATAGACAGCATTTATTAACAGTTGGCAGCCCTGATTGCTCTTAACAATACTTATAGTCATATCTGTTATGGTACACATAGCACATACGAAATTTGGTTGAAATCCAACTGACAGTATAGAAGTTACATCTATTTAAAAATTGGTACTATCAGCAGGCTTATAATCATGTTGGTAGAACTGACGTATATACGTTACTCCAAATTAATCTAAAATGTCAGAAAATACGTGTGCATAGTTTAAAGCTGTTGGCTTGCATACTTTCTGATATATTGGTATTTTGATTTTTTTTAAATAGAGAGAGCAATTATTAACAGTTGGCAGCCCTGGTGGCTCTTAAGAATATGCTGTCATATCTGTTTATGTACAGATATTACATACAAAATTTGGTTGAAATCCAATTGATAGTGTAGAAGTTATATGCATTTAAACATTGGACATATCAGAAGGCTTAAAATTATTTTGGCAACACTGTCATGATTGGTCTCCTGGAAATTAAACTGAAATAGTATTATCTACATGTGTGCCAATTTTGGAATAGCTCCCATGCATACCTTGCAAGATATCCAACATGGAGTTCAAATTTCTAGTGCGTTTTTTCAGCAGTTGGTAGCACTGACATCATTTTCAAATATGGACGTGAGATATTCCGGTGCACATCTTTACTCATACTAAATTTGGTTTTGATTGCTGCAGCCATTTAGGAGTTGATAGGGGGACACACACACACACAGGCAGCCAGCCAGACAGACAGACACACACACATTTTCCCGGATCGATCTCATAAGTCTACTTTTTCCTCATTTTTGTAAAATGTGAAAAGTAGGCTAAAAATTAAACCGAGGGTAATTAAACTCGTCTGGGATAAATACCAAGTTTTAGCCAGAAACTCGAAATGTACAGACAGAATTCTTACTTTATTTAAAGGGATAAACATAAAATAGCTTTATAGAGAATCGATCCTGCTGGAGACATAGTTTTAAGAAGCATGTGTATGGACACACTTCAATGATCATGCTTGATTGATACATGCATTAGAACTGAATTGGGACATAATCACATCAGAAATATATTCTTCTCACCTTGCAATTTTATGTGATTAAATTATATTGTTATTATTGCTTCTCTTAAAGGCTAAAAATATCTTGGCCATCAGCTTGTAATTTATATTAATTCACAATGATTATAGACGATATTGCTCATTAATCCTCATTTTCAATAAATCTGCTACAAAATGCTAATTGTTAGATTTTTAAATGTGATAAAACCACAAAATCGAATTAATGTTACTGGATATTGTAATATTTTACTTGCATGATTATTTGATATGGCATTCTACTTGAAAAATCTAAATTGATAAATAAATTGGAAACATCAATGGAGAGGTTTTATTTTTGTTTCAACACTACATGCAGATTTTTTTGAAAATTTCTCAAAGATTTATTTTTAAACATATACAAATTATTTGAATCAAACCTTCACGACTACCCAGAGAATTGACCTAGTTTTAATATACTTTACTTAGATTCCAAATTAATCCTTTGTTGTCTTACCATGGAAAACATAATAGAGTATGGTAATTTTATTAACAGAAGCATGTCCTTGTAAAAGTGAAACCACTAGAAAGTGGGTGGAGGGTACATGCTATAAGGAATGAATGGGCTCTGTTTAAGGCAGATTTATTATATTCTAGTTTTATATACTGTAAAGCCTTCCTTCAGTCTGTAAGGTAACTGCCTCCACGCTTTCTAAATTACAGCTACATCAGGCCTCATGTGATTCTGCAATTCTTATGTTGAATTCACTAAAAACTGACAGATGACGGAGCCTGAAACTTGATGTTCCTATTTCACATCTAATGTGAATAGGAGAGTTAAAAAATTGTTTGAATGCTGATGCTTATTGACCACTTCCCTACTCCTACCAGTCACAGCTAGTAATGTGTGTAGCACTGAGATGAGGGTCAAGATGAGAAGGCCAGCTGAGGCTAGCAGCAAAGAAATGTCATTGTACTGGTGCATGGCAGCCTGTGCTCCTGCTCTGTGCCAGAAGAACAAAATTGATAACACACCTCTCTTAAAAATAAACATAGGAATATTTCTTGAACATTGTGCACTATTTTTTAATTTATTTATCCTATAGCTTTTAGTACCGGGAGTGTCCAAGGACATGTTCGGCTCGCCAGAGGCTGTAGCTGCTTCAAGCGGACACCCATAGGGTGAGCTGCAAGTTCTGACCAATTTCAAGTAGTTCCAACTTTCGCTACCAGGTGTCACTGATACCTAGTGGTGAACATTGGAACTTTGAGAGAGTGTTCTGACGAAATCTAACCTACAAATTTAGCTTCACACAAGTTAAGTCTGTGGAAGGATCTTTTACATGCCATAAATATATGACATGGGACCGCCGGCTTTACTTCCCCTCCGAAGGAAGGCATACTGAAGGATTTTAACGCTCTTAAAAAAATCCGACGACATCGGCTATCTTGGGCACAGCAGTTCAGCATGCTACCAACTACGCCACCGAAGCCGCACACACTAAAAGGACTCAGCTAGGCTACAATGGTTAAGTATTCATCGACATTCATTTGAATTATTTTATCACTAACACCAGTAGCATTTGACTATTGTATTGAAATTTATAATTCATAAAATTTTACCAAGTATCAATACCAATATGAAAAAAAAAGGGCTATTACAACAATGATTAACCAAAGCACTTGCAGTTTGCAAATGACTATTTATACTTTTCAGTTGGTCAACATGCTATTTGCTCAATATGATTGGGTGGGGGTTCAATATATAACACATGTCCTGAAAAATATGACATGTATTATTAAAATTATTCATACTTTTGGGATATTGCCGTGTGAAAATAAAATAATAAAATTCCTAGACGTTTCGAGAGGGACCTTGCCTACTTTTTCCAATAGAATTGAAACAATGTGGCCAAAGAATGTGTGTCAATGAGCTCCTTTTATAATGATCTGTCCATTGTATATTGATTTGGAAAAGACACACAAGCCATGAAGTTATGCTTCAGAACCACAAGTACGTTGTGCAGCACCCTTTCTATTGTTCTGTTAAGCGTTATGATTTAAAAGGTAAATAAATATTAAGATTAACATATGCATACATTGTGAAACTATATTTTTTCCACAAATTATTGTAGTCACGTCCTACTTTGTGAACCATGTGCAACGACTGAGAGGTTTAGTAAGTGGTCTTACTGTTGGGATACCAGTTACTATGGAATAGGAGTGAGCATATAGCACATATTCAGATTGTGACCATCCTGTGTTCAGGCAACTAGGACTACCCTACAATTCCTTATCAATTTATTAAGTTTATGGTCAGCAATAATATAGTCTATTATTTACCCTTCCATAAATTGATAAGAAATTGTAGGGTATTCAGGGGCATTTTTGAACAAACACACCAAAATCTGAATTTCTGTGAATTAGGCATAGTTAGACCTAAAGTGCAGAAATTGAGATCCGTTTGCTGATGGATTAGGGTTGAAAATCACCAGGATAAGGAAATTAGGCAGATACACATGTAAATGATTGATGAGAAATTCCGAAGAGTAGATGGTAAAGAACTGCAAGACACTGAAACGGAGTGGTCAGGATACAGGGATTCAGTACTAGAAGTAGCAAAGGCATGTGTGTAAAGACAGGAAAAAGGACTAATCCAGGTGGAATGACGTGAAGTAGACTTTGTAAATGTAAAATGAAGGCTTACCAAAAATGGCTCCAAACAAGGAATCCGGCAGACAGAGAGCTTTATAAGAAGGTGGCAAAAATAGTTCAAAAACTTGTTAAATGTAAATGGAGACTTATCTGGCAATTTGACAGATTTTGAGATTATGCAGAAGGAAAATGAGGACAGGAACAGGATCACAATTGAGGAAGTAGAGAGAGTAGTAAATAAACGACAATGTCACAATGTGGCATATAGGGGGAAAGGAGGGATCAAATGGTAGCATAAGAAATCAAATTGACATGGTATTTATGAAAGATACCCTGGACAAAAGCAGTAATCACACCCATTTATAAGCAAGGTAATAGGGAAGATTACAACAATTATAGAGGTATTTCTTAGATAAGTGTCCTAGGCAAAGAGTATTCAGCAATTGGAGAAAGGAAAGTTCCATTATTGGCCAATAGAAAGGTGGATGAAAATCAGCATGGCTTTAGACCACAATGAGTATGTTGGAATCTAATTTTTAGTATGAAAATCCACAGTCTGCTTTCAGTCTCCGACCGGGTCAGGAATGGAATGAATGAAGCCCCCATCTAGCGGCGAGGATATGAACTGTGCCGGCTGCCGAGGCCTGACGCACTCCTCTGGGGCAATGATTAAATGAATGACAGATGAAATGAAATGGTAGTGGAGAGTGTTGCTGGAATGAAATTTTGACAGGGAAAACCGGAGTACCCGGAGAAAAACCTGTCTGCCTCCGTTTTGTCCAGCACAGATCTCACATGGAGTGACCGGGATTTGAACCACGGACCCAGCGGTGAGAGGCTGGCGTGCTGCCGCCTAAGCCACGGAGGCTTCCTAATTTTTAGTATGCGCCAGGTTAATTATTTATTTACATTTGTGTTTCTGTTTTGTAAATCTAGAGAAGGCATAGGATAATGTACCAAGATGCTGAGTATCCTGAGGGATTATGTTATCGAAGGAAGGCTGCTACAGGCAATGAAAAGTATTTATGTTGATATTCAGGCTGCAGTGAGAGCTGATGGTAGGATGAGTTCTTGGTTTAGAGTTGTTACAGGAGTGAGCCAAGCCAACATGTTAGAACTTTAACAGAAGCGTAGGGAATATAGTATGAAAATCAGCATTTCAAAAACCAAGGTAATTTTAGTAGAGAAGTTACTCAAGGAAATAGGAGAACCAATGTAAGTACTTAGGCTGTGTATAATCTCAGGATTCTTTAATGAATTATTTGTGTCCACCTTGTCCTTGACCAATAATTGATTAATTGATTAAATAACTTGTAAGTCAATATGGAAACAAAACAACAATAAATCGAAATGGTTTACTTTAAGGAAATGTGATCTCAGGTTGGTAATATGGGAAAAGAAATGGAGTCAACGTGCAGAAGAGTCAGTGCAGATAGTTACAATCTACTGTACAGTGTAGCGACGAAACTCTCCCTGCTTAGCTCACTATTTTGACTGTCATAAGGGTAGCAATGGCAGGTAGGTATTCATAACGAAGAGATAAAAGGTTATCTTAGAAATGAGGACACAAGATGAAACTGTTTGTATGAGTCGACTCAGATCGTGGGGTTATGTGTAGAGAAGTTAACGAGTTCAGCTGTGGAGGGTAAGAGAAGCAGAGGATGCCACAGTGCTAACTGCTAATAGGGGATCATGGAGGTGACTTATTCAGAAACAGATGCTTGCAGACTATACTGGACACCATAAAGCAAAACAGTCTCAAATCAAAATGTATGAGAATTTAAGATGTTTTAGTTATGCAACATGTACATATTTAAGTTTGCATCCAGGCCAGGAGAGCACTGCTACTTGAATGGCCTTTGCTTTTGCCCCCCATCCCAGTGCTGTACACATTACTAGTTGTGACTGGAGGAGTAGGGAAGTGGCTGATATGCAGCAACATTCAAACACTTCACTTTTATTACCGCTTTATATTGGCATTAAATGTTAACAAGTACATTATATTTGAGGTTTGGGGCAGATGACCTCGTAGTTCCACCCCTTAAAACAACAATAACTAATATTTGAGGTTCCATCGTCTCCTGAATCTGAAACAATACTGCTCACCAAGTTTTGCCAAAGTCGGAGAGATGGAGTTGGTAGTGTTCCTTGCATGACTAATCAATGTCTCCACTTCTCTTACCCTCTACAGCTGATTCCATTAGTCTCCTAGGAAATCAATCATCATCCATTTGGATCACATGGCCCCACCATCTAAGCTGCCTCTTATGAACATGAGGACTAAATCTCACTACTACAGTGATACAGAGGAGGTTCCATCCTCATCTGAAATCAGAAATTTGTACTGATGGAATCGAAAGCCATAAATGTTTTTAGGCAACTTTAAGAATAAACTTCCACAAAAAGAACAAAAATTAGGTATCGACAACAAAATTATAAGTTATATTTACGCAGGATAATGATCGAAAATACACAGTTTATAATTCTAAGAGACCTCCAAAATCAGACAAAGGAAGTTACGATTCACTGATGATAAAACGCTGTAATCTTAGCCAAAGATGAGGCAACTACAAACATGGACAATCTAATAGCTCTCGATTTTGATATGAAGGGTCCATGGGAAGAAGAGGGAATGTCAAATAATGTAAAATGTTAAGGAAACGAGTTTTAAAGTTTCATTACTTATATGTACGCGTCAACTTTAAACGTCATTTTGTCACGACCCTCATTGTTCTTAGCCAGACACAATTGTGCCTTCAATACATCGCAAAGAGGCCTACCAGATCGTGCTGATATCTCTATTTTACATTTTGAGTGCCATTCCCCCTTCTTGTGGACCCTTCATGTATTTCTTGAACTTAATTCTCTACAGTCGAAACTCACACATACATTCATTTATATATTTATTTTCAAGGCACCAAGCTTTCTTTTTATTATAATTTAGCCCAGTTAAACATTATTCATGTACGAGTTTCTTCATGCTGGCTTGTCTCATTTATACGCCACCATATGGAATCATGCCTTTATATTGCATTCTTAGCTTGTAACAACACTTATGGAAATGATTATTAATGCATATTCTACATGTGATACTCTACAGAAGATCAATTCATCGGTGACTTATTTCCCCTTAACCACAGAATAAGATGTCTCAAAACTGCTGGTCTGCCAGCTTGTTGCTGGTCTGGACCTCAATATTGTCTTACTCCCTAGATATGCTGGCTGAATGTCTGATCAACAGCTGTCTTCAAACAGATAACCTACCATGTCAGAGCTGAAATAGATGGATGGGTAAAGAATTGTTGTCTTCGAGAGATCAGGTTGCTGGCAACTGTTTGCCCGTGGGATAAACTATCCCTTATTGGCTGTTAAAGAGATGAGGCAGTGCTTATTTCAACAGGAAGCAGAGCATTTTGCTTAGTTATTGTAATTTGCCACCATGGACAGCGTCCACATTTGCAAATAAATACATGTAGCCTATGTATACAATAAAGAGAATTTCTACTAACATTTATTTGCTGAGGAGACTAGATTCTCAAAACAGAGAGGTACTAGCTACTGCACAATAAATCATCCAATTAGTTTGATATAAATAACATTACACAAAGGCTCTTCTACAGAGGCCATTTTTACAGAGCAAGACTTGAAATAAAACCCATCAGGAGTCAAACACAAATCTCCTGCATTATGGGCAGGTCTATTTTTCTAATAGTTCAAAGTGCTTAAAGATCATGATGTAAGAGTGAGCAGAGAAATCTATACCCTATATTGTACATAAGAATGCCAGTTTCTCTGGTTTTTATTTTTTTTTAATTTCCCTGGAGTTCTTCTTGGGCCATATTTAATTTTTTTCGTTAGTTGGTTTTGTTACTTATGGCGGACATTATCTATGATGAGCAAATTCTAGAACTGTGACAATGAACCTCAAAGAAGAATTTGAACAAACTGGAAAACCGATAATTAACATGACTATAATCAAACCCCGAGGGGTATGGATGTATTTATGTGAAGTATATCATCTAAACCAGAGTTTCCCAACCTTTTGAAGTTCACAGCACCGTTGGGAATAATATTAAACACTAGGGGCACCCTTCCTTGAATGAAAGACTTAAGTTTCATCATCATCATTTCCCCTTTTCCAGTTGACACTGGGTGGGGGGCAAATATGGTTCCTCTCCACTTTGTTCTGTCGTTCCACCATTCCTCTTCCGACACAGTGTTCCAATCCAGGTTCCGTTTTCTAATACTATTCTCCATCGAGTCCATCCAACGCATTCTTGGTCTTCCTCGTCCTCTCTTCCCTGTCATCTGTCGTTCCAGTGCTCGTCTTGGTAGCCTTACTTCATTCATCTGTTTGACTTCCATATGTAAATTTATTGAAATATTATACAATAAGTAACGTACACCATAACATAATACAGTAAACTTTACTACAGTCACTCAGTACAAATACAACAATAGTTTTCTTCAGTAAATGATTAACTAAAATGTGAAACTTGTGATTGATATTTAGAGCACAGATAGGCGATATTGGGCCTTACAGTTGACAATGAAACACGCAAATCAACCTCAAGGTTATTCAGTCTATTTCTTGCTTTGGATTTTATTGTCATCATAGCAGAGAAGGCTTGCTTGCATAGATAGGATGTTGAAAAGGGCAAAAGTGTGTTAATTGCCTTCTTCATTAGGTTAGGATACTCCTCTCTCCGTTGAAGACAAAAAGTAGCCACCAACGCCTCACTCTTGGTGAACTTACCTTTGAGTGTGGAATCAGCGCCAAGATCAATAAATTGTTCTCAACCAGTGAAATCTATTTCCTCAGCACTATCTACGAAATCCATTGGTGAGACAACCCAGTCCAGATTCATAGTGGAAATACTGTAGATGGAAAGTATGTATCTATTGCATCTTGCAATATTGATAAGTGATCACAAATGTGGTCTTTCAGCTTACCCAGATCGTTATCTCCTACCAAGTGAAGAGATGGAAAATTCGACAGATCTCCTTTCTAAACTGCAGACTTCCAAGAACTAAGTTTTCTTTTAAAACCTCTCATTTTATTGGTTGAGGAAATTATTGTTTCCCGTCAACCCTGCATTGAAACATTTAGTTCATTCAGTTAATGAAAAATATGTCAGATACGACAGTTCCAAACACCAAGAATCACTTAGTAACATCTCATGAAATGTGTCTTTATTTTCATCCTCAAAAAAAGTTTTCACCTGTTTTTTTAATTCGAGAAACCGCTTCAATACACGACCCCGCGACAACCATCTTACTTCTGTGTGAAGTAACAAAGAGGTATGAGGTGCATCCGTTGTGAGACATAACTGTTTAAATATCCTGCACTTTGAAGGTCGAGACTTCATGTAGTTCACCATTTCCACAACTTCGTTAAAACACTGAAGCAAAATCTTCATTAAACGCTTTCACGACTAATGCCTCTCTATGCAGAAAATGGTGAGTTATAACAATGGATGGATTTTCATCGAGAGCTCTGGCAGTAAAACCTTTAAATTTCCCAGACATAGATGGTGCATCTGTAAATATACCACAACAGTCTTTCCATGAGAGATCATGGTCATTGAGAAAGGAATTAATAGAAACGAAAATATCATGGCCTGTGGTTGTAGTCTCCAGCGGTCTACAGAACAGAAACAGCTCACTAATATCTTTCATCAATATATCTGATAAAACCAAGGAGTTGCGGTTTGTCACCAATATCGATACTCTCATCTACTTGCAAAGCAAATGTTCTATTAGTTTTTATTTTCCCCACGACTTGTTCATTGATATTGCATGACATTTCTGATATCCTGCGACTGATTGTGTTGTTGGAAAGAGGAACTCTTGAAATTTGATTAGCTGCTCCTTCACCAAGTATTGTTGAAACTATAACTTTACATGCAGGGCCTAGGATTTCCTCTCCAGAGTATGAGGTTTTTTTTTCTGTTGCTATCAGTTCTGCTACTTTAAATGAGGCTTCAAGAGCAGTATCACTTATGGTCATTCTCTTTACCATTCACACAGCTGTTTTCTTCTCCCCTTCTAGTACATGTGAAAAATACATCACACTTTTCTGTGACACACTAGGATGCTTAGTTGCAAGATGCCGCTTCAGTTTGCTAGGTACCATCGCCTCGTTGCTAAGTGTTTCGCCACAAACTAAACACACAGGGATAGGGTTTTCCTCGTTCTTATTCCATGTAAATCCATACGCTACATAACTGTCCTGGTGAACTTTAAGGAGGCCTGCTGCCGCGGTCATTCGAGTTCATGCCCTTGAGGGATCTGAAAACCTATTTATAGTGAGCTTGCCTTACACTCGAAATGTTAAAATCATAACTCAATCAGGTTGGTATTATGGCAGATATGGGGGTTATGAGGGCCAATGTATATTAGATCAGGAAATTATTTCCTGTTGTAGCAACTTGAAAACAGGCTGACAGAATACCCTGAAATGTTGTGAATAGCTTTATATTCACCCGGGGCACAATTTAGGCTATACTTAGGATGCACAAAATTGTGGGGCAAGAGACAACATCCCTTTTCATCTAATTTATTCATGCAATAGGCTATATCATGTGAAAGGCATCGGAGGTGAATTTGCATTTAGTTCAGGAAACCATTTCCCATTGTTGTAATAACTTGAGAACAGTTCGACAGATTACTTTGAACCTTTGCCAATAGCTGTAAGTGCATCCAAGACACATTTAGCTATATTTAGTGTCTGTACCTTCATTTTCAAAATTAAACCTCTAAATACAGTGTGTACTAAAATTCAGCGGCAGAACTTCAGGAATGGATTCCATATAGCAAAGGAAGAAATAGGATACCAAATGGATGACAACATGAGTCAAGAAATGCACAATTACAGACTTTTATGAGAATATATTTATGAAATATATAAGGAATTATAGGAGAGACAAAAGAAACAGGAGTTATCAGATCATTCAGTAATAGTATAAATGACACACTCAACACAGATGCACCAATACACCAACTACATCTGTAGCAATAGGTAGAAAACACTAGTTACTACTAACACCTTACATGGTGTCAAGTGGTGCCTTGTTTTTGAATTCCCGTATATTTTACGTATTTCCCGAACGAAAATGTACCAAATTCCCGTATTTTTTAGAATTCTATGAGACTAAAGTAGTTCGCATACCGAATGGCTGACAAAAGAATATTAAAGCGCAAATTAAGTTTTTCTAGGGTAACTTAAGTGTATGGATGTTTGGGGATAATTCCGAAGGGGTGATGGCGAGATATAGGCCAAGTCCGTAGCGTGAGCAATGCACGTGCGCAATGAATTTGAACTTTCTCGCAAATGGGATGAGAAGCTACAAACACAAATAAAATACCGTTTAACTAAGGAGAGCAGAGAGAAATGACTGTTTTACTGAGGAGGGCTGAGAGAATGCAGTGTCACATAAATGTTTATGGGAAGTGACTAAATTGTATGGTAACAGTAAAGGAAACCGGAAGAAGGCAATAAAAGTTTCTACACTACTGAAAATAGTCAAAATACCCTTTGTAATAATGAATAATAATCTTGGGGATCATGTAGGAATAGATGTTTACTCTATCATGTCGGGACGTTGGCTGGGCTCTCACCCCGCTAAGCGGGGGTGGTGCAGGCGAAATAGAAGGCCGAGTGGCAGGACTCTACCAAGTGTTTGAAGGCTAAGAAGTCTGGCATTATGAGACTTTTCAAGATTTCCCGTATCAAATGCAAAACTCCCATATATTTCCTGTATTCTCAGTTGACTAAAATTCCCATACATTTCCCGCATATCCCGTATCGCTCGACACCCTGCCTTAATACTGTAATGCTTAATGCAATGATGAGTGGTGGTATGTATGTAGGCAGGAGGCGCCACTTCCGAGCATTTAGTCCGATACGTGACCAGAATATAGCAATATAATAATATAAATTATAATGTTATTGATTTTACATCTCTTTCAAAACACACATTATAGCAGCTAAGAGTTACAGTACTTAGAGCAACAACGTGACAGTGTTGGTAGCATACCGAGTGTTCCAGCTGGTGGTAATGATATACAGTATTAGTGTAAACAGTGTTGGTAATGACCAGAGTGTTCCAGTTGGTGTTACAGAATACAGTATTCAGTGCAAAAGTGCAATGGTGTTGATAGCGACCAGTGTGTTCCACCTGGTGGTGAAGATATACAGTACTCGGTGTAAACAGTGCACAGTCGATAGCGACCAGTGTTCTAGCTGGTGTTACAGACTTACAGAAGACATTGTATTAGTGAACGGTGTGGGCAGTGACCAATGTTCCAGCTGGTATTAGAGATGTGCTCACTACAACAGTATTGGAAGTGTCTTGATAGCACTGATATAAGCCAACTAAACGGTCCGTTAACTCTGTAATTATGCATTTCCAGACTAGTGTATCTTTTGTAGTTCCTATTGCTAAAATTATTTTGGAAATATACGTTAGATTATTCTGTAATTATCCACTTCATACTTTTTCTCTTTTTCCCCTCCCTAACAATTTGGAATCCACTTCTGAAGTTCTGGCACAGAGTATTAATACAGTCTGTATATATTGAAAGACAACGAGCTGCTACTGATTCTGCATATATAATTTGCTAAGCCTCAAAAAAATGTGACAATCATATTAGTTTTAATGGCACACCTTGTACTTCCATTATTCTTTTGTTTCATGACAACGATTAAATAACTGTCCTCAATACTTGAAGCACAGCAACATAAATGTCTTCGCCATGTAAGATGAGGTGCCTTGACAATGAAAAATTAAGTGTTTAGTTGTTACTTACTCGTTTGAGTCTGACTGGCTTGATGCAGCGCTCCATGCCTCCCTGTCCTGAGCTAATCGTTTCATCTCTACCTAGCTACCACACCCTACATCCGAGGCAATCTGTAAAACATATTCTAACCTTGGTCTACCCCTACAGTTCCTTTTCTCGACCCTTCCTTCCATAACTAAGCTTGCTATTCCTGGGTGTATGTCGTATGTGTCCTACCAACCTATCTCTTCTCTTCATTAGCAGTTGCCAGAAACGTCTCTCCTCTCCCACTTGTCTTAATACCACTTTGTTTGTAACCCTATCTACCCATCTGATCATCATTCTCCTGTAACACCACAATTCTAACGCTTCAATTCTCCTCTTTTCTGCTGCACCAATAGTTCAAGTTTCACTTCCATAGAGTGCCACGCTCTAGACAAAGGCTTTCAAAAATGACTTCCTAATACCTAAATCTATATTCGATGTCAAAAGATTCCTTTTTTTGTAGAAATGCTTTCCCTGCCTGAGCCAACCTACTTTTTATATCCTCTTTGCTTTGTCCATCACTGGTTATTTTGCTTCCTAAGTTACAGCAGTCTCCTATTTCCTTTAGCTTTTCACCTGTCAATTTGATGTCTGTTTCTGATTTATTTTTGTTTTACATTTATTAATTTTCATCATGAAGTCTTTCCCCAAGAAAATGAAAATAACACCCTGCTTCCAGGCGACCGACCGGGTCAGGGAATGGAATGAATGAATCCCTCATCTAGCGGCGAGGATATGAACTATGCCGGCTGCTGAAGCCTGTCGCACTCACCTGGGGCAATGATTAAATAAATGACAGATGAAATGAAATGATAGTGGAGTGTGTTGCTGGAATGAAATTTGCGACAGGGAAAACCGGAGTATTTGGAGAGAAACCTGTCTGGCTCCGCTTTATCCAACACAAATCTCACGTGAAGTGACGGGGAACCACGGACCCAGCGGTGAGATGCCGGCGTGCTACCGCCTAAGCCACGGAGGAATTGAATTCCTTCCTCAAGACGGAGTCCATACCATTCAAAAACTTTCAAATCCTCTGGTGTGTCGGCCAAGATAACGATGTCATCAGCATATCTCAGAGTTGAAATTATTTCTCCTTGAATCTTCACTCTCCCTTTAAATTTTTCTCCAATTTCCTTCATTGCTTGTTCAACGTAAAGATTGAAAAGTATGTGTGATAAGTTGCAGCCTTGCCGTACACCTTTCTGAATACCAGCTTCTCTCTCATGTCCTTCAGCTCGAATGACTGCTGTCTGGTTTCTGTATAGATTGTAGATCACCCTCCTATCCCTGTACTTTATTCCAATCGTTTTCAAAATTTCAAACAATTATGCCCAAACAACGTTATCAAAAGCCTTTTCTAAGTCTACAAATGCCATGAACGTTCTCTTATCTTTCCTTATTCTACCTTCCAAATTCAGCCTAAGAATCAGTACAGCTTCCCTTGTTCCTACATTTCTCATGAAACCAAACTGGTCTTCACCCAACTCAGTTTCTATCTGGCTTTCCATCCTCATGTAAATTATTCAAGACAGGATTTTTGAAGCATGAGTAATCCAGCTGATTGTACGGTAATTTTCACATCTGTCTGCTCCTAGTTTCTTCATTATAGGGATGATAACATTCTTCTTGAAATCAGAGGGTACCTCACCTGTCTCATAAATCCTACACACCAAATGAAATAACCTGATCAGACCATCATCGCCTATGTAGCGTAGCTACTCAATTGGAATATCATCTATGCCGGGTGCTTTGTTCCTGCTTAAGTCTTCGAATGCTCTGTCAAATTCTGATCTCAATATTAAATCTCCTTTCGTATCCTCATCAATTTCCTCTTCCCTTTCCATTACATGATTCTCTATCTCCTTTCAACCTTTTCTTCCCTATCTGTTAGAGGCTTTCCATTTGTGTTGTTAATATTGCAACACTTATGTCTTCCTTTCCACAAAAATATTCTTAATCCTTCGATAAGCTGTGTGTACATTTCGTAATTTCAGACAATTTTCTATACCTGAACATTTCTCTTTCAACCATTCTTCTTTTGTTTCCTTGCACTTCTTGTTAACCTAATTTCTCAGACGTCTACTTTCCCCTTTCATTCTTGTGTTTCTGCCTTTCATCCATTAATTCTAGTATATCCTGAGTGATCAACAGTTTTCTACCTATTCTTTCTTGCCTACCAATGTTTTCTTCTGTGGATTTTGTTATTTCAGTCTTCAAAAGTGCCCATGATTCATTAGTCAGATAATGACTTTTTGGGTGAAAAGAGGGACAGAATGACTGAAGATGCCTAGTGAGCAAGACGAAGGTAACATTAAGGAAAAAACAAAACAATACGTTTTCAAGGATTGCTGGCCAGTTTATTGCAACACACACAGCTCTCATTTTATAGAGAAGTATATACCGATATTCCCATGTGTCTAGGGACATTTTTTAGTGTAGTCGATGACGTACAGACGTTTATGTTTGTTTGATGTAGTGCCTTGAACCACTATGTAATTCTGCTGTTATAAATTGTATTAAGTTGGTCTGAGGTTTAAAACAGTGTGGTCACATGCGGATGCAGTCACATGTGTTCAAGTCCAACGATATGTAAGGTGTAGTCTCGCTCATGAGTTATGAATGTACAATTTACTTACTTTTAGCCTACTTTCTATTTTTGCAAAAATTGTGTGTGTGTGAGAGTGCGAGTGTATGTGTACTATGTGTGCCTGTCCCTCCCCTATCAATTCAAACCTGATGAAACCGAATTGAACGAAATTTGGTACAGAGGTACCACTAGCAAAGGGCACCTCAGTGTCATATTTTATATTGCCCCCATCTTTACCAAAACTGAATGGCGGCCACTCAAACATTCAAGACGTAAAATCAAATTACGACTAAACTAATCATCCGATCTCTACCAAATTTGGTAACAACATATCTTCATATAGGACGCGTCTTTCACCCGAACTACAAGGTCATCAGCCGTGCCATTTCAGGATGGCAGCCGTGTGAAGTATGCAACCATTATAATCAATTCCGATTATCAAGCCAAGGGTGGTTTAAGCTATCCTAAAGGATGTGATCCGTTATTTATTATAATTCAATATTATAATATTATACTGTATGAGTGGCTTAAAAGAGCTGAGCCATCTCTGTCACATGACAAGATGGCAGGTGACCTCGTGCCTGTCCTATATTTCAGGTTTAGTATGTTGTATGCGATATAGCTTACTGATAGAAATAATATAAACTTTGTATGAAATGATTTATAATAAAGAAGTACTGCAGTGAAGAAATAGTTTATTTCAAGACATTATTTGCTAACACATTATATCTAAGGCAGTTAACAACACTCAGGTGTTAAGGACAAGTTTGGCTCTGGGCTCGAGCGTTAGTCTCTCACACGGTTGACTGGGGATCGAATACTACTAGAATTCTTTTTACTTGAATTCTTTTACAAATGATGTGCACGAGCTTACTTGATTTCTTTTACAAATGATGTGCACGAGCTCTTTACACAGATAATAAATAAAATGCCATGTAGCTCAAAGAAGAGGCTAATGTATACACTCGTTTATTAATAAGCACAGCCCCAGCATCGCACATAAACAGAAGACAGTAGAAAAAGGAGAATATAAGTACAAGATACACGTTGTCGTCAACCACAGCCTTCTCAATGCCTCTGTACGGTGCTGTCCTCTTGTGGGTTACGTGGACAATTGTTCCAAACAATGGCAATTTTGTAATAGTTCAACTACAAGCCACGACCATGCTCCGATTACCTTAAAGCACTGCCAGATGGATCCCATCCCTCCTGGTTGCTTTAAACTGCCTGCTCATTCAACACTCAGAGGCATACAAGATACTGTATTATATTAATTCACTGCTAGGTTGCAGCATCAACCTACTGTGATCGCCGCAGATTTTTAAAGGGGAAGATACCCAAAACGAAGGATTCTTAAGTTTGGAGGCTTAATATCAAGATTAACGGAAGTTAATGCATTGCAATAAGTTAGTAGTTATGTCATTCAATCATCATAAAGTATATAATATTGATTTTTACACCTACTGGCTAATTATAAATATAAAAGAAAACAAACAATACATGGTGGTAGAGGTGAATGTTTTAGGAGCGAGGACAAAGGGTTATATGTATACCCATACATTTAGGAGAAAGTAGGCTATACTGTATGTTCTTTGCTGAACATCTTGTTAGTTGTTCAATTTAATTGAAAGGTTGCACTGCATTCTTTTAAAGGCATGGTGAGACAAAACCATTAGTTGCTACTAGGTTAGACGAGTCTGGCTGAAACGATTGGTTGCTACGAGGTTAGACGACTGTCTGGACAAAAATTACTGCTTGTACTACAAGCAAAGGGGTGTGGGGTGTAAGCCCTCTAACATGTATTTATGCAACCTTTAGTTTTGAAATGAAACTCTTTCCAGAAGGATCCAGGATGTTTGTAATCCGAATGACCACCTATCATATATCAAAGAAAATGAGATACTTTGAAAAATTGATCTGGCTAGTTCATACTGGTTTGCCAGTGTTTCATCCCAGTGTACCATTGGGCTCATCAGTTGGTATGGTACAGCTCTCCTTACCTTTAGTGTCATCCATGGCATCATGGATACTGCCATTTTGTTTAGGAATCTCGACCTATACTACTCCCAATAATACATTATGTGAGGATTCCCTGGAAATAAATCTCTTTCCGAGTACATTCCGTTTGGATTAGTTCAGATGTTTGTGGAGGCTACCAATGAATATTACAAGATGGTCTTAATAGTTTATGCAATTTCTCTGAAAACTAGACTTCAAAAGTAGATCAATATTAATGTGAATGAAATGTATGCGTTTTTGCACTTATATGAAAAGACAAATGCACTGTTTACATCCTTATTTATATCTCAGATTATGGTAAGAGGCAGAAATTAAATAATTTTCAACAAGCTTTATTTCCCCAATCTTATCCCTACAGGCAGACTATAGAAATAGCAGCAACTAATGGGTTAACGATTAATGCTGTCGTCAATTTATTACTGCAAAGTTAAAACGTTGAAGAGTTTCTTATTAAAATGTAATTATGTGGCATTTCCTGAAAGCTGTTAGCCTCATTAACCTGGCACAATAAGTAAAAGAAACTTTAGTTATGATAGGGCCTAGATAGCCTACAAAATTATCAATTGATGAAATGCAACTATCGTACTTATAACTGTCAAGAGCCTGTTAAATATAGCATTCAAAGGGTTAGCCAAAACAACAAGAAATTATTCTATTCAAATCCTTTTTGTCCACACAGCAGCAGCTCAATTCGAAACATGATAGTTCACTATCATCACAGTCGCCGCAGTCTGTACATTCAGAGGAGAGAGAAGAAAGTACCCGAAGCCTGTGAAAAAGGGAATAATATTGCCAATATTCAAGAAAGGAGACAGGAAGGTGTGTGGTAACTACCGAGGAATCACCATCATCTCGCATGTTGCCAAAGTAATGGAAAGAATCCTAGAAAAAGAATTAGAGTAAAGGTAGAAAGCCAAATAGAGGAGGAGCAGTTTGGATTTAGAGGGGTCAGGTCAACAGTGGAACCCATTTTCATTCTGAGACAGAACATTGAAAAGAGTTGGGAGTATGGGAAGGATATTGATCTAGAAAAGGCCTATGATAGCATCCCTAGAACAAAAGTTTGGGAAAGCTTAACAAATAATGGGGATAGGCAAGGAACTGAGAGACATGATAAAAGGAATGTGCAAGGAGGGCTACAGTAGTGTGAAGACTAGAGTCGGGACATCAGAATGGGTTAAAATTGACACTGGACTAAAGCAAGGAAGTGTGTTGTCACCGTTATTGTTCGTAATGGTGATGGATGACATCATGAAGGCAGCAATGAAAGAATATAGTACGGCAAAGATGAAGGTAATGTTGTTTGCAGATGATGTAGTGATCTGCGGCGAGGATGAGATGGAGGTACAAGAAGAGTTAAGACGTAATAAATTAAAAGATTGAGCAATGGGGATTGAAGATAAATGTGGAGAAGAGAAAAACAGTGGTGATGAGTAGAGATAAGAAAGAAGGAAAAGGAGTAATCAAAGTAGGAGTTCAGGAATCGGAAGTAGTGAAACACTTCAAATACTTGGGAAGTGAACTGACTGAAGATGGAAGACTAGATTTGGAAATTAGCAGAAGAATACAACTCGGGAGTGCTTTCTACCAACAGGTACGGGGAATAGTATGGAACAAGGATATACCAATTAAGACTAAAGAAGTTATGTACAAAGCATATTATGTTCCTATAATGACATATGCAGCAGAAACTTGGACAATGACTAAGAGGGATGAGAGCAGAGTACAAGCAGCTGAGATGAGATTCCTGAGAAGTATGGTCCAGAAAACGAGGAGGGACAGAGTGAGAAATGAAGATATAAGGAAAGAACTGGGAGTACAGAAACTAAATGACAAACTGGAGAAAAACAGATTGAGATGGTTTGGACATGTAAAGCGGATGAATGAAGTAAGGCTGCCAAGACGAGCACTGGAACGACGGATGACAGGGAAGAGAGGACGAGGAAGATCAAGAATGCATTGGATGGACTCTGTGGAGAATAGTATTCGAAAACGGAACCTGGATTGGAACACTGTGTCGGCAGAGGAATGGTGGAACGACAGAACAAAGTCGAGAAGAATCATATTTGCCCCCACCCAGTGTCAACTGGAAAAGGGGAAATGAAGAAGATTATGATGATGATGAGGTCTTTATTATTAGTGGCATTTTCTCACTGCGTACCCTACGCGTGATGATTTAAACTAAAAAATAAATTAATTACTGTAGAACTCAGCAATTCTTCTAGGTTTGTGCCGTGTCTTGTGTGGGGTTTCGCCTAGGACACCAAGCTGGCTCATCGGCGGGCTCTTGGTGTCCCCGCCCGGACCCCCACTGGAGTGAAGAACTGCGCGCCACCTCCCTTTATATTAGGTGCAACTGCACCACTTGACTACGAGAAGTAAAACCTCAAGCAGCCTTAACCTCCCTATGAAGGCTTCCAAAAAGATGGTATATTGGCTTTCACGGCCGGTGAATTAAAACTCAGCAATTCTTTTAGGTTTGTGCCGTGTCTTGTGTGGGGTTTCGCCTAGGACACCAAGCTGGCTCATCGGCGGGCTCTTGGTGTCCCCGCCCGGACCCCCACTGGAGTGACGAACTGCGCGCCACCTCCCTTTATATTAGGTGCAACTGCACCACTTGACTACGAGAAGTAAAACCTCAAGCAGCCTAACCTCCCTATGAAGGCTTCCAAAAAGATGGTATATTGGCTTTCACGGCCGGTGAATTAAAACTAGGGGTCGACAGTGCACCGATTTTTCGGTTTCGGTACGGTACAAAGGAAATTACCGACCTCGGTTCGAGACGATAAAAAACTCGGTAAAAAGTTCGGTACAAGAGACACAAATACCGTAATTTAAGGAAACCTTTTTTTAGACATCCAAAGTATTGTCCTTTATCAACAATGTTTTACTTCAATAGTTAGTTAAATACAGTAAAACTTCTTGTATACGGTTCGTATTTATACGTTTTCTATACGATTTTTCCTGGTCCCGGCAAAATGCCATGTTAATTTATCTCCGATATACGTTTTACATTTATTCGTTTTTCACGCATATACGATCATATTTTAAGTCTCTTGCAATATAAAGCGTCATTTATACGTTGCGTGTTCTGAGAAAGTACGTATGTTCGAATGAAAACTTTTGTTACCGCCTGTACTTCCCTTCGGAAGGATGCACCGCGTGCTATATTATGTTACGATTGCCTTGAGCGACACCGGTGGTCACGGCGACACTCGCTTGCCAGAGTGTCGTAACAAGGAAGAACAGCTTGCGTAATAAGCAAGCGCTATTATTGTGTTAGCCTTTCAAAATAACAGGAAGCAGCCATAAAACACAGTTAGACAGCATCTGAAGCTTATGTTAAGATGAGCGGAAGAGTTTTACGATCGCCGATATATTAAAAAAAATATTATTTCCGCTTTTATAATTTTCATTCGTGTTTTTTTTTAGGACTTCTCGTCAAACCATTAAAAATACGCGATTGATTCTGTGTTATAATAATCTTGCGTCTTCAGACAAATGAAAATCCATTAATTTAGGCCTACACTACGGTATTTTATTAATGACGATGAAGAGCCGCAGAATAATACAGTGGATTTTAATGATGCTGTCAATGCTCTATGGACTATCAAACATTTTGTGACGCACCATAACGTTTCTGAGGAAATAATGGCCGAATTATATCGGTTTGAAAATACTGTTCACGCCGTGGCCGCGGCCAACAATAAACAAGCCAAGATAACAAACTACTTCGTAAAGTGACTCAATTTTCTTTGTTTTGTTATATCTGAGTGCATTTCTCTTGTAGTTGTTTTGTTAAATATTGCCGATTATAGTTAAACAATCGTATTATTATTTCTTGTTTTTCACTTCTTAATGGGAACCCTCGTTTGCCCGCGTTGCTAGCCTGTCTCCCGCCAGGCACTTTGCCGTAATGCGTAGCTCGCGCGGCACAGTCATTGAGTAGACTATAGCCTATGGTTCACAGCTGGTGCTGAAAATGTTCGCCATTCATTGCTACACATCGCTGGCACCTCTTCATGAAGTTGTCATTTACGTTCTGAAGTTCCTCAGCACCGATTGACTCTATTTCAGCTGTAATATACCTTAGTCCAAAGAATATGGACTGTTAAAGCCGTGGCGTCAAGAAGCGCATTACGGCAAAGTGCTTGGCGAGAATCGGCTCGCGGCGCGAGAGAGGGTCCCCGTCGCTTTTAAAACAAAGTCCCTGCATAACCCATATTATCACATACATTTTGCAGTTTTTATTTGCCGACTTTCATTTACGCGTTTTTCACATTTATGCGTTGTTTTTTTCCTTTGGTCCCCTGGATATCGTATAAGTGAAGTTTTACTACTAGAGCACAATAACTCTTCTGATTAATAAAATTAAATTATGGACTTAAGTGTTCCAGTATGAGCCTAATGTCTATTTAATGTATGCATCAATTGGCTTACTCCACACTAAAAGGGCAAGTTTGAAAGTTAATGGAACATTGTATGAGATTATTAGCTGTACATTTTTTCAGTATTTTAAATAAAAATTGTGCTATTTGGCAAATATTTGGTTTACTGTATAATCATTAGAACTCATGTGTTACTTTTTTCTTAATGGTTTACTCGAATTTAGCATGTTAAAATCAGCCGAGCTGTACCGAACCGATTTTGTACCGAGAACCGAAGTACAATTTTTTTTACCGAACCGAACCGTACCGAACCCAAATTTTCAGTACCGAATACCCCTAATTAAAACTCAGCAATTCTTCTAGGTTTGTGCCGTGTCTTGTGTGGGGTTTCGCCTAGGACACCAAGCTGGCTCAACGGCGGGCTCTTGGTGTCCCCGCCCGGACCCCCACTGGAGTGACGAACTGCGTGCCACCTCCCTTTATATTAGGTGCAACTGCACCACTTGACTACGAGAAGTAAAACCTCAAGCAGCCTTAACCTCCCTATGAAGGCTTCCAAAAAGATGGTATATTGGCTTTCACGGCCGGTGAATTAAAACTCAGCAATTCTTCTAGGTTTGTGCCGTGACTTGTGTGGGGATTCGCCTAGGACACCAAGCTGGCTCATCGGCGGGCTCTTGGTGTCCCCGCCCGGACCCCCACTGGAGTGACGAACTGCGCGCCACCTCCCTTTATATTAGGTGCAACTGCACCACTTGACTACGAGAAGTAAAACCTCAAGCAGCCTTAACCTCCCTATGAAGGCTTCCGAAAAGATGGTATATTGGCTTTCACGGCCGGTGAATTAAAACTCAGCAATTCTTCTAGGTTTGTGCCGTGTCTTGTGTGGGGTTTCGCCTAGGACACCAAGCTGGCTCATCGGCGGGCTCTTGGTGTCCCTGCCCGGACCCCCACTGGAGTGACGAACTGCGCGCCACCTCCCTTTATATTAGGTGCAACTGCACCACTTGACTACGAGAAGTAAAACCTCAAGCAGCCTTAACCTCCCTATGAAGGCTTCCAAAAAGATGGTATATTGGCTTTCACGGCCGGTGAATTAAAACTCAGCAATTCTTCTAGGTTTGTGCCGTGTCTTGTGTGGGGTTTCGCCTAGGACACCAAGCTGGCTCATCGGCGGGCTCTTGGTGTCCCCGCCCGGACACCCACTGGAGTGACGAACTGCGCGCCACCTCCCGGGGGTCCGGGCGGGGACACCAAGAGCCCGCCGATGAGCCAGCTTGGTGTCCTAGGCGAAACCCCACACAAGACACGGCACAAACCTAGAAGAATTGCTGAGTTTTAATTCACCGGCCATGAAAGCCAATATACCATCTTTCTGGAAGCCTTCATAGGGAGGTTAAGGCTGCTTGAGGTTTTACTTCTTGTAGTCAAGTGGTGCAGTTGCACCTAATATAAAGGGAGGTGGCGCGCAGTTCGTCACTCCAGTGGGGGTCCGGGCGGGGACACCAAGAGCCCGCCGATGAGCCAGCTTGGTGTCCTAGGCGAAACCCCACACAAGACACGGCACAAACCTAGAAGAATTGCTGAGTTTTAATTCACCGGCCGTGAAAGCCAATATAATTACTGTAGGCTAAATGATGTTAAGAGATAGAAAAGCCACAAAGAAGATGAAGAGTGGGAAAGCTACAGGAGTGGTTGAGGTAACTACGGAAATGATTAGCTGCTGGACCCATGGGGATGCAGTTGATGTACAGACTATTTCGGGTGATATGGAAAAATAAGGAAGCACCGGAGGAGTGGGGTAAAGGTCTAATGATTTCAGCCTTTAAGAAAGGAGATAAAAAAAAAACTAACAACTACGGTAAGCTACAGAGGAATTACCCTCATCTCACATGTGACAAAAGATATTTGAAAGGATACACAAGGGTCGACTGAGGATGGTAGTGGAGAAGGAAATTGAGGAAGAACATTATGAATTTCGAAGAGACAGATCAACTTTGGATCTTATTTTTACAATGAGGAACGGGTGGAAAACGGGTGGGAATACAGGAAGGATTTGGTGATGATCTTTATAACTTAGATATTGTGAAGGCATATTATAGTGTGCCAAGACAACTGGTTTGAAATGCATTGGTAATGAAAAAAGTAGGTAGAGCTGAAGTGAAAATGATAAAAGCCATGTATCGTCAGTGTCAGTAGTGTGAAGACCAAGATTGGACAAACTGGTTCAATGTAGAAACAGGTCTCCGACAAGGGAGTGTATTTTCTCCTGTACTTTTTCTCACTGTCATGGATGAAATCCATAAACAGATGAAACTGAGAATGAGAAATAACGGGACTAAGACCTTACCCTTTGCCGAGGCCATAGTGATATGGGAGGACGATGAATTGGAAGCCCAAGAACAAGTTAATGATTGAAACCAGGAGATAGAAGAGCATAGAATGAAAATCAGTGTGGAGAAGAGTCAGACAGTAGTGATAACGAGAAATGTCTGATATGGTAGGGGGAATATTTCAGTAGATGGAAAAGCATGAGAAGTTTTTAAATGCTCCTAATACTTAGGAAGTGTCCTCACAGATGATGGAAGGATAAGAGAGGAAATTGGTAACATGATTTAACAATCAAATGGATTGTACTAGAGTGTGAGGGGTCTGGTGTTGAACCAGGAAGATCCAGAGAAATGCAAAAAAAAAATCTTGTATTCAACTTATTACACACCTATATTGGTATACGCAGCAGGCACGTGACAACAACTAAATGGGATGAAAGTAGAATCCTGGCAGCAAAGATTTCATTCCCTAGAGGTACAGTGCACCCGGGAATGTTCTCCGCAGTGCCTACAAGCTGCTGCGAGAGATTACGTCACCAGTTACGTTGGCAGCACGGCTGTCGCTTGTATAATAACAAACAGTAAACTTTATACTCATCATAACTGATGCTAGAAGTACTGATGACACACATGCTCGCTTATTGCAATACACACTGACGAATACGACAGCCCACAGATGTAGCCTTCACCCTATAAAGGACACTGTGCTGCCAACTAAACTGGTGATGCAACCACTCGCAGTGGCACGTAGCCACTGCGGAGAACATTCCCGGGCGCCCTGTATAATTGTTGAGACTCTCGGACACAAAATCAGAAACAATAAAATTAGGGAAAAAACAAGATTTTTGAAGTTACAAGACAAGGTTGAGATCAGTAAACTGAAATGGTATGGACTTATGATGCGAACGGGAGAAGACTAAGTCCCGAAGCTATTATTTACCAAGCAAGTCATAGGAAGGCGACAAAGGGGAAGACCATGAAGAGGAGTGAGAGTGGAAGATATACTGGTAGAAGAACTATAGTGAAAAGAAAGAAAAGTTTGGAGGCCGTCGTTTCACACCCTGACCCAGATCACTGGAACTGGAAATGAAGAAGAAGATTGTAGATGAAAAATGAGCTTGCCAAACATAGGATTCATAGAACTTAACCTATCCTTCCTGTAAAATGCCACAGTCGTCTGTGTAACATAGTCAGTACGGCTCAGAACTATTGAACCCAAGAAGCAGGATCAAATTTCAGCACAGTTGAACTGCTTCAGTTAGCTTAAATCCAACAACCCATGCCAGATTTACTGGCAAGATAAAAATTCCCTTCCAGGGCAAATTCTGGCATCTTAGCAACTCTAATAACAGCAGTTCAAAGGGGTACTAAACCCATGAATTTATTAGTCTCCAACAGTATTATTGTATGTTCACCCCTCATTGTTCCCATTTTCAATGGGGTTGGGGACGAGATGAAAGCCTATGTGACGGGAGTTTTATGGCTGGATGCCCTTCCTGATGCAAACTTTGTGAAAGGAGTTAATGAGAGAGGAAATGAATGAAGGTATTAATAATAACAATATCATTGGTTTTACGTCCCATTAACTACCAAGGTTTTTAGGGACACCGGGCTGCCGGAATTTTGCCCTGAAGGGGATCTGTAACGTGCCAGTAAATCCTCACATTTACACATCTCAAATCCCAACTGACTGCAGCAGGATTAGATCCTGCAACCTTGAACACAGCCATAGAGAACATAACCACTGCGCCACGCAGATGAATGAACATGGGCAAGGAGATAAAAGGAAGCGGTCGTGGTATTTGCCTGGAGTGCAAAATGGGAATCCATTTCAAGGACAGCTATTAATATTATTATTATTGGAATTGCCATTGATCACTTCAAAAATAAGTTTGGGATCTCATGACTTCAATTTCACTTATAGGTACCAAAATCAAGATAGTTTCCTGAACAATCAGAATTTCCTATACAAATCACTACTCAAGAGAAGTGCTCGAGCGATACTTCCGAGAATTCTCTTGGTTGTTGGCATCTCAAAACTCTTGCATTGGGAGCAACCCTTATTACAGTCAAGGAGTAATAAGGAGACGTCCTGCCAACGCTATAGCATGCGGAGAGTTGAAGTGGTGACCACGCCCCCATACTTGCCCGGCTCGAGCGGTAAATGGAGCCTACGACCGTAGACTTATTTATTAGTGGGATTTAAGTATGATTACCAGTAAAAGATTTGTGTGCAGGTATAGTACGAGGTTGTAAGGTAGGCCTATATGACGATGGAAATCAAGGAATATCTGTTGTTCTTTGCTGGCTGTCGTGAAGTGTACGGCAGTCACAATACTTTTCGTCGCACACGAAAATCATGTAAACAGCCGTAAAACGTTTAATTTTACAACATAAACTAGAGCAATACGCCGATCTAAAATACAGTATAGCACTTGGGAAATGAATGTCTTATATTTAAACACAAATTGTGCTAAATGTTCCGGCATAACTCAACAAAATGACAAGTGTTTCGCCCCGGTGTGCGATTGGGCTCTTCAGTTGGTTAAAGCACACATTTAGCACAATTTGTGTTTAAATATATAATGGCTCAAAGGACAATACATAATTTTCTTTTGAAAATATATATGAATGTCTTATACCAGTATGCAGTTTTTATAACCTGTATTATTGTTGGATTTCAGGCAACCTGACACCCATCACTGTCCTTAACTTATAACTTACCAAATAATAGGCAAATAATTACCGAGATACCGTAGGCCTGCCATTATATTCACGAATGTGTATTAAATAAATTAAATAAATTTAAAATATTAAGGCATGTGAACTAATTGGGTGGTGGCGTTATTGTTTTATTGCACGATGTTTTTTAAAAAATAGGCCTGTTCGGTTCCGGTAACAAACTAAACAAGGTCTAGGCTGAGTTTTGAGATTAACATTCTAAAATATGCAAATAATGGCGTATCAATCTTCTAACACCCATGAGCAATAAATCTAGAGCTCAAGCCACGTTAAAAATAGATTGGGGGTAATTATTACAGTAATACCGTTCATTAATTGACAAGCTGAAACTATTTCCAGTACGAAACGAAGGAAAATATCCGTAATTAATTCCTAGCAATCAAAATACTTATTGGTGGACACACATACTGTATGCCAATATTTGAACATTTAACGAATGATACTAGAACAGTACCGTCAGGTGGCTACACTAAGGATGAAAACTTAATACAATAAATGGCAAAAAAAAGTGCATTTACTTGTGAAATGACATTACTTTAGCAGGTGGGAGTTCTGTTTGTGCAAACATATGCCCACACGTCGACATTTCGTCCCACACGCTAAATATCACCACTTTTAAGTACGTACGTCACACCATTACATGCTTTTCTTATGGGACTACCACAATGTTTTGAGCATATGTGAAGGAGCAACTTCTGGCTTCACTTCCTTGCCGTTAGGGCCTCTCCTTATTACTCCTTGATTACAGTGGACTAACTGTTTTTTCTTAGGCCTACACCTTTACTACTGTAATACACTATACACACAATGTTAAAAAAAACTTAACTTATAAATTATGTTCATTTTCATGATTGATGTTTTACATTCTACCTAATATTTAATCATCATTCTTCAGGTAGTGGGCAGTAACTGCAAGAAACTTAACATTATATCATAGATAACTATAGAAACTTGAGCAGGCCAGAATCTGTAACTATTGTAAACAATCCAAACTGAGTGTTACACAGAATAAGATCAAAGATACAGGACAAGAAGTTATGGTATAGGTTAATAGGAATTACTTAAAAGGATATGAAATGAAAATGAAAATCCACAGCCTGCTTCCAGTCTCCGACCGGGTCAGGAATGGAATGAATGAAGCCCCCATCTAGCGGCGAGGATATGAACTGTGCCGGCTGCCGAGGCCTGACGCACTCCTCTGGGGCAATGATTAAATGAATGACAGATGAAATGAAATGATAGTGGAGAGTGTTGCTGGAATGAAATTTTGACAGGAAAAACCGGAGTACCCGGAGAAAAACCTGTCTGCCTCCGTTCTGTCCAGCACAGATCTTACATGGAGTGCCCGGGATTTGAACCACGGACCCAGCGGTGAGAGGCCGGCGTGCTGCCGCCTAAGCCACGGAGGCTCACTTAAAAGGATATGCATGATCTTAAAAAGTACAGAAGGATATGCAGTGATGTGTGTTCTCTATAAACAAGAGAAAAACGACAAAGATGATCTTAAATGTCAAAGAGCAGTTCTAGAAGTCATATTGTAAACACACAAGAAATATAACTGTATCTGAAGCAGTTTTAAAAACATGGCATATTTCTCTGATAAAAATGTGTTACTAATCATTGCTCAACAAACAAGGAATCAATATGAACTAATAAGTTATGCATAGCTAAAAACATGCAAGACCTCTGTTCTTCAACAGAATGAAGTCAAGGCCAAAACAAGCTCAAGGAATATGATTTTCCCAAGATATAATCCCGTTGCCAATAAACTACAAAATAATTCAGAAACAATAGTTTACATCATGATATAATTATTCCATCTATCAATGATGTCACTCACATAAGTTGGAATCATCAAACATGTCATAAGGAACTTAGTTGGCTGCATCTGCAAATGTAGGTCATCATTTGGAATCTAGAACAAAATACAACACAGCTGGTAGATATTTAAAATACTAAAAAGCAGGCTAACCTTGAAAGGAAATCAAGGTTACAGTCTCTTGATGTCACTCATATAAATTATTCACAAATATAATATATCAATAACATGCCATCTTTCTTTATTTTTTTACGTAGGAAGTAAGCTTGCACAAATGTCAAATGAAGTTCTGAAGTCAGTATTACATTCCCTCTGAGAAAGACAAGCAACAGTTTGAATATGTCATCCACAATTTCCCACGTAATAAATAGAAAGAAAACTTACATTACATTGTTCGGGACCTTTAAATTCAGCAGCTTCCCTTTAAATTCACTCTTCACGATACCTATTTGTCTCTACACGTGAGCTATCACAGATTTCCGCAAGCATGAAACGCCACCTAAGTGTCGACATGCCATAAAACACTCTCCAGTGATTATGCATTATATGCTAACTTAACTTTTCAGTAGCAATTGCTCTACTGTCAACGCGGTAACTTGTAATTCGCAGATTAAAATTTGAAGTGCGCAATATTTTCTCACAGACAATGCATGTGGTAGACATATTTTGAATGATGAATCATGGGAAAAATTGAGCGCGAACAGAGTTCTTCCAAGGTATTTGGTGCTGATACTTATCGGTCAACAGGTGGCACTAGTTGTGAAATGGCAATCAGCTGACTGATGGACACCGTAATGTTGTTTTGGTTAAGCGAAGTCAAAGGTTGACACTGGTGCTTCTGACGGCCATAAATAGTACTAAAATAATAATAATTTACAGCCAATAATTTACACAGTTTACCATCGGAATGGACATCTGCCTTCATACATCCACTATATGGCCATTCTCCATTATGAATAACCATATGTCGATTCAAATGTCCTTTCTGCCTAAATTTGGCTTCGCACGCGGCACATGAATACGGCTTGCTGCCGCTATGGATTAGCATGTGTTGATTCAAATATCCTCTATTAGTAAAATTTGCTTCGCATACGCTACATGAATGTGGTTTCTTGCCGCTATGGATAAACATGTGTGTATTCAAAGATCCTCTCTGTGTAAATTTGGCTTCGCATACGCTACATGAATGCGGCCTGTCGCCGCTATGGATAAGCATGTGATTATTCAAAGATCCTCTCTGAGTAAATTTGGTTTCGCATACGCTACATGAATGCGCCTTCTTGCCGCTATGGATTAGCATGTGTTTATTCAAATCTCCTCTCCGGATAAGAAAGGGAAGAAAACAGATCCTAACAATTACAGTGGAATCTCCCTCCTGCTAGTGACTTATAAGATCTTATCCAAAGCATTTTTAAAAAGAGCAGAAAAAATACTCGACCCTCAATGGGAAGATATTCATGAGAGATTGGGAAAGGAAAGTTCATATAGGGGCAGATACAGTCATTGTTGTAAATTGAAATTAAGTCAGTGGAAAAGTAACTGGGGCAAATATTCGTTCATTGGGAGGGGGGAAATAGAATGGAACAGTTTGCCAGGGGGCATTTTCAGCCCTTTGCCTTCTGATGTTGGTAAATTTAAGGAGTTGGTGAAAAAGCACCAGATTAAGAGGCAGTGATGAACGGTGCATAAGTTGAAGCAATGAAAGAAAGTGTAAATGTTTAGTATTTTATGTTTATTTCTGTTATTAGAATGATTATTTTTACGATTACCGGTTTCTTCTCTTAGCAACTATTACTTATTTTCTAATTAGTCCTAATTTTCTAAATTTTTTGTGGTTGTGAATTGTTTTGTGTATTTATTGTAATTTGCCACCATGGACAGTGTCCACATTTGCAAATAAACCATGTATGTATGTATGTATGAGTACCCTATCAGGCAGGATTTAGGAAGGGACGATCGTGTACGGAGCAAATACTAAATTTAAAGAACATATTAGACATGAGGACAATCAGGAACTTGAAATATGTAGTTACTTTCGTGGATTAAAAAAAAAAAGCCTATGACTCCATTGACAGAAAGGCACTTATTAACATTCTGAAGGAATTTGGACATGACAACAAGACAACTGAAATAATTCAAGCAACATTAACGAACACAACTTCCAAAGTTAAATTTAGAGGGAAACTTTCAAAATAAAGTCAGGTGGAGACAAGGAGATGGTCTGTCACCTCTGCTTTTCAATTGTGCATTGGAAAGGTAATTCGAGAGTGGAGGAAAGCCATCAATACTAAAGGCGTTCAACTAGGAAGACATCCAAGTAAAATCACTGTAGATTGTTTAGCTTTTGTGGATGACATCGCATTACTTACTGACTCACTGGATACTGCCCAAGAACAAATCAGAGAGTTGCAAAAACAGGCAGCCAAAGTCAGACTACAAATATCATTTGAAAAAACTAACTTCATGACAAACATCACCGATGCCCCGAAAAGTATCACAATTTATGACAGTTCATTATGTACAACAAATTCCTTTAAATACCGGTACCTAAGAAGTATGATAGGAAAGACAAGGAAAGACAGAGTGAGGAATGAAGATGTTAGGAAGGAAGTTGGGATGGGAAAACTATATGAGAGAATTGAGAAGAATAAACTAAGGTGGTTTGGACATGTAAAGAGGATGGAGGAAAATAGAATACCAAGACAGATGCTGGAGGCAAAGTGCAAGGGTAAGAGAGCAAGAGGAAGACCTAGAACAAGGTGGATCGATTCAGTGAAGAACAGCTTAAGAAAAATAAATCTGAACTGGGACAAGTTCGTGGAAGAAGAATTGTGGAAGGAAAGAGGAAAGTGGAGAAGTGCCATAAATACCCCGACCCAGCAGGAGCTGGATAAGGGGAAATGATAATGATGATGACCTAGGAGAGTGGATAATGAACGACACATAGGAAAATACAGCAATAGAAACATGTGTGCATGAATTACAAAGGTGTTTTCATATGACAAAAGAGATACATAATTTAAAAAAAACTTATCCTGGAACACTAAATTAAGGCACTATCAAACAGTGGTCAGACCTGAAACTCTGTATGTGGCAGAAACATTTAAATTAACATGATTTGGTGATTTAGACAAATTAGAGAAGACTGAAAGACGAATTCTGAGAAAAATACTGGGAGCTAAACGAAATAATAACGCAGAATACAGATTACGACCAAATAGAGAGTTAACTTATATTTAATATGTGAAAAATTAACTGATGTAATGAAAAAGAGAAGATTACTGTTTCTCGGGCAAATTTATAGAATGGAAAATAGTAGACTAACTAAACAGATAATGAATAGTTACAAATCCAAACCCACATGGTTCATTGAAATTGACAAAGATTTGACAAATGCCAGAATTCAGACAGACACAATAGCAAACAGATCACTCTTCAGAGAAGCTATTCAAAAGGTAGAATTTCAAGAAAGAAGGAAAGAAAGAAACAAACAACTCGCAGAAAGTGGACTCAAGAGGAGAAAGATCGACACTCTAGAAGGATGAAGGAAACAAACAAACAACTCGCAGAAAGTGGACTCAAGAGGAGAAAGATCGACACTCTAGAAGGATGAAGGAAATTTGGAAACGAAGGAAATTGAATACAATGGACAATAGCCAAAGTTGATTCATCGTACCCTCCAAATGGGTTATTCGAAAGAAGAAGAATACTACTTCAATGTTTGCACATGCTGAAAAGTTCATTAGTCTAGTATTATCATTATTAAGTTGCTGTTGAGTCCTCAGGCTTTTGACTAGTTAAATGCAGCGCTCCATGCCTCCCTGTCCTGAGCAAATCGTTTCATCTTTACATAGCTACCGCTCCCTATATCTGAGGCATGACCGACTTGTCTTGTCTGAGGCGATCTGTTTTACATAACCTTTGTTCTTTTCCTCAACTGACTACATGGCTCAGTGATACCCTTCTCGACTACTATGCCCAAGGTTGCAGGATCAAATCCTGCCACTGTCAATTGGCATTTGAGGGTGCGCAAATGTGAGGGAGCCGTGTCACGTCAAAGATTCCCTTCGGTGCTAAATTCTGGTACCCTGGCGTCCCTAAAAACAGAAGTAGTTAAAAGAGACATAAAACCACGAGCATTATTATTATTATTCCTAGACCCTTTCTTCCATAACTAAGTATGCTATTCCTGGGTGTCTTGGTAGTTGTCCTACCAACCCATCTGTTCTCTTCATTTAGCAGTCGCCAGAAACATCTCTCCTCGCCCACTCGGCTTAATACTTCTTCATTTGTTACTATATCTACCCATCTGATCTTCATCATTCTCCTGTAACACCACATTTCAAATACTTCTATTCTCCTCTTTTCTGCTTCTCCAAAAGTCCAAGTTTCACTTCCATAGAGTGCCATGCCTCAGAGAAAGGCTTTCAAATAGGACTTTCTAATACCTAAATCTGTAATGGAGATCAACAGATTTCTGTTCTGCCTGAACCAACCTACTTTTTATATCCTCTTTGCTTCATTCATCTTCTTCTTCTTCTTTTACGGCCTCATTGGACCACTTCAGTCAATCATTTCTTGGTCCTCTTCTTCAGTAAGTTTCCTTTCCGAGTCGCCCAGTAGTTCTTCATTCGCTCTGATCTACTCAGGCGTTCCTCATCTGTAAATACCCTTTTTAGTGTATTACGTTTGTCTATTTTAGCCTGAAATCTTATTTTTATATCTCTCAGTTTTTTTAATTTTGTTGTTTTGTTTTGCAAGTCATCCAAGGTTATTTCCAATTCTTTCATATCTTCTCTAATTTCCATAATCCATCCTACTTGTTGTTTCATATTCCAAAGTTTCACTACAATTTTTCTAGATAACCTGGTTTCTGGTGTCCTCATGATGTGACCAAAGAAAGAAAGCCGTTTCTTCTGAATAGTATCAGTGATGGGCTCCAGTTCTCTGTATACGGTACCACTTCATTTGGTACTATCCGCCACTGTCTATCTTTCTGATATTTTTTATTTATGCATGTTCTAGCTATTCTTCTTTCTAATTTTAAAATTTTGTCGATTCTGTTTTTCTGAGTAACTTTAAAAAGAGTTTCACTTCCATAGGTCACCTCTGGTTGAACCACTGTCTTGTAATGTTTTAATTTTGTTGCGATTGATAGACATTTTCTTTTATATGTAGACCATGTTAATTTTTGGGCTTTTATCATTTTATTAGTTCTTTCTTGCCATGCAGGTTTCTCATCCAAGTTGTAAGTTATAATTTCTCCTAAGTATTTAAATTGCTTCACTATTTTAACTTTCTTGTTATTTACTGTTATGTGATTGATTACAAGTGGATTTGCTACCATTATCTCTGTCTTTTCAAATGATATCTGAAGTCCAATTTTTTGTGCTATATTTTGTAGGCTTATTATTTGATTTCTGGCTTCTTGAATATTATTAGCCAGTAACGCTAAGTCATCTGCGAATCCCAAGCAATTTAAGTCTATTTGATCTTTCTTGGTTCCAATTCTTATGCTCCTTGGATTTTCCCTGTACCACTCCCTCATTACATATTCCAAAGCACAATTGAAAAGTAGAGGCGATAAACCATCTCCTTGTCTTAATCCTGTTAATCCTTTGGCTTATCTCTTGCCAATTTGACATCAATAGGGGTTTCTGATTTCTTTTTTCCATTTTTTTGTTTTATATTTATTGCTTTTCATCTTGAATTCTTTCCTCAAGATGGAGTGCATACCATTTAAAAACCTCATTCAAATCCTCTGGTGAATCGGCTAAGATGACAATGTCATCAGCAAATCTCAGAGTTGAAATTACAGTATTTCTTCCTGAATTTTTACTTCAACTTTCTTTTTTTTCTAATTTCCTTCATTGCGTGTTCAGTGTATGGATTTGAAAAGTATGGGTGATAAGTTGCAGCCTTGTCTCACACTGAATAGCAGCTTCTCTCTCATGTCCTTAGGCTGGAATAACTGCCGTCTGGTTTCTATATAGATAGTAGATCACCCTCTATCCTTGAGCAGTACCTACCTTATTCCAATCCTTTTCATAATGTCAAACAACTTACGGTACTCTAATTAATGTTATCAAAAGTCTTTTCTAAGTCTACAAATGCCATGAATGTTCTCTAATATTTCCTTATTCTGCATTCCAAGATCAGCTTGATATAGCTTCCTTTGTTTCCATGTTTCTTCTAATACCAGATAGTCTTCACCCAACTTGGTTTCTATTTGCCCATCCTTTTGTAAATTATTATTATTGAAAATACTGAGCACAAATTGTGCATAGGGTTAATAAATGTGAATATACATTAGTGTTTTCACCTTCACAAAATTTCACAATGGAAGGACCCCGGTTCTTACATGTGATTACGTGGTACCAACTACATTGTTTACCACATAATTTACAAGTACAGGATATGTCTATGTCATGAAAGTACTCGGTGACGCACAGTTTATGGTGGTACCCATGTACCGCCATCGAGTTCACGAAGTGTCGTAGGTCTTGATTGGTGTCAGTCCATACGCTATTCGTCATGGCTTCCGTTATGTAAAATTCGAGCCAGATTTCATCTCTCTTCTTCACTCTCTCATGCATTAGTCTTTTCCAGGCGTCCGTAGATGGTAGTCCTCTCTTCGTCCGTAGGTCCTCAATGAAGAAGTTCTCCTTGGCAAGTTCGTACACTAGTCTAGATTTTGCATATTTGATAATCCCAGGGTTGCTTTTAGGAAGTGCGACTTCACTGCCTCGAGCGTCCTCAAGTCCGCCAGGGTCAGTTTCTCCCAGATGATTTCTATCCCGTATGTGGCGATGGGCCCTATTTTCTCGTCAAATAATCTCATAGCAGTTCCCAAAGAGAGCTTCGTGAGTGATTTAATGTCATATATGGCTTTAGTTGCCGCCGTTGCACGAGACTTGATGTGGACTCTGTAGGCTCTAGCTGTTGTTTGCATTGTCAATCCTAAGTATGTGAATGTATTTGCTGTCTTGAGGGGATTCAATCCTAGGTATATCCTGTCTCCTGAGGCCTCTCTGCCACCTTTCCGAAACATCATTTTCACTGTTTTCTCTGTGTTAATTTTCATCTTGTTATCCTTTGCCCAAATGTCGAGATTTGTTATGGCTTTTTGCACTTCATGTACGGAACTCGAACCAATGACCATATCGTCAGCGTATAGGTATATTTTAACATTTTCCGTTCCTAGCGTAGTTGCCGTCACCACATCGTACGTTGCAATGTTGAACAGTAGGGGGCTGAGTGGGTCTCCTTGCAATACACCGTTGGTTTGTGTTATCAAATTCGAAGTTGCGACTCGGTCATCAATTTGTATATAATTTGTGGTCAGAATGTTGCTTATCAGTGTCGTGAGCTTGTTGTTTTCGCCCATTATGGCTACCAGTTTCGCAATTATTAGCGACCTGATTAACGAGTCAAAGGCTTTCGCGTAATCGACAAACACTACGTGAAATTTGCCACTAGGATGTCTTAGGGTTTCTTCAATGTCATTGAGTAGGTTGTTAATGGCGTGGAGAGTGCTTCGTCCTTTACGGAATCCAAACTGTTCATCTGGGAGTTTATGGTCTACTGCTTCTGTGATCCTTTTGTAAATTATTCGAATCAGGATCTTTGAAGAATGGGTGATCAAGCTGATTGTACAGTAAATGGTACCTCACCAGTCTCATAAATCCTACATACCAAGTGAAAAAACCTGGTCAGACCTTCATCACGTATGCAACGTAGCAAGTCAGTCGGTATATCATCTTTGCCTGGTGTTTTGTTGCTGCTTAAGTCTCCTAGTGCTCTATCGAATTCTGATCTCAATATCAAATCTCCTTTCTTATCCTGATCAATTTTATCATTTTAAATGATCTAGTCGACTTCGTCATTACGTTACAGCAACGTCACGAAATATACCGATAATGCACTGAGGTGTGTAACGTCATAGTACCACTGGTGAGCTCTGGAGTTACGAGACGGCAACGACACGGTGAGCGTGACGTCATCCAGCCAGCTCCCTCCTTTCACCGCGCACTCCAGCTCCCTCTTGACTTGTAACTTTCTAGCGTTCTGATTGTTTCTTGATCATCTAACATGTCAAGAGTCTTTGGCTTCGAGCGAAGCGAGAAGGCTCCTGCCTTTCTAGCATTTCTCAGCATTTGTAGCATTTAAAATTATATGAAGTCCAGTCTTTCAGACTGACTGTCTCTTTTTTTTCTCTAACTGTTGGAGGTTTTCCATCCGGGTCCTTAATATTACAGCACTTAGTCTTCCTTTCCATAAAAGAACTCCAATAAGCTGTATCTACTTTTCCTACTTTCAGATAATTTTCTATACTTCTAGACTAACATTTCTCTTTCAACCATTCTTCGTTATTTTCCTTGCAATTCTTGTTTACCTCATTTTTCAGATGTCTGAATTCTGCTTTTCTCATATCATCTCTTGCATTCTCATGCTTCTGCCTTTTATTCAATAATTCTAGTATATCCTGTGTGATCCACAGTTTTCTACTTATTCTTTCCTTTCTACCAAGGTTTTCTTCAGCAGATTTTGTTATATCTTTCTTCAAAAGGACCCATTCCTCTGCATTTGAATTTTGTTCAAGGTTCTTCATTAGGCCTTCCCTTATACTTTTTTCATGCCCTTCTCTTTCAGTCTGTCTATTGCCCACCTTTCTTTAGTTTCTTCAGCTTTAAACTGCAGTTCATAATGCTCGGATTGTATGTCAGCTCCGGGATATGTTTTGCATTCCGAAATCTGCCTGCCATTGCTCCCATCTACTTGACCATCATGAAGTCGATTTGGAAACATCCTGGATCTCGTGGGCTCATCCATGTGTATATTTTGTATTGTGGTTATTGAATAAGGTGTTAGCTATAATGCTATAACCAACTTGTTCTCAGGGCAGAATTCCATCAACCTACTTCCTCGATCATTCCTTTCACCTAATCTGAATTCTCCTACTATCTTTCCTTCTCTTCCTTTTCCTATCACAGCATTCCAATCTCCTATTACTCTAAAATTTTCGTTACCTTTGACATACCTCGGAATACATCTATTTCTTCGTAGAATTTTTCAACTTCATCATCAACTTGACTGGTAGGCATGTAGACTTGTACTACTGTGATGCACGTAGGTTTTGTATTGATTTTACCTACAATAATCCATTCACTATATTACTCATAATATTCCACCCGCTGTCCAAGTTTCCTAGTCAATATGAGATCCAACCCCAGATAGTCATTGTTTTATTTAGTGCTAATGATCCTGTTGTCTCCTGACCAAAAGTCCTGTTCTTCCTGCCAGTGCATTTCACTAATCCCAACCAAATTAATTTCCCCTAAGTTCTCTAAACTTCCACTGCAATCCAGACTTCTAACATCAGATGCTCCGATCCGTAGAAATTCAGATTTCCTCTTATTAGTATTATTATTATTAATTAAATGCCTTAGCAGATTTAGAAAATACAATTGAAGCATGTTGCTAGCCTTACTTACACAGGGCCCCATAAGTTTAACCTCAGAGAACAAACGAGTGAGTTGGGTAGGCCTAGCCACCTGAGCACAAGGAGGGTCCAGAATATGTCCAAAATGCCCACTCCTATTCCATAGTAACTGGTACCCCGATTACCAGGACCACTTACTAGGCCACTCAGCCGTTGCCCATGATTCACGAACTAGGACATGGCTACACCATGAATGTCAAAAGCTTGCAAGCCAACATGTTAGAACTTGAACAGAAATGTAGGAAGTATGAAGATCAGCATTTCAAAGATGAAGGTTATGTCGGTAGGGAAGAAACGCAAGAAAATAGAATGCCAGGTAGGAGGAACAAAATTGGAGCAGGTGGATCTTTTTAAGTACTTGGGTTGGTAGTATTGGGAAGGAAATAGAATTGAGGTGCAGAAAAGCCAATGCAGTGAATTCTCAGTTATGATATACAGTATTCCACATGAAAGAAGTTAGTGTAGATACGAAACTCTCCCAACATCACTCAGTATTTAGACCTACCTTCTGTATGAAGTGAGAGTTGGGCATATTCAGGATATCTGCTACATAAGCTAGAGGTAAATGATATGAGGGTAGCACAAATGATTGCTGGGACAAATAGATGGGAGCAATGGCAGGAAGGTTCTCGCAATGATAGATAAAGGCTAAGTTAGAAATGAACACGCTAGATGAAGCCGTTCGTATGATCTGACTCAGGTGGTGGGGTCATGTGAAGAGAATGGGGGAGGAGAGATCACCTAAGAGGTTAATGAGTTACAGATCAGCTTTGATGGATCGGTCATGTCCAACGTATGAATAACAACAGACCGCTAAATATGCTTAACTCACAGCAAATCAGTTTGTGGTCTGTTTCATCAAAAGAGCTCTTGAATGCCCTATAATTCCTTATCAATTTCCTAAATTGAAGGTCAGTAATGATATAAACTATTGTTGACATGATTCCACTATCCTCCCATATCTATCTCCTTATAAGTTATGATGATGATGATGATAATTGTTGTTTTAAGGGGCCTAACATCTAGGTTATCGGCCCCTAATCTTATCAGTTATGCGCCACTCATTGTTTATCGTATTTAAATTTTTTAATCGTTCCATTATGTTATTTATTTTTTATTTGCTTTTTTAAACTTTTATTTTGGTCTTATTAATTGTGTTATGTTGATGTCGTTTTTCTTTTTAAAATTTAAATTCATGTAATTGTTTGTTAGTTTCAACGATCACAGTGGTTCGAAGATTAACTTGGTTCCCTCTCCTTTCTTCAGTGCCACAATATGCTATCAAATCACTACCATTGAGCTGTCTTAATACTATTTATTTTGTAACCGGTGGTTAAGTTATGAATTTTGTAGTTAACATGATAATAACCTAACTACATTTAGGAATATGTGATTATGTGGTAAGGACCAAAGAGTGGTAACTAATGATGCTTTTGCAGTGAAATACATTATGGAGTTTGACTCAGTTTGTTCTACATGAATTTTTCCTATTGCCCTTTAGTGATAACTGACAACTAGGGCGGTTTTATCAAAAGGGCACGCGGTCATGTGTTGCTCCATTGCAGTCCTTAAATCCAACTTGTATCATACAGTAGTTTTGTATTGATACACTCTCCGTAACAATGGCGCTGATGTTGCGACCAAGGAGTTATACGGACTTGGTTTGCACTTTTTTACCGGTGGCAGCAAAGCGCTGGACACATTTCAAAACTTGTCACTACTTGTCTGGCTATTAAACATCATCTCATGCTTATCAGCGGGGTTAGGAAGTTATGAACGGAAGGGTCGAGGATAAGAACTGTAGGCAGTAGCGTAGCCAGGATTTTATTACTGCAGAAGTTCATATATTTTTTGATTATAAGTTAAATCAATGCAAGAGTGAACTGTTAATGTAATCTTGAAACTATTGTAGTATAAACTATGTGATTTTGGTTCAAAATTACTAAAAAAAAGCGAGGAAGCAAACTTGGTGTTTAAAGTGACTGCAGATCTTGTGATCATAAGTCATAAAACCTACAGTTAAAGAAAATAAAAATAAAAAAATAACCCGTGGCACTACAGCCCTGAAGGGCCTAAGCCTACCAAACGACCGCTGCTCAGCCATTTGGCTTGCAGCTTATGGGGCAACCGGGTCTGCGCGTCTGATCCCTCGGCCATTAATCTTGGTTTTCGTCACCGGGCCGCTGCCTCTTTGATCAGGCAGCTACTCAATTGCCCTCATGAGGCTGAGTGCACTCCTTCCAGTCCTCACATCAGTTTCTAAAATCCCAGATGGAGCCGGGAATCAAACCCAGAGCCTCTGGGTGAGAGACAGCCGATCTACCACAACACCACCTACAGTTTTAAGCAGGGCCGCAACTAGAGTGAGGGGGGAAAAGGGATCAAGTGCCAGGACGCTAGGCCTGTGGGGCGCGCCTAAAGAAGGTGAAGAATGTCGGTAAGACAGTGGGGGCAGAAATGCTAATACCGAGATGTTTAACCCGAATCGGGTACAAAGAAGAAATAAAAGCTGCTGTCGTTGAAAAAGCAATTGAAGCAAGGCGGCATCATTGTTGTCGGCATTGGCAACATTCCAATCTGGCCATGTCTCTCGGCTGCGTGGTATGACAAAGTTGAAGGAACACGTGTCTCAATTGCGATTGTTACGAAGTTCTTTAGGGTTCATTTTTAGCTTAGGCAAAACTCTTCAGTCTATTCATGACTGTCTGAATTCCGCCCTTTGTTGCTTTCTGTTTTGAAGTAGTTCACAACTGTATCAGTATTTACATTTGCCTCTGTCGCTCAGATTTTCAATTATCAGTTATCAGAATACTGCTATTATGGCAAATTCACACGATTCAGTTCAAAATGTTCTTTATATTAATATCGTAGCCTACTTTGTCTTGGTGTTTTTTAAATAGTTTATTTACCAGAAATGATTTTAGTCAATTAAATAAATCTGTCCGCCCTACCCAAAAAAAAAAAAAAAAAATAGCCATCAGGAGTAAATAACAGGTAGAATGCACGATAAAGAATTATGTCATCAATAGTTGCAGAACAGAGAATACACCCATAAAGAAGGTATGTTGCAACACTTTTAGGTCTATTATTGTTAGTCTAATTTAAACAGCGCTGTTTTAAGGTAAGCCTAACGGTCGCTGTGGACCTCATTCTTGTTTATTATTATTATTCAGAGGAAACTGTGATACACTTTAAATGAAATGAAAATCCACAGCCTGCTTCCAGTCGACCGCCCGGGTCAGGGAATGGAATGAATGAAGCCCCCCCCCATCTAGCGGCGAGGATATGATCTATGCCGGCTGCCGAAGCCTGTCACACTCCCCTGGAGCAATGATTAAATGAATGACAGATGAAATGAAATGATAGTGGAGGGTGTTGCTGGAATGAAATTGTGACTGGGAAAACCAGAGCACCCGGAGAAAAACCTGTCTGCTTCCGCTTTGTCCAGTACAAATCTCACATGGAGTGACCGGGATTTGAACCACGGACCCAGCGGTGAGAGGCCGGCGTGCTGCCACCTAAGCCACGGAGGCTCTAATACACTTTAAATAATAATAATAATAATTTAATACGAACCTTTTGAAACAAATCGAATAACTTTACATTCTATCAGTGAGTGATGCGTCTTTCTCGTGCAGAGAAAATTATTTGTAAAAGCTGTACCTATATAATGAAATGCGGGCCTCAATTTGCTACCCATAACAATAAAAACTTGCATTAACTTACCAAAGATTTATCCAGTTTTGGCTTCTTTATGACAAAGCGGTCCATTTTTAAACACTCGCTAATGTGACAAAAAGAAAAGAGCATCTATCAAAGAACTTGCGACTCTTCCAACACTACCACTAACAGACTGTATATCACCTTTCGCATAGACACAAAACCGCAGTTAATCCCGACAATGGCAACAATCAACCATGCAGCATCAGTATTGTAGCCATTATTGAACACTGCTATTTCTGGGAAATGGTAATTAAGAGCTGACAAGAGAGTGTAAGCAGACAAGCTATAACTGGCCCCCTGCAGAGAGGTCTTTTGCTAATTGGCAGACTTTTGTCTCAATCACCAGGTTGTATCCCCAGTACTGAGGCCCGTACTGTAGGCCTACTTGGAAAATCCCCTCACTTCACAATCCTAATTGCTACCCTGTTATTTCAGCTCTTTCAAGCAGTGCAGGCCCGGAAAATGATGACTGGCCGTGCTGAGAGTGTTAGTACATTCTTTGTCATTGCATTTACTGTACGTATTTAACATTTCGTTGTAGGTTCTAAATTTGTTCGAGCCGTTGGAAAATATAAGGGCTCATGCCCACCCCGATTTCTGGATTTATTTGGGGGGGGGCTCCCGGCCCCTCTGGCCCCCCCCCCCCCCCCCTCCCTGGCTATGCCACTGACTGTAGGGGTAGACCAAGGTTAGAATATGTTAAACAGATTGCCTCAGATGTAGGGTGTGGTAGCTATGTAGAGATGAAATGATTATCTAAAGACAGGGAAGAATGGAGTGCTGCATCAAACCAGTCAAAAGACTGAAGACTCAAACAACAATGAGGTGAGAGAGGTGTTACGGGAAATGTGTAAGCCTTCGGTCACAATAAAGCTGCATCCACTAGACGGCCTTGACCAATCACTGTGAAAGAGGAGCAATGGGATTGTTAAAGTTTAGCGGGAGAGGGGTGTAAGGTTATTGACAGCAATGTTCTCACTCTCTAAATTTATTTACTAAAACACTATACTGAACTTCTCGCTCATTATAGCATCCTTAATGAATATGTAAGGAGAAAAATCAGCATGCTACATACATTGAAAGGAAAATAAAACGTTAAGTCCTTGTAGCGCTGGTGCATTTGTATCTTGTTTAGAAAGTCTAACTGGACACATGTTCTATTTATCTTGCGAGATTCTAAATCTTACCACCTTTTGATGGAGCGGCTAGCATTCATGGCTGTCACCCCGGAAGTCCGGGTTCGATTTCTGGCTCTGCCAAATTTAATTCTGGTTTGAGGGGTGGAACGGGTTACACTCAACCTCGTGAAGAAAAACTGAGAAGAGGTGGGTTTGATTCGCACCTCAGCCATCCTAGAAGTGTTTTTCTGTGGTTTCCCACTTCTAATCAGAGCAGATGCCAGAATAGTTCCTAACTTAAGGCAAGGCCACAGTCACCTCCTTCTCAATCTTCAGCTGAATACGAATACAGTCATCAGAGAAAAATCCCACATTCACCCAAGTACATGGGGCTAAAAAACCATGATGTCTAAGCCCCTTAAATGAAACAACAACAAGAATTCTGAAACTGGCTTGAAGACAACCCTGCCTCCATGTTTGCTTTGCTTTAAATATTTTGGCACCTGCAAGATTGAGTTATGTTTGTAAACCTGTGTGGAGACCTTTCCTTTGTATGCAGTGTAACATTGACCTTACTGGTGGTATATAATAGTAGTCATTAGAAACATATTTTAGGAGGAGAAAACTAAGTTATCCATAACGCGTGCCTTTTTTTGTTTAGTATAATTTATAAAATATACCTTACTCTGCGAGTCATACAATTCACCCCAGAGGCAATGGTAAGCAATCAAATTCAACTCATTTTTATTTATCGGTAGGCCATATGTATCACAGTGTTGTTAGACCGGAGCTGAATGCTACGATTAAATTATAGTCGGTAGCATGCTGAACTGCTATGCCCAAGATGGCGGGTTCAAACGCGACCGAAGTCTTCGGATTTTTTAAGTGTTAAAATCCTTCAGTATTCCTTCCTTCGGAGGGAAAGTAAAGCCAGCGGGCCCATGTCATGGATGTATGGCATGTGAAAGACCTACCACTGCAATTGGTGGTGTGTTGAAACATTAAATTTGTAGGTTATATTTGGCTAGTACACAACGATCTATCAAGTTCCAACGTTCGCCGTAGTGTTGGTGACAGTAGCATCTGGTAGCCAAAGTTGGAACTACTTGAAATTGATCTTGTTGGGAGCCCTCGGGCGTTCAATCAAAAATGCCCAGTTTATGGTCATTGGCTGCGATTCATATATCATCAATAACATTCACTAGATTTTCAGATATTGGAATTTTTCATATTAATGTCTTTTAAGAAGTCGTGAAATGATTGAGTTTAAGTGCTCTACTTTAGGAATATCGGAAGGAATAGAAAGAGTGCTTCTACTATTACGTGACCATTAACTTTGCGTTCATAAACATCGAGATCTCCCTTTTACGTGGAATCTGAGACGTGACATTTCACCTCGGAAACCCCTTCTGTGTGAGGCCTGTTTATGGAGCATAACATAAGAAGATCTTCCACTCATCTTTAACCGAAACAACCTTCATCAAATTGTTCTATCTTGACTACAGAGTAAAACCTTATCTTTTATATAAATCGCTGTTATTATCAAAATGATACCTTACCTTCCTGGAAGAAAATAATATTTCAATATTCAGTGTTTGTATGATGCTTGATAAAAAGATTTTGGAAGTACTATCTGCAGAAACTCTTATAATTTCAGGGGATCTCAACGATCATGTTGGTTTAATCGCAGATGGATACTGATATCATGGTAACCATGGTGCTGGGCACAAGAACAAAGACAGTGAGAGAATATTGAGCTTTGTTGAGATGCACGACCTATTTCAAGAAGCATTTATCCCACTTTATTGAAGAGGGAAGGATTCCAGCTGTTTGGGCATGCAATATCACAATTCCAATTTGGAAACAGAAGGGTAATTCAGCAGCCGAATGTTGCAATTATTGTCCAGTGCACCATCTATCGCACACTATGAAGATGTTTTATCATCAAATTATCAACGTCATCACCAATTAACGTGGATTTGTGAAGGGTTGTAGGACAACTGATGATATCCATGCTGCTTGCCTGCTCCTTGAAAAACACTGGGAAAAGTTAAAACATTTACACCTGGCCTTCCTTGACCCCTAAGAGGCCTTAGACCGAGTTCTTCCTGAGTTGAATTGGTTTGACCTCTGAGAGCGTGGAGTTCCTGAAGAGCTAATAGGATGGGTCAGCCTGCTCTACCATGACCCAAGAGTCAGATGCAATCAGCTGCTGGATTATCGGCGAGTTTCCTGTTTCTGTGAGAGTATATGAATGATCTGATCTCTTTCCTCTCCTCTTCATCACAGTCAGGGATACAGTCACAAGAGATCTTCAGAATAATGCACCTTGGATTTTGCTGTTATGCTGTTATTTGAAGATAAGACTGTGTTGCAACGTCAAGTCCAAGCATGGAACGACCTTCCTGCAGAAGTTGGCATAGGGCTCAACGTAGTATCTCACTACAAATCTCAACGACTTGGATACCATCAGAATCGAATGATGTTGACCTATCATCAACAAGGATGTTTAAGTACCTAGGCTCGACAACTGTTTCTGATGGAAATCTCAGTGCAGAAATCTCTAAACGCCTGAGCAGTATGTGGATTAAATGGTGTTCTGTGACAGAAAGATTCCAGACAGGCTCAATTCGAAAGTATACCAATCTTAATCTGTCCAGTTGCTCTATTTTGACCTGAATGCTGACCTTCAACAAAGGAGATGGAACAATGACTTGCCATCATGGGAACAAAAATGGTCAGGGGGACATCTGGACTAACACTGCACGACCATGTCACAAACGGCAAAGTTTGCAGGCTATATGGAGTGACACCAATTGTAGACAAGATGAGAGAAAGTCATCTACGATGGTACAGGCATGTTCTTCGAGCAGAAGCAACATCAGTGGCAAAGACTAGTTTTAGTCAGTGGCGAAGGTGGAGGGGAATCTTAGAATTCACTAAATTAGAATACCCATTTCATTTTCAAGGAATTTGTATATTTAAATTGTCCTAATCTTCATTGGCATAGGCAAATTATATCTCTATGTTTTGGTATTATTCTCTGTAGCCACAGTGGGATTGACGCTAGTTTAGCAGCAATTGGGTATAGAACTACTGTTGCACCCATAAACGAACAAGAAAGAGCTTAGGACTGAGCAGCCAGTGAGTCTCCTTTGAAAGAGGCTCAAGTCTCTGTTGGTAGAGAAGGCAATTGCGCATGCGCCAAGCGGAAGGTCGATATCTAACCAACACTGAATTTGTCGGCAAAGAACCTAGGCTCCAAGCAGTGTATTTGTGAGGCGGGCGGTATTTCAATGCGTGCATGCTCGTTTGTGAGTTTTAAAACATGGATCAGTGTAGTGATTTATTAGTGTATTTAAAATCAAGGCCATTTTCTTCATTTTCCTAGGAAGAAAAACATGCAGTGAAAGAGAGAAGACCGAAACCTCATATAAATATTGTACAGAGTGATAAACACCAGTCATGTTAATTCCAGTCACAGTGGTATGAACAGTATGAATGGTTAACAGCAAGTGTAACGAAGGGCATGAGTCATTGTTATGTTCGTATTCTGTTTGGTGGCGAGGAGTGAAACTGGGATTGCGTGTATTAAAATTTTAATCGTAGAGCATGAAATTTTTAAGAAACATATTCTTAATTGGGAACGATATTCTCTGGGACAAAACAAAATAGAGCATGCGCTATCAGAGGCAGTTTGGCTTTCGAGTCTCAAGCACAATGAAATGGTGAGTCGCAATAGACGATACCGTATCTTGATTCAAGTCATCTGCTTCTTAGTAAAGCATGAGCTCGCGTTTCGTGGACACTACGAGAGTGATCAGTCAGAAAATAAAGGCAATTTTCTAGAAATATTGGCCATGCTTCTGCAAGAAGAACAGTTTGTTAGAGAAAAGTTGGAATCCTTATCAGGGTTTAAAGGGACTTCAAGTGAATGAATTAATCGAATGTGCAACGTTAGTAGTGACGGAAACAATTCAGAAGGAATTAGACTAGGTGGAATTTGTGCCAGTTCAGGAAGATGAAACACTAGATGTTTCTTTTAAAATACAGATGAGTGTTATATTTCGTTACGATTCAGTACAAGAACGGTTTATGGGATTCCTTGATGTACAGTATCAAAAGACAAAACTGCTGAAGGTTTATCTACTGTTATCTTGAATGTGACAAAACACAGCAAAGTTGGCAAGAAGAAGCTAATGTGTCAAACTTATGATGGAGCTTCAGTGATGACAGGTTCTCATGGTGGCGTTAATGCGATAATTAAACAGCAATGCCCTAATGCAATGTTCATTTATTGTTATGCTCATAGACTTAATCTGGTACTTTTGTATGGTGCCAAAACGATTAAGAAAGTTCGTTTGTTTATTTATGATTTGACAGCCTTTCACACATTTTTCAGTAAATCTTCAAAAAGATCTGTACTTTTAAGAGAATCAGATTTCCAACTCCTTCAAGTAAGCACTACATGCTGGAATTATCACTCCAGAGCTATAACTACTGTAACTGGTCACTTTCAGGAACTAAGAAGAGCGATGTCTCGTATTATTGACAATGATGAAGACTGGGCATTTTTGGATTTTTTAAAATTTTAGAAGATCCATCCTTCATTTTTTGGTTGTGTTTTTATAAGAAAATATTTGTTTATATTGACCACTTATATAGTGTATTGCAAATACAGTGTACAATCAATATCAGCATTTGCAATCATAAGTAAAACTTTCTGTAACAAAATTGTAAAATCTCTAAGAAATTGTGGAGGAGTGCATCAAAGACGTCAAGGCACTGAACAACCAAGCAGGATCAGGATCATTTATAACACTAAAAGCCCTAGTTTTTGAAATAATTGATACCCTAGTGGCACAGATGGAATCAAGATTTGAAGATCTAATTTCGTTGAATTTCTCTATAGAAAATAGATCAGTTTTCCGTCACTTAAGTTTAGTGTATTGATGAAAAGTTATCCATACTTTGTTAGTGAACAGCTTCAAAATGAACTCACAAATGTATATTCTGACCAAACACACTTTCCTGCAAGTTTGTTAGTGAAATATTTTTTGAACGGCCTAGAAAAAATATATCAAGAAACAGTGCGCCTCATAAGACTGATTCTTACCTTTCCTGTGTCTACTGCTTTGAGTGAACAAAGTATGAGTACATTGAAGAAAGTTAAGAAAATTTTAAGGAACACCATGTAAGATTCTAGACTGAGCAATTTGAGTACTCTGACTATTGAGAAGAGTTTGGTGAACTATCTTTCCAGGGATGACATCTTCAAAGAACGCATCATTGATATCTTTGCTGAGTGAAAATCATGACGACTGGAGTTTATCTACAAAAGACTACAAAGTATGAACTTTAAAATACCCAGCTGAATGAATGTAGCTTCGCCACTGGTTTTAGTTTACAAGTAGATGGGAAATGATCAGTAGGATGACCAAGGCAGGGATGGCTTGACACACTCCATGAAGATCTCAAGATCTCAGGCCTGTACTCTGAGTCACAGGATCGTGTGAAATGGAGACAGAAAGACAAAAGAATGGACCCCGCCAGCATATGGGATAAATGCTAAGAAACAAGAAGAAGATATGACGGTAATTTTGTGAACAGTACTAGAAGACCAAAACATAAGAAATAAATACTATCATGCAAGTAATTGTGAGAGTAGAGCGTCGAGGAATTGTGTATATACATCCCTGTTTAGTACCATTGCATTCTTTGCTACATTATTGTACTGCACTCTTTGACTATGTTTGCAATGAGTTAATATTGCACTTGAGTAGCATCAGAGGCAAGGAGAACTATGTTCTAAACTCACTTAGTGGTGAAGTGAGTATGCTCTGCATAATTTATTGAAATGTATCTTTCTATAACATATAAAGACACCTCCAGGGCAGTGCCAGGTACAGTAACTAGTAAGTAAATAAGTTTTCATTTAAATAATTTTTTAAAATTTGTTACAAAGCACATAAGGTGTGTTGACATGATGGCATAATTGGCGAGTTTAACAGTCCTATCAGAGTAGTTCATCAGGTGGTACTGCATTTCATTCCACACAGTTGGCATTAGCAGTTGTCATCTGGTGTATGGTGGCCATCGGTCATGCAGATCTTCCAGTGAAATCTGGAATAATTACCTCCATTTTATTGGTGCGTATTGACGTTATATGTTATTACACTTCCAGTGAAAGCCATGGATGGTGAATCTTGTGTAGACATGTCTAAATTCAAAGTTTGTCCTTCCTGTCAGTAGTGCTTCCATGGAGTGGATATCCGCTGGAATCTGTTGTGCTCTTTCTGTTCTCTCTTCGAGTATTAAGGTGGAGGCAAGTGTGTCCTGTGGGTTGAAGGGGGATTTGATGTCATCTAGGAAGAATGATCCGTTGACTATTATGTATACTATTCTGGTTTTGGTGAATTTAGAGATCTGGAGGATGCATCCAGGTGTCTGATTATAAAATAATAAAAATAACAAATGGATAGAATAACAAAAATGAAAACAAGTGACAATGTGTAAAATATGATTTTGGTTAAAGAACAAATAAAATATAAAGTGAATTTAACAGTTGTCAGTTTGTAAAGGGTCGAACAGCTAATATACAGGTTACAACTTGTTTAGGAAGGCAGTCACTGACAAAAACCCTCAGATTTTTCTGCATAGGAACTCCTATACAGTTATCTTAAATGAACAAGTGTCCTTTGTGGCTCTGATATTCTCAGGGATCAGATTCTACTCTTGACAAGCAGGATTACTGCTCAGCAGATATATTTGTGTGGGAATGAATTTTGGCAAGCGAATAAACCGAACACGTCTTGAAGTAGTTTTAAGTATAAAAACTGCATTTAAACGTAAGATTACATAAGATGAGATTTAACAGAACTTGACGTGACATGACTCGACACAAAAACTGTAACTGATCGTCTTAGTTTCTCGCGACTTCCACTTGTCTCCTCTACGCAGCGCCACCGGGCAGTGTCGAAGCTGGCGGGAAACCCAAGAACGTTCATTATTTTCAGATTTCCACAATCGGCCATCCTGCAGATCATCCGCCTCGGATGATGAGAAGTCTTCAGCCCAGGGTTTGAGGAATTCAGCACAAGTAGTTGTTCGTTTGGGGCCTAAGTGATTCCCTTCACGACAGAGGTCGTAAGTGTCATTCAGCTTGACTCAGGGGATTCTGTAAGGCCGAAGGTACTTTTTCTTCAATTTAAGGCCTGGCTCAAACTGGGTCCTCTTGATGGTTTTGATATCGCCAACTTGGTACTGGCGAGCAGGCCGTCGACTTCGATCAAACGACACACTGTTTTCTTGATGCACTTTCTGGATTTGTGCTCTCGCTTCTTCACGGTGTTCATCTCTCCTGGTCTCAAACTCATCTACCATCTCTTCACTGATCAACTCAAGTATTCTCAGGTCATTTTCAGAGCGCATTTTGGCTCTTGTCAAAAGTTCGAATGGCGTCTGCTTGATACTGCGGTTGTAAGTGGAATTCATGGCTCTTCGATCAGGTTCGACGTGCTTGTTCCAATCTCCAGGGTTTTCGATGGACAACTTGGCCTGCACGGAAATGATCGTGGAGTTGATCCTTTCTATCTGGCCATTGGCACGAGGGAGTCTGGTCGTGATCAGCGAGTGGGTGATGTTGTTGGCAGTGCAGTACTCTTCGAATTCATGTGAAATATACGGGGTTCCACGGTCGGTGACAATCTGCGCAGGATTACCAAATACTCCTTTTTGCACGTCCAATTTCTCCGTAGTTTCTTTCGTGATCGTCGTTTTAGTGGGATACTGCCACACAAACTTTGTGAAGCTATCCGTTACTGCGAGAATATGCTTGTATCCTTTTTTCATTGAATCTAAGGGTTCAAGATGGTCAGCATGGTAAATGTGAAATGGTGTGCTTTCTTTAAACAAGGGATGCAATACGGTAGTCCTTGTTTCATCGTGATGCTCATCTCAACGCTGGTACTCTTCGCCTCTTCCGATGCCTTTCCTATGTCCATCTCATCGGCTGCTACCACGTCGATTCGGTACAAGTACGCTTCTGATATCTCCTTGGACATCTTGACACCTGTTTTGCTGATGGTAGTTATGGCTTGGTCCAGCAAGTCGTTACCCATGATAGCTGGCAACTTTAGTACATCTCCAGACACCACATAGAAATCAGTCAAGTAAGTATCATCGTCAACCTGGACGTCGGTTGGAAAATATCCTAGGGGACGCACCTCACTATCTCCGAAACCCTTGAGTACTATGGCGGTAGTCTTCAGCTCCAGATCGCCCATCTCTGTGTAAATGTCTTCACGGATCAGATTGATTGGGCAGCCCGTGTCAACTAATGCATTGATCTTCTGGCCCTGGAGCAACAATTCTTTCATCTTCATATTCGACTTGGTTCCCAAAGCGACGTTCACTGTCTTCTTCTCGGCATTCTGCTCAGGGTTTGGGCACTTGGAAGCTATGTGTCCGAAACTGCTGCAATTGAAACACTTTGGACCCTGACTCTTGTGTGGGCATTCTCTGGACTCATGACTGTTCTTCTGACCACAATTGTAACATCTCTTTACAGGCGAGGTCTGCTTCTGCCTGTTGTCTTCTCTTGGTGTATGATTGTTTGTCGTCCTCTCATTTATCGTCACCTTCTGGGAGTTTCGTGCGTAAGCACTCTTATAGATCTTCAACTTGTCCTTGAATTCCTTGATGTCCTTTGCTCCATATAGAATCATCTTGGATCCAGTGTCATCCTCGATGCCATCGATGACGTATTGTATCAGTGATTCATCATCGATTGTCGACCTGCTGGCTATTTCTCGCATCACCAGGAAATATTCGTGAAGAGTTTCAACTTTTGTTTTTCGTCGGTTGGTTAGCAGTCGATGAATCTCTGCTGCGCTGGCATCATCTCGGAATTCCTTCTTCAGGGCTTTCTTTAACTTGTACCAGGATGTGATGCCACGTTCACTCTGCACGAACAACTTAGCCAGACCTGTCAGCGACTTTTTTGCAAATACGTATTTCTGCATCTCGTCCCAGCCCATCAACGTTGCTGTTTCCTCAAAGTCCTCAATCCAACGTCGCACCGGATAGTTCTCACTGCCGTCATAGGTTCTGACAGAGCCCTCTACATCTCAGAAAGTCAACGCCAACTTGTGTGCGACTCCACAGTTTGCAGTGTTCCGCAAGTCCACCACGTCCTGGTCGACTTCCCCTTCACTTGAGCTTTTTTCTACAGTCTTCGCTTTGTGTTTGGTCGTTGTTATTTTCTTTTGTTTACCTCCTATTGCTTTGGAGAGTTTCTGGTCTTCGGACGAGCTAGATGAATCTGATGATGATCCTGTCGTGCTAGAGGTTGAATGTTTTGAGGATTTCATCCCAGCCATTTTCTCCTTTAACTCACGTAATTCCTCCGCCAGTGCTTCGTTTTCCTCTTTCATCTTGCTCATTGCATCTTCCTTTTTATCAGTCTCTTCTTCTTCTTCACCTTCTTCGTCTTTACGCATCCCCAGCCACGAAAGGTCCATTAAGTTACCACAGACGCGTTGCACAAGCACAGCTTTCTCTCCCGTATATCCAATTTTTAATACTGTGCACCGGGATGGTCGAACTCCGCTGATTAGGTTAAACCCAAAACAGTCCTGTCAGCTCACGCTAATGGGTTTGGGAAGAGAGTGGGGGTAGGCAACCTCTCCTGAAATGTTTGTAAGTCATGAGTTGACTGACAGCTACATACACCTGGATCCCCTGGGGTTTCTGTAGATATAATCAGTGCAGCGAACATGTTATCCATGTACAGTCAAAGAGTTGGAGAATTGAGAATTGTAGGAAACTATAAATTTCATAAGTGTGAGTTGTCAAAATGGGGCCAACAGTGGAGGTGTCAAGGAATGTTCTGCCCATTTATTTACAAATGGTGGTAACTTTCTGTTATGTGGGTCTCACAATCACGAACCATGTACGACGATTAATCAAGAATTTATTTCAAACTGTGTAAAAAGAAATGTACGTGACAATATATGTGAACGGCCATCGAAGCTAATGAGAAAGAATATACTTGCTACCCCTAAGCACTTGTCTGATAATTTACTATCAAATGGCATAGAGAGGATTTTAAATAATATTGCGACTGAGAAACTTACCACCTCTGCCTCAAAATAAGCAAGAAGTTCATGATACTCTAGCCATTATAGACATTCGATCGAACTTAGAAGAAAATATAATAATAACCCCTGGCACTACAGCCCATGAAGGGCCTAGGCTTACGAAGAGACAGCTGCCCTGCCGATATTGGGGTGACGCGTGATCAGCGCATCGGGTCCCCTCGGCCATTAATATTGGCTGAGTGAACCCCGTTCCAGCCTTAAGGTCAGTTTCTAAAATCCCTGACGGAGCCGGGAATCGAACCCGGGGCGTCCGGGTGAGAGGCAGACGCGCTATCCCAACACCACGGGGCCGACTAAAAGAAAATATGCTTCTGGTAAAAGACAGAGAGAATAACATTATTATGTTTTCTTCTGCATCAAATTTGAAATACTTGTGTAAAAGAGAAACTATTTTTATAGACGGAACATTTAAGTATTGTTGTATGTAAATGAAGAGAAACTGGATAAGTTTGAAATAAAAACGCCAGATGTTCGTATGAGCCGACTCAGATGGTGGGGTCATGTGAAGAGAAAGGGGGAGGAGAGATTACCTAAGAGGTTAATGAGTTCGGCTTTAGAGCATAAGAGAAGTAGAGGTAGACCTAGGAGGCGATGGTTAGATTCAGTGTTTAACGATTTCAATGTAGAGGTGTAGAAGCAGAGGAGGCCGCGGTGCTAACTGCTAATAGGGGATCATGGAGGTGACTTGTTCACAAACAGAGGCTTGCAGACTAGACTGGAGGATTGGGAAGGAGGTGGCCGTGACCTTAAGTTAGGAACCTTCCAGCATTTGCCTGGAGTAGAAGTGGGGAAACCACAGAAAACAACTTCCTGGATGGCTGAGGTGGGAATTGAACCCATCTCTTCTCAGTGTTTCCTCGCGAGGCTGAGTGTACCCCGTTCCAACCCATAGACCAGAATTAAATTTCTTGGCAGAGCCGGGAATAAAACATGGACCTCCGTCAAAAAAAATAACGGAGAGCTCTCAGTATTAACATTGTAACCTGTTTTATAAGCTTTAAAATGATATAACATTTTGGTTTTCATTATATTAATCTCAAATTATAATAGCCGCCATGTCAAACACTTAAAAGACGTTTAATATTTAAATTAATACGTACATGCTTCGGTATACAATGATAGTCGTCAGCGTAGATTGAAATAATAAAACAATCTTAAAAACTATGTTAACAATTAATGCCATAGTGAAAATGGATAACTTTACAAAGTACACATTAAAATTTAAATAAAATGAAAGGTCACAAAAAACAAGAAAAATACATAAACGAAACAAGACTTAAGTTAATATAAATCTACCTTAATAGATTGTCTACATTATACTTCTTCACTATGGTTCAATATAATGAATCGGATCTCCTGTTGATTGCAAAAAGGTGTTGTTTCCACGTATAAAGAATTGGTGAAATGTGTAACAATTTTTGACTGATAAAGTCCTCTAACCTTGAAAAACGTTCTAGTTGAACCCAAACTTTCTATATTAGACCTATATTAGACTGGATTTATTCAATACGGCTAAATAATAATATATTGCTTGCCACGGTGGGTGAGTGGTTATAGTGTCGGATTACTAACCCCCCAAGCTTGCAGGTTCGCTCCTGGCCGGGGAAAGTGATTTTTGAAATTACGACATGTCATACGATGTTGGCATGTCAAAGAACCCATTTGAATTCAGTAGGCCGTGTTCATAATGACAAAATTAATCTCGGGATTTTCCGCCAACACAAAGTTCCTCATTTCTCTACTAGAAAGCGCTATAGTGTCAAGGAGCTTTGATATTTAACCTCCTTGGCTTTCATCAAGGAACAACAAAATTTGACATGCAAGCTACCCTCTGGGTGTCAAATAACAAAGCTTGCACCCGGCACACGAGGCCATATGATATTATTATTATTATTATTATTATATATTGAAACGGATGTCGCTGATGGATGCTATGGGATATTGTTTCCAGCCAGGCATACTGATATGGAACAATGCGTAAGATTTTTGAAGTCATCTAACCTTATAAAGAGTCCTGTTGAAATATATTTGTGGTTACAATATGTTGTTTCCAGATGGTCGAACACCGAAAATATGCTTTATAAATGACAAAAACCATCTAACTAACTAACTAACCTCGAATAAAACCAGAGGATCCTACTTCTAGGTTAGCTCTGTAGAACTAGCTGTCCAAACTGGTGATTTATTTCATATCATAATTCAATTTGCCAAGTATATTTATAGGTTGAATGAAATACTTGGACATTGATGGGCCAAAATTATGGATAAGTCGAGAATAAACTCAACTAAGTATCTTCAAGAAACAGTGTGCACCAACAAGGAATATGCAAATGAAATGTAATGCAATGTGACAATAACAAGGTTTCGTTTAGGTATATTGCCACTAAATGTAGTTTAGTGCGGCTACCAGTGCGGTGACAAATTTCACACCCCACCAAAAAAAGAATAGTGGTTGTTATATTAAATATTAGTAGAATGAGTATTTTGGTTAGTTATTGGACTAATACAGGAGGTACATTTAAACACAATCGCCCCCACCATGATCGTTTCACTTTGATCCCCCAATTTACACATTTGCAGACTTTAAGAAATCACCGTGTGGTAAAGGTTATTTTTATTCTCTTAAGACTTAAACGATGTGTCATAAAATTTCTACATTCAATTTTGTTCTTATACCAGTACTTCGTCTTGATTGAATGAAAATACTAAGAAGATGAATTATTTTCATACCGTCAAAGTTTTAATGTTAACTCCACGAACTGTCAGTGGAAGAAAAGCTTTTGTCTGTAGTTTTGCACCTTGTAGCAGAATATCGTTGTAATGCTCATACTGCTGCTTATAACTTTCATATGATAACATTTTTCCAAAGCTACAACATACAAATTAAAATGTGCATATTGATTTGTATAGTATGCCTAGAATTTCTAATGAGTGGTATGGACTAGGTGTTTGAGATAACAAGAGTAGATAGTGAAGATCATCGCAGGTTGACACATTCCGTTAATATTACTACCTTCACGTCCAGTTTGGGGTGGGGGGCAGTAAAACACGCCTCAGGCAACTTCCCCTGTTAGGATTTTCCTAATTGACCCCCATGGAGAGAACTCATCAGCGGAGCTCGGTATCACCCCTGTGCACATGGCAATCAGGTCAGCCTCGGTGAATTCGGTCTCAATGAACTTCAATTTCACCAGGTGTTCTGGTGAGTCACGTTCAAACTCGAATCCTGGGAATTCTCTTAAGCGCTGTCTGTTCTTTCGATCACGTGGTAGTTTTTCGAAAATGAGGTTATGTAACGTCTTAATCACGGCCGTGGGCGCCGTCTTAATGTTATTATTCACTTTTTCAATATCTTGTAAACACGCCACTTTGTCCGCCATTTTTCTTTGTCTTTCGGCACTCGCGCTGAACACTTTTCTTTTCGTCGTCGTCGTCGTAGGCTTCAGGATCCTTGAACTCGTCTTTTGTAGCCTGCTCGAACCACCACGTCTTTGGAGGTTGAACAGCTGCTCGTCTTCTATATTCCGCGGACCCCCGTCTTCGTCGTAAATCTTGCCAGAAATATGCCGTCAATTCGCGCCTTGTCGTCTTTGGTTTTATCGCTGTAGGCCTAGCCAAAATTGCCGTTTCGCACTCAAAATCGTTAATATCCCGGACGAGCCCCCAAATGTGGGAATGAATTTTGGCAAGCGAATAAACCGAACACGTCTTGAAGTAGTTTTAAGTATAAAAACTGCATTTAAACGTAAGATTACATAAGATGAGATTTAACAGAACTTGACGTGACATGACTCGACACAAAAACTGTAACTCAGGGGGTACCGTTACGAGCTTTGCGCGAGTAATGGTAGCCATTGGTCTAGCAGTATGTGACGTCACCTCGCGGACATAGGCGAGTCCCACAGCACTGCAGCACCTGCATATATTTCGCTTGAGGCACGTTTTCTTAATATATACGTGTTAATAGCTACGTAATTGCACACACCATTCGATCTACTAATGTTAGAATATTTCTGAATGATGTTGGAAATGTTAACGGTGACTTAACACATAAATGAATATGAGTTAATTAACGGCATGAAATGTTACACACGTTACTCGTCTTATAATCCAACATTTCTGTTCATAACTATTCATTTTAGAGGATTGGGACATATTGGTCATGAGTCTCATGTACTTGGACGTGTTGAATTTGTCTGATAACCTGTGTTTTTGTAATACAGTAGTATGTGTAATTGTAATTTTCAGCATTTAGGATTGAGGTTGGTGCCTCAAGACTTGAAATATGCACCATCCCGACATTTTCCTGGAGGAAGTGTGGATAACTCTAAGGAAAACCACACATGGTGTCAGAATTCGAACTTTTGATCTCCGTGCAGTTGTGGTGCACGATTTAAAGAACACGGCTATGCTGTGGGGTCAGAAAATATGTCTAAAAGATTATTGGAAATGTCAGTATTTAAACCAATCCATCACAATTACGGTGGGTTAACATAGTCCATAAATGAATCAACAACAAACAACACTTCAAACATCGTGGTCCAGTAGCCCCATGTACTTGGGTGTATGTGTTAAATCTGTCTGATACCCGTGTCATTATGATGGCTGTACTAATGTGTTTATTGGTAATTGGGATTAGGATTTCTGTGGTCAATTGTGTGTGTCAATTTCCATGTCTGGAGGTACTGGTATTACTTCCGCAGAAGTCGACTCATCTGGAGATACTTTCATCCAGTTTTGGTATTTTCTTGGGTGACAACGCTTCAATCGTTGACTTTGCTCTCTTAAGCACTATTCTCTTCTGCTGGCGCATCTCCCGTTTATGAATGACCTGTAATTAAATGGCCCACTATACTTGTATTATTACTATTATTATTATTTTTATTTTACCAACGAAGCATGAGACGCCCATCTCAATTTATTCATTTACTGTACGTGTTAGGACATTATATAATGTTATGGTTTACGGTTCCAAAGAATGGGTTGTGGTAGGAATTCAGAAGAAAGAGGTAGGTACGGTACCATTCCTGGCATTTACCTGGAGTTGAAATGGATAACCACTTCAAATCCGGCAAACGGTGGAATGCAAATCCACATGTCCCCGGTAATCAGGGTGAGGCGTTGACAAGGAGACACCATACACTGTACGGAAAGAGTGGCTGTAGACTTGATAACTTGGGAGGTACATTTCTGTCGGCCTAAGGGAAGTATTCCATTTTATTATATTGCAATATAGTATATAAACCCTATAAAGATTTTAGGGTGGTCGGAACAAGACAATAATCCTAGGTTTTTTATTTTCAGATGATTACAGTATATTTTTTATTGGTGAACAGCCGCTCACCCACCCCTACTCCTTATGTACCGTGTATCGCTGTATTGAGATGATCGTACAATTGCAATGTTTTAAAATTGTTTGTGGAATAGGTTTGCAATAATCTCCCGGGTATTTAGATGGCACTCCTTTTTAGCTATTAATGTGGTTTTGTAGAAATGCTGCACTAACGAACTCACTTTAGGCTGTATGTTGTTGTTGATTTATTTCGGGCCTTTGAGACATCGTGGTCGTGTAGCCCCGTGTACTTGGGTTTGGATATGTGTGTGGAATTTGTCTGATAGCGTGTGTTATTGTGATTGCTGTATTAGTGTGTGTATTTGTAATTCAGATGAGGATTGGGAAGGAGGTGGCCGTGGCCTTAATTTTGGAGCCATCCCGGTATTCGCCTGAAGTAGAAGTGGGAAACCACAGAAACCCACTTCCAGGATGACTGAGGTGGGCATCGAACTCGCCTCTTCTCAGTTATGCCTCACAAGGCTGAGTGTACCCCATTCCAGCCCTCAGACCAGAATTGTATATCTTGGCAGAGCAGGGAATCGTACCCGAGCCTCCGTGGTGACAGCCAAGAGTGATTGATAACCACTACGCAGCAAGGCGGACTTTCAGGCTGTATGCCCGGGTTTAAAAGTAGGTATTTTGTCATCATTATTTAATAAATTTTGATCATTAGCTTACCCGACGCGTCGTTGACGGACTTGCGTTGTAAGGGTAACAAATACTGTAATTGCCTTCGGGAGACTGGCGACATGATTAGCTTAGCTGGGTAGGACGACTGTTGGACCTCGTATTATTATTCCCGTTTTACAACGGTGATGTGATGCGGTGAAAGTCTTTGTGGCGGATTGTTTTAACGGACAGATGCCCTTCCTGACGCCAACCTCATGAGAGGAGCTAATGAGAGATGAAATTAATGATGGTGAACCAAACTGGGCAAGGATGTGGAAGGAAGCGGCCGTGGCCTGTCAGAAGGTACCGTCCAAGTATTTTCCTGAAGTTAATAATAATAATAATAATAATAATTTCGTATGACCTCGGTGCCGGGTGCAAGCTTTGTTATTTGACACCCCAAGGGTAGCTTGCATGTCGAATTTAGTTGTTCCTTGAAGCACTATGAAAGTCAAGGAGGCTAGATATCTAAGCTCCTTGAACACTATAGCGCTTTCTACTAGAGGAATGAGGAACTTTGTGTTGGCGGAAACTTCCGAGATTAATTTTGCCATTATGAACACGGCCTACTGAATTCAAATAGGTTATTTGACATGCCAACATCGTATGACATGCGAGTCGTAAATTTTGCCGCCTTTCAAAAATCATTTACTATGGCCAGGAGCGAACCTGCAATCTTGGGGTTAGTAATCCGCCACATTAACCACTCACCACCGTGGCAAGCTTCCTGAAGTTGAAAATGGGGAAAACGCAGTTAAACATATCAAGGACGGCTGACGGTGGGGCTCGAACCTACGTCTACTGAGTCCGCAGAGAGCTTGGCCCCATGTCTAGTGCTGCGCGTTAGCAAGCGTAGCCACCGCTGTCGGTCCATTCATAACAGATATATTTCTCAATATAATAAAAAACAGTAGTCTTTTTAACATACCTATTGCTCAGTATCACAATGTCCCATTTCCAGCCAGGGCCGTACAGAGCGGTCACGGGCCCTAAGACAACCCAAAGAAAAAGCTCCTCGCTGTTCTGCCCCACAAAACTTCAATCATCATTATCATCCGTGGAATTTAGCTTGCCCAAATGATTATTAATTTATTTTGTTTTTAGTTATTCACCCACTCGACTTTATTTTCTATCATTGGTTGTTCTTTTACTTTACGATTTTGATCACTGTGCCTCAAAAAATCAGTTTTCTGTGTATCGGAACGTGTTCAGGCTCTACAAGGATAACCCACACTCCTTTCAGAAATGCACAGTATGAAGTAAAGAATCTTTTTCTTTCTTTCTGAGATTGAATTAGAAACGTTAAGGACTCTTGAACTCTAACACGTTATAAAATGGATGACTCTGGCAACTTAACCATTTCCCGGAAAACGAATACAGAATGGTTATTTATAAAATTAATTACGGTATGTTAATTAATAATTATTGTAATGTTTTGTATACTGTTCACTGCCTGTGTTTGCATCGAAGCGTGTCATCAGAAAATTTCATGATAGTTTTGACATTAAGTTAAACAAAGTTGTCCATCCTAAGTCCTTTTACCGCCTCGGCCCCCTCAGCTAATCCAAGCCCTGGGGCTACAGCCCCGCATGCCCCTCCCTCTCGTTGGGCCTAATGCCAGTTAAGTATATTCTTCGAAGGAACTACATCAAAGCGTGATTTCTTCTTCAGAGGCAAACCCAATAATTTATTTTTGAGGTCCCGTTCGTAGTCCTATGGTAAGAAAATATGCAGAACAACGTCGGGCAGTTCTAGCATTGACGCTATCCTTTCGTCTGCATCTTAAAATGCACAGCTTTCGAACTTGCTTGTCGTTAGGAAAAGAGTGGTAAATCACTTCAGAATTTCTGCGGCAATTTTTCTGTACTCAGAAACGGCACAGTTACTGTAGCTACCCATTTTTAAAAGCGCATTATTTCATATCGAAATGGATCATACAACTACATTACAAAGAACGTTTTCTACTTCAAGCGACACTGGCTTGTCCGCGAAATGACGTCAGCGTAAAGGGAGCCGCCTGGCGACTGAAGCGGGAACTGCGATATCGGCCTACCTAATAGTATTCTAGTTACCTTGACTGTAACTGATCGTCTTAGTTTCTCGCGACTTCCACTTGTCTCCTCTACGCAGCGCCACCGGGCAGTGTCGAAGCTGGCGGGAAACCCAAGAACGTTCATTATTTTCAGATTCCCACATTTGTATAAAATTATTAATGGTATATCAGACACGAGTGAAACTTTAGGGCAAATAAACATCAACATGAGAATGAAATGTCTCAGGAAACGAGAACTTCTAATTGGCAACTCAAACTAACACTTGGGGCGCTGCGGTCGGTCTGGATAAGTAGGGTTTAAAATACTCAATAACACGCGTTTGATATGGAACACTTTTTATTTTTCGGTTATAATCAGTAAATGTGGTCTCTAAAGTAATGACAGTGTTATTTTTAATTGTATATATGTATAACTGTGCGATACACGTGATCTAATTTGTGTGTTCCACTGGATTTTTTGGTGTCATTTGCATATTATCAAGCATCAGTTTTTATGGTTGATTTAGATCAGCTGATTCAAATTTACACAGGGCTACACTTCGGACATTATTTCGGTACTATTATGCGCAATATAATGTAAATATCGATCCTGAGTCAACGCCGAGGACATTCAAATAGAGAAATACGGTACATAAACAAATAAATAACACACCGAAGCTGTGCTACTTTTATCATTCCGAGACTAGCATCCACGCAAACCAGACGCCACTGTTCCAAGCTCAGACTTATATCGTGAATTGATGTCAAACTGATGATCCGCCAGCCTTTCCGCCAAGCCTACACCTCGTAATCGCTAAGTTCTTCGATATTCGAGCTATTCCACTACGAGTCATATAGGCCTAATTTGCCTCCCCGTGGACACTGTAGAATGAGTGATTCCGCTACCATTCAAATATTCAACACCAAACCCACCTTTTAACCATCCAAATCAAGCAATTCCTGTCGCCCCACGAGTTTTAATACAAGTTAAACTCGTCCCTTCTCCCTACCAAGCAGCCAATAATTAATTATTTAATTAATTATTCAAGTAACTTCAATCTTACCAGCGCGCCCATCGTAACAGCTGTTTTTAAACTGAATAACCTTCGCTGGCTTTACGTCGCAGGTCTTCTCTCTGTCTACCTCGACAAGTGTTAGATCCTTCCCGGGGTGGAAAGGTATTATTATTAGATATTAGGTATTATTAGGTATCATCACATTTCGGCTATTGCTATTTGCATCTTTTGGAAAGTGATGAAAACGTATATCCGCAGCCCTCTTATACATCGACTTACAGCCGTAAACTGAGCAATACACTTTGCTTTTACTCATTTTTCACTCTATCAACGAGTAAAACTTATTACTTATGTATAAAGATACGAACAATTTACCACGATCTGTTTACCAATACAAGAAACCATATACAAACAGAAACCACGTGACAAATGTACCCTACTTGGTAAGTTTCTCATTTTTACCGCTAGATGTCATATCAGATAGCTGGAGTTGCCAATATGTACTACATATTTCCATAAAAAATCACCTACAGGGTCTTTCATATAAAATAAGAGCGCCAAGCGGCGGCTTTTGTACAATGCTGAAATCTTACTTTAGTTAGTTAGTTAGTTAGTTATTGTTGATGAAACCGAAACCCCTATAGTATTGAAAGCGTGCGCATAGTACATACTATGGCTGTTCTTTTTTTTTTTTTCAAGTTCCGATGGACTGTATAAAAATAACAGATTGACATTACCAAACTTGACCTTGCAATAAACGTGCAGTTGCTCAGTCGCCAGTCTAAACCTCAAGTGCTAACATGGTGAGACAGTTATCATTGCAACATCGTATTTTTTTACGTAAAACTTATTTTAAGTACGAGTCGGCTCGGCGGGTACGTGATGCATTTGTTCAGCAATTTCCTGATGAAGTGCCACCTTCACTAGCACAGATTCACGTAATTGCAAATAAGTTTGACACTAATGGCTCAGTGCTCAATAAAACACATGCCCGCACACGAACAGTTTTAACAGAGGATCAGCTAGATGACATTGGCGAGAATCTTGAACGGTCTCCGAATAAATCACTCACAAAATTAGCACAAGTAGGGGTTTCGGTTTCATCAGCAATAACTAACTAACTCACTATAGTAAGATTTCAGCATTGTACACACGCTAGCAAGGCCGCTGCATCATATAGGATTGTACACACGTTTAAAGCAGGGGGCTTTGGCGCGCCAAAAGCTCGGCCAAGGTGACCGCAGCTACGGTAAACAAAGGCGCCGCTTGGCGCTCTTATTTTATATGAATGACCCTGTATATGTTATCACTGTACATTTGGATACAAAATGGCTGCCTATTGCTGGGGCACTACATGGAGTCAAGTGCATTAAGCGTACTAGATTCTTTGTGGTGAACCAACAATAGGTGGCAGGAGGCTTTGACCATTGTAGTTTCTGAGTTAGATGGTGTTATGTTTTGGAGATGATAAAATGTGTAGGATCTCAGATTGAAAGTAAGGAAAACTGTATAGGCCAGGCGACAGGTAGTTCAATAAGGAAATAATTAGTCGAAAGCTGGAAATTGCTTTAATCGCTTTATTTGGACCTATATATTACTCTCCCAAGTTTTCCCCCTCGAGCGAAGTCGGCGTTGGCCCTTCTGGCCCTAAGAAGGTACCATTTTGTTTTTGCAAATATCTCCCAAACCATCAACTTTATCAACAAAATGCCTATTATAAAAAATAATTTTGAGTAAATTTCCTACAAAAATGTTCCCTACCATTTGTCTCTAATGTGAACCGTTACGATGCTACGACCATTCAAAATGGAGCCCTTTTTGATTCTTGTGGAAAAGCTATGGAAATGATATGCCATATCAAAGTTTCTACATGTTATAAATATGTGTCAGCATTCCAGGTGCACAACCTGTTAACTTGTTACAAGTATAACAGCTTTTCAATGTAAACAGCTGTGGCAAAGTACCTACCATTAAGTTAGTATTATTATTGCGTAGTATTGGCATAAAATCACTCTTTTCCACACCACCTGGCGGTAGAGTAAATGGCGCGTTTTTTTTTAAGTGGTGTCCCCAGCAGGCCTAATCAACTGTTCAAATGTCAAAGTTAGTCGATTTTAAACCGTTTTGATGAAGGCTGGTGGTCTTGATCGTCTTCCTTAATTTCTCCGTCATCGCTTTCATCGTCTGTATCGGTATATTTTTCCGACGTCACAGGGGGCTCAAGATTAGCATCGATGATGCGGACTTGGGAAAATTTGTTGGATGGTTATCAACTCACGATCCCTTTCCTCGTGGTCAACACATTGTTTCGTTAAGCACAGGAGTTGTCGGGGTTGGACAAATCACTTGTCATATGGCCTATGAAATTGGAATAGCAGCACAAAAAGTCATAACCGGCAACAACTTTCGCGATGTGAAGTTCCTTAGAAAAAATCGCTTGGTGCCTCTCCGCGCGGTAAATTCGAAAATAAAAATCCGCAACACGGATAGTCCTGTTGATCCTCTTGTGCTTTTCCAACGCATTTGCCTTGCAAAGAAATCCGATGCAGAATTGAAACAATATTTCCAGTTTGAACTAGCTCCGTATCCGGCTGCGATCTTTGATGAAGCGGGAATGCGTAAGACGCAAAAGTCTGTGTTCTATAAATTATTCCATCCTGTTACCGATGAGCCCACATTTGAGGACCTACATCATGTTCTCGACGGAGGATATCTTATGCACCGTGTAATTTGGCACCAATCAGATACTTTTGTCGACATTAGTGCCAAATATGTGAATTACGTTAAAAAATACTTCGAAATCAGTATCATTATTTTCGATGGGTATCCTGACGACCCAGCAGCTCGCAGTACCAAGTCCGCTGAACGTCTTCCACGATCGCACAAGCATGATGCTGCTAATGTGTTTTTTTATGAGTCCATGATGGCACCTATGCCATAAGCAAAATTTTTGTCTAATGACACAAACAAACTAAGATTGATCGACTTGTGGCGCGTCAAATTCGAAAGCGGAGTCGAAACCAGACAAGCTCCAGAAGATGCCGATGTGCTCATCGTTACCACCGCATCCGAGTAATCTCGGCCCGACAATTCGGTCATTATAGTGGCTGAAGATATAGATATCCGGGTCATCTTGGTGGCTCGTGTGCCACCCTCCACGAAAATGTATTTTATGAAACCCGGCAAAGGTTCAACCAAACAACTATTTTGCACAACAAATTTCAATCTCCTGCCGTGTGTGCAGGAAAACATCCTCTTTTTGCATGCGTTTAGTGCGTGCGATACGTCTTCGTTTCACAGGCAGGGCAAAATGAATTTCGTAACACTGCTGAAGAGCAATGAGGAACTGCAGACAGCTGTTAGGGTTTTCCAAGACGTGAACGCAAACCCCGATGAAAATGACAAAGCGGGCCAGTTGGTTATGGCTAGTCTTTTTGACAACAAAACCACAGGAAATACCCTGAATTAGTTGCGGTTCCAACTGTTTGCAAAATCTCTAAGCAAACATCGATTTAATCTCGCAAGCTTACCTCCCACCAAATCAGCGGCACGTGAACACTCTTTAAGAACATACCATCAAATCCAAACATGGTATGGAAATTATAAAAATCTACTGTATTGGGGCTGGAAAAATTCTCAATGTGGTTTGGCTCCCATATCTACGACGAGGGATCCGGCGCCACAAACGCTTCTAAACAGTGTCCTGCAAATGTTCGAAAGGATGTAACGCAGCGTGTGGTTGCAGGTAAACGGGCCTCCGATACTCCAGAATCTGCATGAATTGTATGGGACGGTCATGTACAAATGCTGCCGAGGAAGATGATATGGTTGATTGTGACGGAGACACCGATGTTAATCTTGAGCGCCCTGTGATGTCGGGCAAATGCACCGCTACAGACGATGAAAGTGATGACGGAGAAATTAAGACAGACGATCAAGACTGCCAGCCTTCATCAAAACGGGTTAAAATTGACTAACTTTGATGTTTCAACAGTGGATTAGGCCTCCTGAGGACACCATAAAAAACGCGCCATCTACTTTACCGCCAGGTGGTGTGGAAAAGAGTGATTTTATGCAAATACTACGCAATAATAATACTAATGGTAGGTACTTGCCACAGCTGTTTACATTGTAACAAGTTAACAGCTTGTGCACCTGGAATGCTGACAAATATTTATAACATGTAGAAACTTTGATATGGCATATCATTTCCATGGCCTGTTTGCCATCTCTTGATGAATGCAGTACATGTGCATTTGTCTGTTGGCACAGGCTAGAGTAAAATGTGGCTTTTCACCGATGTCTCAGTCTCACTCATGGCTGTGATTATATGGAAACTACTGAGGTATGGGTGGTGCTTAGTAATGACATTCAGGGCACTGTCAGTGCCTGTGGATGCTGTGAATGGTTCTACTCATAGGGTTAGTACTGCTATACTGACTCAGTGAGGAAAGCAATGTCAAACTACCTCATTCCTCTTCTTGCCTAGTACGCCTCAATAGAGCGCTGCTTTGGGTTTTTGTGGGTATCTACCCACATAACCTAACGGCAGTGCTGTTTGAGGATCCAACCAGCCTTCGGGCTGACTACCTAACAGTCAGATCATTTCCAAAGCTTTTCCGCAAGAATCAAAAAGGGCTCCACTTTGAATGGTCGTAGCATCGTAACGGTTCACATTAGAGAAAAAAGGTGACGAACATTTTTTGTAGGAAATTTACTCTAAATTAAGTTGATGGTTTGGGAGATATTTGCAATAAACCGAAAAATGGTACCTTCTTAGGGCCAAAAGGGCCAACGCTGACTTCGCTCGAGGGGGAAAACTTAGGAGAGTAATATATGGGTCCAAATAAAGCGTTTAAAGCAATTTTTAGCTTTCCACTAATTATTTCCTTATTGAGGCTTTTTTTCGACCTGTCGCCTGGCCTAGTAGTGGACTTTTTAAATAAAAGGTTTGAGAAGAAAGAACATGATATTGAAAATATGAGTATGAAATGAAGGATTTTTTATATTAGAAGAAACGATAGAGTACTTTTTCCAAGAAGATAGTACCGGTAGTACTTTTCTTGTGTGCTCAACACCAAAACGACCCCTATATCGTCCACATCCGATAACAATAGTTACAAATGTCACACCAACGTGCGGCATCAAACAAGAAAAGCAAGAAATATGGTAATTACAAAGAGATATGATCAGTAAAGCGTAAGTAGCCTACAGTGCAAGCACGATAAGAAAAGTGAGATTAAATTTGATGTGATATTAGAGGATGAGGCTTAAAAAGGAAAGTGAGATTAAATGTGATGTGATATTAGAGGATGAAACACGAATAAGAAAGTTAAGAAATATGGTGACTACATTGAAATATAATCAGTGTAACGTATGTAGGCCTACTGTGCAAGCTAGAAGATGATGTTAAAGGTGATTATGAATCGTTGGAGGAAGGGAGTGAGAGTGATGGGGAGGTTAAAGATGAAAGAGTTGACAATATAATTGAAGTGGAAAATTTAAACTGTGTCTAGAAGAAGATTAAGAAATTGGCGATGTTCAACGAGACGTTGAAGACTTCTTTGAAACCAAAACTGTTGTAGAAGGAAAGAGAAAGATCAGAGAGATCTGAGCAATATAATGTCAAGGATAATATTAATATTAAATAAATAACCAGTAGAAAAAGGAATGGGGGGGGGGGGATATGGAATCGATTTTGCTACGAATGCTGCTTAGCAAGATCACAGGGATGGAAGAGTCTATTAGGCAGCAGGGAGAGTTAGTGAAACAGCAGAATGAGTCTATATGTAAGGTATAAAGGTGCGTATACACTTGCGCGCCGCGTCGCTCGCGTCGCTCGCGCGCAGCAAGTTCGCTAGATTAGTACGGGATTTCAAAGCTGCGCGCGCGCGGCGCATGACGATCCATCTCCTGTCGGTTTTTTCCACGCGCACTTTGAGTGTTCGCAGTTCAGATTTGGACGGGATTGTGAGAAGTTCGTTGTTTTTCGCGCGCATCTGATTGCACTATTTGAGCGTTTTGAGTGGTGATAATGGTGTGGTCAGACGAATCGGTGATAAAACCGATCGATGTTTATCGAAAAAAGCCTCTTCTGTGGAATCCTCAACATAAGGATAATTTTAAGAAACCATTCGACTAAAAGCAGGTGCCTGGAGGGAAATAGGAGCTCAGATGGATATATCTGCGGACCAATGCAAGAAGAAGGTGATATCCCTGCTGTCTTCCTACCGGCGTGAGAAAAGTAAAATATATCGCAGGGCGGAAATATGTATCTTCTTTGGAAATGTGGCGTCCAATCTTCTGCAGCAGATTTTCAAAGTCAGAAGGTGACAATCGAGTAAAATTCTTATACTGGCTGCAGTGGCGGTTCTTGCTATTGTGCAATGGCGCAATGAACCCCCATTAAATTTGACAATATATTTAGCATTTTGTCCCATCACGTAACATAAATATTTGTCAGAAAACAGCGCGGAGTTCAACTGCAGTTAACGAGCGCAAGGAAGTGAAGCCGGCGCAAGATCTGGTTTGAACCCCCAGTCTTGGCCAATCTTTCCTGCAGAGAATAGGCGAGTAAGGTAGAGCGGTGGCATGGGACATGTCGCGGGGGTTAGAAGGGAAGGGAACAGAGGATACAAGCCAAACTTGTGTCCATCCTACACGCATGCGCAATAAGATTGCTGATTTCGTTCACTAGTCCAGCGGCACAAGCCCTTCAAGGTTGCGAAAAGGTATACACTCCGCCATCTCTTGACGTGTTTGTAAAATAAATGCGGCCAATCATCTGGGCCAGGGCACAGATTACCTACTACTACAGATAGCCGACAGCCATGCTAATTCTTGGCACCTAAGACTTCAGTGCTGACTGGTGATTGACTGCGGTACTAGTTGACGTATAGCACGGCCATGCGGGTAGCCTACCCCACCCCTTCCCCTCGTTCCGCTTAATATTGTCGTCCTAAATGCTCTGCCCGCTTCAATGTTCCGAAAATCACAATCTTCCCAATACTTATAGCACGTTTTTAAGTGTAGAGATAATCATATGATCTACAAGAAATAATCACATTAAAAATACCAATAACATTTTTTAAAAATAATACCAAAGTGGGAAATTGTGAATTCCAGAACTCTGAAATGAACAATCACAGCATTTAGGACATGTTAGTTATTGTTGTTTTAAGGGGGCGGAACTACGAGCTCACCTGCCCCTATTTTAGGACATGACCTCATCAATAATTTACATGTTTACATTTCTTTCAGTTGCAATTGGAGCATATTGCATTGGTGACAAGAATTAGGCTACTAAAAGGCCTGCAGCATATTATTACTCACCTTAAAAAAAATGGTCCCTTCCAATTAACCACAGTAGTCCCATTTAGGCCTATAACCAATTAGTTATTAGAATAAACTGCAAAGGAAAAGTACTGGGAAGGGAGAATATTCATATCTAAAAATGCTTGATGCTGTTAGGAATAACAGTAAAATGTTAAGAGAGAATGTTAAGGAAACAGGTGGTGTAACCAGATCACACTAAAATTGTTAGTGCAATTAGTGCCAAATTCATTAGGAGACTGAAATTTCAGAAAAATAATTGGATATTACAAAATTTCTATACAGTAGTTAATTTCATATTCCTTTTAAAATATATCCATTTCACCAATTTTTGCAGGGTGAAATACAGTAAGTCCATCAAAGAAATCATCGCACACTAATACAGTAAATTCTATGACATGCTGTGAAGGGGAAAGGAGAAATAGGACTTTCAATGAAAAACAAGAAAAACACTCAATACTGCTAGAAATCGTCATGTTTTATTTAAAAAGTTGTCAACGAAGAAAAATAACAGCGAGAGTCAAGATCACACTTAGGAAAAATACAGTAATCAAATCTGGTCCTCCTAAAAGTACGTGTTGATGCATGTTCCTTTCTTCTTTCTTGCCAAGGCATAACAATAGGCTCCAGGGGCGGCGCGAGATATAAGCGAACTACGCGGCCGCGGGTGGCGCCGTGAGACGGGGGCGCCGCGGCGCGTCGAAATATCGAGTTAGGGGCGCCCCGAGCTAGTTTGTAATGTTGTAAACATTACTAATTCTAATTTTTACAACATTAGCAAACTGTAATGTTTACATTATAAACAATGTAACCAGATAACATAATCATTCTGTTTATGTTTCGTATTTTCAGTTTTAATTTACTATTTCACTAACAAACAAAACGAAATAATAATTGAAAAATTCAGCACAGCCATTCTAAAGAGTCGCCGCTTTACGGGTGATACTACTTATGATACAAACTTAGAACTATTACGGAGTACCTGGAGCCGTTCGGTCGAAGTATGACCGCTCGCCATTCACGAAAGAGAGAACACGCCTTCCACTAATGACTTCCGATTCGTCCGCGTGACTCATAGTCTCTTGTCTTTATCCGCTTAGTGGCTCAGTATTGCCGGCTAACTGACAGTCTTCACTCATCGTTGTAGTTTGTAGTGTGTTGATGTGTTGACGTAAGCTGCACTGTGTTATTGCCCCTTCTTACACGAAGAGATGATTTTTTAGACACACGAAATATTCAGTAGTCTAATAAAAAGTCATCATGTGCATTTCACCGAAAAGAAAGTTGCAGCATTCTAAAGAAGATGAGAAGCAATCTAAAGCGCTGAAAAGTTTTTTTTTGCGCCTTCGGCTTTATCGTCATGTGCAGAAATGTTCGACGAAACAACTAAGTTAACTGAATCCGTTCATAACGATGAGGATGACGACAAGTTACCAATATCAGAGCTGCCTGGACCATCAATGAGTGAAGAATCCCTCAAAAAAGTAAGTGTAACTGTAAATAATTTTAGGTTATATTTTTTGCTAATGACTCTAAATGCCTAAATTAATTTTATATAAATTGATGAGACTTTGTATAAACAATTTACCCTTATAACGTATATTATAATAATATTATTGATTTAATAGCATTACTTAACTGAACACTGTCGTAATTTATTTAAAGTATTATAGCACTAATCCTTAAGTAGTATTAATTTATACTTAAGTTGTATATTTAGAAAATAAATTTAGGAATTGAGTAGTAGTCCATTGTTAGTTTTGCCTCTGTTAGGTTGAGGGAGGAAAGAAGGCAGAGAAGGAAAAGGGGCACCTTATATTTTTTTTGTATTAAGGGGAGACTTTACCTTTTCCGATTCAATGCTTTTTAATGAAGATTTCTTCAAAGTTTAAGTACATATCAAATAAAACCACTGAACCTACTATTCCAAAATTGTATATACTTATTAACTTACTACATTCATATCTTCCTGATAAACGAAAATTGTTATAAAAGTTTATACATACTACTTATTTTTAACAGTTTGAAAATGTTCAATTATTTTCTTACCATTTTTTTTTTTTTTTTTTTTGAAAATAGAAATATTTATTAATATTAATAAAATTTTGGTTTAATGTACTCATCAAGTACCCATAATTATGAATGCAAAGTTTAAGGTCTCTATGTATTACGGCTTTTAAACTGTGTATAGCTAAAGATAAAAGTTTGAAGGTCGGTGGTTTATTTGCAGAAACTGAGCGCAGAAACGTCATCAGTTTTTTCAAATGACTGTGGAGAATGGCCACCTAAAATAAACGATGATGCACGAAAAATTCTTCTTGAGCGAGTACCACAGCAGGTCACAGACTAAGAATTTCCTGTGGACCTTAAAGGTAGGCGATTTTCCTCAAAGCATTACACAAGGAAGCTTTGCAATGGAGAGCAAATCCGCAGGATTTGGTTAATGTATTCCATATTGAAAAACGCAGTTTTTTGTTTTGCTTGCAAACTTTTTGGAAATGATAATAATTCTCTTCTTGCTGGTGGCCAAGGGTATTCAGACTGGCAAAACTTGAGCAAAACTTTGACCAGTCATGAGAAATCCCCTATTCATATTCAATACTGCAAATGTTGGCGCGAACTCTCTTTACGTTTACGTTTAAAAGACTATTGACGAGGAAAATGAAAGACTTATTCGTGCTAAAGCTGAACATTGGAATCAAGTTCTAAAACGCCTACTATGTATTGAACAATTTTTGGGAATTCAAGGATTGGTCTTTAGAGGGAAAAAAGACACCCTATTTGAACGTAATAATGGAAATTTCTTAAAGCTGGTAGTACACATAGCTAAATTTGATGGTTTTATGGCTGAACATGTGAGGAGAAGAATAAGTTCAAAAGAAACACACGTACACTACTTGAGCAAGAGTATCCAAAATGAGTTTGTTAGTTTCTTGTCCGCCAAGATCCAAGCTAACATTTTACAACAGATACAGCAAGCAACATACTATTCTATTATATTAGACTGTACTCCAGACATTAGCCAGTCCGAGCAAATGACTCTTGTTGTAAGATTTGTAAAAATGTTAGCAAATGAGGATATTTCAATTAAGGAACATTTTTTGGGCTTTTTTCCCATTATAGATTCTTCAGGTGAAGGCCTCACAGAGGTATTGCTCAAACAGTTAGAAGTATGGGGCATTCCTTTAAAAGCCTTGAGAGGCCATGGGTACAACAATGGTTACGCAATGAAGGGAAAACATGTTGGAGTCCAGAAGATAATCCTTGATTTAAATCCTAGAGCTTTTTATGTACCGTGTGGGAAACACTCCTTGAACTTGGTCATTAATGATGCAGCTCTGTCGTGCAACATTGCTGTGGTCTGTTTCAGCACTATACAAGTTTTTTTTTTTCAGTTCTACTCAAAGATGGAATATTTTGCTGAAACATGTTTCAAGTCTGACTGTAAAGCCACTCTGCAATACTAGATGGGAAAGTAGAATTGAGGCATTGTTGCCTTTGAGGTACCACATTGAAGAAGTGTATGATGCCTTATATGAAGCTTCTCAAGATCAGAAACTTGATGCATTTGGTAGTAACACTGTCGTAGGACTTAAAAAAAAACCTGCAAAACTTCAAGTTTCTATGCTGCTTAGTGACATGGCAGGAGATCCTGCATAAAACCAATATGGTTAGTAAACTGCTGCAAAAAGTCACAAATGACCTACAAAGTTCAATGTATCTCATTAAAAGTGTAAAATCATTTCTGAAAAAGATGAGATCAGATCAAGGACTAAACAGCGTCATTACAGATGTAAATGAACTTGCAGAAAAAATCGAGGTTGATGCTAACTTTGAAAAAAAAAAAAAAACTACTTCGGCTAAGAAAAGTAAAAAAAAACAATTCTCCTATGAGAGTGAAGATGAAGCTGTACGTTCTGGAAAAAATGCATTTCAAGTTAACTTCTTCTTTGTCGTACTTGACACAGCAATAGCCTCATTAAGGGAGAGATTTGAGCTAATGGAACACCATAGTGAAAGTTTCAAATTTCTTTATGCCATTGCTAGCTTCGAGAAGAATTTGAACGAACAAGAGTTGAAGAAAGCCTGTAAGCACATTCAAACCGTTTTGAGTGATGGAGGAGACTGTGATGTGAACGGAGATGATCTGTTCGAAGAACTGCAAATTTTTTCACCAATGCTACCTCCAGGAAGTCACCCAGCTGGAGCCTTGTCTTTTATAACCAAACGTGGTTATGTGGACATTTTTCCAAATGTTTTGGTGCATTTAGGATTCTGCTAACGCTCCCTGTATCAGTGACCAGCGGAGAAAGAAGTTTTTCGAAGTTAAAACTTATAAAAACATACTTGCGATCAACTTTAAGCCAAGAGCACTTGAGTGAACTAGCTACTTTGGCCATTGAAAATGATTTGTTAAATGAAATGGAAACTGATTTGCAGCTGAACGAGTTTTCTAAAGTGAAAGCCAGGAAAATCTCTTTTTAATCTTAAAAGATTTCAACAGTGTGCAAAAAAATCAACAATAATAAAATTGTCATTCTATGTAATAATAATGACCAGTAAATAAATGTTTTGGCCATATAACACGTTTAGTAAAAAATAGTAAAGGTACTCTGATGAGAATAGGAGAGGGGGGGGGGGGGGGGGGGCGCCAAAATGTTCTTTGCTTGCACTACAAAAAGAACTAGGGCCGGCACTGGCTATAGCACAGGATAATGAACCTCTTCCCTCCTTTATGCTATGGCTAACACTGATGAACAGCAAATTCCTACAACATATGCAAGTTTGTATGTTGAAACAGTAAACTTAATAAAATATGTAATGCTTAAAATTGAGAACTTCAATTTGCTGATTCGTGTATGGTTGCATCTATTATAACTAAATTTTAAAAGAATCTCTTATTGTACAATCATAGTGTTGTTGATATTAATTCATTTAGGGCCTTTGATACCATTCATTTAGCCCCGTGTACTTGGAAGTGTGTAGGATTTGTATGATAATCTGTGTTATTGTAGTATCTGTAGTAGTGTGTACTGCTCGGGTCTAAGCTGCGTGAACCTTAGAGGAATGTGCATCGCAGACTATGAGAAGTGAGGTTGACAAGTGATGAGGTTCCTCTGACCGTGCATAGTACAGAACCAAATACATTGGTCGGTGACTCACTCATTCATTTGTAACACCACAGTGGTTTGAGCAACGGCCCTATGTAAGCATTATTGGAATAGAAAGGAATACCAGATAACACGGCGGGCTGTTGACAGACCCTTCTCTTCTCGCCTGACCCTTCCTTCCTCTTTCCCTCACCCCGCAAGTTCACAGTGCTTGGACCCAAGCAGTATAGCCTACTTTTGTAATTCAGGTGACGACTGGAAAGGAGGCAGCCATAGTCTTAAGTTAGGATCAATCCCAGCACTAGCCTGGAGTGGAAGTGGGGAAACCACGGAAAATCACTTCTTGGATGGCCGAGGTGAGAATCGAACCTACCCCTTCTCATTTCTGGCTCACGAAGCTGATTGTGAGTCGTTCCAACCCTCAGACTAGAATTAAATTACTTGGAAACTAGCCCAGGACCTCAGGAGTAGCAGCTACCACACCACAAGGTGGTATTATAGTAGCACTGAATGAAAGTAGAACGAGTGATAACATTCTCTATAAGGGGCAGATGACCTTGTAGTTCCGCCCCTTGAAACAACAATAACTCACTACCTATAGGTGTACTTTCCAGAGTTGGAATCTGACAGTTCAACACCACTGGGCAAAAACAGTTGACGACTAGATCGCTCGCATAGCTTGTTGCCATGGAAACTATACAACGCTGCTGCCAATTTGAGTGATGCTATTTGACCACGTTCTTGTCGCCGATCAGTCGCTTGTTTGGTTGCCTCCAGTGCACACTCACCTTGCTGCGTTTCATAGTCTGTTGTTTTTATGAGTTATAATTGTTTGATTTAATTGGTTAATTACTTTCTCGTGTAGGATTTATAACTTACTTATTTATACTTTATACTTATAATTCATTAGAGATAAATTTCATACTGTTAGTTACCATGCCAATAAGAGTTTGTTATCTAGACCTCCTATACGGTTACCTAGGCAACAAATATTCATCATCTAGGCCAGGGGTTCTCAACCTGTGGTACGCGTACCCCTTAAGGGTATGCGAAACATTTCAGGGGGTACGCGGCAGGCCATCCTTCTACTCGATCCACACGTGCAGTGAGCTTCGTGCATTGACTACAGTGTGAGTTATTTACGGCGCGTGTATTTGACTTCCACAAAGAATTGCATATTTTCTTTTCCGAGCACAATTCTAATTAATCATCAGTACTCAATGACTTTGGTTGGCTTTTAAAATTGGCCTATTTAAGTGATATTTTTGAAAAACTGAACATTTAGAATATGTGTATGCAAGGTAGTGTTTCTGATATGTTCTATGTTGAAATGAAAACTAACGCAATGATTGCAAAAATCACCCTTTGGGAAAAGGAACTGAAAAACAACAACTATATTTTGTTTTATTAAAATATCTTTCCTTGTAAAATTACAAAGGTTAAACCATACTAACTAAATACCTGTTACATTTTTAATAACCATTATTACTGTCTAAGAAAGGTTAGTAGGGGGTACGCAGGATGTTAAATTTTTTTAAAGGGGTACGATGGTTGAAAAAGGTTGAGGACCCCTGATCTAGGCCTAAAAACATCATGTTTCTCAGTGAAGCGAACGAACTTCATCTGTATTATGCCTATTATTTGGAATGTTATTCGAAGAGAAAATTCTGTTTATTAAAACTGATTGAGACGAGAACCTTCATTTGACCCTCACAACTTGGTTAATACGGATGCGTGACTATCCCCACTTTGTGTGACAAGGACTTGGGTTGCATAGGCTGCACTATCTAAGTTAGTAATATTTGGTCGAGGCAAATACTTAAAAGTTGTTGCATCTAGACCGTCATTGGAGTTGCGATGGACTGTGGTGAAATCGTTAACATGATAGAGGGAGAGGGATTGGGATTTCTACGTTCAATATCTGCCATTGCTAAACTATTTGCTGGCTTATTCTCATTGTAGTTGTTCGAATAGCTTCAAAATAAATATTTATATTCTGCACAAAGTCTTGACATGTTTATCATTTCGTGTAGTTTTAGGAATGATTCCTTGTATAAAGTTTCAATCGAATTAATGCCCTCGTGTCCGGCAGGTTTCATCTGCATCGGAGTTGAAAAATGAAATTGTTCCAACGTTAATTCTATCTTGAGAATCACCTGTTGCAGGTTGTATTACTATGTATAACGTGGTTGTGACCATTAGGTTATCTAGTAACTTATCATGTTATGTGTACTACTTACAAATGCACATTTTGGTTGTAGCATATGGACATTGTATTGTGATTAGAACGTTGTGAAATTGAATACGAGTATCTCAAAACTAAAGCACACAAAAGTATTCTAGTTATATCTTAATACTACAACCAATATGTGCATTTGTAAGTGCACATATCATAAGTTCATAGATACTGGTCTCGCTGATGAAGGTACAGTACTGGTATCAATGTAATGCCAAACCATGTAGCCTACATCGTTTAATAAATATTACATCATAGTATCGACAGCTTGCCACGGTGGGTGAGTGGATAGCGTGTCGGTCTACTAACCCCAAGATTGCAGGTTCGCCCCTGACCGTGGTAAGAGATTTTTGAAAGGCGGCAAAAATACGATACGCATGTCATACGATGTTGGCATGTCAAAGAACCCATTTGAATTCAGTAGGCCGAGTTCATAATGGCAAAATTAATCTCGGGACTTTCCGCCAGCACAAAGTTTCTCATTTCTCTACTAGAAAGAACTATTGTGTTAAAGGAGATTAGATATCTAACATCTAACCTCCTTGACTTTCATAGTCAAGGAACTACGAAATTCGACATGCAAGCTACCCTCTGGGTGTCAAATAGCAAAGCTTGCACCAGGCACCCGAGGCCAAACGATATTATTATTTATAGTATCGACAAGGCAGTGGTTCATCAAATGTATCACCAGCCAATATGGTTAACTATTATCACAATAAAATGGTAAATATATACGCATTCTAATACTGTATTTGTCCATAATTCACACGTAGGCTATAATGGTCGACACAGCTGGAATTTTACTATATAAGTCGTGATCTAATAAAGGGTATGGTGGGTTATAGAGAGCGGAGGAGTAAACTAAGTTACCGTACATAATTTCCAGATTCAATTTGTATCATTACAGAAGGTAGTTATTTTGGCTAATATCCTCCGCAGTCTATAACCCACCCACCTTTCTCTTTTTAGATCACAACTGATATATATATATTCCATCTGTGTCAGCCATTATCCGCATGAATTATGCACAAGTACAGTATTGCCAACCCCACGTATATGGTATCAATAATTACTAGATAGCACGGACTGCGTTAGCCATGTATGCAACCCCGGTTTTTGAAACGCATAATCTTTTCTATTTTTTTTTTTTTTTGTTAATCTTTTCTAGACCAATGGGTTTTGCCTGGACCGATAATTACTAGGTAGGGCCATATATGCACCACTCGCTTTTGTCACACACAGTGGAATTAGTCAATCATATGACCGACCTCATGACAGGTGTAATTTGTAGGCCACCTTACATGTTGGCAACACGAACGTGACGTCAATGTATGCACCTAGGTAACAGTTGAAGAGACCTCATGCGCTTGAGGAACATGGCTGCCGTCATTCACTATTAATATAATTACTAGGTAGGACCGCGTTAGACATATATGCTCCCCTGGCAAAGAAAATTTGCAAATGAACAGTTAAAAAAATATGTTAAGTGTTATACCGGTATATTTCCACACGATACTGCAATTTTTGTAGCAAGAGTATCGTTACTTCGCTTTTAATATTGCCTGCAGGACGACCTATGTTATCGGTAAGGTTTACATTTCTGGACGGGTGTCTCTGTGTCCAGTAGCTGGCTTTAACAGTAGGTCTATTTGGGTGGTGGATTCATCTTTTGACAGGAACTGTAGAATTTGTAACAATTTGAAAAGCCACACTGAAGGATGCATGCAGGTACACGTGGAAAGTAGCAACCACGTAAGCATAAAATGCTTGTCGATAATATATTCAATGGTACACTGGCATTCATAGGTCCATGGCTTTTGCCAACTTGTGCTAAATTTCAGCATTCCACAGAGCATACGTACAGCTATTGTGAATCACCAGTTAGTCATGTTTCTCCACTTTGTTATAAATCCAATTATAAACATGCAATTTTTTAAAATAAATATAGGCCTACTGTATATATTTTGTGCACTCCTTGTTAAAGTGTTTTGCCTGGGATAGAAATGCAAGCAGTTTACTTGTTTCATGTCACTGTGTTCAAAAGAGGAGGACATTATGTTTTGAAATCAATAACATCAAGAAAAGCAAGGCATGCAACACTGTTTAAACTTAAGTTATTGGAGTAAAATTATACAGGCTAGCTCAAATTATCTTGTTTTGCCATTTTCCATACCATACTCAACAGCAGTGAGTTCCCGAGTTCTTAGCCTCATGGGCCAGGGCACAGATTACCTACTGTGCAAGACTGCCATCTAACTTGTTCATACGTAAATACACAGATCAGTTTCACACACGCACCAGGGGGTGTCAACCAGATAGGGATCATTTGGCACCATCGGTGTAGTAGCGCGTGCCAGTCGTATGGAGCGCTGTATATCGTCTTGCCAACATATGCATGATACACGTTGTAATTAAATTGCAAACATATCCCTATATTTAGTCAATAAATATACACATAATTCCTAATTGACATTTCCTTGCAATTATCTTGCACACAGACGATAATTACGGCACTTATCATTCAATAAACATTATTTCTACTGGGTTGGCACTGACCATGCCATGGCGGCTCTGTTTATTATGTGTTGTATGTAATAATATTGGCCGTATATATATAAGCTAATGTTGTGTTCTATCTCATCTTTCTTACATCAAATCTTCTTCGTGGTAATGAGAAGTGAACAGTTCTTCTTCTGCTACGACAAGTAAGTACGCTTATTTTAAGAATTTAAGTTAAAACGTGTTTCTGTATTGCGTGTGAAAAATATAGTTTTGAATTGATATTTGAAGCAATGTACAGGTGATATTCTACTTGACATATCAATTAACTTTCACTCTTATTTATCCCATAGGTAGGCCTACCAATTCTGTGAACAAATCCTAAATTGCTGTTCTCGAAATAGCAGAGGAATGTGGCAATTACTCTCCTGACAAATGACCAGGTAAGAAGTCTATGTTTGGGTTGCATCAATCAATTCAAGTGCAATAACTCCTACTGCAGATGGCAATCTGCAACATAATGTAGATTTTACATTAGGCTAAAACTCAGGAACCCACTGCTGTTGAGTACGGTATGGAAAATGGCAAAACAAGATAATTTGAGCTAGCCTGTATCATTTTACCCCAATAACTTAAGTTTAAACAGTGTTGCATGCCTTGCTTCTCTTGATGTTATTGATTTCAAAACATAATGTCCTCCTCTTTTGAACACAGTGACATGAAACAAGTAAACTGCTTGCATTTCTATCCCAGGCAAAACAGTTTAACAAGGAGTGCACAAAATATATACAGTAGGCCTATATTTATTTTAAAAAATTGCATGTTTATAATTGGATTTATAACAAAGTGGAGAAACATGACTAACTGGTGATTCACAATAGCTGTACGTATGCTCTGTGGAATGCTGAAATTTAGCACAAGTTGGCAAAAGCCATGGACCTATGAATGCCAGTGTACCATTGAATATATTATCGACAAGCATTTTATGCTTACGTGGTTGCTACTTTCCACGTGTACCTGCATGCATCCTTCAGTGTGGCTTTTCAAATTGTTACAAATTCTACAGTTCCTGTCAAAAGATGAATCCACCACCCAAATAGACCTACTGTTAAAGCCAGCTACTGGACACAGAGACACCCGTCCAGAAATGTAAACCTTACCGATAACATAGGTCGTCCTGTAGGCAATATTAAAAGCGAAGTAACGATACTCTTGCTACAAAAATTGCAGTATCGTGTGGAAATATACCGGTATAACACTTAACATATTTTTTTTAAACTCTTCATTTGCAAATTTTCTTTGCCTGTGTGACTCTCCCACTGTGCGTGACAAAAACTAGGGGAGCATATATGGCTAACGCGGTCCTACCTAGTAATTATATTAATAGTGAATGAGAAGAGAACCTGCCTCTATGAAACTCTCAACTTCGTTAATACGGATAATGCATGATTTTCATACCTTATATTCATAATCTAGTGGACAATACCAATTGAAATTGCTGTCCATTATCACTAGTGCGCTGGAAATTTGTGCTTTTGTTTCTTGCCCATTGAACGATGGTAGCCATGTTCCTCAAGCGTATGAGGTCTCTTCAACTGTTACCTAGGTGCATACATTGACGTCACGTTCGTGTTGCCAACATGTAAGATAGGCCTACAAAATACACCTGTCATGAGGTCGGTCATATGATTGACTAATTCCACTGTGTGTGACAAAAGCGAGGGGTGCATGTATGGCTAATGCTGCCCGTGCTACCTACCTAATGAACGATTCCTTGTATAAAAGTTTTAATCGTATTAATGCTATGTTCTCGTGTCCAGCAGATTTCATCTGCATCGGGGTTGAAAAATGAAATTGTTCCAACGATAATTGTATCTGGATCACCTATTGCTGTTGGTATTACAATGTATAACATGGTTGCGAGACCAGTATCTATGAACTTATGATATGTGCACTTACAAATGCACATATTAGTTGTAGCATTAAGATATAACTAGAAAACGTTTGTGTGCTTTAGTTTTGAGATACTCGTATTCAATTTCACAACGTTCTAATCACAATACAATGTCCATATGCTACAACCAAAATGTGCATTTGTAAGTAGTACACATAACATGATAAGTTACTAGATAACCTAATGGTCACAACCACGTTATACATAGTAATACAACCAGCAACAGGTGATTCTCAAGATACAATTGACGTTGGAACAATTTCATTTTTCAACTCCGATGCAGATGAAACCTTCCGGACACGAGAGCATTAATTCGATTGAAACTTTATACAAGGAATCATTCCTAAAACTACACGAAATGATAAACATGTCAAGACTTTGTGCAGAATATAAATATTTCTTTTGAAGCTATTCGAACAACTACAACGAGAATAAGCCAGCAAATAGTTCAGCAATGGCAGATATTGAACGTAGAAATCCCAATCCCTCTCCCTCTATCATGTTAACGATTTCACCACAGTCCTTCGCAACTCCAATGGCGGTCTAGATGCAACAACTTTTAAGTATTTGCCTCGACCAAATATTACTAACTTAGATAGTGCAGCCTATGCAACCCAAGTTCTTGTCACACACAGTGCGAATAGTCACACATCAATAAATATTTCTCTAGAACAATGGGTTTGGCCTGGAACAATAATTAATTAATAGGTAGCGTGATAGCCATATATGCAACCCTGAAATTTGTCACGCAAAGTGGGGATAGTCAAGCATCCGTATTAACCAAGTTGTGAGGGTCAAATGAAGGTTCTCAATCAGTTTTAATAAACAGAATTTTCTCTTCGAATAACATTCCAAATAATAGGCATAATACAGATGAAGTTTGTTCGCTTCACTGAGAAACATGATGTTTTTAGGCCTAGATCAGGGGTTCTCAACCTTTTTCAACCATCATACCCCTTTAAAAATTTAACAACCTGCGTACCCCCTACTAACCTTTCTTAGGCAGTAATAATGGTTATTAAAAATGTAAAAGGTATTTAGTTAGTATGGTTTAACCTTTGACATTTTATAAGGAAATATATTTTAATAAAACAAAATATAGTTGTTGTTTTTCAGTTCCTTTTCCCAAAGGGTGATTTTTGCAATCATTGCGTTAGTTTTCATTTCAACATAGAACATATCAGAAACACTATCTTGCATACACTTATTCCAAATGTTCAGTTTTTCAAAAATATCACTTAAATAGGCCAATTTTAAAAGCCAACCAAAGTCATTGAGCACTGATGATTAATTAGAATTGTGCTCGGTAAAGAAAATATGCAATTCTTTGTGGATGTCAAATACACGCGCCGTAAATAACTCACACAGTAGTCACGGCACGAAGCTCACTGCGCATGTGGATCTAGTAGAAGGATGGCCTGCCGCGTACCCCCTGAAATGTTTCGCATACCTCTAAGGGGTAAGCGTACCACAGGTTGAGAACCCCTGGCCTAGATGATGAATATTTGTTGCCTAGGTAACCGTATAGGAGGTCTAGATAACAAACTCTTATTGGCATGGTAACTAACAGTATGAAATTTATCTCTAATGAATTATAAGTATAAAGTATAAATAAGTAAGTTATAAATCCTACACGAGAAAGTAATTAACCAATTAAATCAAACAATTATAACTCATAAAAACAACAGACTATGAAACGCAGCAAGGTGAGTGTGCACTGGAGGCAACCAAACAAGCGACTGATCGGCGACAAGAACGTGGTCAAATAGCATCACTCAAATTGGCAGCAGCGTTGTATAGTTTCCATGGCAACAAGCTATGCGAGCGATCTAGTCGTCAACTGTTTTTGCCCAGTGGTGTTGTACTGTCAGATTCCAACTCTGGAAAGTACACCTATAGGTAGTGAGTTATTGTTGTTTCAAGGGGCGGAACTACAAGGTCATCTGCCCCTTATAGAGAATGTTATCACTCGTTCTACTTTCATTCAGTGCTACTATAATACCACATTGTGGTGTGGTAGCTGCTACTCCTGAGGTCCTGGGCTAGTTTCCAAGTAATTTAATTCTAGTCTGAGGGTTGGAACGACTCACAATCAGCTTCGTGAGCCAGAAATGAGAAGGGGTAGGTTCGATTCTCACCTCGGCCATCCAAGAAGTGATTTTCCGTGGTTTCCCCACTTCCACTCCAGGCTAGTGCTGGGATTGATCCTAACTTAAGACTATGGCTGCCTCCTTTCCAGCCGTCACCTGAATTACAAAAAGTAGGCTATACTGCTCGGGTCCAAGCTCTGTGAACTTGCGGGGTGAGAGGAAAGAGCAAGGAAGGGTCAGGCGAGAAGAGAAGGGTCTGTCAACAGCCCGCCATGATATCTGGTAATCCTTTCTATTCCAATAATGCTTACATAGGGCCGTTGCTCAAACCACTGTGGTGTTACAAATGAATGAGTGAGTCACCGACCAATGTATTTGGTTCTGTACTATGCACGGTCAGAGGAACCTCATCACTTGTCAACCTCACTTCTCATAGTCTGCGATGCACATTCCTCTAAGGTTCACGCAGCTTAGACCCGAGCAGTACACACTACTACAGATACTACAATAACACAGATTATCATACAAATCCTACACACTTCCAAGTACACGGGGCTAAATGAATGGTATCAAAGGCCCTAAATGAATTAATATCAACAACACTATGATTGTACAATAAGAGATTCTTTTAAAATTTAGTTATAATAGATGCAACCATACACGAATCAGCAAATTGAAGTTCTCCATTTGAAGCATTACATATTTTATTAAGTATACTGCATCTTCTTTCTACCGAATTTGGCCGCCTGTGGACCGCATGGAACCTAAGGCTTTCTGGTTAATCTCCTCTTCTCTTCCCAAAACTTCTTCATTCGTTCACTTCTGATCTTTCGCTCCTCCTCGGATATTACCAGTTTGGCTCTAATTTTAGGTGTTTTCTCCTCGAAAATCTTGATGTTGTCAATTCGGTTTCTGAACTCTTTTCTTTTGTGGATCACATCCACTGTGAGTCCACTTTCCTTGGCGTCTCTTTTAACCTCTTCTACCCACTTAGTTGTAGCCTTCAGCTCTGTAATATACTTGAATATCCTCTTAGTCAGTCGGTTCTCGTCCAGTCTCACCAAATGTCCGTAGAATTTCAACCTTCGCTTCCGCATTGTGACAGTAATTTTTTCAGTATGTTTATAGAGGTCATCATTCCTTCTGTTCTTCCATGTCCCGTCAGCAGTTTTCTGTGGTCCTAAAATTTTCCGCAAAATTTTCCTCTCCTTTTTTTCCAGTTCCTGAAGATCCCCTTTTTTATTCAGTGTCAAGCACTCCGAGGCGTACAGATCCTCTGGCTTTACTACTGTGCTATAGTGTCTGAGTTTTGCCTTGTAGGATATTGCTCGTTTGTTGTATCTGTTCTGGGTTAACCTATAAGCCAAATCCAATTTTCTAGCTCTTGCCCTATTTGCTTCTTTATCCAGCCCATTGGGTTCTATCCATTCACCTAGATATTTAAACTTCTCAGTTCTTTTGACAGTCCCATGTTTCACTTTTATGTGTCTCTCTCCATGATGTCTGTACTCCATGTATTCTGTCTTTTCATAGGAGACTTTAAGACCCGTTTTCTCAGCGATTTCGTGCAGAGTATCCAGCATTTTTTGGGCATCATCTCGGCTTTGGGCTAAGAGGGCAAGATCATCAGCAAAAGCCAAACATTTAATTTCCAGGTTCTGTCCTTTCCTTCCCAGATGTATCCCCCTTACTCCTTTCATGCCCAAAGCTTCCGCCCAGGTTCTCATGATTTTCTCCAGAACAATGTTGAAGAGGATAGGTGATAAGCCATCTCCTTGTCTGACCCCTGTTTTTATTTCAAAAGGATCAGAGATTTCACCGAAGAACTTCACTTTTGACATGGTATCCGTTAGAGTTTGTTTGATTATTTCTCTCGTCTTCCTGTCAATTCCGAACTCCTCTAGGCTGTTAAATAAAGTCTGCCTGTCAATTGAGTCGTACGCCTTCTTGAAGTCAACGAATATTACTACAGTGTTCTGGCTTCTCAAAGCTCTTGATCTGAGGATGCTCTTGAGGTTGAATATTTGTTCTGCGCACGATCTCCCCTTTCTAAAGCCAGCTTGATATTCACCTATGAGGTGGTCTGCTTGTTTTTCAACTCTGTTCAGCAGTACTTTGGAGAGTATCTTGTATGCGACTGGAAGTAGAGAGATTCCTCTGTAGTTGTCGATGTTCGCCCGATTACCTTTCTTGTGAAGTGGGTGTATAAGGGCACATTTCCAGTCTTTCGGGATAATTTCAGTTTTCCAGATTTCTTCTATGATGCCGTGTATTTTTTCTGCAGCCAATTCTCCTCCGAACTTCCACATTTCCGCAGCGATGCCATCTTCGCCTGGTGCTTTGTTGTTTTTAAGCTCGTTTATTATGCGCTTTACCTCATCTAAACTTGGTGGGTTGGAATCCGGGTTCTCATAGGATGGATTCTGAGTATTCAATCTTTCCACAGGTTCTTCACAGTTCAGCAGCACTTTGAAATAGTCGGCCAAAAGTTGACAGATTTCCTTGTCGTTCGTAGCTATACTACCATCTTTCCGTTTGAAGCACAGACTTTGTGACTGATATCCCTGTAGTTCCTCTTTGAAGGTTCTGTAAAACTCTCGCGTGTTGTTTTTTCGAAAATCTTCTTCTATCTTTTCCACCCTACTTCTGTCGTAGTTCCTCTTCTCTGATCTTATGATCTTAGCAGTTCTCTTCCTTACTTCCCTGAAATCTTCCCACCTCTCCTCGGTCTTGTTGGAGTGCCATCTCTTCCAGGCTTGTAGCCTTTTGTCAAGAGCTTCGTCACACTTTTCATTCCACCACCTATGTTTTCGTTTCCTCGCTGGATTTCCCAAACCATCAGCTGCTTTGGTCATTGCTTCTCTGATCTCTTCCCAGCTGTTCATGTTCAGCTTTGATAGGTTTTCGCAGTATTTTTCCTTGTTCTGTTTCAGAGTCTCTGTATTAATTCTGGGTTTCCTGTTGGTTCTCGGTTTGGGCTTGTTTGGCTGGAATTTTACTTTAATCTCCGAGAGGTAGTGATCCGAGTCGATGTTTAGGCTTTTCCTTACTTTAACATTCAGGATTTCCTTTCGGCTTTTGGTCGTTATTGCGACATGGTCGATCTGGAACTCTCCCAGCATCATGTTAGGACATACCCAGGTTTTCTTCTTGCTCGGGAGTGCCTTGAAGTATGTGGACATGAGTTTCAGGTTGAAATGTCTGCAAAACCCGATTATTCTTTCTCCATTTCTGTTCGTTCTTTTATGTGCTGGATAGTCCCCCACAATTTTTCTATATCTTCTCTCTTTGCCTATCTGGGCATTGAAATCGCCAACCAAAACTTTTACGTGATGTTGTGGAATTTTGGAAGTTGTGTCTTCGAGAGTTTGCCAAAAGTTATCCACCTTCTCAGGATTTTTCTTGTTATCTTCATTAATAGGGGCGTGTGCGTTGATAATTGTATATGCTTTATTTCCAGATCTAAAGGAGAGAAGAGAAATTCTCTCGGATGGTGAGGTGAAGTTGATGATGGACTCTGTGATGTTCCTCTTAACTACGAAGGCCGTACCTAAGATCGTTCATTTGATTTGTTTTTTATCGCAGGTTTCCCCTTGTAGATTCTGTAACCCTCAGATTCCATGGGATTTTCGTCTAGGTATCTTGTCTCTTGTAGTGCCAGTATGCAAATGTCTTTTTCCTTCAAAACGTTGATCAGTTGTTTTAGTTTGCCAACTTTCAGGAGCGTGTTGATGTTCAGCGTTCCCAGCAGATGTTTTTGCTTGGTTCGTATCTTCTGTGATGAGGTTCTGGGAAGCTCCGACTCTTCCCTGCATGACGTTCCAGGCTCTCCAGAATCCAAAGGCCTGGTTGCACCGCTCTTGGCGGTGGGGGATTTCCGTTGCCGGCTGCCCCCTGGAGTAGTCTTTCCTGAAGGTGTTTCCATCATGCCCTATGTTGAAGTTAGTTGGGAGGGCAGGCGTTGCCTGTTCCTCCAGAATTAAAACTGAGGTTGTAAGCCCCAGAGTTTTGGTGTTGGTTCTTCCGCCCTCCAAACCGTTGGGAGTCTTCCTCTTCCGCCTTGGAGACCGTTGACCGTTTACTATTTTTGCCTCAGTTGATCCGCGGATGCTTATTTGGCCATGCCTTATTCGCACCTGTCCTGCATATCTACAAGACGTCCCCTATCAGCCATTGGGACGCGCCGTGTCGGGGTTGAGGCCCCCTACCCCAGTGTCTCGCGCAGGGTTGTGTTAAGTCCTTACTCAATTCAGAGCTAAACCCCCACGCAAGCTGATCGGGTAATAGTGCCATATGCTGTCCAGTACAGAAGCCTCACATTGTCGGTCTTAAAGATGGCTGACAAAATAGGCCGGCTGAGTGACCTAGGCAACGCCAAGAATATTAAGTAGAGTGCATATCTTGTTCATAGTTTCTATGGTAGTGATGGCAAAAGAAACAAAATGGGTGAAAGTGAGGGCAAAGATTTTAGCCACAGATAACGAGTGACTCTCTAGATAGTGCTTTCTATGGAACTTATTGTAGCAGTTAACAAGATGGCTGACACTTACTGCATGTGTTGTAGGAATTTGCTGTTCATCAGTGTTAGCCATGGCAGAAAGGAGGGAAGAGTTTCATTATCCTGTGCTATAGCCTACTGTTATGCCTTGGCAAGAAAGAAGAAAGGAAATGCCTCAACACGTACTTTTAGGAGGACCAGATTTGATTACTGTATTTTTCCTAAGTGTGATCTTGACTCTCGCTGTTATTTTTCTTCGTTGACAACTTTTTAAATAAAACATGATGGTTTCTAGCAGTATTGAGTGTTTTTCTTGTTTTTCATTGAAAGTCCTATTTCTCCTTTCCCCTTCACAGCATGTCATAGAATTTACTGTATTAGTGTGCGATGATTTTTTTGATGTACTTACTGTATTTCACCCTGCAAAAATTGGTGAAATGGATACATTTTAAAGGGAATATGAAATTAACTACTGTATAGAAATTTTGTAATATCCAATTATTTTTCTGAAATTTCAGTCTCCTAATGAATTTGGCACTAATTGCACTAACAATTTTAGTGTGATCTGGTTACACCACCCGTTTCCTTAGCATTCTCTCTTAACATTTTACTGTTATTCCTAACAGCATCAAGCATTTTAAGGTATGAATATTCTCCCTTCCCAGTACTTTTCCTTTGCAGTTTATTCTAATAACTAATTGGTTATAGGCCTAAATGGGCCTACTGTGGTTAATTGGAAGGGACCATTTTTTTAAGGTGAGTAATAATATGCTGCAGGCCTTTTAGTAGCCTAATTCTTGTCACCAATGCAATATGCTCCAATTGCAACTGAAAGAAATGTAAACATGTAAATTATTGATGAGGTCATGTCCAAAAATAGGGGCAGGTGAGCTCGTAGTTCCGCCCCTTAAAACAACAATAACTAACTAACATGTCCTAAATGCTGTGATTGTTCATTTCAGAGTTCTGGAATTCACAATTTCCCACTTTGGTATTATTTAAAAAAAACTTTTATTGGTATTTTGAATGTGATTTATTTCTTGTAGATCATATGATTATCTCCACACTTAAAAACGTGCTATAAGTATTGGGAAGATTGTGATTTTCGGAAAATTGAAGTGGGCAGAGCATTTAGGACGACAATATTTAGCGGAACGAGGGGAAGGGGTGGGGTAGGCAACCCGCACGGCCGTGCTATACGTCAACTAGTACCGCAGTCAATCACCTGACAGCGCTGAAGTCTTAGGTGCCAAGAATTAGCATGGCTGTCGGCTATCTGTAGTAGTAGGTAATCTGTGACGTGGGCCATGGGGCCAATGGGCCAATATGAACATACAGCGAAAGTGCTCACCAGGGGCGCTTTTGAAAAGGTGCTTCATGGCTGCCACATTAGACTGTTTATATGCATCCGTAATTTATCCATGAATTTATCTATATAAATTAAACTACCTAGCTCTTTATTGTATTTGAAGGCTAATTAAATAAACAAATCAGTTAGATTGAAACAATACCAATAAAATAGCGGAAGACGGTGTCTTGTTAGTTGTTACGCTCCGGAGTTATCCAATTCACTACTGTAGTTCCACTATTTTCTCAGGTTTAAGTTAGTCACACTGTCAAGTGCTGGAACGTAAATCACTTTCAGTATTTCCTTGTGCCTATTAACTGCGCGAAATTAGTGACTGTGTAATTCGATTATTTTTTCCGCGTCCCCCAGGGGATCACATCTAGTGGGACGTGGGTTGGCGACCACGGGATCCCAGCTGAGTCCAGCATTGCTTCCACTTACTTGTGCCGGGCTCCTCACTGTCTTCTTTACTGTGGACCTCCCTTGGTCAACTCTTGTTGTCTTCCAACCCCGACGGTATTAGGGTATCTGAGGCCTAGGGAGTCTCTTCCTTTCCCGCCTTCATTGGCCCTTCTCTTATCTTTCCCTTGCAGGTTCGTATCCTGGCGCAGACAGCTGGCATTTGAGGGTGCGCAAATGTGAGGGAGCCGTGTCAGTAGATTTACTGGCACGTTAAAGGTCCCCTTCGGGGCAAAATTCCGGCACCCCGGCGTCTCTAATAGCCAGAGTAGTTAAAAGGGACGTAAAAATCAATAACATTAACATTATCTTATCTTTCCTGATCCCTCATTCTTCGTGGGATCAGCCTTCTTTTCATTATAGTTTTCTCTAACATTCCCGCCCTGTTTTTATGAATTGGCTCCCGGTATCTCTAAATTACATTTTGTGAGTTTTTAACTCAACCACATTTTGTAAGTTTTTTCAATCTACTTTGTAAGTATTTTCGACCTAAACTCCATTTTGTAAGTATATTCTATCTCAATTGCATTTTGTAAGTACATTATTTTGAATCGCGGGCTTCCACATATTGTGAGTATTTTGAATCTACCATACATTTTGTAAGCATTTTCAAATTCAATTGCATTTTGTAAGTATTTTGAATTTCAATTGCACTTTGTGAGTATTTTTAATCTGAACCGGACTTTTTAAATCTCACTTGCATTGTGTATTTTCAATTCCAATTGCATTTTGTAAGTATTTTGAACCTCACTTGCATTTTGTACGTATTTTCAATTTCAATTGCATTTTGTAAACATTTTGAATTTTAATTGCATTTTGTTGAGTATTTCGAATCTACATTGCATTTTGTAAGTAATTTGAACCTAAACTACATTTTGTGCGTATTTTTCAATCTAAATTCCTTTTATGAGCATTTTCCTTCTAAATTACCTTTACCTTTTATAAGTATATCCATTCCTCATTTTGTGAGCCATTTCAACCTGATACTCGATTGCTGTAAGATTTGAAGTGTTGCATGTTCTTAACCAGGCTAATTACCAGATGGAGCCTGTAATACAGGTGCGTGTTTGTGCGTGTGTTTGAGAGAGGCATCGAGACAGAAAACTTTGATCTTCACTAACAATGCTGATCCAGGGTTCAAGTTCTGGTTGAGGCGAATGATTTGAACTCACAGTGTTTGAAATCGCTCATTGTAATGTTCATAACTATCAGTACGAAATTTGAGGTACCACATGTATACTGTTTACCTTTGTAGTAGATTAAGGGTCCACCATTTGAAGTGAGTGCTCTTTTCTATTGAACCCCCAGTCTATAAAGTCACGAGCCGCCACTGACTGGCTGCTTTTTTCTTGTGACTTCAAGTCCATCATTAGCTCCGCACCATTCCTTTTTTTTAACATGTCAGTGTGCCATCAACGTCGTCGTCGTTTCTTTTTCTTTTTGCACAAACGTGCCATTAAAACAGCCGCACCACTCATCACCGCAATCGCGAGGTTTCCCTCGTGCGGCGGAGACATGGTTATATTTACCACACTCCAAACTGACTAGTGAATGTTCGTGGGTTTCCTATGGATCGCGAGAGGTTCCGCAAGTGTATACCCACCTTTAAAGGAGTCTGTTAGTAGGGCAGCAAGAGGGGTACTAGCTCAAGAGCAACTGAATAGGCTACCAGCAATACATGTAGTTGACATTTAATATCTCTCAAACCCATGTTCCGATTTGAACATGTGACATGTTGTTGAACTCGGGGTAACGCCCTATTTCCTATGGACCACTCGTTATATTAAAAAAAAGTTTTTGAAAGTAAGCCATATTTTGAAGACCAAACATGATAGAACGTTGTGCAATGGCTTAAACGAATGGTCTCTATGTCCTTTATCGTTAGAACAAAAGTTTATATTTTTTTGATTTCCCCCCAAAAAGTCCAATTTTGAAATTGGCTATAGTTTGGGAATTCTACAAAAAGTTTGTTTGACATAATGGTCTTTACCCCCTCTACCAACATGCCAAGTTTCAAGTCTCTAGGACAAAAAACTGTGCAGAGGTGTTTTTTTAACAGTTCTATATCCACCTCCACCTCTCCACCTCACAAGATGGCAGCGGCGCGTAACGACTTACATGGCGCGCTTTTCAAATAAAGCTGGTGAGCATGGCTTAACCTAGCCTATCCTATTTAAGCTGACGTCATGCGATGCAAGAGTTGCAAGTTAACGTTCGGCTACGCTGACCCTTTAGCCTACTTTCTCGCGAACCTTGCCGGTATCTCACGAACGCATGGTCGAATTTTGATGTGTGACATGTCAAATGACTTTTCTCGAAGCCCTCTTTATGTTGTTAATAGGTTAAAGTTTTGAGAATGAGGGAAACATATTTTTTTGGGGTAAAACCATGAGTTTAGACTTTCTGTTATATCTCGCAAACCAATAATGGTAGAGACGTGTATGAGGTGTTAAATGGCTCGGGATGACGTCCTCTTTCAAATGTTGTATTTTTTTCCAAAAAAAAATAAAGAGGGCCTAACACATTACATGTTGAAAAAATATGTTTTTTTACATGTTTAAAATGTTCATGAAGAGTGGTTGTAGATAGAGAGACGACACTGCTGGGCATATGTTTAAAATTAGCCTGTCGCCAGCCACGGTGGTGGTATCCCAATATACTAATTGCTATTTCGGCGGGGCGGTTTATGACAGGGCGAGGGTTCGTTTTTCCGACCTTTTATCCCCCATAGGGGATCTGTAACGTGTAAACGATGATGAGTTACATGACAAATGATAATTCTATGATTAGATGAAGGGCAAACACAACTTGGTTATATGTTGGTTGAGGCGAGTAGAGAAAACAAACTTGCTGGGGCAGACTAACAGGATGTGAATGTCATTTGAGCTTATTGGGATGCGCTGATCTGACTTGACAACAGGTGCAATGACAAATTACAAAGCCGCGGAGAACGCTTGAAGGTCAATAGATCCGACAACTGTGGTTGGAGGAGAGAGCGAAATGCATGTGAACACGTTCGAAACCATATGTAAGCTAACAAGTCACATCCTGTTTGGTTCGTACGTCAGAAAATGCAAGTTGATGTGTAATATGACCTGACACAGTTTATCCAGTCACTGAATATTTTTGGTCACAAGTCGTGGGTTGATCCCAATGGCTCTGTGTTAGGTTTCATTGTAACGTGACACTAGCTCAGGTAACAAGTCCAACCAGCGATAAGAGCCTTGAGCGGTAAACGCTTTCCACATACGAGTGTTCAATGTTCGGTTAAACCGCTCGACCACACTGGCTTTGAGATTGCTGTATATGGTGTAATGGTGAATATCCAAAGATTTGAGAAAACTGGAGAAATCTTTGTTGACAAATTCTTTTCCTGGTCAGTTTGTAACAACTGGGGTGGACGTTTGGATTGTTGAATAATACGTTTAAAAGCTTTGGTGACTAGCGGGCAAGACTTGTGACTTACGGTACGGTTTGAACAAATGCCATTTTGGAATACACATCAATGACCGTCAACATATATCGTACACCATTGTTAACGCTAGCATAGGGAATCATTTCCACCAAATCAGCTTGCCAAAATTCATCCACACCCCGTGAAATCACCTTGAGTCGCTGATAGTGACGCTTAGCTGGGCGATGCAACTCGTGAGCGATGCCCACTTTGATGGGTGAGGGCTTAAACAATAATTTTGGCATTTCGAAGTTGTTCTTCAATTTCATGAATTTCCCAATCATGACCGGTCTGACCGGCTTGACGTGAGGCATGCAACAGCTGTAGCCGCTGGTTGAGCTTTCTGGGAATATGCCAGTAGGTAACATCCACAAGGAGTTTTAATGGTTTAAATGTCACTCCCGAAGCGGAAACTTTACGATGAACACGTTGACTGGTTGGAAACATTTTTGCAATGATGGATGTATATTTTTTAGATATATTGGCATTCACTTGTTGAGAGGGATTATATTGTCTTTTGTGGACATGAGTGTCCAATAAAATGGATTTATATTTGCCAAGGTCCTGTAGCGTATAATCATGGGAAGAGGGGTTACGAGAAAATAACAGCTTTAGCAGACCTGGTGTTAATTTATGGTTTGTGTTTTTATTGACGGCACTAGTACGAGCAAATTTAATCGACGAATCACCAATTTAAAAACCATCAACCTCATAGCGGACACCATACGTGGTACCTGTCTTTCCAGTAAATAAATATGTGAAATAGGGTTCCAGTGTTGATCCATAATATTTTATTTAAATATTTTTAATTGATCTTTATGTTGAGGTGTGGCCAACAATTGTGACAATGGTGTTTGCTTGGAAGTGGAAGGTGTCTCAACCATGGCAAATGATTTCTATTTTTTAACTCTGCAAGGGGTGAGGATTTTTTTGAGGCATAAACACTTGATCATGCTCATCCTCAACATAGCTAACACTAGTGAATTCTTCTTCTTCTTCTTCTTCTTCTTCTTCTTCTTCTTCCACAGGGTCCTCATGTAGAGTCTGCGTTGCTTGTGAAACAGGGGGTGGCGTTTCAGATGGCTTGAAAGAGGGTTTAAACATGGCTTTTAGCGGAGGTGCTAAATGTTGTTGAATAAACAAAGCATTATCCGCACGTGATCGTTTCAATTGACGACACCTTTGGCGAATAGTATTTTTTGCTTTAATAACATGTTTTTTCAATTGACTCTCTGCTAACGCCATGGTGTCTTGACAAATGACTTGAGAGGGAATGAGACAGTCCCTTAAATAGTAATAAAATTATCAAACCCTAAGCGATAACGTCCTTGGTGGTGTATTCTTTGGAATACACGGTCAGTCAGAGTTAGCTTTTGCTGCTCTTTGATTTATCTATTTTATTTTCTTTCTTTCTTTCTTTCTTTCTTTCTTTCTTTCTTTCTTTATTTGCAGACACCTACAGTGATCCCTTATTTATTTCTTCTTTCCATGAAACAGGGATTCATTTTGTCTTTGAGTCTGTTCTAGATGTATATCTTCTATGGAAACCCTAGCGACATCTTGCAGCAAACCACTGAAGTTTCTCGATATTTCTAAGCTCAAGAGGACTTCCTAACCAATCCACCAGGCGTCGTCCTCGTCGTCAGCTAGCATCTCTATGAAGACTGCTCCAAGAAGAAAATGTACATTTGTAAAGGGTTTTTATTTTTTGTATGTTGTACATTCTGTTATAAACTCTTTTGTTTCCCTCTCCTCTCCCCTTGCCTACCTACCTCTGTCGTGTGCGGAATCGCTCGTCCTCACTTCTCCTAGTTCAGTCGTCAAGTACAGTTCGGAGCCCTCCCACGGGCCAGTCTCCTGTTTTCATGAGACATTTTTAAATCGACGCCATATTGTGGATGTAAGCTAACGGTCGCCAGGATCATCTACTTTCTTCAGCCATGAAAAAGCTAAGTACAAATCATCAATGATCTTAAACTTGTTTTAATGGTTTTAATACGCTGAACGCTTTTAATGCAATTTTATAGACAGTGTGGAGAATTGCTCACTATTGTGCAATAACCGTCTTCGTGGGATTTTCTTTGTCAGGCTTTAGCTGGCTTTAAAACATGACATTTAGTACTTCTTGTACAAAATAAATGGGCATACCTTCCCACACCGAGGGATTCATGTTAAATTAACCGCTGTCTATAAACTAAGCTTTTTCCACCGTGGGAACTCTATTGCCCTATCTAACTGTCATCACAGTTCTATAAATGTTCCACTCAACATATGCTTCAAACCGCAATAAAGTGTGCTCAATACCGTCAAATTGCTGGAACTTCAAGTTAAAGAAAACCAATAACTGCAACCCATAAACTTTCCAACGTAATACACATTTAAGTTCAAATTTTACCAAGTGTTCATCATAGCTGCAATAACTTTCTCTTGTTCTACGAACTCACATACACTGCAATAGTGAACATTTTCAACTTATCAGCAAACTATCAGTGCTTCGAATCAGCGTGTGCTAATCTCAACCACGCCACGTTCGATGAGAGCAATAAATCTGGCCAGGACTTTATTCTAAAGTTCCTATTTCCCTTTTCCCAAATACCTTTTACTAACCAAATTGAATTTAACTATTGCATTAATTTTTCTAGGAGTCTTAGCTCAACGAGGCTCCCTCCCATCTTGTCGGATTTATCACATATTTACTCTGTTTCAATATATGTAGCTATATTCCACATTTTAATCTTCCTTTTCTTATCCTGCTAGCTCAGGAATTGTTAACCTTCTAAGTATTAATGTATCTATTCTTTTTGCTCCATGCTTCACAAAAGGTGACCTGCCCTATTAGAATTTATCAAATTGTTAACTTCTGCGTAAAATAACGGTAATTTCCGCTTGTAATTTTTCTTCTTTTCCTGTTACAATCAGGAATTCAATATAATTATTCGTAGCCTTTTCGATTGCCACAAAGGCATTCTAAAGGTGCTTGGATCGTACCTAATTGAACTATCAAAGTTAAAATTGCTTTACAATTGTCGTTACAAACTTTATATTTCTTAATCGTAAGCACACTTTTTAAAATCTTTGGAAGATTTTAGTGCTGTATCAGGTTCGAAACTTGTACTCTATTTAATACTGTTTGAAAATTGTAGACCTCATATTATTAGGTCTGAGACCTGGGCATTTTATAACCAACTAAATTGTTATTCTTAACTCAAATTGAAATCAAAACCGAAGTATTGTTAATCAGTTCAAAACTTTATAATTTGTTAAATAAATCACTTGTATTCCTTTTTGCTTTATCTTTCTCTCTAGAATCACGATTAGGCAGGACCTTCTCTTCCCTGATTCTTCCTCCAAGCTTAAGCTCTCTTTACGAAAAAAGACAATCTCTAAAATAATAAAGTCTTTACTACTTGTTGCATTTAAACTAAAACTTCAAGTAACAACATTTTCAAAGTTTCTCTTGGATGTCATAGCCAATTCTAGCAAGCCATTGAGGCAAGTATAGCTAGCTCCGCCAGCTTCCTACTTGTAGAGAGTTTCTCTCTGACTTATGGTTTGTTTTCAAAATTTCAGTTTTGTTTAAGTTAGGTTTGAGGTATTCCTCTGTTCTAAACTTTTAATCGGCATCCTGCTGGGTAAACGCTTAGTTTTCCTTAAAGGCCCAGTAAACTCATGAAAATCGATTTTCTGTTTTTAATGGATTCAGTTAGATTTCGAGCTGAAGATTGAAATGCCGAAATCGGAAATTAAAAATCTCGATTAGCTTGCATGATACGAAGATTCGAAGTTTTAGGTAGGGGACAGCGTAACGTCACAGGAGCCTTACGACACGGTATTGCGCGCCACTTCCATCTGTTTACTAGTGATTGTCAGAGTGCAGAGTGAGCATGTTGTTTGGAATAAGTAGTCATGTCTAGAAAAGTGAACCAAAGTGCACAGCATCTGGAGTAGAAAATGAACCATCAGCATCTGTTATATCGGAAAGACTGGAGAACACCGACTGGTGTAAGTGTGAACAGTGTGAGGCGATGCCCAGTGCTGCTGAAGGTTTCTGCTGTACAAAACAGCGAAACAATGAATGAAATGCGTGGAAGTGTGACGTGTATTGTTTGGCACGAGGACTTTTCTAGTGTTGTATTAAGATACAATGTGTTAAATACTGCACGTTGTCTTCATATGGACAAAACTAATATTCCCTACGTGAGGGACAGACGGGCTATGATACCCAACGCTACCTGGCGGTCTGTGGCCTATCGCCAGTTTGTGTACTGAGTCGACTCATGGACTCCTTTAGGAAGAAAGAAGAGGAAAGTTATACCGTCTTGTGTCGTGAAGGCAATCCGACAACAATATCCCGATGAAGGAGGTACATACGTAGGATTCCAGGCTGCTGAGGGGCAAGAACCAGAATATTTTGATTCATAAATTTGAAACTATATTTAGAATATGTTATGGCAGTCTTTTCTGAAGATGTGATGAAACAGTCCTTTAACAATTGAATACTTGTAAGTATAAAATAATTACCAATATTAAATTATATATTTTACACACAGTTATTTTAACAAGTGGGAGTATTAGATAGAGTTTTTAGCTGATAAAAGCGGGTGAAATGCGAAAACACTCCATCCAAGGGCCTGAGGTCAGAAGCAATGTTTCTTGGTAGTTCCGGCTCAGAGTATGGATCTTCTTCTAAGGGAGTGATGTGCTTTTGTCCATTTGCCATTCCAATTACTACGAGAAGTATATCTGTCCTCCATCCGTATTCTTTCTCCTTATAGACCTTACTGTTAATCCACTTTTTTTTGGATGATTTTGAGTATGTAAGTGTTTCACCCGTTTGATCACGTTTTACATTGTTATTGTGATCCATAATTGCTAACATAGATCGATTTACCATTCTGTGAATGAGAAACGGATCTTTTAGGCATGTATTTCAATCAGAAGTGATGGTAAGATTCAAGGGACCCAGTGTGACTAATGTTTTATGCTTTGCAAGTCTTTTATAAAGCGCTTGTCTTTGAGAACGCTGGCTATGATACCATAGTCTAGGTAATTTCTATTGAGCCATTTTGTTTTTTGCGATGGGTTTTCGATTATTTTTCGTGCTCATATTGGTGAAAGTGAGTGTTTCCTAACCATGAATGTGTGTCAGAAATATGATTCAGAACGGACCAAAATTTCTCAACAGGTAGCTTCTCATTGTTCTCACATGTCATAGCTGACCACCAAAGATGATTAATAATGCTGTGTTTCCATTCTAATATTGCGGGTGCCTTGGTCGCTACTGCTTTCAGCTTTTTACCTAAGCTTTTGGCAAGGTACCACACATCAAACTAAAGAATGATTCCAGGGTACTCGGTTCGTAAAAGCTTTTGAACGCCCTGATGCCGGTCGGATAAGAATAGTTCTATATTTAGTCCTTCTGATGATAGTTTTGAAAGCACTTTATCACACGCGGGCTTTTCCAACTCGCCGAAAACTTGGCCTCGTTGCAGAACAAAAAAGTCAATAATTTCCTCTGAGCTGATGTCCATCACAGAATATGTTACATATTTTGCACAAAAACCTGGACTGTCAAATTAACCATCACCTGCAATCCACACCCTCCTACCGGATGACATGAGATTCTTGACGGTGTTACCACGATGCAGAACCCATGTATGCCTAATAGCTGGGATAACGATTCGTTTCACAATTTTGTAAAATGTTGTGTGGCTCATGAAACATAAATCAATACAGTCTGTCAACGATTTCAGTAACGCAAAATCCCACTCCCGTTATGTACATACCAGTAGCCAAGGTGACTGATAACATGGAGAATTTGTTAACATTCTTATGAGATCTCCATACGACAGTATGGCCTGCTAGACAGGTCATTTGGACACTTACAGCAGGTCCTTCAGTAGAAGGAATAGTTGGAATTACTTTCTTGCCGCCGGTAAGGCACCTAGCAAAGAGAAGTAGCAGGTTATGCCACATTACGAATAGCAACGTAGTCTCACTGAAATGCCATGCTTTATTTTTTCTACTCACCATCTCCGGCTGTACTGTTTCATCTCCTTCCCTGTCATCGTCATCATCATCATCATCATCCGAGGTAGTATCACTCTCTTCATCTGCTTCATATATTGCATCACGAACACCAGGATCACTGTCGCTACCGTAACACTGCGTTTCTAAATGTTTCTCCTCCTAATTCGTACTGTACTCCAACTCTATTGGGATTTTCAGACATGCTGGATTCATCATGGATATCACTCTCATTTTCACTGCAAACACTCTCCTTTCCACTGCAAACACTCGGGGCAACACTTGAAACACTCGCAGAGGTACATTCAATCGTTTCAGTTAAAATTTTCTTCCTAATATATGTAGATGTACGCCTTGTCACTGGAACAAGTTTCATTCCTTTCAAATTTAGCGCGGGCACAGCACCTTTTCTTAATACAAGTTTCATTTTTTGCTTCAGGAGTTCTGCTTTGTATCTGCTCGATAGTTCATAGTCCTGCTCTCTGAAATGCGTAGAGCATACGCGACTATTTCGGGTTGGTGAGAAATCAGTGCGACTGATTCTAGATAGCCAAGATCGGTATCTCTCTGGAGATTTCTATCGACTGGGGAATCTGTGAAAACCTACACCTTTTCCCTTCGATGTGCTTGCGTGCTTTCAACCATACACAACGCAGCAAACCATGTTTTCACTTAGGTATCATTTAAGTAGGGGGGTGATGGTGCTTCCAACGAGTGTCATGGCCGCCGCGTGAGTCCAAGCCAATATCTCGTGAACCCATGGTCGGATTTTAACAAATGACGTGTCATTGGACTCGGGCTGACGTCCTCTTTGCTGTGGACTACTCGTTATATTTTTGTTTTTTTTGAAAATGTTTGTTTTCAAAAGTTGGTGATAGTTTGAAAACCAAAGATGATAGAACGTTATGCCATGGCCCAAACGAATGGTCTTTATGACCTTTATTTTCTATAGTAAAACTTTTTTATTTGTTATGTTTTTTTGAAAACACTCGAATTTTGAAAATCCTATATTTTGTAAACTAGGAAGTTTACAAAAAGGTTTGTTTGACGTAAATTAATGGTCCCTATGCCCCCTACCCCCAAAATAAATTTCAAGTCTCTAGAGGAAAAATTTGTGTTTTGTAAGTAGTGGGATGAGGGGGGAGCTGCTTACAAAAGCAAGTTGTGAGCCCCTGCGACCTTGGAATGGAAGGAGTCATGCTAGGAAGGCGTGCTTGGATTCGTTTTTTTCGTCTCGTCATGCTCTTTACGGGAATGTAGATGTCGAAAAGGTGAAATGCTGGAAACACGGTTTTTTGGGGGGAAAACGTGATTTTAAACTTTTTGCTATATCTCGCGAACCAATCATGCTAGAGGCATGTACGACGGGTCCAAGTACTCGGGGTGATGTCCTCTTTGCTATGGACTACTCGTTGTAATTAAAAAAAATTGGGAAACTCGATTTTGGGGGTAAACAAGTGTTTTTTGTGATTTTGCCGATATCTCACGAACCAATAACGCTAGAGACGTGTACGAGGTGTCCTAGGACTCGGGCTAACGCCCCCTTTCAAATGTGGTAGATATTTTTTTCCAAAAAATAATTCACAAAGGGCCTAACGCCATACATGTTGAAAAAACGTTTTCTTTTTCTTTACCTGTTTATAATGTTTATAAAGCGTGGTGGTTGAGAGAGACGATACGGCTGGGGGTGTGTGTGTGTTTCAACGAACCTGTCGCTGACCAAGGTGGCTGTGTTCAATAGATCAATCGCTATTTCGACGAGCCGGTTTATCACAGAGCGAGGGTGCGTTTTTTCACACATTTTACCTTTAACGTGTAAACGGTGATGAGAACTTGGTTCTATGTTGGTCGAAGCGAGTAGAGAAAACCAACTTGCAGAGGAGCTGGAGGTGAATGTCATTTGAGCTTATTGGAAGGCGCCGATCTGACTTGACAACAGGTGACGCTTGAAGGTGAAATAATCTGACCATCGTGGTGGCAGGGAAGTGCGAAATGCATGCATACACATGTGTGAAACCACATGAGGGCTAAACCAGTGACATCCTGTCTTGCTTCGTACGTGACAAAATGCAAGTTCAGGTGAAATTTGATCTACCACAGGTGTTCACTTTGGGTGTTAGCTGTCCACGTGAGTAGTAAGTGTTTGTTAGACTCTAAATATTGCATCATCATGACCAGAAATTGCGTAATCCTGATGACGTCATGGGATGACGTCATGGGTCCTTAGAGTGAGCACGTGGTCCAGGAGCGAGCATGTGCGGTGCACGTGTTAGCGTGGGAAGGGGGTGACCTCTTGGCTTGTTTATGTGATGGTGATAAAAAGTTAATGGGTGTTGACGTCATGGGGGTTGTTTATTAGGATGCTAACTGTCATCTGACACCCGTGCGAGTGTGAGCATGTGTGCCAGTGCCAGAGATCCGCACATGTGGTGTGCAGCTGTTATGTTTTTTTGCTTTGGATGCTAACCGTCATTTGACACCCGTGCAAGTTTGACCATGTGCAGCAGTGTGATTGATCTCGTCTGCTGTGTTCGCGTGAGACAGAGTTGACCTTTAACGTCATTGGCTAAGAATGTAATCTTCGACTTCTTTAAGCAATAGTGGAAAAAGGAAATGATTGCGTTAGAAGCTAGTTTGCGGCATATGGTTTCTGGAGTGTGGGTGGGGGTGAAGGATATATAAATGGATGAGTGCATGGAAGAGTTTAACTTTTACTTTTGCGCGAAGAGTGTGTGAGTGTGTGTGAAAGAAATAAAGAAAGTCAACGACGAGGAACAAATTGTGTGATGGAAGCTCTAGCGAAGTTCAATAACTTATCATCTTGTACTGAGTATTCTAATAAGAAACTAGCTGAACTAGTCATTGATTTACCATATGTAGTCCAAATTATTCGCCCCGTACAGACGAGGTTTGGAAGAAAAATAGTTGTGGATATTAACATCGAAGATGAAGTAACAAGTGTATTTCTACCGGCAGTATTTTCAAAATTAAGCACATCAGAGATCGATGAACTAAACTCAATGGGAGGCACACTGATGCTGGTGTATTTGGGGGTGAAGAACCGCTCGCATCAAGTCATTTTGAAACAGTACTCGAAGGCAAACTGATGACGGTGTAGTTTGGGTTGAAGAACCGCTCACATCGACATGTTTTGGTGAGTATTAGATTATATATTATGTAATGATTGATATAACGATTGATATATTTACTTGCTAATTATTTCTTAATTTGTTTAATTTTTCAGATTATCTAAAAAACTAATAAAACAACCAGCATAATGAAGTGGAAAACTGTTAATTTCCTGAGTGGAACTGAACATCGATCGCACCCGCTAATAGAGTATCATCGTGTATGCTTTCAACAACCGGAAGAAGAGGAAGAAGATGATAACGAGGTGAGTTGTAATGAGAAAGAAGCTTGTTTTAACAAATGGACATCTTCGAGTGGAATTTCAACATTTTCAGTCTACGTTACCAATGTTAGCAAATCAGAGGATAGTCAGCGAGAGGTGACAGAAACAGTTCTAAGATATCTATTGAAAGAATTATGTGAAGATGAACATTTTATTTGTTTCTTCGGATACAATACATTTGATGAAGTTTTCAAAATCGAATTTTCCATGACGTGTTACGATGTGACAAAATTGAATGTGTATAGAAACAATTTGCTTGGTAAACTTCAGGATGAATTTCCTTTTGAGGCTGTTCATTGTTCATTGGAGATTACAGGCAGTAATTTATCACAATGGCTTGAATATACTTTAAAAGATTATAGGTTTATGGTAAACCGATGTTACAGCAACTGCTGGTGGTGTATTAACAATAGTGCAAATTGGACGTATGCTTAGACATCAGTGATGGTACACCAACTGTTGGTGGTGTATTAACTTTAGTGCAATTTGGACATTTGCTTAGACAACAGCAACAATGACCTCGCCTCCTAGCAAACGTAGAAAGGTCGATATTGTATTACATAATAACAGTGAAAATATAAGAAACCAATTGGACAAAGCATTTGAAAGTGTTTCTAATTTTCGAAGTGAACTAAACGGTGCTATTTCAGTATCATACCAAATCGGGGAAAACACTCAAACCGAGTTGATTGAGAACAGTGATGAGTTGATTGAATGTTGGAGAGTTATTAGTGAGCACATATTGCAACAAGCTGTGAATTTCGAAGAAATTACAATTCAAATAAAGGATGAATCTTTCTTGAGCTGTGAGTTAATTGAAACGGCATTCAATTCTAGAGTGTACACACTTGCAGTATCAAATGTTAAGAATGAGTTTTTGGATCCTCGCGAATTTTTAGCGAATGCTAATATTTGGTTTACAAAGTATGTTAAGAAAGCGTTAACTGTACAAGCTTTAAAGGTGAATTCAGTTTTGTGTGCACAATACGTGCTTCGCGACATATCAGAAACAAAATATTTTGCTATCAAAAATGAGGTAGTTTTCGAGTATACTGATTTAAATGAATTTTATAATAAGAATATCATTGAAGGTACATTGACAAAAATGAGCGAATTTGAAGCAAATGGTTCCGGGTGGGCTTTAGAAAAAATTCATAGTTTGAGAATTAATATAAATAAATATGTTGGATTTCGAGTAGGAATGTCCAATACTAGTCGATTGCCTGATGTAATAGTCAATAAAAAAGCAGTGCTAAATTTGTATGATACAAAGGAAGCTTGTTTTGCGTGGAGTGTGGTTGCTGGTTTGTATCCAAAAACTCGAAACATGAATCATCTTTCTTCCTATCCTAATTACAGAGATGTTTTAAATTTAGATGGTATTCCAATTCCGATGGAAATGAAATATTTAAACAAGTTTGAAAACCAAAACAATATTTCTGTAAATGTGTTTGGAGCACAATATGATGAAAACAATTGGGTATGTATGGGAACAAACGAAGTAAAAGGAAAAAAAACTTTTACTATTGTACCTTTGTATGTATCAGATAAAGTATATGAAAGGAGTGTAGACTTATTGATGTTGCAGATTGGAAACAGTGAAAGTTATCACTTTTGTTTAATTAGAAATCTTGCTCGCCTTGTGCGTTCAAGCATCACTAGCACTCAGAGAAGGATTTATATATGTAGACGTTGTTTGTCATATTATCTTCTTGAGGATGAGTTAAATGTTCACTTTGCAGACTGTAAACAGTTTCCTGTTGCAAAAAGCATAATGCCGACTGATGAACAAAGATTTGTTAATTTTACAGAATTCCGAGTTAAAGATACAGTTCCATTTATAATATATGCAGACACTGAATGCGTTTTGTCTCCAATTTCCTCCTGTTTTCCAAATAGTGACATTCATAACTCTACTTTAACACATAAACATATTCCTTACAGCATTTCTTTATACCTTCATTGTAATTTCGATAGTGAATTGTGCAGTTTCAAGCTCTTTAGGGGAAATAATTGCATTGAATTGTTTGTAAAGGAACTTTATAGTATTGTGGATAAACTTCAAACATATTACTTATCGGTTAAGCCAATGTTAAAGATGACCGAAAATGAAGAAAGATTATTTTTGTCAAGTAAAATGTGTCACATTTGCGAGAAACCGATTGCAGTTAATGAACTCAAAGTACGCGATCATTGTCACTTAACTGGAAAATATAGAGGAAGCGCACACAATAGTTGTAATTTAAATTACAAAGTAACAAAGGTTTTGCCTATAGCATTTCATAATCTAACCGCCTATGATGGACATTTTATAATTAAAGAAATTTGCGAGAAACGTGATGGAGAGGTGTTACATAATCCTGGTCATATAAAATTGTTAGCGATGAATATGGAACGTTACAAAGGGTTTACAAAGTATGTACGGGCTAAGAATGGATTCATTCAGTTAAGATTTTTCGATACATATAATTTCTTGTCCTGTTCACTAGATCAATGTTCATCTTCGTTAAGCGAAGATTCAAAGCAAATAACACGACGTTATTTTAATGATGATGCACAGTTTCGACTTACTGCGAGAAAAGGTGTGTTTCCCTATGAATACGTCACGAGTATGGATGTTCTTAACGAAACTAAATTACCTGAAATATCCAAGTTTTATAGCAGCCTTAATGATCAAACAATATCGAATGAAGAGTATGAGTTTGCTCAATCGGTGTGGGAAACGTTTTCCTGTCAAACATTAGGAGAATACGCAGATTTGTATTTAAAAGTTGACACACTTCTTTTGGCGGATGTCTTTGAAAATTTTAGATCGAATGGCATGGAAACTTATGGCATTGATGCAGCTCATTTTTACACTGCTCCATCTATGTCTTGGTGTGCTATGAAAAAGATAACCAACGTTCAACTTGAATTGCTTCAAGATATTGATATGTTACACTTTTTTGAACGATCTATTCGAGGAGGAAATGTTCAGTGTATAACACGACATGCGATTGCTAATAATAAGTATATGAAAACTTATGATGAGAAAAAGCAAGAGTCCTACATAATGTACTTTGACGTTAATAATTTGTATGGATATGCGATGATGGAATATCTTCCAACGGGTGGCTTTAAATGGATTGCAAATGTTGAAGGCTTTGATGTTTTAACTATTGATGATACTTCAGAAATTGGATATATTTTGGAAGTAGATTTGACTTATCCTCAAGAGTTACATGACAAACATTCAGATTACCCTCTATGTCCAGAAAAGTTGACAAAGCTAATGGCTACCCTAGATAATAAAGAACGTTATGTTTTGCATTATAGATTGTTAAAGCAATGTATTCGACTAGGAATGAAATTAGATCGTATTCACAGAATAATTGAATTCAATCAGAGCCAATGGCTAAAACCATATATTGATGTGAACACAGAGAAACGAAAACAAGCCAAAAATGATTTTGAAAAGAATTTTTATAAATTGATGAATAATGCAATTTTTGGTCGTTCACTGATGAATGTGAGGAAGTTAAGGGACATCAAATGGGTCACCAAATGGCATGGAGCTCGTGGTGGTAGGTCTTTAATAGCTAAGGCTAATTTTAAACATAGAATTATATTCGATGAACAATGTATGGTCATCGAGATGAGTAGACTAAAGATTTTTCACAATCAACCAGTATATGTTGGTGCATCTATATTAGATTTGTCTAAATGTAAAATGAATGACTTTCATTACAATGTTATTTTAGCAAATCCTGAATCAAATGTGAGGTTGTTATACACAGACACCGATAGTTTTATGTATATATTCTATTATGATATTTATGAGTTCATGAAACAACATTCAAATTTGTTTGATACTGGAAACTATGAAACAAACAATCCTTTTGGCATTGTGAGACAAAATAAAGGTGAAATTGGTTTAATGAAAGATGAAAATGCTGGAAGGATTGTTGAAGAATTTGTGGGGTTACGACCCAAAATGTATGCAATAAAATTGTGTGATGAAATGAATAGCTTGTGTAAGGCTAAAGGCATTAAGAAGAGTGTGAGTAAAAGTATGAATATTGATGAGTATCGAAAGTGTCTTTATAACAGAGAAAAAGTCAACAAAGTTCAAGTTTGTATAATTTCAAAATCTCATTCTGTATTTACTGTTCGGCAAAATAAGTTGGCAATTTCATCAAACGAAGATAAAAGACACATAACTGAAAACGGAATTGATACTTTACCGTTTGGTCATTTTTCTCTGAAAAATGATTAGAAACTAATTGAGATTAAAGCAGTTCATCTCACTTACTTTATTTCTTTCACACACACACTTTTATGCTGGTAATAATACTAATTTTTGTGTGTTCCTTTGCTTATGAAAAAAGAATAAATAATAACCCAAATTTTGTGTGTATTATTTAAAAAAAAAAAAAACACCTCCCCCCACCATTTCCCATTTTCCAGAAATATATATGTATAATTACTTTATATTACATATCATTTAGTAATGGTGCGTTGTAAGAGGAGCAACTCTACCACTCAATATAAACGAACAGGAAGTGGATCATTAATCAGTCGTGTACTTAATAAAACTATTGATAATTTACCCGTGGAATTACACATCCCGGGATATGAATATTGTGGACCAGGAACAAAATTAGAAAAGCGATTGAGCCGTGGTGATCCAGGAATAAATATATTAGATAAAGCGTGCAAAGAGCACGACATTGCTTACGCAAAGCATAAAGATTCAAACAAAAGAAGAGAGGCTGATGAAATTTTAGCTTCAAAAGCTTGGTCTCGTGTAAAATCCCGTGACGCATCATTTGGAGAGAGAGCGGCTGCACTAACAGTGGGTGGCATCATGAAAGCTAAGTCTAAGATTGGAGGAGGTAAGCGAAACTTAAATAATAATAAAAAAAAACAAGAAAAGATTAAAAAAAAAAAAGAAGAACATCGAAAAAGCAAGGTGGTATTTTACCCCTACTTCCGATATTTGCAGCCTTGTCGGGCTTGGGGGGTCTAGCAGGCGGAGCAGCAGGGGTGGCGTCTGCTATAAACAAGGCGAAAGCTGCTCAAGAAGAACTAAAAGAAATGAAAAGACACAATCGAATGATAGAAGCAATGCGAGGAAAAGGAGGTCAAGGCATTTATTTAAATCCTCCTGCATACAAAAGATAATTAACCAAATACCAAATAAAGCATTAAGTAATTTCGATTTAGCTAAATACGCACATCAATTAAAGATTCCAAATTTTAGAGGAGTCTTTATGCGAGATACGTTACCAAGATATCCTCGAAAAAATGAAAACTGTATTGTTAACCTTGAACCGATGGATAAATCCGGTTCACATTGGGTAGCTTTCAGTAAACATGGTAAATATGTGCATTATTTTGATAGTATTGGTAATTTAAGACCACCATTTGAAATTTTAACATATCTTAAAAATTGCTATCTACAATATAATTTTCATTCATATCAATCGATTACTTCTTCGATTTGTGGACATTTATGTTTAGTCTTCTTGTATTGTATAAATAAGGGAAACACAGACCGTCTTTAAACATTTCAAAGATGGCTTTCGAAAGACGGATAACTCTTGAAGGTAAAGGCTCGAAGATTGATGTTACATTGGAGAACCCGATTCATCTTGTAGGAGCAGAGTTTTTTGAAATAGGACTTGCAGGATTGTATACATCTAATTCTATTCGAAATGTTACCAACAGAAATAATAAATTTCGCATTCATTTTACTAATTTTTTATCAATTAATTTAGTGGTACCACCGGGTATTTATGAATTTGAAGATCTAGCCTCAGCTTTTGATGATTTACTTAGTTATCACTCATTGTCGAAACTTATACCAGAACATTTAGAAAAAACAAAATTGTATGTGGAAGAGGATATAGATGGAAAAAGAGACAACCGTCTCGTTTTGTCTTCCCCGTTTAATATTGATTTCACTGTAGCCAACAGTGTAGCAGGGCCTTTAGGTATTGAAAAGAAAGTTTACCCTAAAGAGAATAAAAGAGAAATTGAAATTCATCGAAAAATAGAATCGATAATGAAGTTTGCAATTAACGAGAATAATAACATTTTGGCTATAAAGTTGAACGAAGCGGATAGAGCGATTTTAATAATACCCAATGCTAGCTATACGTTAAAACAATTAAGTGAAAAGATTGATGATTTATTAGTTGAACATTTATTAGGCGACAAAGACAAATTCCCATCATTTTATATTAATTATGATAAAGTCTTTTATCATTGTAAACTACATTCGAAAGTGTTTGCTATAGATTTTGGTGTTGCAGATTCTATTGCAGATTTGTTAGGCTTTTCTCATAGAAAGTTCAAGGCAAACACAACTCATCATTCTGAATATATGATTAAAATTAACACTGTTAATAGTATTCGAGTATGTTGCAACCTTGTGCTTGGTACGAGTTCTTATTTGAACCATAAACCAACACACTCTTTATATAATTTTAAAGCTCATGTTCCTGCTGGTTACCCGATTGTTGTACAACCAACAACGATTAATTTTTTGCCCATGAACACCAAGCTTATTCAACATGTATCTGTGCAACTTGAAGATCATCTTCAACAGCTCATTGATTTGCAAGATGAAGATTTAACTGTAGAATTAATTATTCGTCCAGCACGATATCTTGCTATATAAAGTAATGAAATACTGTTATGTTTTCATTCTACTTGAGTAAGCATACTAGAAAACAATCACAAATATGGTTATACTATATAATACTCAAAGTTTGAAAAAAAAGAAGTCGACTCTGATTCGAAAAAATAATATAAATCAATCAGCTAAAATTTGTAAAAAAAACAAACAACGACATCGCACCTTGAAATCTAAGAAACAGTTATCGAGTAACAACAAACAATTCTTACAGTCTTTAGGCTATCGCATACTTTAATTTCAATATAAATATATATGCAATTGTTAATCTTATTTAGTTTCTATCTATAGTTGAAGCTGTTAACATGTTTAACATAACAGATAAAAGAGAGGTTGACAACAGAGTTGTGCGACGAGAAGAAAGAGTTTATCAACCTTATTCAGCTAATAAATTCGAAAATAATGATGAAATTCGAATACCGATTCAAAATGAAGAAAACATAGTTTTATTATCAGAAGGTGTTCTTCACTTAGAAGGTCAAATTATTACTTCTAACATAAATCCAGCTGCTTCTACTACAGCGCATCCTGACCAAAATTTTGGGGCTAATCTTTTTAGCGAAATTCGCATCACGTTAAATGGTAAAGAAATTGATCGTACACGCCATCTAGGTATAACAAGTTCTATAAAAACCTTTGCATCATATTCAAAAAACGAATATACAGCTTTACAAAATACCGGTTATTTTCCCTCTTTAACAACGCCAGCAAGTGAAGCAAATATTGTTGATAGTAACACAAAACGTTTTCATATAATACTTCCTTTAAGCAACCTGTTAGGAATAGCAGAGGATTACAGAAAGCCGATTTTAAACTGCAAGCATGAGGTAATACTTCTCCGATCGTCAAGTGACGCACGTGCGTTGCAATCGACAACCGAAAACGATCTTTCTAAGGTCAAGTTATTTAAAGTTTATCTAAAAATCCCCGTTTTATTATTATCAGACGAAGAACAAATTAAAAGATTAAAACTAATGCAGAAAAATATTCCCATTCAGGTTGGTTATCGATCGTGGGATGTTCACGTCTTGCCTTCTCTTCCTAGAACAACTAAATATAGTTGGACTGTAATGACAACTTCTGAAACTCAAAAACCGCGTCAATTTTTATTAGGTTTTCAAACTAGAAGAAATTTACTAAACACATGCTCTTCCTATTTCGACCATTGTAACATTAAATCTATAAGAGTTTTTTTAAATTCAATTTTTTATCCCTATGAAATGCCAACTTCTGAAATTGCCATAAATGACTACAGCGAGTTGTATGACGTGTTTGTTAAATTTCGTAATGTATATTATCAGATCGATGATGTTCGTTCAGAGACTCTGGTTTCACGAGATGAATTTAAGTCTCTTTGTCCTATTATTGTAATTAATTGTCTCGAACAAGTGGAAGCAGTGAAGACATCTTCAGTCGATGTGCGAATTGAAATCGAGACAAGTGAGAATATACCTGAAGATACAACTCTTTATTGTGTTCTTATTCATGATCGTCAAATATCTTACAGACCATTAACGAATGAAGTAATTATCTAAACCAATATTTGCTAAGTTATAAGCAAGCAAGTAAACAAGTATTCTCACTTTAGTTGCAATCATGGAATTGACAACAACAAACTCTCCTTCTACTGATGCTGGCACGTGGAATAAGAAGCAACCAATAGTTGCAGACATTCGCAAGCTACCAAACGGCAGTTTGGAACTTGCTTACTGTATGTTAAATAACGGCAATATACCTTCATTCAGCCCCGTGATCACATGGGTTGCAGCATATTGTGAAAAAACTCTTTCTTCTTTTTTTGAGTCTATTAAGAATAAATATGATTATTTAGTTGTATATAATTTGCCACAGGAATTTTCTTTGTTTGCACTAAAAGCACTTTCCCCAGACTCATTATTCGATCTTAATACGATTGATGGAATGTCAGACCTAATGTTGAGGCATAGCCAACGTTTACCTACAGATTGTCCAAAACATTTACCATCTCTAGCAATGGGAAGCAATAGTTGTGCTAAATTCAACGTCAATGCTGTTCAACATTGGTTAAATTCTTCTGATGGCATCATGAAAATCGTGTGTTCGATAATAAACAAGTTTCGAAACAGTGGACTTCGAGGTTTTAATAAGTTTGATTGGAACTACTTTCCTATAAACGTGCTGACTATATATGAACCACAACGAATTCGTCTAGAGTGGGAACATCTACCAGATCATCTAAAGAGGAAATTTCAACTGTTTCATCTTCGCTGCAAATGTGACAACTGTAATCGCTATCTATAAAAGGTGAATAATTTAGATCTACTACTGTAGTTGACAGCTATACATATTTTGTTTTTAGTTTGCTTTTTAACACAGTGTATCTTTTTTTTGTCTACAGAAAATAATCATCTGGACAACTAAAAAGAAGAAGATCATCTCAACACAGCCACACTCATCTGGACAACTAAAAAAAGAATGAGATTACTTCAAGAGAAATAAAATTGTATTAATTGTAATTCTAAATGAATAAAGAAGAAAAAAAAATGTCTTTTGTACCATTTCATATGAAAGTTCTTATTAATGATCAATTACCTCCTCACTCTACATGTAAATAAAATAATAATAATAATAATAATAATAATAATAATAATAATAATAATAATAATATTGTCAGGTGAGGGATTCGAACCCTCGCTTTCAATTTCTGAAAATTAGATCTTAAGTCTAACGCCTTAGACCGCTCGGCCAACCCAACACGTGCATATTAGCCAACGTGTTTTGTTGATTCATGTCAGTTCGCATTTAGCTTTGTGTGGTGAACATCTTTTCTTTGTGAAGTAAACCAGCATCATGAAGTATTTTAATTGTGTAAAGTATTCCAAAAAACAGTTAATGCAAATGATATTGAGTCAAAAAGAAATGAATTTAAAATCTGAAAGAGATCGGCTAAAAACATTTAAGACCTGGTCTTCAGACAGTTTTACGAACACTGCATGGTTAGCAGCTGCAGGATTTTTCTATTTTGGATATAAGGATATGGTTAGGTGTGCTTTCTGTAATCTGCAACTTAGTTATTGGGAAGAAGATGATGATCCGTTTGAAGAACATAAGAAATGGGCTTTTTCTTGCCCCTACGTAAACAATATTTCTCCTAGCATAGAATTGAAATGCGAATATGAAAGACTTAAAACTTTTCAAAATTGGCCTCTTCCCTGTCCAAACGAATTTTGTTTAGCACCAGCAGGGTTTTATTATACTGGACATGGTGATAAGGTGAAATGTATATTCTGTAAGATTGAAATTGAAAATTGGAGGGAAAACGATAATCCTTTAAATGATCATGAAAAATGGGCGCCATATTGTCCATATATAAGAGGGTTTTACGTCGGCAACGTTGATTTAAATCCTGAAAATCCTACTATTATTCCACATAATACAAGTTATGATACGTGTGGAAGCAATATATGTTGATGTGATGTGATTTTTTGTGCAGTGTGCATTCTCAGACGTAAACGTAGACATGTTGAAGTTTGTTAAGCAGTCAAACACTCTACCAGTAATTTCATTTACTAATGCTGAAAACCAGAGTAAAAGTGAAAAAAGAAAGCATGGTGTTTTACTACCGAACACAATTCGATGTATCATTTGCGGTCCATCGAACTGCGGTAAAACAAACGTAATGCTAAATTTATTATGCCACAAAAATGGAGTTCGTTTTGAAAACGTTTATATTTATTCTAAATCACTTGCTCAAAGTAAATATGTTGAATTAAAAAAGTTTTTGGACTCCATAAAAGAAATAAAAAGTGATTTTTTTTCCGATAATGATGAAGTAATGCCTCCAGAAATGGCTAGAAAAAACTCTATATTTGTTTTTGATGATGTAGCCAGCAATAAACAACAACACATGAAAGATTATTTCAGTAGAGGTCGTCATCACGACGTTGACGTATTTTATCTTTGTCAAACATATTCTTGTATACCTAAACATCTAATTAGAGATAACGCTAATTTTTTAATTCTTTTTAAACAAGACGGAACAAACTTGCGTCACGTATATAACGATCATGTAAATACAGATATGAGCTATGAACAGTTCTTTGATATTTGTTCGTATTGTTGGCAAAACTCTAAGTTTGGTTTTTTGGTTATCGATAAAGATAGCGATTTACAAAATGGTCGATATCGCAATGGATTTGATGTTTATTTTCAGTTATAAATATGACTTCAAAAAGAGGTAAATGGCCATTCGTGTTATAGCTTTTGCGTGGTTAACAACTTAACTATGACATCGTTTAACAAAACCAATAATGTGTCTATCGGACGACCGACTTCACGACATGATATTGCAACTAAATCATATGTTGATGATAAGCTAGTGCAATATGAAAATCAACTAACAACAACAACAAGCGACGGACATCTAAGTATTAACGGCAAACGGTTAAAAAATGTCGGAATGCCAATACATGTTGAAGATGCATGCAACAAAGGTTATGTAGTGAAGTTATTAAATGAGCTAAATAAAATCGAGTCTAAAGAAGACATACAACGAAACTTTAACGAGCTTAAAGGTTTAATTTTTTCAATTTGTAAAATAGAGAAAAAAGAACTTGACTTTCAAAACAAACGTCTCGCGGGCTTAGCTTTACCATCATCTGCAAATGATGCAGTAAACCTTATTGCAATGCAGCAACATACATCGAATATAAAAAAATATCTTGAGACCCGAATAACAGAAGTGTTACAACGAGTAGAATTCATTCATGGTTTAGTGCGAGAATTTTCAGAAGATCACTTTCCGTATGATCAAGATACTCTCGACTTGGGTAACAAAAGAATAAGAAATGTTAAAGATCCAATTCAAAATCAAGATGCGGTAACGTATTCTTTTCTTAAAACTCATGTAACAAATGAACTCGATGAAATTAAAAAATCTCTTTTGAATATAAACAGAGATGATGAAACTGTAGATATGTTAAATAGAAGAATAACAAACATATCTCAACCAATCGATTCGTTAGATGCAATAAACAAATATTACTTAGAAAACTTTGCTGCCTCTCGAAAAGATCTAGAAGACTTAATCGCTAAATTTAATAAACAAAACGTTTTAAACGTAGACGATGGTGGAACTTTAAATATGATGAGTGGACGAATTACTCACGTAAACAACCCCATATACGATAACGATGTTGCAAATAAGACGTTTGTTGAGCAATATGCCGCTTCCCAACGTGAATTTGATCAATTGAAACAAACTGTAAACAATCTACAACATCAAAAACAAACAAATGTTGAGTTCCCTGTTAACGACCAAGACGTGACAAATAAACGGTTTGTAGAACACTATGCTGCGTCACGAACTGAAGTTAATCAACTAAAAGAAATTTTAAGCAATTTACAAACTCGTATTGAGGGTGTTGCTAACAATCTCAATATTGTTAAAAAAGAAGATCTTGAAAGTTATGCTGCTGAATCCAAAGAAGAATATAACAAGTTAAAAACTGAACTGGGAAAAATTGAGCAAATGGTTAACAAAGAACCACTCGAAAGTTTTACTGCATCCAAAGAAGAATATGGTATATTAAAAGATGAAGTAAAGAAAAAGAACTTATCGAAATTTATTCTGAAATTCTCCAACACACCATCAATCCATTCACCAGTATACACGCTTCATAATCATAACATACAGTACCAACTTCCCTACAAAGGTGTATTAAAACCAATTTTTGTTTCACCAAGATCTCCAATTGTGTATGCAATTTTAAATATACGTCAAGAGATTGAACTGGATGGCAGTGATATTGTCGTTGAAGAGCAAGATGAAATTCAGTTTCGACTTAGAGACCCGAAAAAACATAAAACTGATGATCTTCCTCTTCAAATCGATTTTGAATATACTATAAATAAGTAAAACAACCACAATTTCCGTTTAGTCATGGAGAAGAGGTCAAAGATTAAAGCTGAAAGTCGAGTAAAGGATAAACTTTCTCGCTTAAAAAAAGATGTTAAAGACAAGTATCTTTCACTTCAAGATGATGTTAGACGAAAAGAATTAGATATAGAGACTAACTTTAAACCAGTAACAAGTTCATTAAATCAACTTGTAGCTATTGCTAATACGTCGACTCAAAATAAAGAAAATCGAAAAAGAAAAGGAAAATATATCGATTCTGAATCCACTGCTACTTCAGACGAAGAAGATGGAGATAGCATCAAAATAATTTCACTACTTAACCGCTACTTTGATCCGTTCATTAAACAAAACGTGGATAGAACATTTGGTATAACGATAAGAAATGATAAACAATACTTGGGACGCGAACGAGTTTTCTTCGATAAAAAGTGGATAAAAGTTGGCGGTGAAAAATTTCCTATTACAGAAGGTCTACTTGAATTGATTCAAAGGAAAGTACCAGACCCCACTCTAATAGATAGGAGTGATTTAAGTTCATATTTGAAATTATTAAATGTTTCAAACGTGCACAAAAGAAATTATACAAGCAATGCAGCTCCGAGAGGAACGCAATCTTATAAGTATAAAAATATAATTGAACCCCTTCTCACTGAAGACATAGATAGAATTATAAAAACAGCAGATGAAAATGAAGAAGCAAATACTACAATGCATACTGGATATGGTCAAAAAAAACACATCGCGCCACAAGCCATTTGGAAATTTGAAGGCGGAAACAATATTGAATTCGTTCACTGGAATGAACCAAACAAATTGGTATCAAGACTTAAAACATTAATTGCATCGAAAGCTGCAGGTCACACAGGAGTAGACAGCGAAATCTTTGCAATAGAAGAAGAACTAAGAAATGCTGGATATATTGAATAAAAATTCCAACGTTTGTAAAACAATGCACAGTATGTTATAAAACATTGTTTGGAAAATAACTATGAACGAAATCAGACGAGAAATTGCAAAAGAACTTCACGCACCGCTTAGAAAAAAGTTTAAAAGACGACGTGTTATTAGCAAAGGAATCGATGACCTCCATGAAGCTGACATTGTGGACATGTCCAAACTTGCAAAATGGAATAATGGATTTAAATATTTATTAACCATTATTGACGTTTACTCGAAATATGCATGGGCAATTCCTCTTAAAACCAAAAAAGGAAGTGAGATTGTGAACAGCTTAAAATTTGTTTATTCTCAAAGTAAAAGATTGCCCAATTATTTTCACACCGATCGAGGAACGGAATTTTATAACAGTGAATTCAAAACATGGTCTCAGAAACAAAATCTAAAGCATTATTCCACTGGCAGCTCCATTAAAGCGAGTGTGATAGAAAGATTAAATCGAACTCTTAAGGAATCGATGTGGAAAGAATTCACAACACGAGGTTCTTACCGATGGGTACATATTTTGCCTGAGTTACTAGTAAAGTATAATCACAAAATACATCGCAGCATTGGCATGAAACCTAATGATGTGAAAAGAAACAATCCACCCCGCTTGCCAACACAATATAATGAAACTTTAAGAAAACCAAAATATAAAATCGGCGACATTGTAAGGATATCAAAAATCAAGAAACACTTCAGTAAAGGGTACGAAGGTAATTGGACAACAGAATTATTTACAATTTATAAAGTTCAAAATACTAATCCACGAACATATCTTTTAAAAGATAATAAAAATACCCCAATATTTGGTGCGTTCTACGAAGCAGAGTTACAACGAACAAAACATCCTAATATTTACTTAGTCAACAAAGTACTACGTAGAAAAGGAACCCGAGCCTTCGTATCTTGGCTTGGATTCGATTCAACTCACAACTCTTGGATCCCCAACAAAAATATCTTATAATTAGAACAGTGTAAGTTTTTTTATTTTTATTTTTTATTCCTCACAAAGATATTATTATTATTATTATTATTATTATTATTATTATTATTATTATTAATATTATTATTATTATTATTATTATTATTATTATTATTAATGTGTCTCTATATATATATTTTTCAGCTCACTAAAACCAACACACGCAAGAAAGAAAAGAATGATTGTACTTACCCCGTGCACAAGACCAGCATATTCCACTCTGCAAACAACACAGCATCTTCAATTCTCTCTGCAGCTTGTTGGAAAAGGAACTACTTACCACTTTAAGAACGAAGATCATATCATTTTTCACTATTTCATATTATATAATTAATGTAAACCACAAATGATCAAATAAATATATTTAAAAAATAAAATTTACACTGCACAATATTAATCCACTGTCCACTGTCCATTGAATTTAATTTAAGATTTGAACATCATCATCATCATCATCATCATCATCATCATCATCATCATCATCATCATCATCATCTTCTTCTTCTTCTTCTTCTTCTTGTCGGTCTTCTTCTTCTCCTTCCGCTCGATGTTCTTCTTCTTCTTCCATTCGATGGTCTTCTTCTTCTTCTGCTTCTTCTTGCACTTCTTCCATATGCTCTTCCATATGCTGTTCCTCTAATGGCCGTTCAAACACGGCCATTAGCTCTTCCGCCAATGTAGGTTCAAACACGTTGAAATTCATCGAGCCGATGGATCTCAACTTGTCAATAATAATATTGACAATGTGAAATGTCATGCCGTTGAAAATAATTTCACGGCAGTGGTGTTGATCCCTCATCAGCTCGAATATTTCGGCGCTTAAAAGCTCCTTTTCTCCCGGTGTTAAGGTGTTATACCACACCTCCTCCTCTATTTTCGTCGCACTGATGATGAAATGCAACCCTTGATTCAGGGCACTTTCCGCAAACATCATAATGTGTTGCAATTTTACTAACTTTTCTATCAACCCCTCGCACAGACTCATGATATTGCAGATAAAGATAGCTAACTACTGCTCCATAGCAATCTCCTCTTATATATATATTAAGAAGTTAGAGCGCCAAAAAACCTCTTTAAAACATTTCGCATGAAGCTCTGGGAACCGACATCCAATCTCGTTCTCGCATTAAAAATTACAGACTTGACTAATGACGTCTGGGAATCTAAAAACAAACAGATCGAAATTCATTTCACACACTCAAAGTTATACATGTCATATAAAACACTTTAACCAGATTGAGATCATGAAGCAAGCCAGAACACAAAAATGTTAACATCATTTAAATTAAACAGACATAACATAGCGAGAAGGAGTAACACAACTCCACTCCCACGCCGTGGTAATATATGTCATACTTAAACGGAGTGTAGCATTACAACATATGATTGCTTATTTAGCTTGCGCGAGCAAAAACTTTAACGACAACCATGCACTACATGAGCTGAGTGCTCTCATGGCTTGCCGCACGGCGCGAGCAAAAACGGAACAGCTGCACACACATGTCTGGTAGCGATCCGGCTATGTCGAGTGCCTCACCGTACACTCTCATTCAAAAGTTATGACACCCAAGACTCTCTACACTTCCTTGGGAAATTACCAAAATATAATTCAATAATCAATCAATACTTAATAACCATGATACACAGGCTGCCCCCCCCGGGAATTAAATAACAAAACACGGAATCGAACCAAGAAACCCCCCTGTAGGAGTGGAAGAGGAGTCTGAATTTCGAGTTACCATCCTAATAAACAACCCCCATGCCGTCAACACCCATTAACTTTTTATCACCATCACATAAACAAGCCAAAAGGTCAACCCCTTCCCACGCTAACACGTGCAGTGCACATGCCCCGCTCCTGGACCACGTGGTCAGGATTACGCAATTTCTGGTCATGATGATGCAATATTTAGAGTCTAACAAACACTTACTACTCACGTGCGCGATAACTGTTAACAAGTGACATGCTGTTTTGCTTTGTATGTGACAAAATGCAAGTTGGCATGAAATTTGATCTGCCACAGGTGTTCACGTTGGACGTTAGCTGTCCACGTGCCTGATAAGAGAATGTTCAAAGCGTGGGAATCGCTGAATCAGTAAAAAGTATGATGCAACTTGTCGGAATGATGTCACAACCAATAGATAGGCAAGAGCTGCAAACACCAGTGGTGGGAGGTGAAGGGAGGGAAAGGGGGAGGGGTAATGTATGAGAGAACACAGGTGGAAAGAGAAAGAAATATGTGGAGCTGAGGACTGTACACATAGAGCTATAGGTGGTGTACAACATGTGTGAATAAATAAATTAAAAATTGCACAGATTCACACAACATAGACTGTATTATTGCCATGGCCAAGCACTCACATTAAGATCATTTACAAAATCATAAAATGAAAAATAAAAAATCTTGTTTTGGAAATATCGTTTTTCAACATACACAAAATAAATATATAAAAAATTTGTAAACAACAAAATGGAAAATCCATGGTCAAGCACTCACATTAATATTATTTACAAAATCATAAAATGAAAAATAGAAAATCTTGTTTTGGAAATATCGATTTTTTTCAACATACACAAAATAAATATATAAAAAATTTGTAAACAGCAAAATGGAAAATCCATGTTTCCATATAGACAAAATTTTAAAAACCTTAAACGGACATTTAAGAAAATATATGCAAATGGGAAATTGACAAATGTGTAAATATGAAAATGGAAAAATCCATGTTTCCATATCATGAAATTGAAAAACATCAAACTGTCATTTAAAAAAATGCAAATGGAAAATTGACAAATTGCAATGTGTGAAATGTGAAATTGAACAAATGGCTATCATTATTTAAAAAAAGAAAAGAACATAGTGCTCTATGGTTGAGGTGTGAATCAAACCCTCTCTACTTATTTGGACCACCCGAGACTGAGTAGACTAGTTTTAGTTTATCATACCACTTTTAAAAGTTTGTGTTAAATCTAGGAATTGAACCCAAGAGCTTGTAGGGGAGATCCAAGGTTATAATATGTTAAACAGATAGCCTTGAATGTAGTGTGTGGTAGCTATATAGAAATGAGACGTTTCGCTCGGGGCAGGGAGGCATAGAGATCTGCATCAAACCAGTCAAAAGACTGACGACTCAAACAACAACATGTAGAGCTCACCAAAATAATGTTGTGTAACGGTAAATGTTAGTCAACGAACAGTAATGCATTACTAAAACCCATGACATGATACCTAAGAGCTTTTCTAAAATTATTTTAAAATGCCTTTAACCCTATATTAAACACCCAGTTCACAAGACTCATAACTGCAATGTTATGGTCAAACAAAACAAAATCTATATTTCAAAACAAACAAGTGGTTTAGTCAATGTATACTGGAAAAAGTTTTATAAACACTCAAGTCCACAAAAATAATTAAATTAGTAACAGTCAGGTTGACCGAGTGGTTATGGTGTTTGACTTAAGTTCAAATTTTCTGTACAAGAAAGCAAGGGTTCGAATCCCTTACCTGATATAACTATTGCCTCAACATGGCTTGACCACACTGTATTATTGTGTACTCGGTACACAAACCATAAATAGAGTGTATTGTTTAAGGTCACTCTCTTTGCGAACATAGTCAGAGAATGTTGATGGTTAACAATTGCATTAATAGTGGGACATAGGGATAGCAATTAAGAAAAACAGACAATACCCATACACTATTTTTATTTATTTAATGTAAGTACTTGTACAATAGTTATATACAAACTACAACTCTCTTTTGTCTATTACTATCTAGTCCTTTTCGATCCACTTGCATATCAAGGGCAGATGACTTTGTAGTTCAGCCCCTTCAAACAACAACACTACTTTTTGCATAGTCTGTGATGTTGATGACTCTTGATGCGTGGAAGATGGATACAACATAACTTTTACAACAGGGGTTAAACGTTGCTCAACAAACAATGCACTACTTTGAGTAGCAACATCTTTCTCTTGTACTAACTTTTTAGCATTCTGATGATTTTTTGTCAATACCATCAGTGTTTTGTCTGGAGCACTACATTGATGATCACTCACACTTAAAACCACACTATTTCTACTTTTCATATTGACTCGACATGTTGTTAACCTCTGTTTCGAGCATTGCCAGAATATTATTCCTTTTACATTTTGTCGTCTATAGTTATAAGAGTAGCCTTTATAGAGTACACGTTGTTTACCTCGGTTAGTTGGAGTAAGTTCCATAGTAGTAACTAACCTGTTAGTATGATTTGCACGCTACAAAGGTTATCTCGGTTCTGGTAATAGAATTATTTAGCGTTGGCTTTTATATTTAATATGTACAGTTTAAAGTGATAGAAAAGTGGTAGAAACGTGGTAGCAAAGTGGTAGACAATTGGTAACATAGTGGTAGAAAAGTGGTAGCAAAGTGGTAGAAAAGTGGTAGAAAAGTGGTAGAAAAGTGGCAGAAAAGTAGTAGAAAAGTGGTAGCAAAGTGGTAGAAAAGTGGTAGAAAACTGGCAGAAAAGTAGTAGAAAAGTGGTAGCAAAGTGGTAGAAAAGTGCTAGCAAACTAGAAAAGTGGTAGCAAAGTGGTAGAAAATATTACATGTATTGTTAAGAAATAGTTTAAGCGGTTACATGGATTCATTACACTATAATTTTAGCATCACGAAGCTCATTTTCTATATCCAAAAGTTCTTCCTCATATTTAGTATGACCAGCCTGTTTACAGGTATGCAAGTACTGAAGCCGCTGGATTAGCTTACTGGGATTGTTCCAGTAAACAAATTTAACAAATGATTTTTTTGGGTGTAAACCATTATCATCATCATCATCATCATTATCATCATAATCATCATCATCATCATCATCATGGTTATCATCATCAATATAATTATCATCAATATAATCATCATCACTATTACTATCTAATCCTTTTTGTTCATCTTGCAATGCAAAAACCTTTGGCATAGTTTGTGTTGTCTTTGATAGTGTTAGAGGTTTCTTAGACGTTAACGACTGTCCTAACATGTCTTTTTCAGGAGATAATAAATGCTCTTTAACAAACAAAGCACTATCTTGAGCCACACTATTTTTTTCTTGGTCTTGCTTTTTTACCTTGGTTAGAGTATTTTGTCCATTTAAATGAGTATTATTTTGAGATTTACAATGATGATCGATTGAAATAAGTATGTTGGAGCCTTTTGTCTTAATCATTCCTCGACACTTTTTAGATCGTTGTTTCGAACAGCACCAAATAACAGTTCCATTTTTATTGGTTCGTTTCACAATATATGAATATCCTTTATAGTATGCGTAAGGCTTACCATACCTAGTCACTGATACTTCCATGTCAACTGTCAAGCATAGACTAAGCTCTAGTAAAGTCAACTTGGTAATAAGAATACTAGTTTAATGTGAGAGCAAATATGGATCCAAAGAGTTCAGGTAAAAGTGGAAGCAAATAAGAAAATATTAGAACCAAGAGTGGGGTTAAAAGTGGTCGCAAAGTGGTAGACCCATTACACAATAATTTCAGCATGACGAAGCTCTTGTTCAATTTCTTTGATTTCCCAATCGTGACCGATAAGCCCAGCTTGTCGTAAAGCATGCAATTGTCGAAGCCGTTGAATTAGCTAACTGGGTTTGTTCCAGTATACAAATTTAACAAATGGATTTTTAGGTGTAAACAAAGCACTACCATTATCATGATCATGATCATGATCATTATCATCATCATAATCACCATTATCATCATGACCATCATCACTGTTACTATATAGTCCTTTTTGATCCTCTTGCAATACCATTTTATTTATAGTCTGAGTTGATTTTGATAGTGTTGAAGGTTTCTTGGACGTTGACAATTGTCCTAACATGACGTTTTGAGGACATGATAAGTCCTTTTGAACAAACACTGCACTATCTTTAGCCGCAATATCGTTTTCTTGAACTTGCTTTTTAGCATTTTGATAATTGTTTGTAAACAGTAAGCGTGGTTCGTTTCGAACACTACATTGATGAACACTCACACTTAAAACCTTTCCATTTTTACTTTTCAGATTGCCTCGACATTTTGTAGACCTCTCTTTTGAGCATTGCCAGAATATTATTCCATTCACATTCTGGCGATTATAGTTATAGGAGTAGCCTTGATAGAGTGCACGTAGCCTACCTTTGTTGGTTGTAATAAGTTCCATAGTAGTAACTGACCTGTCAGTACGATGTTCACACTACAAAGATTACAATTGTTTTGCTGATGGAGTGACCTACCATAAGCTTATATATTGGCTTATGTGTTGGCTTTTTGTGTTGGCTTTTTGTGTTGGCTTTTCGTGTTGGCTTTTGTGTTGGCTTTTCGTGTTGGCTTTTTGTGTTGGCTTTTCATGTTGGCATTTCGTGTTGGCTTTTGTGTTGGCTTTTCGTGTTGGCTTTTTGTGTTGGCTTTTCATGTTGGCATTTCGTGTTGGCTTTTGTGTTGGCTTTTCGTGTTGGCTTTTTGTGTTGGCTTTTCGTGTTGGCATTTCGTGTTGGCTTTTCGTGTTGGCTTTTTTGTATTGGCCTTTCATGTTGGCTTTTTGTATTGGCTTTTCGTGTTGGCTTTTTGAGAGGGCTTTTTGTGTTGGCTTTAGTATTGGCTTTTGTATTGGCTTATTTGACAAGTTATTTGTGTCAATGTATTTAGTGGATTTTTTGTTGGTGTTGGAAAGTAGTTGAATGAGAGGGAATATTTAAAGACTTAACCTCAGCTCACTAACCTAACCTAACCTAACCTAACTTTACCTAACCTAACCTAACCTTTCAACTCTCACATATTAATTAAATTCTGTGCATAGTCGAGTTGGAACCCAAGACCTCAGGGGTAAAAAAACAATTATTTTTGACGGCTTATTTTGGTAACTATTTTAATGGCTAACCTAACTTTACCTAACCTAACCTAACCTCAGCTCACTTTGGATATTACTAGTAAGTGTTCATATCCTCTGCTAGGTAGCATGCTAGTAGTACAGGTAGTGCTCATATTTACCGCTAGGTAGCGGAAACATACTTTGCATGTTGCATGTGACACTTGTGAAGTTTAACCACATGCAAGACGTGCTTGTATAAGTTCTCTATTTAAACTCAATATACAATTAACCACTAAATGTTCAGAACTAACATGTATAGCCATGTTTAGGGTATATAGGAGACCCTTAGCAAGAAAGGCTGTCTAACCCACGAGTGTACAGCCTTGTCATACGCAGTAAGCACCTGTTGGCAGAAAACAACAACAACAACAATTTGAGAAAGCCAACAACATATCCATTAAGGTATTTAAAGGAAACAGTTTTTTGTTGGCTTTCTCAAATTGTTGTTGTTGTTGTTGTTGTTTTCTGCCAACAGGTGCTTACTGCGTATGACAAGGCTGTACACTCGTGGGTTAGACAGCCTTTCTTGCTAAGGGTCTCCTATATACCCTAAACATGGCTATACATGTTAGTTCTGAACATTTAGTGTTTAATTGTATATTGAGTTTAAATAGAGAACTTATACAAGCACGTCTTGCATGTGGTTAAACTTCACAAGTGTCACATGCAACATGTAAAGTATGTTTCCGCTACCTAGCGGTAAATATGAGCACTACCTGTACTACTAGCATGCTACCTAGCAGAGGATATGAACACTTACTAGTAATATCCAAAGTGAGCTGAGGTTAGGTTAGGTTAGGTAAAGTTAGGTTAGCCATTAAAATAGTTACCAAAATAAGTCGTCAAAAATAATTGTTTTTTTACCCCTGAGGTCTTGGGTTCCAACTCGACTATGCACAGAATTTAATTAATATGTGAGAGTTGAAAGGTTAGGTTAGGTTAGGTAAAGTTAGGTTAGGTTAGGTTAGGTTAGTGAGCTGAGGTTAAGTCTTTAAATATTCCCTCTCATTCAACTACTTTCCAACACCAACAAAAAAATCCACTAAATACATTGACACAAATAACTTGTCAAATAAGCCAATACAAAAGCCAATACTAAAGCCAACACAAAAAGCCCACACAAAAAGCCAACACGAAAAGCCAATACAAAAAGCCAACATGAAAGGCCAATACAAAAAAGCCAACACGAAAAGCCAACACGAAATGCCAACATGAAAAGCCAACACAAAAAGCCAACACGAAAAGCCAACACAAAAGCCAACACGAAATGCCAACATGAAAAGCCAACACAAAAAGCCAACACGAAAAGCCAACACAAAAGCCAACACGAAATTCCAACATGAAAAGCCAACACAAAAAGCCAACACGAAAAGCCAACACAAAAGCCAACACGAAAAGCCAACACAAAAAGCCAACACATAAGCCAATATATAAGCTTATGGTAGGTCACTCCATCAGCAAAACAATTGTAATCTTTGTAGTGTGAACATCGTACTGACAGGTCAGTTACTACTATGGAACTTATTACAACCAACAAAGGTAGGCTACGTGCACTCTATCAAGGCTACTCCTATAACTATAATCGCCAGAATGTGAATGGAATAATATTCTGGCAATGCTCAAAAGAGAGGTCTACAAAATGTCGAGGCAATCTGAAAAGTAAAAATGGAAAGGTTTTAAGTGTGAGTGTTCATCAATGTAGTGCTCGAAACGAACCACGCTTACTGTTTACAAACAATTATCAAAATGCTAAAAAGCAAGTTCAAGAAAACGATATTGCGGCTAAAGATAGTGCAGTGTTTGTTCAAAAGGACTTATCATGTCCTCAAAACGTCATGTTAGGACAATTGTCAACGTCCAAGAAACCTTCAACACTATCAAAATCAACTCAGACTATAAATAAAATGGTATTGCAAGAGGATCAAAAAGGACTATATAGTAACAGTGATGATGGTCATGATGATAATGGTGATTATGATGATGATAATGATGATGATGATAATGATCATGATAATGGTAGTGCTTTGTTTACACCTAAAAATCCATTTGTTAAATTTGTATACTGGAACAAACCCAGTAAGCTAATTCAACGGCTTCGACAATTGCATGCTTTACGACAAGCTGGGCATATCGGTCACGATTGGGAAATCAAAGAAATTGAACAAGAGCTTCGTCATGCTGAAATTATTGTGTAATGGGTCTACCACTTTGCGACCACTTTTAACCCCACTCTTGGTTCTAATATTTGCTTATTTGCTTCCACTTTTACCTGAACTCTTTGGATCCATATTTGCTCTCACATTAAACTAGTATTCTTATTACCAAGTTGACTTTACTAGAGCTTAGTCTATGCTTGACAGTTGACATGGAAGTATCAGTGACTAGGTATGGTGAGCCTTACGCATACTATAAAGGATATTCATATATTGTGAAACGAACCAATAAAAATGGAACTGTTATTTGGTGCTGTTCGAAACAACGATCTAAAAAGTGTCGAGGAATGATTAAGACAAAAGGCTCCAACATACTTATTTCAATCGATCATCATTGTAAATCTCAAAATAATACTCATTTAAATGGACAAAATACTCTAACCAAGGTAAAAAAGCAAGACCAAGAAAAAAATAGTGTGGCTCAAGATAGTGCTTTGTTTGTTAAAGAGCATTTATTATCTCCTGAAAAAGACATGTTAGGACAGTCGTTAACGTCTAAGAAACCTCTAACACTATCAAAGACAACACAAACTATGCCAAAGGTTTTTGCATTGCAAGATGAACAAAAAGGATTAGATAGTAATAGTGATGATGATTATATTGATGATAATTATATTGATGATGATAACCATGATGATGATGATGATGATTATGATGATAATGATGATGATGATGATGATAATGGTTTACACCCAAAAAATCATTTGTTAAATTTGTTTACTGGAACAATCCCAGTAAGCTAATCCAGCGGCTTCAGTACTTGCATACCTGTAAACAGGCTGGTCATACTAAATATGAGGAAGAACTTTTGGATATAGAAAATGAGCTTCGTGATGCTAAAATTATAGTGTAATAAATCCATGTAACCGCTTAAACTATTTCTTAACAATACATGTAATATTTTCTACCACTTTGCTACCACTTTTCTAGTTTGCTAGCACTTTTCTACCACTTTGCTACCACTTTTCTACTACTTTTCTGCCAGTTTTCTACCACTTTTCTACCACTTTTCTACTACTTTTCTGCCACTTTTCTACCACTTTTCTACCACTTTTCTACCACTTTGCTACCACTTTGCTACCACTATGTTACCAATTGTCTACCACTTTGCTACCACGTTTCTACCACTTTTCTATCACTTTAAACTGTACATATTAAATATAAAAGCCAACGCTAAATAATTCTATTACCAGAACCGAGATAACCTTTGTAGCGTGCAAATCATACTAACAGGTTAGTTACTACTATGGAACTTACTCCAACTAACCGAGGTAAACAACGTGTACTCTATAAAGGCTACTCTTATAACTATAGACGACAAAATGTAAAAGGAATAATATTCTGGCAATGCTCGAAACAGAGGTCAACAACATGTCGAGTCAATATGAAAAGTAGAAATAGTGTGGTTTTAAGTGCGAGTGATCATCAATGTAGTGCTCCAGACAAAACACTGATGGTATTGACAAAAAATCATCAGAATGCTAAAAAGTTAGTACAAGAGAAAGATGTTGCTACTCAAAATAGTGCATTGTTTGTTGAGCAACGTTTAACCCCTGTTGTAAAAGTTATGTTGTATCCATCTTCCACGCATCAAGAGTCATCAACATCACAGACTATGCAAAAAGTAGTGTTGTTGTTTGAAGGGGCTGAACTACAAAGTCATCTGCCCTTGATATGCAAGTGGATCGAAAAGGACTAGATAGTAATAGACAAAAGAGAGTTGTAGTTTGTATATAACTATTGTACAAGTACTTACATTAAATAAATAAAAATAGTGTATGGGTATTGTCTGTTTTTCTTAATTGCTATCCCCATGTCCCACTATTAATGCAATTGTTAACCATCAACATTCTCTGACTATGTTCGCAAAGAGAGTGACCTTAAACAATACACTCTATTTATGGTTTGTGTACCGAGTACACAATAATACAGTGTGGTCAAGCCATGTTGAGGCAATAGTTATATCAGGTAAGGGATTCGAACCCTTGCTTTCTTGTACAGAAAATTTGAACTTAAGTCAAACACCATAACCACTCGGTCAACCTGACTGTTACTAATTTAATTATTTTTGTGGACTTGAGTGTTTATAAAACTTTTTCCAGTATACATTGACTAAACCACTTGTTTGTTTTGAAATATAGATTTTGTTTTGTTTGACCATAACATTGCAGTTATGAGTCTTGTGAACTGGGTGTTTAATATAGGGTTAAAGGCATTTTAAAATAATTTTAGAAAAGCTCTTAGGTATCATGTCATGGGTTTTAGTAATGCATTACTGTTCGTTGACTAACATTTACCGTTACACAACATTATTTTGGTGAGCTCTACATGTTGTTGTTTGAGTCGTCAGTCTTTTGACTGGTTTGATGCAGATCTCTATGCCTCCCTGCCCCGAGCGAAACGTCTCATTTCTATATAGCTACCACACACTACATTCAAGGCTATCTGTTTAACATATTATAACCTTGGATCTCCCCTACAAGCTCTTGGGTTCAATTCCTAGATTTAACACAAACTTTTAAAAGTGGTATGATAAACTAAAACTAGTCTACTCAGTCTCGGGTGGTCCAAATAAGTAGAGAGGGTTTGATTCACACCTCAACCATAGAGCACTATGTTCTTTTCTTTTTTTAAATAATGATAGCCATTTGTTCAATTTCACATTTCACACATTGCAATTTGTCAATTTTCCATTTGCATTTTTTTAAATGACAGTTTGATGTTTTTCAATTTCATGATATGGAAACATGGATTTTTCCATTTTCATATTTACACATTTGTCAATTTCCCATTTGCATATATTTTCTTAAATGTCCGTTTAAGGTTTTTAAAATTTTGTCTATATGGAAACATGGATTTTCCATTTTGCTGTTTACAAATTTTTTATATATTTATTTTGTGTATGTTGAAAAAAATCGATATTTCCAAAACAAGATTTTCTATTTTTCATTTTATGATTTTGTAAATAATATTAATGTGAGTGCTTGACCATGGATTTTCCATTTTGTTGTTTACAAATTTTTTATATATTTATTTTGTGTATGTTGAAAAACGATATTTCCAAAACAAGATTTTTTATTTTTCATTTTATGATTTTGTAAATGATCTTAATGTGAGTGCTTGGCCATGGCAATAATACAGTCTATGTTGTGTGAACCTGTGCAATTTTTAATTTATTTATTCACACATGTTGTACACCACCTATAGCTCTATGTGTACAGTCCTCAGCTCCACATATTTCTTTCTCTTTCCACCTGTGTTCTCTCATACATTACCCCTCCCCCTTTCCCTCCCTTCACCTCCCACCACTGGTGTTTGCAGCTCTTGCCTATCTATTGGTTGTGACATCATTCCGACAAGTTGCATCATACTTTTTACTGATTCAGCGATTCCCACGCTTTGAACATTCTCTTATCAGGCACGTGGACAGCTAACGTCCAACGTGAACACCTGTGGCAGATCAAATTTCATGCCAACTTGCATTTTGTCACATACAAAGCAAAACAGCATGTCACTTGTTAACAGTTATCGCGCACGTGGACAGCTAACACCCAAAGTGAACACCTGTGGTAGATCAAATTTCACCTGAACTTGCATTTTGTCACGTACGAAGCAAGACAGGATGTCACTGGTTTAGCCCTCATGTGGTTTCACACATGTGTATGCATGCATTTCGCACTTCCCTGCCACCACGATGGTCAGATTATTTCACCTTCAAGCGTCACCTGTTGTCAAGTCAGATCGGCGCCTTCCAATAAGCTCAAATGACATTCACCTCCTGCTCCTCTGCAAGTTGGTTTTCTCTACTCGCTTCGACCAACATAGAACCAAGTTCTCATCACCGTTTACACGTTAAAGGTAAAATGTGTGAAAAAACGCACCCTCGCTCTGTGATAAACCGGCCCGTCGAAATAGCGATTGATCTATTGAACACAGCCACCTTGGTCAGCGACAGGTTCGTTGAAACACACACACACCCCCAGCCGTATCGTCTCTCTCAACCACCACGCTTTATAAACATTATAAACAGGTAAAGAAAAAGAAAACGTTTTTTCAACATGTATGGCGTTAGGCCCTTTGTGAATTATTTTTTGGAAAAAAAATATCTACCACATTTGAAAGGGGGCGTTAGCCCGAGTCCTAGGACACCTCGTACACGTCTCTAGCCTTATTGGTTCGTGAGATATCGGCAAAATCACAAAAAACACTTGTTTACCCCAAAATCGAGTTTCCCAATTTTTTTAAAATTACAACGAGTGGTCCATAGCAAAGAGGACATCACCCAGAGTACTTGGACCCGTCGTACATGCCTCTAGCATGATTGGTTCGCGAGATATAGCAAAAAGTTTAAAATCACGTTTTCCCCCCCAAAAAACCGTGTTTCCAGCATTTCACCTTTTCGACATCTACATTCCCGTAAAGAGCATGACGAGACGAAAAAAACGAATCCAAGCACGCCTTCCTAGCATGACTCCTTCCATTCCAAGGTCGCAGGGGCTCACAACTTGCTTTTGTAAGCAGCTCCCCCCTCATCCCACTACTTACAAAACACAAATTTTTCCTCTAGAGACTTGAAATTTATTTTGGGGTTAGGGGGCATAGGGACCATTAATTTACGTCAAACAAACCTTTTTGTAAACTTCCTAGTTTCCAAAATATAGGATTTTCAAAATTCGAGTGTTTTCAAAAAAACATAACAAATAAAAAAGTTTTACCATAGAAAATAAAGGTCATAAAGACCATTCGTTTGGGCCATGGCATAACGTTCTATCATCTTTGGTTTTCAAACTATCACCAACTTTTGAAAACAAACATTTTCAAAAAAAAATTCAAAAATATAACGGGTAGTCCACAGCAAAGAGGACGTCAGCCCGAGTCCAATGACACGTCATTTGTTAAAATCCGACCATGGGTTCACGAGATATTGGCTTGGACTCACGCGGCGGCCATGACACTCGTTGGAAGCACCATCACCCCCCTACTCATTTACAGTACTTAAATACGCTGAAACAACAACTGCACTGTCTGATTCTACTGTTGGCGCCCGGAAGGCGGCTCGGCGCCAGTGACGTCACACGCTCAAGCATTGTCGCCGTTTTCCGCTTATACCACCTGAACAAAATAAAATAACGTGGTAGGGTTTTCAGTACGTTGATTAAAATTTAATAATGGAATCAGTGAGTTAGGAAACTAAAACTCGAAAATAAGTTGCCTGGGCCTTTAAGTGCAACAATTGGTATTCATATACGATTTTCACAAAAAACAGTTACCAGATCGCCAAAATCACTAAAGATACTTTGTCTCTTCCCTTTCTGGGAGCATTCGGTTGGTTTGCCAGAGATCCAACAGTGCCCAGAAATAACATTATTACTACAAATTCAAATCTTTCCAGCATTCTTGAATGCATAATAAAATCTAACCCTTCTGAAGGGAAAGTTATTACAACCTTTTCTTTTGGCTTACTTTGTCTTGCCAGAGTACCACCTGTCCCCATAGTACCGGAATACCGGCTCGGGAGGGAAAGAGCAATCACCGAGCGCTTTCAGGCAACCTCAATTCCCGCCGCACTCTCCGCTTGCCTTGAACAGGCCCCCACTAAAATTAGGTCCCTCCTAGGTTTGACACTGCGAAATTCTTCTTCATATAAACATTTGTTTAAAACTTGGTGCTGGATTCTCTTCCTATTTACCCATACTTGTCTCTACGCCGAAACCCATCTCCTTTTCTCTCTTATCATCTTCCCTTAGGTAGTGTTAATCCTCAGCAAAAACCTACCACTTGGTTGAGTTCACTTTGTTTATCAATCACCAAACAGGCATGGCGTTGAGTGTTCCAGCACTTGGCACACAATTCAGTAAATGTTTGAAAGGTCATATCAGGATTGATATGTCCATTATAAATGACGACTATTCCGCTCATCCTGGCGAAATAAGACAATGACATTGGCATTGTCACGAATACGTTGTTTGCACATTTTAGAATACGTTTGTCAAAGATAGAAGCAATCGATATGTTTATGACGACCCATGCTGAAATAGCGTTGAATGATGGCTTGTCTTTCAGTGGATACATCATCGAAAATCATGAGTGAATCAGGCCTCACCGCATCCGGGGCAATAATATTTTCTTGCTTGGAAAATGTAAAATAACCCTTATTCTCTCTTTGTAATTCAGACATGACTTGATCCAGGAACACGTAGAGTGGTTGGTAGAGGGATTTCGCAAAAATATAAATATTTTGAAAACGCAGACCATTGGGTGCTGTGATGAGCGTAAGCAAAATATTGGTCTTTCCACATTCCGAAGGCCCCACGATGATGCAGCGAATGGAAGATGGAAACAGTGAACCGTGGCGTTGTTCATGTGATGTGGGATAGAGATGGGAAACCATGTCCCCACGGGGAATGACTCTTGCTGTTTAATAATATTCATACCAACTAAGGGTCAGAGAGCCTAACAGGCTGTCTATATACATGGAACCAAGCCTTGTTATAGAAACAGTAGACCCCTACTACAGGTTGACGATGGATGTGTTTGGACGTGTGTTCACCGCTAAAGCTAGGCTTGTCCTCATACATGATCATAAACAAGAAACAGATCCTGCTAATAAACACTATGTGGATAGGTCAGTAGTGCCACGCACTAAACAGGGAGATTATGACTTTAAGGGAAAGCGGTTAACCCATGTGAAACATCCTCAAGTTTCTACAGATGTCACTACAAAAAGTATGTGGATAACAAGGTGCATGAGTTATATGACAAAGTGCCACAGCTTACAGTGGATGGCTATACAGCTAATCATCATCGCATTATGCATGTGGAAGACCCACAAGAAGATGATGATGTCTGAACCAAACGTTATGTGACTTATCAAATGAAAGGGCTTTATACATTTGTCCCATCTGTATTTTTAGCGTATCTAATGAATGAAAAACCTGTGAATGATAGGAACCATTTACCATTAGTCAATTACCACCTAACGTATGTGCTTTCTTCAGGTTTAAGACACTATCGCTTACACTAGGATGGAACTATTCACATTAAACAATCCATGCCTGATGAGAACCATTTACATGTAGAGATAAACTGTCATAGGATGTTGGTCCATAACCATTAAATGGTTAATGTAGGTGATGAATTATCATTTCGTCTCATGCTCACATGGGATGAAAAGCAAGCAGGAAAAACCATAAATGATTTCCCACTTTATGTGGAACTTGAATATTCAGCCATGAAATAAGGATGACACGTTAGTTGTTACTTAAACTTCATTCTGAAAGGTTGTTGGTTATCATTATGGTGAAACAAAGATATGCGGTGAAAAAGACTAAAAAAGGCCTTGTCATTGCCAAAGCATGGGGTTAAGGCATTGGTTGAGACGCCCATACGAATGAAAAAGTGAAAATAATGTGTTGGTGATAAAGAAAGCGCTTCGAGCAGCACAGAGACGTGTTATTTCAAAACGTCAGCGACAGGTTTCAAAACAAGGTCGAATGATTCCTGTCCCCACACGAGTTGGATTTTTACCTGCTTTATTCGCTGGTCTGGCTGCCCTGAGTTCACTTTTCGGCGGTGCCAGTGCAGTGGCTAAAACCATTAAAACTGTAGAGCAGGGCAAGCAACAATTGAAAGAATGTCAGCGACACCATGAAACGATGGAAGCCATTGCTATGGGGGGCTAGAAACGCCAATTTAAAGCCACTCGTTTCTCATCAAGGACTTGGGATTTTCCCATCTCCAAATAAAAATAAAAAAACATAGCCATAGCAAGACATGCCCTGACCCATGAAGAAGTGGAAAGCTATGCCAAACAACTAAGGCTTTCCCATTTTCGAGGTGTGTTTATGCGGAACCAATTACCACCACGACCCTGGAAACAGGAATGCGCTGTCCTAAATCTAGATGATGACCGAGGGCCAGGGACCCATTATGTAGCCTATGTGAAAGAGGGGTCCACGATATGGTACTTTGACAGTTTTGGGAATCTACCCCCGCCCATGGAACTAATTATCAATTGTGGAAACAGAATCAAGAAATATTATAAAGTAAAACGTGAGCAAACATTTAACAGCCAAGAGTGCGGGCGTTTGTGTTTAGTCTTTTATATAAGACACAGCATAAGCAAAAACGTCAACAGTATGTCGGCAGAAAGGAAGACGTTTACACTGCATGGACGTGGACCTGAAGTCAGCCTAGACTTTTACCCGCCTATCGAATTGAGTGAAAGACCTTATGGTTTGGGACTTGTTTCTCTTGAAACGTACAATAGAATATACAACATACGTAAAAATGTAAACAACAAGTTTTACTATAATGATTCTGTGCTCACCCTGAACCCTGGTGGATATACGATAGATGATATTTATGAACACATTTATGTGGTGTTGATCAATAAATATGGTTTAAAGTCATTTCTTGATGGAGCACACAAGTTTGAACTTATAGGAAATACCAACACTCATCGCTGAAGTATTTTCTCTACGTTTAAGATTGACTTTGACACACAACCCGATTCCATTGGTCCTTTACCAGGATTTAAACCGCGAGTGTTCGAGTCCAACAAAAAACATGATTCAGAGTATGAAGGGAAATTGATCGAGGACCATCACATGTCGGTGACGTGAATTATTATTAGCAACGTGTACACCAATCAAGAGCCATCGCATTCGCTTTATTATTTTATTATGACGTCGCCCAATGGCTATATTATTCCTGAAAACCCTGCAGTAGTGCTCTTTCATTCTGTGGCTGTTGATCCTATTAGTAATATAACCTTAAGACTCATCAATAGAGACCCACAACTCATTCAAGCAGATTCTACCACACCAGTGACTTACAAGTTGGTTCTAAAGCCACTATGAAGTTGGTGTATAAAGCAACAACACGGTCTAGTAATGGTGTTAGTTGTTTGCCACTTGAATACATGTTCTCACCTAAGGAAAAGAGGATTTTACAGCATTTGGGTTACCACGTCAACCCCCATGACGAATTCTATCCTAGAGGTGGTGAACTGCATCGAGGAGCAAGAAGGGGTGGTAAGAATTGATTCCCATTCCTATCAACCTCGAATACCTGGACTTAACAACAATGATGAAATTCAATTTGCTATCAACAACCAAGATATTTACACCCTACCGCATGAAAGTGTCATTCAAATTGAGGGTCGGCTCCACAAAGCCGATGGATCTACACCCACCACATCCAAGTTCGCCAACCATGCTTTTGCCCTTTTGTGTTCTGAGGTGCACTATGTGATTAACGATATTGTTGTGGATAGCACTAGAAATGTGGGTATTTCAAGTGTCATGAAACTATACCCCTCTTATAGTGAGGAAGAAGGAAAAACACTTTGCATGGCATGTTGGTCCCCTGACTCAACCAGCCGAAGATCACCAGCGTATTGAGGTCAACGCAAGGCAAGTGCTTTATCTGGTTAGAGACAGGAGTGATAACAATGCACTCAAGGGAGCTGAAGATGCACCCATAGATTCAAAAATTCAACTACAACGAATGCTATGGAAAGTACCCCATGTAACCCTTGCCGATAGCAAAAAACTGGAAATGCTCAACATTGTGTGAAGAGATATTTCTTTACCAATTGAATTTAGAAGCTGGGCGCTCCATGAGTAGCCCCTATTGCCCACCACCAACACACGCAGTTGGTCTGTAAAAACAGCACGCTATACAGAGAGACCTCTTTACATTATCGTAGGTTTTCAAACCAATCGCATGTATCAACAAACCAAAGATGCTACGCAATTTGATCACCTGCAATTGAGAAATTCACGTCTTTTCCTCAACGGAGTTGTGTTTCCCTACGAAGGACTGGATTTGGATTAAAAAAATAAGTTTGGTCCCCTGTACGACTTGTTTTCTAAATGTAGATGGTCGTATTATCAAAAAGAGAATTGCCTCGTGTTGTCACCCCAAGCGTTTAAAACAAGGGCGCCACTGATTGTCTTTAAATGTTCCTACATGGAAGAGTCTGTCAAGCAATCCAATATTGACTTCCGACTAGATTTTGAAACGCATGCCTATGTACCAGCCAATACCACGGCCTATTGTTTGATCATTCATCACAAACAAGTCAACTATTATCCACTGTCCAACCAAGAGACGAGTGTATAAATAACATGCCAACCCATATCTAGCACCTCAGTCATGCATTGCTTTAAAGCCTCAAGAGTTGTCACACCCATGAATTTAAAATCTGAGGAACAACGTTTCAAGACCTTTGCGACGTGGCCTGTGCCTTTCATGAACCCTCAAGCCTTGGCGGACGCTGGTTTCTATTATTTAAAAACAAGAGATCAAGTGAAATGTGTGTTTTGTTCCATTACCATAGACCAATGGGAAGAAAGTGATGAACCTATGCAAGAACATCAATGCTGGTCACCAGCCTGCCCCGACTTGTGTAGAATGGGTGTGGGTAATATACCTTGCCATTCAAGCTATCCCTCACTTGTTCCCCTAAGTCATGAAAAAAGTTATGATATGTGTGGACCTTATAGCGTCAACGATGTCTCGGTGAGCAGCTCACTGTCGAAAACACCCAGTTTAGAGACATTGGGACATCATCGGTGTTATGGACATTATAAACACAAAAGACTGTATTGTTGTATGACTTGGTTACTGTCCCTATCCCAGAATGACAAAATGAATGTAAAACTTGTTATGCCAATAAAATGATGTAATAAAAATAGGTGGTTGTTGTTATTATTATTTCTGATGTCATTTGTCATACCCTAACCTCAATAGTGACTAGTCAGCGACTTTTACTATAATGGGATATAAGTAAATGCCATTGACACACCTTAGTCGTGGATAGTCGGTCAGTGGTCAGTTGGACTTGGTCTAGACAAGTGTTAACATGTTGCGCACACTGATTGTGGATTGCCAAGTGTTAAAATTGGAGATAACAAATTTATATTTAAAGAAGTGGCTATGATTGATTGTTCCACCTTTTGGATATCGCAAGCTATCCATTTGGTATTTAAACCACCCTATGCTTTTGATTTGTTGTGTGAGCAAGACCGTAAACAAACTGAAATGATTGAAAATCATTTGCAACTAGACTGGAATCAAGGAACCATTCGTATAAGCACTTGGACATGATCATGAAAGCCTATTTGTCCACAGCCAATATAGTATTTGTAAAAGGTAATTAAAAATGGCAATGGCTACAACCATTTTTGGCGCCTTACTGTCAATGTATTGATGTGATGGACTTGGGGTGCCCCTCGCTGCAAACACACATGGACTGCTGCCCCTGTGGCAACATTACCAATAAAGCCCCGTGCCCATGTGTGACATTTGTTTCATTGGTTAACCACCAATGCCTGCTGAGAGTTGTTAGATAAAATTAAAACTCTAGGTTTACCTGTGCATCACACCAGTGAGATTCCTACAAGCAACGTGTAAACATCAACATTATACCATGGAGAGAGGGGATGCTAGCGATAAAGCGATTGGGAAATTCTTTGTGTGTAAAAAGAAACTAGACAGTTTTACCAAAGAGGAATTACTACCACTGCCCAAGTCGTTCATTTATTACGTGGCAGTGAGTGCAGTGAAAGAAATCTGGCAACATGTACCAAAATCACGGACTCAAGACCCTGTGTTAAGTGAATTGCAACCATGTACGGATTACGATCACCATAAGCAAGTGGCCATGGCAAAATACCCTCTATGCGACAGTGTGGCAATTTGCGGACATTTTCCATGGACTTGCCATAGATGCAGTTGTTCATTAATTTAAAGATAATAATTTCAAACTGTTGTGTTGCCATTTGTCGGTCCTCTGTGACGAGTTTCATGTATGGCTTGAGCCATGCTTTTTGTGAAAAAGAAATACACCTGTGGATTTTCTTCAACACTAAGCCTTGGGCTAGGCATTGCACCAACATTTGGATATGTAGCACATACCGATTTTTGTTGTATAGTGTGCCCATGAGTTTTTCATATTTCACTTTACTGTTTGGGGGAACCATTCACTCTAGGCAGAATTGAAAATCAGCAAGTTCATCATACAAAGATGAGGGATATTCAACATCAACTTCTAAAACATATCCGCGGCATGTCTCTTGACTGGCCGTGTTCATATCAAATTGTGACACATGTTCCTCTGTCAGCCACGCAAAATCATCATAGGGTAATGGCTGGCTCATGCCATAGCCATACAAATTATGCACTTCATAGTATATTAAGTACGATTCTGGTTTGTCTTGTGAATAAGAGGGCATGTATGGATTATTCGCTTCGGCATGGCGTTGGTTAAGCGACACAAAGCCGCCGCGAATGCCTTTTTTCAAAGAATTAAACCATATCTACATCTGTGAGTAAATCCAATTCCACTTGCGTGTATTTTAAAGCTGCATCAAACGACAGGCCAGGACTTGTACAATAGTGAGTCGGGTCCAGACCATAAAGGTGTTGACACAACTCAGGAAATTTTTCAAACACATCTGGGAGCAGCAATACATCGAGTTTTAGGTAATGCATAGCATATTCACCTAGCGTCTTGATATCAAACACTCACAAAACTTGCCATGCATGTGCGTAGTCTTGATCGGAAACGGTAGTGCGTGTCAGCTTATAGTAAAATTTCTCTTGTAGTGGGAGAGTTTTCTGCTCTAACACGTCCCAGCTGTTACAGAAATCATAGGGAAAAATACCTCTCCAAATGCACAATATAAAATGCTCAGGATTTTCAAAATGCATTCTGGTGTATTTTAATTCCTTTTCAACCAAGCCGTTGACGAGGCTGGCTAGCGAGGATGCCATAAACATACAGGAATCCAAAATCGAATGCAAAATTCGCCCAACCGCCATGTCAAGGCTGTAAAACTTTCATGATTTTGTGGGATAATTTAAAACGACCCCTTGCTGACATGAACCAATTAACGAATCAAAAACTTAATATCGTAATTTGCCAGATCGTGGAAAAACAAACTAATAAATCGAGGAGCTGGGTAATTCACATTACACTTTTTTTGGGCGGCTCCTCGAAACTCTCCTGTAAAGTGTGAGTGATCACGAACAGTGTCTTCAGCACTGACCAGCGGCTTTTCACAAATATGGCATGTGGTGGCATGCTCATATAGCTGCTGCTGTTCTTGAGTTAGGCTCATGGGTACTGGTTTGTCTAGTAATCCCTGTACATGACCCGCCAACTTGACAAGTTGGTCCAAAAACAATTTTGCACAATCTGGTCCCTCACGGCATTCGTAATAGGATTTTGTGTGGCCATAGACACACACCACGTTAAATACTATAGCAAAGGGTTCATGTTTTTGAATGGGTGTGGTTGAGCTGATGGCAGGATCTGGTTTACATCCCGCCATGGATGTGGTGGGAGCTTCAAAATCAGCGTACACCAAAAAGGGGACAGTGTCACGCTTGTGAATATTCTTAAACTTCAACACAGCGTCCTTTCCTTGTGGCAATACTAGTCTCACTGCTTCCTGAGATATGTAATCTACCCTATGTCGTTCCAAAAGCGTAGGGCTAACAAAATATTGCAAGCAAGGATCTCAAATATGTTTTGCACACTTTCTCTTGGACACTTGACTACTAAACAATCTACTCAAATTCTTAATGAGGCAATAGTGATTCACCTATCCATCAGACATATATAAAAGATGAATGTGGTGTCGTTTCGGTTGTTTTGTGGCATTAAGAGGACCCACAATTTCATCACCATCAAGACCATACACCATGAACGAAAAGTCCTGGTTATCTTGTTCAAACCTATGGATCTCGGCTAAGTCCATAGGGAACGAAACATGAGTTAAATTTATTTATTTTTATTCATCAAACTTGGCCTTATACTTTTGAGGTCTGTCAACATTATGTTGTACTGGCTTAAAATATGCGGCCACTGAGCAGAGGAAACATTCATCATCCTCATTTTTTATATTAACCACAGCCTTTTTCGAAGCTATTGCATGTGGTAAAGGGATATAGCTAGAACCAGCATTGAACGGGTTGAATTGACAAATGTTGATTTGCAGGTGATGGATTTTGTCTGACGCAAGACCACTGGGTCCTTGTTGCAGTTTATCAAATTTAGCAAGCAAGGCATTGATCACATAGGATTCATTCCAAATTATGGGCTATGAATAACTCTTGCATTATACTGTACAGTACCCCAGGGGTATGCACCCCTTGGAGACCATCCCCCCATCATCTGTCTAAATCTCCTAACTGGCAACCCTTGGAAAGCCAGACCAACATCCATCAACACCACAAGGACAGCTTGCCACTCTAGAAAGCAGCTCAATCCTTGCACAATTATTACACACAGCGACACATTATTAACTGGGGCAGCTATGCCATCACAATGCTGACAGCATAGCGCCGAAGAGTATAAGAAGGCGTCTTAATCAGGTCAGGGGATCTCTCAATTATCAGTGCTTCAACGTTACGGCCGAAGGCTACGCTGGTATCATCAGAGGTGAGTCAGACGTGTTCAGATCTCCAATATTTGTAACCTTTACCCACAAATTGTACCTTTACATTGTAACATCACTACATCCCTTAAAAGGGACTCGCATATACATTATTACTGACCAATAAACACTTGGTCAGTTTCTTACACCTGCATTACTGTTTACACGCTTCTTTACGCCCTAATTCCCTTCCTGAACTCTCCGTCACTATTAGACGTGACTTATAGTAGCCAGATACTTGCTAGTGTAAGCAACATCATATTCCCTACCGGCCTGCCTGCTAGGAGCGGCCCGCACCATATAGCTGACACGTACAAGTTGATTATCTAACCAGACAGCTGGGCGACCAGCGCAGTGACCCTTGCATTGAGTTCCATCCCCTAAAACACTCCTTCATCATTTATAGGAGCCCCCTAACACCAAACAACACTCTACACTGGTCAGCTTGCCCGACTGCGGGAAGCTACCCCATTTTAGACACCTTTTTCTAAATCAACACAATAACTCTCCGTTTTAGATCCTACCACCCCCAAATAAGGGATCTAAAACAGATGGTGGAGGCCGGGTACTACGCATAGTAGAACAGGACTCAACCAACGAGCCCTCGTAGTAAAAACGGTCCTAACCGCACGCAGCCAAGCAAATAGTGATTTTTTTTCCCAGACAAGAAACACCATTTTTGCTCCAAACTAGCTACATAGGGGAAATTCTTAGTAAACCAACCCCCCAGCCCCAGACAGAATCAAAGAGATACGAAAATACACTGTCAAACACGCACAGAATTTTTATTTTTATTTTATTCGCATACACTTCAGTCAGAATGGAACCTCATGCAGAGATTGCAAGCCATACAGGCAGTAGGGGTACGCCAATATTATTAGCATTATTGTCCAGATGCCAGAGACACATACAAAGCCGGCAAACGCAAATACGGGCACTCCAAACAAAAATCGGGGCAATACAGGGCAAACAGCCATACACTCCGTCAAACGGTAGGACAGCGCGATTAAGATGCGCACATACGCTCTTGAATCACATACATGAACACCTCAATAGGATCCATATCCAAAGGCACGGAATACACGGCCAGTTGATCACCACACAGGGTCCCGTAATAAATAATGCAACCCTCGAGAGGTTGAGGGTGCACTACGCGACTTTACATGCTCAGTACAGGGAGTTAATTCGCGAGCAAGCGCTTCTCCAACTAGCGGCCACAAAACTATAAAGAGCACAGAAACATTAATACAGTAATTTGCAAACAGACCATAGGCCTCAATAGGCAGTACACCCAAATTTGGGACGAGTACCGTGAACTCCAAAACAATAAGGCTATTTTCGAGTACATGGCAGGGCCACCAGCCCAGCCGAGAGAGGACATAAGCGTGGATACGCTGACTCGACAATTTGCGAGGATGTCCCTCTCGCCATGTACTGCCACATATGGGAAGGAGGTCACCATGGCTACAGTCCAGAAGACGGCCAGGCTAGGCTCCAATAGGCTACAAGCACAAAATTACACAAACACATGTCCTTCAGCTCCGGATCGGAAGGCAATTTTGCCAAACCGAGGGGCAGAGCCTAGAACAACACCCTCGGAACAAAGGGACGAGAGGGAGTTGAAGCCAGAACTCTCAGAAACACATTATATAACAGGGACACAACGGGACGTAACCACGTCATGGGCCGACGACGTAGAGCCCGCCCTACAGTACATACAGCCTACATACACCCACACAGATATGCAAACGCAATGGCAGGAGTCTGCCGTGGCCACGGGCCAGAAAGCGGGCAGGCTACACGCCACCACATTGCCAGGCCGGAGACAGGCAATTAAGCGGCCTATACCGCCAGTTCAAAGGGCAAGTTCGCCAGAACGAAGGCGAACACCGGCATTAGTACCCCAAGTGCGAATGCATAAAAGGGTGTTGCAGTCAGTCCCTCAGGATGCACGATACACGCCTGCACATTGTGACCACGCACTCACACACGGTACACGGGGTACAGGAAAGGTGTTATTGCCTACCCCACAAAACCACTCAGGCAAAAGCACACACACCCTCGTAAACTCTACTAGGATAGCGCAGAGCGCATTTAGGCCCTCGCAAACAGGCACACTCAAACCTACAGACACGCGCTACGGTGGAAGTAGGCCCAGGCTTACTTTGCTACAAAATCCCCCGAAAAATGGCAAAGAAGCGCCTCAGTGGATTTCAGGGGCCCATAATCTCATAACAGGGCAGAACCCTTCACCTTTCCGAGCAAGGACGCTCGGACCGGAGTAACGACTTCCACCAGGGACACACATAAGTTCCTTTACACGGGGGAAATACGCCAATAAATACATACAGACTCACTAACGTAAACGGCACATTTTTTTTCTTCCAGGTATATGCAGTGCAACATGGCTAAACCAAAAGTATATAATTCTAAATCCTTCTTGATTTTTTTTTGGGCCCTTAACATTTTCTTTTCTCTCACAGGTCAGTCATGGGTATTGAGCATGGTTGATCCATATTATAACTTGGATAACGTAAAGTGCTAATATCCAAAGCCAAGTAGAAGCCCATCAGGTGAGCTACGCGGTTTAAAGCCGGAAAGAGATATTCCGAACACAGCTTAAGCAACAAATCACAGCATAGAGCTCAAGCGGGTCTTTCCAGGTAGAAATGACTAAGTGTTCTATGTTCCGGTCCAACAGTTTGATAGATTCCCTTGTGACGGGCGAGAGCCCTCATTGTAGCAAGAATTAAGAATCTCAAACTACTTTCCAAAAGTGGTAGATTTCCCTGAGACGTAACTAGATTACTATAGTGCTAACGTCACCTACTAGGTGGATAGTACGATCAGGACCTACTTACCATTTTTTAAGCATTTTTTTTCATAGTGTTTACGACACAATTTTGACAGACTATCGCCGTCGGGCAACCCACTTTAGCAAAGCATACAGCAGTGGGCAGGCGACATACAAACATATATTCTATACCTTTTCAAAATGCTCTCTTAATACGGAGCGGGGCATAGCTCATTTTTTTTCTCTTTCTCTGCCTCAGTCATTAGGCCCGATGAAAAAAAGGTGGCCAAGTTGAACTGTATGTATTTAACTCATAGGCATACGTGACACGTTACATTGCCTGTAATATAAATTTTTTTCTCATTTCCACAACAACACGCAAGCTAAAACGCTAACACACCGTAGGATGAAAATCCCAGACTTTGGGAAACCCTGCATATTTTTGGAAATCACAAAATCAGTTTACATTGCCACATGACAGTAAAATACTACCAAACTGTCCCGGAGACACAACCTGAATGGCGCCAGAAACAATTACTCTGAGAAAAGACGGTCTCCAAACCCGCAACCTTCTGAATACCAGGAACATAAGGTCGGGTAGATATCCAGTCTAGGATAGACATGTAGGAAGCTAACACAGATTGGGACAGTTCCACTAACAGCGGGTCATAAATGAAAAACAACAAAATCACCTCCGGCATCTAGCCACCAAACACGCGACTAGCGGCCCAGACACACTTGTGTATAACGACATTTGGTACAACGGATAGGAATATACTTGAACCACGATACAGTTAACACAAAATTTGGGGACACAAATGTAGCTAGTGAGAGGTTCTTTTGTATGGCGGACGGCCCCACTCACAATTACAGAGATAGCATTCAGGCCGAGAGACACAAACATACAGTCACAGAGCATTGTCAAGCAAGTAACAAGATAATGCACACGTGAGTGAAATTGGACATTATCGAGAAGCGATAAGGCGCGCATGGCTGGCTGACCTTCACGCACACAGACGAACTAAGCCTGCTCCAAGTGGACAGGAAAGACGCGTTCATTCACGGCAGATCCAAGGACCCTATAACTTCCAAAATTACACTACGAGGAGAGTTCAAAAATACGCAAACTCCTCACAGGTATGCGTACTTTCATTTGCGCAGTGCACATACACGGGGAACGTGCCATAATATGGACGGCACAAATACCGTCGTGACAAGTCTTTACAGACAACCGGGTCCGAACCCATGATCACACACAACGCTCGTACCAAAAACTAACTATCCAACGGTATTTTTGGTACGGGGATACAATCAAAATACATACAAGGAGCGCACAAAACATAAACAACGCAGACATAGTACACAGAGAATGACACGAGATCACGGGTTCCAATCCCAGTAAACATTAGACACCAAGGAAGGCAATCATCCAGGCTTCCAACCACACCGAAATTGGCCCATACAGATACATGAACAGGGAATACCACATTTCCTCACGCCAAAAACCGGGCATAAAATTTCAAAATACACCTGACATGGGAAATACATTTCCCAGACACAGCTAGGATAATTTCATAAGACAAAGGTCTTACGGAATAGTGACCACACAATAGTATTAGCAAATAGTACAAATTGCTACATTAAGTCCGCCAGGAATCTAAAACAATGACCACACTTGCATACGTGCTGGAAAGCACATGCCAGTGGATGACATACAATAACATCCCAGCCTGACATTACACATACCAACTGCTGACTTGCAGACTCGTCATACTGCAATACTGCTGGTGACAAGACACTATTGTGTATCGGCAGTGACCGTGAAATTACAAGCGCAAAACAATTACAACACCATACATTTTTTTTCACACTGCAAAAACATTTAGCAACGGACAAGACGTGACACAGCGGAACTTATCTTGGGCCCATACGAGCACGTTCTCAAAGACATTGGCAGGCCACGGGCGCCTTCTGCCCATCACACGATACATATTACGACTTAGCCTGTAACAGACCAACCGTCCGCGTGGTGTAGCGGAGCATAGGCACACACACGCGCGCTCACTAAGTAGAAGCGAACACAGACAGGGGCTCTGAGGAAACAAGACCCCCCCAATAACTTCTTTTCGCGATTCTATTCCTAAAATAAATCATTCCAGGCGACTAGGACATGGCCAGTCGCACTACGTCCACTGGACACACTCACACTACAAATGGCAGACCAGTTTAGGTCGTGAAGCTTTACTATCCCAAGGCGCGTATAGAAAGCCAACATGGACCAAGGGAGGATGACAGGAGAACAGGCTACCAGCGTACCACCTTACTCCCTTCCAATAACCTTCTCACGTCCAACATAAACAACGCAGACACATGAACACGACCAAAACAGCTACACTACATTACAGAGTATACACAAGGGGTTGATAGTCTTCATGCGTCTAAACAGAAGGCTTGCTACGCCTTGGATCACGATGCTACCACCTGAGTATTAGGGGTGGGTCGGCAAACATAAAAAAAGCATAATGCGTATCTCCAAATGAGAGATGAGGCCACAATTATATATATTAACCATTATTTATTAATTAAATACTCCCGCATGACAGGAATATATTGGTATTATGCCTCAACCTACACCTATCCGTACACGAGTGCAGACGCCTCATATCCAGATACATGCATGAGTATCCCACCCATTTACCAGGGGTATTACTAGCAAACCTGCATGGAATTTTCATATCTTTGCAATCCAGGGAATTACCTCCCCAGTCCACTCATTATAGGAACAATCCTAGTAGCATTACCGGCTCAAGGCCACCATTTATTTGAGCCCAAAGATGCATACCCTCTTCCTACCATGCTTTCAGCCCACTCTACAAATAACTACCCCCAGATCCTAATAACGGGGTACCTGACATTACAGACCCTACTAACACCTCCATTAAGGTAAAAAGAGCATTATCGCTGGAAAGCTGACATAGCAATAGTAGACCAGAAGTAGTCTATGTACTTAGAAGATCTATAACCCCACAACACTTGGAAAATTTTACATTTTTACATAAAAAAATACATTATTTACACAGGTTACGCCTATATATTTTTTTTCTTCATAAAAAGGAATCTGATACACTCTGATTGGTGATAGCGGCGTAAGCCAAAGGCCAAAGGCACCACACTGGAGCAGAGCTGGGGAAGGTGATGTGGACCCTTACCCCAGTTGGATCAACAGCTCAGTGACCTTACTTAACTCCTCGACCAGCCCAAACAGACGAACCACGTAAGGTTAAGGCACTCGCGGCCTGGCCGGGCAAGCTCTGGAATCCTAGGTGCACCTCAACTGCCCCTGGGAGGAAGGGATGCTACACCCACTCTGTGCCACGGTCGTCGAAGCCAAGACCTGCAGGGAGACTTTCTGAGAATGGCGGGAGAAATAGCTCACTCAGCGCCGAACTCGAGAACTATCCCTAGAGACGACCCCATTATGACTAGACTTCTAGTTAAATTTAAGTTAGGTACGGCTTCCATAGCGGGAAGCAAGACTCCTGTGCGCTGGAGCAAAACACACTGCGGCCATACAGGCGAAGAGGACTCCCCGGACGCTCACTTCCCGGAGGACACATGAATAAAAATATTGCGGCCGACACAGGCGAAGAGGAATCCCCGGACGCTCACTTCCCGGAGGACACATGAATATGAATATTGCGGCCGACACAGGCGAAGAGGAATCCCCGGACGCTCACTTCCCGGAGGACACATGAATAATTACTATTGCGGCCGACACAGGCGAAGAGGACTCCCCGGACGCTCACTTCCCGGAGGATATTATGCCATTGGACAATGTCCAATGCCCGCATAAATGGCGACGCAGCGGGCAGCCAATGGGCATTAAGAGAGGGGCATTGCGAGCGCCTCATAAGGGTTACGTGGGCGGCCCAACTACGACTACATACGCAATGGCAACGGTAAAGAACTGATAAGTACAGCGGGCGAAACGGTTTGCTCAGGGGCACCGTAAGCCGCCTGCGACTAGGTTAATACTAGTGATAAGCGTCGACACCTAGAATTAAGGGAACGGAATCCAGCGATTCTAGAGACAACCGGTGTTTCTGGAATCGTGCGGGTGGTGTCCTGAGGAAGTAAATTGCCTCAGGCGATCGTTCTGGTCCAAATTTAGCTGTAAGACGGTTGCATTTGACACGCAACCTAGGATTAAGCAAATTTATTAACCGCTGTTGCCAGGCAATGGAACAGCACATTTCGGCATTAGAGTAAGGCCATCTTTTCGGCTTAGTCATAGCAGCCATTTTTTTTTACCATAGGTAAGGTAAATAGTATTAAGCCGTTCGGCGCCTGATGACCCAGAAACCCGGCATCAGGGTAAGTCCGACAACTCATGATAAGTCATGATAATTCGTTGTAAGATAGCATAAGCCTACATTTAAGGCAAATTTTTTTTTATTATACATATGGATTGCGGTAGAATATCTCGGCACTTGGTGACTAAAAATCCGTTACCAAGGTAAGTCCGACAACATTAGGCTAAGATAGGTTAACATAGGCTAACCTAGATTAAGTTAGACTTCCGTGGCGCCCCACTTAGTTTTACCAATTAAGCGCTACCAATGAAGGTTCTATATATACCTGTAATGCATTGCAATGTATTGTACTGTCCTATTCATGACTAATCCACTTTCACCCACACAGGAAGACCACGGAGCTACGAAGAGATGAACATTTTTATATGGATACATTTTTTGATTTACAGATAACCAGGAGCATGAATATGTCTGTGGTAAATATATTACCAAAATACACATACCTTCATCTATGTCATACACAAATACACTACTCATCAATTTTAGTTGCACCCTTAAAGGTGACAACGTCAGCGGTCAGCGGTGGACAGCATACGTGGGATGATGAACATCGCTGAACGCAAACACATTTCAGCATACGCAAATGAAGCGTTACTTCAGGCTCAAAGGGCGACACAAAGTTTGTAAGTGCCGAACCTTCGACATTAAGGTGTAATTCCGACCCACGACGGAAAACTACGAGGTTATATGATACGTACAAGGAGAGGATAGTGGACTAGCCACTAAACCGCACCAGGAACGGCCGATTAGAGAACGGTAGTCGAGGCATGATGGTAAGTTGCGCACTAAGTATAAGGGGTATACAATAACTGGCCATGTAACAGAGCTCTACTAGGTATATATGATAGTTGATAATTGTAAATTGTAAATTATTTTGTATTTTCTCGCCATATCATACGATTGAAAGGTTCCACGAGGGTGGCCAACATACCTATCCATACAGGGTACCAACATGGCAACCATTATTTTTTCTATGTTCATCATTATTACTATGTTTACTATGTTCACTTATAAATCGTCAGGTATATATCTGTTATCATTATCCAGACCACCAACGTAAATAATGTCCATGATTTGTTTTCTTTCATTTTTCTTTCTTCTAACTTCCCCATTTGTCAGGGTGTTCCGTTTTATCCCAAACCAATAAATGCACTTTGATTATATCCCTTAAATTATACCCTGGAACACCCATTTTTTCTATTCTCTTCTATCTTTCTCTTAGCAGGGAGCACTTTTTTCCCCAAAATAAAGCCAGACGACACAATTCCTCGTCTAGCTGGGTTTTTCCTCCCTGCACAACTATGACACGTATAAATATCGAAACCATGTTTTTTTCTCTCTTTTTGAAACTCGCAATATGCCAACAATGGCAATGGCAATTTTTTATCAATGTCAATTTTTTCTCAATGTCATTTTTTTTCTCAATGTCAATTTCCATTTTTACAATGTCAATGTCAATTTCCATTTTTACAATGTCAATGTCAATGTTATATATATATCTCTGTACATCCCATAACCCTCCCCTCTGAACACGGGCTGATCTCACACCTACACTTCGACACGACATCACCCATTCTATACGACGACGCCGACGACGACGAGGAAGACACCACCAGGAGATACGAGGGGGCTTCAAGAACAACTACATCAACATCCCAACCTCCAGTTCCGTTCCCGTTCGCGAGGACGCGAACAAATGGAGGAAGACGCTTGTACAGTACCCCAGGGGTATGCACCCCTTGGAGACCATCCCCCCATCATCTGTCTAAATCTCCTAACTGGCAACCCTTGGAAAGCCAGACCAACATCCATCAACACCACAAGGACAGCTTGCCACTCTAGAAAGCAGCTCAATCCTTGCACAATTATTACACACAGCGACACATTATTAACTGGGGCAGCTATGCCATCACAATGCTGACAGCATAGCGCCGAAGAGTATAAGAAGGCGTCTTAATCAGGTCAGGGGATCTCTCAATTATCAGTGCTTCAACGTTACGGCCGAAGGCTACGCTGGTATCATCAGAGGTGAGTCTGACGCGTTCAGATCTCCAATATTTGTAACCTTTACCCACAAATTGTACCTTTACATTGTAACATCACTACATCCCTTAAAAGGGACTCGCATATACATTATTACTGACCAATAAACACTTGGTCAGTTTCTTACACCTGCATTACTGTTTACACGCTTCTTTACGCCCTAATTCCCTTCCTGAACTCTCCGTCACTATTAGACGTGACTTATAGTAGCCAGATACTTGCTAGTGTAAGCAACATCGTATTCCCTACCGGCCTGCCTGCTAGGAGCGGCCCGCACCATATAGCTGACACGTACAAGTTGATTATCTAACCAGACAGCTGGGCGACCAGCACAGTGACCCTTGCATTGAGTTCCATCCCCTAAAACACTCCTACATCATTTATAGGAGCCCCCTAACACCAAACAACACTCTACACTGGTCAGCTTGCCCGACTGCGGGAAGCTACCCCCTTTTAGACACCTTTTTCTAAATCAACACAATAACTCTCCGTTTTAGATCCTACCACCCCCAAATAAGGGATCTAAAACAATACTACAAATATAAAATGTTTCTTTATGCTCTACATCCTTCTTTGTATATATGAAATCGCACACAAGTTCTGTATTGATCTTTAAAGCTGTATGCAACCCTTGCGCTGTACAAATTTTGTTTTTAAAAATTTCAAAACAAGATTCTAAGAATTCTTTTGTGATTAAACTTTCCCTAACATTGACCACGCGACCAGAGCACACACGCAATTTGAAACAACTGTTTAGGGGTTCCCAAGTTAACGTATCTGCAGCAGTAGAATACATTATTTTGAAAGAACACTCTCACCTGAGTTTTCAGCTGTAGACTGCTTGACAATGGTCCCACTCTAGTGCCACTTGGTTTTCAGCTGTCCTGGCTATAGCAGTAAAACTTTTTCCAAATATCTAAAAAGAAAAAAAAAACACCATAAGTATATCAATTCCATATAGTTTATGCATTTCATAAACAAAAAGAAAAAAACTAATCAAACAGGTTATATATATAAACCAAATATCACCTTGACTTGTAATGCTTTGCTTTATTCCCGTCTCGTGGGCTAGTGTGGTAATGAATTCTGTCCCACTTTCTGTCTTTCTCTCTCTCTCAATCTCTTTTCCACACACAACAGGTATACACGGTATATGCAAACAAATAAATAAACATTCATTTATAACATTATCAATCAATAAATAATTGCCTGTAAATTTATAAATCAATAAATATATAAACAAATACCTACCGCACAACAAGTTTAAGTATTTTCTACCAACACCAAAACTGTTAAACAAGACCAAGTGTTTCGCACAACGCTGTAGCGTGTTCAAAGGTAGTCTCATAAGTGCGAGTGAAAATGTTAACGACGTGTCTCTTATATGTCGCATTGCACGTATAATGATTTTTGTTTCCCTAGCTTTTACCATCCTGTTATCATACACGTGTACAGCTAACGTCCAGGTCATATTACACATCAACTTTCTTTTTCTGACGTACGAACCAAACAGGATGTGACTTGTTTGCTTACATATGGTTTCACACGTGTTCACATGCATTTCGCTCTCTCCTCCAACCACTGTTGTCAGATCTTCTGACCTTCAAGCCTTCTCCGCGGCTTTGTAATTTTCCATTGCACCTGTTGTCAAGTCACATCAGCGCATTCCAATAAGCTCAAATGACATTCACATCCTGCTAGTCTGCCCCAGCAAGTTTGTTTTCTCTACTCGCCTCAACCAACATATAACCAAGTAATGTTTGCCCTTCATCTAATCATGGAATTATCATTTGTCATGTACTGTAACTGGGGCCGATAACCTAGATGTTAGGCCCCTTAAAACAACAATTATCATCATCATCAGGTACTGTAACTCATCATCGTTTACACGTTAAGGATCCCCTTCTGGGGGTAAAATATCGAAAAAAACGAACCCTCGCCCTGTCATAAACCGCCCCGCCGAAATAGCAATTACTATATTGGGATACCACCACCGTGGCTGGCGACAGACTCGTTTGAAACATATGCCAAGCAGTGACGTCTCTCGATCTACAACGACTCTTCATTAACTTTTTATACAGTTAAAAACATATTTTTTCAACATGTATGGCGTTAGGCCATGTGTAAATTTTGTTTAAAAAATAAAACATTTGAAAGAGAACGTCACTTGACACCTCGTACCCGTCTCTACCATTATTGGTTTGCGAGATATAACAAAGAGTCTAAAATCATGGTTTTACCCCAAAAATTCTGTTTCCCTCATTCTCAAAACTTTAACCTATTAACAACATAAAGAGGGCTTCGAGAAAATTCATTTGACACGTCACACATCAAAATCCGACCATGCGTTCGTGAGATATCGGCAAAGTTCGCGAGAAAGTAGGCTAAAGGGTCAGCGTAGCCGAGCGTTCAGTTGCAACTCCTGCATCGCATGACGTCAGCTTAACTAGGATAGGCTAGGTTAAGCCATGCTCGCCAGCTTTATTTGAAAAGCGCGGCATGTAAGTCGTTGCGCGCCGCCACCATCGTGTTGGGTGGTGAGGTGGAGGAGGATATAGAACTGTTAAAAAACCACTACTGCACAGTTTTTGTCCTAGAGACTTGAAACTTGGTTTGATGGTAGAGGGGGTAAAGACCATTATGTCAAATAAACCTTTTTGTAGAATTCCCAAACTATAGCCAATTTCAAAATTGCATTTTTGGGGTGAAATCAAAAAAATATAAACTTTTATTCTAACGATAAAGGACACAGACACCGTTCGTTTAAGCCATTGCACAACGTTCTTTCATGTTTGGTTTTTGAAATATGGCCTACTTTCAAAGACAAAAATTGTTTTTTAATATAATGAGAGATCCATAGGAAGGAGGGCGTTACCTCGAGTCCAACAACATGTCACATGTTCAAATCGGACCATGGGTTTGCGAGATATTAATTATTTTAAACTACATGTATTGGGGGTAGCCTATTCAGTTGCTCCTGAGCTAGAACCCCTCTTGCTCCCCTACTTCTGTTGGTCCATTAAAGGAGTCTGGTAGTTCATTAAAGGAGCCTGTTAGTTCAGATATTAATGAATTAAAGTAGTCTGTGAAGCAGTGGAAAGAGCCTATAAGTAAGGAAGTGAAGGAGATAAGATAAATTATGAAGCAGAAAATGTTTATAAATGAGAACGTAGACTTGGAGAATGGGAAGGTTGACTCAATTAGAGGAACACTTGTGCATAAGAAGCAGGAAAATCATCAGAGGGGTGGGGGCGTCAGGAAGAATGTAATGAAGAGGAAGAAGATTAAGAAGAAGAAAAAGGATGGACAAGAGGCAGAACAAGGTGAAGCAGGACAAGGTCAAATGGAGGAGGAGGATAAGACTGAAGACAAGGAGGATGATGAGTAGTATCAACATCCCTCGCAGTTACAGAACGGAAGACATCCAGCCAGATAAGTAATTGCTTGCACTGTACAGTACAATCATAGTTGACTTTTACAACCATATAGTCACTCCAAACAGGCAAATTTCGGATTTCAACACCATTTTAGTATTCCACCTAACATCATATATACTACAACTAGCATACACTGACAAGTTGCATTACCAATACTGCAACTAAATAATTGCACTAATTGTATATTTTCACCTGTATTTTCAAACATAGATTTTACAGCCTAAGTGTAATGGATCTGATGATGATCACTTGACGATCGAAACTGGTCATCCTAGTGTATTTATTGAACTCATGTAATATTTTCAGGATTAGGGCATAACCCAGCTCTGTTGGGTAAATTTGTGTTGACCGACTGAAAAGCACCAAACATTTGTTTACTAAGGCAACACTGAAAAATGGCTTCAAACCCCACAATGTTTGATTCAATGATTATGATCTTTTAAATAGTGACAGTGTTCATCATATTCTATTACTTCTTAAAAATTTAAAATTGAATTTTATATTATTTATGCTATTGTTGTAACTACCACAGTAAATTTTATGAAAGACAGTTCGATAATTAAAACTGTATATCAGAACTGGATTTTCATGACTATATGATGACAAATTGAAGCTTTCACTTATTTGGTTATGTATTGTACAGAAAGTACAAGCCATTTAGAAGGAAGGATATTAGCAGCTGATAGTGATGTTGCTGAACTCAAATCCACAATCTCCAACGTTGTGTGGCATTGCTCTGACCACAAAGCTAAATATGTTCTGTTAAGGGACTAATTCACCGAATTAGTGTTAACCATTATTTATTTAACTACAGTATTTCTTTCACTACACAACTATACAACAGATATATCCAAAACATAGAACAACGAACACCAACACACAGTCTTTTGTCACAGAGTCCAAACACCACAAGATGGCCCTCCAGCCAGCGGCCACCATTTAGGGTCCAACAACGACTTAGTTGACTCTTTTAATCAGTTCCATAACATCCTCCCACCTTTTACAATACTATGATTAAAAACACTGTACTCAAATATTACAGATCAAGGAAAATTTACAAATTGAGGGGGGATGGAATTCGTATCTTCCTTCCACACCTTGTCGAAATCAAATGTGGAACACCAGAGGGCGAGACAGGAAGACCAGAGCTCGAAACAGGAACACCAGTGTCTTTATCCAAGACATCTTCTTCACACTGCCACTCAGTAAACGGAGTTGCTTATAGAGGATAGATGTTCTGCACAGGCCGCTTCAGCTCTCCATTTCCAGTCTTCACCTTGACCACTCCTACGACATTGTCCTTTCCGGGATGTACTGAAACCACCCTTCCTAGAGGCCAGTCCATTCTACATGCATTGTCACTTCCAAGGATCACTACTTCTCCCATCTTCAATTCTCGATGCGAGTTTGCTTTGCCTTTTCCCGGTTTAAGTTGCCCTAGGTACTCTAGTCTGAATCTTTTTCGTAATTCTGCCCTCAAATGCTGCATGTGCCTGAACCTTTTTCCATGGTTTAGCTGATCAATGTGATCAATATCGGGTACTCCCACCCTCGGAATGTCGTGAAGAAACATTGCAGGTGTCAGCGCTACGAAGTCATTACTATCTTCAGACAAATAAGTCAAAGGCCGAGAATTGATGACCTCCTCTGCGTCCAACAGAACCGTTAATAGTTCCTCATAGTCTAAGGAGGAACGACCTAGTACTCGTCGCAACAACTTCTTCAGCATCTGAACAATACGCTCCCAAAACCCACCCCACCATGCAGCAGTGGGAGGATTGAATTTCCAAACAATTCTCATGCATGTAGCATCAACATTTATTTTGGTCCAGTCAACTTCACTGAAAACATTTTCTGCTCCCACAAAATTTGTTCTATTATCACTGTAAATGATGTTTGGTGTCCCTCTTCGAGCGACGAATCTCCTCAATGCTTGCAGAAACCCTGGTGTAGTTAATGTCCTAACGAGTTCAAAATGCACAGTTCTGAAAACCGCACACGTGAATAGCACCACCCAGACCTTTTCACCTTCTCGGAGGTATAACGGGCCAGCCAGATCAACTCTTACAATTTCAAAGACAGAAGCGTCTCTAATCCGATCCTCTGGAAAAGGTGCAACTTCGATAGTAATTCCCTTTGCTTGGTGTCTTCTGCACCTGACACAGCCAGAAATCACCTTTCTTATTGTCCTTCTACCATTAACAATCCAAAACCGTTCTCGCAAAGTGGAGAGAAGAACTTGTACTTCAGCATGAGACATTTCTAGATGTTTCTCCATGAACATCATGTGAACTAGCTGGTGTTTAACTGGTAGCAGAATTGGAGTGAGGAATAATTCATCGTCCGGTCTCCTTATTACCCTCGTTTGTACTCGAAGCAATCCTCTTTCATCTTCAAACACGTTCAGATTTTCGAAGGACTGCTCCTTTTCGGCGAGCATCTCTTGTGTAAAGATCTTCAACAGTCTCATTTCAGCTACTTGCAATTCTTCGACTTGGAGTTCCTTTGAAATACATCTTTCGTCTACTTTTGCTGTATTGTGGATGAATCGTAGAACCCAGGCTGTCATCCTGACAACTTTTGAGTACTTGGAAAAGTATCTCAGATACCACTTTTCTTCTGGTTCCACAGAAACTAGTACGGTTGAAATTCCTTTCCTTTTCTCTTCATTTATCATTTCTTCATCAGGCAAGGCATTGTCGAGAGACCATTCCGAACTAGGAGATCTCAGCCAATGAGGGCCCTCCCACCATTTCCACGTCATGAGTTTGGAAGCAGAACAACCCCTAGAAGGTAGGTCAGCCGGGTTATTCACTCCACGTACATGATTCCAGCTATCAGGGTTAGAAAACTGTTTAATTTCCTTCAACCGATTTGCTACAAAAGTTCCCCAGACTTCCTTCCTCTTGATCCAGCAGAGAGATGATGTGGAGTCTGTCCAATAATATGTTGAAAGCTCTGCTAATCCTAAACTAGCCTTTATGGAAAATGCAAGGCGAGCTCCAATTGAACAAGCTAGGAGTTCCAACCGCAAACTAGTCATTTTTTCAGCGGGGCTACACGAGACTTTGCTTGTAGAAGAGTTATATTTTTGTCCTTTCAATCTTATGAACGAGGAAACATAACCGCAGCAATATATGCTACTCCACTTGCGTCGCAGAACGTATGAAGGCTCCAAGATTCCTGTGTCTTGCAGCGTGCCATTTGTCTGGGAATTTTAATATCAGGCAATACCTCAAGTTCTTGATGCCAAATTTCAAACTTCTTCCTCATATCATCCTCCATTTCTTCATCCCAGCTCAGTTTCTTCCGCCAACTTTCCTGCAACAGCAACTTCGGTACTAGAGAGACAGGACATGTGAATCCTATAGGATCAAAGATTCTCTGAGCAGCCGCCAATATATTTCTTCTAGTGATCTTGTCGTCAATCTTCGACATGTCTATTTTCTCACAAGAAAGAACATCTTCTGCCTTGTTCCATCGAAGCCCTAATACAGAGGTTACCTCAGGTACTGACGAGTCGCTCTCAGGAGAATTTAGACTTGTATACTCCCAGTTACGAAGATCAACACGTGCTCTGGCCAGCAATGCGGTAGATTCTTCCATAAACGTACTCAATTCTTCCTCATTATCCAAAGAAGTGATACAATTGTCTACATTGAAGGAATTTCTCAGTATTTTTGCTGTCTCGTGGTAGTCTACGCTCTCTTTCAATTGCAGGTCAAGAACTGCTTCCAGCAGAAATGGGCTGCAATTCAGACCAAATACGACTCGGCAATGTCAAAAAACCTTCAATTCACTATGCTCTGAATCCTTCCACCACAAGAAGCGCAAGTAATCACGATCACTTTCCTGAACAGATATCTGCAGGAAAGCCTTCTTAATATCGGAAATCACTCCTATCCTATTTTTTCGAAACATCAATAGAAGCATGGGGATTTGTTGTAGCAAATTAGGACCTTTTTCGAGACATTCATTTAAAGAAGGAGTATCCTTCGATTTGCTGGATCCATCGAACACGGGTCTTACATTGGTTGTATGGTTTTCTTTGAAGATTCCCCGGTGTGATAAATAATAGCACAGGTCATCCTTTTCTCCTTCTGGAACCTCTTCAATTATGCCCTTATTTATCCATTCCTGAAACACATTTCCATATTCCTCAAACTTTCCTTCTTTGGTCAGTCTATTCGAAACGGAGATTAATCTCTTCTCCGCTATCTCCTTGTTGTTCCGTAAGTACTGTCGGCTCTCCAACCAAGGTAACGCAACTTCATATCGGCTATCCGCATTAACCTTTACAGTCTCTTGGAAGTAATGACGTGCAGCTTCTTCCATCTCTTCTCTGGAATTGTTTTCCATAGGGTCAGATATGACTATAGTCTCCAAGTTCCAAAGGTCCGTTATAGAGTCAGATTGAATGAACAGTGTAGTTGAATACAAAGCCAGGGAACTACCCTCTTCGTCTTTCAATTTACCAGTCACGGTCCAACTAAGCGTTGTCCTCACAGCTACCAATCCTGATTCAAGCTTATGGGTTTCATTCAGCAAAAGACTCCTTGCAACATCAGCTCCTAGCAGGACTTTCACGTCGGATGGATTTGTTCCTACATCAGACAGTCATATCCTTTTTGCTTTCATTTCCTTCATCCACGGCCCAAACTTCAACCTTGGAATCTTCCCACAGATTACCTTCTGGTCAATCAATTGCAACGTGGTATTAAAGGAGCCATCACAGCTGCTTACGTTCACATCATACAGGTGATGATCTTCTTCACGGGTCTCAGCGCCCCCAAACAACTTGTGGATCATCATCTCGGTCTTTAAAGGTATATATCCCATTTCCTCAGCAGTCTTCCGTAAAATGTAGGATCTTTGTGATCCACTGTCTATTAGTGCTCCGACCATCTTCTCTTTTCCCTTATGAGTCAATTTGATGCACAACGTCTGTAGAAATACCTCTGAATTTTCATGGAGATATTGCTCTGCCTTTCCCTGTCATCCTGTATTTTAGATTCGGGTTTCACCTCGACCTTCTTTGTATTCAGTTTATGACACATGATCACACCATGAGGACTAGTACATAGTGGACAACCATTGGCCTTTTCTCCAATACCTCGGGGTAGGCACCGCTTGCCTAGCATATTATGATAAAAATAAAGTTTATATTATGAATTTCTAACGCGGAAGGAACAGAAAAATCGCCGTTTTAAATGAAGTTCCTCGTTCTCTACCCCAGTTCTTCACGATCGCCCACCACTACTTTGTAGAGATAGAGGATAGAGCGCGGCCGGTTGCTATGACAACGGCTTGTGTACCTGTAGGAGCCTTCTGGCGCTTCTGGCCCAGAACACCACTATGGCTGATGGAGTGGTACACCAAGAACGTCAGGTCGTCCTTGATTGGCTAAGACAGGTGGTGTGGCGTTCCATAGTCACAAAACTGTCGTCAAGACAAGTCAAAGCTGGTAGGAGGATCTGCTTCGATTCGGACAGCTTACCAAGCTTACCCTCGTGAGCATGGAACACCAGCATTGCTTAATGTTATTTGGCGTGCTTCTCCAGTCCCCACCCTCCATCGCGCGGTTGTTCACCCCAAGAGAAAGTCTCTGACCATCAGACACCTCCTTTTATGGGTGCGTTAGTTGCAATTATGCTTCGTCCGGTATACTCACAACTGTATGTTTTTGAGTGCAATTAGCAAAATTTAGTATACGGTACCGTAACTAGATATTATGTTTGAGTGTATAGTGCGTTGAACAAATTACCGTACGTCATAAATTATCATGTTTAGCGAGTAGTAGCCTACGTTAATATCCTTTTAGTTTGTAGTTCGTTGTGTAAGTTACGATTATCATATTTTTAAGAACGAGTGTTAATAGGTGAGAAAGTGTGCGTGCGTTTATTATAGTCTAGTAGTAGCCAAATAAGCATAGAGTCAAATTAATATTTGTTACATGTAGGAACATTCTTTGCCATGGAAAACTATCCTGTATCTAGAGTATACACTGCCAGTGACTGTATAGTGTGTGATATCCTAAACACGGATTTTAGTTCCCGTCCTTTCGAACAGAAACGGGATAATATAAAGCGGTGAAGGCAAACACCGAACATTAATATCAGTACAACTGGTAAACATTATTTGAGGCATTTTCATACAAATGACTACAAGAAACACACTTGGTAGTGACACAAATAAATTATTTTGTTGGCCTTGTCTCCTTTTCGGAACGGAAAATAATGTATGGAGTAGGACTGGATACAATGACATGGGAAACTTCCATAAAGCCGTAAAGAAACACAGTTTATCACAAAATCATTTGCAGGCAATTGTTTCAGGAAAAAAATTGGCAAAGTGAGAATAGATTGTTAACTAGATCAGCAGAAGGACATTCGAAACCGCCAACACAACGAATTGGTTCTTAGAAACAGGGGCATTCTAAAGCGTTTTGTAGATGTTGTGTGTTACCTAGCGAAACAAGGGCTCCCATTTAGAGGCCACAATGAATCAAGCGAGTCATCGTATCAAGAAAACTATATAGAGCTAGTTAAACTCGTCAGTCAGTATGATTCGCCACTCAAACAACACCTAGAAAACTCGTCCGTTTTTACTGGGATGTCAAATATCATTCAGAATGATTGGATTGAAGCTGTATCAAAAATTGTTGGCCTAGAGATAAGGAATGAGATAGAGAAAGCTAAATATGTTTCTATAATTCTTGATAAGACTTGAGTACTTTTTCTCAGTTGTCCTGTGTATTTCGGGATGTAAGCACAGATTGTAAAGTTGAAGAAAGATTCATGGTTTCATAGACGTTACAGAAAATCTCACTGCGGCTGTTTTGTACAATATTGTGCAGACTTTCGTTGAAGAATATGGCTGTAAAAGTAAATTGATAGCGCAAAGTTACGACGGTGCTGCAGTTATGGCAGGTCATTTAAATGGTCTACAGAGTAAAGTTCGAGACACTTATCCACACGCTATTTTTGTTCACTGCATGGCTCATAGATTAAATTTAGTGTTGCCCCAGTCATCGTGTGCAATTAAAGAATGCAGAATATTTTTCAGCACATTAAATGGTTTAGCAACTTTCTTTTCTAAGTCATCAAAACGAACGAAAGCACTTGATGAAGAGGTAAGCAGAAGGTTGCCTCGATCTTCAATTCGTTGGAATTTTCATTCCCTATTAGTACGGACAGTACATGACCATCGAATCGATTTGATTGCCTTGTTTGATAAGATAACTGACCCTGATGAAAAATGGGACCAGGAATCGAAGACAGCTGCCAATGGTTTTCAGGTATTATTTAAGAGCTTTGAGTTCAATTTTCTTTTGAATGTATTCGCAGACATTTTCCCGCATAGTGAGATTTGAATGCACGAGTAGAAGACTTCCGACTAATGTAAACATTATGCTTGAGCCATGAATTTCCATAATTTCCGCTAAACCTATTCGATTTCCTAATAGTTAATAATCTTCGTTATTGTTATAGTTGGTTGCATAATGCTAGGCGTATATTTCTTTTAGTCGCTTAGATTTGTAGCTGAGGTGGATCCTTAAAAGTTTTCACTCTTTATTTTAGTAAATAATATGGGAGGGCCTACCCCAGCGGAATGCAGCAGAATTATGACAAATTAGATGCATGCGCATTATGTTTCTGAATACCAGAAAATATTTTCTAAAGATTATAATAATAATAAAATCTCTATAAATTCATATTAAAAGGATACTGAATTTTGATAAATAACAATGAAAATAATATTTCATGAGGATAATAATAATAAATTATTATGATGAATATGTTGAATTATGGTTATAAACAATTGGTTGATTGTATAAAAATCTGGGATCTTACGATCTCCAATATTATTGGATATTTTTGTAATGAAGCTTAATAATGTTAATTGTGTGTCAATGCACTTTTCTAGGGTTAGTTCAGATTGAGGTGTTGATCCTCGTATGCGTGGATGTCCGTGGGAGTGATATCCTGGTCCACATAATACTGATTGCTTCGACAATAAAATGGGAACACGCCATGAGTGATATCCTGTCCCATAGTAATGACAGTGCTTCAAATGTTTATCCAATTCTTAAGAATTCCCATTCAATACACCAATATAAGATCAATGTTTTGTTATAAATGTAATGACGTCACGTCTAACCTCATGCCGATTTTTATGACGGCTAGTATTTAAATCATGTTCAGTGTTGCATCCTCTCATTATATAATATTATCATGAAAATTATAAGGAGATATCCGAGGCTACCTTTGATAAAGCCGATAATAATAATAATAATTATTATTATAATTAACTATTTTACCTTGAGATAAATAACTGCTCTGATAAAGTTCATTGTCAATACAATGCAATTTGACAGGCTGCGCTAATAAGTGTCATTTTGAATTATGTGCTTTCGTCGTAATAGTGAAACGCGGATGGGAAACAACCTCAAGATGTATATAATCCATGTAAATATGTGAAATAATATAGGACTATAATATAAACTGACACCAAATAGGGTAAATTTAAATATTTCTTTTCGTGTCGTGAGTGATTATGCAATCTCGCATGTATAGTCAAACCAACGGACATTCAAGAAGAGACTATGATTGATTTTCAGAGATGCGTAATACAAATAGGAAGTGATCATTATTATTCTTGCTATTGCCAGCAATGTTTGGTGCATAAATACTTGGTGAATTGGTTTTATCTTAACATGTGTTTTCACTTTCTGTTATGTGTTGTGATGTCTTTCCCTATCCTTTACGGGGAGCATGGGTGCAGTGTGCAGTAATTATATAGCCCAGCCCAGGACGCCCTGAGATAGATCTCGTGCTGACACTGTGTTCATGCTGCCTCGCATGTGGTCACGTGTCCATCCCAGGTGGACAGACGGGCACAATACGTACTTGCGGCTGTTCAAGATGGCGGGCTTTTTAAATGATTATTTATTAATTGTTTATTTTATTTTATTTTATTTTATTTTATTTAAGCACTACACTGTAAGGTGATTGATTGATCTGGGATTTTTCGTAGCCATAATTGTAAAAACCCTGATTTAGGATTTAAATTAATGCATGCGATATTTTTAGATTTTGATTGGAGATTTTGCAAACCCAAGGTTTGTTGAATTTATAGTTATAAAAACCTGACTTATGATTAAAATTAATGCATGTAAGTTTTTTATATTTTATAAAGTAGATTTTAGATTTTAGATGATTGATTTTCGATATTTGATTTTAGATGTTAGATTTTTGATTTTGATTTTAGAATTTAGATTTTAGATTTTGCAAAAAGACCAAACCATAATATTGTCATGACTAGACATTTTCGGTAACTAATTATTAAAGAAAGACATAAGGATTAGTATTACTTGGAATTACATTCACTTTACTATGAATTTTTAGATTTTGAATTTAGATTTTTGATTTAGAATTTAGATTTTCGATTTTCGATTTTATATCTTACATTTAGCCCAAAGACCAAACTGTAAAGTTAATGACACAAAATTTTAGATAACTAATTATTAAAGGAAAACATATAAGGAAATATATTACTTAGAATTATATTCCCTTTACTATGAATTATTTATTTTTTGTTGTTAGATTTTAGATTTTGGAATTGAGATTTTAGAATTTAGATTTAGATTGCTGATTATTTATTTTAGATTTTAGATTTTGTGAAATAACCTAACTACTGTCGACCAAAGTATTATGTGTACTCGAGTTTGAAGGTTGTTTGTTAAGTAACCAATAGACCTACATAAAATCCAATACCATCAACATTTTCGTCGTTCTATTCTACGTTAGTGCATGTAGGTTTGGATTTTTAATTTATATTTTAATATTTTTTATCGCAGTTGGAACACAAAAAGTGCACGTTTTTAAGCGTGTTTCAACCATGCGTCACATTTAAGAATTATTATCTCAAAAACCCGTCATCAGATCGAATCCAAATTTCAACACAATATACATTGGAATGTTGTATAACTGGTTTATTAATTTCACAATTTTGTGTGTCCAAGAAACAAAGTTGTTATCATTGTTGTAAGGTAACCTTTTCTCGGCTCGGGGTGGTTGGAAAATGTAGTTCTTGGTTGCATTGTAATCCTTATACATCGAAAAGTTATGCTGTATGACTGTGAAATACGTAAATTAGAAAACACAACACCAATCACTGCTTTAAAGAGAAGTTAGCTTTATTGCTTGCAGGAAGATACAGCACTCATCAGTAAATACAAGCAATTATTACCTTACTCCAGTTTCCTCAAGTCTCTTCCTTGAGCGCTCTTGGTCCTTTCACTTGTCAACAAACCACAGAAGTTAAACCGTCTTAATGAGTACGGTGGCCTTGACAGAAACTACCGGCTCCTCTCCCTTATGTACACCAACTCCAGTTACTTACGATAATCCGCTACCCGCTGTTTCGCTGTCCACAAGCTGGGGAAACAATGTCACTAGATTTCGTAACTCGCATGGCACTTCGTCACCACACTTCTGTCGCACTCGCTCAAAAACACACACCCACAGAAAAACTCAGTCCCCTCACTTTGAGGCCGCGTATATAGCTGGCTGGTGACTCAATGAATTCTAGAATCGTCCAGGACACACGGCTTCTAGAGATTTCCTTCACTGGCTGGGTCACGAACTTTCTGGACCGTCCCTTTCACTTCGCAGCCCGTTGCGTAACGCGCACGTAATATACTGAGGCAGAGCACACACAGCCTGGAGGCAGCTGTGACTCAACGCTGCGAGGCGACAAAACAAACTCACAGCCGTAACAATACACTCAAGTGGAGTTGGATTTACTCACTGATGTAGACATGGTTCTATTCTTTGAAAAGGGCATTCGCGGTGGCTTTGTGTCGCTTAACCAGCGCCATGCCGAAGCGAACAATGTCTACATGCCTGATTATTCACCAGACAAACCAGAATCGTACTTAATGTACTATGACGTGAATAATTTGTATGGTTACGCCATGAGTCAGCCTTTGCCCTATGGCAAGTTTGCTTGGCTGACAGACAAACAAGTGTTAGAATTTGATGTGATCAAGGCTAGCCAAGAAACAGGTTGTGGATATGTCTTAGAAGTAGATATTGAATATCCCTCATCCTTGTATGATCAACATGCCGATTTCCCATTTTGCCTTGAGCAAATGGTTCCCCCTGACAGTAAAGTGAAAATTGAAAAACTTATGGGCACACTTTACAACAAAAATCGGCATGTGCTACATATCCAAATGTTGGTGCAATGTCTCTCCCAAGGCTTGGTGTTGAAGAAAATCCATAGGGGTATTTCCTTTACCCAAAAACCATGGCTCAAGCCATATATGCAACTCAACACAGAGCACTGACAAATGGCAACACAGCAGTTCGAAATTGAATGAAAATCCACAGCCTGCTTCCAGTCTCCGACCGGGTCAGGAATGGAATGAATGAAGCCCCCATCTAGTGGCGAGGATATGAACTGTGCCGGCTGCCGAAGCCTGACGCACTCCTCTGGGGCAATGATTAAATGAATGACAGATGAAATGAAATGATAGTGGAGAGTGTTGATGGAATGAGATTGTGACAGGAAAAACCGGAGTACCCGGAGAAAAACCTGTCTGCCTCCGTTTTGTCCAGCACAGATCTCACATGGAGTGACCGGGATTTGAACCACGGACCCAGCGGTGAGAGGCCGGCGTGCTGCCGCCTAAGCCACGGAGGCTTCAGTTTGATTTTTTTTTCAAATTAATGAACAACTGCATCTATGGCAAATCCATGAAGAATGTCCGCAAATACCGTGACATTAAATTGGTGAATGTCTGGGAAGGACGTTACGGTGCCCGGCGGTACATTGCCAAGCCAAATTTCAAATCGATCAACATTATCGATGAGGATTTGGCCATTATTGATTTGAGTAGGACCAGCGTGACCATGGATAAGCCCATTTACTTGGGCCAAGTCATTTTAGACTTTTCTAAATCGGTCATGTATCGATTCCATTATGAGTTTGCCAAACGCCATTTTGAGGACTTTCTCTTTTGTATATGGATACGGACTCATTCATTTACCACATTCGCCACTGCAACCCCTATGACGTCATGAGGCAGCATAGTGACTGGTTCGACACCTTTTCGTATAGTGCTGACAACATGTTTCAGCTTCCCATAAAAACAACAAGGAAATGGGTGTTTTAAAAGATGAATGCGGTGATTCCATTATGACGGAATTCGTAGGTTTGGCTTCGAAAACGTATGTTTATCGCACACTAGACTGTAAGGAAGCTAAAAGAGCAGAAGGTGTAGGTAGGGCAGTGGTAAAATCGCTACGGGTAGACGATTACTTAGCAGTTTTACGCACTGGCAAAGCTATTTCCCATTCACAGTGCAGGATACAATCCAGCAACCATCATTTGTATCTTGTAGAACAGAGAAAACGCACCCTCGCCTCCATGGATAACATACGTGTGTGGACTAATAACTTGCTCACGAGCCTGCCCTGGGGATATGACCGCAAGGAGGAGGAGGAGGAGGTGTGATTTTTCTGTTTGTTCGTTTAGGGGCATAGCTTTTTGTAAGTCGTTGATTTAGTATTTTGTATTTTGTAAATATTGGTTTTTGCCATTGTTAATAGTAGATTTTGTAAATAGTGGCAACCCACTTGAACCTTTTGCTCTTTAAAACAAGTTCTATGCAACCTTATTTTTATTTTTATTTTAAATTTAACCTAGTTGGGAATTGGAAAATGGTATATAGTGTGATTCTTTTAAAGCTGTACAAAGTTGTAGTGTTTGTAAATATGAAATGAGTAATAGTATTTTTTAGTAACTTTAATGACTAGTATTTATATTGTTTTTTAATGTAAATCGTAAGTGGAAAACTAAAAAAAGTTCTTTTGGGATGAGTGTGCATGTGGAGAATGTGCTTTTGGGAATAAATAAAGTGGTTGTGTTTGTTCCCAAAAAGACAGGTAGGGTTGTGTGAGTAGAAAGAGAGCTGGTGTGTATGTATGACCAGAGCAAACACGGTGAGGTAGGGTGGGTGGGGAGGGTGAAATTTTCACTTATATACTCATTTTGTTTTGTCGATGATTTTTTTCTTTGAAATGTAGCGTTGAATGGACGTTATTTTTGTAAAAAACAGTCTTACCTGCAGTAGTCGTAGACCTCAATGTTTCTCAAAACACACGTAAACTCACTGCATCATCATCATCATGGTCAAGCACTCGCATTGACATCATTGATAAATATCAACTTTCGACATACACCAAATGGAAAAATGACAAAACAACAAAATGGGAAATCCATGCTTCGATATCACCAAAAACGCAAAACTTAAAACACACATTTTTTAAAACTGGAAATGCTCATGTGTGAAATATAAAAATCAAAAACTTGAAACAGACATTTTATTAAAAACTGTAAATAGCAAACTGGCAAATGACAATGTGTGAAAATGTGAAAATGTAAAAATCAGCCCATCAACATCATGATTTCTTTTAAATTAAAATGAAACACTGTGTTCTGGTAAACCTTTGTTTTTTATTTCATAACCATAGGGATTGACAAGAGAAAAAATAGAATACAAACACATCCCAATTCCTCACTCCTCAATTCCTTAATGTTCATGTCCATGCATCATCAACTTTCCTTTCATAGCACTCATCACAATCAGGGCTGCCATTCTTTCACCCACTGAGGCATCACAAGATATGAAACGTTGTTTAGATTTTTTCAATAACAATTTATCTGCTACATGTCTTAAATCAGGATGACTATGGCGATAAGATAGGTCGTGTTCTTTGCATGCTTGATCCAAAGGATTAATGGGTACATCACCACGCTGCAAACGTTTTTCAAGATGAGTTCCAGGGCCACAAAAACGATAACCTGGATGATGGATTTCGAAAGGTAAGTATTGAATCACTTTGTCAATGACGCCACTGCCAGTACAGGTCTGGCATAACCTTTTCCATTGATGGTGAAAAGGTTTGGTCTTCCTCTTCCTCTGTGGACGATGTTTGTGTTTGTTGTTGTTGTTACTTTTTCTCGCCATGACACCCGTGGAATGATTCAACAAAGTCTTTACACGGACTTTTATGACCGTGATACAGTTTCACTAGCTGACAAGTCGCGCACTGGCGCATAGAGGGTATTTTTGCCATGGCCACTTGCTTATGGTGGTCGTAATCCCTACAGGGTTGCAATTCACTCAACACAGGGTCTTGAGTCCATGATTTTGGTACATGTTGCCAGATTTCTTTCACCGCGTTAGCGGCCACATAATAAATGAACGACTTGGGCAGCGCTAAGAGTTCCTCTTTGGTGAAACTGTCTTTTTGCACACAAAGAACTTCCCGATGGCTTTGTCGGTAGCATTGCCTTTCTCCATGGTATCACGTGTTGTAGATGTTAACACGTCGCTTGTAGAAATCTCATTGGCGTCATTCACAGGTAAATCTTGAGTTATAATTTTGTTCAACAACTCCCAGCAGGCATGGGTGGTTCACCAATGAAAGAGATGCCACGCATGCGCTAGGGCTGTATGGGTAATGTTGCCACACGAACACGTATCCATTAGCGTTTGCAGGGAGTGGCAGCCCAACTCCATGAGGTCGATACATTGACAGTAAGACGCCAAAAATGGTTGCAACCATTCACGTTTTTCATTACCTTTCACAAATACTACATTGGCCGAGGACAAGTGTGCTTTCATGACCACGTCCAAATATTTATAGGAAATGGGTCCTTGATTCCAGTCTAGTTGCCTATGATTTTCAATCCACTGGGTTTGTTTGCGGTCTTTTTCACACAACAAATCAAAAGCATGGGGCGGTTTAAATAGCAAATGCGTAGCTTGCGATATCCAAAACGTGGTACAATCGATAATGGCCACTTGTTTAAATATAAATTTGTTGTCACCAATTTTAAACCCTTGGCAATCCACAATGAGTGTGCGCAACATGTTGCCGCTTGCCTGGACCAAGTTCAACTGACGACTGACTGACAATCAATGACTAAGGTGTGGTCATGACATGGACTTACCAGCCATGCTAGTTTAAAAAAAAAAGGTTAGGGTAGGACAGGAGGACATGAAAAATTAAGAATTTTAGAATTACATCATTTTATTATCATAACACGTCTTACAGGCTTTTGTCATTTTGGGATAAGGACGATACCAACTCATACAGTACAACAATATAGTCTCTTGTGTTTGGAACGTCCATAAGACCGATGATGTCCCAATTGGTGTATTCTTTGGAATACACGGTAAGATAGAGTATACTTTTACTTCTCTTTGCCAGTTCATTCCTTCCTTTTTCTCAAACACCAACAGTGATCTTCTAATTTCTCCTTGCTGTTTAGGGTTCTCATGTTACTTGTGAGTCTGTTCTAGATATATATCTTTCATGACCCACCTAGCGTCATCTAGCAGCGAATCTCTGAAGTTCCTCAATTCTTCCCTGTACAAGAGGACTTCCTTATCAATCTGGCCACCAGATCTCGTCGCCATCGCCAGTAATCATCTCCGTGATCAAGAGAACTTCGTCTACTTTTTCACCCACCAGGCTGCGATAGTGTCGCCTACTATCAACTCTTTAAAGACCATTTCATCAAGAATTTTTTTTTCTCACGTTGGTTATTCTTATATGTATTCCTTTTGTCTCCTACACCCACTTTTTCCCTTCCCTGGTCCCTCTGTGCTTCGCTGAGCGTCTCACTTGTACGTCGAAAGTCGATTCAGTCAGAGCTCAGCTAGAGCTCGCCTCCTCTACTAAAGAGGCATTCTTTTAATTCCACGCCATGTTGGAACTTTAATCTAAACCGTCAAAGGGAACTTCACCTTCGCCATGAAGCAAAGATAAGTACCGACTTCAGGTTTTAACCTCATTCTCATCGTCTTTTAATAGCTACATGCTTTTAATGATCATTTTATAGGCAGTGTGAGATTACTATATTTGGGGCAATAATCATCCTTCGCGGGATTTCTATGTTGGGCTTTTGTCTGTCTAAGCCAATCTTATGCTTATTAAATGAGAGATCTTCTCACAACGTGGGATACCATTGAATACCCACTGTCTATAAAATACTTAGCTCGTTCCACCGCTGGAATAACTTTTGCCCTATTCTTCAGTCAGGATTGCTCTGGAACCTTCCAGAATCTGCACTCTCTCCACCAGTCATACCGTCATGTATTTTCCACTCACATGTGGGAATACTTTTTCAAACTAAGGAATCTTCCTTATGAATTACTGATCAATAGCTAATTTTTCTTCCTCCGTTGGGATTTTCTCTGGCGCATTTAACTGTAATCTTCAACTTTCTCAAGCAATAGACTCTCGCCTATCTAGTGTAACTAGTTATTTTCCATCATTGCAATAACTTTCTTTGCCATAAACTTTTGTGCTACTACAGTGAACTTTTCATCTATTCCAACAGACCATAGTGAAAAACAGTGTTTGTTCAATATTTCTTCCGCGTCGCGCTCGTCCGATTATTATAAATACGGCCATGAACATTTATCCTCAATCCCATGTGATCTTTCCCAAACCTCTTACTAACAAACCATAATAATAAAATTGTTACTTTAGGTCTTTTTCAATGAGGTGTCACTCTAAAGACGTGCCCTCCCTCTTTTGCTTATGTATCATAAATTAATGTCTGTAAAACTTCGTGTCTAGTACACGCTTTAAATTATATTGTTTCTCCCTTATAATCAGGGAATACAATTCTTTCAACTCATAAGTGAGTTATTTCTAGGTTTCACGAAAGGGAAACTTGCCCTATTTGTCTCGTGATTCTTACTTAAACATAGCAGGTCTAGAAAATTCCTTTCGATTTTTCTCTTCAGGTTTCACAATAAATGACCTGTCCTATTTGCATAATCCAACAAAGTAATTCAGCTTTAATATAAGAAGTTATAGGAACTTCTCTTTTATTCTTCCTGCTTTTTGTTGTTGTTACTTTCGAAGTTGTTACTCTTTCTAAGATATTTACTTAGAAATTCCTTAAAGTACCCACCTTGTACTTGATTTATTGTCTAACTTTAATCACTTTAATTGTCTTTAATTTTTTATTTATTTTATCTTTGCCATTTCAAAATCTTGCGAGGATTTTAAAACATATAAAGGTTTGAAACCAAAAGAATTGTTAATTGCCTGGCGCAAACTTTAGATGTTTTTCGGAGATCTGTGACCCCATTTGTTACAAAGTCTAAATTATATATTTGTCAAAAAACTACTACCCAACATTGTTAAATTCATTACAATCTTTTGCACTGTTAAATAAATTCAAAATTTCTTTTTTTGACTCATCATTTCTCTAACATAACGGTTAAGCAAGATCCTGTCTTCCTTGACTATTCCCACTTAATGCAAACAAATCTCTTGATAGGGTTTTCACCACTTGTTGCATTTGAGCAAGAACTCTTAGTTGGTAACTTGGTAAAGTCTCTCCTAGCCTTAATAGCTAATTCTAACTGGCCAGTAAGGCAAGCATAGCTCGCTACGCCAGCTTCCTGCTTGTGGAGATTCTCTCCAAAACTTATGGTTGGTTTTTCAAAATATAAGTGTTTCTCCTTGCCTAAACTTTTAGTCGGCTCCTTGCTGGGTAAAAGCTTAGCAATTTCCAAATGCAACTATTGGTTTACTTACCAAATTATTCCGAAAGGTATAATTGTTTTATCCCTATCCTTCTTGGAAGCATTTGGTCGCTCTTTTGGAATTCTACAATTTCGAAAACAAAAAAAAAAAATATCGAAACCTATTCAAATTATTGGCGTTCTTCAAATTACTTGTCTAAAAACAAACTCCTTTGGACAGATACATAATAAATCTGTTACTCTTTGTCTTGCCAGACCATCACCCTTCCCCATAGTAGGCATATGTATGCTTGAGAGGGAATACGCTAAAGCCACTCTCTTGCAAACCGCCCAAGTTCCAGCTGCGTCTCCCGTTAGCTTTGTCCAGGTCCCTACTCACTTTAGGTATCGGAGAGCGGATTTGCAGTGGCAGTCACCTTTTAGTATATTTAAAGTTAAACTTATAACTTTTGTAGGACTCTCCTCCTATTTCTCCATCCTTTTTCTTCAGTCCGAAACCCACTTCCTTTTCTTCATCATCTTCCCTTGGTGGTTAGGTTATTCCCAAGTCAATAATCTACCCACCAATGTCTCTAAACTAGGCGTTTTCGATGGTGAGCTGCTTACTGAAGCACCATGGACACCATACGGTCCACACGTATCGTAACTTGCTTTTAATCACTCAGGGACACGAGTGAGGGATAGCTTGAATGACAGGGTATATATATTTCCCACCTCCATTCAGCATAGGTAGGGGCAGGCAGGTGACCAGCGCTGATGTTCCTGCATGGGTTCATCGCCCTCCTGCCATTGGTCTATGATGATGGGACAAAAGGCACATTTCACTTCATCTCTTGTTTTTAAATAGTAGAATCCAGCGGCCGCCATGGCTTGAGGATTTATGAAAGGCACTGGCCATGTTGAAAAAGTCTTGAAACGTTGTTCCTCAGAGTTTAAATTCATGGATGTGACTTCTCTTGATGCTTTAAAGCAAGACATGGCTGAGCGGCTTGACGTGGGTTGACCTGTTATTTATACACTCGTCACTTGGTTGGACAGTGGATAATAGTTGACTTGTTTGTGATTAATAATCAAACAGCAGGCTGTCGTATTGGCTGGTACATTGTCATGCATTTCAAAATCTAGTCAAATGTCAATATTGGATGGCTTGACAGACTCTTCCAGGTAAGAACAGTCAAAAACAATCAGTGGCGCCCTTGCCTTAAACGCTTGGGGTAGCAGCATGGGGCCGTTCTCTTTTTGTCAATACGAGCATCGAAATTTAGAAAACAAGTCGTACAGGGGGGCCAAACTTATTTTTTGAAAAATCCAAATCCAGTCCTTCATAGGGAAACACAGCTCCGATGAGGAAAAGACGTGCATTTCTCAATTGCAGGTGATCAAATTGCGTGGCATCTTTGGTTTGTTGATACTTGCGATTCGTTTGAAAACCCACGATAATGTAGAGAGGTCTCTCTGTATTGCGAGCTGTTTTTACAGACCAACTGTGTGTGTTGGTGGTGGGTAATAGCGGGTACTCATTGAGTGCCCAGATCCTAAATTCCATGGGTAGAGGCATATCTCTCTTTACCATCTTGAGTATGTCCAGTTTTTTGCTATCGTCAAGGGTCACATGGGGCACTTTCCATAGCAAGCGTTGTAGTTGAATTTTTGAATCTATGGGGGCATTGTCAGCTCCCTTGAGTGCATTATTATCACTCCTGTCTCTCACCAGATAAAGCACTTGCCTTGCGTTGACCACAATGCGCTGGTGGTCTTCGGCAAAGCCTAAAATCAGTTTAAGAGGTAAATATCCAGTAAAGGTCACTCGGTGTGTACCATCCAGTCATTGGTCGAGTCAGGACACCAACCTGCCATGCAAAGTGTTTTACCTTCTTCCTCACTATAAGAGGGGTATAGTTTCATGACACTGGAAATGCCCACATTTCGAGTGCTATCCACCACGATATCGTTAATGACATAACGTACTTCAGAAAACAGAACGGCCAAACCATGGTTGGCCAACTTGGATGTGGTGGGTGTAGAGCCATCGGCTTTTGTGAGCCGACCTTCGATCTGAATGACACTTTCATGCGGTAGGGTGTAAATATCTTGGTTGTTGATAACAAATTGAATTTCATCATTGTTATTGAGTCCAGGTGTTTGAGCTTGATAGGAATGGAGATCAATTCTTACCACCCCTGGTTGCTCCTCGATGTGGTTCGCTATCTCTAGGATAGAATTCATTATGGGGGTTGACGTGGTAACCCAAATGCTGTAAAATCTGCTTGTCCTTAGATGTTAACGTGTATTCACGTGGCAAACAACTAACACCATTCCTAGACGGTGTTGTTGCTTTATACACAAATTTCATAGTGGCTTTAGCACCAACTTGTAAGTCACCGGTGTGGTAGAATCTAGATCAATGAGTTGTTGCTCTCTATTGATCAGTCTTAATGTTATATTACTAATACCATCGACAGCCACAGAATGAATAAGCACCACTGGAGGGTTTTCACGAATAATATAGCCATTGGGCGATGTCACTATAAAGTCATAAATCGAATGCGATGGTTCTTGATTGGTGTACACTTGGCTAATAATATTACACGTTACCGACACATGATGGTCCTCAATGAATTTCTCTTCATGATCCGATTCATATTTCTTGTTGGGCTCCAACACGCGTGGTTTAAATCCTAGTAATGGACCAATGGAATCGGGGCGTGTTTTAAAGTCAATTTTGAATGTGGAGAAAATACTGCAGCGATGAGTGTTGGTATTTCCTACAAGTTCAAACTTGCGCGTTCCATCGATAAATGACTTTAAACCATATTCATTGATCAACATCACATAAATGTGTTCATAAATGTCATCGATCGTGTATCCACCAGAGTTCAGGGTGAGCACAGAATCATCATAGTAAAACTTGTTGTTCACATTTTCACGTATGTTGTATATTCGATTGTACGTTTCAAGAGAAACAAGTCCCAAACCATAGGGTTTTTCATTCAATTCGATAGGCGGGTAAAAGTCTAGGCTGACTTCAGGTCCACGTCCATGCAGAGTAAACGTTTTACTTTCTGCCGACATACTGTTGGCGTTTTTGCTTATGCTGCGTCTTATATAAAAAAAATAAACACAAACGTCCACACTGTTGGCTGTTAAACGTTTGTTCACATTTTACATTATAATATATCTTGATCCTGTTTCCAAAATAGGTCACTAGTTCCATGGGTGGGGGCAAATTCCCAAAACTGTCAAAGTACCATACGGTGGATCCCTCTTTGACATAAGCTACATAATGCGTTCCTGGTCCTCGGTGATCATCCAAATTGACAACAGCACATTCCTGTTTCCAGGGTCGTGGGGGTAATTGGTTTCACATAAACACAACTCGAAAATGAGAAAGCTTTAGTTGTTTAGCATAGCTTTCCACTTGTTCATGCGTCAGGGCATGTCTTGCTATGGCTGAGGATATTTTTTTTTATATTTCGAAATGGTGAAATCCCAAATCCTTGTTGATAAAAGGCTGGCTTTAAATTGGCATTTCTAGCCCCCATTGCAATCGCTTCCATCGTTTCATTGTGTCGCTGACTTTCTTTGAGTTGTTGCTTGCTCTGCTGCGCGGCTTCAATGGTTTTCGCCTCTGCACTGGCACCGCCCAAAAGTGAACCCAGTGCAGCCAGACCGGCAAATAAAGCAGGTAAAAATCCCGCTCGTTTGGGGACGGGAATCACTCGCCCTTGTATTTAACCCTGTCGCCGACGTTTTGGAATAACATGTCTCTGTGCTGCTCGAAGGGCTTTCCTTATGTTCAATACATTATTTTTTCTTTTTTCTTTCGTAACGGCTTGTCCACGAATGTCGTAAGCCCAGGCTTTGCCAAGGACAAAGTCCTTTTTTTAGTCTTTCTCACCACATACCTTTGTTTCACCATGATGATAATGACCAACAACCTTTCACAAGAAAGTTTAAATCACATCTAACGTCAGATTGTTATTTCATGGCTGTATATTCCAATTCCACATAGAGTGGGAAATCGTTTATGGTTTTTCCCGCTTGCTTTTCATCCCATGTCAACATGAGATGAAAGGATAATTCGTCACCTTCATCGACCATTTCATGGTTATGGACCAACATCCTATGACCATTTATCTTTATTTGTAAATGGTTCTCATCAGATATGGCATATTTGATGTGAATGGTTCCATCATAGTGTAATCGATAGTGGCTTAAACCCGAAGCAAGCACATAGGTTAAGTGCTGATCATGGACTAGCAGTAAATGTTTTTTTTTTTTCATTCACAGGTTATTCATTTGTCAGATACACTAAAGATACAGATGGGATAAATTTGTAAAGCCTTTGCATTTCATAGGTCATGTAACGCTTGGTACAGACATCGTCTTCGTCTTGCGGGTCTTCCACGTGAATAATCCGATGGTGATTAGCGCTATAGCCATTCACCGTAAGCTGAGGCACTTTGTCATAAAACTCATACACTTTGTTATCCACATACTTTTTGTAGTAACGTCTGTAGACACTTGAGGATGTTTTACATGGGTTAACCGCTTTCCCTTAAAGTCATAATCTCCCTGTTTAGTGCGTGGCACTACTGGCCTATCCACATAGTGTTTATTAGTAGGATCTGTTTCTTGTTTAGGATCATGTATGGGGACAGACATAACTTTGGCCATCAACGCACGTCCAAAGACATCCATCGCCAGCCTGTAGTATGACTCTACTGTTTCTATGACAAGGCTCGATGTCCTGTAGATAGACAGCCTGCTAGCCTCTCTAAGCCCTAGTTGATATGAAGATTGTTAAGCAGCAAGAGTCATTCCCCGTGGGGGACATGGTATCCCATCTCTGTCCCACATCACGTGAACAACGCCATGGTTCACTGTTTCCATCTTCCATTCGCTGCATCATTGTGGGGCCTTCCGGCTGTGGAAAGACTAATCTTTTGCTGACTCTCATTACAGCGCCCAATGGTCTGCGTTTTCAAAATATTTATATTTTTGCAAAATCTCTCTACCAACCCCTCTACGTGTTTCTGGATCAAGTCATGTCTGGATTACAAAAAGAGAATATGGGTTATTTCACTTTTTCCATGCAAGAAAATGTGATTTCACCGAAAGAGGTAAAGCCCGATTCACTCATGATTTTCGATGATGTATCCACTGAACGTCAAGGCATCATTCAAAGCTATTTCAGCATGGGTCGTCACAAACATTGCTTCTATCTTGGACAGACATATTCTAAAATGTCCAAACAGTTGATTCGTGACAATGCCAATGTCATTGTTTTATTTCGCCAGGACGAGAGGAACAGTCGTCACATTTATAATGAACATGTGAATCTGGATATGACCTTTCAAATGTTTACAGAATTGTGTGGCAAGTGCTGGAACACAGAACGTCATGCCTGTTTAGTGATTGACAAACAAAGTGAACTCAACCAAGGACGGTATCGCTTAGGGTTTGATCATTTTATTGCTATTTAAGGCCCTGTCTCATTCCCTGTCAAGTCATTTGTCAAGACACCATGGCGTTAGCAGAGAGTCGATTGAAAAAGCATATTATTAGAGCAAAAAATACTATTCGCCAAAGGTTTCGTCAATTGAAACGATCACGTGCAAATCATGCTTTGTTTATTCAACAACATTTAGCCCCTCCGCTAAAAGCCATGTTGAAACCCACTTTCAAGCCATCTGAAACGCTACCCACCGTTTCACAAGCCACGCAAACGCTGCACGAGGACCCTGAGGAAGAGGAACAGGAACAGGAAGATTTGACTAGTGTTAGCGAAGTTGAGGATGACGAGAAACAAGTGTTTACGCCTCAAAAAAAAGGCCGCACCCCTTGCAGAGTTTTTGAGAAAAGAGAAATCCTTGGTCATGGTCGAAACACCTTGCCCTTCCAGGTCGTCTCTGTTTTCACAACTCTTGGCCACCCCTCAAAATAAAGCTCAACTGAAAACCATTTTAATAAAATATTATGGATCAACACTGGAACCCTATTTCACCGATCTATTTATAATAATAATAATAATAATAATAATAATAATAATATCGTATCGCCTCGGGTGCCTGGTGCAAGCTTTGTTAATTGACACCCAGAGGGTAGCTTGCATGTCGAATTTCGTCGTTCCTTTGAACGCTATGAAAGTCAAGGAGGTTAGATATCTAAACTCCTTGAGACTACAGCGCTTTCAAGTAGAGAATGGAGGAACTTTGTGTTGGCGGAAAATCCCGAGATTAATTAATTTTGCCATTGAACACGGCCTACTGAATTCAAATGAGTTCTTTAACATGCCAACAAGGTATGACATGAGTATCGTGATTTTGTCGCCTTCAAAAATCACTTACCATGGCCAGGGGCGAACCTGCAAACTTGGGGTTGTTAGTCCGACACTATAAACACTCACCCACCGTGGCAAGCGATCTATTTATTGGAAACACAGATACCACGTATGGTTTTCGCTCTGAGGATGATAGTTTTAAAATTGGCGATTCATCCATTAAATTTGCTCGTACTAAAGCTGTCATTAAAAACATCAACTATAAATTAACACCAGGACTCTTAAAGCTGCTCTTTTCTCGGACCCCCTCTTCCCATGATTATACGTCAGAGGACCTTGGCAAATATAAATCCATTTTATTGAACACCCATGCCCATAAAAGACAGTATGATCCAGCTCAACAAATGAATGCCAATATATCTCAAAAATATAAAACCATCATTGCAAAAATGTTTCCCACCAGTCAAAGTGGTCGTCGTAAATCATCCGCTTCGGGAGTGACATTTAAACCATTAAAACCCCTTGTGAATGTTACGTACTGGCACAATCCCAATAAGCTCATCCAGCGGCTACAGTTGTTGCATGCTTCACGTCAAGCCGGCCATACCGGTCACGATTGGGAAATTTAAGAAATTGAACAAGAATTTGGAAATGCCAAAATTATTGTTTAAGCCCTCACCCATTAAAATGGGTATTACTCACGAGTTGCATCGCCCCACTAGGCGTCACTATCCGCGACTCAAGGTGATTTCACGAAGTGTGGATGAACTTTGGCAGGCTGACTTGGTTGAAATGATACCCTATACTGGCGTTAACGACGGTGTACGCTATATGTTGACCGTCATTGATGTGTAATCCAATATGGCCATTGTTGAACATGTGCATCGCAAGTCTGGTCCACTAGTCACCAAGGCCTTTCAACATATTAATCAACACTCCAAACGTCAACCACAGTTGCTACAAGCGGACCAGGGGAAATAATTTTTCAACAAGGATTTCTCCAGTTTTCTCAAATCTAAGGATATTCATCATTACACCACGTACAGCAATATCAAAGCCAGCGTGGTCGAGCGGTTTAACCGAACATTGAAAACCCATATGTGGAAAGCGTTTACCACTCGGGGCAGTTATCGCTGGTTGGACATGTTACCTGAGCTAGTGTCACGTTACAATGTCACCAAACATAGAACCATTGGGACCAAGCCACGTCTCGTGACCAAAAATATTCAGCGACTGGATAAACTGTTTAATCCCATAAAAACAGCAGATCCTAAACGTCACCGACTGAAAATTGGGGATTTTGTTCGTGTGAGCAAATTTAAGTCTGCCTTCAATAAGGTCTATACGCCTCAGTGGGGGACTGAACTATTTCGAATTCGTCAAGTCAACTTGGACAGTCCAGTCACCTATTTACTCCAAGACCTCAACCATCAATCCATAAAAGGTAGATTTTATCTCCATGAACTTCAAAAAACAGCATTTCCTCAGCATTATCTTGTGGAAAAAGTGTTGAAACAAAAAGGATATAAACTATATGTCAAATGGTTAGGATTTAACTCTACGTTTAATTCTTGGATCAATAAATTACATGTTGTGTGAACCTGTGCACTATTTTATTTTATTGAATCGTGTGTGCGAGAGCTCTGTGTACGGCGCTCCACGCTTCGTGCATGTCCATATATGTTTCTCTTTCTCTCTCCACACCCGAGTCTCACTCCTTCACTCCATGTTGACATACAACTCGTTCAGCTATTGGCTGTCATGGGTTCTCCCACTCCTCCCCTCACCTCACCTCCGGCTCTCTGGCCCCGCCCCCTCACCACTCTGCAGTTGTCACGTGATTTCCTGTTGTGTGTAGGTTTCCCTCCTTTCCCCTCTCTCTCTCCCCCTTTCCTCTCTGCGAGGCCCCTGCCTGCTGCTACTGCTCAGCTCGCCTGGCTAGCCGTTATCACCTTTTTACAGAGTTGTCAAATGGTTGCAACCTGTTATCATCTTACAGCAATGTTGTCAGCTCTCACCCACATTCCATTCTCTTAGCTGGCTGGCCAGGCACCAAGCGGGTCTCTCGAGCAGATATTCTGTTTTCCCATTCTGGCTGCCAGTTAGACATACATAGAAAAACAAGTTCTGTTGATAACAACTATAGAAATGCCTTGCTTTTTATTCGTCTCATAGCATTATGAATTTTGTCTGGTTACTGGCCAGTGTTTACCAACCTCTTTAAAGATCGTCATGAGGGATTTTCGAAAATATTCGCCTTCATTCATCTGTCATAGGAAAAAATAGCGAAAAGCGACCCCTCGTTTTGCCATACATCGCCACGACGAAATAGCCATTCCCCGTATCCACCATAGCAAGTCATAGCCTCGTTGGAACACACGCCCAGGGCTACTGGCTCTCTGTCTACAAACACGCTTTTATAAAAAAAAAAATGAAAAAATAATTAAAAATGCTTAGTTTTTTTTGTACTAGAGACTTGACATTTATTTCGATGGTAGAGGGGGTAGGTATCTTTCATTTATGTCAAACAAACTTATTTGTCAACGCGTTAATTTCCAAAATAGTAAACATTCAAAATTTAAGGGGTTTCAAAAAATCTCAAAATATAAAAAGTTTTATTATAAAAAATAAAGGTCATAGAGACCATTGGTTTGAACTATTGAACAACGTTCTATTATGTTTGGTTTTCAAACTTTCGCCTTCTTTTAAAAACAAAATTTTTCAAAAAAAAATTGAAAAATATAACGAGTGGTCTATAGGAAAGAGGACGTTAGCTCGAGTCCACGACACCTCATTTATTAAAATCCGACCATCCGTTCGCAAATGCTCACCAATGTTCGCGAGAAAGTAGGCTATCATTTTGTTTTTCCTCCTACACCCTTGAAACTTACTGCCGACCTAGAGGGCATATCCACCTTTCATTAACGTCAAACAAACTTTTTTTTTCCAATTCACCGTTTCCAATATAATGCCAATCCAAAAAAACTAAAATTTTCATTTCTTTTTTTAAAATACCAGCACACATGCTTAGCCATGAGAACGTCTTCCCAATGCCAACAATAACTCGTTCGTTAAAATCCGACCACGCGTTCGGGAGATATCGCCCAAAGTTTATATGAAAGTAGGGGGGGGGGGAGCAGAACTGTCCAATTCACACTACTGCACAGTTTTAGTCCAAGAGGCTTGAAATTTATTTTGAGGGTAGAGGGGTCAGGGCCATTCATTTTTGTCAAACAATTTTTTTTTGTCAAGTTCCTAGTTTCCAAAATATAGGAATTTCAAAATTGGACTGTTTTCAAAAAAACATCAAAAATAAAAAAGTTTTATTATAAAATACTAGCTGAAGTACCCGTGCTTCGCTACGCGTCATAAATAAATTAAAATGTGAAGGTGACAGTTTAAACAGGGGATAGGCGAGGTGCTGCGCAGAGGGAGATTAAGGATGGAACATTTTGTCCAACTACACCGTTCGACGTTGACCGTGTTTTATAGCACAAATTTAGGTTTTACTCGCTAACCGTTGGAGATACCTTTCGGATAGAAAATGTAATTTTAAACCTCGTATATGCCATCAAAAGTTTGCTATTTCTTAGCCTTCACTTTTTATTTGAAATGGAAATATGAAAGTTTGAAACCAAAGGGTGTAGTGATGTCACTAAAATGGTCGCTATCTTTAAATAGTGCAAAGTATTGAAATTTAAAGTTGCCTATATGTTAACCAGGTAAATCAGCTACTTCAATGTAAAATTCATGTAAATCGGACCAGTGATTCTTGCGTGATTGAGTAATACACAGACACACACCATCTCATTTTTAGTCTAGCTTCGCTCGCGTCATAGTCGTGTCGTATTGTTATTCAATGAAATGCAGGTTTAACCCCGTTAACACCCCTTTAGAACCTGAATATCCAAAAATCCCTCCTTAGTAGACTATTTCGACACACAACAAACATATCCCCTTCTTCTAACTTTAATAGTTTTGGTTGGTCGATGTGAGTGAACATTCAAAAATCCTTCCTTAGTGGACGTTTTTCTTCCAGAATTTCACCCCTCCCCATAGGCCCCTTAAATTGGATTTATGAAAACAAAACGGTCGAACACCTTCTTATTTTAATTATTTATTAATTTATTTATTTTTAAGTTGATTGAAACTCGGAGAAAATTAAACTCCTCGCCTATGTCGTTTAAGAGATACACGCTCCGTTAGGAATCTTTCAACCCCCACTTTTCATCCCCTTCACCTCATAATATACACCACATCGAAAAACCATTAGACATGTGTCAGCTTATTTTCAATGATTAGTATATATGCCAAGTATCACATCCCCAAATGAAACCACTCGTGATATATTGTTATTCAATGAAATGCACGTTTACCCCCTTAACACCTCTTTAGAACCTGAATATCCAAAACTCTTTCCTTAGTGGACGTTTTCGACATAAAACGAACATATCCCCAAAATTTCATGTTTCTAACTTCAGTAATTTTGGCTGGGCGATGATGAGTGAGTGAGTCAGTCAGGACATTTTCTTTCATTTATTTTTGAGAATTTCACCCCTCTCCATGAACTCCTTAAATTGTATTTATGAAAAAAAATAATCGGTCGAACACCTATTTACTTATTTAAAGCTGTTTTTCCCCCTGAGTTTGATGAGTGAGTAAGTGAGTCAATCAGTTAGGACACTTTCTTTCTTGTTTTTTGCCCCCCGAATTTCACCCCTCCCCATGGGCCCCTTAAATTGGATTTATGAAGAAATGGTCGAACACCTATTTACTTATTTTTAAGCTGCCTTTTCCGCTGAATTTCAAACTTATCGCCTATGTTTAATAAGAGATACAGTACATGCTCCGTTAAGAATCCTCCAACCCCCAATTTTCTCCCCTTTCACCTCATAATATACACCATATCGATAAACCCTTAGACACATGTCTGCTTATTTTGAATGATTAGTTTATATGCCGAATATCACATCCCGAAATGAAACAACTCGTGAGATATTGTTATTCAATGAAATGCTAGTTTAACCACCTTAACACCCCTTCAGAACATGAATATCCAAAAATCCATCCTTAGTGGACTTTTTCGACATACAACGAACATGTCCCCAAAATATCAAATTTCTAACTGCAATAAGTTTGCTGGGGGATGATGTGTGAATATCCAAATGTCCTTCCTTAGTGGACTTCTTTCCCCAGAATTTCACCCCTCCCCATGAGTCCCTTAAATTGGATTTATGAAAAAAAGATCAACACCTATTTACTACTTTTTCAAGCGGATTTTTCTCCCTGAGATTCATACTTTTTGCCTCTGTCTTTTAAGAGATACTTGCTCCGTTAAGAATCCTTCAACACTCACTTTTCACACATACACCTCATAATATACACCACATCGAAAAACCCTCAGACATGTGTCTTCTTATTCTTAATGATGAGTTTATTTTCTGAGTATCCCATCCCAAAGGAAACCAATCGGGAGATATTGTTATTCAATTAAATGCAAGTCTACCCCCTTAACACCCCTTTAGAACAATAATATCCAAAATTCCTTTCTTAGTGGACGTTTTCGACATACAACGAACATAGCCCCAAAATGTCATGTTTCTAACTTCAATAATTTTGGCTGGGCGATGATGAGTGAGTGAGAAAGTCAGGACATTTTCTTTCAATTATTTTTCAGAATTTCACCCCTCTCATGAACCCCTTAAATTGGATTTATGAAAAAAAAAACCGGTCGAACACCTATTTACTTATTTTTGAGCTGTTCTTCCCCCTTGAGTTTGATGAGTGAGTTAGGACGCTTTCTTTCCTGTTTTTTCCGCCAGAATTTCACCCCTCTCCAAGGGCCCCTTAAATTGGATTTATGAAAAAACGGTCGAACACCTATTTACTTATATTTTAAGCTGTTATTTCCCGCCGAATTTCAAACTTCTCGCCTATGTCGTTTAAGAAATACACGCTCCATTAAGAATCCCTCAACCCCCAATTTGCATCCCTTTCACCTCATAATATACACCACATCGATAAACCCTTAGAAATATGTCTGATTATTTTATTGATTAGTTTATATACCGAATATCACATCCCCAAAGAAACAACTCGCGATATCGTTATTCAATGAAATGCACGTTTACCTCCTTAACACCTCTTTAAAACCCGAATAAACAAAAATCATTCCTTAGTTGACGTTTTCGAGATACAGCGAACATATTCCCAAAATTTCATGTTTCTAACTTTAATAGTTTTCGCTGGGCGTGATCAGTGAATGAGTCAGACAGGACATTTTCTTTCAATTATTTTTACCAGAATTTCACCCCTCCCCATGGGCCTCTTTAATTGGATTGATGAAAAAACGCTTGAACACCTATTAACTTTTTTTTAAGCTGTCTTTTCCCCCTGAGTTTGATGAGTGAGTGAGTTAGTCAGTTAGGACACTTTCTCTCCTTTTCCCCCCAGAATTTCACCCCACCCCATTGGCCCCTTAAATTAATTTATGAAAAAAAAACGTTGGAACTCCGATTTACTTATTTTTAAGCTGATTTTTTTCGCTGAGTTTCAAATTTCTCGCCTATGTCGTTTAAGAGATAGGCCTACACGCTTCGTTAGGAATCCTTCAACCCCCACTTTTCACCCCTTTCACCTCATAATAATACACCACATCGAAAAACCCTTAGACACAGGTCTGCTTATTTTTAATGATCAGTTTATATGCCGAGTATCACATCCACAAATGAAACCACTCGTGAGATATTGTTATTCAATGAACCCCTTAAGACCCCTTTCTGTCTGTTAGGTAGTCAGCCCGAAGGCTGGTTGGATCCTCAAAAAGTACCGCCGTTACGTTATGTGAGTAGATACCCAAAAAAAAAACAAGGCAGCGCTATTTTGAGGCGTTCTAGGCAAGAAGAGGAGTGAGGTAGTTTGTCATTGCTTTCCTCACTGAGTCAGAACAGTAGTCCTAACCCTATGAGTTGAACCTTTCACAGCATTCACAGGCACTGACTGTGCCCCGAATGCCATTACTAAGCACCACCCATACCTCAGTAGCTTCCATATAATCACAGCCATGAGTGAGACTGAGACATCGGAGAAAAGCCACCTTTTACTGTAGCCTGTGCCAACTGACAAATGGAAAAGTACTGTATTCATCAAGAGATGGCGAACAGGCCAAAGACCCCTTTAGAACCTGAATATTCAAAAATCCTCCCTTGGTGTATGGTTATGACATACAACGAACATATCCCGAAAATGCCATGTTTCCAACTTCAATATTTTTGGCTGGGCGATGATGAGTGAGTGAGTCAGGACATTTTCTTTCAATTATTTTTTCTTCGGAATTTCACCCCTCCCGATGAACCCCTTAAAATTGATTAATCAAAAAAACTGCCGAACACATATTTACTTATTTTTAAGCAGTTTTTCCCCCTGAGTTTTAAGAGCGAGTGAGTCAATCGGTTAGGACACTTTCTTTCCTGTTTCCCCCCCCAGATTTTCACCCTCCCCATGGGCCCCTTAAGTTGGATTTATGAAAAAACGGTCAAACACCTATTTACTTATTTTTATGTTGATTTTTTTTTTCGCTGGGTTTCAAACTCCTCGCCTATGTCGTATAAGAGATACAGGCTCCGTTAGGAATCTTTCAATCCCCACTTTTCACCCCTTTCACCTCATAATAAACACCACATCGAAAAACCCTCAGACATGGGTCTTCTTATTTTTAATGATGAGTTTATACGCCGAGTATCACATCCCTCAATGAAACCAATCGGGAGATATTGCTATTCAATGAAATGCAGGTCTACCCCCTTAACACCCCTTTGGAACCTGAATATCCAAAAATCCTTTCTTAGTTGGCGTTTGCGGCCCTTGAGGAAGCTGCATACCAAATTTCATTGCAATCCGTTGGGTGGTTTCTGAGATTTCGTGATGAATGTGTCAGAGAGTGAGTGAGTAAGTGGTATTTGTCAAATATCTAGTAGATAGTGTCAAGTCTTTGTTATGCTACACTCGGTTGACAGTGCTGTGTGAGCAGTTGAGTAACTAACGGGTTTTCAAGTAGGCCTAAAGCTCCTCATTTTCTATACCGGTAGTGCAGAGCGCAACTGGCATCCAGTCGGCCGTGTCTCGACTTGAGCTATGTTGCCACGGAAACTATCTGCCTTGCCATTCCTTCATGAGTATATTTTATGAATTTATTAGCCTTTGCTCGAGTGCAAAAGGGCCGAAATCAGAAGAATGAGAAAGACTATCGAAAATTCATGTAGCCAGCGGTTCCTTCTGTGTCCTAAACTATGTGTATGCAAAATTTGGTTGAGATTGGTGGAACGGTGTAGATATGTATACGGAACCAACCCACCCACATACATACAGACTTTCACTTTTATATATAAGAAGAAGAAGATAAAGGACATAGAGACCATTCGTTTCAAGCCCGGCACAACGTTCTATCATGTTTGGTTTTTAAACTATTGCCTATTTTCAAAAACAAAATTTTTCAATTTTTTTTTGAAAAATTTAACGCGTAGTCCATAGGAAGGAGGACGTCAGCCCGAGTTCAACGACACCTCATTTGTCAAAATCGGACTATGGGTTCACCAAATATTAATTATTTAACATGAACACCGCCCGAGTAACGCCGAGTGCGTTAGAACTCTCACTGCTTCCCTACTCACATGTTTGTTGAACTGTACTTTATAAGAATTGTGAACTGTTATACTAGAAGTGACTGTCATAATGTATGGGCAAATAACTTCATTTCTTGACAGTACATTACTTTCATGTATTGAAATATCTAATAGATCATGTGGACAGCTAGAAAGTGAAGCGTGCATTTCAACGTGTTGCCACATATGAGGACACGAACAGTGAGGATATCAGGTCCATGTACTTCAGATTTAACAGCGTGATTAGAGATTGCGCGAAAGTCGCAATGCCCAATATTAGGTTTTGGCCATATGCACGAGAATTTTAGATTGTCATGATGAGTGTTTGCTACCGTTAGGTGTGCGAGATCAGGACTTTAAAGATTCATTATACTGTTCAACTGTCAGCCGATTGTGCTTAAGTGCTGCGCGAGATATCAGTCTCAAGTGAAACACATTTAATATGTGGTCTGACGACAGTAAAAGACATGGTAAAATAATGGAGGCGGAACATCGTGGACATTTTACGAGTGATATCTTGGAACTTCCCGATACTGTGAAAATGCATTAATACCACCGACGATGGGTTAGATTCGAGAGGATGAGGAAGGGACGTAGACGATACCAGCCCTTGAAGGACGCCGAAATGGACGCAGCCAACATCAGCCCCGGTGAGAAGGTTCTGGAACAGCACGATGGGGAAAAGCGGAAAGAGCCTTGCCAGAGGTCAAGATGAGCTAAATCCAGGGCGTGGCATGGTGTGTGGGGACACACGCTGGCACTTCAGGGAGGAACCTTCGTGCTGCTATTTCAACACCTGACAGACAGCGAATATCTGGAAGTAAGATCTCTTCATGCTATCGTAGTTGTACTGTAGTCTAGTCATGTGTATATTTCTATTCCCAAACTAATAGGTCAGCATATTTTTTTGTCCTTTTTCATATTTCTGACAAGAAGTTCTTGTCATTTATCAGTTTTCCTGGTATGAAATTTCAGTAATTTAGGCCAGATAGTAACGCAACGTTTTCTTTATTTTTCGCTTCCTGATTCGTTACTAGTGATAGGAGACATTAGTCACTTACGAGTTGATTTTGTGGAGGAGGACTGATTTGCGAAATGGAAAAATAAAATAAAATAAAATAAATAATTAATAATAATAATCGAGTACTGTGAAAATTTAAATACTTATAATAAAATTCAAGTACATGGATTCTTGAGTCTAATGATAGAAGCCAGCGATAAGAATAAAATATCTAAATAATGGTGAATACATTTTGGAAAATAAATAAGTTCTGAAAGCGAAAGTAATAATAATAATAATAACTCTCATAAGAAATATTCAACCAAGGAGTCGAAAAATAATACGATGAGTGTAATTTGATTTTGTTGCAAGTTCAGTTGTTTATAAAATCTCAGACAAAGGAGGAAGAGGTGAATGGGGGATCAGGTTTTATGTAACAACCAAAAGTAGTTGAGGACTGAGCTAATTGAAAATGTTTTTTTGGAGTATAATAAGATGTAAGTAAATATTCCAGTCGTTGCCGGCAGAGGTGGGTCAGATTGTGGCCAATTTGTTAAATTGAAGTGTGATGTATAGCATTCAGTTTATAAATGGGCCTTCCGAAGACAGTGCACCGATATTTTATGTGATGTGTGGGCATCATGAGTTTGAATGCACCATTAATTGTGGAATAGTGGTGGTTGTCGAAAATGAGTAGGGGTTAGACCCCATGAAGATTCATTTTTGTTTTCTTCTGAATGCATTTGTATGAGGGGAGGTCACTTTTAAGATCTGATCACACCAGCGAATCATTTCTTTCATATATGGTCAAACAGCATCTGAATCAGTTGTTTAGATTAATAATGCTTGCTACTAATCGGAACATTCCATGGGATGATTATTTTCAAATGCACAACAGCAAATCCTTTAATTATAACATGCTGAAAATTCTATAAACAAATTTTGCAACAGTTATGCTCATAATATTTCATGAGTGGATCAATTATTAATAAATGTGGATGGTGAAGCACACATTTTCTTAATCATGGAAAACAGACAGTGAAATAAGTTTTACTCAGTGCTTCATTTGAAGTATAATTTGTAAATAAGTGTAAGAAGTGATAAATATAAGTGTTTGTGAGTGAAGATGGACATGATGGACATGCCTAAACTTTAAGACATTCAAATGGGAAGTGATTGTTTTTCTTTATTTAGCAATCAGGAATCTCAGGAGGAGAGACTGAATATTTTTACACCCTGTAGATTGAGGTAGGAGTGCTGTGCTTTCGGCCTGAGATAACTTTATTCTAATAAAATTGGAGTGTGGTTTGTGGAAATCTTGTGTGTTTATTCGTCCTCTCTATGCTCAGGCGCGAGTCTCGGACACAGTTCAGCCGTTAACCCCTGAGATATTACGAATCTTGTGCTCAACTGTCTTCGAGGCTCCCGCATATGTGGGCGTTTATCTTCGGATAAACGGGCACATAGAGTATAGAAAGGTAGTTGGCTTAACCAAGCGTGGGGCTCGATTGGTGCGCATTTATGTGTGTCGATCGTGTTCGCACAATTTTTTTGCACTTGACGTTGTTTGGTCTTGCACTTTAGAAAAGCGACCAGCGTTCAAACAATTGAGGTTTGAGGTTTGACCTTCTGTCACTCCTGTTTTTCTATTCTTGTTGATGTTTTTGGATTATTGGTCATTTTGGATTTTTGATAGAAACACACAAATTTACAGATAGGTGTTCTTTTGTTTAGTGTCGGTTTAGTTAGGGACACCCACTTTTATTTTGTTTGGGAAAACACATGACTACTACATAGTATTTAAGCTAGTTATAAGCCTTTCTTCCATTTTCTTGGTCTAACCTATCATATTTCTCAAAATGGAAGAGTTACGTTTATTGTTACAGAGTGTGTCTGCTCAAATGCTGGAGCAAAGTAAATCTTTGGAATCCAAAATGTCAGATCAAAATAAATCGTTAGAATCAAAAATGTCTGAGATGTCGGATCAAAATAAGTACTTGGAAAGTAATTTGCAAACAAAAATATTAGAACAAAGTCAGTCTTTGGAAAATAATTTGCAAGTGATAATGTTGGAACAAAATAAGTCATTGGAGGAAAATTTGAAATTTAGCTTCTTGAATGACCTTATAAATAATATAGAGGATTTAGAAGAAAGATTATCGGAATCTTTAGATGCGATAATCGGGGACAAGGTTGTTGCTTTAGAAAAGAGGTTAAACGATCAGACTTCCAGGGTTCAGGAGAATTTATTAAGCGTAGAAGGCCGTATAGTTGAGGGGGATGAACAAGCTCGTGAACTCACTAAAACGAATCATGAAGCGATTAAGGAGGATTTGCTAACATTAGAGGGTAGGATAGAGAATAACATGACTACAGTACGATCAATGGAGCGAAAATTAACTGAAACAAAAACTAAATGGACAGAACCAGTAACGCCACAGAATAATAGTTTGGGGTTCGGTGCCTTACCCTTAGCAGATTCGACCCATGTAACAATTGTAAAAGCTTCTGAAGACAAGCCCAACAAATTTAATGGGCTTGGCACTGTCACACAAGTCGAGTTTCTCAAAGATGTTAAAGACTACTTGAGGGATACAAAAGTAACCCGACAGAGAGAGAGAGAGAGAGAGAGAGAGAGAGAGAGAGAGATCAGGGTTATAGGGAAGCTTTAAGACGGATCAGCTCTCATTTGGTTCCGCGCTTTCAAATCAACGATGTTTAATTACGACGAGTTTGCGCAGGTGTTGATGAGACGTTTGTGGTCACCGTAAATCCAACAAAACGTTAGATCCGAATTGTATGCGAAGCGGTACGCAACACCTCAGCCTACGAAGTACGCGAACTATTTAACAAATCAGCTCGCCAGACTAAAATGCCTGGAACCTCCAATGCTGGAGCATGAACTAATTGTAGCCTTCGTACAATACCCAGCTGACGTGCAGCGCACTTTGATTGCAGCAGGTGTCAATTCTTTGGGAGAGTTTGCCGAGATTCTGCAACAACTTGACCAATCCAGTGCTAAATTTTTTCAGCGGATTGTAAAGTCAGACGCACATTCTATTAACTTCGTTATGGCCGATCGTCTGTTGCAGACAACAGGGGAAGATAGAAATCAAATGCCGAATCGAGGAGAGTATTTACCCCGAAGAGAATTTTTCCGAAACCATGGGCGTAATTCACCTTATGGTCAAAGAAGAGACCAGAATTTTAAAAATAATAGGAGTCGGAACAATGGGAATAAGAACCAGGGTAGAGGAAGAGATAATAACACGCGCCAACAACAAACAAATAACAGAACTCGTATTTCACGAGAAGAGCTCGAGAAACGTCATCAAGCAAGCCAAAAATTCTTGGGTGAGTTGATATCTCAAAACTATGAAAATGCTCAACCAGGACCATCTGGGTTACAACAGGATAATGGTGGTAGAAGAACACGAAGTTCGAATCGACCCAACAGGCAGATCAACAATTATTTTTTTCACACGAAGTACTGAGAAAGCACAAGGAAGATGCATGAATAACGACATGAGCAGGAAGAAAAATAAAATCTTAGGAGTTTTATTATTATGATGGTAGGGGGTGTGTGTATCCGCGGTCCACGTCCTTCAGGTCGTTATCCATAGTTTGAATGGAGCGCCGAACGAGTTCGAACTAGCGCTCATAGGAGGAGAGCCTATAGGAGGAGAGCGCGCGCCCGCTTGGCGAATGGCAGAACGCCGAAGGTGCTGGAACATTTGGAGCTACCTTATTCCCGTGAGATGGAAGGAATGGTGTTATGGCAGGATGTAGCCCCTGAATTTATATTGATTCTAGTGAAAGAACCAGGAAGATAGCTTTACGCACGCCCAAGTTATGAAGGAAGGACGTTTGGGGTATGACGTAACTGCTGACGCACGCGAGTTGTCCCATCGGTATTTAAACTGCGGTGAGCAGACAGCCGGCAGTCAATGTGTTCAGTATCAGAGCAGCGTGTCTCTCTGGTCCAGTTTGTGTCAGTGCGAAGCCTCGAGCAAAAGTTATACTACGTCATCGCCGTGAATAAGTATGCGGGTTGCCGGAATCCGAGGAGGTGTGCGAGCTTAAGACTTTAAAGATTCATTATACTGTACAACTGTCAGCCGATTGTGCTTAAGTGCTGCGCGAGATATCAGTCTCAAGTGAAACACATTTAATATGTGGTCTGACTACAGTAAAAGACATGGTAAAATAATGGAGGCGGAACATCGTGGACATTTTACGAGTGATATCTTGGAACTTCCCGATACTGTGAAAATGCATTAATACCACCGACGATGGGTTAGATTCAAGAGGATGAGGAAGGGACGTAGACGATACCAGCCCATGAAGGATGCCGAAATGGACGCAGCCACCATCAGCCCAGGTGAGAAGGTTCTGGAACAGCACGATGGGGCAAGCGGAAAGAGCCTTGCCAGAGGTCAAGATGAGCTAAATCCAGGGCGTGTAATGGTGTGTGGGGCCACACGCTGGCACTTCAGGGAGGAGCCTTCGTGCTGCTATTTCCACACCTGACAGACAGCGAATATCTGGAAGTAAGATCTCTTCATGCTATTGTAGTTGTACTGTAGTCTAGTCATGTGTATATTTCTATTCCCAAACTTAATAGGTCAGCAAATTTTTTTAAATCCTTTTTCATATTTCTGACAAGAAGTTCTCGTGATTTATCATTTTTCCTGGTAGTGACATTTCAGTAATTTAGGCCAGATAGTAACGCAACGTTTTCTTTGTTTTTCGCTTCCTGATTCGTTACTAGTGATAGGAGATATTAGTCACCTACGAGTTGATTTTGTGGAGGAGGAATGATTTGCGAAATGGAAAAATAAAATAAAATAAATAATTAATAATAATAATCGAGTACTGTGAAAATTTAAATAATTATAATAACATTCAAGTACATGGATTCTTGAGTCTAATGATAGTTAGAAGCCAGCGATAAGAATAAAATATCTAAATAATGGTGAATACATTTTGGAAATTAAATTAGTTCTGAAAGCGTAAGTAATAATAATAATAACTGTCATAAGAAATATTCAACCAAGGAGTCGAAAAATAATACGATGAGTGTAATTTGATTTTGTTGCAAGTTCAGTTGTTTATAAAATCTCAGACAAAGGAGAAAGAGGTGAATGGGGGATCAGGTTTTATGTAACAACCAAAAGTACCTAGTTGAGGACTGAGCTAATTGAAAATGTTTTTTTGGAGTATAATAAGATGTAAGTAAATATTCCAGTCGTTGCCGGCAGAGGTGGGTCAGATTGTGGCCAATTTGTTAAATTGAAGTGTGATGTATAGCATTCAGTTTATAAATGGGCCTTCCGAAGACAGTGCACCGATATTTTATGTGATGTGTGGGCATCATGAGTTTGAATGCACCATTAATTGTGGAATAGTGGTGGTTGTCGAAAATGAGTAGGGGTTAGACCCCATGAAGATTCATTTTTGTTTTCTTCTGAATGCATTTGTATGAGGGGAGGTCACTTTTAAGATCTGATCACACCAGCGAATCATTTCTTTCATATATGGTCAAACAGCATCTGAATCAGTGATGTTTAGATTAATAATGCTTGCTACTAATCGGAACATTCCATGGGATGATTATTTTCAAATGCACAACAGCAAATCCTTTAATTATAACATGCTGAAAATTCTATAAACAAATTTTGCGACAGTTATGCTCATAATATTTCATGAGTGGATCAATTATTAATAAATGTGGATGGTGAAGCATATATTTTCTTAATCATGGAAAACAGACAGTGAAATAAGTTTTACTCAGTGCCCCATTTGAATTATAATTTGTAAATAAGTGTAAGAAGTGATAAATATAAGTGTTTGTGAGTGAAGATGGACATGATGGACATGCCTAAACTTTAAGACATTCAAATAGGAAGTGATTGTTTTTCTTTATTTAGCAATCAGGAATTTCAGGGAGAGAGACTGAAAATTTTTACAACCTGTAGATTGAGGTAGGAGTGTTCTGCTTTCGACCTGAGATAACTTTTATCTAATAAAAGTGGGGTGTGCTTTGTGGAAATCTTGTGTGTTTTTTCGTCCTCTTTTACCCGTTAACCCCTGATATATTAAGAAACTTGTGCTCATCTGTCTTCGAGGCTCCCGCATATGTGGGCGTTTATCTTCGGATAAACGGGCACATTACGAACAACCTAATCATCTGATCTCAACTAAATTTTGCAACAACATACCTTTTGTGGGAAGCATCTTTTGACTGAACTACAAGGTAATCGGCCCAATTGTTTGCAGATGGCGGCCATGTATGTGTGCAAATCGATTCACAATATCAATTCAAGCACGATGGAACCGAATTGAATGAAATTTTGTACAGAGGTAGCACTAGCAAGGGGCACCTCATATTCATGTTTAATATCCGTATAACACGTTGTATTTCAACAAGCTAGCCTCCGTGGCTTGGGCGGCAGCACGCTGGCCTCTCACCACTGGGTCCGTGGTTCAAATCCCGGTCACTCCATGTGAGATCTGTGCTGGACAAAACGGAGGCAGACAGGTTTTTCTCCGGGTACTCCGGTTTTCCCTGTCAAAATTTCATTCCAGCAACACTCGCCACTATCATTTCATTTCATCTGTCATTCATTTAATCATTGCCCCAGAGGAGTGCGACAGGCTTCGGCAGCCGGCACAGTTCATATCCTCGCCGCTTGATGGGGGCTTCATTCATTCCATTCCTGACCCGGTCGGAGACTGGAAACAGGCTGTGGATTTTCATAACACGTTGTATTTCAACAAGCTACTACAACCAACATTCAATTATACTCCTTGAAAAGGAGAAAGAGTTATAACAATACCCATGCATTTAGGAGAAATTAGGCTATATGTTCTTTACTGAACATCTTGTTTTGTGTTATATACAACCGATGCTTAGACATATAGAGGAACAGAGCGACCATGTTGGTTTTTACAAAAACAAGACATTATATCAGAGACGATTATGAAGCTCTGTAGAGCTTATTAAAACGCCGTTGTGTAACGGTAAACGCTGGTTAACAGGCACTGACTAATTACTATACACATGAAGACGGTCCCTGTAAATTAGCTAATATTTAATTAAATTTCCTAAAAGTATTGTAAGATGTTCTGAACCCTATATTAAACACAAAGTTTACGGGACTTCCACGATACGTAACACACTTAAGTATATGGGCCTAAGCCATAATATTGAATACTCTAACTACACGGTTATAACAACTTGAATATTGCAAACCCCATATAATGATTTATGTGCATCCAAGTACACGGAGCTAATGATTTATATATTATTATATAACGAAAGTTTTCTTATCATTTAATTTTTCAGGAGCTAACCATTGGAAAAAGGTATCCGGGCGTAAAAACCACACAACACGTAGACTTTCATCGCACCTTCTTTGCGAACGTTATTAATAAACACTGAAAGCGGTTTAGTAATATGCAGGTCTGTTGGCGGCGGGGACAGTATGGACGAGCTGATTTTGACGAAAGATATGTATCTAGTTACCATGATGCAATAATATGTTGGCATGACGTACCGGTAATAGTTCATAAATTCTCGCTTTCATCTTAACGGTGCTTGCCAAGGTGGGTGAGTGGTTATCGTGTCGGATTACTAACCCCCCAAGGTTGCAGGTTCGCTCCTGGCCGTGGTAAGTGATTTGTGAAAGGCGCAACAATCACGACACGCATGTCATACGATGTTGGCATGTTAAGGAACCCATTTGAATTCAGTAGGCCGTGTTCTAATGGCAAACTTAATCTCAGGATTTTCTGCCAACACAAAAGTTCCTCATTTCACTACTCGAAAGTGCTATAGAGTCAAGGAGCTTAGATATCTAACCTCCTTGACCTTCATAGTGCTTCAAGGAACAACAAAAGTCGACATGCAAGCTGCCCTCTGGCACCTGAGTCCAAAAATATTATTATTATCTTAACGGTGTGCACTAAGCCTTGTGATTCAAAACAGAGGAGAGTGGGCTTTAATTCCCACTATTAACCATTCTGGAATGGTTTTCCACTTTTAACTCTAGCTAAATTCTGGGATGGTACTTAACTTAAGGTTACGGCTCCTTTTTAATTATATACTTTTTTTTTGCATATCGGCTAACACTTGAGGCTTTTGCACTAGAGGTTTTAACTTGATTCCTTGCTTTAGGCCTAGAACAGACCGCTCGATAGAAAGAGATGGCGCGATAGCTTAGTGGCTAGCACTTTAGGCTGCTGCACTAAAGGTTTTAACTCGATTTCCAGCTCTGACGACTAAAACAGAGCACTTTATAGAAAGAAAAGGCGATATAGCTTAGTGGTCAAGCTGTTTACCTCTTACCGCAAAGGCTTGGGTTTGATATTTAGCTCTGTCGAGAAACCAAGGTACTTAACCTTTAGAGGTAAAACTAAAAAGAGTCCTTAAAGTGCTCTTAGGACGATACCTTTAAACAGGCCACGGCAGTCTCATTTCCAATCATATTTCCTTGCATAGTGGCTAACACTCTTGACTCTTTTACTGGAGACCTGGGTTTGATTGTTGGCTTGGTCAAGAAATTCATTTTTGGTGTTAGAACAGGAACGATGTATACTTAGTCTCGTGTGACAGTACTAAAACACATGGGTTTGAATTCCATACCTGGCATAACTATTACCTCAACATTGGTTGTCGACACTGTATTATTATGGTACTTAGTACACAAAACTGCAAATAGAATGCATTATTTAAGACAACTCTATCCGAACATTACCGGAGACTGTTGATGGTTAACGAGTGCATTAGAAGTGAGAGATGGGGATAGCAATTAAGAAAAACGAGAGATATACATAACATATTTTTATTAATTTAATTTGAATATTTTTACAATAGGCCTATCTACACCCAGAATACAACTCTCTATCTCTTTACGATTGCTTGCCATAGTTTTAAAAGGATGACTATACATGTAGTAGTAAAATCCTTAGAATGTATGTTAAGACTCACTCTAAGCGGTTACGTGGACCAGTTACACAATTTTCTAAATCCAATAGTTCTTCCTCATATCCGGTAGGCATATAACCAGCCTGTTCATAGGCAAGCAATTGCTGAAGCCGCCGGATTAGCTAACTGGGATTCTTATAGTAGACAAATTTAACAAATGATTTTTAGGTGTAAACAGAGCATTACCATTATCATCATCATCATCATCATCATCATCATCATCATCATCATCAATACCATTATCATCATCAACATCATTATAATCATCATCACAATTACTATATAATCCTTTTCGATCCTTTTTGCATAGTCTGTATTGCCTTTGATAGTGTTGAGAGCTGTTCGGACGTTGATCACTGTCCTAACATGACTTTCTGAGGAGATGACAAATGCTTTTTAACAAACAATGCACTCACTATCTTGAGCAGTAATATTTTTTCTCGGACTAGCGTTTTAGCATTTTGAGGAGTTTTTTTTTTAAATAGCAACCATGTTTCATCTGGTACACCACATTGATGATCACTCACACTTAAGACCTCACTATTTATAAGTTTCTTAGTTCCACCTCTTAAGGTACAGAATACAAAATTTGGTTGAAGTCCAATGGACGTTACATGCAGTTAGACTCTGGATCTATCAGCACGCGTAAAAGCATGTTGCCAACAATACCATGCGTGTGCTGGTCAGAAATAATCTGAATTATTATGATATCTTGTTGTGCCAATTTTGGATGAAATCCATTTGTTAGTATAGAAGTTACATGTATTTTAAAATTGGACATATCAGCAGGCATAGAATCATGTTGGCAGCACCGCCTTGTATTAATTACTCCAAATTAATCTAGAATGGCAGGTGTTATACGTGTGCAAAGTATAGAGCTGTTGGCTTGCATACTTTCTGATATATTGATATTAGGGTAAAAATAATATAGACAGCATTTATTAACTGATAGCAGCCCTGATTGCTCTTAACAATACTTATGGTACACATTGCACATACGAAATTTGGTTGAAATCCAACTGATAGTATAGAAGTTACATGTATTTAAAAATTGGTACTATCAGCAGGCTTATAATCATGTTGGTAGAACTGACGTATATAAGTTACTCCAAATTAATCTAAAATGTCAGAATATACGTGTGCATAGTTTAAAGCTGTTGGCTTGCATTCTTTCTGATATGTTGGTATTTGTATTTAAAAAAATAGAGAGAGCAGCCCTGGTGGCTCTTAAGAATACTCTCAGTCATATCTGTTTATGTACAGATATTACATACAAAATTTGGTTGAAATCCAATTGATAGTGTAGAAGTTATATGCATTTAAACATTGGACCTATCAGAAGGCTTAAAATTGTTTTGGCAACACTGTCATATATGGCCTCCTGGAAATTAACCTGAAATAGTATTATCTACATGTGTGCCAATTTTGGAATAGCTCCCATGCATACCTTGCAAGATATCCAACATGGAGCTCAAATTTCTAGTGCGTTTTTTCAGCAGTTGATAGCACTGACATCATTTTCATATATGGACGTGAGCTATTCCGGTGCACATCTTTACTCATACTAAATTTGGTTTTGATTGCTGCAGCCGTTTAGGAGTTGATAGGGGGGGACACACACACAGCCAGACAGACAGACAGAAGGACAGACAGACAGACAGACAGACAGACAGGCACACATTTTCCCGTATCGATCTCATAAGACTACTTTTTCCTCATTTTTGCAAAATGTGAAAAGTAGGCTAAAAATACTAGTTTAAAGTTAGAGCAAAAGTGAGAGCAAAAGTGGGTGCAAACGTGGGTGCAAATTTGGGTGTAAAAGTGGGTGCAAAAGTGGGTGAAAAAGTGAGAGAAAAAGTGGTACCAAAGTGTTAGCAGTACCGTATATAGTAGACATAATTTTTGATGGTGATGATTGAGTCTTCAGTCTTTTGACTGGCTTGATGCAGCTATCCATGCCTTCCTGTCATGAGCTAATCGCTTCATCTCTACATAGCTACCACACCCTACATCCGAGGCAATCTGTTTAACATATTCTAACCTTGGTCTACCCCTACAGTTCTTGTCCTCGACCCTTCCTTCCATAACTAAGCTTGCTATTCCTGGGTGTCTTAGTATGTGTCCTACTAACCTATCTATTCTCTTCTTTAGCAGTCTCCAGAAACATCTCTCCTCTCCCACTCGTCTTAATACCTCTTCGTTTGTAACCCTATCTACCCATCTGATCTTCATCATTCTCCTGTAACACCACATTTCAAAAGCTTCAATTCTCCTCTTTTCTGCTGCACCAATAGTCCAAGTTTCACTTCCATATAGCGCCACGCTCCAGACAAAGGCTTTCAAAAATGTCTTCCTAATACCTAAATCTATATTCGATGTCAACAGATTCCTTTTTTGTAGAAATATTTTCCTTGCCTGAGCCAAACTACTCTTTATATCCTCTTTGCTTCGTCCATCACTGGTTATTCTGTTTCCTAAGTAACAGAAGTCTCCTACTTCCTTCAGCTTTTCACCTGCCAATTTGATCTCCATAGAGGTTTCTGATTTATTTCGGCTGCATTCCAGTATTTTTGTTTTACATTTATTAATTTTCATCATGAATTCTTTCCGTAAGACGGAGTCCATACCATTCAAAAACTCATTCAAATCCTCAGGCTTGTCGGCCAAGATTGCGATGTCATCAGCAAATCTCAGAGTTGAAATTATTTCTCCTTGAATCTTCACTCCCACTTTAAATTTTTCTCCAATTTCCTTCATTGCTTGTTCAATGTAAAGATTGAAAAGTATGGGTGATAAGTTGCAGCCTTGCCTTACACCTTTCTGAATACCAGCTTCTCTCTCATGTCCTTCAGCTCGAATGACTGCCGTCTTGTTTCTGTATAGATTGTATATCACCCTCCTATCCCTGTACTTTATTCCAATCGATTTCAAAATGTCAAACAATTTAGTCCAATCAACGTTATCAAAAGCCTTTTCTAAGTCTACAAATGCCATGAACGTTCTCTTATCTTTCCTTATTCTACCTTCCAAAATCAGCCTAAGACTTAGTACAGCTTCCCTTGTTCCTTCATTTCTCCTGAAACCAAACTGGTCTTCACCCAACTCTGATTCTATCTGGCTTTCAATCCTCTTGTAAATTATTCTAGACAGGATTTTTACTAGAATGTAATTTGAGTAAATGTGATTTCTAAACCCGAGTAGTGAGTAGTCAGTTGGCTTTGGTCCAGGCAACCTCACCCAACCTATCTTAACCTAACCTAACTTTACTTAACATAACCTAACTTTACTAAACCTAATCTGAACTCAGCTAACCTAACCTGACCACACCTGACCTGTCTTGACTAAACCTTTCCTAATCTAATCCTAGCTGACCTCACCTGACTTGACCTTACATGTTTGTAAGCAGCAACAACAGACCAAGATTCCAAGAACTTCAGGGTACTTTAAGGTTAATAATTGACTCCCAACTCCTACACCTATCTCTATCCCACTCTGTCAAAAATACGTTCTTTTTAAATTTTGCTTGATGCCGCCACTAAAGTGATAATCAGTCTTCCAGCCCTATCATTATGAATTCATTACCGTACCCCCTCTATTTTTATGTAACAGGTTTTAGCCTGCCCCAACAACAACCAAGCCTCTTCGTATTACGTCATATGCTACATGCTCTCACTTGTTCATACAGCATGTTTCCACGCTTTTCTTTTGTTACGTCATCATATGCTACATTATTACACTTTTTAACATTTCTGTTGATGCAACGCTTCTCACGATTTGACAAGTGAGTTCATGTTTCGCTGACTTAAGCTTATAAGTTATCACAACAACTATAATATTTCATGCTTATAAGAAGCTTTCCATAATGATAAAAAGAGAGCTTACCATAATAATGGATTGTAGGTATTAGTCTTTACACCTTTTATCGCTCTTGGCTAAGGTACTGACCCTATTCAGCGTCCCACAATCCCAAAGCACCACTGTTCTAGGAAGCTTGAAGTTGTAGTGAAAATATTGAATGAGGATAGCCTATCCTTGCTCCTTATCTTGCACGCAACTCAAGCTGTTTCAGTGATGTGCAGACCTCGATTTTTGCTGGAGCGATCGCTGTGATAAGAACAGTTGGTGGTAGACTTAAATGTGGTTGACATCTTACTTACAGACAACAGACTAAACCAGCTTGGGAGCTAGTTTAGTCAGTTCTATTGAGGAGCTCAGGAGAGACATTAGAATATTTCAACAACATGTAGCGGGCAATCTTAGTAACAAAGTCGTTCATTCTGTTGAACTGTTGAGCTCTTCAAAGAAGAACCATGCTAAATATAATCCACCTAATGAGACGCCCCTTGAAATATTGCACACCTTGAAACAACAACTTCAGGCAAGAACGAAGAGGCTTCGTCGGTACAGAGTCCAATCAGCGAAAACGACAAAATAACTTATTTGCCGCAAATGAGAAATTCTTCTAAAGAAACCTCAAAGGAACTGAAGGTAGGACAGGCCCTACACCCCAAACAGAAGAGGTCTAATATATGGTCCGATGCAGGAGAGGCGTGGGCTTACTGACTATTATACTATTATACTATTGAGTTATCAGTTGGCAGTCAATGTGAAAGGTCGTGTTTTTCCCGAGCTCTCAGGTGTGCTGTAATGGGTTGTTCTCTGGAGTGTTATCGGGCGAGGATCGGACTGTGGTATGCGAAGGGTAGTCGGGATTTCCGGTGTTTGTGTGTGCGTACGGGACCTACCAACTTGTGGTTCATAGCCCTAGTGATAGCTGCATTGCTAGTTATTGGTGGAGTGGAAGTGAATCCAGGGCCTGTTACTCCAACTGTGAATCAGGCAAATGATCCAGTGGCAGCTTTAAAGTGTTCGACGTGCAGTAAAACATTTAAGAATGGTGTTGAGTGTGGACTATGTGAGAAATGGTTTCACTTCGGCTGTATTAAGGTCAAGAAGGAGGATTGTGATGTCGGAAATTGGTTTTGTAAAGTATGTGATACGCCGGACTGTTTGAGGGTGCAAATCAAAGCAAGGGATCAAATAATACAGGAACTTAGAGCAAAGCTTCGTGAATCAGAAGAAACGGTGAAGGATGTGACTGAACGGCTTTCTACTGGGATCAGTGTGGAAGAGGGCGTGCAGGAGCAAACTGAGGATGACGTTATCATAATGGGTGATTCAATGATACGATGGAGTGCGAATATCTCGAGGAAATCAGGTGCGAAAGTGCGGTGTTATCCGGGGATTAAAATTGACCAGCTTGCCCAACAAGTGGAAGAATCAAATGCAGAGGACTGTGACAAAGTTAAAGTGTTGTTGCTACATGTTGGGACGAACGATTTGAAGAAGAGGGCTACAGCTGATTACATCATGGGGGAGCTCTACGAACTAGGCAGAAAAGCTAAAAGCAAGTTTAGAAATGCAAAAATTATAATGAGTGGCATTGTTCGGCGGGGAGATGTTCCGTTAAGGCGAGTTAAGACTGTAAATGACCGCATGGACTGGGTATGTGCACAACTGGGATTAGTTTACGTAGAAGCTGACTGCTGGATTGGTGGCCGTGACTTCGCCCGAGACGGGCTGCATCTAAATCGACGGGGCGCTTTTAACCTAGGGAGCCTACATGACAGGGTCATCGGTTCGTGCCGGCTTTTGTGAGGAGGAGCAGGTCCAGAGGTTGCCAACCGATGGGAACAGAAGGAGCTATTTCGAGATATTTGCTGCGGAGGTAAGACTCTAAGATTACTGCAGGTTAATTGTCAGAGTTTAGGAAATAAATTAATTGAATTTTGGAATTTGTAGAGACGTATTCTCCGGACATTGTCATTGCAACTGAATCTTGGTTATATTAGGGCATAAATAGTAGCGAAATAATTCAAGGGACCTACGAAATGTACAGAAGGGATAGGGGTAAGCGAGGTGGTGGGCTATTTATTTGTGTGCGCAAAAATATAGCTAGTTTCTTAAAGTGGGCTGATATGGATCATGAAATGTTATGTGTACAAATTTCGGATAAAGGAAATAAATTCCCTCTTCAGGTGATAGGGGCGTATAGAGCACCGAAAGATAACTTTTCTCTCCTCGAAACACTGTATGATAAAACTTGTACGGGTAATGCTATGAAAAAGAGCATAATAATTGCTGGAGATTTAAACCTCCCCAAAGTAGACTGGTCTGGTGAGTCAACTAGCTGTGGTCAAGCTCAGAGCGCTGCAAATAAATTCTTAAGGGAGGGGGGATTTTCCCAAGTAGTTGACTTCCCAACTAGAGACAATAATACCTTAGATGTTTATCTCGTACGGCCTGTGGAGCTGTATATTAACTGTCTGAAATTACCAGGAATTGGTGACCATTCTGGGGTTGAATTAAATATTAGATATGGTGACATTACAAAATTAGACTCTGATGTAGCAAAAAAGATCATATTCCAGTATCTCAGGGCGGATCAGGGCAAGTTTCAGGGGTATTTGAATGAGCTATTTGTAGGATGGGCATCGGAAGGAAATCACATTAATATCCTATGGACTAACTTTTTGAAAATTTTAAATAGCGCTGTTGATAAATTTGTCCCATTTAAATTGCTGAAACAAAACCCAGATCCTGAGTATTACACACGAGAAATTAGGAGTCTAAAACGGAAAATTAGGAAATTATACAATAAAAGACATGATAGTGACAAGTATATGTTGAAATTTAAGTCCTTATCAAGAGAGCTCGCCTTAAAAAAGAGGGCTGCTCATGACAGTTATATGCAAGGTTTATTTGGTTCGGGAGGTGATGGGTGGAAAAAAATTTACAGTTATGTTAGGAGAAGAAAGGGAAATTCAAATAATTTGTCGATGATAATGTCCGGTGACGGTAAATTAATTACTGAGAAACAGGCCATTGCTAATGAATTAAATGTATTTTACGGTAGTGTGTTCAATAAATCCAATAGCTGTGTGTTGGACCTTAACGAAGAATCAGGGGCTCCCCTGTTCCAAATAAACCAGTCAGCAATTGTAAAGCTAATACAAAAACTACGTTTCAATGTATCAAAGGGTCCTGATAATATTGTTAGTGAAGTACTTAAACTAGGAGGTAGGGCCATGGCACGATACTTGGAGGTGATGTTTAATGTGTCCATAAAAAATGCGCAAATCCCAGATGACTGGAAAAGAGCTACGGTAGTCCCAATATTTAAGGGAGGGAGCAGACTTGAATTGGGCAACTACAGGCCGGTTAGCCTTACGTCCATCGTTAGTAAACAGAAGGAGCAACTCATTTGCGACTACTTGAGGGAACAGTGGGAAACATTATCATGGTTTAATGATAGGCAACATGGATTTCGGAAAGGTTACTCATGCGAGAGTCAGATGATATCACTTTTTCAAGACATTAGCGAATCGTTAGACCATGGAGTTTCAGTCGACGCCGTGGTTATAGATTTTGCGAAGGCATTTGATGTCGTGCCGCATGACATGCTACTCCATAAATTAGCTTCGACGAAGATTGATAGAAGAGTAATTTTATGGATCAAAGAATTTTTGACGGACCGTTCACAGAAAGTGAAAGTCGAAGGCATATTCTCGGATGAAATTACCGTAACGTCGGGTATCCCTCAGGGCAGCGTAATCGGAACTTTGCTATTTTCGGCGTTTATAAATGACTTACCAAATGGGATTCGCAGTGACTGTCGATTGTTTGCGGATGATTGTGTAATATATCGAAAGATACATGACTCACAAGACAATGCAGTGCTTCAAGAGGACCTGAACCTGGTCTATAAGTGGGCGATTGAAAATAAAATGAAAATAAACACAAGAAAATGTAGTCTCTTAAAAATAAGGAAAGTGCGAAGGCAGGATTTTCAATATAACATTGGCTCGGAAATACTTGTAGAAGAAGATTCTTGCAAATATTTGGGCGTTCACGTAAGGAATGATATGAAATGGAGTAGTCATGTAGGATGTGTAGTTTCAAAAGCTTACAAATCCCTACACTTTGTAATGAGGGTATTAAAAGGAAGTAGTACCTCTGCTAAAGAATTAGGCTATTTGTCACTTGTAAGACCTATTCTGGAATATGCCTCGGCGGTTTGGGATCCATATCAAGTAGGGATCATCAATGAGTTGGAAATGGTACAAAGAAAGGCCGCTAGATTTGTGCTCAGTGACTTTAATCCCAGGAGCAGTGTGAGCCGTATGTTAAAGAAACTTGGGTGGGAATCACTGGAGGCTAGGAGGATGAAATCTAGACTCTGCGCTATGTACAACACGTATACAAATCAACCAGCATGGGGTGAGCTTAGCAAACGATTGGGAAAGCCCACTTACATGGGTAGGAGCGATCATCCTTTCAAAGTTAAGGGCCGACCACAGCGAACAAATTATGGTAAATATTCTTTTGTAAACCGTGCCATTGATAACTGGAATTCTCTACCTGCCGCAGTCTTAGAGCCTTTTCCCAAACATATAGGTGTGTTTAAGAAAAGACTGACTATTTGTGTAAATACTCCAGTTTAATTGTTGTATAATTGTTATTGAATTGTTATGTATAATTATTTATTTGTTATGTATATCCAATTTGCCACCGGGGGACACACCCCCCATTGCAAATAAATGAATGAATGAATGAATGAATGAATACCATTAAATAATAAAAGGAAGTACAAATAAAAACAGATGTATTATAACAAAAGGCCCACGGGCTCAATACAACAATAAAAAACAAGCCTAGCGGAAACAACCTCGAGGAAGAATTATTCAAGGAACCAAATTATTAATAAAGTGCATGAAAGGCACGGACAAGTAAACCCTTAATACAAGAAAGGAAGACGCGTTAGATTAAAACTCACCAAGAAAGGTGGTTAAAATAAGCTAAACAAAGCTTCCACATGTGGGCAAGCAATACGCAGAAATTACAAAATTAAATGAAAGTGAATTAAAACCAAGTGTTCGAACACAATATAAGTAATTATAAAAGAATGTCACTATATAAAGGATTAAATTAAACACCAAAAATCAAGAACTGGCCGGACGGGCCACCAAACACGTCCTCTCACAAGAAGGTTCAAATCAGAACTACTCTGGCCCAAAATGGTACCCCAAACGTTAAAGGGAGGAAGAAATTACACCATCCAAAGTACATATTATATATTTATTGATCGCAGCCAATGGCCATACAAGAAAAGAATGTCTTTTTATATATTATTTTTATAATAAGAAAATATACGCAATGCCAATTTGCATTAAAAGAAAGAAAGTGAGCACTGAAATAAAACCTAATTTAGGCTGGCATCGTTTGAGTTGGATGCAACTCAGTACCTCGTTGTTACGCGTGAGACAAAGGGGAACCAGATTTAGACACCCAGCAGGGCACTGAAAACCAACACAGCCACAAGGGCATAACAGAATAACAATTACAATTAACCAATTAACCAATTAACTTACATACAAAAAGGGGAGGAAAACAAAATACCCACTGCCACCACGAGGCACCCCGCTACACCCAACTCATTGTGCCAGATGAAAAATAAAAGAAACACTACATCTCTTCTTACGATGTAGGAAGAATTTAAACAAAATTAAAACAAAATGTCTTCTGACAACTTGTCCATTTGCAAAATAGAAGATACGGCGTTACAACACTCCTACCTTAGTGAAGTTCAAGGGGTCCAGGAAGCGGCGCGCCCCCTGGGCCCAACTAAAACCAACCTTCTCGGTTCGTTCTCAATATTCAACTCAAGTCTTCTTGCAACACACACTTCCCACCAAAAGCAAGCAAGGCGGGAAGAGAGGGGATAAACCAACGACTACTTACATGCAGCCACTATACAAGGAAAAGGACACACTTCTAAATGGCGAGCCAAATAGCAAGGGTTGGCATCCCTCATGTCACAGTACGTAGGTGCCAGATATGGTATGGAACTTTCGAGAAGCAATCTTATTGCGCAGTTAGAATCACTGGCAGGGTTGCCAGAGTCGAAGCTTATGGAAGCAAATTAATTACGCAGTATGACCAGACACGTGCAGGGCGTTTCCAGGGTTGTTCATGTATGGCTTCGGGTGAGGCGATGCAATTCATCCACAGGGAGTCTCAGGTTCCGACCCCGCGCATAGATGAAATAGTACAGACCAGGGCTCGAACTCGTGCCTCGATGACAGTCGTCGTTACACAAACAATGATATATTAGTGAACCAATTTGTATAAACAACATGGTGGTACTTCGATTGAGCCAAGATTCATTCCATCAAGAGAGGCGTTTTTCAAGGAGACGGTCTGAGTCCTTTGTGGTTCTGCCTTGCGTTGAACCATGGCTTCCTATAACCAGGCCTTGCCCATAGCAGAGCGGCAACGCCGCACTCTCGTCTGTGTGTGGCGAGCAGTAAGCATGGTGATGAATTGTGCTGAACGTGCATGTCCGCATAAAATTGGATATATTCTTATATCGCTCGCTGTTCTTTCAATAGTGTTTAAGGTAGACCCGAGAGCGAAGGCTAATCATTTAGTAACTAGTTAGTACGCCCATATCAATGATTTATGTGTATCTGTTTTACTTACACTGCTTTAATGCCAACGAAGACATGAGAAAAGTAGCTATCGCAGGTCATGGTCGATAGAAAGTAGGCCTACTGATTATTGACGAGAATAAAGACTCCGCTAGTAATGTAACCTTTATGCATATGATATAGCATAAACCTTACAAGTAATTTCAGCAGAATGTTCACATTACTAAAAGGGAAGAAGGCGCAGTATTCGAGCGAACTGAGGATCACAAATGAGCGAACGGAACGTGACTTTTCGCAATTTTCTCCAGGCGCAAACAATAGAGCCGAACCCAGAGTAGCATCGCCTGGCCGCCAGATGTGAAGAACAAGGAATAGAGGACATCCAACCCAGAGTGTGAGGATGAAATATCAACGACAATCTGTAGATGAAGCGCCGCCCATTTTGAATAATTATGAGAAATAATTAGTGCACAAAATTGTAAGTCACATCATTGGAAAGAGGAAGATATTAGCCTTACAAAAGTGATTTTAAAATTCAAGAAACATCAATATTTGAATTAATTCAGCATGGCAACTGTAAGGGGAGAGAGTTCGAACGAACCAATCAGAAATTGGGGGTGTATAGACGCCGAAAAAGAGCGCGAATTCTCTGAACAATGGAAATTATTACGGAATTAATTATCAGCCAATCCTACGATCAAATTTCGGATTTAAGCAAAGTTTTGAGACATTGGGAACAAGAGCAGTCGAATGAACCATATTATATCGTCATACGAGTGTTATTCTGGGTTTCAATTTTAAAAATCTCCCACTTCTTAGGATTTCATAGTCAGCCCTTTAAATAGCCTGATGAAATTCAGTGAAGATAGTCGATTCCTGGCCGCCTGAGAGGCGAGAGCTCGCGCCGGTCTGCGGCACGAAATTGCAAAAAATTTATAAGTATAAAATAGTCGATTCTCTTGCATCACCATGGGAGGTGATAGCTCATGCTCGTGTGCGGCACGATAGCGAACAGTATCCAATTTATAAGTAAAACAGTCAATTTGTATTGCCGTATCATAGTTATTCGCGTGTGCGGATATTACGTTTCCAGTAACATTCATTTATGCCGCCAGTGTCGCGATACCTCGCGAGGGTGAAATCAAAGTAAAGCAAGCCATGCGAAGTGCGCGTTTCGTCATATGTTAATTATTCGGGACTGTACCAGTACGATTTTTGAAGTCCGTAAGTCAGGAGATAGCCACCCGTGCTATAGAATTAATGTCAGTGGCGTAGGAAGCTAGAATGACTATTGGGTGAATTGAGTAAGCCAATGCCTATCTATAAGTAATAGAAGGTGCTCCGCTAAATAAGTAGTGCATACTTTTTGTAAAGATTCATGGTGGGCCTTCGTTTTACATGAAACTGGAACAGTATCAAAGCCTACCCTCCCCGCATCAAGGACCATGGACTTCAAGAATCAACGAAGTGAACTTCAGCATATGAGGATTAGCCGAGACATCATGTGTAGATAAAGACCACGATTAGGGGTATGCATGGCATGATGATTTATACAATAGGTGTTGGATAGGTTACCCAAACTATAATTCATTATAATTAGTAGTGTGACCATTTAGATGAGGGCCACAGATTGTTTTTCTTAGAGGAACCACCTGTTTGAAGAACGCGCGGAGCTGAGGTACTTTTGTTTCATCAAGTTAACGCTAGATGGAGAGAGCGTCGATATGAGAGGACTCATATGGTATTTTTACGAATTTCTATGTGAAGAGGTTGAACCACCAAAACATCGGGGGAACATGCAGTACTCATTACTGGGAAAATTACCGAAGAGATCAAGAGAATCCGTCGTTTGGATCAGAAGATATTGGAGTTGAAGAAGCCAGGCGCAAGGATTATTTTTCGCATCGGAGTGGCTGAAGGAAGTAGGCCGCACGCCACAGGTGAAGCAGAGAGGCGAGACAGATAGCGACTAACACCGCGTGCTCAAGGTCTACGTGCTTGGCAGATATTTTGTGTTGAAAGATACCAGTCTTATAGGAGTTGGGAGGCAATCAGCATATGTCATGTGGGCTTTAAAACCCTGATATCATAAATAAGCTAGAGGGGCATGCCATTGCTTTGGTGTGTGCAATGTATTGGGGAATTCCTTACTCATCTAAGGAATATAGCCTATAAACTAGAAATGGTGCTAGCATGCTACGTAAACCACTCTTAAGATTGCCAGTGTATCGTTCAAACAGGAAGGCCACAAGCAGATACCGTACGCGAGGATCGAAAGGAAAACAGTATTGTTTGATACACGGTTTCATACCCGGAGTTGACATTTTAGAACGGGAAGTGAACCAGTCGAGTTAGGAAGTTTTCTGTGTCACAAAGCTGCAAGTGTTAGCTTGGGACTCGAATACTTATAACATTATGTTGCCAGATATGCATCATAGTAGTTCGAAAATGGTAGACCAGACCGTCTCCATGAAGTGTTAAAAGAGCTGGAGGTAAGATGTCATGGGATTGTTGGGAACATCTTCCGGAATAATGGAGTATAGGCGAGTAGGGACTCGGAACATCTGTCCACTGGAAAGAACGTGTGCCAGCCAGCCTAAATGGATTCTACAGCAGAAGGACTATTCCTACAAGATCTTCACGATGTAAGCCAACTTTATTATTAAGTAGCTTGTGTATTGCATTCTCAATTTCGACTATACTGTCTGCTAAGTAGGTTTACGCTTATGGATTTTTTACTTCAAGACGTTATTGCACATTTGAAGATTTATCAGCCGAGTTATTTCGAATGGATCTCTTTGATGGAAATCTAGTGCGTTTGGAATGTCAACCTGATAAGCTTCGATATAGCAGTAGGCTATTATGTGTAAGATATTTTACACCATTCCACGCCTAAACCTTATGTTAGGGAACTTTGAAATAATTTTTGAATTTTGTTCATAATTAAATGGTTTATAATTAATTAATTTTGTTTATAATATTTTCTCGATTTTATTAGTAATTTCTTCTTTTGAATATGTTGATAGATGAGGAATGTGGATAGCCACATTACGTTTAAATATTATTCCTTGGGAATAATAATTCGAAATTTTCTGTGAATTTATAAATTTTTATATTTGAATTTAAAATAACTGTAACATATTTTCTCGCTGTAAATGAAGTTGAGATATGACATCGGAAGGCTGTATGACTGATAGTCAAGCCATAATGATAATAATTATATGTAAATGATTATATTGTTTGGAACATTTTCCAATAAGAATGAATAATAATAATAGAAATAAATTTTGGTAATAACAACGGTTAATCATTGGAGGAATAATGGATCGTAGTTGATGTTATGGGAGTTGATTTTGAATGGATGGACGTGCCGAAAGCGTGATCTTTGATATTGGGAACGGAAGGTCATTCATATACGGATTTTGTATAAAATGAGGAACAATGTATTTGGAATTATGCGACAGTTTAACCGAGGTGTGTTGGGGCAGACTTTAAAAGTTTATTACACCTATGCGAAAGGCCGAGATATTTGAATTTTGTGAGGGAGCGCATGATCCCATGTGTTGGTCGATTAGAAGCCATTGAACCCAGCCTGCGTAGCTGAGGGGTCGTTATAAAAATAAGATTATAATGGTCAAATGTGAAAATAAAATATGAATTAATAATGGATGTTTATAAAGTTGAGTTGAGGGTCAAATAATTGCTCCATGCTCAGATATGATTAGAATGAGGACAATGTAGTCGCTCATATGGGAAAATAGTGGCCGATCGTTGGTGAATTTCTACATTCCTAGACTGTTGTATAGTCGCCCGCACGGTGTAGTCGTTTTTATTTGAATAAGTTGATGTCTCGTCCTAGTTTTGCTGAAGGCCTTACCGTGTCCTATTTAACGAATTGATAGCATGAGAGGCATTTTGTCTAGAGATTGGTTGGTGTATTGAAAATTTTAAGCTGATAGCTGATTGAATTCATGGATCCATTAATTTTCGTAAAGTGCCAATGTGGATTATTCTAAATAATATTTTCTTTTGCAAGGAATTAAATTGAAAGGATTGACATAAATAATTGAAATACATGCAGTTTATCAAAGAAGTTAAATCGAAGCGATTAAATCAGAGGATTTAATTATTATGTGACTTGGTGAATAAAATTTATTTTTGGTGACATAGTGGAAATGTCAGAAGTTCAGTCGACGTTTAAAATTTTGATAAATGCTGTCTTGGGGTTTTTGTTTTTTGATTTCACGCCGTTTTAGGAATATGATTTCCCTGAATTAAGTTGAAGATGTGTGAATTTCCCCGCAGAGGTTGAAACATTTCAGGGAAAATTTTGATTCAATTGATACTCTTGAAAATATAAAAATCATGGTGTCAGGATGGACTGATATTTTCCTGCACATCAGTGATAATTGTACAGTTTATAAAATTCAGTGAAGCAGATGCTGAGGTGGACTAATGATTTTCTCAGACATCAGTAATTATTTTTGAGAATAGTGATTTTACTTTTGAATAGAGGCTGAAATCACTTTATGTTATGCGTTATAAATTTGTATGTAGATAAGGGACCAAGGGGGTGCGTAGGATGTCTTTATTTTCAGGTCTGGAATTTTAGATTTCTCACTTGGGGATTATTGTAATCTAATAGGACCAGCAGACAGTTAAATTAAACTGAGGTATTTTAAGAAATTGGTGTCATTCACAAATTATTTGCACTACCTTCCATCCTCTATGGAGTGCGAATTTCGATATCCGTCCGGCTGATTTTTGATTAGAAGCTTTTGCTTTGCTATACTCAGTTTGACGCCGAGATTGTTTTTGAGTCTTATGCTCGGCGGATGTTGAAATTGATACTCGTGTGCACGTGGGACTTCGGTCAAACGGTTACATAGAGGATAGGTAGAATGGCGCAAGCAACATGGGGCTTTCGAGTTTTGTAGTTTGGTGGTGGTTCGATTTCGATTTTCATTCTTGATTTGGATTTTGAATTTGGATCAGGATTGGAAGTTGGAGTTGATGATAGGATGCAATAATTGGTGAATATACAATTTCATAGTTTTGTTTTTGAAGTTGTTGATTTTGCTGTTGTTCTTTTGAGTAAATGTAAATGTAAATTTAAAACTTAATATTTTGATTAGGGTAAATCTCAGTTTAAGGTTGAAATTGTAGAATCAGTACACTAATGATTTAGATGTATGTTCCTGGACGTCGAATGGCATCTTACCCCATTCGAATCATTTGTGTGTGATGGAGGACTTGAAGAAGAGGTTGGAGGACTTGGGAAGGAAAATGGCAGAGAATTCTCTTAAAACTGAAATTTCTAAACAAATGGAAGAGAGTTCTGTTTCTCTTGAAAACAAAATGGATGATAATTCTGTTTCTCTTAAAACTGAAATTTCTTATCAAATGGAAGAGAATTCTGCTTCTCTTAAAACTGAAATGTCAAATAAAATCAGAGAAAATTTGAGTTTGCTTAAGTCCGATATGTCTAAGAAAATAGGGTCGTTAGAGGAAAGAATGGTGCAGAATATCGAAGCATTAGAGTCTAGAATGTCACTATCGATAGATGCTAAGATAGAAGATAGAGTCGTTGGTGTTGAAACGAAGATTAAGGATAATGCTAGGAAAACGCAAGAAAATTTTCTGAGTTTGGAAGCACGGATAGTTGAAAACGGAAAGAATATAAAATACAATTTGTTTACGAACTATGGGCATATGAGAGAAAGTCTTGAGGATAATCGGAAGTTAATGAAGGATGATTTAGAAACACATAAAAACGAGATGCAGACGGCTGTGCGATCACTTGAGGATAAATTAGAGACTAATGCTAGGAAGACCGCAGGTCTCTTGCAACACTTGAAATAAATGTTTTGAATGAATGCAATACAAATGCTGCGCAAGTCATTGAAAGAGTTAAGAAGGATTTTCATGACATCCTCGTGGGTGAGTTAAAAGAAGGGGTGGTTAAGGATTTGCAGGATAGCGTGAAGGTAACTGTAGTTAAAGAAATTAAGGAACAATTAATACAGGAGACTCATCAAGAAGTTCAGGATGTGAGGACAGCCTTTTCATCAGAAATCAAAGTAATTACTGGGGATATCAAATCAGTTCAAGATAATATCAATAAATTACAGAGCCAATTAACAAATTCCAATAAACGTCATGAAACGCTGATGGAAGAATTAAGGGAGAATGGTAAAGAAGGGACTGAAAGTGCTAGTAAGAGTGAAATGGAGAACGTGAAGAAGGTCGTTGAAGAGTTAGGACAAGAATTTGAGAAATATAAGTCAATAACAGAGAAAAGGTCAGTTGAAGTGATAGACGATACCATAGAATTCAGGAAAAATCGCCGGAGATAGGAAAAACGGGGGAAGTTTCGAATGTTTATACTTCTATACCTATCACTGTTATAAAGAGCACTGAGGACAAACCCAATAATTTTTCAGGAACGGGAGTGGTATCACCTGTAGAATTTCTCCGCGAAGTAAAAGACTATTTGAAAGATGCTAAGATATCAAAGGAACGTGAGATAAGGGTAATCAGCAAGTTTTTAGATGGTCCTGCCCTTGGCTGGTTTAGAGCTTTTCGATGTAGTATGAGAACGTACGAGGAGTTTGCTCAGGCTCTATTAAAGAAATTTTGGTCGCCGGAGACGCAACAACACATTAGATCGTAATTGTATGTCAAGAGGTATTCTACTTCACTACCGGACAGTTGGCAAAACTGCAATGTTTAGATCCGCCCATGCCAGATTATGAACTGATTACGGCATTGATTCGTCAGTTTCCAGTAGAGGTACAGAGGACACTTATAGCTGCAGGAGTAGGAAATATGGAGGAGTTCGACGAGGTACTTCAGCGTCTTGATCACTCAAACGCGCAGTTTTTCCACCAGAGGAATACGAAGCAAGATAATAAAGCCGTGTACGCTGTGGTAACAGATAGGCAGTGTCAGACAACACCAGAACCAAGCAGGGAAGAACAGGCATCGGGGGAGAGAAGAAGTTGGAACAGACAACAGTACGGAGGAAGAGGAAGATATAATAATCGGTGGAACAATTGGGGAAGAAGTGGGAATTGGAATAGACCATTTCAAGATAGGAGAGAGGAAAGGCAGGGAAACAAAGAATTTGCGAAGCAGCAAAGACAAAATATAGAGCAAAGGCACGAAGAGAGTGAGAGGTATTTGCAGGAGCTTAGAGATACCAACGCTCAACCTGGTACATCAGGGATAAGCGGATCGACAGATCCAAAAGGAAAAAAAATGCCGATTGTAAATCAAAACAATCACCAAGAATGAGTATCACTGTCACATTTCAAGAATTGTGAAATGGCAGGCGGAAGATGAAGATTTAATCAGAGAGGAAAATGAAAGAATAGAGAGTGGGCCAAGAACAAGATTGCCGATTATAATTTGCGAGGTTTTTGGTAAACCAGTTCACACATTGATCGATACGGGAGCCATCCTATGCCTGGTGAGTGAGAGAATGTATGCCACTTGGAAATTAACAGAGGAGTTAGAGGAGATCCCGGTTTCTGGAATCAAAATCCAGGGAATAATACCAAATAAAATCACGACATGTAGAACACAGTTGTACCTTGAGGTGAAAATTGGTGAAAGTATATTCGAGCACGTATTTGTCGTCATGCGAGATATAGCTCATGAGATGATACTGGGGATCGATTTCATAAATGAATATCGAGCTGTCATTGATATGGAGTCAGACACCATCAAGTTTCATCATGCGGAAGACGTTCCTTTTGAGGAGGAAGAGAAATGCACCGTGGGAGAGATTAGGTGGACGAATGTTTTCGAGAATTTTGAGACATCTTGTGAGATTGTAGAAGAAACAGTTCATCCTACCGAGATGAGTAGCCTTTTATTGGAGTTTGATGACATTTTCGATACTAAGCCAGGGGAGATTCGAGATTTCGAATATGATATTCAGGTGTGTGACGATACTCCTTGCCAAGCAAAGTTATACCCTATTGCTGAAAAATATCGGAGCAAAGTCAAGGAAATTATTCAGGGTCTTGAGCAAGATAATATCATTGAAAAATATGTAACATCATATGTAAATCCGTTGGCTGTGGTACCAAAGCCTGATGGAAACTTGAGGATATGCCTTGATGCAAGGTCTTTAAATGCGAAATTGTTGCCCGAATATGATAGACCAACTGTTATAAGAGAACTATTAAGAACATTTAAGGGGAAGAAGTGGTTTCCCACAATTGATCTGACTGCTTCGTATCACCAGATCAGACTAAGTAAGAATTGGCAGAAATATACTGGATTTATGTTTGAGAGGCAGACTTATGTCTTCAAAAGACTTCCTTTCGGCATGAAAACATCTGTATCCGTACTCATTCGAACCTTAGACAAAAATCTGAGTCAGGAAGTAAAATATATAGTTATCTGTTACATTGACGACATCTTGGTAGCATCGGAGACGGAGGAGCAACACATGGTGCATTTGAGAAAGCTGTTCCTGGATTTGAGGAAGTCTAAATTCAAGGTCAACCTTATGAAATGTCAGTTCTTCAAGTCAAAGATTAAGTTTTTGGGACATGAATTGGATGGTGAAGGCTATAAACCAAATGAGCTGAAGATAGAAGCCATTGCTAATTTTCCCAAGCCTACCAGAGTGAAGCAAGTTCGTCAATTTCTAGGGACATGTCAATTCTTTGCGGGGCATTGTCACCGATACACCGACGTTGTAGCACCGCTACAGGATTTACTAAAGAAAGCTAATAAGTGGAAGTGGGATGACACTTGTGATAAATCTTTTAGTGAAGCGAAGTCATTGTTGATGAACAGTATTAAACTTGAATATCCCGATTTTCAAAAGAACTTCATTATAGAATCGGAGGCGTCGACGGTTGGAGTAGGTGCCATATTGCTGCAAGAAGATGAGGATAATACTCGCCATTATATCGCTTTTATTAGCAGAAAACTAAAACCATCAGAAAGGAATTATTATACCGCAGAGCTGGAGGCGTTAGCGATAATTCATGCTCTGGAGTCCTGGAAGAAGTTGCTAATAGGACACTCAGTGATAGTTAGAACTGATCACCATGCTTTGGAGTTCATACTCAAAACTAATTTCGCTAGTGAGAGGATAACGAGATGGGCGTTATTCTTTCAACAATTCAATATGACGATAGAACATCGATCTGGGAAGTCAAATGTGGGAGCTGACCTATTGAGTCGAGTAGTGGAACCAACATTTCGGCTTATGATTGTAAGATTGATACAAGAAGACGAAGAGACTTTAAGAAAATTAGTAAATTTGTCACAATCCCAGAAACGTTATGAACCATTAAGAAACGTTTATCGATTTCCCCACAGGGATATGGATCCTGCTGATGTAAATTATCCACTCATGGAAAAAGTGACGAAGGACTATGTTTTAACAAACGGCATCATATACAAATTCTTAGATCCTGAACATACTAAGTTGCGGATTGCCGTACCACCAAGGTTACAGACAGCTATAATTTGGTTGGCTCATCGTATTGCAGGTCACGCTGGTGTCGACAAAACCCTCCATCTAATCCAAGAGAAGTTTACATGGGAGCATTTAAGAAGGACGATTGGGGATACTTTGAGGACATGTGACTTGTGCCAAAGAAACAAACATAATTCTCATCTGTTAAGAGAAGCACCGAGACCCATAATTCCGTCTAAACCCTGTGAGATGTTTGCTATGGACATTTTTGGGCCTTTATCCAAGTCGAAACGTGGAAACAGATACATCCTGGTTACGATGGATATATTTAGCAAATACACTATGCTACATCCCATTCAAAAGGCCAACTCTAATTATATTTTGAAGAGGATTCGTGAAGGCGTTATACAAGAGGCTGAAAACCTGAGTTTATTCTTTCGGATCATGGTTCGCAGTTCACTTCGGCAGAGTTTAGGAATGCCATGAGAGCTTTGGGTATTCGTCAAGTGTTATGTTCCGTGAGGCATCCAGAAAGTAATCCTGCTGAGAGAATTATGGCAGAGATATCTAAGTTTTGTCGATTATATTGTTCAACCGAACATTGGAGATGGATGGACGTGATTTCCATCGCAGCACAAACCATAAATTCCACGATACACGAGAGTACAGGGCAGGTACCAATTACCTTATATCATGGAAGAAAACCAGAACGTCCATGGGATAGATTAGTTTCTATACCACCGGAAATAGAGCCGAACCGAAGAGGAAGAGAAGGTAGAGCTCTAGAGAACTTGAGAAGACAGGCTGAGAAAAGGAATAGAAGAGTGTGAGGGAAGAAATTTAGGGAACCTTTGAGAGAAGGAACACTTGTCCTAATTCATAAGCCGACACCATCAGATGTGGGAAATAGAGTGTACTCAAAGTTCGCAAGCCTGTATCATGGACCTTTTAGGATATCACAGAGCCTAGATAACGGAAGTTATAGAATCACTGACATTGGAACTGGAAACGCTGTGGGAACATTTAATGCTGCTAGTATCAAGAGTTATCATTCAAGAGCTAGAGTATGAAGTCAGAAAAACAATGATTGGAAGGAAAAATAAAAATGTGTTCATTTTTATTTTTATCTGCGTGAGGGGTAGATGTGACCATTTAGATGAGGGCCACAGATTGTTTTTCTTAGAGGAACCACCTGTTTGAAGAACGCGCGGAGCTGAGGTATTTTTCTTTCACCAAGTTAACGCTAGATGGAGAGAGCGTCGATATGAGAGGACTCATATGGTATTTTTTACGAATTTCTATGTGAAGAGGTTGAACCACCAAAACATCGGGGGAACATGCAGTACTCATTGCTGGGAAAATTACCGAAGAGATCAAGAGAATCCGTCGTTTGGATCAGAAGATATTGGAGTTGAAGAAGCCAGGCGCAAGGATTATTTTTCGAATCGGAGTGGCTGAAGGAAGTAGGCCGCACGCCACAGGTGAAGCAGAGAGGCGAGACAGATAGCGACTAACACCGCGTGCTCAAGGTCTACGTGCTTGGCAGATATTTTGTGTTGAATGATACCAGTCTTATATGAGTTGGGAGGCAATCAGCATATGTCATGTGGGCTTTAAAACCCTGATATCATAAATAAACTAGAGGGGCAAGCCATTGCTTTGGTGTGTGCAAAGTATTGGGGAATTGCTTACTCATCTAAGGAATATAGCCTATAAACTAGAAATGGTGCTAGCATGCTACGAAAACCACTCTTAAGATTGCCAGTGTATCGTTCAAACAACAAGGCCACAAGCAGATACCGTACGCGAGGATCGAAAGGACAACAGTATTGGTTGAAATACTTAAGATTGCCAGTGTATCGTTCAAACAGCAAGGCCGCAAGCAGATACCGTACGCGAGGATCGAAAGGAAAACAGTATTGGTTGAAACACGATTTCATACCCGGAGATGATATTTTAGAATGGGAAGTGAACTAGTCGAGTTAGGAAGTATTCTGTGGCACAAAGCTGCAAGTGTTAGCTTGGGACTCGAATACTTATAACATTATGTTGCCAGATACATGGGCGCCCATAGGATTTTTTCCAGGGGGGGGGGGGCAAGTAAATATTTTCGTTTCATTGCCTACCTGTCACACCCCCCCCCTCCCCTCCCCATCTCCCCCCCCCCACACACAAAAAGTTTCATTTCTTACTTACTTCGTCTTCGTGATATTCATTATTTGACTGCTCTGAAACCATTGGCTACTATGTGACAAGTTTGGGAGGAATGTTTTCTTAGAGTTTTTGTCCGTTAACGTTCGCTTTTCTTCGTGATTCAACGTCGTAATGTTCAGTTCTTAAAAACAGGAAAAAACTAGTGGTATCGACAAAAATAAAAATCAAGTACCGTAGTTCATTAAAACGGTATCGTTAATCCAGTTCGCCAACTTTCTAAATTACTGGATATATTTTCACATGATCCCAAATCACTAAGTTAAACTGTGGAAATATCCCAAGATCTGAATCAGACAATTATTTAAATAGCACTGTTTCCAAATACGGTAGGCTACGGTATCTAGTTTGTACTGGCCATTACAGCAGATCGTCACGTCTTTCCTCTTCTAAACAACCAATCGGAAATACTTCGCATTGCTCTTACTAGAATCATGAAACACTTGTAGTTTACGAACTGATAAACTCGAGCCTATGGTTTTAGTAAAAATTAGTTTTGTCAATAAAAAATATTTCGCCTGATTATTAATAACCACTAAATAAAATGGATAAAAACCACTATATCACTTACTTCTTACTACCATTATTCGCATTTTCGACTTTCTTTTTGTCGTGTGACCTCCTGAGAGGCCGAGTGCAGGTCTTTCTATTCGACGCCCGTGGGCGACCTGCACGTCGGGATGAGAGATGGAATGGATGAAGATGAATGAATGAAACTGGGCAAGGATATGGAAGGAAGCGGCCGTGGCCTGTCAGAAGGTACCGTCCCAGCATTTGCCTGGTGTTGAAAATGGGGAAACCACGGAAAACCATTTCAAGAACGGCCGACGGTGGGGCTCGAACCCACGCGTCTACCGAGTCGGCAGAGGGCTTGGTCCCATGGCCTAACGCTGCGCTTTAGCCAGCGTAGCCACTACTGTCGGTATTTTCGACTGAAACAAGAGGAACTGTGATACAGGAATGGTGATACGAACGTAAACAAACCACTTCTTTCAATGTGTAATTGAGCCTTATGCACAAGCTTTTCTCTGTTTATGAAAATAATAGACGATAAAATAAAACTAACAGATACCGTACAATTCCGTTGAGTTTTATAAAATAACAAGTGATGTATTTCGCCGTATTATTGTACCTGTGACGTAAAAATATATTGTCTAACCAATCTAATACAAATACGTTTTGAGTTTTTAAATTTATGTGTGTTAAGGCTACCCTTGAAGAGGGGAAAATTAACCTTTTTATATTCAATAACTGGCATTGTTGTAAATGTAAACAGGTTTAAACTTCATCCCTTGTACTTGACAGTGAGTGAAATTCTGGTTTATGTTATAACGTGTCATTAGGCGAGTGTGTATATGTAATGTTATTTCAGAGTACCGATAGCGTAGTTTTGAGATGAGTGCCCCGGAATATGAAACATGATACGTACGTGGTATTTCCCTGAAGGTAGTGTTGAAAATATCATAGGCCTACTAGGGATGGCTGCTGTCAGCGTCGGCAATCAAATTTCGAATATTTAGGTAACCAGTCGTCATCGTGGAGCTTAAATTGAGGTACTCAACTACACAGATGGGCTTAAAGATCAAATTACTACATTCTGTCCTTTCTTACAATGCATGCCACGATGGATTTACGTTGCTGCCCCCGACTTGGAATATGCAGATTTATTAAAGTTGTAACCTTCCCAGGTCACAAGGGATCGAACCCTTACTTTCGGGACGTACGATTTTCATAATGCCCACATACTTTTTTTGATGCCTTTTTGTGTTTTATAATTATGTAATGAAGTGTATAATATTATGTGATTTATTTCCGATTAATTTGTTTAGGTTTTAAGGGATTGTAATTGGCAGGATCTGAGTCTAGTTGTATGTGAATATTTTAACAGTGGAATAATCTTCAGTCAGAGAGTCTGGAATTGTGTGCAAGAACCAGGAAGTAGGCTTGTTGTCGCCTGGGTTTTTCTCTCGCAAGCTCAAGTGCATGATGACTCATGCAGGTAGGAGGCTTGGCAACCCTGTGCTAGGGGCGTGTCTAGGGTATTTTGAAGACCAAGAAGGCACTCCTTATATGGTAATGTTTTGTTTTGATTGGCTGGACCCGTGAGGGAAGCCAGGTAGGCCAGTGATTTGTGGAGGGGAGATGACTGTTATTAGGACTTGACGAAGCTGTGAGGGCGACTCATTCTTAGGACTCCGTGGAGAGTAGTACTCATTCTTTGGACCGCGTGTAGGGCGGTGTACTCATCCTTTGGACTCCATGTGGAGTGGTTCGTATTCTTGGTAAGACTCCGTGAGGGAGTGGAACTTGTATTTTGGACTTGTGGATTTTTGGTGGAGAAGGAAGGTATTTCAGACGATCACAAGTTGGTGTTCGATGTGCAATTACTGAGTTGCTGGCTATACATTCTCAAGGGAATTATGAGCCTCGTTTCAAACAAATAGTCTAGATTGTTTGTCTCGAATCGCATGAAGTATTGTAAACTAACGTCTGTTTACCGAAATTCTGAGACCATAGCGGTAAATTGTTATACGACAAATACTAGTAAAATATGCTATGTATTAGTAAACTCAGGAGCGAACTAGATGCGATAATTCAACACATGGATTTAAAGCATCTTTGTATAATCAGATCAACGAAACTAGATAAATCGTTGGATGCTGACCATCAAAGTAATAATAAACATAATATTCATAGTCGAGAGGCTTGCGTGTGAAATTTATAGTAATTGTGCTGCGAGTAAGTAGGAGTGATTCTCTGGGAGCAACTAACCCTCGAATCAGTAGAGTTAAGTCGTCACAGCTGAAGTCAACGCCTGTAAATACCAGTCATCATTATTTCCGAGGGTCATCAATATGTCATAAGTGTGCCTATGTGAATATGATAGGGAGTGTTAGATAGTCTGTACGACGAGGATCCTGCGAAGTGTATTTCATGTCAGGTATCAGAATATATTGTAAATTTTACCAGATCTATAGTGCTTTTATGTGTGAGGTAACCAGTGTGGTTAGGAGTGAATGTTTATTGCTGTTGCTCATACCGTACAGGTGTTTAACCCTCACGCAACCAGTGAAGCCGAGCAGTTACAAAGTTTCCATAACATATGAGGCTGTTTCTTCGCCTGAGTGTGTATTTAACTATGAGTGGCATACACTATAAATATGCGTTTGCTAAAATTACAAATTTAAAAAATAATACAAAGAATGTAGATTAAATTTTAACAGATATCATACACAACCAATGTGCAAAAACAATTATTTAAATACCGGTAACAAGTTTGGAATTTCCTCATTGGTACAATTTCACATTCAAGTCAGATCAACAGCAAGAACACCAAGGTGACTAAGGCGATCCTTTCATTTATGTCCTTAAATAATCAACAATCCCAAAGTATATTCTCATGTGGAGCGCTTAAATTTAATCAACTTGACGTTTAATGACCAAGCAGTTTTGTACAGTTTTCCAGAAATTTTTCCGTCCCTAAACCCTGTCGCCTTAGCAGTTGCAAGTTTGTCCCCCCGTCAATACGGGTCTGAATATAGTAAATTATCCAATATTGTAAGCACGACCTTACAGGACCAGTGTTTTACTAGTCAGCATAGAAAAGCTTATTTTAGGAGTTAAGAAACGCTATCGATGTTGCGATGTCTAAAAATATCTCCAGAACGTGCTTTTCATATCGACACTGCCGAAGTGAGGTGTCAAAAGTAGTAGCCACTCAAGATAGTGATAGGGAAACATACGGTATTTAACACTAGGCATAACAGTATTGAAATTTGGAGCTTACCTAGATATTAGGCCCCTTTAAACATCAATTATCATCATCATCATCATCCATTGGTGACAGAGTGCATGGCATCATTAGAACCATATTTTTATTTAACAATTGTAAATACATATTACGTCAGCAACATTACAGAATTTTGTTATTGTAACAGTTGTCAGTTGACTATTTGTAACTTCCATTTATGAAATAAACTGGTGTGACAATGAACAATCTTATTTCATCATTCTCGGAAATCCAGGCCCCCTAAGGGCGCCCACGATATTAACCCATGCATGAGTACCAAATGGCCGAACAGACCCACTTAAAGCTTGAATATTGTTACGTGCCACCCCCTAGTGGCACTTTTGTTAACTGGATTACGGAGGGTAGAAAACACAACACCAATTACTGCTTTAAAGAGAAGTTAGCTTTATTGCTTGCAGGAAGAGGTACACTTCACATCAGCAAATACAAGCAATTGGAACCTTTCTCCAGTTTCCTCAAGTCTCTTCCTTGAGCGCTCTTGGCCCTTTCACTTGTCAACAAACCACAGAAGTTAAACCGTCTTAATGAGTACGGTGGCCTTGACAGAAACTACCTGCTCCTCTCCCTTATGTACACCAACTACAGTTACTTACGATGACTTGCTGCACGCTGTTCACAAGCTGGGAAACAATGTCACTGGATTTCGTAACTCGCACGGCACTTCGTCACCACACTTCTGTCGCTCATGAAAACACGCACTAGCTCATAAAACACAACAACAACCATTGCTTGACAGGTCGCTCTTATATAGCAGGCCGGTGACTCAATAAATGCTTCTAGACCCATCCAGGGTTCACGGCTTCTCGAGGCTTCCTCCACTGGCTGAGTCACGAATATTCTGGACCATCCCTTTGTCCTACTAGCCCTGTTGCATAAGGCGCACGCAATAAACGAGGCAGGGCACAGCCCAGCCCTGGGGCAGTTGTGACTCATGCGGCGAGCAATGACACAAACTCACAGCCGTAACAATATTCTAAGAACAATTCTTATTCAGCACCCACAAACTGAGAGTAATCTTATGCAAAATTTCAGTTTCATAGCCCTTGTGGTTACAAAGATACGATGATTAACGAGTGAGTACCTCCTTTTTGGATTATATATAATAAGATAAGATTGCATTACTTACCTTTAAATTAAATATTAATACATTCGTAGACCAAGTACACAAAATTAATAAATAATACTGTCGGCACACAGACACAGCCTAGGCGGCCGTTCATAGTGAACACAATACACACGAATGGAATGTAGGCTACGCGCATATAAATTACAATATTCCCTTGTAATATTACTCAAGTGTCTAATTTAAAGCGAAAGCACACCAGAACTATTGCCTATCTGACATAATATGTAGGATGATTTTAACCTTCCGGTGGGTGCTACTGATCTTATCTCATATTCGTCAACATATTCGTCAACTACCTTACAGAAGTTACGTCTTTCCACATGACATTCAAGTCCATATCGGCCAGTTTGTCAATAACCTTCTACACATTTGCTGTTGTTGCAAAAGTGATATGCGAGGCAGATTGCGCCTGATCGAGCACCATTAAGTAACAGACTATGTAGAGAACGAATGAGTGTTTCACTAATTGAAGCAAAACTATTCTTCAGCACATATTGTAATTTTTAAAATTCAGATTTCTGAGGTGTGTCAGACAGGCTTAATGCGCCCACTGCCACTATACAGTATTTAATGTTTGGCCTGTCAGAATGTTATATATCTTAAGTATTTATATTTAGTACAAATTAATTAGAATACTGTAAGCACTTTTGCAAAAAAAAAAAGTTTGTTCTCAGTCTGATTTTCATATCGTTTTATTTTTCAAGAATCCAGGGGGGGGGGGGGGGTATGGCCCCCCTCTGCCCTCCCGTATGGGTGCCCATGGCCAGATATGCATCATAGTAGTTCGAAAATGGTAGATTGGACCGTCTCCATGAAGTGTTAAAAGAGCTGGAGGTAAGATGTCATGGGATTGTTGGGAACATCTTCCGGAATAATGGAGTATAGGCGAGTAGGAACTCGGAACATCTGTCCACTGGAAAGAACGTGTGCCAGCCGGCCTACATGGATTCTACAGCAGAAGGACTTTTCCTACAAGATCTTCACGATGTAAGCCAACTTTATTATTAAGTAGCTAGTGTATTGCATTCTCAATTTCGACTATACTGTCTGCTAAGTAGGTTTACGCTTATGGATTTTTACTTCAAGACGTTATTGCACATTTGAAGATTTATCAGCCGAGTTATTTCGAATGGATCTCTTTGATGGAAATCTAGTGCGTTTGGGATGTCAACCTGCTAAGCTTCGATATAGCAGTAGGCTATTGTGTGTAAGATATTTTACACCATTCCACGCCTAAACCTTATGTTAGGGAACTTTGAAATAATTTTTGAATTTGTTCATAATTAAATGGTTTATAATTAATTAATTTTGTTTATAATATTTTCTCGATTTTATTAGTAATTTCTTCTTTTGAATATGTTGATAGATGAGGAATGTGGATAGCCACATTACGTTTAATATTATTCCTTGGGAATAATAGTTCGAAATTTTCTGTGAATTTATAATTTTTTATATTTGAATTTAAAATAATTGTAAAATATTTTCTCGTTGTAAATGAAGTTGAGATATGACATCGGAAGGCTATATGACTGATAGTCAAGTCATAATGATAATAATTATATGTAAATGATTATATTGTTTGGAACATTTTCCAATAAGAATTAATAATAATAATAATAATAATAATAAAGTTTGGTAATAACAACGGTTAATCATTGGAGGAATAATGGATCGTAGTTGATGTAATGGGAGTTGATTTTGAATGGATGGACATGCCGAAAGCGTGATCTTTGATATTGGGAACGGAAGGTCATTCATATACGGATTTTGTATAAAATGAGGAACTATGTATTTGGAATTATGCGACAGTTTAACCGAGGTGTTTTGGGGCAGACTTTAAAAGTTTATTACACCTATGCGAAAGGCCGAGATATTTGAATTTTGTGAGGGAGCGCATGATCCCATGTGTTGGTCGATTAGAAGCCATTGAACCCAGCCTGCGTAGCTGAGGGGTCGTTATAAAAATAAGATTATAATGGTCAAATGTGAAAATAAAATATGAATTAATAATGGATGTTTATAAAGTTGAGTTGAGGGTCAAATAATTGCTCCATGCTCAAATATGATTAGAATGAGGACAATGTAGTCGCTCATATGGGAAAATAGTGGCCGATCGTTGGTGAATTTCTACATTCCTAGACTGTTGTATAGTCGCCCGCACGGTGTAGTCGTTTTTATTTGAATAAGTTGATGTCTCGTCCTAGTTTTGCTGAAGGCCTTACCGTGTCCTATTTAACGAATTGATAGCATGAGAGGCATTTTGTCTAGAGATTGGTTGGTGTATTGAAAATTTTAAGCTGATAGCTGATTGAATTCATGGATCCATTAATTTTCGTAAAGTGCCAATGTGGATTATTCTAAATAATATTTTCTTTTGCAAGGAATTAAATTGAAAGGATTGACATAAATAATTGAATTACTTGCAGTATATCAAAGAAGTTAAATCGAAGCGATTAAATCAGAGGATTTAATTATTATGTGACTTTGTGAATAAAATTTATTTTTGGTGACATAGTGGAAATGTCAGAAGTTCAGTCGACGTTTAAAATTTTGATAAATGCTGTCTTGGGGTTTTTGTTTTTTTGATTTCACGTCGTTTTGGGAATGTGATTTCCCTGAATTAAGTTGAAGATGTGTGAATTTCCCCGCAGAGGTTGAAACATTTCAGGGAAAAATTTGATTCAAGTGATACTCTTGTAAATGTAAAAATCATGGTGTCAGGATGGGCTGATATTTTCCTGCACATCAGTGATAATTGTACAGTTTATATAATTCAGTGAAGCTGATGCTGAGATGGACTAATGATTTTCTCAGACATCAGTAATTATTTTTGAGAATAGTGAATTTACTTTTGAATAGAGGCTAAATTACTTTATTTTATGCGTTATAAATTTGTATGTAGATAAGGGACCAAGGGGGTGCGTAGGATGTCTTTATTTTCAGGTCTGGAATTTTAGATTTCTCACTTGGGGATTATTGTAATCTAATAGGACCAGCAGACAGTTAAATTAAACTGAGGTATTTTAAGAAATTGGTGTCATTCACAAATTATTTGCACTACCTTCCATCCTCTATGGAGTGCGAATTTCGATATCCGTCCGGCTGATTTTTGATTAGAAGCTTTTGCTTTGCTATACTCAGTTTGACGCCGAGATTGTTTTTGAGTCTTATGCTCGGCGGATGTTGAAATTGATACTCGTGTGCACGTGGGACTTCGGTCAAACGGTCACAGTAGGGACTACCGGAACAGCAGGTAGCAATGGATGTACAACTTCGTATATATATATAATTTGTTAAGAGTTTAGTTTGCGTTTTGTCATATAGGTTTACGTGGTCATCATTGTTTATTATTATTATTGTGTAGTCTTGAGTCATTTTCTTTTGTTGAATGCACAGTAATGGGATTCTTGGGATTTCAAGTGCATTGGCATGACCGTTAAATGTTAGTATGATGAGATTGGAGGAAAAACAATTTGTGATAAGATATCACAAGCAAGTTCTAATGTTTCCATTTGATCCTGAGCTCAAAGTGTGAGGGGCTGATGACCGTTGCCAGGGTGAGAGGTAACGTAAGGTTGGTAAGAGACTGCAGCCGTACTAGGTAAGTCAGATAAGGTTGATAGGTAATTCTGGGCCGAGTTGAGAGTGCAAAATTATGGTAAGCGGAGGTATTCATTCCCGCAGTTCTTCGGTGAGATATTATGGTAAGTGATATGGTAAGCGGAGGTATTCTTTCCCGTAGTTCTTCGATGAGATATTATGGTAAGTTATGCTACGCATTGTAATCTTGGAAGAAGCATTGGGTTGTCTTCTTTACAAGACAGAAAAAGTATTGCACGCAGCTCGAGTCTCAGATGTGTTTCAAGGGAGCGAGGCCTGGTCAACTTGTCCCTACCATACGGACTGTTAGCCCATTGTGTGAGTGAGGTCATCGACCGCTAGATTTCTGAGTTTGTTTTGGAAAACAGAATGGCTGGTTGTATCACTGTAATCAGCCACATTCGCTTGGCAATGTTTCATTTTGCTATGTCGGGATTTCCTCGACTTTCCCTGGGATTGTTTCAATTCGCTTCAGGAAGCGAGGTAGAATGATGTTGTGTTTGTCCAGTGCATTCATGTAAATATAATTTGAGATTAGTGTCATTACGGGGCAGAGGCCACCGTTGTTTATTAAGTGATGATCCACGTTATTTTCTTATGTTTCATTATTGATTTGTCATTAAGCTTGGTAGGGCTTGGGCCCTGATTATGGTTATTTGTTTTCCTGTAGTTTTATGCACATTCTACCTGTAACCGGGAATTACCTACGACAATCATGACCGGCCCATTGTGAGAATGGAAATGATTGAAACGGGAACGTATCCAATCCACCTCTAACTACTAGACCAGTCATCTAAGACATTCTAGGTCGCAAAAAATTGTAAGGTTCTGATTTTTTGGGATGTTGTTAGGATAGATACCAATAGTGTAAAACCACGTTTGCAACCTCGAAAGACCTGTGCTAACTTCGTGGTGCTCGAAAAACTTCGAAATTTTCAGACGTTTTTCGGTTTTTGGCTTACAACTTCCAATATATGCATTCTATGGCAAAGTCACCCATTACACTATTAAAGAAGACAAAATTACCGACAATTTGATCTACTCCAGTTCTGTATGCCTTACAGATCTCGATATACAACACTTCGAAAATGGGCAATTTTTTCCAAAATGTTCGAAATTTGTAGTAAGCTAGTTTTTCGAACAAATTACCGTCTAAAACGCTCATTCTACGAGGAAAGGCATCAAGAGTAAAGTTGTAGAGCAGTTAGTTATCTTTAATTTAAGCATTAGCAAAACGCTATAAGACCAATAGTTCTCTTGTTATCAGGTAAAACACAAAAATAGGAAATTGGATTTTTGAAAAAATGTAGCCTGACGAATTGTAGGACTTTTTTAAAGGATAAGAAAGACATCAATCAGTGGAAAATTGTTTTTCATGCAAAATGAAATTGAATACAATTAATGATAATGAGTAATTTCTTATCAATATTGATGTCACAGAGGCGAAGTGATGGAGGGGCCTCAGCTAACATCTGCGACAGAAACACGCAACACGTCAATTACCCACTATTTATTAATAAATTACAACAAAAGGATAGGTATGAATGTTAGGCTTATCTGCACTTAGCGAGACAGTAGTATTCATTTGGAACGCTCTTCTTGGGGCTCCGGAGACTCCTGTGTATTTGGATCTGGATGTAAAAGGGGGTCGTCGAAGTCGTCTTCTTCGTCTGACTCAGTCATTTCTAGGGTAGGAGAATTAAGGCAGGTCTTCCCCCGACAAATGTATGGCTTGATCATCGCCCTGCCCCGCACTCTTTCAGGCACCTGTATGATAAGAATTTCAGCAGTTATAATAACTCCAGGTTACAACAGATTCAAATGTTTTAATTCTAATCAGAAAAAATACCTATGTCCAGCATTGGACATTGACTAGAACCGACCAAATAAGAATGGATTACCTTACCTGCATGACAGGAGTTTGAGCAGTGTTTGCGGCGCTGGTCCCTTGTGTGAGGTCACCGGTGTCAGACCCTGCTTATTCCTTGTCCATCCCCACTTGGTGGGCTCTTTCTCAACCCCCAACCACTGCTGCACCTGGTTGCAGGTTCTGTAGGAATGTTGGGCAGCAGCCTCTTCGGTTGGGGGCAGACGAGCGAGGTTGACCTTAGCGCTGGCAGCAGATCGGATAAATAACCCGTAACGCAAGGCGTGGAGAGAATCGTCTTTTCCACCGCCATACAACGCCATACATAGCCTGAAAAGGGCAGAGGTGGTGTCGCAACCACTGAAGGCGTGGAGGAACAACTCTATTCCAGGGGGGAGTGAGAGATCTCCTCGAATGAATGATGTTGACAATAACTGCTTGCAACCTGTTCCACCCTTGGCACTTTTCCGGAAGGAAACATTTTGTTTGTTGGTGCCCAATTCATTTAGGAGCACCAAGAGTTCGATATCTTCTCCAGCGATTATGAAGTGCTCGTACTCCTCGCTCTTTTGCAATGCTGTCCTCACAATGAGGCAGTTGGCGTCCTCTGGAGCTTGCTTTGTTTCGATCCCTTGTATATCCAGTCCAGTACACATTAAGTTGATCAGGCACTGCTTGTTTTTTGGGTTGGACAAAATCTTTTCTTGGGGCACTTCGATGAGTGTCGATTCTTCAAAAAAGATATCGCTGCACGCTGAGGCTGCATAATGTCGTAGCCGTTCTGCTGTTTTTGTTCTCTTAGCTGTCTCCTCTTCTGGGTAGCAATCGAATACTACTGAGGATTTTTTTTCCAAAACGGTTGGTCGTATAGGTGATAAAAGTAGCTACAATTTCCCTCACTGAGCTGATCCGTTGCCATATAACCTTATGGAGCAAGTATCCTCCATCCACTACAACAAAAGATCTTAGTCAAAGGCGACGATTTCTGGGAGGGGCGTAAAGGCAGAGTAGAACGATGATTTTGTTCCTTTTCGCTTTCCCTCTTCGGAGAATAGAGCCATGGGATATGGGGCCAACTCGTATGTAAAGTGGTTTTGTAGGTCGGTCTCAGACTGTTTTGTTATACACAGCCGTTGGAATATTGTGAGAGGGTCTATAGAAATCTGCTTGTTGTGCACCTTGACTGTGGCCGCTGCCAAGGTTCGTACTTTGTCTTTCCTTTTAAATTTAACATTTCCAAATTCCTTTCCAGTTATTTCTTTGACTCCATTACATCCAATTTCTCGTGCCGTGTGGCAATTCACTTCAGCGCCTCCAACCACGCCACTGCAGATCGATAGTACTTTTTCATTGGAAGGAAATGGTGTGTGGACATGGAACCAGGATTTTAATTTCTCCGCATCATTAAATCTCGTTCGATTCGAGTGGGTCTCATGTCAATGTGTTGTTCCGTCGTGGTACGTGAGATATTCCAAAAGATCTCAAGCCCCTCACATAATTATATTAAGCATGTATACCGTACCTTCAGTCCAACGGGAGAGAACACTGCTGGAGATTCCTCGGCCATGTGTTAGGCCCCCTTGACTCTTCATCGATCTCATTAGGACTTGTTCTATCGTCAAGTCCGTTCAAAGACCCGACCAAAATCTGTGGGTTCGACGAATGGAGAAGTCTCCTCCTGTGAATAGACTATATTCACTCGGATCCATATTCTTTCGCAGATCGTTCATGTCCTGCACATAGAGACGCGCACTCTTGGCATACAGGAAGTGTCCTGCCGAGTGGAAGAAGAGAAGCATGCTATTTAATGTCTTGAGGTGGAGGTCCCAATCTCCCATCCTCTCTGCTTGGATGAATTGTTTCATTAGTGTAGTCATTTTGCAGTATTGTACCCAAATCTTTGACGTGGGGATTTTTTGTTCCTATTGATCCATCGCAGTTCTGAATTTGGTAAGCATAAGCTGAACAGTTTCATTTTCTGCAACATTTAGTATCACACTTCTTTCGCCTAATACGAGGTTTTCAATTCCCAGATGTTCCTCCTCAGTGAACTCTATTTCGTTGTTCACAATCAAGCTGACCAAAGCGTAATTTGTGAGCATGTGAGCTCTCACCGCCCGTGAATACGCGTGCCCATTTAGAGTTTTTTTCCACACTGTTCTCAGCATAAATTGTAGTGAGGAGTTCCTTCAGTCCACTACCAGCCATAATGGCGCCAATAGCCGCATTTACCGCCCCGTGCACCGTGGCTGTTGATCATTGTTGCGTATGTGTAAGAGAGATGAAAGAACGTTGGTGTGGTACTAATGTACCTATAATTCTCAACATTCTCAAAATTATTATATACCTATTCTCAAAATTTGAAACTCGAAACATCGGCTCGATTAACGCTTTACATTGCTGCTATGACAGTAGCAATAATTATCACAAAAATAGATTAGATTAGAAACACTTTATTGCAATCAACATAACATAAGTAAAAGTACAGCGAGTTTTACTCAAAGAGTAGGTATAACATTGACTGCAATGGGTGGCCTTATCGCTAAGAGCGATTTGGCACCCAACCAACAAAAAATATGACATTAATAGATAAAAACTTTCTTCGGCATTTCCCAATTAATTGGGGTCGCCGGAGCCAACCAGGCTCATTTTGGTTTTGGCCGGGTATTTTAGGCCGGATACCCTTCCTGACACCACGTGATATTTTCAGTTGAAAATTCCACCCCGCAGTCATCGGGATTCGAAACACGGCCGTCCGGGTGAAAGACGAGCAGCTAGGCCACTCCACTATCACGCCCCCCCCCCCCATGACATTAATAGATAACTGTGGAATATAGATAACAATGTACTGTTATGGCTGTGAGTTTGTTTCGTCACTCGCCGCACGAGTCACAACTGCCCCCGGGCTGGGCTGTGCTCTGCCTCAGTGTATTACGTGCGCTTTACGCAACAGGACTACTAGGACAAAGGGATGGTCCAGAATATTCGTGACCCAGCCAGTGATGGAAACCTCGAGAAGCCGTGAACCCTGGATGGGTCTAGAAGCATTTATTGATTCACCGGCCTGCTATATAAGAGCGACCTGGCAAGCGGAGTCGTGAGTGTTTTTCGAGCTAGTGCGAGCGTTTACCTTGAGCGACAGTTGTTGGCGACGTGACTTGCGAAACCCCTAGTGAAGCTGATTCTCTTGACAGCGAGGGAGTGAGAAGCCTACAGAGGAACTGTGTCTTGAACGAGTGTGTTTTCCAGTGCGACAGAGGTGGTTGTGGTGAATTGTGAAACAGTGTGTAGTACGGTGACAGGCTGATTGCAGATATTTCCAGCCAGCGCACAGGGCCACCTCATTACGAGGGATTAACATCTGCGGTTTATTGACAAGTGAAAGGGAAGTGTTCTCTCCGTGTGGAAACTGGAGTAAGGTTCTAATTGCTTGTATTTGCTGTTGAGTGGTGTATATTTCTGGCCGCAATAAAGCTAATAAGTTTCTTTAAAGGAACAATCTGTATTGTGCTTCAACCCACCGTAATCCAGTTAACAAAAGTGCCACTAGGGGGTGGCACGTAACAACTGGTGTCAGAAGTGGGATTACGAACTCATGCACAAGCACAACACCTGAAGGTCGTGGTTTCAAAAACCGAGCAGGTCATTTTACCACAATTCTCTAATTTTCCCTTTACAAGACAAACATCTAAAATGGAAGCGCAATTTGCAGCATTGCTAGAAAAGTTAAGTGGCATGGAAGCCAAGATGGAAGATGGCCAGAAGAAATTAGCCAAGGACCTGAAGAATGACCTGAAGAAGATGGAAGACTGCCAGAAGAAGATGGAGGACGGCCAGAAGAAGCTAGCCGAGGACCTAACTGCCAAATTAGAAGACGGCCAGAAGAAATTAGCCAAGGACCTGAAAGATGACCTGAATAAGATGGAAGACGGCCAGAAGAAGATGGAGGACGGCCAGAAGAGGTTAGCAGAGGACCTGAAGAAGATGGAAGATGGTCAGAATAAGCTAGCAGAGGACCTAACCGCCAAATTTCTGGATGGCCAGAAAAATCTGGAAGAGTGTCTGCAGACGAAACTACAGGAAAGTCAAAGGAAATTGGAACAGGGCCTACGTGAGGAAGTCACGGCAGTGGAAAAGAAGTTCGACGCCTTACAAGAGGAAGTTGCCGAACTGCGCCAACGCCCACTGACGGGGGTGGAAGAGAAATTCAACGTTTTACAAAAGGAAATTTCTGAGCTGAGCCAACGCCCGCCGACGGGGATGGAAGCCAGATTCAACGCTCTTCAAGAGGAAGTTGCCGGGCTGCGCTGACGCCCGCCCACAGGTACACCGGGAATATCAGGAGCGGGACAGATCAGAGTGACGCCCCCAACCTTCGACGGAAAGGTCCCGTGGAGCACATACTTACGTCAGTTTGAGGCGCCCTGTTCCATAAATAACAGGAACAACACAGAAAAGGCTACAGCTCTCATTGTAGCGCTGAGAGGTGACGCCCTTAACGTCCTTCAGGCCATCCCGACTGGATCCCTGGACTACGCTTCACTAATCGCCCATATGGAGTCCCGATATGGAGATAGCCATCTTCAGCAGGCCTACCAGATGCAGCTCCGGACCCGGGTACAAAAGAGCGCGGAAACCCTGCAGGAGTTCGAGATGGACATCGCACGCCTCGTAAGGCTCGCCTACCCAACAGCGCCGGCCGACTTTCTGGAACAGACAGCGACAAGAAACCTTCACCGACGGGCTACGGGACTCGGACACTCAACAGGCGCTGTGACTCGCGCGCAATAAGAACCTGGCAGTTGCGCTGAGCCACGCACTTGAGTTCGAGACGGCAAAACAGGCATCTAGAATTCACGCGCGGGTGCGTCAAGTGGACGTCCACGAACCAGCCAAAGCCGACGAGACCAAGCGCCTGGCCAATGAACTGATGGAGGCGCTAGGCCGGTTCTTCAAAAGTCGCAGTACCACCAACAAAAACGTAGCCGAAGGACATCCGGAGAGGCGGCCCGGAAGAGGACTACCGACCTGCTGGACCTGCCGTAAGAGAGGCCACCAGAGCAAGGACTGCGGTGATCGCCGCCGCCAAGGGTTTCCGTCTGGACAGTCAGTCGTAGGGAAACCGCGCGGCCCAGGAAACCAAGTATCAGTCAGCCTTGGGGGGCAAAGGTCGGCTTGTGACAGTCGTCAAGCTCCGACAGTCCAAATTCGTGTGACGAAGTTACGGAGGGATAATAGCAGCCTGATGGTCGATGGAGTCGTCAACGGAGTGAGCTGGTCCATGCTGATCGACACGGGAGCGTCGAGGACCATCGTCAATCCCACCGTGATCCCGAAGTGGAGAGTGCAACACACACAAAGGAACCTCCAAATAATAACCGCGACTGGAGAGACTGCACCGGTACTTGGCGAAGCATCACTGGAGTTTGTCATTGGTCGACGGGCGGTGAGGCATCCTGTGCTTGTGGCTGACGTATCAAGCGAAGTGATCTTTGGACTAGACTTTCTGGACCAGAACGACATCATCTTGGACCTGACTACCAACACTCTGCACTTCGGAGGTGAGGAACTTGCTTTGCAACCAGCACACGAGGCCGTCACCGCACGACGAGTAAGGCTGAGAGAGGACGTCATCGTTCCCGCCAGGACGGAAGTCAGCGCTGCCGTAATTGTCGACGGAACTGCTGAGGGAGTGGCGGCTATCATCGAGCCAAAATATGAGGACATCCAGACAAAAGGATTGCTAATTGCCAAGACTCTCATCAACACGACGTCTCGGCCGTACGTCCGCCTGTCCAACCTGAACGACTACGACATTACGGTTCACCGGGACACCAACCTAGGAGTCTGCGAGCCTGTTACCTGGATTGCCCGCATCACAGACACGACGGACGGACACCTGCAGACGGACAACCGAAGAAGACGCGCCCTGCCAGAATAACTACAGAAGCTGTACCAAGGATCCCAGGACCATTTAGACAAGGAACAATCACGCCAACTTCGGGACCTGCTACATGAATTCCAGGATGTCTTCTCCGTGGGGAGCAAAGACTTCGGCAGGACAAGCTTGGTCCAGCACAGAATCGACGTTGGGGGCAGCGCACCGATTAGGGCCCCATTCCGACGTGTCCCGCTCGCCAAGCAAGCCGAAGTCGACCGGATGGTAGAAGAGATGAAGGAGCAAGGGGTGATCGAGCCATCACATAGTCCTTGGAGCTCTCCGGTCGTGCTAGTGAAGAAGAAGGCCGGCTCCACCAGGTTCTGCGTGGACTACAGGCGGGTGAACGACGTCACGAAGAAGGACAGTTATCGACGACACCCTGGACACCATATCAGGATCAAGATGGTACTCCACCTTGGATTTGAAGAGTGGATACTGGCAGGAGGAGGTCCACCCTAAGGACCGCGAGAAAACGGCGTTCTCTGTGGGCAGCAGGCTCTGACATTTCACCGTCATGCCATTTGGTCTGTGCAATGCCCCTGCGACATTCGAAAGGCTAATGGAGTCCATTCTGAGGGGACTACACTGGAAGACCTGCCTGGTCTACCTAGATGACGTCATCGTTCTGGGGAGAAGCTTCGAGGAGCTCTACAGCAACCTGAAGGCAATCTTGATGAAGCTACGGGCTGCCCAGCTGAAGTTGAGCCCCAAGAAGTGTCAGCTCTTCCAGAAGCAGGTCCAGTACCTCGGGCATATTGTCTCCGAGGAAGGGGTGCGCACCGACCCGGAAAAGACCGCAGCTGTGAGGGAGTGGCCAGTTCCGAAGGACAAGTCCCAACTATGAAGCTTCCTGGGACTCTGCACTTATTACCATCGCTTCGTGAGTGGATTCGCCGACATCGCCAAACCACTGCATCGACTGACTGAGAAGGACCAACTCTTCACGTGGACAGCAGAATGCCACAGTGCCTTCGAACAACTCAAGCAGGCTCTGTGCACCGCACCTATTCTGGCCTATCCCCGACTTGGAACAAGGTTCATCGTCGATACCGATGCCAGCGATTTTGGTATAGGGGGAATCCTGTCGCAAATAGTGGACGGCGAGGGGAGAGTAGTGGCCTACTTAAGCAAGGCCTTGTCAAAGCCAGAAAGGAACTACTGAGTCACCAGGAAGGAGCTGCTCGCCATCGTGAAGGCCATTGAACACTTCCACAAATACCTGTACGGGCAAGAATTTCTCATCAGGACCAACCATGCATCCCTGCGGTGGCTCCTGAACTTTAAGCAGCCCGAGGGTCAACTCGCGTGGTGGTTAGAGAGGCTTCAACAGTACCACTTTTGGATCCAGCACAGGAAAGGCCAACTGCATTCTAACGCCGACGCCCTGTCAAGAAGACCGTGCCCCGAAGACTGCACCTTCTGTGCCCGAAGGGAGGAAAACACCGGGATACAGTGCCGGGCAACCGTGCAAGTAGTGTGTTTGTGAGAGTTCAGATGCCACCTCCACCTCCCCACCTCACAAGATGGCGGCGGCGCGATATCTCTCGAACGCATGGTCAGATTTCTACGAATGAGGTGTCGTTGAACTCGGGCTGACACCCCCTTTCCAATGGACAACATATCTCTTCCCCAAAATAAAACCTACCTCTACTAGGTGGTGAAATTGTAATTTTTTTAGAAAATCTCTCTTTCCAAGTGCAACATGTGAGAGTTTGAATGCTAATATGGAATTAAACGTTGTTCTACACAAGAGACATGTATACGGTGGAAAGGCAATATGAATGAACATGCTTGTTTATTGTTTTTTACGCATGCCCACTCATGGCTTTTGTAAGAGGGTGGGGGAGTGGATCCCTGTGGACGGGTCATTGTGTACAGGTCATTGTTGGCGGGTCATTGTTGACAGGTCATTGATGACAGGTCCTTGTTGACAGGTCCTTGTTGACGAGTCCTTGTTGACAGGTCCTTGTTGACAGGTCCTTGTGGACGAGTCCTTGTGGACGGGTCCTTGTTTATGAGTCCCTTTGGGGCGGTCCCTTTGGTCTGGTTCCTACGGACTAGCCCATGAATTTATTTAAATTATGTCAAAAGGCCTAACTACATTTTACATGTAAAGCAGTGTGTTGAACTGACGTTGTTCACCAGTCCCCCACTACTATAATGTGATAACGATATGAAAGGAAAGTGTCGAAATACATGTGAACACGTGTGAGATGACCTTATTACCGTCCTCCTTGTGAAACAAGTCACATCCTGTTTTGATTCATACGTGTGAAAATACAAGTTCATGTGTAATATGACCTAACACACAGGTGTTCACCTGTGCGCGTGCACGATAAGAGCTAACAAGTCACAACCTGTTTTGATAGTGGTGGGAGGTAAAAGGGCTGGGAGAGGGGGAGAGTCGGTGTAAGAGAGAACACAGGTAAAGAGAGGAAGAAATATGTATTGCTCATAATACATGTGGAGCTGAGGACTGTACATAGGACTGTAGGTTAAGTACAACATGAGTGAATAAATAAATACAAGGCACACAGTTTCACACAACATGTAATTTATTAATCCAAGAACTAAAGGCTGAGCTAAATCCCAACCATTTTTCTTTCATTCTTGTTTCAACACCTTTTCCACAAGGTAATGTTTAGGAAACGCTGTCTTTTGGAGTTCTTGGAGATAAAACCTGCCTTTTATGGGTTGATGGTTGAGGTCCTCGAGTAAATAGGTGACTGGACTGTTCAGATTCACTTGACGAATTCGAAATAGTTCAGTCCCCCAATTTGGTGTGTAACGCTTGTCGAAGACAGACTTGAATTTGCTCACACGAACATGGTCTCCGATGTTAAGGCGATGACGTTTAGGGTCTGCTGTTTTTATGGGGTTAAACAGTTTATCCAGTTGTGGAATATTTTTGGTCACAAGTCGTGGCTTGGTCCCAATGGTTCTGTGTTTGGTGTCATTGTAACGTGACACTAGCACAGGTAACAAGTCCAACCAGCGATAAGTGCCCTGAGCGGTAAACTCTTTCCACATATGGGTTTTCAATGTTCGGTTGAACCGCTCGACTACGCTGGCTTTGAGATTGCTGTACGTGGTGTAATGGTGAATATCCTTAGATTTGAGAAAACTGGAGAAATCCTTGTTGAAAAATTATTTTCCCTGATCGGTTTGTAGCAGCTGAGGTTGAGGTTTGGAGTGTTGAATAATATGTTGAAAGGCCTTGGTGACTAGTGGACCAGACTTGCGACGCACAGGTTCAACAAACGCCATTTTTGAATAAACATCAATGACCGTCAACATATAGCGTACACCATCGTTAACGCTAGCATAGGGAATCATTTCAACCAAGTCTGCTTGCCAAAGTTCATCCACACCCTGTGAAATCAACTTGAGTCGCTGAAAGTGACGTCTAGCTGGACGATGCAACTCGTGAGCAATACCCATTTTAATGGGTGAGGGCTTAAGCAATAATTTTGGCATTTCGAAGTTCTTCCTCAATTTCTTGAATTTCCCAATCGTGACCAGTATGGCCGGCTTGACGTGAAGCATGCAACAGCTGTAGTCGCTGGACGAGTTTATTGGGATTGTGCCAGTAGGTAACATCCACAAGGGGTTTTAATGGTTTAAATGTCACCCCCCAAGCGGACACTTTACGACGACCACTTTGACTAGTGGGGAACATTTTTGCAATGATGGTTTTATATTTTTGAGATATATTGGCATTCACTTGATGAGTGGGATCATACTGTCTTTTGTGGGCATGGGTGTCCAATAAAATGGATTTATATTTACCAAGGTCCTCTTGCGTATAATCTTGGGATGAGGGAGTCCGAGAGAATAGTAGCTTTAACAGTCCTGGTGTTAATTTATAGTTGATCTTTTTAATGACAGCTTTAGTACGAGCAAATTAAATGGATGAATCACCAATTTTAAAACTATCATCCTCATAGCGAACACCATACGTGGCATCTGTGTTTCCAATAAATAGATTGGTGAAATAGGGTTCCAGTGTTGTTCCATAATATTTTATTAAAATGTATTTCAGTTGAGCTTTATGTTGAGGGGTGGCCAAGAGTTGTGAAAATGGAGACGATCTGGAAGGGCAAGGTGTTTCGACCATGACCAAGGATTTCTTTTTTCTTAAAACCTCTGCAAGGGGTGATGCCTTTTTTGAGGCGTAAACACTTTTTTCTCATCATCCTCAACTTCGCTAACACTAGTTAAATCTTTCTGTTCCTCTTCCTCTTCCTCAGGGTCCTTGTGGTGCGTCTGAGTGGCTTGTGAAACGGTGGGTAGCGTTTCAGATGGCTTGAAAGAGGGTTTCAACATATCTTTTAGCGGAGGGGCTAAATGTTGTTGAATAAACAAAGCATGATCCGCACGTGATCGTTTCAATTGACGGAACTTTTGGCGAATAGTATTTTTTGCTCTAATAATATACTTTTTCAATTGACTCTCTGCTAACGCCATGGTGTTGTGACAAATGACTTGAGAGGGAATGATACAGTACCTTAAATGGCAATAAAATTATCAAACCCTAAGCGATACCGCCCTTGGTTGAGTTCATTTTGTTTGTCAACCACTAAACAGGCATGACGTTGTGTGTTCCAGCACTTGCCACACAATTCTGTAAACATTTGAAAGGTCATATCCAGATTCACATGTTCATTATAAATGTGATGTCTGTTCCTCTCGTCCTGGCGAAATAAAACAATGACATTGGCATTGTCACCAATCAACTGTTTGGACATTTTAGAATACGTTTGTCCAAGATATAAGTAATCGATATGTTTGTGTCGACCCATGCTGAAATAGCTTTGAATGATGCCTTGTCGTTCAGTGGATACATCATCGAAAATCATGAGTGAATCAGGCTTTACCTCATCCGGTGAAATAACATTTTCTTGCGTGGAAAATGTAAAATACCCCATATTCTCATTTTATAATCCAGACGTGACTTGATCCAGAAACACGTAGAGGGGTTGGTAGAGAGATTTTGCGAAAATATAAATATTTTGAAAACGTAGACCATTGGGCGCTGTAATAAGAGTCAGTAAAAGATTGGTCTTTGCACAGCCGGAAGGTACCACAATGATGCAGCGAATGGAAGATGGAAACAGTGAACCATGACGTTGTTCACGTGATGTGGGACAGAGATGGGAAACCATGTCCCCCACGGGGAATGACTCTTGCTGCTTAATTATCTTCATTTCAACTAAAGCTTAGAGAGGCTAGCAGGCTGTCCTTATACATCGCACCGAGCCTTGTTATAGAAACAGTAGACTTATACTACAGGTTGGCGATGGATGTCTTTGGACGTGCGTTGATGGTCAAAGCTAGGTCTGTTCCCATACATGATCCTAAACAAGAAACAGCTCCTGCTAATAAACACTATGTGGATAGGTCAGTAGTGCCACGCACAAAACAAGGGGTTATTAAATGGTTTTAGCAAAGCCTCGAAGTCAGAAAGTATAACAAATGGTACTCGATGCTGTTTCTCATAATCCTTAAATTTTAGAATGTTATTTTTAGGAGTCGGTAATACCGTACACACCTGATTACATCCCCAATTTTGGTGTTGAATTAGTTGGTCCTCTTTCTAGAAATGTAGCCATCAACCATCACACAACCACTTTTTACCATTGTGTTTTGAAACCTGACTACTGACAAGTCTACTTAAATGTTTTATCCAACAATAGTGGGCATTTTCACCTTTAGTTATGTATAGTAAATTTACATGAATATCCTTTTTTCCTGAGTATAATATAGAGGACCTACTATTCTCTTATTTTCAATTTCATAAACATTAATACTTACATTGTTCAGCTTTTCAAAACGTTGAATGTCTTTTATCGCCATAGGAAATTCCATTTCTTTTAAATCTAACACTAAAGAATAGTGAGGATATGATGATGTTCTCATCGTGTCCCTCACTGCTGGATGGAGAGCTGAGGTTACAGCCCATGGAAAGCATGCGTCATCATTATTCATAACGTTTACACAAGCATGCTTACGTTTGATCCATCCTGGCAAATCAATGTATGATGATGCTCGAAGGGGGTTGTATTTATTCATGTTGGTTTCTAAATAAAGTACTTCAACCAACGCCCAGAATGACTCCCTTTCCTGGAACTCTTCACTCTTCACAATGATAGCACTTGAAATATTTTGGTATATATCACTAATATTAGTTGATTCGCTAACAATTATGTTTTTTGTATTAAACGATTTGATATCTGTAATTTCACCTTCACTCCCAGTTTTTACATAGAGTCCAAAAAGTTCAAAATTCATTTTAATTGTTTTATGCTCTACTAAAACATTTTCTACCAAGCCAAACACAGTAGGTTGTACAATTTTTAAAAATGATTCAATACTTTGAGTTTTTTTCTTTACTATAAAGTCTATAACTAGCAATTCGACTTTTAAATGCACTACCAATTTGTTGAATATTTCCAGAATTTCTTTCATGGCAAGCGTTATTTATATGATGAATACTGCGTAAATGTCCATGAATGATTGAAGAAGGTATATCAATATTGCATACATCACAATGTGTTATCGATGGTTCACCATTCTTCTTTCTTTTTGTTGCACAACTACTTTCACAATCTTGAGAACGTTTACGCTTTTGAGCATCACATTCGTTTAAAGGTTCCGTGCTAGTTGATGGTTTTACAGATTTCAATTCCTGTTGTTCTCCATGCACTTCAACCATGTGGGATTGATATCGCTTTACAGCAGAAAAACCAAGTTCGCAAACTGAACACGAAAATGGTGCTGAACTAACATGCATTAAATTTACATGACGTGCAAGATTATCTTGTCTGTTAAATGTCATAGCACAATGACTGCACACAAACATTTTAATGTCATGTTTAACATTTGCGTGCCGTTGAAGGATGTCAGGTCTTGAGAACTGTTTCTTATAGTCACCACACTTGAACATGATGATCACTTTCGAAATTACCGATAAAAGAAAGAAATCATAAATGTTAATAAATGATAAAACAAAGTACAATATAAATAGTTTAATTATAATCCAGTCAATGGTTATAGCAGGGTACTTAAATCGATCATCTGTGAACTCCTAGCAAGTCTAACTTCATGTAGTTCTGACTGAGGGCTACTATATATACCACTGTCACTGACACCTAGCGGTGAACATTGGAACTTGATAGAGTGGTAGAAACCAGCGGTCACAAGTTAAGTGAGCTAGGTGTGACGTCATAGCCAGTCTTAAAGCAAGTCTAAACTTGTAGAACATGTCACGTGATAGAAACCAGCGATCGCCAGTTAAGTGAGCTAAGTGTGACGTCATAGCCAGTCTTAAAACAAGTCTAAACTTGTAGAACATGTCACGTGATAGAAACCAGCCATCGCCAGTTAAGTGAGCTAAGTGTGACGTCAAAGCCAGTCTTAAAACATGTCTAAACTTGTAGAACATGTCACGTGATAGAAACCAGCAGCTACCAGTTAAGTGAGCTAAGTGTGACGTCATAGTCAGTCATAAAGCAAGTCTAAACTTGTAAAACATGTCACGTGATAAGGTTAAGTTAGGTAAAATTAGGTTATGTTAGGTGAACTGAGGTTTAGTCTTTAAATATTCCCTCTGTCACTGACTCCGAGCAATGAACATTCAGACTTAATAGAGCGGTAATCAAAATCTAACCTACAAAATTAGCTTTACACACCATGGTCAAGTAGTTCCAACTTTTGACTGCCAAATATACCATTTTCACTGACATGTAGTGGTGAACATTGGAAAATATCACTCTAACTGTTTAAAAGTTATTAGAGGGACACTTACCTTTTTATAATTTATCGACTGCTGCCACTGAATGAACAGATTATAGTGAACCCTTGCAAAGAAGCATATGAGACTCAATTTCGGGGGGTGTAACAGTTCATTTCGTAAAGTTGTTGTTAAGCGCTTCTTATAACATGCAGGGTAACATATAGCAAAATAACATGCAGGAAAAAGTGAATATCAGGATTAAAACGTATGAATTTAATAAACAGATCGAAAAATTTACACTATTTATAACAAAAACACAAGGTCTCCCAAATGACATCCACTTGAATTAATAAAATTGCCAAACTAGGCCTGATCTCAGGAGAGATCGTAAACATCTGGACCAAATGTCCCAAATTACTACAATGACATGTGCGTGTGCGGCTTTTCTACATGCGTTACGATGTGTACAAATTAATGCGAGATTCGTTACCTTCCAGCAAACCTTCAGGGGACGAATCTGCATTGTCTTAGAGCTAGACAGACACGAGGAACCAACTAAACACTAATTAAACTAATCCGACACTTCCTACAATAAATAAGACGAAAATAATTTCCGCATGAAATTGGAATCAAAGAATTGCCGTAGCAAAAAAAAAACATTAACGCCTAAAATTAGGACTTTTCAATTCAACACAAGTAAATCAACACGTGACCAATCAAGAAAAATACACATATGGCCGCTTGCCATTTTTACAAGAAAATGCAAAATACACCCAACGGTGTCACAACAGACAAATCAAACAATGAAATGAGTCAAAGAAATCTCTAGGCTCAAAGCCAACATTTACATCATAAAACAAATATTTAATTTCATACGACATGCGGTAATTCGTAACGGACATGGCGAACTCCCAATTAAATTATGATCCAATGACCATTAAAAAGAACAGGTTTGCTACAGATAGCTTACAGGGGTCAGTCAGTCAGCTGGACTGCCTAAACGATGAATCACCAGACATAGACGGGCGCAAAGTGGAATCTGCACATCTGTCAACCCACGTGTCAACATACATTTAACAGATAACAGTGTCGGCGCACGAAATCTAAATACACAAGAAAAACCAAGAATAAATTATTTACAACTTTCCCGCGTCTAATCTAGCTACATATTGAATAAATCAATGGTTTGTACATCACCGTGCAGCTTGCAGAAAATCAACCTCCATCCCAATGCATTCCCCCACGGGAAATCTACTCCGTCATCGTCGACATTCTGGTAGATGCTTAGCACTTCATTCCACCAATCGACCTTCCTGTAAACATCTTGGCGTGGCTTCTTGAAAAGAGATGTTCAAAATTAATATTCTACCTAGCTAGAATCGCTATGAGCTACTGACTTTCACTCAAAAGTCCTGGGCGATTACTCAACGTTGAACTGGCCCTATCTAAGCATTTGCTTACTTCACACGCACATATACATCACACAAAAAAATATAACACAAAATTTACTGAAAATATTACAATCTTCGTCCACCACGCAGCTGGCTTTTAGCAAGTCTCACAAATTACGTAAGACGAGTAGCGCTTATCTCAACTAGAGATCTCCCCTCTGCTAGGCATGAACTCTGCTCCCAAGAGCACAATAAAATGTTCGTTCAGACTGACGTGAAGTATGCTCACCAGAGCCTGATGAAAATCGTGTCTCAAACCGGCGTGAACGATGCTCCTCAGAGCTCGATAAAGTTATGTGTCAAACTACTCATCACCGATCAATTTATTAGAAACTGACAGAAAGGAGTGGAGTGGGGGCAATCTGTGAAAATAATCTGTAATTTTCAACTCACAGACTTGGGACTAGTATCAAACTCCTTCTTTTTATTTAAACGTCTCAATGCACTCATGCGGAATCCTATCGCATCGGCGGTTCTTCATACACGTGTTTTATGCGCCTTTTTTGGTACGCAAATCTCCGCGTGGTTTAGGCGTCCTCTCTTCTGATTCGATGATTCAATCGTGTATCGGTTGGAAATTCACTTCTGGCACGCCCATAATGACGCCAACTTGGATGCGCGTTCACTCTGAATTTGTCCTTGAACTGGGCTTACTCGGTCATCCCCAGGAATAACTACCACGCTACCTCTGGTGCTAGCGTTGCGACACACTACCTGCTTTCCGTTGTCAATCTCCAACAGGCAATGCCTGGATATCAGTAATAATAATAATAATAAAAATCATGATGACTTATTGGTCAGCAAATCAATGAGGGTTCAATAGGAATCTGGTAACCTACAGGTACCCAATTATCTGTAAACAAATCAATTAATCAATCAATAAATACATTCCAATCAATAACTTCAACATCAATTAGTAATAAAAGACTACAATCCATTAATAATAGGTACTTACCTTGCAGAATAATTTAATGATTTTCTACCAAAAAGGCTTTTTTACAACTCTTGAGCAGTAATAGAGCACTGTTCACTCAAAGCGAGTAATAAAGACTGACAGTAGGGAAATATATGACACCTCTCTTATATAAACTCTCATTGCTCGTGTCAGCAGTTTTTTGCAGATCACTGCAATTCCTTTCCCAATACAGCTGAGAGTCTAAAGTACACTAGGAACACCTGTGTGGTATCCAATTACTGCTGACTTTGCATGATCATCACCCATTGTCTTGATGAACACCTGGGGTTTCAAATTACTGCAGCGTTAGTCATAGCAACAGATCTCTGCGCTCTCTGCAATGTCCGTGATATGACACAGGAAATAACAAGACGTCTTACTGCACGTACCATCTCCACAGTTTTAACATCTTAAGAACATGTATTATTCTCTTTCAACTACAAATGACTCGTTAGAATACATCCATCCACCAAGTTAGGTCTCTTGGCCTGTCCACAAATTACATGTGGCCCGTGTACTAGGGTGTGTTCATTAACGCTAGCAATAGAACATATTCATCCACCAAGTTTTGCACTTACCCTTGACATGTCCTCTATCTATCAAGTTTTACACTTACACGAACCAAAACAGAATGTGACTTGTTAGCTTACATGTGGTTTTCACAAGGAGGACGGTAATAAGGTCATCTCACACGTGTTCACATGTATTTCGTCACTTTCCTTTCATATCGTTATCACATTATAGTAGTGGGGGACTGGTGAACAACGTCAGTTCAACACACTGCTTTACATGTAAAATGTAGTTAGGCCCTTTGACAAAATTTAAATAAATTCATGGGCTAGTCCGTAGGAACCAGTCCAAAGGGACCGGTCCAATGGGATCAGTCCAAAGGGACTCGTCCACAAGGACTCGTCCACAATGACTCGTCAACAAGGACTCGTCCACAAGGACTTGTCAACAATGACCTGTCATCAATGACCTGTCAGCAATGACCTGTCAACAATGACCTGCCAACAATGACCCGCCAACAATGACCCGTCCACAGGGATCCACTCCCCCACCCTCTTACAAAAGCCATGAGTGGGCATGCGTAAAAACAAAAAACAAGCATGTTAATTCATATTGGATATCCACCGTATACATGTCTCCTGTGTGGAACAACGTTTAATTCCATATTAGCATTCAAACTCTTACATGTTGCACTTGGAAAGAGGGATTTTCTACAAAATTACAATTTCACCCCCTAGTAGGGGTAGGTTTTATTTTGGGGTAGAGATATGTTGTCCATTGGAAAGGGGGTGTCAGCCCGAGTTCAACGACACCTCATTCGTCAAAATCCGACCATGCGTTCGAGATATATCGCGCCGCCGCCATCTTGTGAGGTGGGGAGGTGGAGGAGGCATCTGAACTCTCACAAACACACTACTCGTGGAAATTCAAGGGAGCTGGAGCCGCGAATCTTTCACGCGAGCGCAAGCGGAAGATGATGACCTGGGACTGCTAGCCGAATGGAAGAGGGCCTGTGTCCCCAGACCCGGGTGGAACATTTTGAGTGACTGCAGCCCAAAGTTTAAATCCAACTGGGCGCAGTGGGACTCGCTGGTTGTAAGGGATGGCCTCATCTTCCGTACCTGGGAGAGCACTGACGGGAAGACATCTCGGGAACACGTCCTCGTTCCAAAGGCTATGACGGAGGATGTCCTGAAGGAAGTCCATGGAGGATCATCTGGTGGACACCTAGGGATAAAGAAGACCCTGGAGAAGCTCAGAGAGCGGTTCTACTGGATCGGATGCCGAACAGACGTGGAGAACCACTGCGCGAGGTGCCACGATTGCGCAGCCAGCAAGGGCCCAGGACGAAGACGACGGGGTCCACTGAAGACCTACAACGTGGGCGGCCCCATGGAGAGAGTGGCCATCGATGTTGCTGGGCCATTCCCGTTGAGCGAGGCAGGGAACCGCTACATATTGGTCGTCAGTGACTACTTCACCAAATGGCCAGGGGTGTATGCGCTCCCTAACCAAGAAGCTGCGACGATTGCAGAGACCCTTGCGAAGGAATTTGTCAGCCGGTACGGAGTACCCCTGGAGCTGCACTCTGACCAAGGGAGGAACTTCGAGTCGCAGGTGTTCCAGAACCTATGCTAGCTGCTGGGAATCCGGAAGACAAGCACGACGCCGCTACACCCTCAGTCTGACGGGATGGTAGAGCGATTCAATCGCACCATCGAGAGCCATCTCCGAATAGTCGTCAGCGAGCACCAGAGGGATTGGGACAAATATCTTCCACTATTTCTCCTGGCCTACCGCGCCGCCGTGCATGAAGCCACCGGGTGAACACCAGCCCGGGTCATGTTTGGGAGGGAACTCCGTCTACCTGTCGATTTTGCCTTCGGCCGACATGGGAATGATCCGGTCCCGGTATGCCAGTATTATCAAGAACTGGTCGACCAACTGGAGGACGTGCACACGTTCGCGAGGAGGAAACTGCGGATCGAGACCGACCGAATGAAAACCCGATACGACCAACAGACGGATGCCGGCAGATTCCAGGAGGACGACCTGGTCTGTCTCTTCAACCCATTACGGAAGAAAGGCCTGTCACCCAAAATGCAGAAGTCCTGGGAGGGCCCGTACCGAGTCGTGAAACGGATCAACGATTTCGTCTACAGGATCCAGCGGAGCCCGAGGGCGAAGATGAAGATCGTGCATCGAGATCGCCTGGCAGCCTACGGAGGGACACAGTCGGACCAATGATTGATCGGTACGATCAGCCTTTTAGGAAGGGGGTGGTGTTACGGCGGTGAGTTTGTTTCGTCGCTCGCCGCATGAGTCACAACTGCCCCCGGGCTGGGCTGTGCTCTGCCTCAGTGTATTACGTGCGCCTTACGCAACATGACTACTAGGACAAAGGGATGGTCCAGAATATTCGTGACCCAGCCAGTGATGGAAACCTCGAGAAGCCGTGAACCCTGGATGGGTCTAGAAGCATTTATTGATTCACCGGCCTGCTATATAAGAGCGACCTGACAAGCGGGGTCGTGAGTGTTTTTCGAGCTAGTGCGAGCGTTTACCTTGGGCGACAGTTGTTGGCGACGTGACTTGCGAAACCCCTAGTGAAGCTGAATCTCTTGACAGCGAGGGAGTGAGAAGCCTACAGAGGAACTGTGTCTTGAACGAGTGTGTTTTCCAGTGCGACAGAGGGGATTGTGGTGAATTGTGAAACAGTGTGTAGTACGGTGACAGGCTGAGTGCAGATATTTCCAGCCAGCGCACGGGGCCACCTCATTACGAGGGATTAACTTCTGCGGTTTATTGACAAGTGAAAGGGAAGTGTTCTCTCCGTGAGGGAACTGGAGTAAGGTTCTAATTGCTTGTATTTGCTGTTGAGTGGTGTATCTTTCTGGCCGCAATAAAGCTAATACGTTTCTTTAAAGGAACAATCTGTGTTGTGCTTCAACCCACCGTAATCCAGTTAACAAAAGTGCCACTAGGGGGTGGCACGTAACAGTACATTCGAAGCCCTATTTTGGGAAATATCCGATTTCCTTATTTGGTTTTTACCTGTTAACAAGAGAACTATTAGTCTTACAGCGTTTTTCGTATGCTTAAAGTAAAGGTGAATAACTGCTCTACATCTTTACTTTTGATGACATTCCTCGTAGAATGAGTATTTTGGACGGCATTTTGTTCGAAAAACTAGCTTACTACAAATTTCGAACTTTTTGAAAAAAAAAAAAAAAAAAAGGCCCATGTTTTAAGTCTTGTATCTCGAGATCTATACGACATACAGAGCTGGGGTTGCACTCAAATTGTCGGTAATTGTGTCTTCTTTAAAAGTGTACTGGGTGACTTTGCCATAGAATGCATATTTTGGAAGATGTCAGCCAGAAACCGAAAAACGTCTGAACATTTCGAGGTTTTTCGAGCACAACGAAGTTAGCACAGGTCTTTCGAGGTTGCGAACTTGGTTTTACACTATTGGTTTCTATCCTAACAACATACCAAAAATCAGAACCTTGCGATATTTTGCGACCTAACGCGATTTTTGTGTAGACGGTGACTGGCCTATATAGCCATAACTACAAATGAGAGTGCGCTTTCATTTAGAATGCCTGGACATTGCTTAAAGCCAATTTTTGTTGATCACTATTTTGATTTATTTGATCCTCTGAGGAGCTAGAGTGCGTGTTGTTTACTTGTATATTTATGTGTCGGCCTATATTTGGTGAGACCAGTGTTTAGCCTGTGGGCTTTTATTTGATATTTTTCAGTTACGTAAGGGGGTTTTGATTTATTTTAAGGGGGGATTCAATTTGTTTGAATGTTTGTTTTTATGAATAAATATTGTTATTTAAGTACTCCTCTGGCATATTGATTTTACTGTAAGATTCCCGTGATCCTACATGAAAACCCCAGGATGGTATGTGTATGTTTAGAGCCACGCGGACAGACCACCCCCCGAGAAGAGAGTCTGCATCTTGGAAGACCTGAGAAGGGTACAATATTATTTTATCGCTCGCTGTTTTTAATAGTGTTTAAGGTAGACCCGAGAGCGAAGGCTAATCATCTGGGAAACGTAAGTACAGCTCCTAACACAACGGCATTATTCTATAATATGAAATGATAGTAAGCTCTCGAATTCTATCACACGTGGTTGCTCTTCTGTATTGTTCCAAAGCTTCATGCATTTTGACTTTTAAGTTTCATACACTTGTTAAAATTTCAATGTGTTGAAACAACAATCGTATTAAACTTGAATTCAGCCCAGCTTCAGCCATTGACTGAGCCGAGGATCGAACTGACTTGTGAACCTGAAGGTGTAATAATTGGAATTTGGAATTGGAACAATATTTTATTCACATAAGTATTTTAGGAAGTGAATCAAGCATATTGATAACTTTTTGGAAAATTTTGGAGTATTTGGAAATAACTAAATTTGGGAATATTTCAGTGAATGATAATTTAACCAAGGGAGAGTCTGATCTTCCGACACTGGAATATGACCAAGGCTTCAAGTTAGCAAGCCTGAGACCGGTTTTGGTTGGCCGAGGTGACAATAACAAAATTATGCACACGACCCGATGATAAGGGGCTAGAACCAGGAGTTTTTCGTGATAACTCAACAGCCAATCAGATTGAATCACATAAGTTTTGTGGCAATCGCTATTATATTAAATTTGCTTATATAAAGCGATATTAGCACTTCTACAGATGCAGAAGAGAATTTGAAATGTAATTGTCAAAACAGAATTACAAATTTATGGCCAGGAGAGAAAATATGAGCAAAATTAAGTTTAATATGACTGTGCGAGGCTAGAAAGCCATTCTAGTTTACCACGCGCAAGGATGACTCCTACTTAGCAACTTGAAGAGAGCAGACCTACATTGCAGCGCATCCCAGAAGAGCTCAATACTACATTGGAAGTACGGTCAGGAGACTAGACTGAAACGTGAGGAGATACAGCTATCGCCGAGGAAAAGAAGGAGAAGCCGGCACATCACAAAACGCACTAGTTTGCAACAGAGAGAAGCATTTTTATAATACAACGTTTTTTGGAAGAAGACTTAATTTCTACAGCTTCACATTTCTACAGAACTACGACTAGTAGCATTGCATTTACCAGCTACTATATTGCAACAGTATATCTTCTGAATAATCATCTTACACTTTCGATGACAATTATGTCCATGAGTTAGGGGGGACATTCTTATTCAACACTGACTAAGGAGATTGTCATGGAGCACTAAATTATGGAAGGAGGTTAAATCTACATTATGGAGTGAGAATTCAGAGTGATCTTGACGACCATGGATCCATGATACTACAACTGCTCATCAACATGCAGTATTCTGAATTTTCCGTCAAAAATAGGATTCAAACGTCCACTACCAACTTGGAGAGATGTCAACCAGAGACGTTAAAACCTACATTGATGATGAGATGCTACACGAAGAAGACGGACAGAGGGGTTCATTTGTCCCGAGTTCGAGTTGCCAGATTAGAGGTCGTGAAGCAAGAAGAAATGCCGTAAGCTGGGAAGCGTGACAGCAGCCCAGGTGTTTGCCGCACGATGAGGGGGGAAGCTGGACAGCTGATCGCCACACGCCTAACTGGAGCTCGCGTCGAGGCAGGCGACATGCACGTGCCGTCCCAAGAGAGGAACATCAAGTATATCAGACCAGGTATCACGACAGCAGATCATCAGAAAGGCAGAAAATTGAATGTTCTAAGATCTCAGTAGTTTGATGTAGTCTTTGATAGTATTTCAGGAGTGACCAACTTATATGTAGTTTTTCTTATTCATAACCCATGCTTTTATGTTGTCAATTTTAGATATTTCGCTGTACATTTTATTATACGTCAGCGTGTGTCGTTTTTGACGTAATTTCATTTGTATTTGGATTTAGATATTCCGTTTTTTGTATTTTTAAGGAAACGTTTTAATATGCACACTTTTAAACGAAACTGTTTTTTAAGGGAATGCTCCGATGGTTAAAAATGCGTAACATGCGACAGAATGCGTCAATATGACTAGATTGCATTATTATAAGAGAAAGCATTATGGTAGAATGCTGAAACACTGTTTAAAACATTTTATTGTGTCAGAACATAGATAATATTAACAATATCGTATGGCCTCGGAATACGCTAAGACTAAGGTGTATGTATCACAAAACTCAAGCTCCTAAACCATAAGGAGTTAGAAGGTGTGGTTTGTACCAAAATCTTCCAAATTGTCTCAATAGTACAGGAAAAATCTTGCGTTTCTTGAAAAGTCAACGGAAATATATGTAAGTGTTTATAAAGTGCATTTAAACAAATAAACAAGATGATAGCCCCTGCGAGAACTCTGTCGCCTACAGCCCGCATAGCACAATCGCCGCGCGGGTAGTCTGTACACATGGGGCGCGCACAACCCATTATGCGAGAGTTCTCGCAGGGGTCCGCTAGTATGTATTATTGTTATTAACAGTAAAGACGAGCGAATTACGGTTTATTAATGTTTATATTTTGTTGTAACGTGGAAAACAGTATGTTGTGAAAGTTTGTTAACGAAATGCGTTATTTGAAGTTAAGAGGAATGTTGTACAAGGTGAACTGAAGTGAACATGTATGTCATTGTTATTGAAAGAACACGAAGATAATTAATTTAGAGTAGAGTGGGATAGGAGTGCACTATGAACAGTATTTCACAGGTTTGTGTTTACCTAGTAGAGTCACTGATTCTTCTACACGTCTGGAGTGTAGCAAGATGTTTTTTTTACTGAAGGAATACCGTGCATTATTATTGAGATTGTTGTTAAAAGGAGAGGAAAGAAATATGTCAAGTTTGGAAGCATAGCTGACGCTATTATAAGATGTTGTTCACCGTATTACGAAAGGAAAGAAGTGTATTGCCATTTGGAGCAAAGAATTGATACAGTATGTTTAAAAAGTAACTGACATTAGGGTTTATATTTATGTTGTACATGTAAGAAAGTGTTGTTACGAAATCCACGAAGTTTATTAAGAGTAACTGGGTAATTCCGCATCGTTCTTTAAATCTATTGTATTTTATTCATTGATACGATATTTAAGAGCTGTATTTAACTTAATTGTTCGCTACCAAAGCTCTACTTATTTTGACTAAAACCAGAGTATACCTAAAATCACATTGTTTTGTGAACAAGTATTCGAAGAACTGTTTAGAGAAATAGAAGCGAAATAAGATTGTCAGATCGCGAAAGATCTTGTATATATGTTTTTAAATACCGTGCTGGACATGGTAATTTTATCTTGTGTAAATATTTAACCATTTTAAATAGTTTAATAATTTTATTCTCATTACGTTCACGTTTTAAAATAAATAATTATATAATGTAGGGCAGTGTATTGTTAATTACATTTTAATTGATGAACAGCTGATTACGATCAGACTGCTTAAAGCGATCGAGTCACAGGATGACTAGAAAGTGCAAACACTTAATAATTATTCTTAAATAATTACATTTGTGTAATTTAAACTTTGCTGAAAGTTTATTTGCCAGATAGAAGGACTGTCTACTAATTTAAATATTTTATTTTCAATTTGAATTTATTTTTATTTGTGTTAGGAATATTTAATGACTTGTAAATAATTAGTTAATAAATTTCAGGCACTATTTTTTTTGCCTGCTCATATTTATAGAAACTGATCATCTTTTCATTTCGCGATCGACGTGCGATAATACTGCCAGTTAGTTACTAGAACTCACTTAGCCTTAACTTCACCGTTAACGCTCGAGATCCGAGATTCTCGTCCTACCATCTTGTTATGGATATTTAATTTCTAGTAAATGTGTAACTAATTAGTAGCGTTATTGCATGACCGGTATGCGTCGAGTGTTTCATAGTCATTCACCTAGTAGGGTATTGTTGGTTTATCTGGCTGGGTATCGACATCCTTACAATCCTTTCCCATCTCTGCGGATATAGGTGGTGGCTATGCGAGATTCGGGCACATTACGTTGATACTAGTGGAGTCTTTATTCTCGTCAATAATCAGTAGGCCTACTTTCGATCGACCATGACCTACGATAGCTATTTTTCTCATGTCTTCGTTGGCATTTAAGTAGTGTAAGTAAAACAGATACACATAAATCATTGATATGGGCGTACTAACTAGTTACTAAAACACAGATAGCGATTTATAGTATGAGGAAGTTACCTTCGTCTATTTCTGTTTCATATGATGCCAGAGTAAGAATGCCTGCTGGAAATGACAGGCATGAATGACGAACAGGCAGCCTACCGAGCTACCTACTGTAATTAGCAGAGGCAAGAGATGTCTCGAGAAGTCTAATGGTGCTTTAACATCATCATTATTTAAAAAAATCGTAATGCCCAACTACGGAGCGCGCTTGAACTTATTTTACACAATGTTCCTTCTTCTTTTCTTCCCAATATCTCTTCATTCGTTCACTGTGTTCCTTTCTGCGTGCTTCTGTCCAGCCTGTATTTTTCCTTTTTGGTTTCTCTGGTTGGTTGGTTCTTAAGTTTAGGGTTGCGACAACGCGGTCATGTAGCCCCGTGTACTTTGGTTGTGTGTAGAATCTGTCTAATAACCGGTGTTAATTGTGATGACTGTATTAGTGTGTGTATCTGTTTTAATTCAAGTAAGGACTGCAGACGATCAATTTTCAAGTAGTTCCTACTTTTGCCGCCAAACGCCACCGTTAATGACCAACTAGTTCAGAAATTAGTTACCAGATGCCACCGCAGTTGGATCCTGACGACGAACGTAGGGACCTAAGAACGTTAGTCAAATCATTAACCTATATTAATTTAGCTTCACACAGGTGTAATTAGTGGAAGGTTCTTTAACATGCCATAAATCTATGACATGGGACCGCCGGCTTTACTTCCCCTCCGAAGGAAGGCATACTGGGGGATTTTTAACGCTCTTAAAAATCCGACGACTTCGGCTGGATTTGAACCCGCGATCTTGGGCATAGAAGCTCAGCATGCTACCGATTACGCCACCGAAGCCGCTTAGGTTTCTCTGCAAATGTATATTTGTTTACTAGGCTTCTAAATTTTACTCTATCTGGAATGGTTTTCTCAGCAATACCCATTTCTTGTAGATCTTCATGTATTTCTGTTAACCAATTGTTCCGGATATTCAGGGTTAGCGCTAGATTTAGAATTCTCTTTGTCAGCCTGTCGTTATTCATTCTGCGAAGGTGTCCCTAGGATTTTAATCGTTGTTTTCTGATAGTATCTGTGATTTTTTCTGCGGATTGAATAATTTCATCCAAATTCCATTTTCAAAATTTGGTCCTAGGATTTTTCTGAGAATTTTCCTCTCTTGTTTCTCGATGCTTTTCATTTGCGACCTGCCCCCAATTATCAGTATTTCGGATGCATACAGTGCCTCTGGTTTGATGACTGTGTGGTAGCGTCGTAATTTTTTATTCTTATTATTCATTATTATTATTATTATTATTATTATTATTATTATTCTCAACCCATATTATTGCCGTCTCTACGGGGTTGAGGTTGAACTACGATGATTTTTTAAAATGTGACGAATGGTTTTTGACGGCCGGGTGCCCTTCCTGACGCCGGCCTAACCAGAATAGTTAATGAGAGATACACTGACTGAAACTGGGCAAAGCATTGGATGGAAGCGTCAGTGGCCGGCATTTGCCTGGAGCTAAAAATTGGAAACCACGGAAAACCATTTCAAGAACGGTTGACGATGGGGTTCGAACCCACTGGTCTTCCGAGTCCAGAGATAGTCTGGTCCCAGGGCCTTGCGCCTCAACGTGAGTAGCTACCCTGGTCGATAATATAATTATTGTTATTGTTATTATTATTAATATCATTAGTAGTAGTAGTAGGCCTAGTAGTAGTAGTAATAGTAGTAGTACAGGTAATCTGTACTGGATTTTCCGTCGGATTCGCGAGACATATAACATTAATGTAATATCACAAGTATTTAATAAATGAATAAAAATTATTATTATTATTATTATTATTATTATTAGCCTATTATTGTTATTATTGAGCCCGTTTAGACCAGAGTCCAACGACCCCATTTTGCAATTCCGAAATCAGTTCAGCACGAGACAAAAGCTATCTCATGCTCTATCTGGGCGAAATCTAGGTAAAATCTGGCTTCACTGATATCCGTAATATGCAAGTAAGGTAGGACGAGAAATAATCGAAAATAGCACAAGTCATTAAAATATCTCAATTTATTTTTAATTAAAAATTTAAATCTTTGGCATAAATCATCAAAAATAAACAAAACACTCACACATAAAAAATCAACACACCACAAAAATTAAATAACACTCCTACTCTTCGACGAATGATATCCAGAAAATTGTCAGTCCATTCTGGTATCATTAAACATTTCTATTTACACACTTCTAGGCGATCATGATTCGGTGAGGAGTTCTAATGATCCCTATCTGTACACTCGCAGTTTTCCATATCTGAAGATTGATCTTTGATTGTTTAAATATTAGACAAATATTTTATGTTTCATTTCGAAAAATTGTTGTATCACTTTCACCTGCATAATGTGCTTTCCAAAATTGAATAATTATGGAAGATTCTTTTGTAGGATTATGCAGTAATATAATATTAATATTCGACTAACATGGTGGCCGAATGTTAATATTATTTGCATTTATGACAGTTTCATTGAAAAATTTGTTTATAATTTTCATCTTTTTAGAGTAATATGAAAATTATCATTTTTTTAAAATTCACAATTGGTCTCACATCACCAATGCATTATTTGATAACCATCTCAAATGATGTTATATAAATAAACACAAATTATTATCAACAATAAAAATTGTTATAATTGGTCTATCATTCAATTAATACATTTCTCATCATATAATTATTATTTTCACTCTAAGTTGATCTTCAAAATATTTAAATTTCAAAATATTCATAACAGAATTTATTATTATTATTATTATTATTATTATTCGTGAATTTTCTTCAAAATTATTTATAACAAAATTAGTTCATGAATATTGTCATTAGGTTAGTTAACTGGTTCAAAATTTATTATTATTTCAGGCACTCCCAAGTATTTATTATAAACATTCTCAGATATTTATCTTCTTTTATTGCATTTGCAACCATTTATTTTCTCAATAAGCTTTGGTCAGGTTCATCAAATCTAACAATTATATTTTATTTATTAGGCACAAAATCGGTAATCTAGATAATTGACCCAAGTTGGAAATAAATATCCAATCCAACAGGATTTGAATTGTACTGGAATATGGGGCGGCCCTATTGCCTCACCCTTCTTTAACAACAACTGTATGAGCAACACATGCTCTCACTAACCTCTTCCACAACTCGGGAAATAATTTCCTCATGGATGACCCTCAGTCTCCACATAAATATAAATGCCAACATCCTAGTCGCATAATATTATCAACAATAATCATTACTAATGTTTCTTAATATTTTTTCTTCACAATAATATTTTTATAAGTGTGTAATATTCCGTCATACAAATTACTGTGTATTCTTGAATTTATAAAGTTTTCCAATGAAAAGATGTAATTATTCCTGGTCAAAATCTCCCTGCCTCAATTTAACACAAATTCAACCAACTTGATACATTTTTATTACCTGCCATTATTTTACCTCCCTCTTCATTCTTACTTGGTGCTTTTAGAAACGTTTTCTAAACTTATTCTTACTTCAAAACTATTGCCATTTGATATTATTTAAACAATCTCATTTGTCTAACCATGTTCCTAAATATAAATAACCACGGTTATTTCTAACTCTGTTCATAAATATTAATTTCTGCTTCACAAATAATGAAATAAATAAATGTTATTATATTTATCACAGTCCGATAAATATTTAAACAATTTCTTTGTTTTTATTATTATTATTCCTTCTAACCAAATGAAATAATTATTCTTATTCTTGGCAATCTCTAAAAAATCATTTTTATGACTTTTACAATATTTACATTTATTATTATGACCCTAGTTATTAAATATTCAAATATAAACAATTAAATAAAATGTTTAAACCCTCACCTTGATTTAACAAGTATCACAAATTATTTACAACTTTCTCATATCATGATTTTTAATTTAATTGCATTACTGATTATTAATGTGTAAATTAAATTACGATAATGGTGCTATAACCTTTCAAATAGTTTGACTAAATTAAATTATTTATTTAACAATGTATCCTCACATAAATAATTATTAATAGAATATTATTCTCTTTTATTACACTTACGCAAAGACGAGCATTCTAAGATACGCGTGAAGAGGGAGGAAAGAGACAGATCTCTTCTGGATTGGCAGGAAGAATGGGAACGTGAACATCGTGGCAGGTGGACCGCTAGGCTCATCAAGCAACTGAAGCCATGGTTGTCGAGGGAACATGGTGAGGTTAATTATTACATTACAATGTTTCTCTCTGGCCATGGTTATTATGAAGCATACCTCCATCGAATGGGAATTTCATCGAGTTCACGGTGTCGTTATTGTGATGATCAATGGGACGATGTTCAGCACACATTCTTTGCATGCTTGAGGTGGAGAAATCTTCTAAGGTTTCTGGAGACGAAAGTTGGTGTCATTACACCAGACAATGTGGTGGATAAAATGCTCAGCAGCAGAGAAAGTTGCGCACATATTGCTGTCTACATCTCTGAGCTGCTGAAAACAAAAAAAAGAAGGGGAACCGAGAAGATTGGTTGCTGAAGACAGTGAAGATGATGATGAGTAATTTCACTATCATCACGTTAAATGAAATTGACTGAGACCTCTGGTCGTAACAGTGGCTCCACCATGAAGTAAGGCTGAACAGGCAGTTCCGGGGTGGCCTTAAGCCAAGTATAGGGTTTGTGGGTTTTTAGTAGGTAAGAATCCTGCACAGTTGTAAGTCCGGAAGCTTGCAATCTGTCTTCTGAAGATTTCCCCACGGTTTCCCTCGAAAAAAAAAAAAAAAAAAAAAAAAAAATATTACTTCACTGTACTTTATTATTATTAAATAATTAAGGAATTAATTTAAACAATCCAAGCTTCGATCAAGCATCTAAGAAGCTATAAAAATCCTATTCCTTTAAAGAAATTCAGAATGTCTTATATCGGGAAGACATCAACGTAACTGTTATTCTAACAGTATAGAAAATTGTATATTAAATTGTCTGACCCCTTAATGGTGCTCCATTTGTCGTACTGGACAAATACACATGAAGTTTGACTCGAAGATGGTGTTGACTTTTTATTATGAATGGTAAAAAGAAATTGTCAACTACATTAGCCTAGTAAGAAATGCATGTAGAATGTCAGCTTACTTCATTCTTGATGTGATGTAATGCGTGTCCTTGGTGTTCGCCCCTAACTATTAGCATTGCGATCTCCCTTGGTCATCAGCGACTCCATTGTCTCGTCTTCATTGCCCTCCATTGCAAACCTATCCTCGCACGATTCAACGACACATACTGGCGGTTATAAATGCGCGTACATAAAATCTCCCGTTATACATTCTACTGTCCAACATTATGAAATGTTCCATTTCTGAACACGACTTGTTCACTGTTAGAATGTTCATTCGTAGACTATGATTTCACTGTTCTGTATTTGGCTAGTTATGACAGGAACAACTTTTAGCAGCATGAAAATCAGCGCTTTTGCACTAACAATCTGGTATTTGTGGATGTCGAAGAATGCCTAATATAAGTTAGTCCCTCAGTGAGTAATCAGATATTATCTGCAACAAATGCGCTAGGCAACACTTTTCCCACATTGTAGGCTAAACTATTTTCGGGTAATGAGTTCTCCCCAGACGTCTCTACCATGTAGATAGTCCCCTCTAATTTCCTATAAACTGGCATGTTGTATAAGCTCCACCTCAATCTGTAAAACAGGCGGGGCCAGATGTTGGCTAAGTTCCACCCAGACAGGCAAAATCTTGAATAGTGCAAGTGCTTATTTCACTGTCAATAAACTAAGTCCTGAACACTAGTCCAGTGAGTATGTTCTTTCGTCGTCTATATACTCTTTGAGCTGCCAGAATAAGATTGGCAGTTCTCGCCTCGCCATGCGGTCAGGGAGCAAGGTTGCCAAATAGAATAACCAGCGATCACACTGTACAAGCTGGAGATACAGCTGACCTGGCACTGACGCACTTGGGCTGTAATATTGCAACGCAGAGTATTATGACATCAACTATGTGAACATGGATTGGTCAAGAGGCAAAGGGGTGATGACTGACGTGGAACTTCCGGCTAAATGTCAATCCTATTCAGGCAGCTCACAGAGTGTAGTAACAGTACCTTAATAGACTCACTGCGTGACGATGATGCTTACCCAAGCAGTTGCTCGGACGAAGTACATTTCTCAGTGATATTTCTTGCTTCTTTTACACTGATTCCGGCGATACGTCACAGGTCCACGGGTCACAGCGATCGAACCTCCTCGAACATTCGATTGCCATATTGTGCCCAAATCCAGTTGCCCGGATTTGAGAGCACAGGCACAGATGCTAAGTCCAGAGCTGAGGTTTTGAATAGCGCGCGCCAAACCTTCTAAGAAGCATTTAGAAACTTTATGCAGCCAAGAGATCGGTAAGTGACGTAGCAGGGTTATCAGAGTCGAGGCTATATTTGTATAAAATATTTTCCTGTTGAGTAGAAACATGAGACTAACACCAAATTACTGGCACGGACAATGGAAGAAGAACGTGCGGAAGCTGAGATATGAGATGTTTGAGTTTTATATGATTTCAAGCAGTGACGTAGAGGAGTACGTCCGCTGGGTATATAAGAGCTGGGAGCCACCACTCAATATGTCACTTCTTCGTAAGCGCCTTGTCGCTAGACACATCATGTCGCTCCGAACATCGTTATACTTCAGAATTATCTTCGTGCACATGGTTGCAATACTCTACGTTTTTACTAGCACGCAGTTGCTGGGACTTCGTGAAATTCTACGACAGTACATGGTTACTGTACTTCGAAAAGTGTTGGATGTTTTAGTGAACTTTGAATTCATCGTAAGTTATCACTGAGGTGATAGACTTTGTGGTAGAACATTGGTAACTATTACTGATACACAGACATATGATAGACTTAGTCTATATTTTTCTTTCCACTGCCCAGTAAGATTTAAACTTGGATTATTTTCATCCAATGACCAGAACAAGCTTTTGTCTTGATAACACTTTGACCAACCAAGATAAGTCAGTACTGTTCACATACCAGTCTTGCACGATTCAGTTCATTTAGCCGACATAGGAAAACCAGCATGCTTAGCATTGTCTGGAGAGTGAGAAACTCTGCCCAGAGAATTGAACATCAGAACTTGGACCGGTGCTGAATAAGATTGTCAGAGTATTGATAGTACTGAATGCATCACAGTTGGGTCACGTTACTACTGGTATTTTTTTGCATCATGGATCATTTCGATCTTACCCCTATCAAGAAGATTACGTCAGCTGTTATGCAGCTAATATTATAGACAGTTTTCATCAAGATATTCAGGCAACGAGTATGAATACCGCTATGTCTGGTACGTGTCCAAATGTGGACTGAAGACTGAAATAATCTGGTTCAGACCAGATTATCCACATCAATATCTACAAGAATGTAAGCTACATTTTGCATTATTCTTATGCGTAGTTAGCTGGAATTTCTAATTTTTCTACAGTCTTGCCAACACATATTTTTATTCGATATTTTGCTATTGCAAATATTTTTTCAAGGCAGTTTTTACACTCAGACATGAGAAGTCAATGATTTGAATTAATGGACGAGCAAAACGAGCATTTATTTGATTATGAAATTATTTTTCTAATCGCGGTCATCAGCCGTCGTAACTGTAAATTTAATAATAAATTTAAGTTGAGGAATGGATTTTTATCCATATTTAAGAAGTCGAGGATGATATTTCCCGAACAGTTTAGCAACGTTAATTTTATTTGTGGAATAATAATAATAATAATAATAATAATAATAATAATGCTGATTTAATAATAATAATAATCATATTCAATATTTTTCAGAGATAATAATAATTATGATTTATCTTTCTAATAATCATATCATGCAGTGTGATTTATAAAGTTGATATTTAAAACAGTTTGCTAGATCGGAGACTTGTTTTTCCGAAGGCTAGTGGTTAACGCATGCCCACATTCAACTAACAGAATAATCCTATGGGAACATTTTACACTTGCATTATGCAGTGAAATCTTTTGAATTACACGGAAAGTAATGATACGGGAAGCAAATAGCTTGTATAAATTAGGGTTTTACTAGAGTTTGTATAAATATAATATGATTTTGAGCAACGTCTTGTGATAGAACGTTTGGCTAGAAATAGACACGGTGTGGAATAATTAATGTTTAAACTGATGGTAAAATTACTGTAAACTCATTTAGGAGCTTACTAGCTTACGAATTTTCCAGTTTGAGTAACAAGCAAAGGCTTGATTATTATGTATAATTTGTGAAGACATTTTTTTGTGTGTGGAAATAGTTGAATATGTCATTCTGATCGTGCATTTTAAGTCGCAGGAATGAGGTTGTTATAAAGGAACATCAGCCATATTGTAGGTTGGATGACTTTGAAATAATGTTGGGAGTTGAAATATTTTTGTAAACCACACTTTCGTCGAATTCGTAACCGAGGGTTATATTATGGAATCATCATGTCAATCCACAGTTTGCCCAATTGTTCTACAAATATTTCCTAGTAATTGTTAGCCCGGAATTTTGTTATTTCATTTTGAGAAGACTTTACCGTTGTCTAGATGCTAATTATGATAATGTGATTTTTGACACATTTAAATCGAATGGGCCGATGCTGTAAATAAATTTAAACTGTTATTTCCTAAACAGCCACTACAATTTAGAGGATATTTGTGATCCTGTTAAGAATATAAACATTCTGCAAATTAATATGATGATTAATATTTTTGACATTCTGTCAAAAGAATTGTAATTTTGATAATAGCAACAACTAATATTATTTTTGTGATAATTTTTCTAAATAATATTTCAAATTGATATTTAAATAATTGAATGGTTTAATCCAGATTTTAAAGAGTTGATATTTTGTTAATAATACATTTTTGACCATAATATGGCTAATTGAGTCAAGAACTCAGAATATTAATGTTGGATCGAGAACAGATGATACAAAAAATATTTTTTCTGTTTATCGAAGTTTTTCGAATCCTTACTCGAATGTCCATGTAATTAATATTGTGTTATATTCATTGTTGTAACTTTATATTTGAACACATTTTGAGATACTGATTCCTGGAAAAGTGTTAGTTAATTTTCTGCTACTATTTGAAAGACAAACAAAACAGTGATATGTTTTTTCATCGAGTGATAATATTTCATTTCAACGTGTGAATACTTAAAGTTAGAAATCAGGATGGACAATTAAATTTGCACTGACAAACCTTACGATTGTAAATAATTCTTTTGAACGAAGTCAACAGGACTATTAATCTGACTTTCGTTTCAAATGCCTAGTGTTCATGTGTTGGTGAATCTGTAAATTTGTGTATATAATGTATGATTCGTCATGCATCCATTATGCTATTTTTAGCATTTCTTCAGTAACGTTTTAACATTTTAAATAAAATGAGATAATTTTACGGATTGTGTTATTTTCAGAAAATCTCCTTCTATCTTGATGGTTGCATCGAGCCGAAAATCAGTAAAGCATTTTTTTGTGTTGTTGTACTCACTTTAACCCATATGGCGCCCTTGGATGTTTAGATTCTCGTGCTGACTGATTTTTGGTGAAAATGCATAAGTGGTCGTCTGGACTTAGGTCTAAACGGGCACGATATCTCGGCTCCTAGTGAACGTATCTCCTTCCTAGATAGCTCTATCTTCTGCAAATTTAATTGCCAGAAAACTGTACTAATTTCAATAACTGAAATCCGTCGTCTTGAGGAAATTTCAAAAATTATGCAGTCACGTAGGCCATGTGCGCGTCACAGGCTCAACGTCATATTCCACTCGCTGCTCGAAGGATGGCAGAGCGCGATTCAAAATCTGCCTCTTCGTTGTAAACATGTTCCCGAAGTCTCTACGTCACAGAAGCGTCCGTGGTTCGGGTACATCCACCCCTCACGCCGTTAAAAAATATATATAACACCTTATACATTTTTTTTTCGTTTCTATATTTTACTGCTGCTTTCTGGGTCTTGAGTGATATATCTTCAAGCTTGCAGCATTGAACGTTCCCACGACGTTACCAGAATCTTCCTCAACGAGTTTATAACCTCCGTTGTTATAGCTTTCTGCAATCCTGAACGGGCCATAGTTCAAACTAGCAAATTTAGAATACACTCTATTTGTTACGTCAGATGGATAGGTTTCCTGATAAGAACAAGAGCTCCAACATTTATAGGCTGTCTGAATTTCCGCCTTTCTACTCTCTTTTCTCTCTTAGCAGCTTGCTTTCGAAACTTCTCTGGTGCATGTATTTCCCTGATTTGTCTGCTAGGTTCTATTTCTGGTGGTATGGAAATTATCCTGTCCCATGGTCTTATGGGATTATTTCCATTATGCAATAACATTGGTATTTGGTTCGTACTCTCATGTTCAGTGGAGTTAATGGCATGTGATGCAATAGGTAGCACGTCCATCCACTTCCAATGTTCAGTAGAACAAATTAAACGACAGAAGTTGGATATCTGCGATATTATACTTTCAGCTGGATTGCTCTCAGGATGTCGTATTGAGCATAGGATCTGCTTAATATCTAGTACCTCCATGGCACTTCGAAATTCATGATATGTGAATTGCGATCCATGATCTGTTAAGAGGTATTTAGGTTTTCCCGCTCCGGGTATCACACTATCTCGGATTCTCTTCAGGATGTAACGCGCGTTCGCTTTTTGGATGGGGTGCAACATTGTGAATTTACTAAAAATATCAATGACCCCTAGAACATATCTATCCCCCCCCCTCTTCGACTTCGGTAGAGGTCCAAATAAGTCCTAGGCAAATAAATCTCGCGGTTTCAGAGGAATGATGGGTCGAGGTACTTCCTTCAACAGCTTGAAGTTGTGCTTGCTTCTCTGGCACAAGTCACACGTCCTAGTGGTCTCTCTGACTGTAGTCTACATTCTCTCCCACGAAAATTTCTCTTGCAGGAGTTTCACCGTTTTATATTATCCGGTGTGTCCTGAAATTTTGTGCGCTAGCCATATCATTGGTATTTGAAGCTTTGGTGGCACTGCCACTCTCAGTTTTGTATGATTTGCATCAATGAACCTATGGACAATATCATTCACTACCACATAATTCCTTGAAATTCGTTCCGTCTCCTGATAATCTATGTCAGTATTATCCATGTTTCCTTTAAGAAATCGGTATATCTTCCTCAAATGTGCATTCCTCTTTTGGGTAACAGATATCCGTTCTAAACGTTCAAGGGTGTCTTCATCTTCTTGCATCAAGATAATAGGCATCGCCTGAAAAGTTGGTTCTACAGCACGATTTAACAGGTCAGCTCCTACATTGGCTTTTCCAGGTTTTGCTCTATTGTGATGTTGAATTGCTGTACAAACAGAGCCCAACGAGTGATCCTCTCGCTGGCGAAATTTGTTTTCAATATGAACTCAAGTATATGATGGTCTGTTCGATTAATGACAGAGTGTCATATCAACATCATCTTCCACGTTTCGAGAGCATGAACGATAGCTAATGCTTCGAGTTCAGTCGTGTAGTAGTTTCGTTCAGACGGTCTTAACTATCTACTAATAAATGACAAATAATGCCTAGAGTGATCTTCGTCTTCTTGTAAACGAATTGCTTCTATACCCACAGTTGAAGCATCAGATTCAATGATGAAATTTTTCGAAAATCGGGATATTCCAGTTTTACACTATTCATTAACAGCTCTTTCGCTTGTCTGAAAGATTCTTCGTGTTGTTCGCACCACTTCCATTTGTTTCCCTCTCTTAAAAGATCTTGTAAAGGTGCTACTATGTTGGTGTAGTTGTGACAATGTCCTGCGAAGAATAGGCATGTCCCCAAACAACTACGGACATGCTTTATCCTCGTGGGTCTTGGAAAGTTAGCAATTGCCTGAATCTTAGCCTCATTAGGACGATATCCTTGTCCATGCAGGATATGTCCTAAGAATTTAATCTCTTCTTTGAAAAATTGGCATTTTTTCAAATTTACCTTGAAATTTGACTTCCTTAAGTCATTGAACAAATTTCTAAGATGTAACAAATGTTGTTCTTCACTCTCAGACGCAACCAATATGTCGTCAATGTAACATATTACAGAGTCTTTCACCTCTGGACTAAGGTTCTTGTCTAAAGCTCTGATTAAAACGGACCCTGATGTTTTCATCCCAAAAGGAAGTCTTTTGAAAACATATGTTTGTTGTTCGAACATGAACCCTGTAATCTTTTTCGACTCTTCACTGAACTTCACATGATGATATGATGAAGTAAGATCTATTGTTGAGAACCATCTCTACCCTTTAAAGTTTCTCAGTAATTCCTTGATGACTGGAGGACGGTCATATTCCGGTAGAATTTTGGAATTTAGGGACCTAACGTCTATACAAATACGCAGACTTCCATCTGGTTTAGGTACCACCGCTGAAGGATTCACATAGGCTGTGGTATATTTCTCTACTCTGTCATCTTTTTCTAAATCTGCAAATGATAATTTTCACCTGCTCCCGATACTTCTCCGCAATAGATTAAACTTTGCAGTGATATGGGGCTTCATCATTGACTTGGATGTGATATTCGAAGTCCTTAATTTCCCCAGGCTTGGTATCATAAAAGTCCTCAAATTCTTGTAATATCATCTTTAATTCTGGTGTTTGTCCCATATTGACGACTTCTTCTTCCTGTTCATCAATACTATGAATGACCTGCGACCACCGGATATCTCCCATGGCGAATCTCTCTTCGTCACCTTCAAAATTTATATCCCCGGTCTGATGAAAAAGCATGGTCTCCGATTTCATATCAATTATGGCCTTATAGTTTGTTATAAAATCTTTGCCTATGATCATATCATGGATAATGTCCCTCATAACAACGAAAATATGTTCAAAATAACAATCTCCGATTTTCACTCTTAAGTAAATTGTGTTTTACATGCTGTCTCATTGTTAGGGATAATTCCTTGTATCTAGATACCTGATACAGGAATTTCCTCTAAATTTTCCGTGAGCTTCCATAATGCATAGAGCTTCTCGCTAATTAAACAAAGCATAGCCCCAATGTCAATCAGTGTGTGTATCATCATACCATAAACTTCACACATTATGATGGATAATTGAGATCTTTTTTCTAATCCATTTCTCTCTTCATTCAATTCAATCAAATCTTCATCTTCCAGCTGCCATTCGACAATCTTAGAAACGTAACCGCTTATTGGCTTGTTGTCTTTTGATTCGAAATTGAGTTTCTTTACATCAACATATGTTGATTGTTTCAACTCATAAGTACTAGATTTATTTCACTGCTCATCTAGGAATTGTTTGCTGTCCTGATACCTTCTATCAAAATCTTCCCTAGCCTGTTGCTTGAAATTTTCTTTCCCTTTTTGTTCTTCCCTTCTGTTTTGTTGATGTTGTTGTTGTTGCTGATTATTATTGGTCTCTGTTGTCAGTGTTGGTTACTGTATTGTTGTTGATGATGTTGTTGTTGTTGAGGCCTAATATACGGTTTATGTTGGAAATCAGGTCTGTTTCAGTGAGTCCATCTGTTCTGATATCTATATGGCCGTATGTATGGCATGTTTTGAAACGGAGTGTTCCTATTTTGACTCCATTCTTTATTTTCATCATTTTCCCTGGGTTCTTTCCAATTTTGATTCGTCTGACTTAGACGATCAGCCATCACAGCGTATACTGTTTGACTCTCGTTTTCACTGCCCGTTAAGTGAAGAAACTGTGCGTTAGCATGGTCTAACCTTTGCAGTACCTCGTCAAACTCCTCCATGTTCCATATATTAGCCGCAATCAACGTTCTTTGTACTTCTATTGGGAATTGTCGGATTAATGCAGATATCATTTCAAAATCTGGCATCGGAGGTTTTAAGTATTGCAATTTAGATAACTGTTGAGAAAGTAGGCCGAATATTTGGTCGGTTGTGATGTTGAGTATCTCTTAGCATGCAACTCTGCCTTTATTTGTTGTTGGGTTTACGGCGACCAAAATTTTCTTAACCGTCCCCTTGAAAATTCTTCGAAAGTGTGGAAGCTTGACCTGAACGCCCTGAACCAAGCCAGTGCAGGTCCATCCAAAAATCTGCTTACGACTGTAATTTCCCTCCCCTATGAAATTGTCGAGTCCCGGATGTAATTCTTAACTTCGCGTAGAAATTCTGCTGGTGGATTACTCCCAGTTCCAGTAAAATTTCCAGATTTATCTTCTCTGTCTTTATAGATAGCGATAGGAGTAGTACTCGTAACAGTCTTTGGTTCTTTAATTTCTTTGGATTTTTCTTTCCTTTTACTCGTATCAGAAGTTGGGTTTTCTTCCGATTTTCTTTCCTCCAGTTGTGATTTATAAAAAGAAAGTTTGTCTTCTAGATTTCGTACTGTCTTCTTTAATTCTGAATCATTCGTCTTCTTTTTAATCTCCCATTGAACTTCTTCTATCGTCTTCTCTACAAATTCTTTTGTTACAACCTCGGTCTCCTTACTTTGAATACCCTTTATGTTCTCAGTATTTTCCTTAATATGCTTGACGATTTTTCCTATGATTGACTCGTGAATTTTTCACAGTGTTTGTCACATGAGACATATCTTTCTGAATTTTCCCCACATCTTCAGATATTACTTTGATATGCGTGGTAAAAGAATCTCTTACTTCTTGGACATCCTCCTAGGCTTCTTCTAAAATCGAACTCCTGACTACAGTACGTGCAATTTCTTTTTTGTTCTTACCCAGTTCTTGAATTACTGTTCCTCCTTTCAATTGCTCTATGATGGTGTCTTGAAATTCGGTTGCGACTTCTGCAACACTTGCCTCGCAGTAACACTACATTCCTGTGTTATTTTTACTTCCAAGTTCAACAGGTCGTCAGCTACATTTCTTGAATGTTTTTCAAAATTTTCCTACATAGTCTTCAATTTAATATGCGAATTTCCTAACTCGTCTTCTAACGTTTTAGTACTTTCTGCGATCTTAGCTTCTAATGAAAATTAGTTTTCCTCCAATCTATCTTCTAGATCCTTGGATTTTTCAAATAATTCCCCAAGTGTCTCCCCAAAAATGTTTGACTTCTCCGAGAATTTTTTCCCTAATGTCTCTGATAATCGGTGCTCTAATAATTTAGAATTGTCAGCTAGATCTAATCTTAAAGTTTCAGCATTCCCAATGATTTTTAAGTCAATGAGACGCGAACTTTCTGATAACCTTTCAAGAGTCTTGGAGTTTTCGGAAATTCTTTCTTCCAAAGTTTCTCTCAAAGATTCTGTACATTCGTTTAATCTGTCCTGAAATTTTTTAGAGTTTTCGGAAAGTTTACTGTCTATATCAGACTTGAGTGAGTTAGAATTTTCAGATAATATTCTCTCTAATGAGTTTGAACTTTCAGATAGTTTAGTTTCTATGTCTGATCGAAGTGAATTAGAATTTTCAGAGAGTTTATCATTTATTCTATCCTCCAAATATTTGGAATTTTCTTTGATTTGACCTTCCAACCTGTTGGAATTTTCCAATAAATTCTTCTCCAGTTGAGCCACATTCTAAACACTCTGCTTTATGTTGGTCTCCATTCGAGACAACACCTCTAACACTTTCTCCATTCTATTTAATAAGAAATACAGGATAGGAATTCAATGGATAACGAAGACTTAAGACTAAGCATGTACCAGCCTAAAGTAGTTGAGAATTCATAATAAATTGAGATGTACCCTACGTCGATGTTTAATGGAAAAACATTCTCTACTTACGGTATTTAAATTTATTTACTTTCAACAAACAACAAATATTATGCAAAGTTCAAAAAACCTCCATCTGGGTGCTATAAAATTGTGCATTTTCTCCTAACAAAAATAAACTCCCATTTGTAATATTTAAATAAAAATAATAATTTAATGAAACTCCCATAATAATACTTGACTCCCATACGAAACAATGTCGTTACAAATTCAAATTAATGCCACTTATTACCAAAAACAAGTTTTACTATGTCCTCACAACTCGGACTAACAATTTCCCTTAATTCAAAATTTACTGGCTTTCTGTCAATTGTCGAAACAAGTGGCAAACATCTTGAGCCTACCCGAATGACCTATTCGAAATCGCCATAGGACGGGTGCCAACTTCTCTCTCTACCTTTATGAGCCCGTTTAGACCAGAGTCCAACGACCCCATTTTGCAAATTTCCGAAATCAGTTCAGCACGAGACAAAAGCTATCTCATGCTCTATTTGGGCGAAATCTAGGTAAAATCTGGCTTCACTGATATCGGTAATATGCAAGTAAGGTTGGAAGAGAAATAATCGAAAATAGCACAAGTCATTAAAATATCTCCATTTATTTATAATTAAAAATTTAAATCTTTGGCATAAATCATCAAAAATAAACAAAACACTCACACATAAAAAATCAACACACCACAAAAATTAAATAACACTCCTACTCTTCGACGAATGATATCCAGAAAATTGTCAGTCCATTCTGGTATCATTAAAAATTTCAATTTACACACTTCTAGGCGATCATGATTCGGTGAAGAGTTTTAATGATCCCTATCTGCACTCTCGCAGTTTTCCATGTCTGAAGATTGATCTTTGATTGTTTAAGTATTAGACAAATATTTTATGTTTCATTTCGAAAAATTGTTGTATCACTTTCACCTGCATAATGTGCTTTCCAAAATTTAATAATTATGGAAGATTCTTTTGTAGGATTATGCAGTAATATAATATTAATATTCGACTAACATGGTGGCCGATTGTTAATATTATTTGCATTTATGACTGTTTCATTGAACAATTTGTTTATAATTTTCATCTTTTTAGAGTAATATGAAAATTATCATTCTTTTTTTAAATTCACAATTGGTCTCACATCGTCAATGAATTATTTTATAACCATCTCAAATGAAAATGAAAATCCACAGCCTGCTTCCAGTCTTCGACCGGGTCAGGAATGGAATGAATGAAGCCCCCATCTAGCGGCGAGGATATGAACTGTGCCGGCTGCCGAGGCCTGACGCACTCCTCTGGGGCAATGATTAAATGAATGACAGATGAAATGAAATGATAGTGGAGAGTGTTGCTGGAATGAAATGTTGACAGGGAAAACCGGAGTACCCGGAGAAAAACCTGTCTGCCTCCGTTTTGTCCAGCACAGATCTCACATGGAGTGACCGGGATTTGAACCACGGACCCAGCGGTGAGAGGCTGGCGTGCTGCCGCCTAAGCCACGGAGGCTTCAACCATCTCAAATGATGTTATATAAATAAACACAAATTATTATCAACAATAAAAATTGTTATAATTTTCTATAATTCAATTAATAAATTTCTCATCATATAATTATTATTTTCACTCTCAGTTAATCATCAAAATATTTAAATAAAAAATATTCATAACAGAATTTATTATTATTATTCGTGAATTTTCTTCAAAATTATTTATAACAAAATTAGTTCATAAAGATTGTCATTAAGTTCGTTGACTGGTTCAAAATTTATTATTATTATTATTTCAGACACTCCCAAGTATTTATTATAAACATTCTCAGATATTTATCTTCTTTTATTGCATTTGCAACCATTTATTTTCTCAATAAGCTTTGGTCAGGTTCATCAAATCTAACAATTATAATTTATTTATTAGGCACAAAATCGGGAATCTAGATAATTGACCCAGGTTGGAAATAAATATCCAATCCTACAGGATTTGAATTGTACTGGAATATGGGGCGGCCCTATTGCCTCTCGCTTCTTTAACAACTATGAGCAACACATGCTCTCACTAACTCTTCCACAACTCAGGAAATAATTTCCTCATGGATGACCCTCAGTCTCCACATAAATATAAATGCCAACATCCTAGTCGCATAATATTATCAACAATAATCTTTACTAATGTTTCTTAATATTTTTTTATAAGTGTTGTAATATTCCATCATACAAATTACTGTGTTTTCTTGAATTTATAAAGTTTTCCAATGACAAGTTGTAATTATTCCTGGTCAAACTCTCCCTGCCTCTATTTAAAACAAATTCAACCTAGTTGATAAATTTTTATTACCTGCCATTATTTTACCTCCCTCTTCATTCTTACTTGGTGCTTTTAGAAACGTTTTCTAAACTTATTCTTCCTTCAAAACTATTGCCATTTGATATTACTTAAACAATCTCATTTGTCTAACTATGTTCCTAAATATAAATAACCACGGTTATTTCTAACTCTGTTCATAAATATTAATTTCTGCGTCACAAATAATGAAATAAATAAATGTTATTATATTCATCACACTCCAATAAATATTTAAACAATTTCTCTGTTTATTATTATTATTCCTTTTAACCACATGAAATAATAACTATTATTCTTGGCAATCTCTAAAAAATCATTGTTATGACTTTTACAACATTTACTGTTATTATTATGACCCTAGTTATTAAATATTCAAATATAAACAATTAAACAAAATGTTTAAACCCTCACCTTGATTTAACAAGTATCACAAGTTATTTACAACTTTCTCATATCATGATTTTTAATTTAATAGCTTTACTGATTATTAATAGTGTAAATTAAATTATGATAATGGTGCTATCACCTTTCAAATAGTTTGACTAAATTAAATTAATTATTTAACAGTGTATCCTCACATAAATAAATATTTATATAATATTATTCTCTTTTATTATTACTTCACTGTACTTTATTATTATTAAATAATTAAGGAATTCATTTAAACAATCCAAGCTTCGATCAAGCATCTAAGAAGATATAAAAAATCCTATTCCTTTAAATAAATTCAGAATGTCTTATATCAGGAAGACATCAACGTAACTGCTATTCTAACAGTATAGAAAATTGTATATTAAATTATCTGACCCTGCAACGGTGCTTCATTTGTCGTACTGGACAAATACACATGAAGTTTGACTCGAAGATGGTGTTGACTTTTAATTATGAATGGTAAAAATAAATTCTCAACTACATTACCCTAGTAAGAAATACATGTAGAATATCAGCTTACTTCATTCTTGATGTGATGGATGCGTGTCCTTGGTGTTCGCCACTAACTATTAGCATTGCGATCTCCCTTGGTCATCAGCGACTCCATTGCCTCGTCTTCGTTGCCCTCCATTGCAAACCTATCCTCGCACGATTTAACGACACATACTGGTGGTCATAAATGCGCGTACATAAACTGTCCCGTTATACATTCTACTGTCCAACATTATGAAATGTTCCATTTCTGAACACGACTTGTTCACTGTTAGAATGTTCATTCGTAGACTGTGATTCCACTGTTCTCCATTCGACTAGTTATGAAAAGAACAACATTTAGCAGCATGAAATTCAGCGAGTTTTGCACTAACAATCTGGTATTTGTGGATGTCGAAGAATGCCTAATATAAGTTAGTCCCTCAGCGAGTAATCAGATATTATCTGCAACAAGTGTGCGAGGCAACACTTGTCCCGCATCGTAGGCTAAACAATTTTCGGGCAATGAGTTCTCCTCAGACGTTTCTACCATGTAGATAGTCCCCTCTAATTTCCTATAAACTGGTATGTTGGATAAGCTCCACTTCAATCTGTAAAACAGACGGGACCAGACGTAGGCTAAGTTCCACCCAGACAGGCAAAATCTTGAATAGTGCAAGTGCTTATTTCACTGACAATAAACTAAGTCCTGAACATTAGTCCAGCGTCTATGTTCTTTCGTCGTCTATAGTAACAGTAACTTAATTGATTCACAGCGCGGCGATGATGCTTACCCGAGCAGTTGCTCGGACGAAGTACATATCTCAGTGATATTTCTTGTTTCTTTTATACTGATTCCGGCGATACGTCACCGGTCCACGTGTCACAGCGATCAAACCTTCTCGAACATTCGATTGCCATATCTCGGCTCCTAGTGAACGTATCTCCTTCCTAGATAGCTCTATCTATTGAAAAATTTAATTGCCAGAACACTCTACTAATTTCAAAAACTCAAATCTGTCGTCTTGAGGAAATTTTAAAACTATGCAGTCACGTAGGCCATGTGTGCGTCACAGGCTCCACGTCATGTTCCACTCGCTGCTGGAAGGATTGCAGCGAGCGATTCAAAATCTGCCGCTTCGTTGTAAACATGTTCCCGACGTCTCTACGTCACAGAAGCGTCCGTGATTCGGGTACATTATAAACAGACGCAATGAAGTGAAATTAGGAAACTAAATTGTTAAGTATTTATTTGATTCTTGTCATGTTTTACAATTAGTTGAATTTATGTGAAGTAATTTTATGAGTTTTATCGTGTTATTGACTAATTATTAAATAACTTACATCAGAATCTCCTTTTGTAAACTAACAATATACGCACCTTCCCCTGTCCATACATATTAGTGAACTTCTTTCCAATAACCCGATTTCAAATTAGAATATTGCGAGACAGCAATGTCTACTCTGCCCTATGCGCACGGCCGGATGACGTATGACGCTAAGCCGTGTTGCAATTCGGTGTGCCGAAGGCCTGTTCAAAGGTAGTTATAGGGTAGAGCGGGGCTATTCCGCTCATTTCAAATTGTAAACATTATAAATCAAAAACTATTCATTTTTCTAAGATGGAACCAACAGCAAAGCACACCTTATTTATTGCTTATTACATACGAATGTTGTCAAAATACAGTTATAACAATATACCGGCTTGATGAAATAAAATATAAATCAAAGGAAAAATGACGAATCACAAATTTAAAGGGTCTATTACGCCCATGCTTGGGGCTATTTCGCTCACTGTAATAATGCCCTTTCCTCAACGGCATTTACCACCAATGAAGTTTTTCCTTCCTGTAGCCCCAACATACATGTCATGATACCAAGTTTCACAGTCTTTGCATTGAATCCAACCACCCTTTAATGATGACTGAGCGGTATAAAAAGTTACGCCACAAAATCCACATGGTGTTTCTTCCTTGTCAAAGTCTTTTGGTCGTACGGATTGAAGGTCCCGGTCATTTGTCTTGCAAATGTCTCGAAAATGTTTTTGGCAACCTTTCCTTTACGGGCCTTATCAAATTTTAAGCTCCGTTTTGCCCTTCGAATCTGTTCTGGTGTGCATCCAAAACCTCTTGCTGCCAAGCATTTTAGCCGGGAAGCTAACTTCGTCTCCTCTTGCATACTAAATGCTGTGGGATGACCCGGTGGTTAGTCCACTATGATTTTCCCTAAGGGTCCTTGTCGTTTACGCAAATGAACACGATTTTTAACTGCTGAATAAGCCACATTGAATAGTCCAGCTGCACTTCTCATGCTCACTTCGCCTCGTAATACAGTTGAAATAGCTCGGTCAATATCTTCCTCCGTCCATTTTCGAACTGACCCTTTCCTTTTATACGTCCGTAATATCTCTAACGTAACAAGAAAGAGATACTAATATGCTATCTGAAATAATTTGGTTGCAATATTATAACAAAAGAGAAGTCTTGGCCGAGCGGAATAGCCCCCATATTTCTGGGCGGAGTAGCCCCAATTACTGGAATTTACAATAGCGCGTCTTGTGATAGCTGTGACCAAGGAAACGCGCTACCTGCTATGTCCAGATGTAACTTAACCTTCAGACTGCCAGGCGCCACACTTCCGGGAAAAGAAAAGCCGCTACTGTGAACACTAATCCTTAAGTTGCAAGCACAAATTCTTAATGAAGACAAATTCCACAACATAAACAATGTACCTTGCAGTATTCTTCCTTTGCTTTACTCAACACTCAAGCTGTCACTCTCAAACAAACGATAGATGTAGTAGCACAGAGACCGAGGGTCACACTGAACACAAAGGGCGATATCAGCTGAGCAGGGTGGCTGCTCAGTGCAACGTCAGGCTTATTTTGAGCGGGAAAGCCCCGTGGGCGAATTAGCCCCGCCGTACCCTAGTTGAATCCGTTATCATCGTTGTTGAATGCGAAACGAAGTGGCTTTCCCATTAGACAGTCTGGCACAGTAATCCATCATCACTCCCATTTGATGTACATGGATGACGCACCCTCTGAAAAACATATAGATAATCTTATTGCTATCAGAGTTATCACAGTTTCCTTTTCTACAGACATCGGTATGTTCATTGGGTTGGATAAATGTCGTACTCTTAGGCCTACTCTCCGCCAGGTAAAGTTAGAATCCCGGGGATTTGTCGTCGAAAATCATTCAGCCTATGGAAGAAACTGTGAGTTACAAGTAACTTAGGGCCTACCTTGGTCTCCAACAGTCAAAGGGAATTGATCACAAGATCATTAATGATCAAACAGTAGCGATGTACAATCAACGTCTCAACAATATTCTGAAATTCAAGTTGAATGGAAGGGACATCTTCATGGCCATCAATAGTCTACATATGCCATTTCAGTTCTGGCTTACACCTTTGGTATAGTAAAATGGACACAGGCACACCAAGAAATTATTCTTATTATAACACGCACCACCTTAACGAAACACAGATGTCTGCACCCGAAGTCAGCAGTTGAACGACTGACTTTGCCACGCAAGAAAGGTGGACGCGCGCTTACTGACCTTAAACACCTAGGCCTACATGCCAAGCAGGTGAAGAATCTTTAGGCCTACTTTCTGAGCAAGACGAACCCTCCCCTGCATCAGGCGGATGAAAAGTACACGCCATTGGACTTTCTCTATGCCAGGGATGTGCAGCTAGCTACGTCAGAAGAGCACATAACCAACAAGCTTCAACAGTGGACTCAGAAAACACTGCACGGCCGTCATCCGTATGGTCTCAGTCAGGAATATGTCGACATACATGCGTAGAACAGCTGGCTGATCCACGCGGATCTATTTCCTGAGACAGAGGGGTTCATTGTCGCGTTACAAGATCAAGTAGTGGCAACAACGAACTACCTAAATTAAATACATAATTAAAGCAGCCATTCCTGATGATAAATGTAGGAGATGCCATCGCGAATCAGAGACCATCCAGCACATCACAGGGGGCTGTACAAAAATCATCTACGTACTACTTGAAGAGGCATGACCAAATAGCCAAAATAATCCACCTGAACCTGGCAAAGAAGCACTTCTTTAGTAATAATGTTCTGCCTTATTATAAATATATTCCTGATGCTGTTCTGGAGATCGATACACACAAGCTACTCTGGGACAGGTCAGTGATCACAGATAGACCTATAGGCCTATCAGCAAACAGGCCAGACATTATTCTTGTTGATAAAGTGCAGTTGAGAACTCTTCTAAAAGACTTCGCAGTCCCTAACTCGCATAATATCCAACACATTTATGTTGAGAAGGTGACGAAATACATGCCTCTGGCTGAAGAGATCCAACAGATGTGGAGACAAGAATTTGTCACTGTATTGCGTACCATAATCTCTTCCACAGGGATCATACCGAAGTCGCTGAAGGCCAACCTCGATAAACTGGGACTCCACCATAATCTGCATACCAGTATGCAGAAAGTAGTTATTTTAGAGACCTGCTCCATGGATCGTTCGTTCCTCAACCTACCAATATAGAGAACTCCACTACATCTTGCAACGATTGCCGATGAAATGGTGAATTGTACCCAATGACATGGTGAAGTGACGGTGGTGGTGATATTTTAAAAGGCGTGTAACATCGAGGTTATCTGCCACAATTTTCTAATCGACGTATCGGTAATAATAATAATAGACTAATAATAATAATAATAATAATAATAATAATAGTCTAGCCTAATCTTTATGCACCGTACTGACAATGAATATTCTAGTTTACTTTTCATAAATTATAGAAGCCGAACTCATGACTTTCCTTAAACACTTTTAATAAACTCCCGTGACTTGCCCCAGAAAGATGCCAACCCTACGGGAGGAATAATAATTAACCGATACCGTATAATAATAATCTTGTAGGCCCACGTAATTTTTATTGAAGTGACGGTGATGGTGATTGTTTAAAAGGCGTGGAACATCGAGGTTATCTGCCACAATCTGCCGTGGCCTGTCAGAAGGTACTGTCCCAGCATTTGCCTGGTGTTGAAAATGGGAAACCACGGAAAACCATTTCAAGGACAGCCGACGGTGGGGCTCGAACCCACGCGTCTACCGAGTCAGCAGAGAGCTTGGCCCCTTGACCTAACGCAGCGATTTAGCCCGCGCAGCCACTACTGTCGGTTACGTATCGATAATAATCATAGGCTATATTACAGGCCTAGGCCTAAGCGTATTCTATTAATTTCTAATCTCTAATCTCTTGCTCAAGTTCTATTGAACCGGTCTTTGGAAAAGTTGATGAACCAGAACCGTACCATGAACTAATATCCCAGCACTTAATTCTTTGCTGTTGTATTCATGTATTGTAGATAGCGCCTCATCATGTGACTTCCGACACATACTGTAGGCCTACGTATTTTCCAGCACTGAGGCGTGTTGATGTGAGTTATCATGGGCAATGATGAAAGCCTTGATTTAAGACAGGACAGGCACAAGTAGGCCTAGTGTAGTCGCCTAAGACCATGTTATTAACTTAAGAAATAGATAATGTTGACACTTTATATTTATTGTCTAAAATGACTACCAATGTTTGTATGTACAGGGTCTTTCATATAAAGTAAGAACGGCGAGCGGCGGATTTGTTATCCGTTGCTGCAGTGGCCTTGGCTGAGCTTGTGGCACGCCACGGCCCCCTGCTGTAGTATTGAAAGCGCGTGCATAGTTCATATTTGACCTTTCAATAAGCGTGCATTTGTTCAGTCACCAGTCTGAACCTCAGATGCTAACATGGTGAGACAGTTATCATTACAACATCGTATTTTTTGTAAGTAAACCTCATTTTAAGTACGAGTCGGCTCGGCGGGTACGTGATGCATTTGTTCAGCAATTTCCCGATGAAGTGCCACCTTCACTAGCACAGATTCACGTAATTGAAAATAAGTTTGACACTACTGGCTCGGTGCTCAATAAAATACTGAACCCTTATCATTGTGTCCAATAATAATGTTTCATATTAATAAAAACGATGGAAATACTAAATACATGATATGCTGGATATTTGAGTAATATTGATGTAGCAAGAAATCTGGACTTGGTAAGACATGCTACGTGCTGGCTGGAAATGACCAATAGTTTCACAACCAATGTTATTCTTGGATTTCTGAGAAAATCAGATATGACGCTGTGGCGTACGTGACCATAAAAGGCCACAATGCTGCGTACAAGGCAAGGAGTGAGAGAGAGGAGAATAGTCGTGACGTCAATATAAGGGCGGGATTTGTAAGGTCAGAACTCCGAAGCCAACTTATCTGACCAATAAGAAAACATGACGCCAGAACATAGCGTCAGTGTGTTTTGCGCGGCAATCGGATATAAAAAGATCTAGCGATCGGTTTGCTTGTTCGACGGCAGATTCGCGACCTGTGAGAAAATACAAGATTTTTGAGAGGTCACACATAATTATAGGCCCATTACTTAAAATATTGAGGAGCTGTTTTTCTCCCACCATTGAAACTTTAGGCTTTCTGTATATATACAAATGTCTGAGATGAACCGGGGCACTCCTAATTATTCTTCGACAGTCATTTTAAGACGTCCTTAAGACGATATGGTTTTAAAATTATAGTTGTGTGTCGGCAACGAAGTTGGAAATTTTCATAAATTGTGAGATGGCAATTAGCCATAGAATAGGGAAAGTCGACGATTCTGCATAGGACGATCTGAGGAAATAAAATACTTAGAACGCAGATAGAACAGTTTAAAAACTTTGATTTAATTGTGTTTTAACAGCAGCAAAATGTCGACCATGGAGAGAAGACAGCAAGCTTCATCCTCCATTACCATCAGTGTTATGGGCTAACGGCCTAATGATGGGAATTGACGAGGCGGGAGGCCTCTGGAAAGCAGTTTAAGTGATGAGTATTAAAAAATTGATTTATTGATTTTGGACGAGGGGAATCGCGAGAGATGTGTGGAACTTTGTATAGATTTTATTTGTGTGGTTTAATTTAAATTTCAGGGTTTGATTTCTTAACTGACATGCGTGTAGTAAATTTTGGCATTGCGTGACAATTATGTTGTACAGTAAATTTGGTAATTTAAATGTTTTCCTTATGTATACGTAATTCTTATTGCGAAACGGCCGCATCGATTAACGTATCTATAAAAAGTGTAGCCATGAATGAGAACCTAGGAACGACAATGATAAATGGACTGATTTAATGATATGTTAAACTAATTATTACGTGGGGGGAAAATTAGTGTTTTGTTGCTTTGATAACTCGGGCTAGGACTGATCCTGTTATTTATTCTTTATTGTCATTTGGACATGTTGTGTGTCATTATCTGAGAGGTGTGCTGATTAATGCTACGACGTGATCTTCGAGAAATGTGCCACGTATTTTTGGGTGTAAGTGATGATGATGAGGAGAGGTAAAGCCTGTCCATGACTGCGATATCATTCCGGCAAACTAGTTATCCGTGGGGATAAGTTTGACCTGGAAATGTATTCTTAAAAATCCCTGAGAGGATGTTTTGAGATAATGTGTTATTTATTTGTACGCGTTTAACAGGTGGCGATTAGCAAAGGTGCTGTACGCTGGCTATGGGCCAGAATCTATATTTAGCATGGCACTAATTACTACTTGGGGGAAGAAATCAGCCACTCTCTCGGTGATGCGATAACAGGCCCGGTTGTCTCCAGCTCGTTATGACACGTTATGTTTGCTTTAAAGCCTAATGAGTTAAGGTTATTTTATTTGGTTTAATTTGGGAAGTTGCCATGTTGTCGATCCAAGTTTCTTTTATCATTACTACGACTTATTTGTTCATTGTTTTAAAACGCCAAACTTTCCGGCGTGAAAATTAAAAGTTGTATTTTGTTGTTGTTGGCTCTTATTTTCAAGGCCATTATATTCATTATAAATATAATTTGGCAACCGGCCAAACTTGTTCATGTCATGTTATGCTATCCTAGTGTTTAAGGTATAAGACGGTAATTCCGCAGCCCTTATTTTAAATAATACACACGTGTATTTGGTTGTGGTAATCTAAGGTTAGAGCATGTCAGTAGTGTATATAAATATGTAATTGTTGTTCCCACATTTCCGTAATTCGTCCTTCGCAGTACGGAGTCCGTTCCCGAACCAACTGTTTTGGTCGGAAACGAGCGCCCGTCAAAATGCTCATTACTTGAACTAGTCTTAAAACCCGTGTCGCTCATAAATATTAAATTTTTGTACTATTTTATTTGTTTATTATATTTGGATCTTGTGATCCGTTTTCTTTTGTTACTTTGATTTAAGTGACATTTCAGTCACAATGCTTGTTGACAGCTGTCATGCCATGTCGTCATGGTACGTCAGGCTGGTCAGTGTTAGATCTGTTCACGCGAGTGAACAATAAAAGGGTGGTTATAGTTTTCCTTTTTTTATGTTTGATTCAGTTAATAAATTTCATTTGTTAGTAGATCCTGTTGTTTCTCTTGGCTTTGTAATAATAATAAGTTAACCTTATGAACCCTGGAAGTTATGTTGATAGCAAAACCTCTAAATCACATTCACAAGAATCCATTACGACCCCGAAATTTTGAATCTTGTCTACATGCTATTTTCCAAAGGGTTTAATACAAAAAATAAAAAATCAGAAACATTACAGTGCCAGAACTCATTCATGTCAGCCAGAATGTGGTTACCAGATACAATGCCTGCATTACCAAGGAAGGACGACACATCCAGCATCTCTTATAAGGTAATAATTCATATAGGATTGTACACACGCTTAAAGCAGGGGGCCACGGCGCGCCACAAGCTCGGCCAAGGCCACCACAGTAGCGGATAACAAACCAGCCGCTTGGCGTTCTTACTTTATATGAAAGACCCTGTAGAGTTTGAAATAAAAATTTATCACAATGTTGGTTGGTTGGTTGGTTCCACAGATTAGGGGCTGCGACAACGCGGTTATGTAGTCCCATGTGCTTTCGGTTTGTGTAGAATCTGTCTGATAATTGTGATGGCTGTATTAGTGTGTGTTATCTGTAATTCAGGTGAAGACTGCAGACGTTCAATTACAAGTAGTTCCTACTTTTGCTTACAAATGCTACCGTCAACGACACCTAGCCACGAACTTGGTTGCTAGATGCCCCGCAACCAGCACCTGACGGCGAACGTTGCAACTTAATAGAGCATTAATCAGCGGCTTCGGTGGCGTAGTTGGTAGCATGCTGAACTGCTGTGCCCAAGATAACGGGTTCAAACCCGGCCGAAGTCGTCGTATTTTTAAGAGCGTTAAAATCCTTCAGTATGCCTTCCTTCGGAGGGGAAGTAAAGCCAGCGGTCCCATGTCATAGATTTATGGCATGTAAAAGATCCTTCCACAGACCAAACTTGTGTGAAGCTAAATTTCTAGGCTATATTTCGTTGTAGGCTAATGCTCTATCAAAGTTCCAACGTACACTACTAGGTGTCGTTGATATCTGGTGGCGAAAGTTGGAACTACTTGAAATTGAATGGAACTTGTAGTTCACCCTAGTTGTGTCCGCTTGAAGCAGCTACAGCCTCTGGCGAGCCGAACATGTCCTCGGACACTCCCGGCACTAAAAGCCATACGATAAATACATAAATAGAGCAATAGGCTAGTCAAATATAACCTACATATTTAGCTTCACACAAGAGCCTCCGTGGCTTAGGCGGCAGCACGCTGGCCTCTCACCGCTGGGTCCGTGGTTCAAATCCCGGTCACTCCATGTGAGATCTGTGCTGGACAAAACGGAGGCAGACAGGTTTTTCTCCGGGTAATCCGGTTTTCCCTGTCACAATTTCATTCCAGCAACACTCTCCAGTATCATTTCATTTCATCTGTCATTCATTTAATCACTGCCCCAGGGGAGTGCGACATGCTTCGGCAGCCAGCACAGTTCCTATCCTCGCCGCTAGATGGGGGCTTCATTCATTCCATTCCTGACCCGGTCGGTTGACTGGAAGCAGGCTGTGGATTTTCATTTAGCTTCACACAATTGTACTTAGTGGAAGGTTCTTTTACATGCCATAAATCTATGACATGGGCCCGCCGGGTTTACTTCCGCTCCGAAAAAAGCATAGACTACTGATGGATTTTTAACGCTCTTAAAAATCCGTCGATTTTGGCCGGGTTTGGACCCACGATCTTGGGCATAGAAGCTCAGCATGCTACCAACTACGCCACCGAAGCCGCTTTATCACAATGTAAAAAATGTAAGAACAAATTTCAAAAAAAACAAAAAAAAACAAAAAAAAACACATCTATATAATTAACGGGAGAGTTTTGAAATGGAAAGGACCTGTAGATTAGGCCTATATGAAAAGAGGCTATAGGCCTATTTGTTCTTCACGGAACTACTTATTTAGCATTGATAGTCAACTTTGGTGATGAGCCAGCAGGTGAATACTTTTGTCATAAAATTAATTATTTCAATAATTAATGGTCATAAATGTTTCCCAAATATAATAATTCGAGTTAGGCCTATGTAGGCTACTGCTCGTGTCCAAGCTCTGTGAACTTGCGGGGCGAGGGGAAAGAGCAGGGAAGGGTCTGGCGAGAAGGGAAGGGTCTGTCAACAGCCCGCCGTGATATCTGGTATTGCTTTCTATTCCAATACTGCTAACATAGGGCCAATGCTCAAATCACCGTGGTGTTACGAATGAGTGAGTCGCCGACCAATGTATTTGGTTCTGTACTATGCACGGACCGAGAAACCTCATCACTCGTCAACACCACTTCTCATAGTCCGCGATGCACTTTCCTCTCAGGTTCACGCAGCTTAGACCCAAGTAGATGGTCAGAGTGCCTAATAGTAATAATAATAGTCTAATAATAGTCTCATATTATTATTATTTATAATAATAATAATAACAATGACTTGGCAATTTATGAATGCAGGCTGTCCTGACAGTTTTTGAAACTTTATGCATTACTGAGTCTGGATTTCTGAGAACGAAAATATCGTCATGGTGCCAATAAATCTACAATATTCCAACAAACAGCATCGCTTAATTCAGATAACTTATAAAATACAAGGCATTCAAATGTTAGACTAATGATTTCTAATGTCTTAATTTATTGGTGTTGATAATTGCTATAACTAATCCCGAAATTCACAATGGCATTCACTCTATATCTCACCGCGTGTAAATATTTCCTATTACGGTACCCTTAATGTTTGCCGCATTAGCTCATAAGATCGCCTTATTTGGTCACAAAAAATTAAAAGACGTCGATATCCCCATAGGCCTACTTGTAATACAAAATGGCGAGTTCGTGGCCAATGAGGCATGTTGTTTCAAGTGCTTTGGGTCTTGAACCAATCAGGAGCGATCCGTCCTGCAGTCTTGGAGAGCTGATCACACCTACCCGGCGCGCTCCTTTCACTGCACTAATGAAGCGGTGCATCCGGCTGCTGTAAACATAATATTTAGTATCCTGTGCGGCAAAGTTTCGAGTGTGATTTTATTGTGGTATTAAAAAATATAATTATCATACCGTAGTTCTTTTTATGCGCGTGAAAGCGATAATTTCGATTATAACTTAGGCTAACTGAAGAAGAACGGGTCCAATTTCAATCCAAGTTCAGGATGGTAATTGCTGTTTTCCGTGGCTAGTCATGGTACCGGTAAGTCTTTTGTTCCTTTATGTCCACTAGTGTGTGCTTTGCCGTGCAGTGGCGTCACTACGGGGGTGATCACGGGGATCAATTCTCCCCCCCCCCCCCCCCCCGAGCCAAATATTGAAAACATGAAATTTGATGAAGTTTTAAAGTTTGAATAAAACCAATCTCTGGATTGATGACAAATGATTGGATTGTGTTTGGAAGCATTTCTTTTCACTCGTGTAACATTTTTATCGCTACCCTAAATTAGGCCTAACACTTACTGAATGAGCTGGTAAGCTGTTCAGTTAGCTAGAGGGGTGGAAATGAGATGGGTGTGGCACTATTTTTTCTCATCCCTTTTCAAAAATACACCACTTGTTAGCTGCCATTCTGTTAGTTGTTGTTTGAGTCTTCAGTCTTTTGACTGGTTTGATGCAGCTCTCCATGCCTCCCTGTCCTGAGCTAATCGTTTCATCTCTACATAGCTCCGACACCCTACATCCGAGGCAATCTGTTTAACATATTCTAACCTTGGTCTACCCCTACAGTTTTTGTCCTCGACCCTTCCTTCCATAACTAAGCTTGCTATTCCTGTGGGTGTCTTAGTATGTGTCCTACCAACATATCTCTTCTCTTCATTAGCAGTCGCCAGAAACATCTCTCCTCTCCCACTCGTCTTAATACCTCTTTGTTTGTAACCCTATCTACCCATCTGATCTTCATCATTCTCCTGTAACACCACATTTCAAATGCTTCAATTCTCCTCTTTTCTGCTGCACCAATAGTCCAAGTTTCACTTCCATAGAGCGCCACACTCCAGACAAAGGCTTTCAAAAATGACTTCCTAATACCTAAATCTATATTCGATGTCAGCAGATTCCTTTTTTGTAGAAATGCTTTCTTTGCCTGAGCCAACCTACTTTTAATATCCTCTTTGCTTCGTCCATCACTGGTTATTCTGCTTCCTAAGTAACAGAAGTCTCCTACTTCCTTCAGCTTTTCACCTGCCAATTTGATCTCCATAAAGGTTTCTGATTTATTTCGGCTGCATTCCAGTATTTTTGTTTTACATTTATTTATTTTCATCATGAATTCTTTCCGTAAGACGGAGTCCATACCATTCAAAAACTCATTCAAATCCTCAGGCTTGTCGGCCAAGATGACGATGTCATCAGCAAATCTCAGAGTTGAAATTATTTCTCCTTGAATCTTCACTCCCACTTTAAATTTTTCTCTAATTTCCTTCATTGCTTGTTCAATGTAAAGATTGAAAAGTATGGGTGATAAGTTGCAGCCTTGCCTTACACCTTTCTGAATACCAGCTTCTCTCTCATGTCCTTCAACTCGAATGACTGCTGTCTGGTTTCTGTACAGATTGTATATCACCCTCCTATCCCTGTACTTTATTCCAATAGATTTCTAAATGTCAAACAATTTAGTCCAATCAACGTTATCAAAAGCCTTTTCTAAGTCTACAAATGCCATGAACGTTCTCTTATCTTTCCTTATTCTACCTTCCAAAATCAGCCTAAGACTTAGTACAGCTTCCCTTGTTCCTACATTTCTCCTGAAACCAAACTGGTCTTCACCCAACTCCGTTTCTATCTGGCTTTCAATCCTCTTGTAAATTACTCTAGACAGGATCTTTGAAGCATGAGTAATCAAGCTGATTGTACGGTAATCTTCACATCTGTCAGCTCCCACTTTCTTTGGTATAGGGATGATTACATTCTTCGTGAAATCAGGGGGTACCACACCGGTCTCATAAATCCTACACACCAAGTGAAATAACCTGATCAGACCTTCAACTCCTATGCAGCGTAGCAACTCAATCGGTATATCATCTATGCCTGGTGCTTTGTTCCTGCTTAAGTCTTCCAAAGCTCTATCAAATTCTGATCTCAATATTAAATCTCCTTTCGCATCCTCATCAATTTCCTCCTCCCTTTCCATTACATGATTCTCAATCTCCTTTCCCTTATACAAACTCTCTATGTAAGCTTTCCATCTCTCAACCTTTTCTTCTCTATCTGTTAGAGGCTTTCCATTTGTGTCCTTAATATTACAGCACTTAGTCTTCTTTTCCCCAAAAGTATTCTTAATCCTTCGATAAGCTGTGTCTACTTTTCCTAATTTCAGACAATTTTCTATACCTGCACATTTCTCTTTCAACCATTCTTCTTTCGCTTCCTTGCACTTCTTGTTAACCTCATTTCTCAGACGTCTGTATTCTGCTTTCCCCTTTTCATCTCTTAGATTCTTGTGTTTCCGCCTTTCATCCATCAATTCTAGTATATCCTGAGTGATCCACGGTTTTCTACCTATTCTTTCTTTCCTACCAATGTTTTCTTCTGCGGATTTTGTTATTTCATTCTTCAAAAGTGCCCATTCGTCTGCAATTGAAGTTTGTTTAGGGTTTTTCATTAGTCCTTCCTTTATACTCTTCTTGAATCTTTTGTTTACATCCTTCTCTTTCAGTCTGTCAATTGCCCACCTTTTTGGCTTTTGACTTTTCTTCAGTTTCTTCAACTTTAATCTGCATTTCATTACAACCAGATTGTGATCAGAGTTTATGTCAGCCCCAGGATATGTTTTACAATCCAAAATCTGGTTTCGAAACCTCTGCTTGACCATAATGAAGTCGATTTGGTAACGCCCTGTATCTCCTGGTCTCATCCATGTGTATATTCTTCTATTGTGGTTATTGAATAAGGTGTTAGCTATGACCAATTCATGCTCGGTGCAGAATTCTACCAGCCTGCTTCCTCGATCATTCCTTTCACCTAATCCGAAATCTCCTAATATCTTCCCTTCTCTCCCTTTTCCTACCACAGCATTCCAATCTCCCATTACTATAACATTTTCATCACCCTTGATATACCTCAGAATTTCGTCTATTTCTTCATAGACCTTTTCAACATCCTCATCATCAGCTTGACTGGTAGGCATATAGACTTGTACCACTGTGGTGCAGGTAGGTTTAGTACTGATTTTTGCTACAATAATCCGTTCACTATATTGCTCATAATATTCCACCCGCTGTCCAAGTTTCCTACTCAATATGAGGCCACCCCCTGCTTGGCCATTGTTTGATTTAGTGCTAATGACCCTATAGTCTCCTGACCAAAAATCCTGTTCTTCCTGCCAGCGCATTTCACTAATCCCAACCAAATCCAACCTCAACCTATCGATTTCCCTTTCTAAGTTTTCTAACTTTCCACTTCCTAGCAGACTTCTAACATTCCACGCTCCGATCCGTAGAATGTCAGATTTCCTCTTTGTCACTTCTGTGATGTTAACCCCCTCTCGAGTAGTCCCCACCCGGAGATCCGAACGGGGGACTAGTTTACCTCCGGATTGAAATTTTACAAGGGAGGAGGCCATCATCACATGTAATTATGCATAGAGAGGTGCATATCCTCGGGAATAGCATACGGCTGTAGTGTCCCGTTGCTTTCAGCCGTGCAGCAGGACGCAGTGTAGCCATTATTTGGCTTATATTATCAATATCTTAACCGTCTATAAGACTAGTAAAGAATTGATTTATTCTGAAAGGCTGCTACTCCCTTTCAGAATAAGTAAAGAGCAATTCTACTAACAAAAATACTAACCTTCTACCGTACCAACAATTAAATACCAATATTCTACTAACAAACAAAAAAAATACTAAATTTCCACCAACAACAAATACTACCACTAAAACAGTCTGTCACCAGGCACACTCACATGCACCCTCACACATCACAGTCTACTGAAACAATGAACTATAACTAATAAACAATGCAACTGCTACCAGACACACTCACACACCCCAGTCTAATAGAACTATGACATATATCTAATAGACAAACTAACTACCTACTTACAACTAAAACTAACCATTAGTCACCCATAAAAGAGCATGTCAGCAACTTACTTATTTAAATGAGCTCCACTTGCATCTTCTTTATCCAGGGTTCCATCTTCTACATCATCTCTGACCGTTTTCAGAATAAAAATACAACCTGACGAAACGAAAATAATACAAAAATAAGGCCAAATCCGCCTCTTGGCCGCCATCTTGGATTTCTGGCTTCCGGTCGAGAAATCAGCCTGGCAACAGCGATATTCTTGTTCATCAGGTCCGAATTAGTAAATTTAAGCCATTTGCCCAAAACCAAAATGCCGCTCAAATTTAGAATTTGGTAAAAGTGTAAATTTACAGGTTAAACAATGAGTAGGAAGTGTAAGGAAATTCATAAAATGCGTACAGTTATTCTGAATTTTGTAAAATGTGTGTATTTGTAACGATTTAATAAATAATAATAATAGAATTTTGTTTGAGACTATTAAGGATTAAGGAGTGTTCTTTCAAATTGGATTTTAGAGCAAACTTTGCTCCACATGTACAACAGGAATGTAGCTTTAGTCCACTGCGGATTAAGATGTGTTTTTTCAAATCCCCTTTTCGAAGAAAGTTGGCTCCGCAATTATCACAGGAATTTGGGTATCGACCACTATGGATCAACATGTGGTTTTTCAAAACCCCTTTCCGAGTAAAGTTGGCTCCGCAAGTATCACAGCAATGTGGCATTAGACCACTATGGATCAACATGTGTTTCGTCAAGCTGCTTATTTCTGTGAACGTTCCTCCGCATGCATCACATGAATGTGACGTCAAACCACTATGGATTAATCGTGTTTTTAAATGCTCTTTTCGAGCAAAGTTGGTTCCGCATGTACCACAGGAATATGGCCTTAGACCACTATCAATCATCGTATGTCTCTTCAATTGGTCTTCACTTTTAAAGTGTGTTCCGCAACTTATGCGTATGTTTGGCATTGTCCCGCTATGAAATGACATTTGTTTCTTCATGTAATTATTTGGCTTAGGTTCATCTATTCGTAATATGTCCACCGATCTGTGGAAGATAGGTAGTTTATGTGGGTAATTTCTAATGCTAGCAGTTAAAATTCTGAATCAAGTGTTAGTTATTGAGGTTTTGAGTTCTATGAGTTCTAGTAACCGAGTGCAAGTATAATTTTGGAGCGTGAATAGCCTAATTGTGTTTACTTGTAGGCCGATTGCTGTTTTAAGTTTTAATCAGGGCTATATTTGTGACGGTACGCTCCGATACGCCGTACCGAAACCTCTGATCGGGGGAAAAGTCGAATATATAACATAATTTTTAGAACTGTGGAACGTTAATTGTAAGTCAGGGTCAACTTGGTCATTGACTGGATAATTATTTCAGAAAACTGTAAAGACAAAATTATAAAACAAGAAATAAAAGATTGTTGGTGAACATTTGTGTATTTTGAAACCGAATGTATTTTTTTTAATTACGTAAAAAAATATAAACTGAAATAATGTACATTGTTCGAATGGTAGCCTAGTTGGCCTACATTAAAATTTAATATAGGCCAACGGCTATGGTAAGAAAAATGTTGCTACAGCAGTCTCAATTTAATTTTAAAATCGCAATCAAAATTAGATTGCTATTTTGTCCGCTGATTAATTTTTAAAGGTGATCAAAAAGCGTAAAAATATCGTTTTTAGAACTCACCCCCTTCCCACCACCACCCGGTAGTCCGCAGTACCGGAATCTCTTTTTTTTTGTTGTTACAAATCAAACACTGGTTTTAATAGAAAGAACCGGATGATTTCGTGAAGGAAACTGAACTTTATCATTTAATATTAACAAAATTGTGAATTTTCGAGCATTTGCAATACCGTACGGTAGTCTATTGATAAGTGGAAATAGAACGCAACTTATTAAATGCTAATGAAAACAAACACGAAAAAACATAGATAGGCCTAAGAGGTTTAGAAACTTCGGGACTTAGGGGCAGATGACCTCGTAGTTCCGCCCCTTAAAACAACAATAACTAACTAACTAACTAAACTTCGGGACCGTATATTAGCTTTCGTTGATTATGCCTCATTATGTTCTCCCCACCCAAGAAAAAGAAATACCGGTAGGCTATATAATTTTGACTCAGTTCATCCCCCTCCAGAAGCAAATCCTAGTTACGCCACTGTTGATGTGGTAGCCCAAGGTTGTTGTTGCTGTTGTTGTTATTTGAGTCTTCAGTCTTTTGACTGGTTTGAGACGGCAGTCCATACCTCCCTGTCCTGGGCAAATCGTTTCATCTCTACATAGCTACCACAACCTACATCCGAGGCAATCTGTTTAACATATTCTAACCTTGGTCCACCCCTACAGTTCCTTCCATAACTAAGCTTGCTATTCCTGGATGTCTTAGTATGTGTCCTACCAACCTATCTCTTCTCTTCATTAGCAGTCGCCAGAAACATCTCTCCTCTCCCACTCGTCTTAATACCTCTTCGTTTGTAACCCTATCTACCCATCTGATCTTCATCATTCTCCTGTAACACCACATTTCAAGCGCTTCAATTCTCCTCTTTTCTGCTGCACCAATAGTTCAAGCTTCACTTCCAGTTAGAGTATATTGGTGGTAGCCTACTGTTTGATGAATTATTCTAGATCTTAACAGTGTAGCCTATGATTATGATGATTAGGCCTACTATTGTTTTAAGCGGGTGAACATCGATGTTATGTGCCCCTAAGTGTAGTCTATAAGTTTAGGTCGATGAGAGTTTCTTGCAAATGATCTGGCAGTCAACTTACTTCATTTGGTTTTGCGTGGCTAAACTTTGCGGCATGACTCTTATAATGGGTCGTGTAGCCTATAAGACGATGCTTCGTCAATGTTGTCTAGCTGTTGCTATGGAAGTTCTACGCTAGATAGTACGAATTAATAAAATTTGATTTGCAGTAGGCCTACATATCGTCGAAGCGCCTGAAAAATCCACTGTGACAATGTAGTTCATGTCTATTCGGTTCCCTGACGCTAGTTACATCTCCAAGGCCAAGTTATGTGGATATACAGTTCAACCAAACAATTCAGTTCGGGTTATTTTTCTCCACCTATAAACATAGGAACATGAACCTTACGAGATTGTAAACTACATACCCACATAGGCTATGACCTGGGGGATTGATTAGTTTCAAGGTAAAGTATGAAAGGGAACAATAGGCTATTGTAACATAGCGGATTTGACTATTTTCAATGCAATCCGCCTCGTTGAATAGTGGCTAGCATTCTTTGCTCTCACCGTGGAGACCCGGGTTCGATTCCCGGCTCTGACAAGAAATTTAATTCTGGTCTGAGGGCTGGAACGGGGTACAATCAGCCTCGTGAGGTAAAACTGAGAAGAGACGGGTTCAATTCCTTCCTCAGCCACCCTGGAAGTGGTTTTCCATGGTTTCCCACTTCTACTTAAAAGACAAATGCTGGGATAGCACGTAACTTAAGGCCACAGCCAATTCCTACCCAAATCGTACCTCAATTAATTTACAAGTAGGCTACGCACACTAGTTCAGACATCACAGTGACACATGTTATCATATACTTTCTGCTCACACCCAAGTACACGGGGCTACATGATAATGATGTCGCAAAGCCTCTAAAGAATCGACAACAACATATTTTCACTATTCGCGAACTCAAGCGACGGTGCTGCCGTTATCTGGAACTAGCGTAAGGGTGATGGGAACATAAACAAAAAGATGTTATAACATGTGGTTTGAGTTGATGGGTGTGCTCTTCTCTCGTTTTTTCAATTTTTTTCTTATTAATTGAGGCTAAAATATGACTTCATATAATTGCTCAGTTCCGCTGTGCTCTTCAAATTCAACAATTGCGATATCAATGCTTTACTTTAACAAAAAGAAAGCTTTTCAGACGGAATGGAGACGATTACTTCGCGTCGCAAAGCCGATTTTGAAGTAGGCTATAATGATCGTATGTGGCTGGCATTTTACAAAGGAATATTAATTATTAATAACTTAATTACTAGTCTAATGAATTTCTTACAATATCCAGTACCCTACATTCTCCCCTGCACTACAAACTCGGCGACTTAGCAAGGTCGAATTGACAGCTGTTCTTCCCATGTGCCAAACATTACTTTTAGGGGTCGCTTTATTGTAGGCCTACTTGTGGTTGTCTTTCTTTAACTTGCCCCATTGCTCCTTCAAATCTGTGAAGCTCAGGTCTTCTAAGTTTTCAGTCATGTGCTTATTAAACATTTAATAATTCTTTATAGTCAACTTGTAGACTACAGTCTTTGATTTATCGACTTCAACAGTATGTAGACTATTTACCCATTTAACATTTGATTGCCGCTGAGCTTGGCTGCTCCAGCGTTTGTTAATTATTGTAGCAGGAGCGCCGCCGGGTAAAGCGGAGGACACAGTGATGACAGAATGAAGTCTGCACATAAGTCAAGCAGCATTGCGTCAAATAAGCGTCACATGAGCTCATGTTATATTATACCACGGACAGTTAAACGATGACTTGGACTACTGGAGTTGAGTCATTTTCTACTCGCGCAAATGTACATGTCAACAAAGCAGGCTGACGTGTGTCACAAGTAAACCGAGAATAGTTCCCATCTCGACCGCCGGCAATTTCCTGAAAGGGTAATAGGCCTAAAGCAATGTACCGATTATACGCATATTACATATTCCTGAACAAATTATTTTCTTCTCGGCAACTAGTGACCGAATTTCATTTTGAATCTGGTGAGGTACGACTCCTTTCAAATTACTAGTTTGTAAGTATAAATTTCAAGTATCATAAAATCTTCCGTTTCTAGCACTTTCCCGCACATAATTATGTGTTTGGCACCTTCAAGCCAGAGACTTAGGACAAAGTGGTCATCAGCCCTTTGTAAGTATTGTGAGTGTGAATACTACCAGTACGTAATATCCTTCACCGTAAGTTGTAAGCCTGTGTTTTCGACGTAGCCTATGCATATTAATTAATTACTAACTAATTTGCTGGATTTGGTGACAATGTGGTCTTCAGTAGGCTATAGCAGTTTATTTATTTATTTATTTAATTACTAGCAGAAGTACCCGTTCTTCGAACGGTGTTCGGTGTTAACACCAGACATTATCAATTGAGCAATGGTTAGCGGTTTGTCATTCCTTCATAAGTTTTTCAGAACGAAGTTAGTTTTCTGGAAATATCCCACACACTGTTAATTTAAGGGTTTAAAATGTGGTTTTCGGAGACTCTTTATATACTCTCGAATTGTGTGTCTCACATTGAGAAGCGCAACATATGCTTTGTTCGTCCTTCTAGGATAATTTTTATATTTCGCCTATTTTAGCATGTATTTTGAGAAGTTTTTCCCTATATTGAACCCTTTATCCACGGGATGTATCAAGGATTCTAATATTTTATTCATCATCATTTGATATATTTCTACAGACGGCAGATATGAGAGCCTGACGGAGCTGGAAAATGTTGAGAAATCAGTGGCAGAGAGGACACAAAGGTTTAAGCTCCTGTGGTATTTAGAAAGTAGCATAGAAATCATGACGCAGAAGACAGGTGCAACTTTTAGCGCGAAGGAAGGCTTGGGCAGGGACCCGGAACAGAACGTAACGCGGAACGGAACTCTTGTCTATGTGGAACGGAGAAATTCCGTTATCTCCAAGGTTATTTCCAAGTTGTAACGTTACCGCTGTCTGTTCCAAGCGTAACGTTACCGTCCTGGAACGGAACTGATTCTGAAACCGTACCCGGTATCTGGAACAGTGGAACGTTAGCCGAGCCTGTACCGGTACAGCGTATTGGAGACGGGTGGAACGTTACGTTGTCCCGTACCGAAATGAACAGAGGAATATCCGATACGTTACAGTTCGGAACGTTCTACTTATAATAACGGAACAAACAGACGGAACGGAACGTTACAAATTTAACGGTATTGTATTGTTACAAGGCTGCATTATGACGTCTCAAGGTCAAGCAGAAGGCGTGCGATATAGCTGTTATCTTTATTGGGACGACGTGCATGCATTTCCTCACTCAATCCCATTTTCCCGCTCACCTCACGGCACGCCAGCCTTCTGTTTCAGCTAATGTAGAGATCCTGTACCCGAAAAGAAGCTGCGCGACTCCGTCCCCTCGTTGTGATCGGTTGATCAAAATATCTTTGGGATACCGTACACGATTTGTGAGGTAGGGCAATGGGCAAAGCACAGTGCTATCAAGCGGTTCCGAGGCACCTTTTCCGTATATAACTAAGTATATCTAAGTTGCGGGAACACCGTAGTGTTTGTACTGCAACGTTGATTATCACTGAGACATGAAGTTTGAGACCACATATAAAATGTATACATTTCAAGCTCCCTGGAATTGGAGAGGCGAGTACAGACGATTCTCTAGTTTAATCAAATTTTGCTTGGCTTACACATCATTGACAATCATTTCATATCTCTGCTTTCAGAATAAGGCTATGTTATGACTACCCACATCGTCACTCCAAGAGGACAGCGAAATACTTATTATTAGACTATTGTTATTATTATCATTAGGGGGCGTGGTGGCTCAGCGGTCTAGCTGTATGCCTCTCACCAAGGCGGTCCGGGTTCGATTCCCGGTCAATGCATGTGAGATTTTCGAAGTGAAATGCCATGTCCTGTGGTTCGGATTCCACGTAAAAAGGAGGTCCCGTGGCTCATGATCTCTAGATTAACGGTCACGTTAAACTACAAGCTTCCTTCCTTCCTTTTTATTATCATTAGACAGTTATGCTATTATTATTTTCATAATTATTAGTCAATAATGATTATTATTAGTATACTATTATTATTATATATTTTTATTATTCTAGACAATTGAGTTTGTACAAAAATTCGCTAACCAGCAACAGAGAAACTACCTTGTACTATCGGGGCACAGTTAGCCTATTATTAGGGACTGGATTCCTAGGTTCTTACCTATTTTTCCCATACTTCTAAATACTTTTACGAATCACCCTGAAATTCCGTACTACCTAAAAAACTAAATGATACGCGAGTACCTAAAAATAACTAATTGCAGTTTTGTACCATTTATTGTAGTAAATTTCAAATTTTGTCCATAATTCTTGAAATTAAATTTGAAGATAGTGTTTATTCCTAGCTCCAGTTGATTGAAAGCAATCCTACCTACAGGAAAAATGATATATTTTCAGCACTTTCCAGCTTATATATTATTGTTTGGTTATTTACCGAGAGGAAAAGCGAATAAATCTCTTATTATTCCCAAGAATCCAATATTGTAAAGAAACAAAATTATTTGAACGAGATAGAGTGTGAAAATCATCTCTGACATCCTTGGCTTTATTGCAATCCCTAAAAGTGTAAAGTTATCGGTGATAATTTGATTACGCATCATTATGTAAAATATTTACTCTCTCGTTGCAATCAGATTGTCTACTAACAATGAGGTATTAATTTTAAGCCTTATGTAATGTATGTACCCTTTAAACATAAGAACCTATTGTAAAAACCCATTCTACCTAATAAAAACCTAAAAACAATTTTATGTTTTTGAAAACCTATAATGACAATTTTTAAAACCACCAAAATCCGGCCCCTATTTATTATATTCTGATGGTTGGGTGGTAGAGCAGCGGACTCCATACTGGGATAAACGCCAGGAAAGAAGAAGATGGTTGGGTGGTTTCATAAGTAAGAAAACAGAAACATGGAAACAGAAGAGTGGAATATGGCAAACTTTAAGCTGCGACACGTTTTCACGAGGACCTCAGCCCATGGGTTTGATCACAGATTCTGCGCAGAGAGAGGATTCCACACCTGCACCATATGTGGACACAGTATCATATACTGTACTCACCTGCCAAGCTAGGACAAACTCACTAACTTTCTTTTCTCAGAATGAAAACTTGTAACATTCACCCTATTGTTAACATCTGAACGCATTGTGTTTAAGAAATATTGTTATAACTCAGCCAAAAAATTGTATTAATTGTCCGCTTTGAAACGATCTTACCACATTTTCCAAAATGAGGGAATGGAATGAAACCTGGCAAATTTATTCGCGGAAACGCACCCATACAATTTGGCAATTTTTTAAGATCTTCTACCCTTATTAAATTACGTCATAATTGACCCCCTCTAAACGTAGGAAAAATGAAAGGTTTTGGTAAATGCGATAGTACTGAGGAGTTTCGGCTAAGGAGTGTTGGAACTTCACGGACTTGCTGTTGTATATAGTTACACCTCCGAACGGAGGCACCCGAGTTCACCTTAGGACCTCCGTGTAGATCTAACCGAATATCCTGACGGGGGACTTGCCACGGAGGCACCTCGCTAGTTGTCCGGATCATACAGGGCCCACAGCCACTCCTATTTCAGTACACGAGCTATCGAGTCTAATACCAACCGGCCGAGTGGTTCGAGGCTGGTTGGCGTACCTCTGGTCGTATAGGGTACTGACGAGCCCTCTATAGTTCGGATATTGCGGCATTTGACGCACATTGGTAGTATATGCTAAAAGCATGAGTTGGCGTCAATAATTTAGAGGTGGAACACCCGATTCGGCGAGTCGGCTGGGTATCGGGCTGGTCCGGAAGGCACCAGTAGTCAGCCTAACGCCACTATGGTGGATACTGTCCAGCATTTTCAAGGTTGCCGGCCTTTCTGAACCGTAAGCCGCAGAACCATAGTCTAGCCGGGACACGACGAGGGCTTGGTAGAACCGTAGCAGCACCGCTCCGTCAGCCCCCCACGTAGTGCTACTAAGAAACTTGAGCATGTTCAGTTTCCTGAGACACGTCGTTCTTAGTTGCCGTATATGGTGTTGCCACGTTAATGTGCTGTCAAAATGGAGCCCCAGGAAACGATATGTGTCAACCAACGGCAACGCAGCATACATGAGATGTAGTTCAGGGTGTAAGTGTAGCCTTCGGAGCCGACAAAAATGGACGACTGAGGATTTCGCTGATGAACCCCGGTCGTGAGCCCTCCTGTCGACCCGGTTAATAGCTATCTGCAATTGCCGTTCCACGATTGACATAGTTCCAGAGCTGTAAAGCAGAGCTAAATCGGTTACATACAGCGATGGAACTATCGTGGGCCCGGTGGCGGTAACAATGCCGTTTATGGCAACCTCGAACAAGGTGACAGAACAGACCCGTGAGGAACTTCGTTTTCTTGGGTATAATATTGCGATATGTTCTACTGACCCTTACACGGAAGAGTCGGACTACATGAAATTCGCAATGAAAGTCGGTAGACACCACGGAGCCCCCACTCATGAAGGGTGGAAAGGATTGCGTAGCGCCATACGGTGTCGTAGGCAATTCGGAGAAATGCCTCCTGTATGGCGCTCACAAGTCGCACCAGATGGGCGGTGGTGGACATATGGGAGCGAAATCTAGACTGGTACCCTGACAGTAAGCCTCTCTCTTCCAGGAACCACACCAGTCGACGGTTCACCATCTTCTCTCGCAGATTACATAGGGCATTTAACAGGCAAATGGGCCTATAGCTGCTGACAAGTTTGGGATCCTTTCCAGCCTTGGGAACCGGTATCACGATGCACTCTCGCCATTGAGATGGAAACTGCCCATCAATGCATATACGATTGAAGAGGACCAACAATTGCTTTATACTGGATTCGCACAGATGTTTTAACATTTGATTCTGTATGTTATCCGGTCCGGGAGCCGTATCCCTACACAGTGAGAGCGCACTGCGCAGTTCCCAATCAGAGACTGGTACATTGTAGGACTCCAAAGCAGCAGTGGCAAAGGACAAGGGGTGAGCCTCCGCCTCCCGCTTCAGAGTCAGAAACGTAGGATCGTAACTCCCAGAACAGGATACATCATTGAAGTGCGATACAATACTGTTGGCAATGGAGAGTTGGTCCGTGATGATGTCTCCGATGATGGAGACTCCGTGCGCCATCAATGATATCGGGAGTCCGGAGATTCGACGAAGCTCAGTCCACACTTGAGATGAAGGAGTATGTGTCGTCATAAACAACACATACTTTTCCCACGTCGTTTTATTACTCTGCCGAATCAGATATCGGGCTCTAGCACGCATCCTTTTGAAGGTGATAAGGTTGGCCATAGTGTTTTGCCTCCGATAGCATTTGAAAGCACGTCGACGACCTTAAAGGTTGCTGCAATCTCGGCTGTCCACCAAGGGACAAGTTTCCGGTGGGAATTGCCGGATGAGGAAGGTATTGTTTCCTCAGCAGCAGCAAAAATACCATGCGTTATGTGAATTGTATGAGCATAGACACTCTCAAAGGCATCTTCAGCAAAATCCGCACGTGCTGTGAAAGTTGTCCAATCAGCCCGACGGAGAAGCCATCGACTTGGTAATTCGATGGCTCTCTGGTTCGGAAGAGCAACGATAATCGGGAAATGGTCACTAATACAAAGGTCGCCGTGTTCACCCCACTGTAGCAGGGGAACCAGCGCACGACAGCACAAGGTGATATCGACACTTGAATAAGTGCCGTGTGCAATAGAGAAGTGCGTAGGTTCCCCTGTGTTCAACAAATACAGCTCCAGCCGCCTGATCAGTCTCTCAAAATCTCTCCCTCCATCACTAGTGGTAGCGGAGCCCTAGATGGTGTTGTGGGCATTAACATATCCCAGAAGGAGAAAAGGAGGGAGGGGGGGGGGGGAAGAGCTGAGAGACTAGATCCACCAGCTGGTTACAATCCAGTTGAGAGTCAGGTGGAATGTACACGTTACATACTGTTGCCATTACTGGCAACGAAGTAGGAACTGCAACTTCTTCTAGCTGAGTACGCAACGGCACCTCTTCACTAAAGAGGCTAGAGTGGACGAGAATGCAGACGCCACCGACGGCCACAGCTCCATCCACCGGGTCTTCAGTGAAGAGTTTGAAGTAACGCATTATTGTCTCATGTCCAGGACGAAACCTGGATTCCTGAAGACATACAATGATTGCCGAAAACGAAGATAGTAATTGGCGTAACTCATTGAGATGACCAGAATAGCTATTACAGTTCCATAGTAAGTAGAATTGGGTCTTCTACTTACGCTTGACCGTTTGCCACCATTCCCCATCTCTAGTTGGAGATGATGGGGGCAGGAGAGCGCACCTCAATCTCCACATCTCCGTCCGAAGACGAAGAAAATGGAGCGGGCAGTCCCCTGGATGGCACGCGGTCCTCGTCGGACTTCACGAGTCTCGCTCTTGGGGAAGAGCGAGAGCGGTGTCGAGGGACTTTCTCCCAGTCCGAAGACCGTCTGTCCCCGACACGTCCCGAAGAGATTTCCTTCTTGAACGGCGCTGACGTCTATTTGGGGAAGTAGATGGTCGCTTCCCCACAGACGTCAGTTCCTTACAAAACATGGCCGCTCCTGCTGACACCGCTCCACTGGTGGTGGTGGTGGGAGTGTAATGGCCAGCATATACCTGAGCAGCCCTGTCTCTAGGAGAGGAAGAGAATCGGCGCTGAACCGTTCCTCTCTCCTCCGCCGATGTATTTTCCTATTTGTAGGGGAGATCCTCCATACGGACGATTTTGGCTTCAGCCGGCTTCGCTCCCTTGATGGTCGTGGGAGCGGGAAGGCCAGCAGAGTCAGTAGCCACTCCGTCAGGAGGAGGGCGAGAGAGACGGCGACAAACCTTCTCTCTCATCTCCACTACTACTTTTGTCATATCGGGTGGACTGGAAGAAGGACCAGCCCTGGTCGGCAAACTCTTCTTTCCCCTGTTAACTGGGGAAGACGTGTTAGCCGACCGGTTCGAAGAAGAAGAGGACTTCTCCGATTTCGCCGGTTTAGATGGTATAACTGTCGCCTTCTTTACCTTGCCCGAAGAAGGTTGTGGGACCTCCTTCGGGCAGACAATTTTCGCTGGTACAGCGAGGGGTGATTTCAAATCTGCTGAATTACCGGACGTCGAGGGTACTACACTGGGAACTGTGACAGCAGGGGTGAATGAGGGCGTCGCTGCGGCCACAAACGTCACCCGAAATTCGGGGGCATCCATATCACGGTACCTCTTGCGAGCATCGTGATATGAAAGCCGATGCAATGTTCTGATTTCTTGGATTGTGGCTTCTTTACTGAACTCAGGGCACTGCTTCGATCGTGGAGAGTGACTTCCTTGGCAGTTAGGACAAATCGGGGGAGGAGTACACCGCTCACCCTCATGTGTCCCCTTGTCACACTCTTTACACACGGCCTTGGCAGTGCACCTGGCAGAAACATGCCCGAATTTCTGGTATTGATAGCATCACATAGGTGGAGGGATGTACGGTCGAACATCGCAGTGGTTCGATGTGACCTACATCTGCTTGGGTAAAACATCACCCTCAAAATGGAGAATAAAAGCGCCGGTATCGACGCTGTTCTCTCCAATCTTTCGGGTGATGCGCCTAATCTTGGTGACGCCTATCTTCCCCAGATTCCGCAACAATTCCGCATCGCTATTCAAAATGAGGTTACGATGGAAAATAACTCCGGACCTCATTCAGCGTTTCGTGTTTTGAGACCTTAACGGGAATTTCGCTGAAATGCGTGCATTCCAGCAACGTTTCGGTTTGCTGTCGTCTAATTGTATGCAGTAGGAGCTGTCCGTTCCGGAGCTTGGAAATCCCGTTTAGATCTCCAAATTTCCCCTCGAATTCCTCGGAAAAGATTATTGATTTCACCACTTTGAAATAATCCCCGTCTGTCCTGGCAGCTACCAGGTAGCGAGGTGACTTGTCAACAGGGAAACGTGCATTGAAAGTTTTATCCCTGATCCGACACTATTTAAGGGGGCCAACCTCTGATGATTTATTGGGCCGCTTTCACGTCATCCCGAAATCATCCTCCCCGAATACAACCTACTCCGAACGAGGGTCATCACTGTGGGCGCCACCCAGCCAAAGCAATACCTACCTGGCATAGGAGGTATTGCCCGGTGTCCCAGTGCCTTGAATAGGCACTTCCCCCTCGGCAGTGATATGTTTGGCGCAATTATTCAGCCGTGCAGGGACCTCCGTTGTGAGGCAATACCACTGAAAGGGTACATGGCGCACCCACCTTACGGGATGGGGAATACCGTCCAGGCTTTCTGGCCAGATGGCCAAGTTGGTGGCCCTTCCCCAGGCAGCATGACGTTTATTTCTAAGGGTCAAACCATAAATGGGACCGGAAGTCGAAAATGAACTTTCACGACAGGCAGGGGATACCGTAGATGAATTTTCTCTTTCCATCCACAGAGAGTCTTCAAAATCAAAGTCAGTCATGTCAGTCTGTCTTGTCGGCCCTATTAGTGGCCTCCTACGACAAGCAGAGCATACCGTGTGTGTATTCTAACCCGCAACCCACACGGGGGTGTTCCTAAAGGGATGTCTGTCGCACCCAATGGGGTTTATCCACACTCCAGTAATGCATATTATGGCGATAAACGGTTCCATTGTTGTGGAATCGTGCTTCGTCCGTATATAAAATGGTCGCTAGAAAAGCCGGATGAGTTTCCACAGAACGCCACCCAGGCTTCGAAATCATGACCATGTATATCCAGGTGTAAGTGCAGATGGTACGGGTGAAACCAGTGGGTGTGCATTATCCGCATAACAGACGCTCGGCTGATGTTCGTCTCCAGGGCAATGGCCCGTGTTGTAGTATGAGGGTGACGCCGGATAGTGTCAAACACAACCTCTTCATTGTGAGCAGACGTCACGCGATGATCTCAAACAGGCCGTGTTTTTCCCAGGGATCCAGTATTTTCCAGGCGTCTTTCCGCACTCCGAAATACCATGCCTGTCGGTCGTTGTCTATCCAGATAGAGTTCTTGGTACAGGCGATGCGCCTGGTATGCATTCTGTCGAGCTCCTCCATAAATATAACATATTCATATACTCATCGCTGGAATACATCTCGAGGCAGTGAATACGCTTCGTGTTGTGAATTACTTCGAAGGAGCGAGTTCGCGCAGCTACATACTGACTTGCCATCGCATGTTGTTATCGTTCTAATGGGGCACACTTTGCCCTAACTGTGGTCTACGAAGCTTGGAACATGTACGACGTACCTAACTGGTTGCCTGTGCCCTAGCCAGAGTCAATCACCTCCTCATCCTCGTCCAATCCTGCACCATAGCTTATGCAACGATACACACGGTCTTCTTTTCTTTTTCTTTTTATTTGATCGCTTACCCTCCAAGCTCGGCTTTACCCTCGGACTTTGCGAGGGATCAGTCCTCTACCGTCGAATTCCAGGACAGTGTCTCGGAGCTGAACACACCTTGACAGCAGATACAACGGGGGATGGTGACAAGCCAATCGCCTAGGTGACCACGAACTTGGGTCTAATGAAGGAAAGGGCAGCGAAGGGAGTGGGAAGAAAGATGCCGTGGTCCTGTCGAAAGGAACCATCCAAGCAATCGCCTGGAGGAGAAGTGGGAAACCACGGAAATCCACTTCTAGGTTGGCTGAGGCAGGAAGCGAACCTGCCTCTACTAAGTTCGTGTGCCCCACGAGGTTGGGTGAACCCCGTTCCAGGCCTCAGACCAGGAACAAAATTTCGTGGCAGAGCCGAGATTTGAACCCGGGCCTCCGCAGTGACATGGTCTTTTACAGAGCCAAATGAACAAATCGTGTCGCCTCCGTGGTGTAGTGGTCAGCGTGCATAGATGTCACCCCGGAGGTCTGGGGTTCGATACCCGGCTCTAACAAGAAATTTGACAAGTGGTATGAGGGCTGAAACGGGGTCTACTCAGCCTCGGGGAGAAGAGTAGAGTAGGTTCGATTCCCAGCTCAGCCATCTTCGAGTGGTTTTCCGTGGTTTCCCACTTCATCTTCTGGCAAATGCTGGAATGGTACAGTACCTAACCAAAGGCCACGACCGCCTCCTTCCCTCTTTCTTGCCTATCCCCCTCACTCTTCCCATCCCCTCATTAGGCCCCTGTTCACTTCGCAGGCGAGGCCGCCTGGGCGAATTGCTAGTCACACTCCCCAGTTGTATCCCCCGATTCAGAGTCTCAAGCTGCAGGACACTGTTCTTCGCTTAGTCCGTGGGAAAAGCCAACCCAGGAGGGTAAAACGATAACGAAAGAAAAAAGAAATAACAAATCAGTCTGTGAAAACTATTAGTATACAACCTTGCCACTTGCCAGGCAACTCCAATCGCGCGAGTGCCATGTGAGCTACTGCGACATTTGACCTGCGGCGCGCACCTCCCGGTCTATACAATATCTGCTCTCGGTGTGTGCGTGCACCTCTTGTTTTCAAGTGTGTGTTCTGCGTATCTGTGCTCGTTTAACGGGTTCATTCGAGGTACCCATACTGAATTAATAGTGGCGCTCATGATTCCTGCTGTCTTCTAGCCCGTAAACACACATCTCGTTATATTACCCCGGTTTAGGGAGAGGGACCTATGTCTTTCAGAATTGTAGTACATGTGACAGAATGCATAAAACTGGATCGCAAGGAGCTAGTGGACCATTCGGTATGTAGGCCATAGAGTTATGTAGACTACTATTACCTGAAGATACCGAATGAGTCAGCCGTGCTCGTTACGGCGTGACTGCAGGCAGTCGCTCACATCCAGTAGGCGAGGAGGCTCGAATCCCTCCACCGGCAACCTTGAAGATGGTTTTCTGTAGTTTCCTATCTTCCTTCCAGGCAAATGCCAGGGTTAGTCCCCAACTAGAGGCCACAGCCGCTACCTTCCAATTCCTCGTCCTTACATTCACACTTTCCTCGCCAGACAACCACCACACGGGACGGTACTTGTATTTCACCCCATGGGTGTCCGCATAGAAGTAGCTGCAAACTTGAGCGAGCCGAACATGTACTTGGAACTCCCGGCACTAAAAGCCGTACGCTTAAAAAATATAATATAAAAAATCCTCTCGGCACGCTGGAAGGCGGAGGTAGATTTCACCGGGCAGACTAGAGGATAGGCTAAAATAGGCGAAATATGCAGGTTTTCGTAGGTGGATCAGACCTCATTTATTGCGAGAATGTATTTTACAATTGGAGGTTAATTAACCTTTTTCTCGTCTTTATATGCATATTTTTAACATTTTATTGTCTTATGGGGATGGTAACTTTCTTGTCATATTTGGGGTTCATTTATGTACTTTTGATCACAATGTCCTTATGCAAGGTTTGGAACTGATGTGTAACTATCTAACAGTCTGTTACTTCTTCACGCAAAATTTTATCTCTCGCAGAGTTGTTGGTTGGTTCCTCAGTTAAGGGGCTGCGACAACGCGGTCATGTAACCCCGTGTACATTGGGTGTGTGTAGAATCTGTCTGATAAACGGTGTTAATTGTGATGACTGTATTAGTCTCTAATTCAGGTAAGGTCTGCAGAAGGTCAATTTTAAGTAGTAGTACCTAATTTTGTACCAAATACTACCGTCAACGACACCTACTGTGAACTTGGCTGCTAGATTCCACCGCAACCAGCAACTTGCAATGAACGTTGGAACTTCCCCTCCGAAGGAAAGCATGCTGAAGGTTTTTTAGCGCTCTTAGAAAATCCGACGACTTTGGCCGGTTTTGAACCAGCGACCTTGGGCATAGAAGTTCAGCATGTTACCAGTTAGCCGCTTCCCACATAGTCAGATGGAACAAGAAGTTCCGTGCCGAACTAAAGAGCCTACTTTTCTTAAAATTAAGATTCATGCCAATGAATAATCTACAGTATATGAACCTATCTAGAATAATGACGAAATTAAGTTGGTAATATCGGAATGTCTTAATTAGTTCGAAATACTGTATACTAGGCATAATGTAGCCTAATACAGCAATACAGTTGGCAGCCCTGGTGACTGAATATATTCTTAATTCCATCTCTTAAGGTACAGAATACAAAATGTGGTTGAAGTCCAAAGGACGTTACATGGAGTTATACATTGGATCTATCAGCACACGTAAAAGCACGTTGGCAACAATGCCATGCGTATGCTGGTCAGAAATAATCGGAAATATTATGATATCTTTTTGTGCCAATTTTGGATGAAATCCATTTTTTAGTATAGAAGTTATATGTATTTTAAAATTGGAGCTATCATCAGGCATCGAATCATGTTGGCATCACTGACATATTAATTACTCCAAATTAATCTAGAATGTCAGGTGCTATACGTATGCAAAGTATAGACCTGTTGGCTTGCATACCTTCTGATATATTGATATTAGGGTAAAAAATATAGACACCATTTTTAACAGTTGACAGCCCTAATTGCTCATAAGAATACTTATAGTCATATCTATTAAATTACACATAGCACATACGAAATTTGGTTGAAATCCAACTGACAGTATAGAAGTTACATGTATTTAAAAATTGGTCCTATCAGCAGGCTTAGAATCATGTTGGTAGAACTGACGTATATAAGATACTCCAAATTAATGTAAAATGTCAGGTACTATACGCGTGCATAGTTTAAAGCTGTCGGCTTGCATACTTTCTGATATATTGGTATTTGGATAAAAAGTAGAGAGAGCAATTATTAACAGTTGGCAGCCCTCGTGGCTCTTAAGAATACGCTCAATCATACCTGCTTATTTGCATATATTACATACATAATTTGGTTGAAATCCAATTGATAGTGTAGAAGTTATGTGCATTTAAATATTGGACCTATTAGAAGGCTTAAAATTATTTTGGCAACACTGTCATGTATGGCTTCCTGGAAATTAAACTGAAATAGTATTATCTACTGAACCCATAGGCCATAGGGTCCATGACGGTCGAATCCATGTCCTTAAGGAAGAAATGAAAGAAACGTATAGTTTCTTAAAGGAACGGAGAGGGATTTTAAGCCAGGAATATAGCTTAACATTGTGCAAGCGACTAGGGACAGATGTTCCTTAGATGAGATCACCCCACTCGACATTTCAGAGAGGGCTGGTCACGAGTATTAATAACTGAGTGGAACTTTCCACCGTGATAGAAAGAGAAGCCTGAATCGGAATTCGAGCTGACGTTGCTGGAATTTGACAACGTCGCATATGCACCAGAAGAGGAATAATTAAAATTAACACGTTTACGAGCATAATAATGAGTAAACAAGCATAGCACAGTGAATCATTTTTAATGAGAGATTTTTCAGTATAGAGAAACCATGTAATAATTGTGCAGAAATAAACTGCCGACGTAAGACGACGTCATTTGGGAATTACCTAAGCCTCTGTGGAGGGGAGAGAGCAAAAAGAATGCAACACCCACACAATTGAGGACGAGAAATAAATTAATATCTCCGAATTGCACGATCGATTCTTAGGTGCAATAAGATCATTTGACATTGAGAAGACGAGCTTTCGGAAGGTATAATTTTTATATTTGTGGCACCATTATTTTAGAAGTTGACCACAGGAAAGGCTAGAGTCTTATTTTTTTGTAGTAAAACAATATAAAGCTTCGGGCGTTTCCAAGCCAATCATGCAGTTCACGACAGACTCCGTGAGGGGAGGTGCTGTATCACATCACAACGAATGCAGTATTCAGACAGCCAGAGGGCACGTCACTGTGTCACATCGCATGCAGTCCTACGAGCATTCCGTGAGGGGAAGTGCTGCTCCACGACGTAGAAGAAGTCATTCCGACAGTCCGTGAGGGGACGTAACTCTGCGTTACATCGATAACAGCTACCAGTACTCCTTGAGGGGAGAAACGCTGATTTCCCCGCAGAAGTAAGATCCGATAGCCACAGGCGTCACAGTAGTAACGACTTGCTTGCCTCCATAAGGAGCATTCAAGGCGAAATTTTAAAGTATCGCCGTAGTGAAATATTAGGAAAATCCTAATTATAGGATTTAGGCCGACGGTATACAAGTTAAAGTGAAAATTCGCAAGATATAGTCAGAGCAGGCTGCGAACGTCGGACTTAAAGGCGATAGGTCGCTAAATGTACGAACGAATAGATTATAACGTACGGAAGTATCGTACCAGACAGATAAACTGTTATTTAAATTGAAGCAACCTAAAAGGGAAGAACAGAATAAGGTTCGAATGTAGGAGTGTTAAAACAGTTCAAACAAAGAGGATAGGAGACTATAAATATTAGCTCCAGAAAGCTGGCGAACAATTCTAATAGTACTAGAATCGAGAGGTGCTAGCTGCTATAAACTAATTCTATAGGTCTTAGAGGAGATCTCGATTCATATAGACTTTCATTAGGATCGATAGACAGATCTACAAAGAAGCCGTTCAAGCTAGATAAATAGCCGGTTATCCAGGATAGGGATAGCAGAATTGAACTCCAGGGAACAGTAGATGTTTCGGGACTTTCGCCTTCTTCAGAATAGGAAGCCGACATCGGATAAATTTCACCCTTGGAAACGGGAATTTAAGAAGATCACGTGTGAAAGGCTCAGAAATACGGCCTAGTGATCGAGTAATTGTGAAGTGTAAAATAATCAAGATTGTGTGTTAAATAATATTTTTAGTGTTTATTATGTGTTCAAAAGGGACACATCAGTATATAAAAATGTCGTCAATATTAAGTGTTTTAGATATATGTTTATTTGTGTTTTTACGTAAGATGAATACCTTTAATATGGTGTAAAAAGTTCAAAGTGGGCCCAAAAATGAAACACCGCACCAGATTTAAGATCAGGGATGATCTGGAAAATATGTGAGTACTAAATTCATTTTTATTTTGGTGTCAGAAATTGATTGTGTACAGACTCACCGGAGTTTTTGAGTGAAAGGGATGTGTTTTAATGAATAAATACTGAATAATCAAGAACACGGTCTGAACAATAATAAAATAAATAGAGAAATTATGAATAATTATGTAAAGAATAAATCCCGTAGAGGAAATAGGTGAATAAAGGGTTAATGTATTTAACAAATGTCATAAGAGCAAGCGAAATATCATTTAATTATCATGAAAGACATTGAAATAAAGTAAAGTTGAGATATGAAAGAAATAGCTTTTGAGCTTGTATAAAGAATAAAGATAATAATAATAATTAAACATGGAAATGTTAAATAAAAATGAAATAAATTGATATGAACATAAGAACGTTAAGCCTTAACGTATGTGTAAGAGATGAGGTTCAATGGATTATTTTAAAACAGGGAGCGATTTATCGACCACGGAAAGATTAATATGTGAATTAAAATAATATGAATTGTTACTAAAGAGATTTTATCAGTTCTTGGGAAGACATTTTCGGCTTAAAATAATGCATAGCGCATAATGAGCGCAAATATAATATTAAAGTGTCACGCTAGGAAAGCGTAGTGGTTAAATACTTGGTACATTACTTATGGAGGGTAGTTGATTGCAGTGAATTGATAATTGTGTAAGTCCTCTATTTGTGACATTAGTATCACGAGGCATTGTGTATGTATTTAAAAAGGGAGCTAATATATGGTATTATTGAGCGTATGTCATATGGGCCACGGCCGACTCTAAATCGCATTTTGTATAAGGCCTCTGTAAGGGATTGGTTCCCGAGGCACCTGAAGAGATTCGAATGCAGGATCTTCTTATGATAAAAGCCCCTGTAATTCTCCGTCGTCGTATGTGTATTTAATCTTCCCAATCAATGAGGACCCTCTCATAATTAATAAATGCCAAGGATACGGAAATGGTCTTTGAACCAAAGAATAGTTGTTTGAATGTTACGGTACTGTAAAGCCCGGTCTCCCCAGAACTGGATAGAATGAGAAGGTTTGTTTTGAAAGCCTTGGGAATAAGCTACTAATGTTGGGGCAGACGGGATGTCGCCGCCACCCTAACAGGTCATAAATCGCACCCCAAGTAGTAGAGTCTAGCTCTTTTAAAAAGCGAGGGGGAACAGAGACCGTCTCGTAAGCTGTTAGAAAGAGAAATAAATACACCAGGAGTGTTTAAAGTTGTTAACGACCCGGGCGTTGAACCGAGGTCCTTAAAGATGGATATTTCGTTTGCCGGTTCAGATCGTAGTTTCTTATATGAGAATGGTCTATTAAGACATAAGAGATAAATAACAATCCCTATTGTAATAATGTAAGGACGTGGGATTCCACGAGTTGATTGAAGGCAACTGAGTTCGGGAGTAACTATAGTTTTTTGACTGTGTCAAGTACCTTCACGCTCTGGAGTACACAATTGATTTTCTGATTACCTTAATATATTTGTGAAATAAAGAGAGATGATAACAACTGAATGTGTGGACATGCCCAAAATATTGAATTAGATAACTAACATAGATTTTAAATATAATTATATATTTGTTCTTGAGAAATAAGAAAATATAAAAGATAGTGTTTGAGGTGTATAAGAATGACACCATAATAATGTAAATGCATGGAGCCAAAGAGCTCGGAATTATGTAAACTTAATGTTAGTGCTTTATGGAAGTGAGACTAAGTAAGAATTGTTGGTTTATGTGGAAACCACAGGTTTTGAATACAATATTTGTTTATTTTATTTTGTGATCCCTTGTTCATTTGGAACAAGCAGTTGATATTTGGGTCAGTAATTAAATTGTTTAAATGTTTGTAGCGCCATTAATTTTATTAATTAAATGTGTTTAAATAGGAGTTGATTTGTTGTTATTTTTGCAAGTGTATCCTCTAATTAATCCAAAATATGTGAGTCACAGAGTGGGGGAACTTACCGCTGCCCCGAAATCCCGAATTGAGCTACGCTGGTATACTGTGATTGGCATATTTCTTGCTAAATGGGCACAGGGGGATATATAAATACTGTGCTGGATTAATAACTAGAGGAACACTTAAGTCGGTCATATCATGTAAAATTAAAGTAATGATAGGAAAAGCTACAACGTAAAATATTAACTGACCGCATGGGTCCCTGGAAACTCATACCGAGCAGCCCTGAAATATTATATAATAAACCTTCTAGCAAAAGTAAACATGGCGCCCAGTACGCAGGGCTGAGTTTTCCTAGGGAAAACCCGAGTTTTTCTCGAAAAATCAAAATTTTCATTTTTTTGAAAAAAAAAATGGTTTTTCGAAATCTTGAATTTTAAATACTTCCATAAAGGTTTTATGAAATTGAGTAAAAGTAGTAAAAGGGTACGTTGTAAGTGAATACCCGTACCAAAGTAATATTTTTAAAGAAATTGGGACACACGGATTCAGAGTATCATCTCTCAAACATGTACTAGTGTGGTGGCATTAGAGGCCCACTGTATTTTAATATGATGTTGTTAAGTAAAGAGAGGCGGAGGCTCTCTGAGAATGTAAGGGCCGAGAGCCCAGGGAAAGGTAAAACTACAGGTGAGAAAGAGTACCCAACCAAAGAAATGATAAATGTTTCTGTAGAAAGCATGCGTGCACCTGGAGACATAGTTACACGAAGAGATGGTAACATGTCTGCAGACAAAAGGGTAACAAATGTTGAGCCTATAGAGCTCGGAAAGGAAAAGGAAAGTTGTAAACCAATTCCAAGGGAAAATGTAATGGGTATTGATAAGAATAAGTCTCACGTAGTAATGTCGGTCCAGGTAGGCTCCGAAAACGAAGGGGAAAAGAGCGATAGTACTGACGTTCAGGATCAGGAAAAGGTAGAAATGGCGAAATGGGATGAAATAAAAGAATTCTTGGATATAATTGTAGCAATACGAGACGAGCATTATCAGATGAGGAGTGAACTTTGGAAATTTAGAGATGTAGACTCAAAGGAGAAAGAGAAAATTAAGGAGCAAAGGGAAGGTATCTCCGAGGAAATAAAGAAGATATCTGAGCTCCGTGAAAGGGCCTGTAAAAATTGGTATAAGATATCTAAACAGGAATTAGAGGAATTGTGCAAAGAAATTCCTAATGTTAAATGGTCCTTAAGAGAAACGAAGAGGGAATTTGCGAAACGTATGGAGAAGGAAGGAAAAATAAAATTAGCTCCGTGGGAACAGATAGTTACATTTGTTGATGAAGTAAGTGAAATAGGGGATAAATTATGGAAAATGAGAGATGCATGGGAGGAGATATGGTGGAAGATCCCTTGCAAAGAGCGCGACCGAAAAAAGTATGTTGAGGAACAGAAAGATTATATGGCAGAGGAAAAGAGTAAGATGTACTGGTTCGGTTTGGGTATGTATGATGAACGAGGGATAATCAGCATTCAAGAGTTAGCTGAAGTAAGACAGGTCAAAATTCCAGAATATCAAGAAATATTAGAGGCTGCTCAGAAAAGATATGAGGAATACATGTTGGAGCAAAATCGTCAGGCAAATGAAATAGTTGCCCAAGCTGAAAAACAGGCGGAAATTAAAGAAGAAGAAGTAACGGTGCCAGAGGAGCCCGAAATTGATATTAAAGAAGAGGAGCAAGAAATAGAAATCATCATGACTCCAGGGGAAATTGAAGAAAACTTGGAGATCCTTCCAGAAAAACCAATGGAAATTCCGGAAGAGATCGTAACTCCAGAACAGGAGGATAGCCAAAATGAAAATGAGCTCCAAATTGAAGAGACTCATTTTTATGGAAAGGTCGAGCTGGAAAAACAAGAAGTAATCTCGGAACAGGAGATGCTAAAGGAATTGATAGTTTTTTTTTTTTTTTTTTTTTCGTGTAGCCTCCTGAGAGGCCGAGTGCAGGTCTTTCTAGTCGACGCCCGTGGGCGACCTGCGCGTCGGGATGAGAGATGGAAAGGATGAAGATGAATGAAACTGGGCAAGGATGTGGAAGGAAGCGGCCGTGGCCTGTCAGAAGGTACTGTCCCAGCATTTGCCTGGTGTTGAAAATGGGAAACCACGGAAAACCATTTCAAGGACAGCCGACGATGGGGCTCGAACCCACGCGTCTACCGAGTCAGTAGAGAGCTTGGCCCCTTGACCTAACGCGGAGCTTTAGCCCGCGTAGCCACTACTGTCGGTTAATTGATAGTTGAAGAAACGGAAATGATAATTCCAGAAGAAATAGAGAAATTAAATGAAATAAATATAGAAAATTTCAACGAAGCATCGATGGAAACAGAGGTTCAAGAATTCACAGGAATTGAAAAAAGGAAACTCCGAAGAAAAGAAGGAAATAGAAAAAGAAAACCTAGAAGACGTTCAGGAGGATCAAGAAGATAAAACGGCATTAGAAGGACCAAAATTGAAAGCTCAGATCCTTGAATTGTTGATTAAATACCAGAACTGGCAACAAAAGAACAGAGAAAGGGAAAGTGCTAATAAGAGCCAAGAAACCCTAAAAGAAAAGGATGAGATTGTTGGGAGCAATGAAAAAATGAGAGGAGACGTTTATGAAGAAGAGCCAAAAGGAGGAAAACCGCCGTTGATAATTGGTGTACCAGGAAATGGATACCCCATGGAAACAAGGAAAGGAGTTGAAATAACCAACAATGCCATGGAGAAAGAGGATGCCCAGGCATATTTCAGCTGGAAGCATCGTAAGAAGAAAGGGAAGGATAAAAAGAAGAGAAAGAAAGGAGATTTGGAAAATCTAAAGAATTGGAAGAGTAGGAAAAAGAAATACTCTTGGCAAGTGCCATCTCAATATGAGGTGAAGGAAGAGAATTATCCCATAGGAACAAACGGGTAAAGATATCTGCAACCATCAAAGAATACGAGAAGAAGTATAATATTTGCTGAAATACCATCTCAAAGAGAGATGAGGAATAGGGAAGAGAACCAGAAAGAGTCAGGTGAAGTCAGACTGAGCTCTTAAAAATTTTAAATGAAGTGTAACAGACTTGAAGTCTGATAACTGTAATGGAGTAAGTTACGGGTAAAGCTAATTGCACCCGCAAGATAAGTAACATAAAGTCATTAAGTTGAAAAAATATAATGAATAAAGAACAGACCGACTTGCAGTCTGACTTGAGACATGAAGAAAGGAAACCAACCGTTGACTCGAGTTTGGAGAAGCATGCGCCAGACGAGGGTAGATAGTTGTAAACATCGAACGCGACAAGAGATTTATGGCCTGAGTGGAGTCGACCACTAGGGAATAAATGAATGAATGGGAACTCTTGGAGACCCAACCTAAACACAGACCAGAAAGGGAAGGAACTTTAAAGAAGTAATTGATTTTATTGAAAAGGAAATTTTAATGTAATAAAGAAGAAAAGGGTAAAGATAGAGCATACCCAACCTACACAATTAGTGGAAGGAACCTTAAGAAAATAAAACAACAGTAAATACGGATGATGTTATGATGGATTCGACGGAAGAGTAATACAAAATTAAATTGAAATAAATTTCCTCAAAATTATCGAAAATTTATTTACCTAAGGAGGGGAGAGATGAACCCATAGGCCATAGGGTCCATGACGGTCGAATCCATGTCCTTAAGGAAGAAATGAAAGAAACGTATAGTTTCTTAAAGGAACGGAGAGGGATTTTAAGCCAGGAATATAGCTTAACATTGTGCAAGCGACTAGGGACAGATGTTCCTTAGATGAGATCACCCCACTCGACATTTCAGAGAGGGCTGGTCACGAGTATTAATAACTGAGTGGAACTTTCCACCGTGATAGAAAGAGAAGCCTGAATCGGAATTCGAGCTGACGTTGCTGGAATTTGACAACGTCGCATATGCACCAGAAGAGGAATAATTAAAATTAACACGTTTACGAGCATAATAATGAGTAAACAAGCATAGCACAGTGAATCATTTTTAATGAGAGATTTTTCAGTATAGAGAAACCATGTAATAATTGTGCAGAAATAAACTGCCGACGTAAGACGACGTCATTTGGGAATTACCTAAGCCTCTGTGGAGGGGAGAGAGCAAAAAGAATGCAACACCCACACAATTGAGGACGAGAAATAAATTAATATCTCCGAATTGCACGATCGATTCTTAGGTGCAATAAGATCATTTGACATTGAGAAGACGAGCTTTCGGAAGGTATAATTTTTATATTTGTGGCACCATTATTTTAGAAGTTGACCACAGGAAAGGCTAGAGTCTTATTTTTTTGTAGTAAAACAATATAAAGCTTCGGGCGTTTCCAAGCCAATCATGCAGTTCACGACAGACTCCGTGAGGGGAGGTGCTGTATCACATCACAACGAATGCAGTATTCAGACAGCCAGAGGGCACGTCACTGTGTCACATCGCATGCAGTCCTACGAGCATTCCGTGAGGGGAAGTGCTGCTCCACGACGTAGAAGAAGTCATTCCGACAGTCCGTGAGGGGACGTAACTCTGCGTTACATCGATAACAGCTACCAGTACTCCTTGAGGGGAGAAACGCTGATTTCCCCGCAGAAGTAAGATCCGATAGCCACAGGCGTCACAGTAGTAACGACTTGCTTGCCTCCATAAGGAGCATTCAAGGCAAAATTTTAAAGTATCGCCGTAGTGAAATATTAGGAAAATCCTAATTATAGGATTTAGGCCGACGGTATACAAGTTAAAGTGAAAATTCGCAAGATATAGTCAGAGCAGGCTGCGAACGTCGGACTTAAAGGCGATAGGTCGCTAAATGTACGAACGAATAGATTATAACGTACGGAAGTATCGTACCAGACAGATAAACTGTTATTTAAATTGAAGCAACCTAAAAGGGAAGAACAGAATAAGGTTCGAATGTAGGAGTGTTAAAACAGTTCAAACAAAGAGGATAGGAGACTATAAATATTAGCTCCAGAAAGCTGGCGAACAATTCTAATAGTACTAGAATCGAGAGGTGCTAGCTGCTATAAACTAATTCTATAGGTCTTAGAGGAGATCTCGATTCATATAGACTTTCATTAGGATCGATAGACAGATCTACAAAGAAGCCGTTCAAGCTAGATAAATAGCCGGTTATCCAGGATAGGGATAGCAGAATTGAACTCCAGGGAACAGTAGATGTTTCGGGACTTTCGCCTTCTTCAGAATAGGAAGCCGACATCGGATAAATTTCACCCTTGGAAACGGGAATTTAAGAAGATCACGTGTGAAAGGCTCAGAAATACGGCCTAGTGATCGAGTAATTGTGAAGTGTAAAATAATCAAGATTGTGTGTTAAATAATATTTTTAGTGTTTATTATGTGTTCAAAAGGGACACATCAGTATATAAAAATGTCGTCAATATTAAGTGTTTTAGATATATGTTTATTTGTGTTTTTACGTAAGATGAATACCTTTAATATGGTGTAAAAAGTTCAAAGTGGGCCCAAAAATGAAACACCGCACCAGATTTAAGATCAGGGATGATCTGGAAAATATGTGAGTACTAAATTCATTTTTTATTTTGGTGTCAGAAATTGATTGTGTACAGACTCACCGGAGTTTTTGAGTGAAAGGGATGTGTTTTAATGAATAAATACTGAATAATCAAGAACACGGTCTGAACAATAATAAAATAAATAGAGAAATTATGAATAATTATGTAAAGAATAAATCCCGTAGAGGAAATAGGTGAATAAAGGGTTAATGTATTTAACAAATGTCATAAGAGCAAGCGAAATATCATTTAATTATCATGAAAGACATTGAAATAAAGTAAAGTTGAGATATGAAAGAAATAGCTTTTGAGCTTGTATAAAGAATAAAGATAATAATAATAATTAAACATGGAAATGTTAAATAAAAATCAAATAAATTGATATGAACATAAGAACGTTAAGCCTTAACGTATGTGTAAGAGATGAGGTTCAATGGATTATTTTAAAACAGGGAGCGATTTATCGACCACGGAAAGATTAATATGTGAATTAAAATAATATGAATTGTTACTAAAGAGATTTTATCAGTTCTTGGGAAGACATTTTCGGCTTAAAATAATGCATAGCGCATAATGAGTGCAAATATAATATTAAAGTGTCACGCTAGGAAAGCGTAGTGGTTAAATACTTGGTACATTACTTATGGAGGGTAGTTGATTGCAGTGAATTGATAATTGTGTAAGTCCTCTATTTGTGACATTAGTATCACGAGGCATTGTGTATGTATTTAAAAAGGGAGCTAATATATGGTATTATTGAGCGTATGTCATATGGGCCACGGCCGACTCTAAATCGCATTTTGTATAAGGCCTCTGTAAGGGATTGGTTCCCGAGGCACCTGAAGAGATTCGAATGCAGGATCTTCTTATGATAAAAGCCCCTGTAATTCTCCGTCGTCGTATGTGTATTTAATCTTCCCAATCAATGAGGACCCTCTCATAATTAATAAATGCCAAGGATACGGAAATGGTCTTTGAACCAAAGAATAGTTGTTTGAATGTTACGGTACTGTAAAGCCCGGTCTCCCCAGAACTGGATAGAATGAGAAGGTTTGTTTTGAAAGCCTTGGGAATAAGCTACTAATGTTGGGGCAGACGGGATGTCGCCGCCACCCTAACAGGTCATAAATCGCACCCCAAGTAGTAGAGTCTAGCTCTTTTAAAAAGCGAGGGGGAACAGAGACCGTCTCGTAAGCTGTTAGAAAGAGAAATAAATACACCAGGAGTGTTTAAAGTTGTTAACGACCCGGGCGTTGAACCGAGGTCCTTAAAGATGGATATTTCGTTTGCCGGTTCAGATCGTAGTTTCTTATATGAGAATGGTCTATTAAGACATAAGAGATAAATAACAATCCCTATTGTAATAATGTAAGGACGTGGGATTCCACGAGTTGATTGAAGGCAACTGAGTTCGGGAGTAACTATAGTTTTTTGACTGTGTCAAGTACCTTCACGCTCTGGAGTACACAATTGATTTTCTGATTACCTTAATATATTTGTGAAATAAAGAGAGATGATAACAACTGAATGTGTGGACATGCCCAAAATATTGAATTAGATAACTAACATAGATTTTAAATATAATTATATATTTGTTCTTGAGAAATAAGAAAATATAAAAGATAGTGTTTGAGGTGTATAAGAATGACACCATAATAATGTAAATGCATGGAGCCAAAGAGCTCGGAATTATGTAAACTTAATGTTAGTGCTTTATGGAAGTGAGACTAAGTAAGAATTGTTGGTTTATGTGGAAACCACAGGTTTTGAATACAATATTTTTGTTTATTTTATTTTGTGATCCCTTGTTCATTTGGAACAAGCAGTTGATATTTGGGTCAGTAATTAAATTGTTTAAATGTTTGTAGCGCCATTAATTTTATTAATTAAATGTGTTTAAATAGGAGTTGATTTGTTGTTATTTTTGCAAGTGTATCCTCTAATTAATCCAAAATATGTGAGTCATAGAGTGGGGGAACTTACCGCTGCCCCGAAATCCCGAATTGAGCTACGCTGGTATACTGTGATTGGCATATTTTTTGCTAAATGGGCACACTACATATGTGCCAATTTTGGAATTGCCTTCCATGATATCCAACATGGAGCTCAAATTTCTAATGCGTTTTTTTAGCAGTTGGTAGCACTGACATCTTTTTCAAATATGGGCTTGAGATATTCCGGTATACATCTTTACTCATACTAAATTTAGTTTCGATTGCTGCAGCCGTTTAGGAGTCAGCCAGAAGGACAGACAGACAGACACATTTTCCCGGGTCGATCTCATAAGTCTACTTTTTCCTCATTTTTGCAAAGTGTGAAAAGTAGGCTAAAAATGAATGAGATCTCGTCAATGGCGTTGTCTTGGCAACCTCTGATAGCTCATCCCTTATCAATTTAGAAGCGTTGTCATGGTAACCTCTAATGGCACTTGGCATTTTCTTTAATTCCGAAATCGTTTTTCTCATCCCTTGGCGTAATGGTGGGTCATATCAAAATTTCTTTCAGACAAAAGTTTTAGGTAATTATTAGGGGAATATTTTCCATTTTGTACAGTTTTGATATTGTGCCTCTTAAGAGAGATATGATTAATGTTTCCCGAAAAACCCACTTTTTTCCACCCCTTTGGTCAATGGTTGGTGCTATCAAAAAACTTATTTGACATACATTTTTGGCACTTATCCGACACATATTGTGAACTTTGAATGGATTCGATATTTCATGTATTAAGAGAGTTATAGCGATATTTCACTTTTTAGAAAAAAAAGCCCCCCATTTTCACTCCCTTTGACCGATTTTGCCCATTAACGAACTTGACCGAGAATTTAATGGGATACTTATTATGTAAAACATTCAAAGTGATTGGGGCAAAATTACGGCAGTTATCGTGCCCACAAGAAATTGATATACATATATACATATATACAAATATATACATACATAAATTATATATAAACTTTTGAACTGAAGGTGGTTTTGGGGTCTGGGGGATGTGAAACGCGAAGATATGTCGAAATTTTCCGGAAGTCGAAACATGGGACCCATTGCAATAGTTAGCTTTCTAATGAAATCTACCTAAAAAGTCCTCTCGGCACGCCGGAAGGCGGAGGTAGATTTCACCGGACAAACTTGGAGATAGGCGAAAATAGGCAGAATATGCAGGTTTTCGTAGAAGGATCAGACCTCATTTATCGCGTGAAAGTATTTTATAATTGGAGATTAATTAACTTTGTTTTTCTTCATTTTAAACATATTTTAAACATTTTATTGTCTTACGGGGACGGTAACCTTCTTGTCATTTGGAGTCCATTTTTAGCCTATTTTCAATTTTGAAAAAATAGGCTTATGAGATCACCTTTTGTCCGTGTGTGTGTGCGTGTGTGTGTGTGTGTGTGTGTGTGAGAGAGAGGTGTGTGTGTGTGTGTCCATAATAAAATCTAAACGGCTGGAGCGTTTTCAGTGAAACTCAGTAAGTTCATAGCACTATTCCCGGTGACGTCGACCGTGCCCATAGAATTTTGTTACGTCTCACCAATCCAACATGGCGGCTGTGCGAAATATTTCACTAGCATTCAGTATCTCCGAAACTATAACGGATATCGCCCTGAAATTGTGTACGGTGATAGAGGGCACTACTAGTAGTTCACCTATGAAACTTTCAAAAACCTGGTTACTACATAACCAACATGGCGGCCAAGCGAAGTGGAGACTTTTAAATAGACTTTTCTCGCGATTTAACTATCCAAACGTAATGAAACTTGGTACAGCAAATATTTATACACATTGCAATGTACTGGAGTCTAATTTAGTTCAATTGTTTACATAACCTCAAAATGGCGGCTGTGCGAAATATTTCACTGACATTCTATATCCCCGAAACTATTACAGATATCACCCTGCAATTTTGTACGGTGATAAAGGGTACTGATACAAGTTTACCTATGTATAATTCATAAACCTGTAAAGTACAAAACGAACATGGCGACCAAGCGAATTTGAAATATTTTAATAGACTTTTCTCGTGAGTTAACTCTCTGAGCGCAGTGAAATGTGGTACAATAAATGATTTTGCAGATTGTAATGTACTGCCATCTAATTTAATTCAATTGTTTACATAACCTCAAGATGGCGGCTGTGCGAAATTTTAAAATTAAGTTTTTATTTCTTGTGTCGTAATCATGCGATCGAAGTGAAAGTTTGAATAATGAACCTAGGCAATAAGTGACCTTGAATGGTACATAACTCTATGGCCTATACATATAACAATCCTAAATGGCAAGCTTCCGTAATATTTAGACGGTTCTCAATATATATGAATCTTTTACAGCAACCAAACTGAAATTTTTATGTTCATAGAGACTATGAACATATGTTCACCTATAGGACTTTCAGTAACCTGGTGAGCACGAATCCAACATGGCGGCGACGCAAAGTATAAATATTTAAATAGACGTTTCTCGCGAATTAACTATCCGAGTGCCGTGAAACGTTGCACGTTTTAAATGCTTACACAAATGTTGATCCACTGGCATCTAATTTATTTCAATTGTTTGCATAATCACAAGATGGCTGCTGTGCGTAATTTTAAAATCTCGTTTTTACTTCTTGTGTTCTAATAATGCGATTGAAGTTTGAATACCACACTTACACAATAATCTTAATATAATAGTACAAAAATAAAAATCCAACCTGGCGACCATCTGAAATATTTAGACGGTTCTCAATATCTACGAATCTGTTACAGCAATTAAACTGAAATTTGGTATGTTGATAGAGGCAATTAACATGAGCAGGATATATGAAAATAGGCTGTACAGATCTTCACGGAACTACTTGTTATACTTGTGGTCACACTGTCCGTATGCAAGGTTTCGACACTGATGTGTAACTATGTAACGGTCTGTTACTTCTTCACGCAAAATTATATCTCCCGCAGAGATGTTGGTTGGTTCCTCAGTTTAGGGGCTGCGACAACGCGGTCATATAACCCCGTGTACTTTGGGTGAGTGTAGAATCTGTCTGATAAACGGTGTGAATTGTGATGGCTGTATTAGTCTGTAATTCAGGTAAGGAATGCAGACGCTAAATTTCAAGCAGTAGTTCCTAATGTTGCTACCAGATACTAACGTCAACGCCACCCAGCTGTGAACTTGGCTACTAGATGCCACCTCAATCAGCAACTCGCAACGAACGTTGGAACTTCCCCTCCAAAGGAAAGCTTACTGAGGGATTTTTAGCGCTCTTAGAAAATCCGACGACTTTGGCCGGCTTAGAACCCGCGACCTTGGGCATAGAAGTTCAGCATGCTACCAGTTACGTCACCGAACCCGCTTCACACTTAGTCAGATGGAAATCTGAATCTGATCTCGCGCAAGTGCGTTGTCATGGCAACGTCTGATGGCTCATCCCTCATCAATTTAGTAGTGTTGCCATGTCAACCACTGATAGCTCTTGGCATTTTCTTATAATTCCGAAATCATTTTTCTCATCCCTTGGCGCAATGGTGGATCATATCAAAAATTCTTTCAGACAAACTTTTTAGGTAATTATTAGGGGAATATTGTCCATTTTGTACGGTTTTGATATTGTGCCTATTAACAGAGATATGATTAATGTTTCCCGAAAAAAACACTTTTTCCCACCCCTTTGGTCAATGGTTGGTGCTATCAAGAAACGTTTCAAACATAAATTTCTGAGCTTTATCCGACACATAGTATGAACTTTGAACGGATTCGATATTTCACATATTAAGAGAGTTATAGCAATATTTCATTTTTTCGAGAAAATAAAGTCCCCCATTTTCATCCCCTTCGACCGATTTAGCCCAGTAACGAACTCGTCCGAGATTTTATGGGTATACATATTCGGTAAAAAATTCAAAGTGATTGGTGCAAAATTACGGCAGTTATCGTGTCCACAAGAAACTGATATACATATATACATATATTACGTAAATTATATATAAACTTTTGAACTGACGGTGGTTTTGGGGTCTGGGGGATGTGAAACGCGAAGATATGTCGAAATTTTCCGGAAATCGAAACATGGTACCCATTGCAATAGTTAGCTTTCTAATGAAATCTACCTAAAATACTGCCGTCAACGACACCAAGCTGTGAACTTGGCTACTAGATGCCACTTCAATCAGAAACTCGCAACGAAAGTTGGAACTTCCCCTCGGAAGGAAAGCAAACTCAGTTTTTTTAGCGCTCTTAGTAAATCCGACGACTTCAGCCGGGTTTGAACCCGCGACCTTGGGCATAGAAGTTCAGCATGCTACCAGTTCCGATACCGAAGTAGCTTCCCACTGACATATGAAAACTGAATGTGATCTCGTGCAGTGGCGTTGTCATAGCAACTGCTGATGGTCATCCCTTATCAATTAAAAGTAAAGTTGTCATGGCAACCTCTCTTGGCACTTGGCATTTTCTTATAATTTAAATCATTTTGTTCACCCCGTGGCGTAATGGTGAGTCATATCAAAAATTCTTTCAGACAAAAGTTTTAGGTAATTATTGGAGGAATATTGTCCATGTTGTGCAGTTTTGATATTGTGCCTATTAACAGAGATATGATTAATGTTTCCCGAAAAACCCACTTTTTCTCACCCCCTTGGTCAATGGTTGGTGCTATCAAAAAACCTATTTGACATAAATTTTTGGCACTTATCCGACACATATTATGAACTTTGAAGGGATGCGATATTTCATGTATTAAGAGAGTTATAGCGATATTTCACTTTTTCGAAAAAAGCCCCCCATTTTTACCCCCTTTGACCGATTTTGCCCATTAACGAACTCGACCGAGATTTTATAGGGATACATATTATGTAAAAAATTCAAAGTGATTGGTGCAAAATTACGGCAGTTATCCTGTCCACAAGAAACTGATATATATATATATATATATAGATAGATAGATAGATAGATACATATATACATAAATTATATATAAACTTTTGAACTGACGGTGGTTTTGGGGTCTGGGGGATGTGAAACGCGAAGATATGTCGAAATTTTCCGGAAGTCGAAACATGGGACCCATTGCAATAGTTAGCTTTCTAAAGAAATCTACCTAAAACATGAAGATTATTGCGTAAATGTATTATTCAATCTTCAATCGCATAATTAGGACACAAGAAATAACAAGTATTTCCGTGAAGAAATGCGTAGCCCATTTTCATTTATCCTGCTTATGTTAATTGCCTCTATCAGCATACAAAATTTCAGTTTGATTGCTGTAATAGATTCGTAGATGTTGAGAACCGTCTAAATATATCGGATAGTCGACATGTTGGATTGTTATATATGTAGGCCTTAGAGTTATGTACATGAAGATTATTGTGTAAGTGTATTATTCAAACTTCAATTGAATGATTAGGACACAAGAAATAGTAAAAACGAGATTTTAAAATTTTGCACAGCCTCCATCTTCTGGTTCTGAAAAAAAAATGAAATAAATTAGACGCCAGTGGATTAAAATATGTATAAGCATTCACCATACCAAGTTTCACTGTGCTCGTCCTTTTAAATATTCGCATTTCGCGTCGCTGGCATGTTGGATTTGTGATCACCAGGTTATGAAAGTTCCATAGGTGAACTTATGTTTATAGCCTCTATCAACATACAAAATGTCAGATTTTGTGATTCGTCTAAATATTTTGGATGCTCGCCATGTTGGATTGTAACATATGTAGGCCATAGAGTTATGTACTATTAGATGAATATTATTGCGTAGGTTCATTATTGAAACATTGATTTCGATCTCATGATTGCGAAACAAAAAATTAAAACTTAATTTTAAAAATTTACACAGCTGCCATCTTGAGGTATGTAAACAATTTGACAAAAATTAAGGTCAGTGCATTGCATAGTGTATAAACAATTGCTGTACCAAGTTTCACTGCGTTCGGATTTTTAACTCGCCAGAAAAGTCTATTTAAATGTTTCATATTCGAATGGCCGCCATGTTCGTTTTGCAGTTAACAGGTTTCTGAAAGTCCCTTGAACGATTTTTTAGTTGTGCCTTTTATCACAGTACAAAATTTCAGGTAGAAATGAGTAATAGATTCGGAGATATAGAATGCCAGTGAAATATTTCGCACAGCCGCCACGTTGTATTGTTGAAACATAATAAAATTTGTAGGGCACGGTCGGGGTCGGCCAGAATATAACTATGACCTTACCGAATTTTATTGAAATCTATTCAGCCACTTAGATTTTATTAGTGGGGGGGGGGGGGAGGGGCACACACACGGACACACACACACGGACAAAAGTGATCCCATAAGCCTATTTTCTCATAAATAGAAATAGGCTAAAATTTCGCACAGCCGCCATCTTGAAGTTATGTAAACAATTGAGCTGAATAGGTTGTCAGTGCTTTAAAAGGTGTATACCATTTCATGTACCATGTGTGACGGTGCTCGGATGGTTTAAATTCGAGAAACGTCTATTTAAATACAACAACATCCCTTGGCCGCCATGTTCCTTTTGTAAAGAGGTTTTTGTGAGTCCCATCGTTACACTTCTATTAGTGCTTTTTTCCACCATACAAAACGTCAGGGTGATATCTGTAATAGTTTCGGAGATATGGAATGCCGGTGGAATAATTTGCACAGTTGCCATGTTGGATTGGGGCGAAGTAATAAAATTTGAAGAGCACAGTCGGGTTCGGACAAAATAGTACTATGACCTTACCGAGTGCCGTTGAAATCGCTCCAGCAGTTTAGATTTTATAAGGGAGAGGAGCGAGGCGACGTACACATGCAAACACACATATACGTACACACACACGGACTATATGTGTCATGGCCTTTCTTTCATAAATCTAAATAATAAAGGAAGCTTTTCAGTCGGTCAACACGACTGAATACCTTTCATTATTAGAATTAAGCATCACTCAAAATGGCTTCTATCACTACTAAATGAAAATAGGCTAACAAGTAAACGAAAAGCAAGAACGGGAGGTTTAATTTAGAAAAGAAATACTATTATTGGTCACAAAGGAGCTAAAGTTCCGCTAACACGTACCTTGATGCTCGGTACAGTTGGGAGTCGAGTTCCGACTGTAACGTTCCAGGGCTGTAACGTTCCACATGGTCATACCGAGTTCCAAGTTACAGTTCCGGAACGATACCGCAAGCCAGCTCGGGGCCGCAGTATGGCGTACGTTACGAAACGTGGAACACAGCGGTACGAAACGCATTTCAGTTCTGTTCCGGGTCCCTGATGATTAGTTTAGTCGTTTATTAATGTTAAGTTTCGACCAATTGAGTAGCTACAATTGAGATTTGGTAAAGATGGCGGCAAAATAAACATGACACTGAGTGCCCTTTTCTAGTGCCACTTCTGTACAAAATGTCGTGTTTCAATTGATAGGGGGGAGCAGACATATACACACACAGACACACAATGTTTCTTGAAAAAAGTCCCTTAATACTAGCCACGTTCTTCCACTGGCAGTGATCTGTAAGAAAATCAGGCATTTTTAGAGTTTTAATATGTGTTTGAAATTTGTTGCAAATTAATATTTTATCATATTTTCATACATCATGTTACGGTATGTTGATTTAGGCGTTCAATTTTCCATCGTTCTTTATGGTGCACCATATAAGGCTTAATACCAAGGGACTTTTTAGTGTTACGCTATACATTTATCTTGTGTCTTTGATATTTATCAATTCATTCATATCGGCTGATGTTGTTGTTTGAGTCTTCAGTCTTTTGACTGGTTTTATCCCGCTCTCCATGCCTCCCTGTCCTGAGCTAATCGTTTCATCTCTACACAGCTACCACACCCTACATTCGAGGCAAACTGATTAAAATATTCTAACCTCGGTCTACCCCTACAGTTCTTGTCCTCGACCCTTCCTTCCATAACTAAGTTTGCCATTCCTGGGTGTCTTAGTATGTGTCCTACCATCCAATCTCTTCTCTTCATTAGCAGTCTCCAGAAACATCTCTCCTCTCCCACTCGTCTTAATACCTCTTCGTTTGTAACCCTATCTACCCCTCTGATCTTCATCATTCTCCTGTAAACCACATTTCAAACGATCCAATTCTCCTCTTTTCTGCTGCACCAATAGTCCAATTTTCACTTCCATAGAGCGCCACGCTCGATGCCAACAGATTTCTTTTCTGTTGAAATGCTTTCCTTGCCTGATCCGACCTACTTTTTATATCCTCTTTCCTCCGTCCATCACTGGTTATTTTGCTTCCTAAGTAACAGAAGTCTTCTGAGATTCGAAGATATAGAATGCCAGTGAAATATTTCGCACAGCCGCCATGTTGGATTGTTGAAACGTAATAACATTTGTAGGGCACTGTCGGGGTCGGCCAGAATAGTACTATGACCTTACCGAATTTAATTGAAATCTATCCAGCCACTTAGATTTTATTAGTGGGAGGTGGGGGCACACACTCAGGCGCATACTGTACACACGACAAAAGGTGATCTCAAAGCCTATTTTTTCATAATTAATAGAAATAGGCAAAACATTGATTTTAAAATTGACACTGGCGCCATCTCGTGGTAAAGAAAACAATTAAGTTTGATTGCTGTCACAGATTAGTTGACATTGAGAATCGTATTTCAGATGGCCACCAAATTGGTTTTTTATATACTTTGTAGGCCATAGAGCTATGTACTATTAGATGATGATTATTGCGTAGGTTCATTGTTCAAACGTTGCTTTCGATCGCATGATTAGGACACAAGAAATTAAACCTTAATTTTAAAATTTCGCACAGCCGCCATCTTGATGTTATGCAAACAATTGAGCTGAATAGGATGTCAGTGCATTACAAGGCGTATACCATTTGCTGTACCATGTGTGACGGCGCTCGGTTGTTTTAAATGCGAGAAAAGTCTATTTAAATACAACAACTTCGCTTGGCCGCCATGTTCGTTTTGTAAAGAGGTTTTTGAGAGTCCCATCGTTACACTTTTATTAGTGCATTTTTCCACCATACAAAACGTCAGGGTGATATCTGTAATAGTTTCGGAGATATGGAATGCCGGTGAAATACTTCGCGCAGTTGCCATGTTGGATTGGTGAGATGTAATAAAATTTGAAGAGCTCAGTCGGGGTTGGACAAAATAGTACTCTGACCTTACCGAGTTTCGTTGAAATCGCTCCAGCAGTTTAGATTTTATTATGGAGGGGAGCGAGGCGACGGACACATGCAAACACACATACGTACACACACACGGACTATATATGATGTCATAGGCCTATCTTTCATAAATGTAGATAATAAAGGAAGCTTTTCAGTCGGTCAACACGACTGAATAACTTTCATTATTAGAATTAAGCATCACTGAAAAATGGCTTCTATCACTACTAAATGAAAATAGGCTAACAAGTAAACGAAAAGCAAGAACGGGAGGTTTAATTTAGAAAAGAAATACTATTATTGGTCACAAAGGAGCTAAAGTTCCGCTAACACGTACCTTGATGCTCGGTACAGTTGGGAGTCGAGTTCCGACTGTAACGTTCCAGGGCTGTAACGTACCACATGCTCGTACCGAGTTCCAAGTTACAGTTCCGGAACGATACCGCAAGCCAGCTCGGGGCCGCGGTATGGCGTACGTTACGAAACGTGGAACACAGCGGAACGAAACGCATTTCAGTCTGTTCCGGGTCCCTGATGATTAGTTTAATCGTTTATTAATGTTAAGTTTCGACCAATTGAGTAGCTACAATTGAGATTTGGTAAAGATGGCGGCAAAATAAACATGACACTGAGGTGCCCTTTTCTAGTGCCACTTCTGTACAAAATGTCGTGTTTCAATTGATAGGGGGGAGCAGACATATACACACACAGACACACAATGTTTCTTGAAAAAAGTCCCTTAATACTAGCCACGTTCTTCCACTGGCATTGATCTGTAAGAAAATCAGGCATTTTTAGAGTTTTAATATGTGTTTGAAATTTGTTGCAAATTATTATTTTATCATATTTTCACACATCATGTTACGGTATGTTGATTTAGGCGTTCAATTTTCCATCCTTCTTTATGGTGCACCATATAAGGTTTAATACCAAGGGACTTTTTAGTGTTACGATATACATTTATCTTGTGTCTTTGATATTTATCAATTCATTCATATCGGCTGATGTTGTTGTTTGAGTCTTCAGTCTTTTGACTGGTTTTATCCCGCTCTCCATGCCTCCCTGTCCTGAGCTAATCGTTTCATCTCTACATAGCTACCACACCCTACATTCGAGGCAAACGGTTTAAAATATTCTAATCTCGGTCTACCCCTACAGTTCTTGTCCTCGACCCTTCCTTCCATAACTATGTTTGCCATTCCTGGGTGTCTTAGTATGTGTCCTACCATCTAATCTCTACTCTTCATTAGCAGTCTCCAGGAACATCTCTCCTCTCCCACTCGTCTTAATACCTCTTCGTTTGTAACCCTATCTACCCATCTGATCTTCATGATTCTCCTGTAAACCACATTTCAAAAGATTCAATTCCCCTCTTTTCTGCTGCACCAATAGTCCAATTTTCACTTCCATAGAGCGCCACGCTCGATGCCAACAGATTTCTTTTCTGTAGAAATGCTTTGCTTGCCTGATCCGACCTACTTTTTATATCCTCTTTCCTCCGTCCATCACTGGTTATTTTGCTTCCTAAGTAACAGAAGTCTTCTGAGATTCGGAGATATAGAATGCCAGTGAAATATTTCGCATAGCCGCCATGTTGGATTGTTGAAACGTAATAACATTTGTAGGGCACTGTCGGGGTCGGCCAGAATAGTACTATGACCTCACCGAATTTAATTGAAATCTATCCAGCCACTTAGATTTTATTAGTGGGAGGTGGGGGCACACACTCAGGCGCATACTGTACACACGACAAAAGGTGATCTCACAAGCCTATTTTTTCATAATTAATAGAAATAGGCAAAAAATAGATTTTAAAATTGACACTGGCGCCATCTCGTGGTTAAGAAAACAATTAAGTTTGATTGCTGTCACAGATTATTTGACATTGAGAATCGTCTAAGTATTTCGGATGGCCACCATATTGGATTTTTATATACTTTTTAGGCCATAGAGCTATGTACTATTAGATGATGATTATTGCGTAGGTTCATTGTTCAAACGTTGGTTTCGATCGCATGATTAGGACACAAGAAATTAAACCTTAATTTTAAAATTTCGCACAGCCGCCATCTTGAAGTTATGCAAACAATTGAGCTGAATGGGATGTCAGTGCATTACAAGGCGTATACCATTTGCTGTACCATGTGTGACGGCGCTCGGTTGTTTAAAATGCGAGACAAGTCTATTTAAATACAACAACGTCGCTTGGCCGCCATGTTAGTTTTGTAAAGAGGTTTTTGAGAGTCCCATCGTTACACTTCTATTAGTGCATTTTTCCACCATACAAAACGTCAGGGTGATATCTGTAATAGTTTCGGAGATATGGAATGCCGGTGAAATACTTCGCGCAGTTGCCATGTTGGATTGGTGAGATGTAATAAAATTTGAAGAGCTCAGTCGGGGTTGAACAAAATAGTACTCTGACCTTACCGAGTTTCGTTGAAATCGCTCCAGCAGTTTAGATTTTATTATGGAGGGGAGCGAGGCGACGGACACATGCAAACACACATACGTACACACACACGGACTATATATGATGTCATAGGCCTATCTTTCATAAATGTAGATAATAAAGGAAGCTTTTCAGTCGGTCAACACGACTGAATAACTTTCATTATTAGAATTAAGCATCACTGAAAAATGGATTCTATCACTACTAAATGAAAATAGGCTAACAAGTAAACGAAAAGCAAGAACGGGGGGTTTAATTTAGAAAAGAAATACTATTATTGGTCACAAAGGAGCTAAAGTTCCGCTAACACGTACCTTGATGCTCGGTACAGTTGGGAGTCGAGTTCCGACTGTAACGTTCCAGGGCTGTAACGTACCACATGCTCGTACCGAGTTCCAAGTTACAGTTCCGGAACGATACCGCAAGCCAGCTCGGGGCCGCGGTATGGCGTACGTTACGAAACGTGGAACACAGCGGTACGAAACGCATTTCAGTTCTGTTCCCTGTCCCTGATGATTAGTTTAATCGTTTATTAATGTTAAGTTTCGACCAATTGAGTAGCTACAATTGAGATTTGGTAAAGATGGCGGCAAAATAAACATGACACTGAGGTGCCCTTTTCTAGCGCCACTTCTGTACAAAATGCCGTATTTCAATTGATAGGGGGGAGCAGACATATACACACACAGACACACAATGTTTCTTGAAAAAAGTCCCTTAATACTAGCCACGTTCTTCCACTGGCATTGATCAGTAAGAAAATCAGGCATTTTTAGAGTTTTAATATGTGTTTGAAATTGTTTGCGAATTATTATTTTATCATATTTTCATACATCATGTTACGGTATGTTGATTTAGGCGTTCAATTTTCCATCCTTCTTTATGGTGCACCATATAAGGTTTAATACCAAGGGACTTTTTTGTGTTACGATATACATTTATCTTGTGTCTTTGATATTTATCAATTCATTCATATCGGCTGATGTTGTTGTTTGAGTCTTCAGTCTTTTGACTGGTTTTATCCCGCTCTCCATGCCTCCCTGTCCTGAGCTAATCGTTTCATCTCTACATAGCTACCACACCCTACATTCGAGGCAAACTGTTTAACATATTCTAATCTCGGTCTACCCCTACAGTTCTTGTCCTCGACCCTTCCTTCCATAACTAAGTTTGCCATTCCTGGGTGTCTTAGTATGTGTCCTACCATCCAATCTCTTCTCTTCATTAGCTGTCTCCAGAAACATCTCTCCTCTCCCACTCGTCTTAATACCTCTTCGTTTGTAACCCTATCTACCCATCTGATCTTCATCATTCTCCTGTAACACCACATTTCAAACGATTCAATTCTCCTCTTTTCTGCTGCACCAATAGTCCAATTTTCACTTCCATAGAGCGCCACGCTCGATGCCAACAGATTTCTTTTCTGTTGAAATGCTTTCCTTGCCTGATCCGACCTACTTTTTATATCCTCTTTCCTCCGTCCATCCCTGGTTATTTTGCTTCCTAAGTAACAGAAGTCTTCTGAGATTCGGAGATATAGATTGCCAGTGAAATATTTCGCACAGCCGCCATGTTGGATTGTTGAAACGTAATAACATTTGTAGGGCACTGTCATGGTCGGCCAGAATAGTACTATGACATTACCGAATTTAATTGAAATCTATCCAGCCACTTAGATTTTATTAGTGGGAGGTGGGGGCACACACTCAGGCGCATACTGTACACACGACAAAAGGTGATCTCACAAGCCTATTTTTTCATAATTAATAGAAATAGGCAAAACATAGATTTTAAAATTGACACTGGCGCCATCTCGTGGTTAAGAAAACAATTAAGTTTGATTGCTGTCACAGATTATTTGACATTGAGAATCGTCTAAGTATTTCGGATGGCCACCATATTGGATTTTTATATACTTTGTAGGCCATAGAGCTATGTACTATTAGATGATGATTATTGCGTAGGTTCATTGTTCAAACGTTGGTTTCGATCGCATGATTAGGACACAAGAAATTAAACCTTAATTTTAAAATTTCGCACAGCCGCCATCTTGAAGTTATGCAAACAATTGAGCTGAATGGGATGTCAGTGCATTACAAGGCGTATACCATTTGCTGTACCATGTGTGACGGCGCTCGGTTGTTTAAAATGCGAGACAAGTCTATTTAAATACAACAACGTCGCTTGGCCGCCATGTTAGTTTTGTAAAGAGGTTTTTGAGAGTCCCATCGTTACACTTCTATTAGTGCATTTTTCCACCATACAAAACGTCAGGGTGATATCTGTAATAGTTTCGGAGATATGGAATGCCGGTGAAATACTTCGCGCAGTTGCCATGTTGGATTGGTGAGATGTAATAAAATTTGAAGAGCTCAGTCGGGGTTGAACAAAATAGTACTCTGACCTTACCGAGTTTCGTTGAAATCGCTCCAGCAGTTTAGATTTTATTATGGAGGGGAGCGAGGCGACGGACACATGCAAACACACATACGTACACACACACGGACTATATATGATGTCATAGGCCTATCTTTCATAAATGTAGATAATAAAGGAAGCTTTTCAGTCGGTCAACACGACTGAATAACTTTCATTATTAGAATTAAGCATCACTGAAAAATGGATTCTATCACTACTAAATGAAAATAGGCTAACAAGTAAACGAAAAGCAAGAACGGGAGGTTTAATTTAGAAAAGAAATACTGTTATTGGTCACAATGGAGCTAAAGTTTGGTGTGCAGGTTACACTCTGCCTTATATGGCAACACTGCGAGAAGGTGAGTTGGATTCCCATTTTAGCCATCTTTGAGTGGTTTTCCGTGGTTTCCCACTTCTACTCCAGGAAAATGCGTGGATAGTTCCTAAGTCAAGGTCACGGCCTACTCCTTTCCAAGCCATGCCATCATTACAAATACACACGTTACTACAGACATCACAATAACAAAGTTTATGCCTATCAGACAAATTCCATAAAAACCTCAACTACATGGACCGATGAACAATAGCCTATGTTCCAAACCTCTATGTGGACCAACAATAAATATTTCGAATCAATGGGATCCATCGTATTGTTTTTAGGAAACATATTTCTAACGTAGGCTACAGTATGACCGCGATCGAAACGAGCAAGGTGCCTTGCCCTGTCTGATGCGGCACGCACTCAGACTGAAATCAGTATTTTTATTTTTATTGATATTTTAAGAAGTAATTATCCTATGTTTCAATAAATAATTTGCCTGGAATTGCATATGGCATCGTTCAAACTGGGATAGTTGTTGACGCAGATAAAAAAGGATTTTTTATCAGGGTTCTAGGTAGGACAGTAGATACTAAACACATCCTTAGGCTAGATAGAGTATTTCGATATCATGAGAGAAATGCCCCTAGATAAGATAACAGATATGTAAATTATGTAGTTGTTGTGTAATTAGGCTATTATGTGACAGTTTGTAACAACCAGCGTAACAGTGAAATAAACGCAGTGTTACAATTGCCGTGGTAACTAAATAGACTGTGTAATAGCCTTAATAGTCTACGTAAAAATTCGGTGTAATAGCCATAATGGTTTTAATATCTAGTGTACAATAGTACCGGTAACAGTCCTGTAATATTCTGTAGGCCTACATACATTTTGGGAAATGCTGCTGTGCTGTAACAGGCTCTGTACCGTTCCACTTTCCGTTGGAACATGAGAACCTGGAACGTTACGCATAGATACCGGGTGGCTGGTTGGTATAAACTGGAACGGTACACAGTGTAACCGGGTACTGGTGGAAACGTTACTCTATTTCGATAACCAAGAACGGTACGCAGAGTAACTTTCTAACTGGTAACACTGAGGAATCGTTCCAGTCATGTACCGTTCCATACGTAACGTTCCGCTAACACGTACCTTGATGCTCGGTACAGTTGGGAGTCGAGTTCCGACTGTACCGTTCCAGGGCTGTAACGTTCCACATGCTCGTACTGAGTTCCAAGTTACAGTTACGGAACGATACCGCAAGCCAGCTCGGGGCCGCGGTATGGCATACGTAACGTAACGTGGAACACAGCGGTACGTAACGCATTTCAGTTCTGTTCCGGGTCCCTGGGCTTGGGTACGCATAGAACGGCTTGTTACTATGAGAGTTGGCGCCAAGAAGAAACTGAATGCTACGATGTGAATGGTCAATCTACGTAATAACCACTCCTTGTGGGAGGAAAATAAGTATGGAGCTCGCGAATATCTACAAGAGTCCGAACCAATAATATCAAGACGCCCTTTTTAAGCGGCAACTCGGCGTCATAACGCATCCTGGTGAATTAAGGCGGGAGTTATCTATGGATTAATTCCACGATCGATTCAAGCTAGCTACAGCTTAATCTTAACCTCCACATTTCTACGATCTCAGTGATACCGATCGCATGCTAGTATGATAATTATTATGGAATACTTTTCCATAAACCCCCTTCCATGCCTACTCTAGCCAGTTTCATTTAAAAGTGGTACAGGAAGCTTCAAGAGGTGACTTTTATTCAGGTGTCTGAAGGCACAGGACGTTATTATTTATGTGTCGTGGACACTCTGCATATTTTTTCATGTATCTGGACATGGAACATTTTCGACAAGTTATAAATGTAACTTCAGTGTTTTATTTGTAGTCCCAGTACTACCAGATAGGGGCAGTTCATCGTAATAATTCACCAATAGACAGTCAAGGAATTTAGTACTTGATCGGTGAATTTAATAGGAAATATATCGTGTGTGTATCTGACAAACATTATTTTAATTCAGCACGAGATGACATCAAGGAACGAGGGCGAATCTTGGAACCAGCAGGACATCTGCCAAGCGATGTCTAATTTGAGCTAAGCATTTAGGAGGAGAGATGGCCGGAGATGTTTCCCTGGCGCTGATTTAAAGGAATGAGTACCGAAATGAATTTATTTATTTATTTATTTATTAAGTCAACTATGGTTTATGGGATATATTTTTGTAGATATTTGTTTGCTTATGTTTGTAAATTAGATTCTTGGTTCTTGATTACTGACACATTAAGTATGGGACAGCTTAGCGCTTTATTTGTAGAGATTGTGTTTTTTTTGGTTTATTCAAATACACGGGGCAATGCGCGCAGGCGTGCTCGCATTCGCTTGCGTAATTCGCGTACAAGCAATGTAACTCGGAAGTATGCCTTATAACAAAAATGGAACAGAATTAATTGAGATTAAAAATAGAATTTGGAGGGTAAAAATTATTTGTGAGCAGAATTTATGATGGATCAGGATTATTTATTTTGATAATTGCTTGTCTAGCAACAAGTGCGAGATGCCACTCGCGCACCCGAGAGTTTTTGTTGATTTATTTGTTTGATGTGTCTTGGACGCAAAGTAGGTAAATCTGATTTGAGCCGACCTAGATGGTATCATTATGAGCAAGTCAGTCCAAGCTTTATGGTGTATGGTGTGATTTCATGAATGTGCTCGTGGGAGATATATAATTGAGATTATTCCGACTTGCCGCACTTCAGCCCAGTTCATGTCCTTGCGAGGCTGAGCTTGTGGTAAATATTTGTGTTTTCTTGCCATCCAAGGGGATGAGTGAGATATGTCTTTTCGCGTTTCCAGATGGATAACGGGACCAGTGTGGCCCCATATATAATTAGCACCAGGGTTGGAAGACTGACAGAGAGGAATGGCATCGTGACTTATATCAGTAGGGGAGCGCTCAATCAGATAACGACGTTGCTCATTAGCAAGCAGGCCAGGTCCTGTATTTCAATATAAGATGTTTATTTAAATTCACAAAACCCTGATCGGTTATAAAGAGTATTTGATTGATTTAAATGGGAGTTGTCCATGTTTTAAGGTATCTTCCGAAACATCAGTTTGTCTGGCTTTTATTCATGTAAAAATAATTTTCAGCCGTGTAGGCTTGTATTTTGTTGTTGTTGCTTGAATTCTAGTGTGTTTATGTTAGGCGTTCTGTGACCCTTAGGGCATTTGCGTGTGGGAGGCTGTTTCCCAGTTGTTATGTGAGCTTTTGGCCTAAACGGCATGCTCTTTTGAGTTTTATGTGCTCTGGCACGGGGTTGGAATCTCTGGGAGATCCATCAAATCTTAGTATTTTAGATCTTGCATGTGTCAGTATTAATTATAGTGTTTTTATTAAGTGCAGGTCCCATAGCCGTAGTTTGATTTAAAAGATGCGACTCCGAGAGCAATATGACTGTTTCAGTTGTAAACGGACTCCCATCAGTACTCATTTTCTTATTAAGGATCAGTACACCACGCATATATAACTTCTTGACCAGGTTCAATGGACTTTTATCCATATTTTTGTGAGGAGCGAGTTCTTACCGCTCAATTTATGTTATTATAATCATTTGAGTGAAGCTGTATTCACTTTATTTTTGTTGTGTGGAGCGAGTGTGATACCGCTCAGTAATATATTTATTTCGAGTGGGAGTAAAACTCAGGGAGGACTTATTATTATTATTATTATTATTAAAATTTGCACATATATTTCAGTCATTAAATACTTTTATTCTACTTGTTATTCATTTTTATTCCTAGTATAGTTTTGGTTATGGACCTTTCTATCCAAATAGAGCATGTTGTTTTTGCGAACTTTGCCTTAAAAAGCATACCGGACTAAGCACAACCCCGTAGAAAGAATCTTGGTAAAACACTGCTTTATTGAAGGGTGCAATATCCACCCTTCTACTGTATGAAAAGTGTGGTGAGGAGTTTTATAAATGATTGGTGCACTGACTCTCATGGTTACCATACCTAATTTTACGATGCACCAAGCATCCGAACACGAGTTATAGGCGTACATAAAGATCCACAGAAAGACAGACAGACAGTTCTATTGTCTACAACATATCACCCAGATATCCAAATATGGGTATATCTACCACACAGTATCAAACAAAATCATCCTTACGATGAACCCGTATGTAAAAAAAAAAAAAAAAAAAAAAAAAAAAGATTAGTTAAAATGTGCTCTGAAACTAAATTCACCTAACGTGTACTTCCTAACGTGAAATAGAATTTAAAGCCTTGTAGACGAAACGCAATACACGTCACATAAAAACTGACCCTCTATGTTGTGTTAGGTCCCCTTACACAGGAAGACCTCTTTTATAAATTATAAAGGCATGTGGTGCATGAAAATTGAGGTTCTTTAGCCTCAAATGGCCCAAATTCCTAAAAGCCACAAAAATGCTGATTCAATTCAGGAATTTTTGAAAATAATGTTGATGTTTGGAGATATAATAGACCTTCTGTGCTATATGTCGCACGTGAAAATGGCATGAAAAAATTCTAGGTTACCCCTTGACCCCCTTAATTGCATTGATGAATTATATAGTCTACGTTGATTCCGTGATAACCTTATAGCCATTAGCAAACTTTTACAGAAATTTAATAAATGTAGTGACATTGCTTCTTACAGAAATAGATGGAATAGATGGAATAGATAGATGGATGCCACCCCTTGAGATAATGTTGTCATGGTTACCGATTTGCATTCCTTCATTAGTGTGTTAAATTAAATTAAATTAAATTAGTTTTCTGTGAATATTTCAGAAACTGTTGGTTTTAGAGCCTCATAATGTAGTTTTCGAGGACCCTTTAGGGCCCCCGAGTTTTGTTTCCGGTACCGAGGGTCTTTGTCTCGTCGTTGTACGCCATAATATAATACTACTACTACTAATAATAATAATATAATATAGGGATAGGAATATAATAGACCTGCCGTACCACACCCGCAGGTGTAAATCGCGTGAAAAAATTCTAGAGTACTCCTTGACCCCCTTAAGCGCATTATACGTATTGATGAATTTTACAGCTTAATTTGGTTCCGTGATAACCTTCTAACCGTTTGCAAACTTTCACACTAATGTAATTAATGGAATATCATTGCGTCTTACAGCAATAGATGGACCTCTGAGAATCTGTTGCCCTGGTTACCGGCTTGCATTCGTTCATTAGTTTATTAAATGAAATTATTTTTTTGGGAATATCTCAAAAACGGTTGGTTTTAGGGCCTTAAAATGTGGTTAGTGTCTCCCGAGTTTTGTCTCTCACATTGAGGGGCTGAAAATGAGCTTTGTCTCGTCCTTCTACGCCTATTTCAGCATGTATTTTAAGGGTGTAGGCCCCCCTTTTATGAGAGCTACGGAGAAGAGTTACATCAATGATTAGTGTCGTGCCTCTGATGGATATCTGTACCAAATTTACGTTGATACACCGAGCCGTTCTCGAGTTATAAGGGAAAAAATTTGTCCACAGATAAACAAACAAACAAACAGACAGACAAAAAAATTATTTTCGCCCGCATACATCATAAAACAGTCTGAAACGCATAAATAACTCAAATTTCCGTAGAAATTCAGAAAAAACCGGACAAACTTTCATTTTTATTTATGTAGAGATATAGGCTACTGCACCGCTCGGTGTTGACCGTGTTTTATTGCACAAATTTAGGTTTTACTCGCTAACCGTTGGAAATACACAAAAAGTGATCAGGACCTTTTGGATAGAAAATTAAATGTTAAAGCTCGCGTATGCCATCAAAAGTTTGCTATTTCTTAGCGTTCTCTTTTTATTTGAAATGGAAATATGAAATTTTGAAACCAAAGGGTGTAGTGACGTCACAAATGTGGGTTTTACTCGCTAACCGTTGGAGATACACGAAAAGTGATAAGGACCCACCGGATAGGAAATTAAATTTTAAAGCTCGCATGTGCCATCTAAAGTTTACTATTTCTTAGCGTTCGCTTTTTATTTGAAATGGAAATATGAAATTTTGAAACCAAAGGGTGTAGTGACGTCACAAATGTGGGTTTTACTCGCTAACCGTTGGAGATACACGAAAAGTGATAAGGACCCACCGGATAGGAAATTAAATTTTAAAGCTCGCATGTGCCATCTTAAGTTTACTATTTCTTAGCGTTCGCTTTTTATTTGAAATGGAAATATGAAATTTTGAAACCAAAGGGTGTAGTGACGTCACTAAAATGGTTGCCATTTTGTAATAGTGCAAAATATCGAAATCAAAAGTATCCTATATGTAAACCTGGTAAATCAGCTACATCCATGCAACATTTCATTTAAATCGGACCAGTGGTTCTTGCGTTATTGAGTAACACACAGACAGACAGACAGACAGACACACACACACAATCTCATTTTTATATATTAGTATGATTTACTTGACCTGTTTTATTCATTCATTTATTTAATTATTTATTTACTTATTTATCCATTTATTTATTTATTTATTTATTTATTTATTTATTTATTTATTTATTTACTAGCAGAAGTACCCGTTCTTCGAACGGTGTTATATATTAACACCAGACATTATCAATTGAGCTACTGTTGTAATGGTTAGCGGTTTGTCATTCCTTCATAAGTTTATCAGAACGAAGTTAGTTTTCTGGGAATATCACACACACTGTTAATTTAAGGGCCTTATAATGTGGTTTTCGGAGACCCCTTATAGACTCGCGAATTTTGTGTCTCACAATGAGAAGCGCAACATATGCTTTGATCGTCCTTCTAGGATAATTTTTATATTTCGCCTATTTTAGCATGTATTTTGAGAAGATTTTCCCTATATCCACCCTTCTACTGTATGAAAAGTACGGTGAGGAGTTTTATAAATGATTGGTGTATTGACTCATGTTTACCATACCTAATTTTACGATGCACCAAGCATCCGAACACGATGTATAGGCGTACATAAAGATACACAGAAAGACAGACAGACAATTCTATTGTCTACAACATATCACCCAGATATCCAAATATGGGTATATCTACCATACGTATCAAACAAAATCATCCCTACGATGAACCCGTATGTCGACAAAAAAAAAAAAAAAAAGATTAGTTAAAATGTGCTCTCAAACTAAATTCACCTAACGTGTACTTCCTGACGTTAAATGGATTTGAAAGCCTTGTAAACGAAACGCAATACACCTCACATAAAAAATGACCCTCTACGTTGTGTTAGGTCCCCATAAACAGGAAGACCTCTTTCATAAATTATAAAGGCTTGTGGTGCATGAAAATTCAGGTTATTTAGCCTCAAATGGCCCAAATTCCTAAAAGCCGCAAAAAATGCTGATTCAATTCAGGAATTTTTGAAAATAATGTTGCTGTTTGTAGATATAATAGACTTTCTGTACTATATGTCGCACGTGAAATTGCATGAAAAAATTCTAGGTTACCCCTTGACTCCCTTAATTGCATTGACGAATTATACAGTCTACTGTACGTTGGTTCCGTGATAACCTTAGAGCCATTTGCAAACATTCACAGAAATGTAATAAATGGAGTAGCCTAATAATAATATCGTATGGCCTCGGATGCCGGGTGCAAGCTTCGTAATTTGACACCCAGAGGGTAGCTTGCATGTCGAAATTTCGTTGTTCCTTGAATCACTATGAAAGTCAAGGAGGGTAAATATCTAAGCTCCTTGAACACTATAGCGCTTTCTAGTAGAGAAATGAGGAACATTGTGTTGGCGGAAACTCCTGAGGTTAATTTTGCCATTATGAACACGGCCTACTGAATTCAAATGGGTTCTTTAACATGCCAACATCGTATGACATGCGAGTCGTATTTTGCCACCTTTCAAAAATCACGTACAGGCCGGACGTTTGTTTTAGACGATTGCCCTTGACCTTGAAGCCTGCGGGTGAGCCTGTACACAGTCACTCTCTCACCCTGTCACTTCACATTTGCCACCACCGATCTGATGTAATGGAATTCTAGACTTGAGCAGACAGTGCAGTGCACGTCGAAGTATTGTGTGACATGGAAGTACACGTTACGTAGTTACGAACAGAATGGCATTATATTTGCCAGTGACTATACTTCAGCAATAGTGTGAAACAGCTTTATCAACCATCGGAGCGCTTGGGGCAGCTGATAACAACACAGGTACTGTAGTAACTCGCCTCCAGGCTTCCATTAAGAATTTTCACTCGTCTAAAACAAACGTCCGGCCTGTACCACGGCCAGGAGTGAACCTGCAATCTTGGGGTTAGTAGACCGACACGCTATCCACTCACCCACCGTGGCAAGGTATAAATGGAGTGACATTGCTTCTTACAGAAATAGATGGAAAGTTGGATGCCACCCCTTGAGATAATGTTGTCATGGTTACCGATTTCCATTCCTTCATTAGTTTGTTAAATTGAATTAAATTAGTTTTCTGGGAATATTTCAGATACAGTTGGTTTTAGAGCCTTATAATGTAGTTTTCGAGGCCCCCAAGTTTTGTTTCTAGCACCGAGGGGCTTTGTCTCCTCGTTGTTCGCCATAATATAATAATAATAATAATATAATATAGGGATAGGAATATAATAATCCTGCCGTACCACACCCGCAGGAAAAAAATCTAGTGTACCCCTTGACCCCCTTAAGCGCATTATACGTATTGATGAATTTTGCAGCTTAATTTGGTTCCGTGATAACCTTCTAGCCGTTTGCAAACTTTCACACCAATGTAATTAATGGAATTGCATTGCGTCTTACAGCAATAGATGGACCTCTGAGAGTCTGTTGCCATGGTTACCGGCTTGTATTCGTTCATTAGTTTATTAAATGAAATTATTTTTCTGGGAATATCTCAAAAATGGTTGGTTTTAGGGCCTTAAAATGTGGATTTCGAGTTTTGTCTCTCACATTGAGGGGCTGAAAATGATCTTTGTCTCGTCCTTCTACTCCTATTTCAGCATGTATTTTAAGGGGTAGGCCCTATTTTATGAGAGGTACGGAGAAGGGTTACATCAATGATTAGTTTCGTGCCTCTGATGGATACCTGTACCAAATTTTACGTTGATACACCCAGCCGTTCTCGAGTTATAAGGGAACAAAGTTGCCCACAGACAAACAAACAAACAAGCAGACAGACAGACAGACCAAAAAATTATTTTCGCGCGCATCCATAATAAAACAGTCTGAAACGCGTAAATAACTCAAATTTCCGTAGAAATTGCGAAAAAAACATACAAACTTTAATTTTTATGTATGTAGAGATATACTGCACCGCTCGGTGTTGATCGTGTTTTATTGCACAAATTTAGGTTTTACTCGCTAACCGTTGGAGGTACACAAAAAGTGATTCCGACCTTTCGGATAGGAAATTAAATTTTGAAGCTCGCATGTGCCATCAAAAGTTTGCTATTTCTTAGCGTTCTCTTTTTATTTGACATGGAAATATGAAATTTTGAAAACAAAAGGGTGTAGTGACTTCACATATGTGGGTTTTACTCCCTAACCGTTGGAAATACACGAAAAGTGGTTCGGACCTTTCGGATAGGAAATTATATGATAAATCTCGTGTATGCATCGAAAGTTTGCTATTTCTTAGCATTCTCTTTTTATTTGAAATGGAAATATGAAATTTTGAAACCAAAGGGTGTAGTGACTTCACATATGTGGGTTTTACTCCCTAACCGTTGGAAATACACGAAAAGTGATTCGGACCTTTCGGATAGGAAATTAAATTTTGAAGCTCGCATGTGCCATCAAAAGTTTGCTATTTCTTAGCGTTCTCTTTTTATTTGACATGGAAATATGAAATTTTGAAAACAAAGGGTGTAGTGACGTCACTAAAATGGTCGCCCCTTTTTTAATAGTGCTAAATATCGAAATTTAAAGTATCCTATATGTAAACATGGTAAATCAGCTACATCCATGCAACATTTCATTTAAATCGGACCAGTGGTTCTTGCGTTATTGAGTAACACACAGACAGACAGACAGACAGACAGACAGACTTTCAGACAGACAGAAAGACAGACACACACCATCTCATTTTTATATATTAGTCTGATTTATTGAGTGATTGATGGATTGATTGGGGATTAACGTGGTCATTGGCTCGGTGTGCTTCATGTGGGTGAATTTTAGCTGTCGCCAATATCCTGTTGATTTATAGTTGTATGGGCCTATATCAATTAGGCTCTTGGACATTGTTGTCATTATTTTCAGCTCTGCGTTCTTGGATGTTAGTGCGTAGTATTTCTCTGATAACTTGTGTTCATGCAGTGTTTGTGGTAGTGTGTGTAGTAGTATTTAAAAGGAACGTAAAACCAATAACATTTTTATTATTATATATTTGTGACTGGAGTAAGGAAGCTTGTAGTTTTACGTGACCGTTAATCTCGCTATCATGAGCCACGGGACCTCCTTTTTACGTGGAATTCGAACCACAGCAAGAGATATTTCACTTCGAAAATCTCACATGCCTTGATCAGGAAACGAACCTGATCCGCATTGGTGAGAGGAAAGTTACTTGACCACTGCACCACAACGCCCTTTTAAATATTTGTAACTCAGGCGTTGATTGGGCAGGAGGCTGCCGCGAGTTTAAGTTACGAACCACCCCAGATTTGCCTGGATTAGACATGGGAAATCACGGAAAACCACTTCTAAGATGGCCAAGGTGGGAATCGAACCCACCTCTTCTTAATTCTGTTCCACTAGACTGAGTGTACCCCGTTTCAGCCCTCAGACCAGAATTACATTTCTTGGGAGTCAAATCTGGGCCTCAGGAGTGACAACCAAGAATGCATGTGAGTTTTTCAAAGTGAAATGCCAAGTCCTGTGGTTCGGATTCCACGTAAAAAGGAGGAATCGAACCCGGTCCACCGTGGGGAGAGGCCAACAGCTTGACCGCTGCACCACTACGCAACGAGGTTATCGGCCCGTGTGTGAGAAAGGCTTGGAGATTCAATTAACACGTTAATCTGAGAATATCGCGAGGGTAGTCTACCTTCTTGGCGTGAATGTGTCACAACCCATTTCTAATGCATGTGTCTCAATCAACCAATCAATCAATCAATCAATCAATCAATCTATCAATCAATCAGCAAATCATTCAATTAATCAATCAAACTATTAGTCAATCAGTCAAACATAGCCTATAACTAAAGCCCTGCATTTTTCGCCAAGCGGATATAGTTTGCATGGCTGTGCGGATAGCGGATAAGCTGCGGATAGTATTTGGAGTAAATTTGCGGATAGTTTTTAGAAAACAATCCAAACTTGTTGAATATCATGGGGAAAGTTGAGTAATTGTGCGCAGCGGGTTATCGTGCGCACCTATGTTTTTCGAGTTGGTAGTACAACTAGCAACTCAGTTCACTCCTACTGTCATCGCGGCAGGAGATGGCAGTTGAGCACGCTGTGACGGGGTGCGAGGGGTCTTGCAGTACGCATGCGCGGTCCGCCTATTCCTAACTTAAATATATCAGCTTCCCGCATGCCAATGGTTGTCATTGCAACAGGCGACACTCAGTCAGTGAAAGAAGGAATGTGCTGAGTGAGTGAAGCAAGTAGTGACCAACTGAATGTTTTTGGAATGCGCGAAACGCAGTGAGCGTGAAGACCTCTGCAGTTCAAACCCGACTGCCATCTCCTGGTGCGATATCAGTACCCTCAAGCTGTCATCGTACCTATCGGATAGGGACAGTCAGCATGATGTCAGTTGCTATGTGATAACTGTGAGGCTTGGATGAAGAAACTTAGCTCGTTGCATGTTATTTTCTGTAGCCACAAATAAGAAGGTAAGCCTACAGTTGTGATTCAATTATTTAAAATTAAGTGTAGTTTTAAATGCCAGTGTTTACAGTGGTTTTGCATGTATTTATGTTTCAATATAATAGATTAGTTTACCGGGATTCAGTTAGTTTCGTTTTAAAAGGAGAGTGAGTTAATGGTGCGAAGAACATACGCGTATATGATACTAGACATACAACGCGATATTAATGGCAAAATATTACGTGTTTGTTCTCCAGATGCCAAGAAATTATACGCGGAAAACGGAGAAAAACTCCTACCCCGCAGAAAATGTGCAGAAAGCTCTACGTGCAATTAGGGATGATGGGAGGAAAATAAGGGAAGTGGGGAGAAGTTTCAACGTTCCCCAGTAAATCCTACGAAAGCAGTTGCTGCAAAATTGTCTTGCTCCACCTCGTCTAGTCCGTAAAGATGTTTTTACCAACGAAATGGAGTCATAATTATCCGAATACCTTTTGACATTGGCAAAATTATTTTACGGCTTAACGCCCACCAAGCTTGTCGGACGGATAGAGCTCAAGTTTGCAGAGGAGAATAAGATTCCCTATAATTTCCATAAAGTTAAAAGTCTAGCAGGCAAATATTGGTTGTATGAGTTCTTGAAGAGATATCCTGCATTAACGTTGAGACAACCTGAAGGAACAAGCCTAAATAGGATTGCCTCATTTAATGTTGACGAACCGAAGATATTTTATTCTAATATCCAAAACTGCAGAATTTTCGTATCATTGCATCGTTATGCAATTTTAAAATGCATTTGAATATTCTAATATTAATGCTCAGTGCAAGTTTCAGCCAATTCACATTGTATTAGTATGGCTTTCCAACAATCATCCCGTGCGCATAATTTTAAACATAGCACTTGCCATACATAGCCTAAGGGTTCGACTTTCTGCTCAAATGTCTAAAGGATAAAGTATAAAGCAACACATTGAAAATATTATTGTAATGCCAGCAGATTCGGATAACAAACGTGTGTATAAAAGTCGCGTGGATGCGGGGCGGATGAAAGTCGTGCGGATGCGGGGCGGATGCGGATAACAGTCGTGCAGATGCGGGGCGGATGCGGATAACAGCCGTGCGGATGCGGGGCGGATGCGGATAACGTTTTGTCTATCCGCGCAGGGCTCTACCTATAACTTAGGGAGTCGCAAAATATCCTCATTCACCTCACATGATCCGCTACTTAAACTCTGTCTCCGGCCAGGAGTAGGAATGATCGATTCTCTTCAGAATCATTTTATGTTCATTGCTGCCTAATTACACTGGCATTTCTAAACAAAGTGATCTGCTAACATTGATTTTTTGCTGTAGATTCGGATAGCCTATTAGTAGGCCTAAGTATTTTATTCTTACCACGTTGTGGTGTAGTGGCTAGCTCGTTCGGCTGCCGGCCCGGAGGTCTGGGTTCGATTCGCGGCTCTACCAAGAATTTTATTCTGGTTTGAGGGCTGGAACGGGCTACACTCATTGTGAGGCAAAACTGAGAAAAGATGAGTTCGATTCCCAACTCAGCCATCTTGGAAGTGGTTTTCCCGATTCTTAACTTAAGGCCACAACTGTCGCCTTCCCAAACTTCACCTGATATAAAAATTCACACCCTAATAAGTTACAGCCATCACAATAGGACAGCTTATCAGAAATATTTCGCACACGGCCAAGTAGGCCTACACTGTGCTATATGACCACAATGTCACAAAACCTCTAATTAAAATCAACATCAACAACAACTATTTTATTATTCGTGGTACTTCAATTTAGTGTAGTTTACTCTACTATTAGAAATTTAGAGGGCAGGGCTGTCCTCCAAAGAATGTCCCTCATATTTCTACCGTAGGACTTTATAATCTTTTAGTCGGTGCCCGGAAATGACCTAGAGATTGTCCTCATTTACTGCCTTCTTTCACTCTATGAGCCCGTCATTCCGGTTATGAAAGCTAGTCTACAATAAATGGAACATAATTATACAGTAGGCCTACCTCTGTAATTTGTAAGGGTACGAACTCCGTGACATGTTTGTGTGCACCATGTGACGGACTTGTACGTCTTACAAATCCAGAGACCAGTCAGCACACAGGACCTTGGAACTCTTCAGTGTTTGTTACCTCTTCAGTACATCGACTTAAGTGTCATATTGGGTACGTAAATGTGCTACAAATTGAAGTTGAACCCTTTACAGAGGGTGGTGTCAGCACTAAATAGGTGCGTATAATACCAGCCGGCTCGCAACAACCAGGGATGGCCGTACCTTGTGTGCTTAAGTGCTGCAGCACATTTTTTTATTTGAAAATAAATTACTTTAATAATATTATCTACAATCAAAGACAGCGCATTAAAAAGACGTGAGCCAAAGAATAGGAAATATTTTAACTCCCCTCGCAACGAGGTATCTAGTCATGCGTTCCACTCTGCGTCCGGCACTGGCTGTGTAGATCGCAGCTCAGCGAGAATTTCGAAGTTTATTGCCAGCAAACATGAACTCTGCCTTTTGCGCATGCATGCCCAACGTCCTCGTTGTTCTGATAGATAGATAGAAAGATAGATAGATAGATAGATAGATAGATTTTTATTAATTCCATTTGATCAAATACATGTATTCAATACATTTTTGATATAGGACACGTCAGAATTTACATCTATAAAATAAAAGAATTAACAGGTATATATTACTAATATTATAACTATTTATAACTTATTATAATAACAGATCTTAATAGATACAATCTTATTGCACACTATTTACACCTTACTCTATTATCATAATATGAAAACTTAATTCTATAAATACAACAACATACAGCTAGGTATTACAATGAAAATAGGAATGTAAAATATAATTATAGATTTTATCGCTCCTACACGCTAAGATATTCTACTACAGAGTAAAAACAATGGCACTGCAGATAAGCTTTCAACAATTCTATTAAAGGTTTTTATTTTTGGGGCCAGTTTTATATACTGGGGTAGTTTATTGCATAATTTAACTCCAGTGTGAAAAGTTCCTTTTTGATATATGCTTGTGTGTGTGTGTGTGTGTGTGTGTGCAAAATATGAATGTTTTGATTTTGTCTTGTGTTATGCCTATGAACATCATTGTTTGTGTTAAGAAAAACATCTTTATTCATTAAATTCTTTTTAAAAACATAATACTTTCAAAGATATATATGCAGGGCAGTGGGAGAATGTTTAAATCTTTAAACAGAGGTCTACATGATCCTCTAGTGTTTACATTTGCCATAATTCTAATCGCCCTCTTTTGTATCCTAAACGTGCTTAGTACATCTGGTGACATACCCCAAAATATGACCCCATATCTTAAGTATGAATGGAAATAAGCAAAATAAGCATTTCTTAATGTGTGCATGCTAGTTCAGGTTTTCAAAATACGTAACGCAAAGCACATCGAGTTCAGTTTAGTATTCAGATATTGTATATGTTTATTCCATTTCAAGTCTTGTTGTATCCATAGTCCTAAAAACTTTGTTTCTGATTTATTTTCTATTTGATGACCATTTAATGTTATATTGGACTTCGCAGGATTCCTATTCTGTATAGTGTGGAAATTTAGACATACTGTTTTTTATAGTTAATTATGAGGCGATTACCTTGTGACCATTTGGTTAAATCTCCTGTGACGGAGTCAGCAGACTGCTGTATGACCTGTTTAGTTTCACCTTTTATTACGAATGTTGTATCGGCCACAAACAAAATGTCCTTATGTGAATGAACGTTCTGTGTTATATCATTGATATATAGAAGAAAGAGTAGTGGGCCCTAAACCGATCCCTGGGGTACTCCAAATTTAATAATTCCCTCATTGGACAATGTTTCATTAAGTAATTTGGTTCCATCATCCTTGTGTCTCAAGCTTACTATTTGTTTACGCCTTGTTAAGTAAGACTCTATCCATTTATTAGTTAGACCTCTAATACCATATTGATTTAGTTTTGTAAGGAGGATTTTATGGTCAACAACAACATAAATCCAAGAATAGGCCAGTTACATGTTCCTTACTGTCAATTAATTTCAGTATACTATTACTACATTCGTAAATTGCTGTCTGTGTAGATTTTTCCGTTCTGAATCCATGTTGTGAGTTTGATAATTTTTTTTTCTTCTATAAAACTTATCAGTCTCTTATACATGATTTTCCCCCACAATTTTTGCAAGGTAATAGGACGATAGTTATCTAATTCATCTTTTGAACCGTTTTTGTGCACTGGAATTACTTTTGATAACTTGAAAATATCCGGGTAAGTTCCTGAGAGAATTGAACTGTTTATTAAGTACGTAAGTGGATTTATTATATTTTCTGCACATTTCTTTAAAATTGCATCAGGAATGCCATCAATGCCAGCACAGAATTTATTTTTAGCTCTTTTATAACTATTCTTACCTCTTCACTTGTGACATGATTTATAAATAAAGAATCACTGCATATATTTATTTTATTATTATAATTTAGTGTATTTAACTGTGATTTATTTAATAATTTTTGTGGAATTTCCAGAAAATAGTCATTAAAAGTGTTTGCTATTTCCTCTGGATTATTAATCACTTTATTATTTCTGGTCAGTGTAATGTTCCTTTGTATTTTAGCAGATTTTCCAGTTTCTTTCTTTATCACGGACCACATAGCCCTGTTTTATTAGATGATTGGGAAATAAAATTATCATTATGCATTTTCTTTGCTAGTCTTATTACCTTATTTAATATGCTAGTGTATTTTTGTAGTATAAATTGAATTCAGGTGTTGTGTGGTATTGTTTATTTAATTTGTGTAGAAATTTCTTTCTTTGACATGAATTTATAATCCCTGTTGTTATCCAATTGCTAGTTTTGTTGTTTTGAACAGTTCTTTGTTTAAAGGGGAATGCTATTTCAAAATAGTGTTTTAGGGCACTGTTAAATGCATTAAATTTATCATTTACATTTTCTAGTTTATAATTTTCTGACCATGTTTCCTTATAATAATAAGTCATTGAAATATGTAGCATTTGTTTCAGTGAATGACCTGCACTTTGATTTTAGTCCATTATCATTATTATTGATTGTTTCGGGTACTTCAAAACTCAGTATTTGTCCATGGTGGACACTAAAACCCGGACAATAGACTTCTATTTAGTGGTGATATTTATCTGTATTTATAAAAAATTGATCAGTAGTGGTTTTACTAAATGTTGTTATTCTTGTTGGGGTATTTACTGTAGGTTTCAGTCCATAGGAAATTAGTAACTGTGTTAATAATTCACAATTTCTATCACATTTTAAGAAATCCACATTTACACCCCCACTAATTATTATATCGAAATTTACTTTGCTCATGTTATTGAGTAACAATTCTAATTTATCTATAAATAAACGAAACTTTCCTGACGGAGAACGGTATACGCATACAATTATTAACTTAAACTGCTGTATTTTTACGGCCGAGAATTCAAAATCCTGTTCCATAATTAGATAATCATAAGCTGTTATCTGTTCATGATCTAAATTATTTCTTAAGAAGAAGCAAGTACCACCATGGCTAATATTAGATCTAGAGTATTTACTAGCTAGTATAAACCCTGGGAATTGAATTAATTCGAGTTGTTCCTCTTTCAGCCAATGTTCTGAAGTACATAGAGCTGAGATGTCTTTAAATTCATTTTTAAGAATTAGATTTATGTAATCAATTTTATTATAAAGAGACTGAACATTCTGGTGGTAAATTTTAAATTTGTTACTTTTGCAAGCTTGTGTTGGTGATTTATTTACATTATTATTATCATAATTGTTATTATTATTGTTGCTAGACAAATCCGAAATACCATTGTTGCACTCCGTTAAATTTGACTTCAAAAGATCTTACCAGTTCCCCTGCTTCCACTCTAAAGATATTACTGTTGAACTATTCTTACCATTTGAATTTACAAGTTTGCAGATTTCATCACTAAGATACTCTTTTCCTAACCTATTTAAGTGTAGGCCATGCCGAGTGTGGAACTTCCTGTCTAATTTACTTACATCTACAATTTGGACACTTGGAAAACTCTTACAAATTTTATGAATTTTTCCATTTATAGCCTCTATTTCTACATTTACACATGCTTTGGGAATTAAGTCGTATCTCTGCGGAATGTTTACAATAATGACATTTGTGTTATGCATGGATGGCAATGTACCCTTAAAATCTTTGCTTACCTTTTTACTGGGGCAATAACCAAGACAAGAGCCAGGACATCACTGCGATTCTTCGTTCAAACACTGAGAGGCAGCACCGGTAACACAAAATGAGAGCGTGGCAAGTGGAATCAGTGGTAGCATTTAAGAGGGAATCGCTCAAGGCTTAGATCATAAATTCAATAGATGGCTGATGACGACACATTGGCCGTGGGTGAAACCAACATCTCGATCAGCTGACTAAAGGGAACTGCCGGGAACTGCGGATAGTTTGGAGCACTGAAATACTAGACTACACGTGATGATAGAATTGGGCTATTCTATTCTATTCTATTCTATTCTATTCTATTCTATTCTATTCTATTCTATTCATTACCGTACTATGCCAGAAAGGTGTATTACTGTGCAGCGTATGGATGAAAGGAGACGTTTAGAAAAGGATCGGGCATTTCTTTCCATTGGTAGTCCTACGTTAATTCATTGTAAAATAACCCTAACATTCTTGAATTCACTGCTTGCATTTCTTTGCGTTTCCTCTTAACCCCGAAACATGAAAGAAAAATAATTTAACATGTAAATGCTGGCATTTATTACAAATTATCCCTTACTCCACTGAACAGACCTATGAAGCAAAATTAGGACCATCACAACATCAAAGAACCTTCCTTTTCAATCATGTTCAGTGCCAAATTGCAGGCTATACTACCGATGTGACGATGTAGTCTTCGATAATAAATACGCTGAGGTAATATTTGTCTTGTTATTAAACGTATGGACAGTGCGTTTGGTTGAGGAAATTTTCAGATTCTTCTAGGATACATTGCAGCCCTAAATTAGTCAATTCTTCGTAGAATTTCAAAGTTCTGGTTATTTTTGCGAAGGTTTCTAGGATTCATGGAAAATGGAATTTGAAAGGAAACCGTTCATTGCTTGTAATGTTTTCCTTTGTAGCAAATGTAATGCAAAGTTTTTAAAAAGCAACGCTTACTAAATCAATAGACTTCCTTTTTTCCATTTGCCCATTTTTTGCTCACTTTCATAAAATGCAGAAGTGGAAGGTAACGCTGATCGTCAAAATACATTTTCTAATGATGAAAAATAAATTAGAAAATGATGTAGTAATAGATTGAACTTGTTTGGAGCTCTCAGGCGTACAATCAAAAATGACCAGCTACACAAACACAATTCTGTTCAAAAATCAGTAGGCCTAATTCAGAGTTGGATTTGTTATTAATTATTTACAAGGGAGGGATCCTGGATGTATGAGTATTATGGAACACGAGAGCCACTCTTTTAACAAGCACAATTCTGTTCAAAAATCAGTAGGCCTAATTCAGAGTTGGATTTGTTATTAATTATTTACAAGAGGGGATCCTGGATGTTTGATTATTACGGAACACGGCAGCCACTTTTTACACAAACACAATTCTGTTCAAAAATCAGTAGATATAATTCAGAGTTGGATTTGTTATTAAGTATTTACAAGAGGGGATCCTGGATGTATGAGTATTACGGAACACGACAGCCACTTTTTACATAAACACAATTCTGTTCAAAAATTGGTAGGTCTAATTCAGAATTGGAATTTGTTATTAATTATTTACAAGAGGGGATCCTGGATGTATGAGTATTACGGAACCCGACAGCCACATTTTACACAAACACAATTCTGTTCAAAAATCAGTAGGCCTAATTCAGAATTGGATTTGTTATTAATTATTTACAAGAGGGGATTCTGGATGTATGAGTATTACGGAACACGACAGCCACTTTTAACACCAAATATGTTACATTCATAACCTTTGTTACCTTTCTGTACCTAAAGAAACATGCGATGCTTTCCCCAATGTCGTATAAATAACGAAAATGAGTGTTTAAACCCTCATTAAAAATCATTTCTCCACCTACTCCTATGACCTTCCATTATGAGTTCCTCTGTTTACCCTTTAGTCAGCTGATCGAGATGTTGGTTTCACGTCACAGTACAGGCGCAGTGTGGCAATGCGCACTCTATTGTATTTATGCCCGAAGGCTCAAAGCAAACGGGGGAAAATATTAGAGGAAGCCATCAGATGTTCCCTCCAGAAGATCTTTTAACCTCCCAACTTACCTATTCTATAGCCACATTTTGTAAATCGATAATAATAATATCGTATGGCCTCAGATGCCGGGTGCAAGCTTTGTTATTTGACACCCAAAGGGTAGCTTGCATGTCAAATTTCGTCGTTCCTTGAAACACTATGAAAGTCAAGGAGGTTAGATATCTAAGCTTCTTGAACACTATAGCGCTTTCTAGTAGAGAAATGAGGAACTTTGTGTCGGCGGTAAATCCCGAGATTGATTTTGCCATTATGAACTCGGCCTACTGAATTCAAATGGGATCTTTGACATGCCAACATCGTATGACATGGTGTCGTATTTTTGCCGCCTTTCAAAAAAATCACTTACCACGAATCTGCAAACTTGGGGTTAGTAGACTGACACGTTGACCACTCACCCACTGTAAATAAGGACATGATATTATGATTTTCTTTAATTACAAAATTTCACTAGTCCTGTAACAAAATATCATTATGGTGTTAGTGGTTCCATTTTAATGCTTTTGGTAACTCTGAGAAGTTCTGTTTTTGCGCGTTCACACCAAATGTTTCTGAGTTCGTGAATGCGAGTATTTTGCCACTGCAGGTGTTATTGTGTGTTTAATTAATTTTGTTTGATGAATGCATATGCATTGAGTTGTTTGCGTATTTGTGCAGTTTGGAAAACTCAGTGGAGAGCCTCTGTTTCTAAATATTTTTATTTTTTGGAGGGGGAATGCGTTACAATACAGAACTGGTTGTCTGCACCAGCCACCACTGGCAACAACACAAAACTGAGGAACTGGAGTGCAAGCGTTTATTCTACTCTTCACAGTGTTACGTGTAGGCTAATTTTGTAATTGTACATTATAGTCGAATTATAGGCTATTTTGCATAATGCGTTATTCTGTACTCAGACTATCTCTCTGTTTATTGCTGATGCCCATGCATTTATTTATGTATTGGTGATGCAATTTCTCTAAGTTTAGAATATTATACAATATTTATGAACCAAGTCCAGAATCCAGCCGGCAGAGATGCGATATCTCCGGAGAGTAGAGGACAAAACTAGGAGGGACAGGATCCGAAATGCAACCGAAGAACACTGAAAACATTGAACCAATAGAACCAATAGAAACAAGAAGTTCCGTGACCAACTAAAGAGCCTACTTTTCTTAAAATTTATGATTCATGCCAATGATTAATCTATATGGACCTATCTGGAATAATGACGAAATTAAGTTGGTAATATACACACATCAAAAAAAGTTTTGCATCACCTCGGTTCCCAGATCTCCGGCATATAGACGTTGACTGTGTATATTGTATCCAAGATACAGTCCCTTTGACTGTTCATAGATGTCACTAAAACTGCTCAAAGATGTAAACAACCATGCATGAGCAGGGCCTATTAGACGGAGGGGGTACGACAGCCGATCAGTTCCAGTCATTCCACCAGGACGAAGGTACGCTGCTCATGTTGTCTGTAGTTCTACCATGCCTAGAAGGTCAATACCGCAGTTCGATCGCGTCCGCATTGTTACTTTGTGTCAAGAAGGGCTCTCAACAAGGGAAGTTTCCAGGCGTCTCAGAGTGAACCAAAGCGATGTTGTTCGGACATGGAGGAGGTACAGAGATACAGGAACTGTCGATGACAGGCCTCGCTCAGGCCGCCCAAGGGCTACTACTGTAGTGGATGACCGCTACTTACGGATTGCCGCTCGGAGGAACCCTGACAGCAATGCCACCATGTTGAATAATGCGTTTCGTTCAGCCACAGGACGTCGTGTTTCAACTCAAACTGTGCGCAATAGGCTGCATGATGCGCAACTTCACTCCCGACGTCCATGGCGAGGTCCAGCTTTGCAACCCCGACACCATGCAGCGCGGTACAGATGGGCCCAACAACATGCTGAATGGACCCCACGGAATTGGCATCACGTTCTCTTCACCGATGAGTGTCGCATATGCCTTCAACCAGACAATCGTCGGAGACGTGTTTGGAGGCACCCTGGTCAGGCTGAACGTCTTCGACACACTGTCCAGCGAGTGCAGCAAGGTGGTGGTTCCCTGATGTTTTGGGGTGGCATTATGTGGGGCCGACGTACGCCACTGGTGGTCATGGAAGGCTCCGAAACGGCTTTACGATACCTGAATGACATCCTCCGACCCATAGTGCAACCATATCGGCAGAATATTGGAGAGGCATTTGTCTTCATGGACGACAATTCTCGACCTCATCGTGCACATCTTGTGAATGCGTTCCTTCAAGATAACGACATCGCTCGACTACAGTGGCCAGCATGTTCGCCAGACATGAACCCTATCGAACATGCCTGGGATATGTTGAAAAGGGCTGTTTATGGACGTCTTGACCCACCAACCACTCTGAGAGATTTACGCCGAATTGTCGTTGAGGAGTGGGACAATTTGGACCAACAGTGTCTTGATGAACTTGTGGATAGTATGCCACGGCGAATACAGGCATGCATCAATGCAAGAGGACGTGCTACTGGGTATTAGAGGTAGTGGTGTGTACTGCAATCTGGACCACAAATGCTGAAAGTCTAGCTGTATGATGGTACAACATGCAATGTGTGGGTCTCATGAGCAATAAAACGAGCTGAAATGTTGTTTGTGTTGATCTCTATTCCCTTTGTATTTAACGGTTCCGGAACTCTTGGAACCGAGGTGATGCAAAACTTTTTTTGATGTGTGTAGAAATTTCTAATTAGTTTAAAATATACCTGGTATAATGTAGCCTTATAGAGCACTACAGTTGGCAGCCCTGGTGACTGAATATATTCTTAGGTCCATCTCTTAAGGTACAGAATACAAAATTTGGTTGAAGTCCAATGGATAGCATGGGCGTTACATGCAATTAGACATTGGATCTATCAGTGCGCGTAAAATTATGTAGGCAACAATGGCATGCATGTGTTGGTCAGAAATTATCTGAAATATTATGATTTCTTGTTGTGCCAATTTCGGATGAAATTAGTATATTAGTTACTCCAAATTAATCTAAAATGCCAGGTACTATACGTGAGCAAAGTTTAAAGCTGTTGACTTGCATACCTTCTGATATATTGATATTTGGGTAAAAATATAGAGACAGCATTTATTAACAGTTGGCAGCCCTGGTTCCTATTAAGAATACGCATGGTCATATCTGTTATGGCAGACATAGCACATACGAAATTTGGTTGAAATCAAATTGATAGTGTAGAAGTTAGATGTATTTAAAAGTTGGTCCTATCAGCAGGCTCAGAATCATGTTGGTAGCACTGACGTATATTAGTTACTCCAAATTAATCTAGAATGTTAGGTACTATACGTGTGCATAGTTTAAAGCTGTCGGCTTGAATACTTTCTGATATATTGGTATTTGGATAAAAAAAATAGAGAGAACATTTAATAACAGTTGGCAGCCCTGGTGGCTCTTAAGAATACGCTCAGTCATATTAGCTTATGTACATATAGTACATACGAAATTTGGTTGGAATCGAATTGATAGTGTAGAAGTTATATGCATTTGAAAATTGGACTTATCAGCAGTCTTAGACTTATTTTGGCAACACTGCCATATATGGCCTCCTGGAAATTAAACTGAAATATTATTATCTATATGTGCGCTAATTTTGGGATAGCTCCCGTGCATACCTTCCAAGATATCCAACATGGAGCTCAAATTTCAATTGTAGTTTTTTAGCAGTTGGTAGCACTGACATTATTTTCAGGTATAGCCTTTACTCATACCAAATTTGGTTTCGATTGCTACAGCCGTTTAGGAGTTGATAGGGGGGACACAGACAGACAGGCAGACACACATTTGTCCGGATCGATCTCATAAGTCTACTTTTTCCTCATATTTGCAAAATGTGAAAAGTAAGCTAAAAACCATCCTCAAACATTAATTAAGATGGTTCGGCAACTTTATCCGGATGTCAACAGATCGCATACCAAGGTTAATGATGGAGGTGACAGTGGAGGAGAAGAGAGTTCGAGGAAGACCACGGTAGGCTTGAATGGAGGGCATAAGAGAGGCCTTGCATGAGAGGGGGCTTTCTACGAGTAAGGTAGTTTGCCTTTTCCAGAGACAGGAAGATGGAGATTTCACGTATCCTCGACACCATATAGTACAAGAGGACCGGATTAAGTAAGGCAGTATAAAACATAAAGTCCTATCGTTTCTTTTGATAATACATATATTTTATCATTAATCAATAGCCTAAGCCTAAGGATAAACTGTTACCAATCTAACATGGTAAACATACACGCATTTTTCTTTTGATATGCTTTAAAATTAAATAATGTCATTAAATTTCGTTTATCTTCCGAGCACTTGTTTGTGTTTGCACTAGATGTTAACATTTTTCCTTGTGGGTCTTTCGTTCACCTCCCTCTTAGAGGTAGCTTTTCCCCCGATAGATGTCGCAAGGTCCTTTAAAGAATCAACAACAACGGTTTACACTTATTCATTTTCTTTCGCTAAAATAATAATCATAATATGAATAATAACAATAGGCCTAATAATGAAATAATAATACTTAGACTAAATATTATTCTCGTAGTACAAAGGTAAGTACTGTATGGTACCACTTTAAATTATGTTACACAATCACTGTTAACGAGTGTAATATATTAATTGATTTCTGTACAACGAAAGGTTCTGCCAAAATATACTATGTTATTAAACAATTTAAATGTGAATAACAGACTACTAACCTGCCTTCTTGTCTCTAAGGTCTTATACAAATGTGCCAGTAAGAAATTACACTTGGGATATTGAGAACATACATTTGTCCTTCTGTTTTTCACGTATCTAGGAAATTTATTTTGTATCATTTCAATTCTAATGATGGCATTTTGGGTTCCAAACTATTGATTCACATTCGTATGATTGATATGATATGATTGTTGTTTTAAGTTGTGAAACAGCGAGGTTACATTCAAGTCTCCTTCCCACGAATGTATTATAGGCTGCAACTTTTTAATAATGTTCAGGTTCCTAAAATTATATGTGCATCTTACTATAAATCCAAACATTTTGTATGCATCTCGAACACTTGAATCATTATGGTGACAAAATGATCAATGGCATTCGAGCATTTCAGGTACAATGTTTCATTTTTCCTCGGAAGTGTACAAACCCTGTGACATGATCTTTGTATTTATCATGTCACATGACTGTACACTTTATAGGTGAAATGATCTACCATCTTCCAGAACTCCCGGTATCGAGTCTCTGAGCTCTGTACGAGTACAAATGTCGTGATGTGTCTGTATGTAGTGTATCATATCACGGTTTTGTACTCTACAGAACGAGAAACCAATGAAACAACAAACAGGAAGTATTGGTGATTTTCTCCCGAGGTTTGTATGAGTACAAACGCTGTGATATGTATGTATGTATCATATCACAGTCTTGTGCTCTTTACAAACCAGGAGGTGAATGACCTGCCAACTTTTCACATAAGTTAGGCCACAACTACAGCGCGTCGGACTGTTGCAGACCAGGCTGGTGATCTTGCAGTACACGTCGAGTATTCTACTGTGCATGGTGAGTAACCAGGATATCTTTCCCATTGAACTGCCCACTGGATTACACAATGCCTTGACCAGCTCGCTATTTTGAGAGAAACAAGTAGGCTAGATTATTGTAGTTCCGTCAAGAATTAATATATTCATTTTCATAATCTACGACACTTTCTATCTCAGAAGTTGTTGTTGTTGTCGTCATCATCGTTGTTTCAATTAAGGGTCTTGGACATCGTGGTCATTTATCCCCGTGTACTTGCGTATAAATAACCAGTAACGCAACTAGGGGGGGGGGGGGTGATCAGGGGATCTATCCCCCCACCCAGAGCCGAATAATAAACATATGAAATGTCTTGAAGTTTGTAATTTTTATTAAAACCATTCCTCGAATTGATGACAAATTATTGAATTATGCAAGTTTATACGTATTATGGTATATTGGCTTTAACGGCCAGTGAATTAAAACTCAGCTATGTTTATAGGTTTGTGCCATGTCTTGTGTGGGGTTTCGCCTAGGACACCAAGCTGGTTCATCTGCGGGCTCTTGGTGTCCCCGCCTGGACCCCCACAGGAGTAGCGAACTGCGCACTACCACCCTTTTTATGAAGCGCACCTACGCCTCTTTATTGCGAGTACTAAAAGCGCAAGCAGCCATAACAACATCAATATCAACGAAAATTTTAATTTTTAAACACTTGCACATTGATCACGTATCAAACGCTAATGAATTAAAACATGAAAAAGAATGTAGATAGGAGGTTTTGAAACGTCGGGATCGTAGATTTGCTTTCATTGATTGTTAATTATGCCCGAAACCTCCTCCCCCAACCCATTCCAATGTAATTTTTCCCGAGCTCATCCCCGTCCAGATCAAACCCTAGTTACACCACTGTACAGAACCAAATATAGAATCATGAATATGTTTTATAAGTCTGTTATAACTAGGGCTCGGATTTTTACGTGCTAAATCGGGAAAATATTTATTTTCTATGTATTAGAAATACCTGAAATATGTGACAAAAAGTAAAAATATTTAATTATAATTTAGTTTATTAATGTGAATATAAACAATATGCAGTACTCACAAATGCAATTTATTCTATGTTTCACTGACTGCTGAAGCATTACAATACATCCCGAGATACATCTTCAGGTTGTCCATCACAAATGACCGACGATTATCGCGGAACATTTAGGTTATTCTGAAGGCTCGAAACTGCGGCAATATGTTTCTTGCCGTTGAGGTGTTGTGTAACTTGAGATCGCTGTTCAGACTTGATTGCTTTACCACATGGTTGGCAGAACAGAACGCCCACATCTGAAGTAACATTATCTTTAACTTTTGCAACAGACGATAACTTCTGATTGTTTTTACTTTAGGCATCGTAGTTCCGCCCCTTAAAACAACAATAACTAACTAACTAACTAACTAAAACTGCCTTACACTTCACAGTGCCAGAAATTAACTGCATGTGAGTGACACTGGTTCCAGGTAGCTGGGGGAGGGGGAGGTCTAGCACGTGGTGCAATATGGCTATGAACAAGGGAATCCCCGGCTTCCACAGCGAGTGGCACGGGGCGACAAGTTAAGAATAACACAGTTGCATGCTGACATACGTTCAGCATGAAGATTAGATAGTTCACAGGTTCTTCCCCGTTGAAGTAACACAGAACAAAAATGCAATAAACAGAAAGATCTAGCATACTGATTTAAACAATGTAAATATTATGTCTTTTTATGTGCTAATAAGTGAAAATAAAAAGGAATGTATGTATTTATAGGAAAAATGCTTAAAATATGTATTTACATAAAAATATGTATTTACCTAAAAATCCGAGCCCTGGTTATAAGTACCACGTTTTCAGTTGGTAGGCTATTATGTTTGGTTTTAGGTTACCAACCATGGCCATCTATTGATGGAGCCCCACAGAGAGTCTAGTGTTTTGTGCCAAAGAGATTCTTTGTGTTGGTCCAGCAGTGGGTGACAGGTGGCTTTGACTACTTACAATGTTACTATGCTCCGCAGCATTCACTTCAACAATCCTACTGCACTTCTGTCCATATGGCATTTGCATGTCTTCATGCTAGTGACCTGAACAGACATTTACGGTACCGTCGCTTTTGGGTAAATGATGAAGTAGACTTATGAGATCAAATGTGTGGGTGTCTGCCTGTCCTCTGTGTGTGTGTCCCACTATTTACCCTGCGTAAGCTTAAAAGGCGCACGGACGTCAGGCCGAGGTGAACAGCTAACTCCAAACACATAAGCTATACTCTTCTCTGAAGAATTAACTCGACACGACTCGGCAGTTTGATGCCGGCTGAAGCTAGGGTGATAGGTCGCTCGCAAGCTCGTAAACTCACTCTGAAGCTAGTAATTTAAATTTCCACTGAATGGAGATTGCTGGAAGAAATGAAAACGTAAAAACACTTACAGTGGTCGATGTGGGAGCTGTCGCGGACTTTCTTGCAGAACTTTTCATGCTGAACAATTCTCATAGAATATCGATTTTTTTAAAGACACATGGACGTTAGGTTTTTCTTCAACTCAATTCACTGAAATCGTAAATGTTCGGCTTCTTTTGGTCATAAATAAATGTTTTTCTACCTAATCCTTCATCGAGAAATCCTTTACAGAATGGTGAAAACCGCATCAAAATCCATCAAGTTGCTCTCTAGATTACCCGTTACGTCCAAGAATTGGGAACTTGGGTATACTAAGTAGATAGAGATATCCACACAATTTAAGGCTACAGCGGTACAATTTGGTGTTTTTACTTATGAACAATGGTATAAATTTAAAATAAAAGATGGGTCTCTTATATTTGAATTTAGAGATGTAACTCTTGGTTAACATATAGAGGTGTGCAAATTAATATAATTAAATAAATAATTTTAATTAGTCGTAATTACTTTTATTCAAAATCATTTTATTGACCAACTTCTTTTGTTGTCCTACTTAGTAGTGTTTCCTCTCCCGTGGAATTACACCTTTTCCCATAAGGAATTGCGTCTGGAAACTTTCAGATTTTTGGATTCCGAAGGATATCTGAGCTGGGTCCATTTTCAATTTTTCATTGACTTTAGAATTCAAGTCAGGTGATTTCAATGCATAGTTCATGAATCTTTGAATAGTTCAATAGCGTTCATCAGTTAAAAGACCCCAAATCCCTTCGCTCTAAATTCACACGTAAAGTAGAGTGAAGTAATAAAAACGAAACGTGTGGCATTTTGCATTTGTAAGGCTCCTCTGTTAGTGGAAATTCTAAAAAATTATTTTAATTTGAGTTTCTTAAATGAAAATATAATTAGGAGTCTTGGTTAAACATTTGAAGTATTTCATCGCCTTGTAAACATACTTAGTGCATTAAACCGTGAAAAGTAAAAATGCAATTTTGGAAAACTGACATCGAATCTAATAATTTGCACATCTCTGTAAAGACAGCTATCGCCTCCACCCTTACAGCTAGAATAGAAAGTAAAGGCGATTGATGAGAAATGAAAAGACAACTCACACAGATGGAATTAATATTTATTAAGCTGTAAATTTGATTGAGTATATCTTTGTTATCGAACTGAGGGAATGAAATAACAGGATGTAGGATAGTAATCACCAATGTAAGACAATAGTATTTTTTTTACCATTACCACAGGACAGTTATCGTATTAGGGATGCGGACGTCCTTGTATAATTGTTATTTAATCTGTGCCCCGTTTGCTGATTTCTGTGCTCCTCCGTAACATTCGTTTCAAAATTCTAATAGTACTTCCTTCCATTCGACATTTGCTGTTCGCTTGCCTTTTGGTTCTATTTGAACTTTGACGTCATGAAAGTATTTTGCTCGCGATAGTGCCGCTTACAGTAAAGTTGTCCATGGCTAAACACCTGTTGAGGTAAATAAATGCCTACTTGATCTAGTGTTTGACCTTGAGCTTTATTGCTAGTTATACAAAAAGCCAAACGTACTGGAAACTGCCTCCTTTTGAAGGAAAATGGCATAGAAGTATCTGATGGCGTAAGGTCAAGGCGAGGGAGTAGGACATTGTTTCCAACATTTACGCCAGTAATAATTTCCAGGTGTAAGCAATTGTCATGCATCTTCCACACCAACAGTCTAGTACCGTTCAACAGACCTTGGGTAACATTAATATTTCTCAACAAAATCACAATTGAGCCTTCTTTTAGTCGAAGGATATGAGGTGGCAATCCACTTATGCCTATGCTGTCTAAAAATTCTATTGGGAATTGTAGAAGTTCACTCTCATGTTCAGTAATCAAATTATTCACCCTGGTGTAAGTTCTCGATGATCCGGGGATTAGGTCTAAAACTTTGTCATTGATTTCTTTACAATGTTCATTTTAGGTGCTAAAATCGCTATTTTTGAAAAGCGTGAAATATTTTCCAGCGTGGGACTAATACTGAATTTTCTCCATCGACGTGAGGGTATTCACCGTTACCAATTTGTATGAAGAAGTTTGCAAAGTCACGTTGATCTGTATCCGCTCGCATATTTTTGTTGAGTTTAAAAATGTTGAATAATGGCCACAAAGGAGAGAACCATACTGACATTTGGACTGATGCTGCTTTAGATGCGTGAGGCACAACAGGCAATACCTGCCTAAAATTTCCACCTAATATGATAATTTTTCCTCCGAAAGGCACGTCGTTATTCATGATGTCCTTGAGCAACCGATTTACACACATCAACGCGTGCTTATTAGCCATAGGGGCTTCAACCCAGATGATCAGTTTTGCTGAACGAATATAAAAAGCTTCCTTGCTGTTAACTTTTATTCCTGATACTGAACTTTCATGTAAATGTAGAGGTAACTGGAATTGGCTGTGTACAGTGCGCCCCTGAGGTAGTAACATTGCTGCAATACCAGTCCATGCAACAGAAACTACATTTAACCCCAAATTTGTGCAACTGTGAATCAAGCATTGGTAAAGAAATGTTTTCCCAGTGCCCCCTGGACCGCCAATGAAATATGCATTACTCATTCTCTCATTGCTGTTTTGTACTAACCCCAAAATTTCTGTAATTATAGCCGTTTGGTTTCCATTTGCTTGGTTTATCATCCGACTTAATTGATCCTCATTAAGATTTAGATAATTCATTGCAGTACGAGCAGTGGAGATGAAGTTCCAGAGGAGTAGGGTAGGAGTGACAAGAATGGACAGAGTAAGGAATGAGAGAGTCAGGGAGATGGTAAGAGAGGAACCATTGCAAAATAGAATAGAGCGATCTAGGCTACAATGGTATGGACATGTGAGGAGGATGCAAGAGGAGAGGATACCGAAGAAGATGTTTGGAATGGAAATGACGGGAAGGAGGCCAAGGGGAAGACCAAGGGACAGATGGGCAAAAGGAGTTAAGAAGAGTGTGGAGGAAAGAGGAGTGTGCTGGGACACAGTAAATGACGAGAGATGGTGGATGGACAGGAAACGATGGAGAGGCTTATGTTCCAAGCAGACCCGACCAGTGGTTGGAAACTGCTCAAGATGATGATGATGATGATTCTCATTGGTACATTTGTCTGAGGGAAATTATCAATAATAGCTGGCAATCCGAGAGAAGTAATGGGAACACCATGGAGCTTTAATGTATTAGAAATAAATATGTATAAGAGTGAACTGATATGCAATGTTAAGTTCGTGAAACTGCAGATAATCTTCTGATAATGAATTCTTGAAAATGTCCCATAACTATCTTACATTTGAAGGGGTCTGAAAGATACATATGCTTTGTTTGTTCGTAGATCCTGGATGCTGGTAGCACCTATGACGTGAAGCAATAACAGGCGTAAATAATACCTTTCTGTTTCTGTAGGCGAAACATTATACATTCTGCTTATTGTTTTGGAAACATTTTTTCTTTTTTGCCACTGACAGTTGCTCTTGTTCCAGACGTAATGTACTGGTGTTTCAGGATATATATACCGACTTCTGGCTTGCAAATTTTGATTTAACTTGAACCACGCTTGTAATTCCGTGTTGCGCAACTGTGTTGAAGTAAAATATCAGGAGCGTTATCATTTTTAAAATAGATATTTTGCAAGTTTGGCAAGAGAACTGGTGATCGCACGATAGAATGTGACTGTTCATGCATGTGAAATGAAAATATCCTGAATGCGGCTTCTGTTGGACCAACATATCTAGCATTTAGGAAAGAAGTAATTTCATCGTAGTTCACCGTTCCGTCTTCAGGACATATTTTAACAATGCAGCTGTCATGACCTTTACAAACATACTTGTGATTTTAATATATAAGATATTTGTGGATGTATTTAACACTCCGAACACTTGAGCATATTTCAACATTAATATGAGCTTGCACGTAAAGTAAAAGAAATGGATTGTAGGGAACAATGAATCGACTATCGACTTCAATGTCAATGCCTCGAATTGTTTTTATAATAATCCGTCCATTATTTCTTCTCCTATACGAAGGATAAACATTAGCATTATCTTTGGTCTCTTCCTGAAACTGTTTAGAGTAATCTTTCTTACATACGCCATCTTTCATACAGACTGAATCAGAATTCAAAGATCCGCGAGGACCATGTACCATATGACGCCTTACCAACTCGTAAAGCGCTTCATCCTCGAGATCTGGTATTTCAGCTGACACCACACTGTCAATGTCAGAAATTTCTCGAAACTTACAATCTTCCGTTAATGTTAAGAGTAAATGGATGTGCGCGAGACCTCGTTTTTGAAATTCCACTGTATATAGATATGCTTTTACCGAAAATTTCCTTAACATTAAACAATCGTAGCAATTCCTTTACTTTGCAATGGAAAACTCTCACTTCAATATCAGGCTTATTATTATCCGTTTCCCAGATATGAATGCTGTTAAGTATTTCTGGCCAGCCCGCATTATAGGTGAACGTAATGAATAAATCTGGCTTTCCAAACTTCCTCACTATCGCCATCGTATCCTGATATTTTTGCAATATTTCCCTTGGGCTACCTGTAAAAGAAGATGGCAAAACTACAATACGACCGACTCTGAGATTTTCATTTTCTGCTCGTACATGCAAGGCGTCTGATAAGCCGGCATATGTATCAACTCGTAACTTCGTTTGTTGATGACGTATATATTTTAACCGGTCACCTTCCATACGACAGTAGTAATCCACGAATAAATATCCATTTTGCAAACTTGAGCAGCGACAACTAACTCAACATGACCTCCATGAACACCATTCATAGACATATACATTTTGTAATCATCGCTCGTATTGATAGCAGTTTCGTACATATCGCTGTTGCCAACAATAAAGGAAGAATAATTATTCCACTTGTCTGTAACATGTTTTACAATTCGCTTTCTAACCAGTGTAAATAAACTCTGATTGTTGTACTCACAATATGCCAATGACCTGAACAGACAATTACCGTCACCTTTAATCTTTATAACATTTGTAATTGAGTGTCGCCTCTCATTCATCATAATATGATTCATTGTATTGATTGAGCACACAACCTATAAGGACGAATGATGAAACGAAAAGAAGACAGTTTGTAGCTGGTGAGACCAAAGACTATATAACAGAAAGATCGGATACACAATACAAAATGGCGGTTCCAACATTCGACTGTAGCGGCATCTTCGTGAAATTAGTTGTCTTTCGTATACAGTATTTGTTGTCATTCAAACAGATGTTGACATGACAGTGCCATTAGCAAAATGACTGCTGATTGTGCATGAGCATTTCAGTCTCAAAGAAATCCATTCTTTGAGAAGTTTTAATACCATTATGTGCACAGAATCCCCTTCTACTTATTGTATTGATACATGCGACATTAGCGCCCGAGTGGAACAGGTAGAAGTTAACGATATCATGTATGAATACATGCGACATTAGCGCCCGAGTGGAGCAGGTAGAAGTTAACGATATCATGACGTAATTAGGGAACTCTCTGTTAATATCAAGTTAGATTTATTATTGGGGCGGCGTTGAATATCATGATACAGTTTTAGTCGTTGTCGCCTAGCGACAATATGTCCGTCAGGTCATTCGATATTCTATTTTCGTGAGACCTTGAAGGAAGTAATATTCGCAATTATTTTAACACTCGAATGATATAATCAAGTAAGGTGGGTATCAATCGAAGGTGCTTGACGGGCATTACATTTTAAGGCTACAAACGTCGTCGTAGCGCAAATACTTCCCGAGATATTTCAGTTTTAGTAAAGGGTGAAATTTTTTGAAAACTATTTTAATATATAAGAAGTTCCGAGGTATGGCAAGTTTATGTTTTGGATAAATAGATGTTATGTCATGATGTAGCCTATGCTGATGTAGAAAAATATTTTTTTAAGAAATTGCAAGACGATAAGAATGGAGCAGAAGAATACTACGAATTCTGAGGGGTATTTACCTCATGAAGGTAGTTGTGGATACTGTGTGAGAGATGCAGGTAAAGGAAGCTTGCTTACATGTAGACAAACAAGTAATAAAAGTATTGCATTTCTTATTTCCTTGCGTTAGTTACATTGATTGCATGGGGCATGTTGTTGTTGGTAGACTCCGACCAATAGAAGAACAGATTAGTTACATTGATTGCCCAACGTAGGGTGCTGTTGTTGGTTGACCCCGACCACCGGTCACAAGTAGTAACATTGTATCTCAAAACTCAATGTTTTGAGATATGGCACTTTAAATATTTGCACGTTCCTTGCAAATCAGGGAAACTACTTATTGTTGATTTTACAATTTATTGTTGATGTTGGACAGAAGGACAACAATATATACAATTTTTTATATATTTTAATTGTTTATTACAGAATTACATGAGATACAATAATCAGATCCTAAATGATTCAAAATATGAACATTGTATGTTGAGTTACAATGATAATACTAGTAAAATGTTTAAAAAATTGACAATTATTTAAATATGTTTCATTGTACATTCTGTTTCAACATAGGTATCATTATTTAATTATTCATCTCTAACATACACTTAAAATTATTGAGTATTCAATACTTAATTATTTGACATTCTATTATTTTAAGCATAATACAAAGGTAATAAATGGATTTAAATGAAAAATGAAATGAAATTACAAATTACACATAATGATAACTACAATTGAATAAAAACTGACTGGTACAATTTCAACAAACACATGAAATAGCAGATGCTCATGGAATTTTTAAGATACAGAACTACTGTACACAGTAAGAAAGATAAAAATTTTGACCTGAAATAAAACAAACAATGATAAAAGATAATTGCAACAATTTATCATTTAATAGTGATTAAACCTAACAAAATATTCATTTTCTCTTTCTTTTCTATTTGTAGCTTAGGTTTTCATAGAAGGGTCTGTAGCATGCTGGGATATGTCCAGAAGTACAAAGTGACATTAAGTCACGGTACTTATCTTTTGTAATGGGCAATGGTTTTGAAAATGCACATTTTAGATTATAGCATGTTGTTCTTCTACCACGATGTTTACTATACAAATCCATTGTTTTTACTTCTGGACTTAGGTGGTCAGTTTTTACGCGGGAGTAATGTAGGATTTTCTGCATTTATCTGAACTTCTTTGGCCTTATTCCACTGAACTTGTTCACCATCTGCATAATGCGACCAGTTCCTATTATCTAATTTTAAAAGTGCCTTCAGATCAAAAATATCGTCTTGAGTTATTTCTTTTACTATATATGCCTTACCGTTAAGTTTTGCAGTTTTAATTAGCATAATCCATTGATCGGGAGTGTAGACAATGATGCCCTTCTTTGCACTTTCAATTCGGGCATGCATAGAATCGCCTTCATTTTGCGTGTGTCCTTTCTGAAGGAACCTCTGGGTGATGTTTACTTTATATTTATCAGCAATCAACGAAAACATAGCATACACATTTCGGTTACGGTTTTGACCACTGCAGTTATCTGAAAATAATACGAATTCCTTAACACCTTTTTCAATTTTAGTTTCCATAAAACTCATTAAAAAACTTCCAATTTCATTGCTTCCCTTTTGCCCTATCGATTCATGCCAAACGTAACAGTAACCTTCATGCTTAGACAAGTCATATACAGTGAAGTTGTAAGTCGAATATTTTCGTTTGTAATAAAACAAACTTACTTCACTTTGTGGTGTTACTACACACATCAAAAAAAGTTTTGCATCACCTCGGTTCCAAGAGTTCCGGAACCGTTAAATACAAAGGGAATAGAGATCAACACAAACAACATTTCAGCTCGTTTTATTGCTCATGAGACCCACACATTGCATGTTGTACCATCATACAGCTAGACTTTCAGCATTTGTGGTCCAGATTGCAGTACACACCGCTACCTCTAATACCCAGTAGCACGTCCTCTTGCATTGATGCATGCCTGTATTCGCCGTGGCATACTATCCACAAGTTCTTCAAGACACTGTTGGTCCAAATTGTCCCACTCCTCAACGACAATTCGGCGTAAATCTCTCAGAGTGGTTGGTGGGTCAAGACGTCCATAAACAGCCCTTTTCAACATATCCCAGGCATGTTCGATAGGGTTCATGTCTGGCGAACATGCTGGCCACTGTAGTCGAGCGATGTCGTTATCTTGAAGGAACGCATTCACAAGATGTGCACGATGAGGTCGAGAATTGTCGTCCATGAAGACAAATGCCTCTCCAATATTCTGCCGATATGGTTGCACTAAGGGTCGGAGGATGTCATTCAGGTATCGTAAAGCCGTTTCGGAGCCTTCCATGACCACCAGTGGCGTACGTCGGCCCCACATAATGCCACCCCAAAACATCAGGGAACCACTACCTTGCTGCACTCGCTGGACAGTGTGTCTAAGACGTTCAGCCTGACCAGGGTGCCTCCAAACACGTCTCCGACGATTGTCTGGTTGAAGGCATATGCGACACTCATCGGTGAAGAGAACGTGATGCCAATTCCGTGGGGTCCATTCAGCATGTTGTTGGGCCCATCTGTACCGCGCTGCATGGTGTCGGGGTTGCAAAGCTGGACCTCGCCATGGACGTCGGGAGTGAAGTTGCGCATCATGCAGCCTATTGCGCACCGTTTGAGTTGAAACACGACGTCCTGTGGCTGAACGAAACGCATTATTCAACATGGTGGCATTGCTGTCAGGGTTCCTCCGAGCGGCAATCCGTAAGTAGCGGTCATCCACTACAGTAGTAGCCCTTGGGCGGCCTGAGCGAGGCCTGTCATCGACAGTTCCTGTATCTCTGTACCTCCTCCATGTCCGAACAACATCGCTTTGGTTCACTCTGAGACGCCTGGAAACTTCCCTTGTTGAGAGCCCTTCTTGACACAAAGTAACAATGCGGACGCGATCGAACTGCGGTATTGACCTTCTAGGCATGGTAGAACTACAGACAACATGAGCAGCGTACCTTCGTCCTGGTGGAATGACTGGAACTGATCGGCTGTCGTACCCCCTCCGTCTAATAGGCCCTGCTCATGCATGGTTGTTTACATCTTTGAGCAGTTTTAGTGACATCTATGAACAGTCAAAGGGACTGTATCTTGGATACAATATACACAGTCAACATCTATATGCCGGAGATCTGGGAACCGAGGTGATGCAAAACTTTTTTTGATGTGTGTAGAACTTTTTGTAAATCAAAACAAGCTACACATACAGTAGGATCATCAATCGCTCTCATTTTCTCTTTTTCCTTAACTTCCCTGAGAAATTCTGTGACTGTACGGTGAGTTTCATATGCTGTTTGTAGGTCGTTCTTCTGTTCTTGATCTGAATTTCTGTAAAGGTTGCATAACTCACATTGATCCTTCTTAGGTATAAAAAAACCTATATTGAATTCTGATACAAATATGTCTCTATATTGGCGGGCAGTTGCAAGTTCCTGGTATCCCATTTTCTTTGCCCATTCTTCATACAACTTAAAGAGTTTCCCTATAGACAGCCCTTCTTCAAAATATTTACGATTAGTTTCTTTCCTCAAATAGTGGGATTCAACAACAGGAATGGAAGCAACGTGGGCTCTTACACTGTCTTTTATAGAATGTTTTATAATTTGCCTACCTCTATTGACATGTTTTCCTTTTTTGTCTGGGGAAATAGCACCAGATCCAGAACTATCGACCTTATTTAGAGCGGACATGACCCTCATATCGTTTATGCCTAAAGTTTGAAGAAACATTGTTTTGCATACTTTCACAAATTTTCCGTTGACTTCAAATGAGTATAGTAAGCTACATTTTCTAGAATTCCCTTTCACGGTTTGTTTCTTTTTGTCTAGTTTTGTAACAAATCGAGCAATGAAATCCCATTTACGTGTATGACTTTCAATACTCCAGAATTTACCGAATAATTGCAATCTCTCTTCATTATTAATCCTAACTTTACAGCTGTAACGACTTGTCACACCACAACCTGGTCCTAGTTCTCTGGCTGGTACAGTTTTGCCAGTATTGCGACTTACATACGACTGTCCCATACCTCTAGCTCTTTTGCATTGTTCTACCTTCCAATTATTCACATTCCTTGGACGTTTCCTTCCTGGGGTGTCTTTCTTTGAAACTTTTCTACTCTTTCTTATTTTATTTTCATTGTTATCAAAGGTTGTATTCGAAGACGTACTTGCATCTAAAGATGTACTCTGGTCACTCGGCTCACTGTCTTGTATGGAAGTGTTCTTCAAGGTATCTGGTAATGGGTTAGGGCTTTCTCCTGCGTCTGTGAATAATAAAATTCGCTGAAATAAATTTCTAGTGATCTCAGTGCCTCATAGTAAGAAATAACATTCACTTCATAGCTTAACGCTCTAATTAGTGAATATGTACAATGAAATTTACCTTCAGATGGCTTTCTCGATACAACATTAACTGTAGGAGGGAAGGAGACTATAGTCCGGTCCTCACTGTAAATATCTGACAACGGGTTTACGTTGGAAATTACGTGGTATTGACCTGTTAAGAAAAATAGATAAGGACTTCATAAATATACATTCGGTATATTAAATTCAAATCATTTTTCCTACTTCACTCAAGTCCATTTTACAGCATAGAAGTAATCAACACACCTTCATTAAATGTCATGGGGGCATCATTATTGCTTGTAGAAGGAACAGAACTTCCCACTGTAGTATCCTCATTGAGAAAGTCCGATGATACTGTGATTGAGATGTTAAAATAAAAAAAAAAGGATTATTAATAACATAGAGTAACGACTGCAGATAAAACTTACACAAGCAATGACTCTGTAGGCAATTCAGTCAAATATTATTTCCTCTAATTAAAATTTAAAGAATGAAGCTGTTAATAACAACAACAGTAATTGTGGTTGTTATTATTATAATACCAAAAAACACTTACCTAAACTAATTATTTCCTTATTTTCGACGATATTCAGTGCCATTTGCACCATTTTTCTTGTGCGGGAACTAAAATCACTCATGGTTTCACTTAAAGAACACTTAGAAATAATGACAAAGATGATGCAATGCAAGCTTCTTTAGCATCCATTTGCAGACCATCAGCTGTGAATTGGCGGCAAAACAATAGAAGCGCTATTCGTATGTTGTAGCAGTGTAGGAAACACGATAAAACAAAACTAACAATATAATTTAAAATTCAACAATGTTACACAACAATGAAAAGCTTCGAGTAGTATAATTGTAACTCAAGATACAATGTTAATACCTGTAACATAGGATCTGGTTACTGTTACAATATTAATATTTTTGGAAATAACTTTTTTTTTTCCAATTGCAAACATACAATTTTTTATGGCTTAAATGATAGATAATTTCAACATTAGTTCATTGGTTAACTTAACTCAAAACCCTAAAAAAGTGAGTTACAATGTTACTACTTGGGACCGTCGATATATTTAAATTAGTTTCCCCTTCGACTTGTGTATGGTGATCGCGCACGCTTCTGCGAGTGGGAGTTAAATGCACTTGCAATTGTTGCCATGATAACTACGCTAGGTGTCGGAGATTTGTCGACCCAAAACTGCTCACGCTAATCCCAGGTAGATCCCCAGCCCAAAAAACATATAATTTTAATAAACAACAACTATTCATAAGGTTGTGTAAAACCTTTAAGGGACGAAACTGCTCCAAGACTCCAGCGTGTCTTGAGTCGAAGTGGACGTTGGAGATTGACGTTGCGTTTGAACTTCACCTCCGGCGACCACTTGAGTTCGAGACACGTACGTCCTATATCCTCATCATGAAATCAGCGCTTGCCATATCATAAAATAGATCATGTTCTTAAATTAAGTAGAGTTTATTTGAGCAGCAGTGTCGTGATTTGGTTAATGCTTTTCTTGTATTAGGCTATATGATGACAAATTCATGTCCAGAAATTGTCTGACCGTCATTATTCGTGATGAGATATTACAAATTAATAACTCGAACATTATTTAAGCTGGAATTGTTTTCACTGCTATGTTTGGAGTGTTTGATGTCAGGTTTCCCTGTTCTACGTTGAAGTAAGCTACGTTGACAAATGTAGCCTACTATCTATCGTATCCAGAAAGAATGGTTGCTGCTTCAGTTAAGGACATAATAATAATAATAATAGTAATAATAATAATTATTATTATTATTAACTCCACTATACCGGTGGCAAGTCCGCGGCCCTATTCGCAAGAAATGGGGAAGGAGGAGTCGGAGGAGTAACACCTCGTTAAAAAACCTAGGTCCAGCTGACCCGGCTGGTAGTACCTAGTAAGGGTCCCTTGCCAGGGTTACGGTGAATTCCTCAATGGCATTGTTGGTGGAGCGGTTGAACTGCGGTACAGTAATAATGGCGGAAGGGGCCTCCTTGTGCTCGGGAGATTAGGAGTAAAAGGTATATGGTCCACATATATCAGGGTAGCGTCTGTCTCAGATTGAGCGGCTACAAACAGCGTCTGTTCCAGATTGGGTGGCTGATTTTAATACTGGGAGCATAGCGTTTAGAAGAGAAAGTGTGCCGACTCCCGAGTTTGCCGTATCTTTAGTATGGATAGTTGCTGCGCCCGCCGGTAGACTGCGCAGCGGTTGGTTGTGGCTGGTTGGAGACACTTTCTAAGCGCTCGCGAGTTTGAAAACATGGAAATGCTGCCGTGTTTAGTCCTTATTTCTTGGTGTTGAAAAGTGTATGCGATCAAGAAGCGATAGTGAAATAATACATACGTTATGACACTGGTGTGTTTAGTATTTGTAAGCTTTTACACTTATTTCTTTACGTTTGTGCTGTCGAGTGAATTATAACCTGGTAAGATTCGTCAAACAAAACTGTGTAAGTGAATATGCCGTGTTGTTTTGTTCCCGGGTGCCGATCTGGATACGACAAGTCTTCTGCAACAGGTAGGCACTTTTTTAGACCTCCAAAAGCAGAAGATGATTTCTTTAAATGGACTAAGGCCATTCCGAGGAAATACATTAAATTGTCAAGTAAGTCATATGCAGGCTATGTGACAAACATTGCTCCGATAATTTCCTTATAAAAACGGACACTTTCATTATAGAAGGAAAGACAGTCGAAATGGCGAGAAAGAGATGGAGTTTGAAGCCTGGTGCAGTCCCACACTATCTAGCCGGGTATATTGTCAAGCAACTAAGGAAAGGGATCAGCTGTGTGAAGTGTGCAACAACCCTTCAAAGTGAAAAGGCCGTCAGACACAACAGCTGCAACTTTCACTAATATAAAGGACTTTGGCACAATAAATGCCCTTAGTTACCTAACTCAACCGTCTGACAGTGTCTTCAACATTCTTTTACAGGTCGAAGTAGTCGTTAAAACGGAATTATGTTCCCTTTCAAATATGTGGGTTGATATATTTTATGAGTGTTAGGACAGCATTGATGAGATTGTTTTAGGGCCGTGATTTTTTGATGGTGTATGGAACATAAACTGGACCTTATTGGAAAACTCGTTTTTCATTTCATGAAGTGCGCTTTTTCTTTCGTACGAAAGAAATTAGGAAAGAGCAGTCAACTTCTAAGTCTGGGAAATCATCGCGTAAGCTGTCCAAAGCTTCGGACAACTGAGAGCTATAAGTTATATGGGTGAGTTTGTCATTATACTGTATTATATTATAACTTATTTACTTTATTTGTGCAGTAGTGAATGGTCTGTAGCTTTACGATTTTCACACATTCAGTTACATTTTGACCCCCGTCAGAATGTTTTATTTCCTTATTATATGAACCTATGACGCAATCTGATGTTTCATAACTAACACAACGGACGTTAGCGTTGTATATACTCAGTGCGGAGAATTTTATATTTGGATCATCTTGTCTAATACAACGTAGTGTAAGCTGATAACATTCAGTTACTGAAAAGTAACATTCAACTGCTTGTATTGATACCGTCCTCACTCAGCGCTAGCCGACGCTAGAGCCACCTAGCGTCTGGACCATACAAACTCCACAAGTCGCGTCACTTTCTCTTCTATACGCTATGCTGGGAGGCTTACTACCTCATCAGTTATAACCCCGCTATCCTTCGGGATGGCCTTTCTCAATTCTTTTCTTCACTCATGATGGAAACACAAAGTATTGGATTATCTACCCCAGGTGGTAATTACCCAGGTGGTAATAAATCCACCTCCACGTATTGTGGAGTTAGTAGGCCTGCGGAGTCTGGGGAGCCTGCAATGTCATGTAAGAAGAAATATATTATGTACTTAGCAACACTTAACATAAACTCACTCCTTCAGACAGGAAAACTAAAGCAAACATTGGATGTTCTTGAGAAACATAACATTGTCATCACTGCATTGCAAGAAACACGATTTTGTGATGAAGAAACTTTTGAGTCTCAAGGATTCAGAATGTATAAAGGAATACCTGGCACAAGAGTTACACAGAACATCCCTCATCTTGGTACAGGTTTTATAGTCCACAAGAAAGCTGTTGAGTCAGTGCTGGATTTTACATCATTCAATGGAAGACTATCCACATTGTCATTCAGATCACTTACGAACCGTGGTCAATTTTCATGCACCGACGAACTTGTCAAACAAGAAAGACCGAGAGCAAACTAATATATTAAGGGAACAATTAGAAGACGTGATTGACAATATTCCAGCGCATCACACCACCATCCTACTCGGTGATTTTAACGCTCAAGTAGGAAGAGAGAAAAAATTTAGGAATATAGTTGGAAACTATCCCGCACATAGACGAACAAACAAAAATGGCGAACGGCTGATTGACACCTGCAAAAATAACAACCAAGTTCTGAAATCTACTGCGTTTAAACATCTTCCTCGGAAAGCAAAGACATGGAGACATCCAAATTCACTTATGGGTGAATTTCAACTGGATCATGTTGCAATATCAAAAAAATCAGATCGTGAAATCCAAAATGTGAAGGTCCTGCGTAATGCGAATGTAGATTCAGACCATTATCTGTCCCTTATTAAAATGAAAGGTATTCCGTTTAGGAACAATAGAGTGAATGTTGAAAAGGGAATGAAAATGCAAAAGTACAACATCGGTGTTCTGAAGTCAAATAACACTTTTGCGGAAACACTCCACCACAAACCAAAAGATGGAACATGGTCTACTTTAAGGAACGCCATTGTTACTGCGGCTTCGGAATCCATTCCTCTTGATAGAACGCGCAAGCACCCTTGGTGGAACGATCAATGTGATCACGCAATAAAGAAGAAAAGCTTGGATCAAGTGGAATAACAAGAAAGACGATGTGAACCTTGAGAACATTCTCTGCATCAGGAAAGAAACTTGTAAAATTTTAAAATTGGCAAAAAGAAACTTCCACAAATCACAAATTATTCAAATTGAAGATGATTTTCAAAGACACAAAACAAGGGATTTCTATCAAACTTTTAAGCACCAACTGTCCAAATACGTCGCCCCTACTCTTCACATCCGAGGATCTGATGGTAAACTTAATCTCAATAATAAAGACTGTGCTAAAGCCTTTGGAGAATATTTTGAAACCCTTTTGAACACGGACATACCTACTGAACAACTTGCTTTCTATCCTAGCGTTGCATACCACGACAGCTCACCACCCTCTGTCGAAGAAATAACACAAATCATCAAGGGGCTAAAAATAATAAGGCCTCTGGGGAGGATAGTATTGTGGCTGAATTATGGAAATATGCAGATAATGACTCCAACATTTGTCTCCAGAAAACCATTGAAGAAATATGGCATAGTGAAAAATTGCCGGAGGATTGGACTTCCGCCATCATTCATCCTATACATAAGAAAGGGGATAAATCCGACCCAAATAATTATAGAGGTATTTCACTGGTATCGGTAACGTACAAAATATTTGAAAGAGCTCTTCTGAACAGAGCAGAACCGATATTAGACCGTCAGTTAGGGGAATATCAAGCTGGTTTCAGGAAATCAAGATCCTGTCCTGAACAAATTCATAACATTAAGACTATAATTTCCTACTGTACGGTACGATCAAAACCTTATGTTGTGATTTTTGTGGACTTTCAGGAGGCTTATGATTGCATTCATAGAGACACAATAATTAACACCTTACGTGAGTTTGGCCTAGACAATAAATCAGTTAATTTGTTCAAAGCAAGCTTAGAAAACACCATTTCTCAAGTCAAATTTCGTGGTGAATTGTCCGAAGCCTTTGCAATCAAGACTGGCTGTAGACAAGGTGATCTGGGATCACCGATGCTGTTCAACTGTGTCTTGGAAAAAATTATAAGAGAATGGTTAACACTCTTACCAAATAATTATGGTATTCGAATTGGTTATAAAAAAAGAAGACCTGAATATAAACTGTCTCGCTTTTGCAGATGATATTGCTTTGTTCGCTAATACAATGGAAGAGGCCACTGACCAACTTAATAAACTACAAACCATAGCTGCTAAAACTGGACTTAAAGTGGCCTTCCATAAAACTAATTTGATCACAAATGTCAATGATGCCTCAAAATTCATCACGATTGGTCTGCAAAAAATCAAAAAAGTCCGAAAATTTAAATACCTAGGGGAATGGATTACCCCTAATAATTCAGAAATAGCTGCCATTGAGAGCAGATGTAACAAATTGGAAGGTGCCTTTCAAACCTGCAAAAACATTTACAAAAGTAAAAGCTTGTCCCGGAATGTCAAACTTTGTCATTATAACACAGTAATTAGGCCGTCAGCACTGTATGGCGCAGAATGCTTACAGATGGCAAACAAAGGTCCATTGAGAAAATTAGAACTTAAGGATCGGAAAATTCTAAGGAAAATATTAGGACCTGTTAATGATAATGGTACTTACAGAAGAAGGCATAACAATGAATTATTTGAACATATAGAAGATTTGGTGAGTGTGATGAGAAAAAGGAGAATGTCTTTCTTTGGACATTTGGAGCGGATGGAGCATCATCGACTTTCATATCGAATCCACTCATCAATATCTAAAAAAAAATCCTATTGCAAATGGTCGATGCAAGTTAAAAAGGACCTAACAGAAGCTCGAATCAATCAAGCTCTGGTTTGGGATAGGAACCTGTTCAGAAAGGCGGTTAAATCATCCAGTAATCTACACCCTTTAACATCTGTGATGCCTCGCCCTCACTGCAAGCGGGGGCGTGGTGGCTCAGCGGTCTAGCTGTATGCCTCTCACCAAGGCGGTCCGGGTTCGATTCCCGGTCAATGCATGTGAGATTTTCAAAGTGAAATGCCATGTCCTGTGGTTCGGATTCCACGTAAAAAGGAGGTCTCGTGGCTCATGATCTCAAGATTAACGGTCACGTTAAACTACAAGCTTCCTTCCTGCTTTTCACTGCAAGTGGACGGAAGAAAGGGGAGCAGAACATTCGTCAAGAATGAAGATCTACTGGCAGACAAGAAAACAAGCATTACAGTGATCATATGAGTGAAGAACATCGTGGTCCATTGATGGCCGAAACGTAAAAAAAAAAAAAAAAAAAAAAAAAAAAAAACCATTATACTGTATTAACTTCTTTGTTTCCAGTTTGATTTTGATTTCATGATAATTTGATATTTTTAATTTTTTATGTGGTTTATAAATTGGATTCTGTTTAAACAAAACCTTGTTCATCACATTAAACGCCAGCCCCGTGATGTTGAGGTGGTGTTGTTTTTTTGGTCGTGTGGCCTCCTGCGAGGCCGAGTGCAGGTCTTTTTAGTCGACGCCCGTGGGCGACCTGCGCGTCGGGATGAGAGATGGAATGGATGAAGATGAATGAAACTGGGCAAGGATGTGGAAGGAAGCGTCCGTGGCCTGTCAGGAGGTACTGCCCAGCATTTGCCTGGTATTGAAAATGGGGAAACCACGGAAAACCACTTCAAGGACTGCCCACGATGGGGCTCGAACATGTTGGGGTAGTGCGCCGGCCTTTCACGCGGTGGCTCCAGATTCGATTCGCAGCCCCGTCAGAAATTTTAGTAACTGACGCGAGGGCTAGAATGGGGTGCACTCAGCCTCGTGAGGATAATTGAGTAGTTGTCTGATAGTGAAGCAGTGTCCTAGTCGGCCGAGGGGATCTGATGCGCTGGTCACGCGTCATCCCGCAATCTGTAGACCAAATGGCTGGGCAGTGGTCACTTGATAGCCCACATGGGGCTGTGGTGCCACGAGATTCATCATGTTATAAGAGTTTTAATGACTCTCTAAGTTAGCTGAGTCGAGCATTCTTAGCAATTGTAGATGTTAGAAGACTATAAGCAGTAAAACATACGAGTAATTCGTCTCTAGAGCGGTGGCTTGGGTGGTGTAGTTGGTAGTAGCAGGCTGAGCTTCTATGCCGAAGGTCGCGGTTTCAAACCCGGCCGAAGTCGTCGGATTTTTAAGAGCGTTAAAATCCCTCAGTAAGCCTTCCTTAGGAGGGAAAGTAAAGTCGGCGGTCCCATGTCATAGCTTTATGGCATGAAAAAGAACCTTCCACTAACTACACTTGTGTGAAGCCAAAATTTGTAGGTAAGAATTGATAACGCTATATTAGTTCCAACGTTCACTGCCAGGTGCTGATTGCGATGGCATCTAGTAGCCAAGTCCGCAAGCTAGGTGTCGTGGATGTTGGAAACTATCCCGCACATAAACGAACAAACAAAAATGGCGAACGGCTGATTGACACCTGCAAAAATAACAACCAAGTTCTGAAATCTACTGCGTTTAAACATCTTCCTCGGAAAGCAAAGACATGGAGACATCCAAATTCACTTATGGGTGAATTTCAACTGGATCATGTTGCAATATCAATTGCAAAAGTGGGAACTACTTGAAATTATCGTCTGCAGTCCTTACTTGAATAAAAACAGATAACAAACACGAATACACCCATCACAATTAACACCGGTTATCAGACAGATTCTACACACATCCAAAGTAGGCCTACACGGGGCTACATGACCGCGTTGTCGCAGCCTCTAAACCAAGGAACCAACCAACCATCGTCTCTAGAGACACAGGTTGCTTGGTGCAGCGAGGACGTTCTCGCCTGATGTGTCCAAGGTTGTGGGATCAGTAACTTGCTATTTGAGGGGGCTTAAATGCCAGAGAGCCGTGCCAGTAGATTTAGTGCGATGTTAAAGATTAGTTTCAGGGCAAAATTCTGGCGCCCTGGCGTCTCTAAAAGCCGCAGTAGTTAAAAGAGACGTAAAACTCAAAACGTAGATTTAGTGTTTGGAAGATGATAACTAACGTTATTTGCTAAGAGGTGGATTGTTTGAACAACGGTTAGGTAGTGATGATAAATGTTGTTTTAAGGGATGGAAATTCGAGGCCATCTCCCCTCATGATACAGCTATTAAAATCATTGTGTAGCCTATTTTTAGGTAGATTTCATTAGAAAGCTAACTATTGCAATGGGTCCCATGTTTCGACTTCCGGAAAATTTCGACATATCTTCGCGTTTCACATCCCCCAGCCCCCAAAACCACCGTCAGTTCAAAAGTTTATATATAGTTTATGTATATATATATGTATATATGCATATCAGTTTCTTGTGGACACGATAACTGCCGTAAATTTGCTCCAATCACTTTGAATTTCATACATAATAAGTATCCCATTAAATTCTCGGTTGAGTTCGTTAATGGGCAAAATCGGTCAAAGGGGGTGAAAATGGGGGGCATTTTTCGAAAAAGTGAAATATCGCTATAACTCTCTTAATGCATGAAATATCGAATCCATTCAAAGTTCATAATATGTATCGGATATGTGCCAAAAATTTATGTCAAATAAGTTTTTTGATTGCACCAACCATTGACCACAGGGGTGGAAAAAAGTGGTTTTTTTTCGGGAAACATTAATCATATCTCTCTTAATAGGCACAATATCAAAACCGTACAAAATGGAAAATATTCCCCTAATAATTACCTAAAACTTTTGTCTGAAAGAAATTTTGATATGACCCACCATTACGCCAAGGGATGAGAAAAACGATTTCGGAATGAAAGAAAATGCCAAGTGCCATTAGTGGTTACCATGACAACGCTTCTAAATTGATGAGGGATGAGCTATCCGAGGTTGCCAAGACAACGCCATTGACGAGATCACATTCATTTTAGCCTACTTTTCACACTTTGCAAAAATGAGGAAAAAATAGACTTATGAGATCGATCCGGGAAAATGTGTCTGTCTGTCCTTCTGTCTGGCTGGCTGTGTGCGTGTGTGTGTCCCCCCCCCCCTATCAACTCCTAAACGGCTGCAGCAATCGAAACCAAATTTAGTATGAGTAAAGATGTATACCGGAATATCTCAAGCCCATATTTGAAAAAGATGTCAGTGCTACCAACTGCTAAAAAAACGCGTTAGAAATTTGAGTTCCATGTTGGATATCATGGAAGGCATACATGGGAGCAATTCCAAAATTGGCACACATGTAGATAATACTATTTCAGTTTAATTTCCCGGAGGCCATACATGACAGTGTTGCCAAAATAATTTTAAGCCTTCTGATAGGTCCATTTTTTAAATGAACATAACTTCTACACTATCAATTGGATTTCAACCAAATTATGTATGTAATATATGCACATAAGCAGGTATGACTGAGCGTATTCTTAAGAGCCACCAGGGCTGCCAACTGTTAATAATTGATCTTTCTACTTTTTATCCAAATACCAATACAGTATATCAGAAAGTATGCAAGCCGACAGCTTTAAACTATGCACGCGTATAGTACCTGACATTTTAGATTAATTTCGAGTAACTTATATACGTCAGTTCTACCAACATGATTCTAAGCCTGCTGATAGGACCAATTTTTAAATACATGTAACTTCTATACTGTCAGTTGGATTTCAACCAAATTTCGTATGTGCTATGTGTAATATAACAGATATGACTATAAGCATTCTTATGAGCAATTAGGGCTGCCAACTGTTAATAAATGGTGTCTATATTTTTTACCCTAATATCAATATATCAGAAAGTATGCAAGCCAACAAGTCTGTACTTTGCATACGTATAGCACCTGACATTCTAGATTAATTTGGAGTAATTAATATAAGACAGTGATGCCAACATGATTCTATGCCTGATGATAGCTCCAATTTTAAAATACATATAACTTCTATACAAAAAATGGATTTCATCCAAAATTGGCACAAAAAGATATCATAAGATTTCCGATTATTTCTGACCGACATACGCATGACATTGTTGCCAACGTGCTTTTACGTGTGCTGATAGATCCAATGTTTAACTCCATGTAACGTCCTTTGGACTTCAACCACATTTTGTATTCTGTACCTTAAGAGATGGAATTAAGAATATATTCAGTCACCAGGGCTGCCAACTGTATTGCTGTAGGCCTATTAGGCTACATTATGCCTAGTATACAGTATTTCGAACTAATTAAGACATTCCGATATTACCAACTTAATTTCGTCATTATTCTAGATAGGTTCATATACTGTAGATTAATCATTGGCATGAATCTTAATTTTAAGAAAAGTAGGCTCTTTAGTTCGGCACGGAACTTCTTGTTCCATCTGACTATGTGGGAAGCGGCTAACTGGTAGCATGCTGAACTTCTATGCCCAAGGTCGCTGGTTCAAAACCGGCTAAAGTCGTCGGATTTTCTAAGAGCGCTAAAAATCCCTCAGCATGCTTTCCTTCGGAGGGGAAGTTCCAACGTTCATTGCAAGTTGCTGGTTGCGGTGGAATCTAGCAGCCAAGTTCACAGTAGGTGTCGTTGACGGTAGTATTTGGTACAAAATTAGGTACTACTACTTAAAATTGACCTTCTGCAGACCTTACCTGAATTAGAGACTAATACAGTCATCACAATTAACACCGTTTATCAGACAGATTCTACACACACCCAATGTACACGGGGTTACATGACCACGTTGTCGCAGCCCCTAAACTGAGGAACCAACCAACATATCTGCGGGAGATAAAATTTTGCGTGAAGAAGTAACAGACTGTTAGATAGTTACACATCAGTTCCAAACCTTGCATAAGGACATTGTGATCAAAAGTATAAAAATGAACCCCAAATATGACAAGAAAGTTACCATCCCCATAAGACAATAAAATGTTAAAAATATGCATAGAAAGACGAAATAAAGCTTAATTAACCTCCAATTGTAAAATACATTCTCGCAATAAATGAGGTCTGATCCACCTACGAAAACCTGCATATTTCGCCTATTTTAGCCTATCCTCTAGTCTGCCCGGTGAAATCTACCTCCGCCTTCCGGCGTGCCGAGAGGAATTTTTAATTTAAAGGCAGGTCCCAAAATAATAGATACACAAATAAATAAATAAATAAATAAATTAATTAATTAAAGGCACATAGAATAAAGTTATAACACTTGGTAGCTGAGAAATTAAAACACAATGGTTTAATATACAGAGGATGGTTTTGCCATTTAGAAATCATTAATTGTGTCCAGATGTAGGTCTAGGCTGCAGCATTGTAATGTTACAATCTAGCCACACGGGCTTGGTTGGTTCCTCAGTTTAGGGGCAGCGACAACGCGGTCATGTAGCCCCGTGTACTTTGGGTGGGTGAAGAATCTGTCTGATAACCGGTGTTAATTTTGATGGCTGTATTAGTGTGTGTTTCTGTTTCTTAATTCAAGTAGGCCTAAGGACTGCAGACTTTGAATTTTTCAAGTAGTTCCTACTTTAGCCGCCAAACGACACCGTCAACAACTACTAGTTCAGAACTTGGATACTAGACGCAACGAACGTAGGAACCTGAGCGTTGTTTACATTTTTAACCTAATTTAGCTTCACACAGATGTAATTAGTGGAAGGTTCTTTAACATGCCATACATCTATGACATGGGACCGCCGGCTTTACTTCCCCTCCGAAGGAAGGTATACTGAGGGATTTTTAACGCTCTTAAAAAATCCGACGACTTTGGCCGGGTTTGAACCCGCGATCTTGGGAATAGAAGCTCATCACGCTACCAACTACGCCACCGAAGCCGCCTGCCACACGGGGGTGACGCCAATTTGTAACCTAACCTTACCGGCTACTGCATCTACAGGCCGCAAATATTAAAAAATTCCTTAACACAATCTCGGCAAGTATGGGCGCCGGGCTCAGGTCATAGGCTATAGGCTAAACCCTTACCAAATAGTATAATTAAATAATAAATAAATAAAAAAAACAACAACGAGATCTTCTATTCCAGGCGAACAGTTGGCATGCTTTGCTGATATATACTTGAGTCTTACCCAACTCTATGTCAATGGTATAAAACAGGCAGGAAAAAGTATAGCCTACCTAATTACCCAAATGATAATATGCATGTAGGCCTACCACTAACTAGTTTAGCTGGCTGCACTAGAATATATAACTTACAATGCATAGTTATGTACACAAACATTAAAAAATAGTTTGAATAAAGTTTTTATGGTACAGTGCATGGTATAGTCTAACTGGCTTTAACACTCTCCTCATTTCGTAGCAACACGCACGTTATTTACACTTATTTGAGGCATAACCTCATTTTCCTAACAACTTCACAGATCGTACACTTAGTACAAAATTTAGTTTCCAGGCGTATATAACTGTAAGCAAATAAACAATCTCCACAGGGTGGTACACTGACGACCAATACAAAATGGAGTCTGAAACTCATCAACACAGTCAATAGGCTGACTTTGCCGTGTGCCATGACAACATGCGTCGGTAGTAGACTAACACATAAAATAACGTGGTTAACTGTTCCCGTACTCGCTGAATTACCGTCAATCTTTTCCTGGTATGTACAATAATTCCAGCCTTTCAAATATAGGTTTCTCCCTTCTGTGTAGAATAGTACAGCCAGATTGACAACTCGACACTTACGACTATGAAAGTTCCCAAACACTGACGTTTCCAAAATGAAATAGTGACTCTAATCAAGTGATAATAACAATATAATTATACCTGTTCCAAATAACGCAATAATACTCGCTTAACTATAATATATTAGGGGCCGATAACCTCGATGTTAGGCCCCTTAAAACAACAATTATCATCATCATCATTAACTATAATATCAAATATCCAAAACTGATAATTGATATAACAATGAATCTGCTGGCGCGTATTATTCATGAATGAAACCGCACGAACAAGCACAATAATAATACCACCACCACCACTACACAAAACCACGGATTTTAACCCAATAAAAGAGGTAGCCTACCCAGAGGAGTGCGTCAGGCCTCGGCAGCCGGCACAGTTCATATCCTCGCCGCTAGATGGGGGCTTCATTCATTCCATTCCTGACCCGGTCGGAGACTGGAAGCAGGCTGTGGATTTTCAAAAGAGGTAGGCTATACGATATTTCGTAACTGCACAATGGCAAAACCTGAGGGTAGGACACTGGTACAGTATCTGCACAAAATAGTGAAATGAAATATTTATGTTTAATAGATGAATAAAGATATAAGTTCTACATCTCTTATACTGGGGTCATGTTAATTTCATTTTTAGAAAGAACATTCTAATCTGAATTTTGCAGAATGCTGAATATGTAGTTGGCTCACTCTGACACCAATCCGGAAGGTTGTAACCAGTGCTTGATTTCTAAAAAAAAGAGGTTCCGGTACTGTGGGGAACCGGCTGGTGGTGGGAAGAGGTGAGGGGAGTCTTTTCGGAATATTGAAATATAGAGTTCTAAAAACGATATTTTTACGCTTTTATCATCACCTTTATAAATTAATCAGCAGACAAAATAGCAATCTAATTTTGATTGCAATTTTTCAATTAAATTGAGACTGCTGCAGCAACATTTTTCTTACCATAGCCGTTGGTCTATATTAAATTTTAATGTATGCTAACTAGGCTACCATTTAAACAATGCACATTATTTAGTTGAATTATTTTTTACGTATTTTTAAAAAGAGATTCTATTTGAAAATACACACATGTTGACCAACAATCTTTTATTTCTTGTTTTTTAATTTTGTCTTTACAGTTTTCTAAAATAATTATCCAGTCAATGACCAACTTGACCTTGACTTACAACTAACGTTCCACAGTTCCAAAAATTATGTTATATATTCGACTTTTACCCCGATTAGAGGTTTCGGTACGGCGTACCGGAGCGTACCGTCACAAATCTAGCCCTGGTTGTAACCACCACAATGAATCTGTATGTACACTAAGTCAGGGCGACTAAGTTATACGAAATCTTGACCATATTTGTAGGCTTCGCACATGTATTTTCTGAGTCATATTTTTTTACTGCTTTGTCTAACTTAAGACAACTCCTTTAATAACTGCAATTTGTTTCTTGTTTCAGTGTTCACCGCAAATGGACCGATGATTACTACAGAAATTTGCTAATTTACTTTCCTAATGAATAATGCCTTTATTTTACATAGAATGTATCACTGACTGACTCTTTTGGACGCCTGTTGGGGCCCCATTAGGTTCTTAGGGTGGTTGTTGAGGTACAGTGTTTTAATTTGTACTTAACACCCACCTTCGGAACTCCATGGGGCATTATCATCGCCTCACTGTGATGGTAAGTTATAGAAACTCGTAACTGCCTGACTACCGTACATGCTGACAGAAGAATCAAGCGTTACGAATAAAAAGAAGTATTAATATTATTGTGTTAGTCACATGTTGGAGATAGATACATGGAGTGTGCCATAACACTATAACTTGAACGCAATACGGTATTACGACATTACAGTCACTGGTATTGCAAGATGATATTTAACATTCTCGCCCCAATGTAGGTGTGGAGAATGAGTGAAAAGGAGCACAGGGAAACACACAGCTTACTAACATAACGCCATCTTATTTAACTCCAAAGAACTTATGTACAGATATGAACACTTTACACTATATACACAAAGTACAACACACACAAAGATATGTCAGTCCTTCACATCCTCCCCACCCTGGTCGACCTCTAGAGGTATGACCAGCTGAATTGGACGCGTTATCCGGTTCCTGTCTGGCGTGCGAAGGATGACGGTCCTGAGTATTCCGTCTCGTCCAGGTCGTAGTTCCTCGATTACGCCTCTGCCCCATACGTGGCGAGGACGGTTGTCTTCTTGCAGCAGAACCAGGTCACCTACCCGGAAGTTCGGGGTTTTGCCGCATGTCTGTCGTACGTGGTGATGATTGCGTAGTTCCAGAAGATATTCCTTCATCCAGCGTTTCCGGAAATCTTCTGCCGCTTGTTGCTGGAGCCTGTGTTCCCTTTTCAAGTCCTTCTTAATAGCAGGCTCAGGTCCTGTAGGGATTGTCGTCAGCTTGTCGCCGTGGATGAAATGGCTTGGAGTCAAGGCTGTAGTTCCTTCATCCTGAAGGAGAGGACGGGAATTTATGGCGGCTTCAATGCTAACGAGAATGGTGTACAGGGTTTCCTCATTCACTTGCCGCCGGCCTAAAACTTTGCGCAAACAACGTTTCGTAGTGCCGACCATTCGTTCCCACCATCCTCCCCACCAAGCCGCCCGTGGTGCGATGAATTTCCAGCGGATGCCATTTGTGGAAAGGTAGCTCGATGCGTCGTGGTCGTGGAAGATCACAGAAAGCTCTCTAAGTTCTCTATGAGCTGCGTGAAAAGTGGTGGCATTGTCGGAATATATGGTATGAGGTAGGCCTCGGCGGCTGACGAATCTTTGGAAGGCCATCAGAAACTGATTTACTGTCATATCCGACGCTAGCTCCAAGTGGACAACTCTGGTAGTAGCACATGTAAGCAAAAGGATGTAACTTTTGCGAACGGTGTTATCGTGGCGGATGTATAGTGGGCCCGCAAAATCGAGTCCTGTTACAGTGAACGGTCTGGAGTATCGTACACGATCGGTCGGTAATGGAGCTTCGTTCTCCTGTCCAGGAGGGTTTCGTGATAACTTACAAGGCAGACACGAATTCAATACCTTCCTAATGCGTTGCCTTGCTCGTAGAATCCAAAATTGGCTTCGCAGCTCGGAGAGCACAATCCGTGATCCCAAGTGGTGCAGTCTGATATGGGTATGGCGGATTAGAAGACAAGTGAAGGGATGTCCGCCGTCTAAAATTATTGGGTGTTTTTCGTCATACGACATCGTTGTGAAGTGGAGGCGGCCACCAAGGCGGATCAATGTGTCTTGCAGGAACGGTTGAAAAGAGGCGATCTTCGATGTTTTGGGGATGGGCGTGTTGTGCAACAAAGCTTCGTATTCTGTTCCGAAGGTCTCTCGTTGTACAGAAGCTATCAAATATCGCCGACTTGCTTCGAGTTCCAACACTGTCAAGTCACCAGTTTGCTTATCCGCTGACCGAAGGTTCTTAATGAACCGGAGGATCCAAGCTGTAGTCCGAAGTAATTTGTTGTAGGTGCTGAATCTTGCGAAGTCACAGAGTGCTTCATGTGTGGTAACAACAAGGGCCTGACAGGGTTTCTTCTTAGCCTCTGGAAGTGTTAGATGTTCGGTGCTGTATTTGGGAGGCCAACTTCTTGGAGGATCCCTCAACCAGGCCGGCCCGTGCCACCAAATATCTGCTGATTTTATATCTTCTGCTTGTAGTCCTCGTGATAAAAGATCTGCAGGGTTATCCGTTCCTGGACAATGGAACCATTGTGATGGTGAAGTGCAGCCGGTGATTTCTGTAACACGATTGCAGATGAAAGTTTTCCACCGGTTCGGGTCGTTTTGTATCCAGCCTAGAGTGATAGCTGAATCTGTCCACAGCATTGTTTTACTGATGTCACAGGATGTAGCACGGCAGAAGTAACGAAGAAGTCTTGTGCCCACGAGTGCAGCGAGTAATTCCAAACGTGGTAGCGTGACCTTCTTTATAGGGGCCAGTCTAGCTTTGCTATATACTAACTGAACGGTAGTGGTATCGTGAGCGTGAGATCGAAGGTATACAACAGCACCATATGCCCGTTCGGAAGCGTCACAGAATACGTGTGGAGAATAGTTGTCCAAGTCTTTGTTGAGAGCACCTATCCATCGTGGGGTGTGAATGTCCGACACGTATTGAAGATTTGAATACCAAACTAACCACTCGTGCCCAATATCAGAAGGTAAAGTCTCGTGCCATGATATACCTCTGGTCCACGTTTCTTGAAACAACATCTTTCCAATTATTGTCACCGGAGAGAACAGTCCGAGAGGATCGTATAGTCGTGATGTTATCTGAAGAACGTGGCGTTTTGTGGCAGTGTCATCTGGAGACATCTTGTAGTCATCGATAGCTGAAAGATGCAGTGTGTCATGGCCCGTGTTCCAGTTGATTCCCAAGATCTGTGTAACCTCTTGAATGGGTAGATTTTGATTTTGCCACTCGTTTTGCAGTGTGATTGAATTCGTGGCCCACTTCGACATAGGCATGTTGATAATACTCATCAAATCCGTGAGCTGAGAGTATATTGTTTGGAGTTCCTCAACGTCGTTGGTAGATGCTGAAAAATCGTCCATGTACATGTGCTGGTCCACGAGGCTAGCAGCAACTGCTTAGTCATCAATGTGCCTCGTAGCCAATTCTCGCAGGGTAGCTGACAAGAGGAAAGGGCTACTGGTTAGTCCGAAAGGTAATCGGGTGAAGCGGTAGGTGACCACTTCGTCGGTGACGTGGTATTGGCCGTGTTCGTCCTTGATTACTCGAAACCAAAAGAACCGTGTTAGATCCCTGTCGCTGGAGTCAAGCGAGAGCTGCAGAAAGGCTTGCTTTATATCTCCAAGAATAGCATATTGGTACAATCTAAACCGAAGCAGGATACTCATTACGTCGGGGAAAAGAGTAGGTCCGATTTCTAGGACGTCATTCAGCGATAGAGATACATTTTCATGAGACGAAGCGTCGAATACAACGCGCCACTTAGTTACGTTCTGTTTCGTCTTCTTGACTGCATGATGTGGTAGATAGTACACAGAAGTTGCTCGGTTGTCTGGGTTCAACATCTCTACTTGGCCTTGGATGATGTAGTCGAGCATTCTTTCGTTGTACATAGCGTTATAGTCTCTATTTCGTTGCAGTTTCTTCGTCAAGGCTTGGAATCGTCTCTCAGCGTTAGTGCGATTATCCGATGCAAATTCCTGGTTTTTCTTTGGCAAAGAAACAACTCTCCGTCCATCTTGAATGCAGTGAGATTCATGAAAGTTTTTGAGGATATCGAGATCCTTGGAGCTCATCGTGTGGGATCTTGATTCTTCTTCCTTGATTCCAATTGCTTCAAGGTTCCAGAAGTTACGGACTTGGTGCTCGAGAAGTGAAGGGTCATCCTGCAGGGTTATTTTGTTAACGGTTAGCTGGTTGACAGTGACTCCGGATCTATTGCCACTGAGTACCCATCCGAAAAGTGAAGGAATGAGTACCAAAGACGGAGATATGCGAACAGGTTGTGTGTCCTTGATCATCATCCAGTAGTGATCTCCTCCAACTAGAAGTTCGATTGGGAGATCGTGTAAGTCATCCTTAGGGTCAGCTAGTATTAACTTGCGTACTGACTTCAGGGAAGAGACGTCTTGTGGCACTGTAGGATGCATTGAGTAAGTGTTTGCACTTTCGAGTGCGGTGATGCCTATTGACGCGTTTGTCTGGGTGCCCTGTAACTGGAAACTAACCAGACGACGCTTTTGAGGGATAGTTGTGTCAGATTCGAACACTGCTATAGATATGTCTCGTTCCGTGACAGTAGGAAGCTTCAATATGTCTACAAGAGACTTGCTTATGATTGTAGACTGGCTGCCTCCATCGAAGATGCAACGAGTCGTTTTACTTAAGCCAGTTGGTCCAACAATTCGAATACGCGCAGTTTGTAAGTGAGTATAGTCAGGAGTCTGAGAGTGGATTTTGTTGACTGAAGTGGAGGTTACATCATTGCTTGAGCAAATGGAGTAGTGATGGGACTGCTTACATTTTGAACAAGATGCTCTCCCCCGTCTACTGCAATTCTTCGAATTATGCCCTCGATTCAGGCAGAGGAAACAGCGATTATTCGTCTTTAGCTTCTCAATTCGGTCATGAACAGTTTTCACCTTCCTACAATCTTGCGCCCAGTGGCCTTGTTGGTCGCAAAATGCACAGAATGGTTCTGTTTGCTTCTTTGTTTGCAGCAATGGTTTTTTAAACATAGCGTTTAATTGAAATGCGGCTGTCGTGGGGACGAGACTGGTTGAAAGCACTGGGTCACCTCTGATCTTCTGGGTGACTAGCGCTCCATCGACTTCTTCACCAAGAAATTCCATCAGTTTCAGAATGTCACCCTCCGATATATTATTCCGTTTGGTGTGTATTATCCAGCGTCTACAGATATCGTCAGGGAAGGTTCGGAGTATCTTGGGAGCAAGTACCCGCCCATATGCGTTTACATCTTCGCCTAGGGCCTGTAATGCCTGGATACGGCGGTTGCATTCAATGTATGTCGTGTTTAGCGATTCCGGACAAACAGTGTTGATAGGTCGGATATCTTCTAGATAATCGATATGCGCCTGTATTATCCGATTCCGATCTCCGTATTTGGCCTTTAAAATTTTCTTAGTGTCCTCGTAGGTAGAAGCAGTCACGGCAATTTCGTCAACCAGATGTTTCGGTTCACCTTCGAGATATCCGCGTAAAAAGACATGTTTATTTATTGTCGATAGTGACTTGTCTTTATCAATGGATGCTTCAAACTGTTCCCAAAATCTCATCCAGCTTTCGATATTGCCGGAGAATGGTTCCAGTTTCACTGGCGGTAATTTAACAGAATGGGTGAACGTTGAAATGGGAGTGATGGGACTCTCGTTTATGGTCATGTTTGAGGTAGCAGAAGAAAGTTTAATTTCTGCCCCTCGTGTGGCTTTCTGTAAACCACGTTTTGCTTTATCTATGTATTCTTCGCAACTTTGAATATCGGTGTTGTATTCTGTGTCTGGAAGAAGATCGTGAATTGAGTCATCTAATTGGATTAGTCTAGTTAATGTTTCCTGAAGTCGGTCTCCATAATACTTGTAGTCTTCAATACTTGTGTTTTCAGTAAAACTTTCAATAGTGTTTAGAAACCGTGTCGCATTGTTTCTCTCTCTTGTTCGACTTCTTTTCAATTTGTGTAGTCGTGCTGCAAGGTCCTCTTGGGTTGCCATAATGAGGGGGCAATAAATCTTAGGATTAGCTGAGAGTCAGGTAGCCTCCCGTCTTGGAGTGTAGGAACGTCTTTCAGTGTAATATTAGTTTCTTTGGCAGAGTGCGTGTTTAGTCAAGACTCCAAAGTTGGCTAACAGAATGCGCTAGTGGGGTAGTTGAACGTGACAATTTTATAGTTCGGGAAGTAACTGACAGGTGCGCATGCGCTGTGCAGAGGTGCATGCAGTTCCAATGATTGCAGATAGATCACGCTACTAGTTATGTCAGTAACGTACTGTACAATTATTGGTATTTTTTGAAGTAATTAAAGTAGATCTCATGCAGGTTATAATCACGTGTACTGGAAAATACTCAGATGAAATATATTTCTGGTGGCGTTGAGCGAGGATAAGTGGTGTCCTTTTCTCGCTGACGAATAGAAATTGCAGGCTGTAAGCTTAATTGTTTACAATACGGAGTTCCCTGTTGCTCCGATAGATGGCGGATGCGTCACTTCTGGGATCGCATTTAATGAAATTAGCCTATCTGTAGGTTTCAAAAGTATTTCCCAGCTGATGTAGAGCATGCATTACTAAAAGGATGTCAATTTGTGATGGTTTGACTTATCTGAAGTGGATTAGTTGGCAATGAGAACTCTTGTAGCGTCTTGTCGTTGATAGCGTGGCGTGCTTTAAGCTGACGTGGTCTTCTCGGTAGTGTATAATGTTCTCGGCGTCGAGTGCCCTTCCGTAGTGTAGAAGGCGACAAAGAAGCATTAGCACTGTTCACTAACACTAGTAAATACACGTGTCACTGGTTTTGTACGAGTTTTCGGCACCATAATGTGGAGAATGAGTGAAAAGGAGCACAGGGAAACACACAGCTTACTAACATAACGCCATCTTATTCAACTCCAAAGAACTTATGCACAGATATGAACACTTTACACTATATACACAAAGTACAACACACACAAAGATATGTCAGTCCTTCACAGTAGGCTCGTTTCTGAACAGGGGCTAATACTATTTTAATATCGAGGAAAGAAAGGTAGGCTATATGAAAAGGAGTTATTTATATTTTTGTAAAAGAATGAAGTGGACTTATGTATGTAGGCCTACTAGCCTATATGTCTGTTCCCGATCAATTGAAACACGACGAAACCGAATTGAACTAAATTTGGTACAGATGTAGAAATAGTTAAGGGCATCTCAGTGTAGTCTTATATCGCCGCCATCTTAACGAAAATAAAATGGCGGCCACGCTTAAGTTCAAAGCCTAAATCAAATTACGACTAAACTAATCACCGAATCACTAACAAATTTTGAAGAATCATACGTTCTTGTGGGAAACGTCTTGTGCCAAAGCTACAAAGTCATCAGCCAAATAATTTCAAGATGGTGGCTGTGCGAAACATGAAAGCATTATCCATAACTTGATCCAATGACTCAATGTGAACAGTACTTGGCATGCAGGTAGTTCGAAATGAAGACTATCTGTTACCAACGTGAAGAGTATGAGAGTGCATATTGCGCGCAGCCGCCATCTTAAATTATAAAATATAAACATAAATAACTCTTAACACTTAAGAACTAATATAATGAAAATTAGTGACAGGGTAGGTCATTATATATGTGGCCTTGTATGACCAAGGCAAAAGAACAGACTCTCCATACACCCAAAATAGTGCCTGCGCAAAATATTAGAACATTTAAATCGACAACTCGACTGAAATTGGGTAATTAAGATGAATCTAGCCAAGTTGTGAGTACCATGTAAGGGCTCTCAATTGCGTTATTCTAAAGATTATCACACTGAATATAGTGCAGGGCAACCATCTTGAAATTTAAAAATCAATTAAAAACTTTTGGAATACTAGAGGTATAATAATGAAATTTAGTAATAAATATGAAACTTATATGTCATTTCGTATGCCCAAAGCAAAGGAACAGTGCCTCCATAGATTCTAGATTGTGGCTTGGCGTAGACTACTAATAAAATAATCCAGGTTATTATTGCACAATTAAGGAAACACTTGCTAGTAGAGGAGTGTTAGGTCTATATAAAAGGCGTCAGTACTGCTAGTGATAAAGTTATCACATTTGAATATAGTGCGCAGTGGCCATCCTGAAATTTCATAATTTAAATGTTAACAACTTTCTATGATTCAGAACTACAATAACGAAAATTAGCTATAAGACAGAAACCTATATGGATTATGATAAGTTACTCAGTGCAAAATAACAGCGACATTTTTTTTACCTGGCGGATGGGCGTAATATTAAAATGTAATTGTGAATCATTCAGACTGGCGAGGCGGCCATCTTGAAAATATAGAATATGATAATGAATAACTCAATGTATTTTTAAGATACAACAACGAAATTTAGGAGTAGGCCTAATATATAACCTTGTAAATGCCGTCTTTAGTCTAAGTCAAAAGAACTGCGACATAATACGTTGCCGATGGTAGTTGGGCGTATTCTTAAGACCTGAATATATTCAACTCACGATATAATAATACAATTAGCGGAAATTTTGTGAGATAGGAGTAAATTACAATACATAAGACCACAGCCATTATTCATAGTACTGTCATTCTGAATATAGCGCACAGTGGCCATCTTGAAATTATGAAATATACAAACAAATCACTCTATATATTTAATAGATACAATATAGTCCATCAAATTATGATTAAGCTAATGTAGAACCATGCTTCGTATGCCAAAGGCAAAAGAATAGACTATCCTCATATTATTATAGGCTAAGTATTCATGTTGGTGACTGAGCATACTATTAAAACTTCAAAAAGGCCTATATGTTAAACTATGCTAACAGATTTTCCCAATTTGCGATCAATACGGTACTTCCTGAACCTAAGTTATTATCGACTTCTTAACTCAATGTGGTAGGCCTACTTAGGTCGAGTAGTCTAGATGTTTGGCACTCACTCGTGTAACTGGGGCACTAATATGTAAAACATGTGTTTTTTAAAATTTGTATTTTTATTTATTTATAATTACCCATATAATTACTTATAGTGCGTATTTTCTAATGGGTAACAACTACGAATTACTCATCACGTTTTATTGCAAGCTTCCACAACAATGGGTCCATTGGCTAAGGATTCCTACACCCGTCCCTTTGCCAAAATATACATCATCTACTATACTCTGAATTACCAATTATTAGCACGTGGGGAAATGCTGCGTTGCCACTGAGGCAGATCATGACTCATAACATTCCAAGAGGCTTGCAGGAAGACACAAATACTGGGGAAGTTAGCCCCCCTGCCTGGTGCTCTAATGACCGTGACGAGTGAAGACACACTGAGTCAAACCTTGTGCGTACTGCTGTGTCGGCATACATTGCAACATTGCTTGCTGTTGCTATGGAGACCGTTACTCCTCTCGTCTCCACTCCTCACCTCACCCTTCAAGCGAATGACAGCTTTCACTGAGCATCTTTTGTAACTCAGAGTATAGTAATATTAAGAGTACTATTGTATTTGATTTACGTGTCACAAGCTATGCTGGCTGTAGTAGACCACCATGGATGAAAATCGCTGTGATAGTGGGTTGAAATATGTGGTGTTATATGTAGCCTATATAGAATGTTTTCCATTGCAAATACATAGGTCTACTAATATGCTTAACATTATAACGTCCGAGTAATTATAAAACAATATATAGCCTATAAAAGAAATGAAGTAAAATAAATCAACCCCGCTTGGATTTGAATCCCAGTGTAACAGTCCGGACGTTACTCCTCGGTCATCTTATGACCGTTGCTAAGAGAATGCTATCTTGCTAGAGAAAGATATGTTCCTCTAAGTGTTAGGTCAGGTGATATTATGGCAACGATCGTGCATGGAGTGCTGCATACCGGTCGAAAGCTCGGGAACGATATTATTTCAACGCTGCTCAGGATAGAAGCATCAATCAGCATGCCCAGCTAAAATTGGATGGCTTCAAAACTTTACATTTAATCTACCATAGAAGAAATGCATTAATTGTGATATGGCCTAATTTTTAGCCTACTTTTCACATATTGCAACAAGATGTTCAGTAAAGAACATATAGCCTACTTTCTCCTAAATGCATGGGTATTGTTATAACTCTCTGTCCTTTTCAAGGAGTATAATTGAATGTTGGTTGTAGTAGCTTGTTGAAATACAACGTGCTATAGGGATATTAAACATGAATATGAGGTGCCCTTTGCTAGTGCTACCTCTGTAAAAAAAAAATCATTCAATTCGGTTTCACCGTGTTTGAATTGATCTGGGGAATGGATTTGCACACATACAAGGCCGCTATTTGCAAACTATTGGGCTGATGACCTAGTAGTCAGTCATAAGATGCTTTCCACAAAAAGGCATGTTGTTGCAAACTCCGGTAGAGATCAAATTATTAGGATGGTCGAAATTTGATTTAAGCTTTTAACATTTGGGTGGCCGTCATTCCGTTTCCGTCAAGATGACGGCGATATAAAACATGACACTGAGATGCCTTTTGCTAGTGCTACCGCTGTAGACCAAATTTCGTTCAATTCGGTTTCACCGTGTTTGAATTGATAGGGGGAATCGATTTGCACACATACTTGGCCACCATCTGCAAACTATTGGGCTGATGATCTAGCAGTTTGGTCAGAATATGCTTCCCACATAAAGATTTGTTGTTGCAAAATTTGGTAGAGACTAGATTATTAGGTTGGTCGTAATTACATTTTAGCCTTTAACATTTGGGTGGCCGCGATTACGTTTCCGTCAAGATGGCGGTGTTATAAAACATGACACTAAGGTTGCCTTTTCTAGTGCTACCTCTGTACCAAATTTCATTCCATTCGGTTCCACCGTGTTCGAATTAATAGGGGGAATCGATTTTGACACAAAGATGGCCGCCATCCGCAAACAATTAGGCTAATGACCTATTAGATTTGTCAAAGGATGCTTCCTCCATAAAGGTATGTTGTTGCAAAATTTGGTAGAGATCGGATGATTAGGTTAGTCGTAATTTGATTTAAGCTTTGAACATTTGTGTGGCCGCCATTACGTTTCCGTCAAGATGGCGGTGATATAAAACATGACACTGAGGTGCCCTTTGCAAGTGCTACCTCTGTACCATATTTCATTCCATTCGGTTTCACCGTGTTCGAAATAATAGGGGTAATCGATTTTGACACAAAGATGGCCGCCATCCGCAAACTATTAGGCTAATGACCTATTAGATTTGTCAAAAGATGCTCCCGTCATAAAGGTATGTTGTTGCAAAATTTGGTAGAGATCGGATGATAAGGTTAGTCGTAATTTGATTTAAGCTTTGAACATTTGGGTGGCCGCCATTACATTTCCGTCAAGATGGCGGCAATATAAAACATGACACTGGGGTGCCCTTTGCTAGTGCTACCTCTGTACCAAATTTAATTCCATTCGGTTTCACCGTGTTCGAATTAATAGGGGTAATCGATTTTGACACAAAGATGGCCGCCATCCGCAAACTATTAAGCTAATGACCTATTAGATTTGTCAAAGGATGCTCCCTCCATAAAGGTATGTTGTTGCAAAATTTGGTAGAGATCGGATGATTAGGTTAGTCGTAATTTGATTTAAGCTTTGAACATTTGTGGGGCCGCCATTACGTTTCCGTCAAGATGGCGGCAATATAAAACATGACACTGGGGTGCCCTTTGCTAGTACTACCTCTGTACCAAATTTTGTTCCATTCGGTTTCACCGTGTTCGAATTAATAGGGGCAATCGTTTTTCACACAAATATGGCCGCCATCCGCAAACTATTAGACTGATGACCTATTACGTTGGTCAAAGGATGTTGACCCCATAAAGGTATGTTTTTGCAAAATTTGGTAGAGATCGGATGATTAGGTTAGTCGTAATTTGATTTAAGCTTTGAACATTTGTGTGGCCGCCATTACGTTTCCGTCAAGATGGCGGCGATATAAAACATGACACTGAGATGTCCTTTGCTAGTGCTACCTTTGTACCAAATTTCGTTCAATTTGCGCTCACCGTGTTCGAATTGATAGGGCGGGACAGACATTCAGAGTACACACACTCACACACACACACACACAGAGACTCACACACATACACACACAGACAGACACACTTTTTTTTCGCCCTGTAGTGATCTCATAAGTCTACTTTCATTTTTTGCAAAAATCGAAAGTAGGCTAAAAATGAGGAAAAAGTAGACTTATGAGATCGATCCGCAATCGACTGCAGCAATCGAAACAAAATTTGGTAAGAGTAAAGATCTATACCTGAATATCTCAATGCCGTATTTGAAAATGATGTCAGTGCTACCAACTGCTGAAAAATCGCAATTGAAATTTGAGTTCCATGTTGGATATCTTGAAACGTATAAATGGGAGCTATTTCAAAATTGGCACACGTATAGATAATAATATTTCAGTTTAATTTCCAGGAGGCCATATATGGCAGTGTTGCCAAAATGATTATAAGCCTGCTGATAGGTCCAATTTATAAATGCATGTAACTTCTACACTATCAATTGGATTTCAACCAAATTTCGTATGTGCTATGTGTACATAAATAGATATGACTGAGTGTATTCTTCAGAGCCACCAGGGCTGCCAACTGTTAATAAATGCTCTCAATTTATTTTATCCAAATACCAATATATCAGAATGTATGCAAGCCGACAGCTTTAAACTATGCACACGTTTAGTACATGACATTCTATAATTTGTTTGGAGTAACTTATATACGTCAGTGCTACCAACATGATTCTAAGCCTGCTAAGAGGTCCAACTTTAAATGCATGTAACTTCTATGGTAACATTTAGATTTCAACCAAATTCCGTATGTACTATGAGTACTATAACAGATATGACTATGCGTATTCTTAAGAGCAAACAGGGCTGCCAACTGTTAATAAATACTGTCTCTATTTTTGTTACCCTAATATCAATATATCAGAAAGTATGCAAGCCATTAGCTCTAAACTTTGCACACGTATAGTACCTGACATTCTACATCAATTTGGAGTAATTAATATACGTCAGTGCTCCCAACATGATTCTAAGCCTGCTGATAAGTCCAATTTTAAAATGCATGTAACTTCTATACTAACTAATGGATTTCATTCAAAATTGGAACAACAATAGATCATATTATTCCAGATTATTTCTGACCAATACATGCATGAAATTGTTGCCAACATGATTTTCCGCGCGCTGTTAGATCCAATGTTTAACTGCATGTAACGTCCATGCTGTCCATTGGACTTCAACCAAATTTTGTTTTCTGTACCTTAAGAAATGGATCTAAGAATATATTCAGTCACCAGGGCTGCCAACTGTAGTGTCCTATTAGGCTACATTAGGGCCTATGCCAGGTATACAGTATTTCGAACTAATTAGAAATTTCGATATTACCAACTTAATTTCGCCATTATTCTAGATAGATCTATATATATTAATCATTGGCACTCATCTTAAATTTTAAGAAAAATAGGGTTTTTAGTTCGTCACGGAACTTCTTGTTAGAATTAAGCTCAAGACTTAGCCTAAGTGATTCACCCGTTTTAATGAACCATTAAAATTACATAATCACTGTGTGCGTGACACTTAAGTTACAGGACATATGCGTGCCACTAGTGGCCGCGGGTTGGTCACCCCTTGTCTAGTCGATCAAAGTAACGTTACTTGGAGGAACTTACACACACACAAGTCAACCTCATAAACCTATAAAGATGGTATATTGGCTTTCAAGGCCAGTATACCATATTTTTGGAAGCCTTCATAAGGAGGTTAAGGCTGCTTGAGCTTTTAGTTCTCGCAGTAAAGAGGTGCAGTTGCACTTTATATAATGGGAGGTAGCGCGCAGTTCGCTGCTCCAGTGGGGGCCGAGCGGGGACACCAAGAGCCCGCTGATGAGCCAGCTTGGCGTCCTAGGTGAAACCCCACGCAAGACACGGCACAAACCTATAAGAATTGCTGACTCATAAACCTATATTTCATATGATTAAAATAGGCTAAAGTTTATTTGAAACTAGCGGTCCTATAGATAGTTTTTGACCGGTCCACATTTCAAAAGGAAGACTAGGAGCGATTTTCTTGTCCCGTTGGTGTGAGGAGCGCCATGACAGCAAGGTGGCGACTGGATGAGACCCACCTTATTTTTTCTCACGTGAGCAACTCGCACCGCCCGCGTGAACTTTTGCAGAAAGTAACCATCTGTGGTCGAGAACGAACACAATAAATTCAGAATTTTAGAACTATGGTGGCTAACGTGTAGACTTGTGTTTGTTTGGTTTCTGTTTACAGGACCTACTGATGAGGATACCGGTCTTCGAGAAGCAGCCTAGTTTAGTTTTGGGAGCGGGTTATGATTATACTGTAGTATACTGTAGGAACTATGGTGGCTAACGTGTAGACTTGTGTTTGTTTGGTTTCTGTTTACAGGACCTACTGATGAGGATACCGGTCTTCGAGAAGCAGCCTAGTTTAGTTTCGGGAGCGGGTTATGATTATACTGTAGTATACTGTAGGAACTATGGTGGCTAACGTGTAGACTTGTGTTTGTTTGGTTTCTGTTTACAGGACCTACTGATGAGGATACCGGTCTTCGAGAAGCAGCCTAGTTTAGTTTTGGTAGCGGGTTATGATTATACTGTAGTATACTGTAGGAACTATGGTGGCTAACGTGTAGACTTGTGTTTGTTTGGTTTCTGTTTACAGGACCTACTGATGAGGATACCGGTCTTCGAGAAGCAGCCTAGTTTAGTTTCGGGAGCGGGTTATGATTATACTGTAGTATACTGTAGGAACTATGGTGGCTAACGTGTAGACTTGTGTTTGTTTGGTTTCTGTTTACAGGACCTACTGATGAGGATACCGGTCTTCGAGAAGCAGCCTAGTTTAGTTTTGGTAGCGGGTTATGATTATACTGTAGTATACTGTAGGAACTATGGTGGCTAACGTGTAGACTTGTGTTTGTTTGGTTTCTGTTTACAGGACCTACTGATGAGGATACCGGTCTTCGAGAAGCAGCCTAGTTTAGTTTTGGGAGCGGGTTATGATTATACTGTAGTATACTGTAGGATTTTAAAAGTGTATAAAATTGTGTATACTTTTTGTGTATGAATAGGTCTTCTGCTTAAAAGTTTATTCGTGCATTCGGATATTATTATAATTTCCAGGCGTGGTTTATACTTTGAAAGATTCATCATCTGTAACTTCGCTGTTTTAAGACAAAAGGTTCATTGATCTGGTTAACCAAGGGAAGTCCCTATTAACCATCTATTCAGTGTCTTGTTTGGGCCCAGTGCCATGGTATATTTAATATTTGTGTGTCTTGTGTCAAGTGTTCCTGGCGCCAAATCCAGTGCGTATTTACCTCTCATTCTTAAGTCTGATTATTGCCTTTGTAAAATACCTGAGTAAAGTAACAGGAATATTCCTATGACCTTCCATGATTTATTTACATAAAACATGGTACTCGCAGTCATAGGCTATTATGTGAGCACCCTTCACGACTTCTTATTTAATTCTTAGCGGTCTCAGTTCATGGCTCGAAATGACCGCATGTGCGCTTGCATTGCAAGGGGACAATACACACACACAGACAGACACACGAACTTTTGGCCATGTACTGTAGAACTCATAAGTCTACTTTCATGTAAACTTGCATACGAGGTGAGGATACGTTTTAGTTATCGGGGCGGGGGCATGATTAGGCTATAGTACAGTATTTTGTAGACATGCATGTGTTGTGCTTATATTTGCAGGACCTAGCCTACTTGTGAAGACACCGGTCTCCTAGAAGCAGCCTAATGCAGTTATTGGGGCGGGGGTATAATTACAGTATTATACAGAACCTGTAATTATTCTTCTGCCCTGACAATTCATGGGCACCTCTGCAGTATCCTACTGAGACTACTGTACAATATGAGCCTATTATGGTGTTGATAATGATGTTCCCAACTGTTGAGTGAGGCTTGAAAAAGAGACAGTAGTAGCGATTCGAACCCGTATGTCCTGCATTCAGGCAGTTGAATTTGCTGCTTACACTACTGCCGACTAGACACGTTCAAGCTCTCAATCCAAGTAAGAGGCTGATGCCAAGATTTCCCAAGGCCCTAAAATGAATTTAAACAGCAACCCAGACCAAGTCTTAGTTAAGGAGGGCACTGTCAAGCGATTTCCTGGACATTGCTAAGAAGACCTTAATACGAGTATCAAAAGGTGACACCGGTGTTTCGCCCCTTAAAACAACAATAAATAACTGAGGCGACACTAGATCTGAGTTTACTATATAGAATTCTAAATGGCTACACAAAATGTAGCATGCTACTAACCTACTTCCCGCTCCTCGTTCCCTCCCGTTCAACACGTCAGCACCATTTCCACCATGAAGGCCTACCTCGCCCTCGTCTAGAACTACAGAAGCGCTCTATTTTTAACCGTCTACCTTCCCTTAGTAACCCCCTTCCAAACATTGACATATTCTCTCCTTATACAACTTTCAAGCAAAACATTAGAAGATCCCTTTCATCCCCTCCCCGTCCTGATCACGTACTATCACAATCCATCCCTGAGATTTTCTCGCGGTTTGTCCCTTGCTGTCATCACTGCCATTTGTTGCTTGTTGTTATTAATATTATTTAAGATTTGTTATACTATTAGTGTAAAATGACCCTTTCATGGTTATATATAATAAATAAATAAATAAATTATGAAAGAAAGAAATAAATAAAGAAAGAAAGAAAGACAGAAAGAAAGAACTACCTAAACACCATGGTCAGAACTTAATATTTTCAAGTCTCACTTAACTGATATTACCGCTCAAGGAGAACTGTTATCTATGTATTCAAATTTTGGTATTGGTTTGGTTTGAGTTCAAGTTTTGTGGCTTTTTTATGTTGTTTATTTTTGTATTTTATTTTTTATTTTAATTTTGGTTTTTGTGTTTGTTTTGATTTTGTAATAATATTTTTTTTTTACTTTCGTTTCCGTTTTTTTTGTATTTGTATTGATTTATTTTTCATCCAGCAGCAGCAGATCAAGGAGATCCAGGAAGCATACAGTAGGCTACTGTATTTTGTTTTCTGAAATATTAAAAATAGGCTCAAAGATTCAACCATGAGCACCATTATTGATATACTCGTAGCCTACATTGTCCTTATGACAGTGGTTCCATAAATATAAACTGTGCTTAGAATTGTTAGACGTCATCTTGGCCATTGACGACACGGCTCTTGATCTGGACGTGTGTTGTTATTAAATTTGTTTTCTGCCCTCAGTGGATGGAGAGGTGGGATCCCTCGCTTAGTCCGTGGAAAAATCCGATCCTGGAGGGTAAAATGATAGCAAAAAAGCGAGCGTTATACTGTACTATCTGTTGCTAGCACAAGTGTGAAGGGCTCACAAAGCTGTCTTTTGTCCTTTGATTAATAAGTAAAATAATAATTTGGAAGTTCAATGTGAGCTACTGTCGGGGAGAAATGTATAGATACTCCTGCTTAGATGCCAATAAAAACTTTAACCGTAGCCTTACATAAAAGCAAGCTACACCAAAAGTTTCCTTATTTTATTCTGCGTTCGGCTATGTAGAGTAAACATTTCTATTATATCCCGTAAAAATGTTATAGCTGAACAAAAAAACGTGCCCTTTTTACCAAGTCTAATGGAGCGCTTATTTACAAAGATTGTTGCATTAAAATAGGCTATTGATCTGATCGTAATGAAACTTTAATACGTCTTAAATGCATTTATAGTTAACGTGTAGGCTATAGGAAGTTTTAATATGATCTGACGTTTCTAAAAATAGTTGTTGTTGTTGTTGTTGTTGTTAATTTTTAAAACGACATTTTCTCAGGCCTGGGTGGTCGTAGCAGTATGAAATATGGCTTGTTAGGAACGTAATAGAAGATACGTAGGCTAATACTGGATTCAGAAAACATTAACCAAGTCATGAATGATGATGTCGCCTGGACATCTCTACTTTTCTATGCGTTTCATGTAGAAATTACGTCGAAAGCATTTCTCATGTCATTAAAGGAACGATGATATGTTTTAAAACAATTAGTTACTATGGTAACCGGGCACGCTCACTCAAAAATTATCAGCATAGAAACTGAAAGAAAATGTTATAATTGGGAGCTATTTAATATTACCCGATAGGCTATAGGCTACTGTTTCAACAATTAAGGTCTTTCTGCAAATGTTTTCAGGGTGTACATTCAACAAAATCATTCGAACCATGACAACATCAATCGTTGCGAATTGTTGGGGTAAAGAAATACAGTTAATGAAACGTTGCGTGCAGGAGATAGACACTTGCCAGAATTTTTAACAACATATTTAGTTCACTCTTTCAGAGATTTGAATTCCCATAAAATAGCCTAATTGATTTTGAACTTACTCAAAGAGGTTTGGTGAAAGGTGGCTATTTTTTGTTTTTATTTAATTTTTTGGTCTCTTTTTTTCATTTTACTGCATTTTCTTCTTTTTTACTTTTTTCTTTTATCTTTTTCGGTGGCCTATTCATATCATTAAGACGTGCGAATGTAAGGACGAGGAATTGGAAGGTAGCGGCTGTGGCCTATAGCCTAGTTGGGGACCAACCCCGGCAATTGCCTGGAAGGAAGATGGGAAACCACAGAACACCATCTTCAAGGTTGCCTGCGGGGGAATTCGAACCTCCTCGCCTCCCGGATGTGAGCGACTTCCTGCAGCCACGCCGTAACAACCACGGCTAACTCACCCGCTACTTTCTTTGGTGACCGCTGGGGATGAGTTAGCCGTCGCTACTATAACTAACTAGGAGTCGGAAATGTATCGACTCAAAATTGTCCAAATAGGCCTACATACCCCAGCCCAAAAACATACAGTCTAACAAAAATATTTTGCTGATAGAGAGGAGACCTGGTTAGAACAATCGAGGGAGATGTATTTAAAAAAAATGAAGTTCGCTCATCTCTCCCATAAAAGAAGCAACAACTTTCTGTGTGTGCGTGCTGCTCTTTGCCGGGTTCTTTTACCAAAGAGCAGCAAGCAGCAAGCAGCAAGCAGCAAGCATGAAAGAGCATAGCTCAGTGCTTCACAAGACAACAGAAGAGATCAAGAGGTTAGACCAGCTCGGCACGTTGCTAGGCAACACTCAGCTCCCTCCTCCTCACCGCGCCAATGTGCTATCGCTTGAGCCGTCACGTGAGATGTTAGCACCCAACATCGTTGTCATGTGGATGTGGCAAGTGCTGAGCAGCAAGGCCTCATTAAAGACAGACCTCGCGCAAGTTGGTTATTGTTTGGAATAGAGGTGTGGAATACCATGCTCAGTGCTTCTTTCAGGGAATATTCTCGGGTAAGAGGAGGGGACAGATCGAGTTTCCCGAGGGGGCACTTGATATTTTTAGCCTACTTTTCACATTTTACAAAAATGAGGAAAAAGTAGACTTATGAGATCGGGCAAATGTGTGTCCGTCTGTCTGTCTGTCTGTCTGTCTGTGTGTGCCCCCCCCCCCTCTCAACTCCTAAACGGCTGCAGCAATCGAAACAAAATTTGGTAGGAGTAAATATCTATACCTGAATATCTCACGGCCATATTTGAAAATGATGACAGTGCTACCAACTGCTGAAAAATCGCAATTGAAATTTGAGCTCCACGTTGGATATCTTGGAAGGTATGAATGGGAGCTATTTCAAAATTGGCACACGTATAGATAATAATATTGCAGTTTAAGTTCCAGGAGGCCATACATGGCAGTGTTGCCAAAATGATTATAAGCCTGCTGATAGGTCCAAAATTTAAATGCATATAACTTCTACACTATCAATTGGATTTCAACCAAATTTCGTATGTGCTATATGTACATAAACAGATATGACTGAGCGAATTCTTAAGAGCCACCAGGGCTGCCAACTGTTAATAAATGCTCTCAAATTTTTTAATCCAAGTACCCATATATCAGAAAGTATGCAAGCCGACAGCTTTAAACTATGCACACGTATAGTACCTGACATTCTATATTGATTTGGAGTAACTTATATACGTCAGTGGTACCAACATGATTCTAAGCCTGCTGAGTGGTCCAACTTTAAATACATGTAACTTCTATACTATCATTTGGATTTCAACCAAATTTCGTGTGTGCTATGTGTACCATAACAGATATTACTATGCCGATTCTTAAGAGTAACCAGGGGTGCCAACTGTTAATAAATACTGTCTCTCTTTTTGTTACCCTAATATCAATATATCAGAAAGAATGCAAGCCAATAGCTCTAAACTATGCACACGTATAGTACCTGGCATTCTAGATAAATTTGGAGTAACTAATATAGGCCTACGCCAGTGCTGCCAACATGATTCTAAGCCTGCTGATAGGTCCAATTTTAAAATGCATGTAACGTCTATACTAACTAATGGATTTCATTCAAAATTGACACAACAATAGATCATATTATTTCAGATTATTTCTGATCAATACATGTATGTCATTGTTGCCAACATGATTTTACGCACGCTGTTAGATGCAATGTTTAACTGTGTAACGTTCATGCAGTCCATTGGACTTCAATCAAATTTTGTGTTCTGTACCTTAAGAGATGGAACTAAGAATATATTCAGTCACCAGGGCTGCCAACTGTAGTTCTCTAATAGGCTACATTATGCCAGGTATACAGTATTTCGAACTAAATAGAAATTTCGATATTACCAACTTAATTTCGTCATTATTCTAGATAGATCCATATAGTCTAGGTTAATCATTGGCATGAATCTTAAATTTTAAGAAAAGTAGGCTGTTTAGTTCGTCACGGAACTTCTTGTTTTGTCTCCCTTTCGGATTAGAAGTTACCTACGGCACTGTTTTATTCTATTATTATTATTATTATTATTATTATTATTAATAATAATAATAATAATAATTTTACAACGTTATGGCCAACTAAGGAGTGCGATTGAACCTATTTAGCAGATGAATTTCAGTTTCCTTCCTTCACTTCCTAGGCGGCTTCAGTGGCGTAGGCCTAGTTGGTAGCTTGGTGAGCTTCTATACCCAAGATCGCGGGTTCAAACCCGGCCGAAGTCGTGGGATTTCTTAAGATCGTTAAAAATCCCTCAGTATGCCTTCCTTCGGAGGGGAAGTAGCCTAAAGCCGGTGGTCCCATGTCATTGATTTATGGCATGAAAAAGAACCTTCCACTAACTACACTTGTGGAAGCTAAAATTTGTAGGTTAGTTTGATAACGCTATATTATTTACAGGTGCTGGCTGCGATGGCATCTAGTAGCAAAGTCCGCAACTAGGTGTCATGGACGGATGCATTTGGTAGCAAAATTAGGAACTACTTGAATAATTGATCGTCTGCAGTCCTAGCTGAATCACAGATAACACACATGAACACAGCCATCACAATTAACACCAGTTATTAGACAAATTCTGCACACACCCAAAGTACACGGGGCTACATGACCGCGTTGTCGCAGCCCATAAACTAAGGGATCAACCAACCAACTTCTCTTCCTAAAATGTCTTCATTCTCTCACTATGATTTTCTTCCTTTCGTCTGTCCATGCAGTGATGGCTCTGATCCGGGGATTTGCAGCAAAGTGATGTTTGTTCACCAACAATCTGAATCTAGATCTGTCCCACAAAATATCGTCTGCTACGTTGATTTCTTGAAAGTATTTTCAAATTCGATCATCCATTTATCCTTGGCTTTAAATGAGGAGGCATGATTAAATATCCCTTCAGTAAGTCATTCATTGTCATTCTCTGTATGCCCATAAAATTGATATTATTATTGCCATTGCGCGGTACCTCGTGCCTCGCTGGCATCGGGAGAGCGTGGGTTCAAATCCCACCTCGGCCATCCTGAAAATGGCTTTCGTGGTTTCCAATTTTCGCCACCAGGCAAATGCCCGGATGGTTCCTTTCAATAGGTCCACGGCCGATTTCCTTCAAATATCCCTCCTTCAACCCATCCTGAAAGGAAAAGTACATGGCCATTGGCTGCATTAGTAAAATTATTATTTCGATTATTATTATTATTATTATTAAGTTATTAGATTGTTATTATTTGCGCACAGAGTTCTTCTAATCTGAAGCCCATGCAACTTTTTAATAGTCTACAGAAAGTACTCGACGAATTGATATTCATCATCATCATCATCATCTTGTACAGTTTCCAGCCCCAGGCTGGGTCTGTTTGGAACATAAGCCACGCCACTTAGTTCTTTCTTCCCACCACCTCTCCGCTGTCACTCTGGTCCAGTCCTCGCCTCTCTTCTTGACACATTCCTCCACTCCTTTCAGCCATCTATCTCTTGGTCTTCCCCTTGGTCGTTCCTTCTGCATCTGCATCTCATGTATCCTCTTGGGAATCTTCTTCTCATCCATTCTCTTTAAGTGTCCATACCACCTCAGTCTTGATGTCTCAATCCTACCTTGCAAGGGCTCCTCTTTCACCATTTCCCTGACCTTTACATTCCTCACCCTGTCTCTTCTTGTTACTCCGATCCTACTTCGCAGGAACTTCATTTCACCTGCCTGTATTCTGCTTATGTCTCTTTTCTTCATTGTCCACGTTTCTGAAGCATAGGTCAGTATCGGGATATAGTAGCTTCTGTATTGTGTACAAAGACGCAGACAGTTCTGCAATCATTATCGACCGGACAATCAGGTTCGAGTCTCACGTTAACTAACCCACTGAAGTGGACGAGGAGATGAAGCATGTGTACAATCCAACCATTCCTTACTACTTAAAAAATACAAGCCCTCGTCCGGACAACCGGGGTCTACTGGACCCAGTTGGTGATATTTTGTACTCTGTTTTAAGGTTTATCGTCTTGCTAGGATTGAAATTCCATGAATGTATTTATTTTGATGTAATAAACAGCGCAAGAAATGTTTGCGCGATCTTTAGACTTCAGATACAATTTTAAGGTGTAATTTTCTCCCTCATGACCTCAACTGGGCTAGCGGGGTCTGTTAGACGCATTTATGGTGCGTCAATTATTGCTGTCTTTTAGCATGTATGGTGGTGCATCATTATTGATTAACTTATTTTTCAATTATAAAATACTATAAGAGGTTCAATAAAAAGAGTGCTTTACCTCCTTGCAAAACACTGGAAGATCCTGTGGGCGCCTTCAATCTTTATATTGATAACTCAATTTTATGCAGGACTTACTTGTCAAGAGGCAAAGCGCACGTATGTGGAGAAAGGTTAGGCTATAATAACACCTGGGTGGCATGTGATTCTGTTGTACTGCAAGTATTCCCAGTGCTGGCCACCTGAAATTGAGCCATAGCCTATTTAGTAGTCTATGATGTTTGGTGGAACAACATGTAGCCTACGGACCTCTAATATTCAGGACCACTACGGGATTGAAGCGATTCAAGTCAACGCAGGCTTTTATTTGGTTTAATGAGAAAACAACAATAACGATCCGTCGTCAGAAGAACAAGCTTGCTCCTATTGGAGAAGTCTGGGATAGCCTATCCTTTGATGAATTCTAATTTCAAGAAGTAGGTTACTATCTATATGGAACTGATATCACACGTTCTCTTCAGATTTCGACAGTAGCCTACATGGCCTAACATCTAAGCTCGACATAAACGGTAGCCTACCCTACGACAAGGAAATTTGGTTGGCCTGTGATTCTCTGAATGGTTTGTCCTATATCGGTAAGGATAATGGTGAAAGATTTCCTCGTGGTCTAGGGTGCCAAAATGTACGTACCAAATAGGCCTAGGCCTAGGCAACGTTCTTTCATTTTCTTCGTTAATGACGGGCGACTAAAACATTAGGTAGTCTAATAACCGACAATAACCATTGTTTTCTTGCTCTGTCACTCCACGTGGACTCCTTAGTCCAGTGTGGCTGCCGGCTCACTCGTCAGGTCTCCAGTATTGCACAGTTGCACGCAATTCCATCTAGTCTCGCTGCTTGCTCTCAGTGGCTACGGTGGGGAGTTGACAACGCCGTGCCTCGAGCTGGGAAAGCCCTGGCTCCCCACAGACTTAGAATGTAAACATGGCCACCCAGCTGGGTTTCAAAAGCGAGCCGGTCGTTAATGAGGGCAGTGAGAGAACTATACCAGAGGTCTCATAGAAACATCACCTGCAATATCTACTTAGGCCTAACGGATATGGGATCGGTTTCTAATCTTCTGAAGAACGGCCTCACTTTCGTCGAAACGATAAGTAAAAATAAAAGATTTATTCCACCTGCATTTCAATCGCTATAAGCTAAGAAGAGTTGTCCATTTTTGCATTTATCAGCAGCTGTACCTTATGTGCTATGTTCCCAAGCTTAGAAAACCAGAAAAGCTTAGAAAATTTCTAGTAACCTATGTACTTCCTCAACGAAACCATTGAAGAACAAAAGAAAAAAAGACCTCGGTAATCATACTCCACTATAATGGCACAAAAGGTGGAGTTCACTCCATGGATCAGATAACACACTCATCCATGTGTAGTGAAAGACACACAAACCACTGGCCATTTGCATTCTTTATGATCTATCCTATCTGAACGAGTGCGGTATTGCTGCCTTTGTCGTGTGGAAAAGAATACAATCAAAATTGAATTTTGTGTGGCATGAAACTGGACAATTACTGTCGCTCGTAAATGTAGCCAAGAACCACATATTGTCTCATATTCAGGGAGAATCCTACGCAGTACTTCAGAAAGCTATCCAATGCATGATGGGTCAATTCACTGTGAGAAATAAACCACCACCAACCCTAACAAAAGGACGTAGAGGCAGGAAAATAACTATGTCTAGAAAATTACCCTTATTGACAAATTTTGAGAGACAACGAAAATATAGGCTACCTTCAGTCAGTAAAATTATTAGGCCTGTTCAGCTCTCATCAGTCACTTGTTTTATTAGTTCCATATTTCACCACGAGATGGTATGTATGCTCTCTGTGAACTGGCAATTTATCCTTCGCTTGTTTTGTATACTCACAAGTCATTAACAATGTGCAGCCATCATGTTGTGTAGTGTTGTGTTTGTTTGTGCTGTTACTTTATATGAATATACATTTGAAAAAGCTGCCTTCCGTATGATTTCATCGCCTATTACTGTCCACTAGAAGGTACACCTTCATATCACAACATTTTTTGGTCCATCACGGGCACGGATGACAGTGATTTCAACAAGCAACTATTACAGGTCAGATCAACTCCTTCCTTTGTGTACCCAGACTATTCAGCATTATAATGGAAAAAATTAAATAAGCAAACATATTAGAGAACGAGGAAGCTTAAAGAGTAGAATTACAAGAATTAAAAATTACGTTGAACAACTCAATCAAGAAACCAACATTAATTTGCATGAATTGAGGGTTAGGTACGATGCAATCCTGGGACTCGAATCAAAGTGTGACTCGGTTCAAACAGGACTTGAAATAGAAGGTATTAATTCAGATCATTCTGCAGATAGGGAAGAAGTGGAAACAACCTTGTATTCATTAAAGGCAAAAATCCAAGGCTTGCTATTTCCTGATCAAGGCAGTAGGCCTACCAGTTGTCCATTGACTTGAAAGTCCAGTAATGTAAATGAAGTCCCGAATATAAAACGACCAACAATTAAACTTCCTACATTCAGTGGGAATTATGAACATTGGATCCCTTTTGCTGATAATTACAAATTGCTTGTACACAACAATGATACCGTAGTTTGGGAACAATTCAAAAGTTTCACTACCGTATCTCCTTAGTTCAGTTCAAGGCAGTGCCAAACTATTAATACAACATCTTCCAACTACCGAAGGCAATTACAATGTAGCCTGGGAATTGCTTTGCAGTAGATTTGAAAATAAGAAAGCTATAACTTCAAAGTACATCAGAGAAATCTTGAATATTAGGCCTGTGCAAAATGAATCGGTCAGTGATCTTAGGGAATGCATCAATACATTCAATAGCAACCTACAAGCTTTCAAGGCACTATAATTAGATCATCCCTTAGAAGAAATAATTTTAACACAGCATGTACTTGATCGAATTGGTGTAAATACCAGGAAAAGTTGGGAATTATCGACAAGCCCAACAAAAATTCCTTCTCTTCAACAGTTATTTAAGTTTCTAGAACAACAATGCTTGTCACTTGAAAACATTCAAAACAACATTAACGTTCCAACCAAATCACAAGCTAGTAAACCCAGTACAGTCAGGAACAAGGCACCAGCCTATTCTCATACCGTATAACATGTGTTGAAAACCAGTGTTTATTTTGCCATCAAGAGCACAAGGCAGGACTATTTGCATTCCCTAAATTTCTAGAATTAAGCCCTCGGCAGAGATCTCATTGTGTACGTGAAAACGGCCTTTGTTTCAATTGTCTGAAACAAGGACACTCAACAAAGCAATGTACTTCAAGTAATTGTCGTAAATGTGATAGAAAACACAATTCATTATTGCATGAGGACACTGGCAGTGATAGATGTGTCAATCAGCCCACCTCAGATAGAGTAACCATTGCAAGTATACATACAACCACAAATCCATACAGTCACACCGCCATGAAGCCGTATATCCTACTCACAACCGCTATTGTGAAGGTACGAGATATTAATGGCACATTACACAAAGTTAGAGCTCTCCTTGATTGTGGCAGTCAAGCACACTTAATCACAGAAGAGGTAGCTAACAAACTCAAGTTGAAACGCAATGAGGAAGCCACAGCAACTTTAGGATTTAACAAGTAGTTCCGTTAAGAACTATACAGCCTATTTCCATATATCCTACTTATGTTAATTGCCACTATCAACATGCAACATTTCAGTTTGATTGCTGTAATAGATTCGTAGATATTGAGAACCGACTAAATATTTCGGATGGTCGCCATGTTGGATTTTTTCTATGTAGGTCTTAGAGTTATGTACTGTTACATGAAGATTATTATGTACGTGAATTAAGTTTGTTGTCCCGAAAGGGTCTTTAATTAAATATGTAGATTCCCTTTTCTCAGCTTCCAAGCGGGACAGCAGTTAGAACATGGTCCACTCAGGTTCTCCTCGAGACTGGTATTTCTTGAATCAACTGAACACGAAGATTCCCAAATGAATGTTATTTATTATAAGTCGACCGACAAATAATACATTCACAATAATTTATGTACAAGGCATGTAGCCTGACTGCTTGGCAGTCTTGTCAAACAAAGTTACATCACTCAAAGTTACAAGTGAAGAAAGAGGAAGAGCTGCCCTTGTGCGCCAAGTTAAATACTGGATGATCCATAGTGGGGGTTAAGAGTTTCTCTGAAGGACTAGCCAATCAGAAGTTTACTTCGTTTAGGAGGGAGTTGTCTCTCTGAGTGGGAGAAATAATGATGCGTAATATTTTGAAGGTTGCTTAAAAATTCCTTCTAGAAGCTTCAGAACTCCGTCATAAATGGCTCTCAAGGTTTTCTTAGGAAAGAGAATTATTTACTGGAGGTTTCCATGTCTTTAAATGGAGACAGCTTGTTTTAGATTATCTGACTGGGATATCTTGTTTTTAAATGGGTAATGCTTGTAAAGGAAGCGAGGGATTACAAGATTTGGCTTTTAGCCTAATGGCTTGACGAGGCGCTTTCTTCAATGGTATGTCAACAGGTTTCAACAGGCTAGGTTCCCAATGAGAGGAGATGATAATAATAATATAATTTAGAAACCAAACTCATTGGAACACATAGTCCTAGGTTCTGTACTGGGCAGGGAACATGATTCCTCCACCCTTAGTGTTTTGCTGTCCTCAACAATATTTACATTTTTCTTACGTCTAATTTTTACAGATTTACATAAATGACATAGTTTTTGTCTGAATATAAATAAAATGATACATATTATAATTAATACAAAAATTATAATAATGGATGTAAACTGCCCCTTTGTGACATAAGTTGTAGGAATTGGCTTCAAGTCTAATTTTAATTTGGTTACATCAAGATGGGAATTAAGGAAGTTCAATTCACTTTTTATTATGGGTGTGTCATGGATATTCAGGATTGGGAAGTTGTGGACATAATTAGTAGGTTTTTGTTGCAGTGTTATGCCTATACTAGACATCGGGCAAGATTCGTTTGAAAACACGATTTGTGGACCTGAGACTTTCAGAGAGCTTTGAGTCTCCTTGCATGTTTGTAAAATTATCTCAGGTGTTCTGCTAAAGAACAGAATGTGTTCCTTATTTATAGGTTGGAATATTCTTATATCATTTCTTATGGAAGCGTATTCACATCCGGCAGGATTTGTTAGATTACAATTAGTAATTCTAATATTATAGTACATACATACATATGACTGTGTGTTTTTTACACAAGGCGTACTGGACCATTTTAATGTGGGTCCCTGTAAATAATATTTTTCAGTCGGGATAAGGATTGCATTTTCAAAGGTTGGTACAGGGGTGACATCATACAATTGATATTGGCTTCCATCCGTGATTGGCATGGAGAGGATTACAATCATTTCCTCGTCCATTATAATTACCTGGGTTTTTGACAATTTTAAATTTTCGAATTGATGGTATTGATCTGCGTGAATCATACTTTTGACAGGGTAAATAGATTGTAAATGTTTTACTAAGTTTGTTAAGTCTTTTCTGGAGAATAATTTTACATTTGTCATCTCGTTAAATGAGAGAGAAATAGTTTCTTGCAGCACTTGCACTATCTTGTTATATTTATTGATGCACATTAAAACATATTGAAGGTCTTCCAGTAGGTTGATCTTGAAATCTTCTGTCTGGAGAATACCCTGAAGTACCCTCATGTTGCTGGTAACATGATTCATTTCATCGTAACATTTTTGAGCAATTGAGTTTGCAAAAGATACCAATTTATTTATATGTTTTATCTCATTATTACGGCTTTGTTTTAAAGTGTCTAATTGACTTTGTAAATTATCCAAATCATCTTGGTCCAAATTACCAGAGATGAATTTAATTACTTTTCCTAAACCGTTAATTAAACCTCTCCTAGTTCTATTAGAAATGTTTGGTATTAATTTATTTAAATCCTTTTTAGTTTCTTTAGTTACCTCAATTAATTCATTTATTAAATAGGGAAAAGTATTATTACTTTTTAATACTAGACTGGAGACAGTGTCATCAATATTCTTATATGCCTCTTTTAAAGTAGTAAGGTTGAAATGAAACATGAATTTGTGATAGTTGCTAATTATTACAACGGGTCCCATAGGATCGGCGTAGAATCCTGGAGTTTTTACGGGTTCTGTGTGGATGATGGCATACCCTGGTAGGAATCTGCAATGGGAAGAATTTTCCTCTTAGGTTTTATATCACGGAAGTTTCGGACATGAGTTTTACCGTTTTTCATTTTACAATAAACTCGTTTTCCTCGATTTTGGTTATTGTGCCTTCATTATATAAATTTTTTGATTTCCTATTTCTGGTTAGGGGATCCAAAACATAAACTACCTCACCTATTTTATAGGGATGTTCAAAGGTGGAATCCCTTGGATCGGGCTTTCTTTCATTTAAAACTTTAATTTGGTTTGCCTGTCTTTGTATGTATTCATTAATTTTTGGTGATGGGGAGAAAATGTGGTCCAATGCTTTGTAGTATGGGCCATATAGGACATTAAATGGTGGTTGCTTGGTTGCTGTGTGAATTGAGGAATTGTAATTTGTGATTGCAGTGATTATGAGCTGTGGCAACGGGGTAAATTTATCGTTATCTCTCGAAATTCTTATTTTTCGAGGAGGGTGGAATTCAATCTTTCCACGGGTGAATTTGAGGTTGAGTTCAGAGGTGTGGTGGCATGATACTCAATGTTCATAGCTTTACAGTACTCTGTAATTAAGCTATTTTCAAATTCTCCTCCTTGATCATGAGTGATTCTTTTGAGATACCAATGTGCCAAAAATAAATTTGTAATTGGTTCAAAACTGCCATAGCTGTACCATTAGCTAATACATATGCTTGTCCGTATTTAGAGAATACGTCCAATATCGTTAAAATGCGGTTCTGTTCAAAATGAAAGGTGTCAATGTGAATCTGGGCAAATGGGTGGTCTGCTACAATAGGTCCTTGATTTGGTACCTCATTAGGGTGCCTCTCATACTTATTTCTTTGACACAAATTGCATTGGTTAATTAGATTCCTGATCTGCTCTTTTAAATGTGGCCAATAGTACTTGGTTCGAAGGTGCTCATATGTTTCAATAATACCATTGTGATTCATTGAATGGTATTGCAATATCAGCTGTTTTTGAGTTTCCGAGCATTCTATGTCCTCTAAAAATTTGGATGTCCTGATAATTATCAATTCTGAAGTGAATAATCTCTGGCATACTCTGATAAACGGAATCTCAAGTGTTACGTCATCAAAATAGGCGGCGTACCTATTTGAGGTATTTATGACTTTAAGAAGGTGTCTCCTTAAATCGTCATAGAGATTTGTCTGCGTTACAATCATGACGTGGCGGGTAAATTTCTTAAATAATTTCTGTTCTAGAATCTTTGGAGATTCTCCGTATTTTACTATGATTTGGTTACGGTTCTGATTCAAATTTCTTTCTGATATCTTTAAAGTGAAAATTGGGTCTTCCTGATTGGAATGTACAGTTTCATTATCCATTTCATGCTGGTATGTATCATCTCCGGGGATGGCTACATTAGAAACTGTTTCCTCATTTATATTCACTTGTATTCGTGAAAGTGCATCCGCGACATAATTAGTTTTTCCCTTGACATATTTTATGTCAAAATCAAACTCTCCTAACTTTATTTTCCAGCGATAGAGTCTTGAACTGGGATCTTTAAGAGAGAACAGCCATTGGAGCGGACGATGATCACACTCTACAGTGAAGTTCGTCCCCATAAATAAGGCTTAAAATGTTTGCTACTCTCTACTATGGCTAACAGTTCTCTTTCTATTGTTGAATAATTTCTTTCGGCGGGATTTAAAGTTTTGGAGTAGTAGGCAATAGGATGTCCTTTCTGTGTGAGAACGCTGCCTAATGCGAAGTCTGAGCTATCCGTGGTTAACACGAATGGTTCCTCAAAATCTGGGTAAGCTAATACTGGCGCATTTATTAACAGGGTTTTTAGGGTTTCAAATGCAGATTTGTACTCGGGATTTTCTGCATCTATTTTGGTTCCTCTTTTCAAGAAGCGGGTTATTGGATATGCAATTTTGGCAAAATCTTTCAGGAATCTCCTGTAAAAGCCCGCAAGGCCAAGAAATTGTTTAATTTCTCTCGTGGTCTTGGGAATAGGGTAGTTTTTTACTACTTTAATTTTGTCAGGGTTTGGTTTTACACCTTCTTGTGAGACAACATGCCCTAGGAAATCTACTTCCTTATGAAGAAATTCAGTTTTTTCAAGCTGAATCTTCAGGTTCACCTCTCGTAATTTTTGCATTACAAGGGTAAGGTGTTGTCTATGTTCCTCTAGGGATTTGCTGTATTTGATGATGTCATCAATATACACAAAACAGAACTTGTAAAGAAAAGGGCGTAGGACGTTGTCCATTACACGCTGAAAGGTGGCGGGAGCATTTTTAAGACCAAACGGCATTCTACAATATTGTAGATGGCGATTATCTATAGTAAATGCTGTCTTTTCTATAGATCTAGGATCCATCTCAATTTGATGAAATCCTTGCGCGAGGTCTAGAGTCGAGAAATAGGAACTGTGTCCTAGGTTATCTAGGATTTCTTCTATCCTAGGAAGAGGATATTTGTCTTCAATGGTCTTTTTATTTAGCTGCCTAAAGTCTATGACCAATCTCCATTTCTTTTGTCCTGAAGCATCTAGCTTCTTTGGCACTATCCATACTGGATTACTATATGGAGATTCACTATGGGTAATTATCCCCTGCTTAAGAAGTTTTTCTACTTCTTCGCTCAATACTTTCTTTAGCGCGGGAGGATATCGGTAATTTTTCTGATATACCGGATCCTCATCGGTAGTTCGAATGAAGTGCTTTACTGCATTGGTGAATGTTAAATCACACCCTGGATAGTAAAACACATCCGCGAATTCAGAGCATATTTCTGATATGACGCTTCTTTCTATGTCATTCATATGCTGCGTGCGGAGATATTCTTGAATCTCGCACTCCGAAATAGAATTTATTTCTAATGGTTGTATTGAGATATTTTCCAAAGGTTCAACTAACACTGGTTTACTAAACTCTAATTTTAAATTCGTTTCTGCAGGATACAAGACCTGATAATTCTCAGCATGTAGGATTGCATCTGCAAAATACATTCCTTCATGTTCGAACTTTGGGATGTACACATCTCCTTGTTGAATGTTAACAGGGATTGCAATTTTGTGCATGTCTGATGAGGGTTGAAAATTTACTTGTTTGTTGCCTGAGTGAAAATAAAATGGTATGTCCTTATTATTCAGGGTAACTAGGTTTGATTTATAATCTATTTTTGCACCTAGCTTTACAAAATCTGCTGTGCCAATCAAAGCATCGAAATAATCGTGCCACTGCATGACTCTAAAATTTATGGGCGTGTCAATTTCGTATTCTGAAAAAAATAGGGAATTGTATGTTATCTTCACCTATTGTTTCAGAGTGAACAGATTGTATGCAGAATGGTTCTTGGAACAAATATTCTGCGAAATATTCATATGCTATTGAGGGATTCATTATTGAATTACAGGCACCACTGCCTATTAGGATTTTAAATCCGAATAGGGTGATGAACGGTAATTTTGGAGCATTTTTATATTATTTATGTCTTCGCATGAGATGACTGGGCCAAGTGAAAATCCTGCTCTTGTTCCTCGGGATTTTCATAACTATCCTGAAGTAGTGATGGGTGGATTGAGTCATATTCGAACTCATACTCTTGGGGTTGAGCTTCTTGAGAATATTCCACTGATTGTGTTTCTGGGGAATATTCTTGTGGCTTATAGCTTAGCTCATCGGTCTCCTCTGCGTGTGCATTCACGTTCCCTCTTATAGTGGACACTCCTGACATTGGTTTCGGATATGTCTGATTATTGGGCGTGAAGCGCCGGGCAATGTTATTTGGTGTAGGATAAGGCCTACTGAATTGTTTGAAGGGTTGTTGGTTCTGTGGTTTCAAGATGTGTGGGTTCGGTCCCTGAAAAGGTCGAAAGTTTGGTTGAGGATTAGGGTTCCTAAATTGTGGATTCGGTTGGGTAAAGAAAGGTCGGGCTTGTGGAAAATATTGATTTTGAGGCTTGGGAAATGCAAATGGATTGTGAATGGCATGGTTTAGTGGTTGTATTGGACCAAAAGGAGCAATCCGATTAGGTGGTGTTAGTGGTGTTTGTTGGGGTGGCTTATGACTGGGACCAATATTGGGAGGATACTTCAGTGTTCCTCTCAACTGATCCATATAGCTTTCTTGAGCTCTGTCATTATCATAAATTCTGCAAGTCCTCAGTGCATGGCTAAGGTCGGTTACTTGGGCGTAACGTAAGTAGGCTCGGTATGGATCTAGGATACCGGCTTTAAAGGTGTTTAGGCTTAAATCATCTAACTCTCGTAATTTAAGCTCCAATATCTGATCATGACAATTGAGTTTACACAAACTCTTACACTGTAAGACTAGAGCATCTAGCCTGTCATGGTATTCAGTGTAGCTTTCGCTTCTTTTCTGAAAGCAGTTTGATATTTCCTGCACTAGCAATCTCTCATCTTTAACGTCTCCAAATTTTCTAATTAATTTCTCTTTAAGTTTTTCATAGCTACTGTTCGCGTCAAGATCCAAAATACTACTCGCTTCCCCTTTTAATTTCGACTTTATGACGTTAAACAGAAATTCGTTAATGATGTTAGCATTTGTAATAGCAGGAGCTCTCTTGTGTGTGTTTAAAAAACTATCACATCTTGCTAAAAAGTAATCCAAGCTGCAAGATGCGCTCCCATTAAATTCAGGTAATAACTGAATCTGGGCATATTCAAATTTTGATAACAATTCCGTCTCCGGCATTGTTAAGACAGTGATTAATTGCTTAATTTAATTAAAATAATTCAAGATTATTTATTTATTTATTTATTTATTTATTTATTAGTTGGTTAAAGAAAAATTCTTTATTATTATTATTATTATTTATGAATTATGGATTAATTCAAAAGAATAATGACTTGCGGCACTTGTTCTAGTTTAAAAACGCGCACTCACTTTCTTTTGAAAGGCAAAATAAGTTATTATTAGTGCTCTTCTTTAAAATTTGAGAAATGAACTATGTTGTATACAAGCAATATGAAAGGTACACAAAAAACAGGGTATTTTGAATGTACTCACAGCCAGGAAATGATGATCAGCATGGACTGCATTCCGGTCTGCGTAGTCGGTTGGCTTCCTTCTGCGATGTCGTGCTATCGAAAAGCCCCTCTCAGAGTTGTCGGTGCGCACGTACAGCAGCTACGGATGGCGATAGATGGCGGTCAGAAGGCGCTTATTTCAGCGTTGCCGGCTCACCTCCTCTCGTTCCGTAGTCGGTTGGGTTTCTTCAGTGTCGTTCGAGCGACTGAAAGGCCCCTTAACAGAGTTGTCGATATACTCGGACGGCGGTGGCGGTTGGTTACTGTCGAAAGGCGCTTAATTTCAGCGTTGTCGGCTAGCTTCCTCCCTTAAAGCTGGCTGGTTAGTTATGGACGAAAAGCCTCCAGTAAGGTTGTCAGTACCACTTCTTTCCAGTCGGCTTGGTTCAGATGATCAAGATGACTTCAGTATTCTCGGGATGATACTGGCTTTCTTGGATTGGTAACGAAAGGCGCCACTTGAAGTCTTGGCTTCGTTGAGCGTTGTCAGTATACCTGGTCCAATCAGCACGTAGATCTGGTGGTGATCATGTATCAATCGCGGCCGGGCCCCCAATTAAGTTTGTTGTCCCGAAAGGGTCTTTAATTAAATATGTAGATTCCCTTTTCTCAGCTTCCAAGCGGGACAGCAGTTAGAACATGGTCCACTCAGGTTCTCCTCGAGACTGGTATTTCTTGAATCAACTGAACACGAAGATTCCCAAATGAATGTTATTTATTATAAGTCGACCGACAAATAATACATTCACAATAATTTATATACAAGGCATGTAGCTTGACTGCTTGGCAGTCTTGTCAAACAAAGTTACATCACTCAAAGTTACAAGTGATGAAAGAGGAAGAGCTGCCCTTGTGCGCCAAGTTAAATACTGGATGATCCATAGTGGGGGTTAAGAGTTTCTCTGAAGGACTAGCCAATCAGAAGTTTACTTCGTTTAGGAGGGAGTTGTCTCTCTGAGTGGGAGAAATAATGATGCGTAATATTTTGAAATTTGCTTAAAAATTCCTTCTAGAAGCTTCAGAACTCCGTCATAAATGGCTCTCAAGGTTTTCTTAGGAAAGAGAATTATTTACTGGAGGTTTCCATGTCTTTAAATGGAGACAGCTTGTTTTAGATTATCTGACTGGGATATCTTGTTTTTAAATGGGTAATGCTTGTAAAGGAAGCGAGGGATTACAAGATTTGGCTTTTAGCTTTATGGCTTGACGAGGCGCTTTCTTAAATGGTATGTCAACAGGTTTCAACAGGCTAGGTTCCCAATGAGAGGAGATGATAATAATAATATAATTTAGAAACCAAACTCATTGGAACACATAGTCCTAGGTTCTGTACTGGGCAGAGAACATGATTCGGATGGTCGCCATGTTGGATTTTTTATATGTAGGTCCTAGAGTTATGTACTGTTACATGAAGATTATTGTGTACGTACACAATAATCTTCATGTAACAGTACATAACTCTAGGACCTACATAGAAAAAATCCAACATGGCGACCATCCGAAATATTTAGTCGGTTCTCAATATCTACGAATCTATTACAGCAATCAAACTGAAATGTTGCATGTTGATAGTGGCAATTAACATAAGTAGGATATATGGAAATAGGCTGTATAGCTGTAATAGATTCGTAGATATTGAGAACCGACTAAATATTTCGGATGGTCGCCATGTTGGATTTTTTATATGTAGGTCCTAGAGTTATGTACTGTTACATGAAGATTATTGTGTACGTGTAGCATTCAAGCTTCAATCGCATGATTAGGGCACCAGAAGTAACAACGAAATTTTAAAATTTCGCACAACTGCCATCTTGTGGTTATGGAAACAATTGAAATAAATTAGATGCCAGTGGATTAACATTCGTATAAGGATTTACTTTACCAAGTTTCACTGCACTCGGATGGTTAAATTGCGAGAAACGTCCATGTGAATATTAAACTTCGCGTCGCCACCATGTTGGATTTGTGATCACCAGGTTATTGAAAGTCCTATAGGTGAACTTATGTTCATAGCCCCTATGAACATAAAAAAATCAGTTTGATTGCTATAATAGATTCGTAGATATTCAGAGCCGTCTAAATATTTTGTATGGTCGCCATGTTGGATTGTTAAATGTATAGGCCATAGAGTCATGTACCATTAAAAAATTATTGCGTAGGTTCATTATTCAAACTTTCACTTCGATCGCATGATTACGACACAAGAAATAAAAACTAAATTTTAAAATTCGCACAGCCGCCATCTTGAGGTTATGTAAACAATTGAAGTAAATTAGATACCAGTGCATTACAATGTATATAAACATATCCTGTACCAAGTTTCATTGCGTTTGGAACATTAAATCGTGGGAAAGGTCTATTTAAAATTTTTAAATTCGCTTGGCCGCCATGTTCGTTTTGTAGTTAACCGGTTTTTAAAAGTCATATAGATGAACTTCCAGTAGTGCCCTTTATCTCCGTACAAAATTTCAGGGTGATACCGCTAATAGTTTCCAAAATATAGAATGCCGGTGAAATATTTCGCACAGCCGCCATCTTATGGTTACGTAAACAATTGAACGAAGTTAGATGTCGGTGCATTACAATGTGTATAAATATATACTGTACCAAGTTCTATTGCGTTTGGTTGGTTAAATCGCGAGTAACGTCTATTTAAGAGTCGCAACTTCGATTGGCCGCCATGTTGGTTTTGTAGTTACCAGTTTTTCAAAAGTCACATTGGTGAACTTCTAATAGTTCCCTTTATCACCGTAAAAAAATCCAGGGTGATATCGGTAATAGTTTCGGAGATACTGAATGCTGGTGAAATATTTCGCACAGCCGCCATGTTGGATTGGTGAGACCTAACAAAATTTCAAGGGCACAGTGGGGGTCGTCCTGAATAGTGCTATGAACTTACCGAGTTTCATTGAATCGCTCCAGCCGTTTAGAAGTTATTTGGGGGGGACACACACACACACGCGCGCGCACACACACATGGACAAAAGGTGATCTCATAAGCCTATTTTTTCAAAATTGAAAATAGGCTAAAAATGCTTCATCCACCATGAAACACAGTGTAGGGATTGAAATTCATTCAATGACAACTCCATTCAAGGCCAAAATGAAATGTTTCATTGTTCCTAAAATGACGCGTCAAATGCCTTCGATCCAACTAGATTATAAATTGTGGGATATTCCAAGCAACATTACATTGGCAGATCCACATTTCTACCAGCCAGGAAATGTCGATTTAATAATTGGTGCAGAATTGTTCTACAGCATCCTGAAGGCAGATCGTAAACAACGCGAAGGTGATTATCCAGTACTACAAACCACTCAATTGGGATGGGTAATCTCTGGAAAATGTTGTCAGTAGAATTATGTCAGTCACAACTCAGTAAACTCATTCTTTATCGAAACAGAAGAAACACTCGATCATCAACTACGCATATTTTGGGAAATTGAGGAATTAGACACTAAACCAAGAACAGAAGTGGAGCAAAGGTGCATGCAACATTTCAAAAACACTACCACAAAGGATAGTGATGGCAGATTCAGAGTAAGACTTCCATTCAAGGAAAACCATCAACAATTGGGAAATTCATATGAACAAGCTAGGCAAAGGTTTCAACTGTTAGAGCAGATATTTCAGAAACAGCCTGAATTATATAGAGAATATACACAATTTATGACAGAATACAAAGATTTAGGTCATATGACGGAAGTAACCACCACAGACACCAACAACACAGGGTGTTATTATCTTCCACATCATGCTGTATTCAAACCAGATAGCACTACAACTGCCACAAGAGTTGTTTTTGATGGTTCAACAGAATCTTCCACCGGGGTCTCATTGAATAGCATACTCATGGTAGGACCAACTGTGAAACAAGATTTATATTCGATCACACTTAGCTTCAGAACCCATACAATTAAATTTACAGCTGACATCACAAAGATGTATAGACAGATTAGAATACACAAAGATGACACGAAATTGCAACGAATATTATGGAGAAATTCTCATGAGGAATCATTGAAATCCTACGAATTACAGACAGTAACTTATGGTACAGCATCAGCTCCATTTTCAGCAACCCAATGTTTGAATCAGCTGGCAGAAGAAGAAGGTAATTTCTACCCTGCAGCAGCCCAAGTCCTTCAGAGAGAGTTTTATGTAGACGATGTCCTGAGTGGTTCTTCAAGTGTCACCGAAGCGTTACAAATTCAGAAGGAATTAATCGCACTACTCAAGAAAGAGGGATTCCCACTCAAGAAATGGTGTTCCAATCATCCAGATCTTCTTGAAGCGCTTCCAGATTCAGATAGACACATGGCATTACCTTTCCAATTTGATGGCAAGATCACTGTAAAAACGTTAGGATTATCATGGCACCCCACTGCTGATAAACTGATCATAGCAACAGAAATTAGACATATTAAGACCAACCAAATTACAAAGCGTACTACAACATCAGTTGTAGCATCCATATTCGACCCCTTAGTCCTCATCAGTCCTTTGGTAATTCAATACAAGATGTTCGTTCAGAAATTGTGGTTAAACCACTTAGATTGGGATTAGTTATTGACAGATGATTTAAGATTGGAGTGGATCAAGTTAGAAAATCAGCTGACATATATCAATAGCTTTCAAGTTGATCGTTTAGTAACAATCAAGGGCAAACTCACTAACATTCAAATTCATGGTTTCAGTAATGCTTCAGAACGAGCCTATGGTGCATACATTTACATTCGCTCAGTAAATCAACATGGTGAAACTCAGATTCGATTGCTTTGCTCTAAATCCAGAGTCGCCCCAGTAAAGAAGCTAACACTCCCTCGATTAGAACTTCTTGGCGCAACCTTACTGGCCCAGTTATTGAGGAAAACTATGACAGCGCTAAACTTAGACTTTAATGAAACCTACATCTCGTCAGAATGAAACATAGCACTCTCATGGTTAGCGGCACCAGTGTCTCAAGGGAAAACGTTTGTAGCTAACAGAGTAGCTCAAATTAAAAAAGTAACAGAGATTGAAAATTGGCACCACATTCAGTCACAACACAACCCAGCTGACTTAATAACCCGAGGTGTTAGTGCATATAATTTAAAATCATCGACACTTTGGTGGGAAGGACCACTGTGGGTATCAGCTCCGTCATCTGGGTGGCCTCAATCAAGGCATGATAGAGAACCTTCACCATCAGTATTAGAGCTGCGACAAGTAAAACAGTTCTGATAATCAATCAGTCTGATAGCATTATTCTCAAAATCTCATCATTAATAAGACTTCAAAGAGTTATTTCATACTGCTACAGATTCGGTCACAAGGCCAAAAACCCGAAAGACAAAATGATAGGACCACTTACAGTTCAAGAACTACAAAGATTACTAGAAACTTGCATTCGATTATCGCAAAATGAAGCCTTCAGTGAGGACATTGCAAAACTGAGATCTACTGGAGTTGTCTCAAAGAAAAGTCAGATGAGAACTCTGTGTCCGTTTTTACACAATGACATAATTAGAGTTGGAGGTAGATTAGCGAATGCATCACTTCCATTCTCCACCAAACATCAGATCATACTACCACTCAAGCATCATATTACAAAACTCATCTTTCGACATGCACATCTACAGAATGCTCACGCAGGACTTGAATTGTTACTTTCCACACTTCGTGAGAATTCCTGGATTCCAAATGGCAGAAACGTGATAAAACAGCTAGTACATAAGTGTGTGAGGAGTTACAGATTAAAGGGAATTACAATGAGGCAAATCATGGCTGATTATCCTAAACCTAGAGTTCAACCAGCACCACCTTTCAACATTTGTGGCATTGATTATGGAGGACCAATTCTTTTGCGTCCTATCAACAAAAGAAGTGACGTGAGAATTAAGGCATATATTGCATTTTTTGTTTGCTTCACTACAAAAGGCCATCCACATTGAATTAGTCAGTGACCTCACAACTGAATCATTCTTAGCTGCGTTACGTCGTTTTATTGCAAGAAGAGGAAAGCCAGCAGACATCTACAGTGACAATGCAACTACCTTTGTAGGAGCTGATAAGGAACTTCAAAAACTTCACAATTTCATGACAACCAACAAGGTTAAAGAAGATATCACCAATGATATGGCCAACAAGGGAATCAAATGGCACTTCATACCACCATAATCTCCTCACTTTGTTGGCATATGGGAGGCTGGAATTAAATCAGTCAAGTATCATCTACGTCGAGTTATTGGTAATTGCGCGCTGACGTTTGAAGAATTGTATACTGTACTAACTCAAATTGAAGCCTGCTTAAATTCCAGACCAATTACAACCCTTTCGTCAGATCCGTCTGATCCCACAGCATTAACTCCACGTCACTTTCCGGTCGGCAAGAGTTTAACTGCAATCCCAGATCCCGATCTGACCATAATGCCTTCTAATAGGTTGAACTTGTGGAAAAGAACTCAACAACTAGTTCAGCATTTCTGGAATAGATGGCATAAGGATTATCTCACTCAACTTCAACACAGACCCAAATGGAGAGACAACCAGATCAATCTTCAAATTGGAGTTGTAGTCGCCATCAAGGATGACAACTTACCGCCGTTAAAATAGAGGTTAGCAGTCGTGACAGAACTTCATCCAGGAGCAGATGGAATGGTTCGTGTGGCAACTTTAAGGACTATCAATGGAGAATTCAAGAGATCCATAGTAAAACTTTGCCCACTTCCAGAGGAGTAATATTCAAGAATTGTAACACCATTGTATATTGTTTTCTGTTTTATGCATTGTTTCAGTTCCAATTATTTTGATTGATATTCAATCAACAGGTGGGAGAATGTTCAGCTCTCATCAGTCACTTGTTTTATTAGTTCCATATTTCACCACGAGATGGTATGTATAATGTATGCTCTCTGTGAACTGGCATTTTATCCTTCACTTGTTTTGTATACTCAGTGTCATTAACAATATGCAGCCATCATGTTGTGTAGTGTTGTGTTTGTTTGTGCTATTACTTTATATGAATATACATTTGAAAAAGCTGCCTTCCGTATGATTTCATCGCCTATTACAGTCCACTAGAAGGTACACTTTCATACCACAGCAAGGCCATTAATGTTTTCTAAAGGACCGGTTTCGATCACATTATGACCTTCGTCAGCAATGTATGATGATTATTTATAAATAAAAACAAGTATGAAGTTGCAAGTTCTTGAAATAATATGATAGAGGAAAAACAATACTTTTCTAAGTGTTGTCGAGAGAAACAGTAAAAATTAAATGTGTAAACGAGGTGAGATTCAATAATATTTCTAAAATGTTTTCTGTCTTAATTATATAAAAAAAAACTAAAATCAGATCTGTTACAAATTTTGATTAATACGAATAATATTTCTCCAAAAGCAGCTCGATGTAGGAATGCTATTGTTGTGGAACTAATATAGGCCTATATGTACTGGGTTAATTTAACATTTGAAGGTTGGAAGAACGTAGTCTATATTTTATTGTCTAGCCCAGGGGTGTAAACCTACGGCCGGTCGCACTCGGCCCGCGAAGGCATTTAATGTGGCCCCGGCAGAGTTTATATAATGTGCTTAAGTTTGAGGTTTATGTTTTTCGTAGATACCGAAAAAACTAGATAACAAAAACTCTATTGTAATTTTCGGAGAAAGAGGATAAAACCATAAGAAAAATCTCCGAATTATTCGTAGTTTTTTCTTGACATGATATTTCTTTTACTGGGCTGTAGAAAAGTTCTAAGATGCATAATTATTCCTACCTTAAACGCAGGTAAGGGTTAAACTTCATTTCTGGAAATTACAGCTGTGTGTGTTTCTCAACATTTTATTCCGTCAAGGCTGTTGTGTGCCAAATATTTTTTTAAGAAAATGTGCTCATTATTCTAGGATTATTGGTGTCAGTTCACGGCAGTCGATAAGACGAGTACAGCACAAGTTATGGTTTCTCGTCATACCGTACCGTTCAAATTAACGCCTGTCATTCAATAGCTGCGTGGCTCAGGGGTAACGTTCTCGCTTGCTGAGCCCAAGGTTGCAGGTTCGAAACCTGGCGCAGTCAGCTGATATTTGAGGGTGCGCAAATGCGAGGGAGCCGTGTCAGTACATTTACTGGCACGTTAAAGATCCCCTTCGGGGCGAAATTCCGGCACCCCGGCGTCTCTAAAAGCCAGTGTAGTTAAAAGGGACGTAAAACCAATAACATTATTATTATTATTCATTCAATAGCCTACAACTCAACAAAGTGAAGACACGGCAATAATATCGCCACAGAGCAGCTTGTTTGTGTGCTTGGTGCTAAATACTTCTTTACCTTAACATTAAGTTTGTGGAATCACACAAACTATTATTAACCTACATAGTCGCGATACAGTGAGTGTGCTTGGTGTTATCATGATGTTTCTGTGTTAACTGCTGTAAACTGGGAACGGCCTCCACCCTGACTCTTGTTTCATCTTGAAGGATAATCATTGCATGGTGAGTGTTGATGTATTGATCGTCAGATTACTTTGTATTTTGTATTATTTTTTGTATAGTTGTCGAGTGTTTGGCCTCTTTCCCGTATTTATTGAATAACGATGGTAAAGGTTATTTATGTACCGTATTTCTCAATTTGAATGTCCTCAGCGTTGACTCAGGATCGACATTTACATTAGACTATATTGCGCATAATAGTACCGAAACAATGTCCGAAGTGTAGCTCTGTGTATTTTTCGAATCAACTGATCTAACTCAACAATAAAAACTTGGCAACACAGCTCAGCTGCTCCAAGCTCCCTCCATTTCCTTCACGTTCTTTGTTTCGAAATACAGAGTATACTTTACTGTGAACTAGCGTTCTTACGAACTGCTGTTATTCAAAGTAGTTTTAATACTTGTGAACGAAAATGTCCCCTTCCAAACGTAGAAAAGTGGATAGTGAGTGCCGTGTTTTTAAAGAAAAATGGACTGACGACTATTCTTGTATTGAGAATTGTGGGAAAGTAATGTGTCTGTCACTGTCTGATCATCATCATCATCTTCATTCCCCCTTTTCCAGCTGACACTTGGTGGGCGCAAATATGGTTCCTCTGCACTTTGTTCTGTCGTTCCACCATTCCTCTTCCGACTCGGTGTTCCAATCCAGGTTCCGTTTTCTAATGCTATACTTCACCGAGTCCATCCAACGCATTCTTGGCCTTCCTCGTCCTCTCTTCCCTGTCATCCGTCATTCCAGGGCTCGTCTTGGTAGCCTTACTTCATTCATCCGTTTGACATGTCCAAACCTTCTCAATCTCTTTTGCTCCAGTTTGTCATTTAGTTTCTGTACTCCCAGTTCTTTCCAAATATCTTCATTTCTCACTCTGTCTCTCCTCGTTTTCTGGACCATTCTTCTCAGGAATCTCATCTCAGCTGTCTGTACTCTGCTCTCATCCCTCTTAGTCATTGTCCAAGTTTCTGCTGCATATGCCATTATAGGAACATAATATGCTTTGTACATAACTTCTTTGTTTAGCCTTAAATGGTATATCATTGTTCCATACTAGTCCCCGTACCTGTTGGTAGAAAGCACTCCCGAGTTTTATTCTTCTGCTGATTTCCAAATCTAGTCTTCCATCTTCAGTCAGTTCACTTCCCAAGTATTTGAAGTGTTTCACCACTTCCAATTCCTTATCTCCGACTTTGATTACTCCTTTTCCTTCTTTATTACCTCTACTCATCACCACTGTGTTACTCTTCTCCACATTTATCTTCAATGCCCATTGCTCAATCTTTTCATGCCTTACATATAACTGTTCTTGTACCTCCATTCATCCTCGCCCCAGATCACAACATCGTCTGCAAACAACATTACCTTCCTTCATCTTTGCCCTATTATAGTCTTCCATTGCTGCCTTCATGGTGTCATCCATCACAATTAAGAACAATAAGGGTGACAACACACTTCCTTGCTTTAGTCCAGTGTCAATTTTAAACCATTCCGTTGTCCCGACTCTAGTCTTCACACTACTGTAGCAATCCATGCACATCCATTTAACATGTCTCTCAGTTCCTTGCCTATCCCCCTATTTGTTAAGCTTTCCCAAACTTTTGTTCTATGGATGCTATCATAGGCCTTTTCTAGATCAATAAAAGTCATTACCATATCCTTCCATATTCCCAACTCTTTTCAATGTTCTGTCTCAGAATGAAAATGGGTTCCACTGTTGACCTGCCCCCTCCAAATCCAAACTGCTCCTCCTCTATTTGGCTTTCTACCTTTACTCTAATTCCTTTTTCTAGGATTCTTTCCATTACTTTGGCAACATGCGAGATGATGGTGATTCCCCGGTAGTTACCACACACCTTCCTGTCTCATTTCTTGAATATTGGCAATATTATTCCCTTTTTCCAGTCTTCAGGAACTTTCTATTCTCTCCACACACTCCTGAGAAGTCTGTGTCCACTGCAGTCCCACTGATCCTGCCGCCTTGATCATTTCTATTGCCACTTAATCGATTCTCACAGCTTTCCCCATCTTCATCTTCCTAACTGCCCATTCCACTTATGCCATAGTAATGTCTGGTTCTTCTTATATTTTTTCCTCCACCATTTTCGCTGTTTGCGTAACTTCTCCGCATGCCTGACGCCTCACCTTCAACAGCTCGCTGAAATATTCTTTCCATCTGTCCGTTATCTCTTCTGGTTTTGTCAATATTTCACCTTGTTGGTTTTTCATGAACCCAGTGTTCACCTTTTCATTCCTTCTACTTTTTATAATTCCAAATAGCATTTTTGCCCCACAATTTAAATCCTCCCTTATTTCCTGGGTGAATTCTTCCCAGCTTTTCTTCTCTTCCTATGCAATTACTTTCTTGCAATTTCTGTTTGCTTCTATATATTTTGCTCTACTTTCTTCAGTCTTTTTTTGTTTTCCATTCATTCCAAGTTTTCTTTTTCTCTCTTACGTTTTCTTTCACTCTATCATTCCACCAGTTTGTCGCCTTTTCCCGTACCTTTCCTGATGCTCTACCACATGTGTCTGATATGCATGGAAAATAAGTCAGCTGTTAAAGAATACAACATCAGGCGGCATTATGATTCGAAGCACACATCTTTATATAATAAATACGATGGGGTTTTACGGAAGGAAAAGATTTCAAAATTTAATGAAAGGTCTCGCCGTTCAAAAACGGATGTTCACGAAGCAGATCGAGGAAAATATAGCTGCAATCCGTGCTAGTTATCAAGTTGCACATTTATTAGCCGCGAAAGGGAAACCATTTTCTGATAGGCAGTTTGTGAAGACCTGTATACTTTCTGCAATAGAAGAAATGTGTCCTGAAAAGAGACAACTGATAAATTTGATCAGCTTATCGCGGAGCATAATGACGAGAAGATCAGAAGAACTCGGGGCTAATTTGTGCTCACAACTACAATAGCAATACAGTGCATCACCTGCAACAACAATAACTACTTACCTAGTGAAACTTAAACACATCATACCATGTCAAATGACGCAACATTCTTTATTGCCGGCAATAAGTATGCACTTCCGCAGTTAAGTTGAATATGTGTTTGCAACTAACGATATAGGCCTAAGGGTCGTAATATGCATGTAGACTATTAGGCTACACTTTTTCTAGTGCCCATAATTGTGGGAAGTATTTAAATAATTACAATCGAAGAAAAAGGCAAGGTAAAGACTAGTAGTTTTGTGAAATGATATTCACTACTATTCCAACTAAAGGAACATATCCTAAAGCAAATCATAAAATACCCCGTCGAACAAAACATTCACATCAGTAACATACATTTGGAATAGAAATGTATCAAATGAATGCATTGAAATTATGTATGTTTATGATTCATTTACTGTAATATGATTTGTATCAGTTTAACAGCTCACTTCTTTATGGGCATTGAGTGGCTAATACGTTCTAAATGCTGTTAAGATAAATTTCACCACAATGTTAGGTAATAAGGATACCATTTACGCCTTATTTCTGATAATCATATATATTATTTCAGTAGTATGCATCCCTCCTGCGGCGCTCACAAGCGACCGATCGTGATAAATTAGCATTCAAATGAAAGAGAATAGACATTAGCATTGACTTATTGCACTATAATTTCATAAATATCTATAATTTCTTTAAAAAATGACTTCAAAGAAATTGTACGAAGTGTGCGATTTGCAAACACCGTTGATGTCGGAAAATACGCTCCATAATTGTTGTCCACGGGCCGCTGTGACGCCTGTTTCATGTCATATTAACATTCTGAGGTCTTTCCTTTATCCTGAAATGTAAATAGTGTTCTATAATCATTTGGTTGAAATAAAAACATAACCTTTCTCCTTAAGTCTCTCATTATAAATCTATTGGGGAAAGTGTGGTTTATGAACATGCGAGATTTCTCGCACGGGTCCTCTAGTCATAATAATAATATATTAATAATAGTAATAATAATTTACTACCGTACGGTATTTCAGCATCGTGAAGCAGAACTGAGAAGAGGTTCCCCACACCGGGTGATGTAGGCTACTGCAGACTTGGAAGGCGATTGGAATGTACCCACCTATCAATACAACATAAAACTTGCTGGCACGTTCCACATTACACGGTGTTTGATGACTTCTGAGCTGTCGCTAAATTGAATTTTATAAGCCGGAAATCTCTATTTTAACAATAGGCAACACAACCTGAAACTGTCTTATACTAAATAACTAAATAAGATATAGCCTCAGTATGCCTTCATTCGGAGGGGAAGTAAAGCCGGTTGTCCCATATCATAGATTTATGGCATGTTAAAGAACCTTCCACTAATTACACCTGTGTGAAGCTAAATTATATAGGAGGTTAAACATTTGACTAACGTTCTTAGGTTCCTGCGTTCGTCGTCAAGAGCCGACTGCGGTGGCATCTGGTAACTAACTTCTGAACTATTTGGTCGTTGACGGTGGCGTTTGGCGGCAAAAGTAGGAACCACTTGGAAAAATTGAATGACTGTAGTCCTTATTTGAATTAAAACAGATACACGCACTAGTACAGTCATCACAATTAACTCCGGTTATCAGACAGATTCTACACACACCCAAAGTAAACGGGGCTACATGACCACGTTGTCGCAGCCCCTTAACTAAGGAACCAGCCAACTAAGATGTAGCCTATCCAAAAATCATTAGGTCTAGTCAAAACATTGCAAATCGTGCGTTATGCAGGTACACACATAATTTAAATGCGATTCAGTCAGTCAACCCGATTGTACCCAAATTGTAATGGTTGTTATTCCCTAAACCTGAAAAAAATACATGATATTAATTATTTAATTAATCTCTTGTAATTAGGCTACATGTCAGAAACAGTAACTTATGTCACTACAGAAGGACTTTCAAAAAAGCTCTGATACTCAATAACAGTTGTTTGTGCAGGCTTTCTCTATCATGTCTTCTGCTTTGCTAAAACTAATTAATTCAACAGGTTACCGATAGACTACATCAAAACATTGAGTTAGTCCTTTATGGAATCCTCCTCTTTCACCGCTATTCTCAGACACCGGGTGATGTAGATTTGAAAGGGAATTGGAATGTACCCACAGGATATGAATATCAATACAACATAAAACCCGCTGGCACGTTCCACGTCCCACGGTGTTTAGTTGTCGTTAAATTGAATTTTATAAGTCGGTAATCCCTATTTCAACAATAGATTACACAACACTAACTGCCTCGCACACAAATTCGAATTTTTAAACACTAGAAAAAAGTTGTTAATAAAATGGATTGAAATTCTAGTGAAATATATTTTAATTCAAATTTGCAAGGATATCCATTTTATTTTATATTATTAATGAGAAACTAATAAAGCTGAATAAGATACCAAGAGCCCGCTGATGAGCCAGGCGAAACCCCACACAAGACATGGCATAAACCTAGAAAAATTGCAGAGTTTTAAGATATCATTGCTATATCGAAACACGTAGGTTACGTTTAAAATATTAATAAACGTCACTTCACAGCATTGACAAGGTGCGTTACATAATACATATATTTTACCATTATAGGCCTAGCCAACACGGATAAACTGTTACCAATCTAACATGGTGAATCATAATCATAATAACATATAATGGTAACTTTATTTCATTTTCAGAGGCCGATAACCTAGATGTTAGGCCCCTTAGAACAACAATTATCATCATCTTCTATTTCAGTTTCTGTTGTTTTTGATTCTTTAGGGGATTTGCGACATCGTGGCCATGTAGCCCCGTGTACTTGGGTGTGTATAGAATTTGTCAGATAACCTGTGTCACTTTAATGTCTGTACTAGTGTGTGTATTTGTAATTGAGGTAGGATTTGGGTAGGAAGCAGCCGTTGCCTTAAGTTAGGTAGGCCTACCACCCCAGTATTTGCCTGGAGTAGTGGGTTGTGCCTTAATTCAGTGAAACTCCACAGCAGGGGCAGATAACCTCGTAGTTCCGCCCCTCAAAACAACAATAACTAACTAACTAACTAACAAACACCACTGCATAGCCGTGCGTATTAAATCGCGCCCCACGAATGCGATGGAGGATCTGCTGCAAGTCCAGAGATCGGAGGTCCGAACTGGCGTTGACAGTGGCTATCTTGGGTATGGTTTTTCTACATTCTCTCCAGGAAAATGCCGGGATAGTACCTTATTTCAAGCTCCAGGCCACCTACCCATTCATTTTCTAATGTAGCTACACACACTATTACAGTCATCGCAGAAACACAGGTTATCAGACAAGTCCTACACACCCAAGTTCAAGGGTCTGATGACCAAATGTCCCAATGAATTAAATAATAATAATGATGATAATAATAATAATAATAATAATAATAATAATAATAATAATAATGTTATAGGCTTAACGTCGCTTTTAACTACTGTGACATTTAGACACACAGTGGTGACGGAATTTTGTCCCGAAGGGGATCGTCAGTAAATCTACTGGCACCCCCCCCCCCCCCCGTATCTATGCACCCTCAAACACCAGTGCCAGTATTTGATTTGACAGCAGGTGAGAACGTTACCGCTGCGCCACGCTGCCATTCGAAATTTCAACAACAACAACAACAACAACAACAACAACAACAACAACAACAACAACAACAACAACAACAACACTATTCAACGAACAACTATCAATGACAATCTCCTCCTGTGACCTGTGATGACCTAATTGCTGCAAGTAAATTGAAACGATTCTGTTTATAGGCTATTTGAGTAATTTGTTTTAATTTACATATTTCCAATACTACCCTACCAGCAAATTGTTACCGGTGGCGGAAATCGGAACTAATGCGCTCCGCCCGGCCACACGCCTGCGATAAACGTGCAGTTGTCGCCAGCGAAACCTCATCACATGTCATTTGTGTGCATGATTCGTGCTGGTTTGTGCGCTGTGCGGTGCGTTCTCATTGTATGACTGTACATTCGTTCCCTCTTGCCCTGGAACCGCTCGTTGCAGCCATAACGAGGTGAGATGACGTGATGTATAGCCTACACTACAGCTGCGTTCCACAGCTAGCGGTAACAATTATTCCCTGGCAGGGTAGTAATAATTACGCCCGTATATAGCATATATTCAATGAAGACATAATAAATAGGAGTGAGTGTTTTGTAAAATGTGGATAACCATTGACTCTTACCTTTCAAATTTTACTTTCGTTATGAAATGGTGCATAAACAGATATCCTTAGGTAGGTTACATTAATATTTAGGCCCACTCGTAGCCTATAAGTGAACTTTATTTTCTGAAATTAATACAAGGTCTTTATATTTGCTTGGCTAGGGCATTTCTAGCTCACGCGCTCTGCCAGTGACGCTTCAGTTGCCGGCTGCCGCGTGCGTGTATGAACGACAGAATACGGTGATTAAAATCAGTATCATGCATTTTCACTCACTATGTTTACATTAGATGCTGAAAATGTTACCCATCTGCTGTCAAACATAATGGGCATCTACTTATGAAATTTCTGGTTATTCCGGTTATTTTAGCTTCACTAAGGAAATAACGACATTTTCGTCTATTTTTATCGTTTACTGAACCTGTACGTTTGAATCTCTTAGCCAGTTGTTTTATTGTGATTGTGTATAGTGCTGTAATTCCTTATGTGAAATATTCGTTACTTGAACGTGTATATCTGCACAATACGTACATAAAGTGCAGGAAATCGTGCGCTAGAACAAGACAAAAGTTTGGAGTGAAATTTCCAGGGAGACCTATTCCTATAAATCAGACAAAACAACAACTGGCTAATTTGAGATTCAAACGTACAGGTTCAGTAAACAATAAAAATAGAAAGATGGTATATTGGCTTTCACGGCCGGTGAATTAAAACTCAGCAATTCTTCTAGGTTTGTGCCGTGTCTTGTGTGGGATTTCGTCTAGGACACCAAGCTGGCTCATCGGCGGGCTCTTGGTGTCCCCACCCGGACCCCCACAGGAGTGACGAACTGCGCGCCACCTCCCTTTATATCAGGTGCAACTGCACCACTTGACTGCGAGAACTAAAAGCTGAAGCAGCCATAACCTCCCTATGAAGGCTTCCAAAATTCACCGGCCGTGAAAGCCAATATACCATCTTTGTTATTTCCTTACTGAAGCTAAATTAACCGGATTAACCGGAAACTTCATAACGAGATGCCGATTATGTTTTGCAGCCGATGGGGAACATTTTCAGCATCTACTGTAAACATAGTGAGTAACAAGAAGTTCGATGACGAACTAAAGAGCCTACTTTTCTTAAAATTTAAGATTCATGCCAATCTATATAGATCTACCTAGGAAAGAGCGAAATTATGTTGGTAATATCGAAATTTCTAATTAGTTCGAAATATACCTGTAGCCTAATAGAGCACTACAGTTGGCTGCCCTGGTGACTGAATATATTGTTAGTTCCATCTCTTAAGGTACAGAATACAATATTTGGTTGAAGTCCAATGGATAGCATGGACGTTACATGCAGTTAGACATTGGATATATCAGTGCGCGTAAACTCATGTTGGCAACAATGTCATGCATGCGTTAGTCAGAACTAATCTGAGATATTATGATCTCTTGTTGTGCCAATTTTGGATGAAATCCATTTGTTAGTATAGAAGGTACATGCATTTTAAAATTGGACTTATCAGCAGGCTTAGAGTCATGTTGGCAGCACTGACGTATATTAGTTTCTCCTATTTAATCTAGAACGTTAGGTACTATACGTGTGCAAATTTTAAAGCTGTTGGCTTACATACTTACTGATATATTAATATTTGGGTAAACAAATACAGCATTTATTAACAGTTGGCAGCCCTGGTTGCTCTTAAGAATAAGCATAGTCACATCTGTTATGGTACACATAGCACATACGAAATATGGTTGAAATCCTATTGATAGTATAGAAGTTATGCCTACATGTATTTAAAAATCGGTCCTATCAGCAGGCTTAGAATCATGTTGGTAGCACTGACGTACATAAGTTACTCCAAATTAATCTAGAATGTCAGGTACTATACGTGTGCATAGTTTAAAGCTGTCGTCTTGTCTACTTTATGATAGGCCTATATTGGTATTTTGATAAAAGAATAGAGATAACATTTATTGACAGTTGGCAGCTCTGGTGGCTCTAGAGAATACGCTCAATCATATCTGTTTATGTACACATATTACATACAAAATGTGGTTGAAATCCAATTGATAGTATAGAAGTTAGGCTATCTATATATTTAAAACACTAAGCTGATTTTTGTTACCGTGAGATTGAGGGAACGGTAGAACCTATTCACTTCGTAGAGCAATCTGTCGAAAGCTGTAGGCCTGTAGATTTGCAGAGTGTCTTTAAAATAAACAAATATGTTACCACATATTTTCAAATTTATAAACAAAACTGCAAAATTATTGGCTCAAGCGCATGCGCAGAATCAATCACCTTGGTTAATGACAGACATGGCGGATGTCCACCGCGTTTTAATGTAATAGTTATTTATAAGAATTATAATAAAGGAGGGGAATATTGATTATGAAGTTTCCACGATATAAACAGGAATAGAATATTATAAAAAACGAGAAATGTAGAAGAACTTATATGGACTGTTGAGAGTGAATGTTGTTTAAGTAACTTAATATTGCACTCTTTCACCAGTGATTCGGTAGCTCAGATGGCAGCGTTCTAACCTCTTAATTTATGCATCGCGCAATGGAAGCAGTTCGAATCCCACCTCCGACTCATATTTTTATTTCCTAATTATTCTTTCTGGCTATTGGTAATACATTGTCTTAACATATTTTACTTTTATTATTCCCATAAAGTAAGGAATTCTCCACGATTTACACTGCCATATACTTTTAAATTATTAAATAAAAGATGGCCACAATCGCTTTCGCCATGAGAGACAATTGACGAACATAATTCATTTGTTGGACTCAGACATCGTGGTCACTCAGCCCCGTCTACTTTGGTGTGTGTGTAAAATTTTCTCTGATAACCTGTGTTATTGTGATGGCTGTAGACTACTGATGTGTGCATTTGTAATTAAAGTGGGGAATGGGAAATTGGCGACCGAGGCTTTAAGTTAGGAACTATCCCGGTATTTACCTGCAGTGGAAGTGGCAAACCACGGAAAACCACATCCCAGATTGTTGAGATGGGAATCGAACCTTGCCCTACTTAGTTTTGCCTCAAGAGTGCGCCCCGTTCCAGCCCTCAGACCAGAATTACATTTCTAGAGAAATGGCGGATAAAGGATTCACCGTATCGTAGTGTGATCTTTGTTTTTGAGAATTAAAAAGAGGGGATTGAAGAACTTCAACAGGCGTTTGAGTTCGTTTGTTGTTTAAGTAACTTAATATTGGTTTAGAAGTCTGTTGATTGGGTGGCTCAGGGGTAACATTGCGTACCCAGGAATGAATTTTGCATAGTCGAAGGAGTGTCACCTCAGACATGTATTTTTATTTCCTAATTATTCTTTCTGGCTATTGGTAATTCATTGTCTTAACATATTTAACTTTTATTATTCCCGTACAGTAAGGAATTCTCCACGATTTACATTGCCATATACTTTTAAATTATTAAATAAAAGATGGCCATAATCGCTTTCGCCATGAGAGACAATTGACGAATATAATTCATTTGATGGACTCAGACATCGTGGTCACTCATCCCCGTCTACTTTGGTGTGTGTGTGTGTGTGTAAAATTTTCTCTGATAACCTGTGTTATTGTGATGGCTGTAGACTACTGATGTGTGCATTTGTAATTCAAGTGGGGAATGGGGAATTGACGACCGAGGCTTTAAGTTACGAACTATCCCGGTATTTACCTGCAGTGGACGTGGAAAACCACGGAAAACCACTTCCCAGATTGTTGAGATAGGAATCTAACCTTGCTCTCCAGAGTTTTACCTCAAGAGTGCGCCCCGTTCCAGCCCTCAGACCAGAAGTAAATTTCTTGGCAAACCAGGGATCGAACCTGGAATCCGGGGCGATAGCTCAGAATGTAGCCTTCAGATTGGTCTTCCCTGTGTTAATACGATTTTTGACAAGCACTGAACATATAGTCTAACTCTTCAACTCCCTCCATTACGGTGGCTGTCGAAGTGAGTCTATGCTCATTCCAGTAGTTGGCGAAGTATGCTCCCTTGCTTAATTTACTGTCATGGAAATGCAAAGGATTGTACCTATATCAGGTGATGGAAATTGCTTATTTAGAGCAGTTTCGTACTGTTTATTCCAAAATGCAGGACGTTATCCTGAGCCACGTTTGCAAGCAAATTGCAAAAATTTTTGCTGGCATGAATAATTATAAGGATTTTATTATTGGCGATCAGTATCATAGCATTCTCATCAGCAACAAACTTGAGAATGAAAGTATCTGAACTTCATTGTATACGTGAATATTATTGTTTATTGATTATTTGTTTAGAGTGCATAACAATGAGTCTAACCACGCTGTTGATTTTGGTAATGGAAGTATTATTTGCCATTTAATATTTGGCGGCTGCGTTGATGCAGGCCACTATAGTGTTATAAAATATGACGTTAATTTGGAGAGAAATGCTGCAATAAATATACCCATTTGACGAAAAAGAACATTAGCCACAAAAAAGTGGGAAATCGTAGAAAAATACGAAGCCACTTTTAAAATCTAATATAAAAATGCCATTTCAGAAACAATTCCAGATATTATGCCGTACAGTGTATGGTCCTTGACGAACAAATGTAAACATTGTTCTGCACTGTATTTCTGTAGCGAGAAATCTACGCTTTGTTACTTTGACCTTTGGTGTTGTAATGGCAAACTTAATCTTACTAAATATAAAATATTTGACAGACTGCAACAATTTTTCACTGTAAAGAGAGAATAATCGGCAGTAGAACAAATGCTACGTCCTTGGTTTCATTTGGTGCCAATGTCACTGTGCCACATGCATACGGTCCATATTGTTTTAAAATGTATGGAATTGCACATCATCGCATTTCTTTGTTAATGTATATTCCAAAATTATAAGCGACGGTTCCTGCGGCCAGCTGTATATACACACATCAAAAAAAGTTTTGTATCACCTCGGTTCCCAGATCTCCGGCATATAGACGTTGACTGTGTATATTGTATCAAAGATACAGTCCCTTTGACTGTTCATAGATGTCACTAAAACTGCTCAAAGATGTAAACAACCATGCATGAGCAGGGCCTATTAGACGGAGGGGGTACGACAGCCGATCAGTTCCAGTCATTCCATCAGGACGAAGGTACGCTGCTCATGTTGTCTGTAGTTCTACCATGCCTAGAAGGTCAATACCGCAGTTCGATCGCGTCCGCATTGTTACTTTGTGTCAAGAAGGGCTCTCAACAAGGGAAGTTTCCAGGCGTCTCAGAGTGAACCAAAGCGATGTTGTTCGGACATGGAGGAGGTACAGAGATACAGGAACTGTCGATGACAGGCCTCGCTCAGGCCGCCCAAGGGCTACTACTGTAGTGGATGACCGCTACTTACGGATTGCCGCTCGGAGGAACCCTGACAGCAATGCCACCATGTTGAATAATGCGTATCGTTCAGCCACAGGACGTCGTGTTTCAACTCAAACTGTGCGCAATAGGCTGCATGATGCGCAACTTCACTCCCGACGTCCATGGCGAGGTCCAGCTTTGCAACCCCGACACCATGCAGCGCGGTACAGATGGGCCCAACAACATGCTGAATGGACCCCACAGAATTGGCATCACGTTCTCTTCACCGATGAGTGTCGCATATGCCTTCAACCAGACAATCGTCGGAGACGTGTTTGGAGGCACCCTGGTCAGGCTGAACGTCTTAGACACACTGTCCAGCGAGTGCAGCAAGGTGGTGGTACCCTGATGTTTTGGGGTGGCATTATGTGGGGCCGACGTACGCCACTGGTGGTCATGGAAGGCTCCGAAACGGCTTTACGATACCTGAATGACATCCTCCGACCCATAGTGCACCCATATCGGCAGAATATTGGAGAGGCATTTGTCTTCATGGACGACAATTCTCGACCTCATCGTGCACATCTTGTGAATGCGTTCCTTCAAGATAACGACATCGCTCGACTACAGTGGCCAGCATGTTCGCCAGACATGAACCCTATCGAACATGCCTGGGATATGTTGAAAAGGGCTGTTTATGGACGTCTTGACCCACCAACCACTCTGAGAGATTTACGCCGAATTGTCGTTGAGGAGTGGGACAATTTGGACCAACAGTGTTTTGATGAACTTGTGGATAGTATGCCACGACGAATACAGGCATGCAGCAATGCAAGAGGACGTGCTACTGGGTATTAGAGGTAGTGGTGTGTACTGCAATCTGGACCACAAATGCTGAAAGTCTAGCTGTATGATGGTACAACATGCAATGTGTGGGTCTCATGAGCAATAAAACGAGCTGAAATGTTGTTTGTGTTGATCTCTATTCCCTTTGTATTTAAAGGTTCCGGAACTCTTGGAACCGAGGTGATGCAAAACTTTTTTTGATGTGTGTATTAGACTCCTCAGAATTCTTGAATTCCTTGGAATTAAGGGATTTGCTTCCACATACTCCAAACGATTGACCCATAGATATGCTCCTTAGAAATCTGAAGTTTCGTAAGGGCATCTAAATGCTACCATATTAATTATAAGAAATATGTACGAAAATTGCTTGAATTTGGAAATAATACGTGCAGTTAAAATTAGGCGGAGTGATCTAACTATTCGACTTGATTCCATATTAATTATATGAAATATGAATGAAAATGCTTGGATTTGGAAATAAGTGCAGTTGAAATTAGGCAGAGAGGTCTAATCCTTCGACTTGATTTAACACCACCGGTTAAAACAATCATTTTCTTTTAAGAGGCAACATTTTCCGATTCGCTTGGCCCTTAAGTTTCAATAGTGCCAATAAATAACTGTACAAAAAACGTATATAATAAAATTCTTCAGTAAATATTTTCTTATTGGCCGTCATGTATTGACGGGTTTCAACTAGTATGCATTTAAAATTGGACCTATCAGCAGTCTTAGAATAATTTTGGCAACACTCCCATGCATGGCCTCCTGGAAATCAGACTGAAATATTATTATCTATACGTGTGCCAATTTTGAAATAGCTCCCATGCATATCTTCCAAGATATCGAACATGGAGCTCAAATTTCAATTGCGGTTTTTCAGCAGTTGGTAGCACTGATATAATTTTCAAATATGCGATTGAGATATCCAGGTATAGATCTTTACTCATACCAAATTTGGATTCGATTGCTGCTGCCGTTTAGGAGTTGATAGGGGGGGGGGGGGGGCGGACACACACACACACAGACAGACTGACAGACAGACAAACAGACAGACAGAAATTTTCCCGGATCGATCTCATGTCTACTTTTTCCTCATTTTTGCAAAATGTGAAAAGTAGGCTAAAAATGCATGATACTGATTTTAATCACCGTATTCTGCCGTCCAGATGCGCGTGCGGCAGCCAGCAACTGAGTCGTCACTGGCGGAGCGCGTGAGCGAGAATGTCCTTGCCAAGCAAAAATAAAGACCCTGTATAACTTCTTCTGAAATCGAGTACACTTTTCCAGAAATGAAATAATTTTTTAGCCTACTTTTCACATTTTGCAAATATGAGGAGAAAGTAGTCTTATGAGATCGATCCGGGAAAATGTGTGTCTGTCTGTCCTTCTGTCTGTCTGTCTGGCTGTGTGTGTGTCCCCCCTATTAACTCCTAAACGGCTGGAGCAATCGAAATAAAATTTGGTAGGAGTAAAGATCTATACCTGAATATCTCACGGCCATATCTGAAAATGATGTCAGTGCTACCAACTGCTGAAAAATCGCAATTGAAATTTGAGCTCCATGTTGGATATCTTGGAAGGTATGAATAGGAGCTGTTTCAAAATCGGCACACATATAGATAATAATATTGCAGTTTAATTTCCATACATGGCAGTGTTGCCAAAATGATAATAAGCCTACTGATAGGTCAAATATTTAAATGCATATAACTTGTACACTATCAATTGGAATTCAACCAAATTTCGTATGTTGTATGTGTACATAACCAGATATGACTGAACGTATTCTTATGAACCACCAGTGCTACCAACTGTTAAAAAATGCTCTTAATTTCTTTTATACAAATACCAATATATATGAGAAAGTATGCAAGCCGACAGCTTTAAACTATGCACACGTATAGTACATGACATTCTATATTAATTTGGAGTAACTTATATACGTCAGTGCTACCAACATGATTCTAAGCCTGCTGAGAGGTCCATCTTTAAATACATGTAACTTCCATACTATCATTTGGATTTCAACCAAATTTCGTATGTGCTATGTGTACCATAACAGCCATGACTATGCGTATTCTTAAGAGCAACCAGGGCAGCCAACTGTTAATAAATGCTGTCTCTATTTTTGTTACCCTAATATCAATATATCAGAAAGAATGCAAGCCAATAGCTCTAAACTTTGCACACATATAGTACCTGGCATTCTAGATTACTTTGGAGTAACTAATATACGTCAGTGCTGCCAGCATCATTCTAAGCCTGCTGATAGGTCCAATTTTAAAATGCATGTAACTTCTATACTAACTAATGGATTTCATTCAAAATTGGCACAACAATAGATCATATTATTTCAGATTATTTCTGACCAATACATGCATGACACTGTTGCCAACATGATTTTACGCGCGCTGTTAGATCCAATGTTTAACTGCATGTAACGTCCATGCTATTCATTGGACTCCAACCAAATTTCGTATTCTGTACCTTAAGAGACGGAACTAAGAATATATTCAGTCACCAGGGCTGCCAACTGTAGTGCTCTATTAGGCTACATTATGCCAGGTATACAGTTTTTCGAACTAATTAGAAATTTCGATATTACCAACTTAATTTCGTCATTATTCTAGGTAGATCCATATCGATTAATCATTGGCATGAATCTTAAATTTTAAGAAAAGTAGGCTCTTTAGTTCGTCACGGAACTTCTTGTTTCTTATTAATCCCCCCCCCTTCTTATAGTGGTGTGTGTCACAAACACCTGTGCCCGAATTAAGGGAATTGGACAATGGGGATCAAAATATTAAATCGTGCACCACGACCATGCTGGCAGCTGCAGCAAGTCCGGAGATCTCAGGTTCGAATCCCGGCGCTGACAGCAGCTATCCTGATTGTGGTTTTCCCCGTTTTGTTTTACTCCCTCCAGATCCCGGGGCACCTACCTCATTCTTGCCAATAATACAGTTACACACACTACTACAGTCATCACAGGACTACAGGTTAACATACAAGTTCAACACACGTCCAACTACACGGGGATGATGACCAAGATGTCCCAAGACCCTTAAATGAATTAATAATAACAGCAACAACAAAATATTCACGACTCGAGGTATGAGGATGGTGTAAATGATGTCACAAACAACCAATCCTCTAACCAGGTAATTAACTACACCAAATTATAATCACACAACACGACCAAGAATCGAACCCGGTGCCCCTTGGACCAAAGTCTAGCAGACTACCCACTTGACCATCTATCCGGACTATTTGCAGATGTTTTGATGTTTTGAAAATTCAAATCTTTGTTAAAGGAAGGAAGATTATGGTTTAACATGACCGTTAATCTCGCGATCATGAGCCACGGGACCTCCGTTTTTACGTGGAATCCGAACCACAGGACATGGCATTTCACTTCAAAAATCTCACATGCATTGTGCATTGACCGGGTATGAAACCCGGTCCGCCTTGGTGAGAGGCAGACAGCTTGACAGCTGAGCCACCACGCCCCACAAATCTTTGAGGAATTATATGTATTGGATCAAGAGGTAATCCATCACTTTTTTTTCTTAAACACACTGATGATTCGGTTCTTGTCTCTAAGTAGTCTAGTTCTGAAAGATGTGGGGCTGAACCATCCTGAGCCAAACAGCGTGCTACCATGATCATGTCACATGCAATAACAGACTGTTCAGCTCGAGAGAGTGCCCACTTTACATGGTGTTTCATGACTTGTAAATCATATCCATTCATTGATCATGGTGCCTATAACAAAAAGGTTATCGGTGAATCCATAAATCGCGATAATGTAGCCTTGTGTTGACTCATAGCAAGGGAGTTTATAGGCATAGGGAAAATCAGATTACCTTCAATACCACAGAAAGGTGAAAAACAATGGGCTACATACACAGTTAAGACATCAATACCACATAGGGTAAACCCACGTAATTTTCAGGAATGTGCAAGCAATTTCAAAAGTAGGCCTATGTGGGTTACTAGTTACCTGCGCCCCGATAAATACGACAAGCTAAGCCGTCTTGGACTGGTGCAGATCGCGGGCGCGCGTACACGCTTCAGCCGGTGGTTGGCGCGCTCCGCTGACTCATATCGTTAGTTCACACGTGTTTTGTCATTCATATGGACGTTTATCTGCAAAGCTTAGACGTTAGTGCTGCACGTTTAGTGAGTATTGTGATTACTGTGATTGTTGGTCATGCCTGGACACCAATTCACATTGTGCGAACGTGTTTATGTCCAAATTTCCTATATGAAAAGCAGAAAGTCTTGTTCTGAAACAAGACGAAAATTTCGAATCAAGTTTCCAGGAAGACCTGTGCCTAATGCCAGTACAATTAGGAGGCTCACTAAACGATTCAAGAAAACAGGCTCCGTAAATAATAAAAAAGTTAACAATGTCGTGTTCTTACAGAACAAAAATTAGATGAGATTGTTGTCCATTCTTTCATCAGAAGATGTCAGGTGTGCGTTACAAGAGAGGGAAGACATTTTCAGCATCGGCTATGAGCACTGTAAGTACACATTATTGAACATGTTTGGTAAAAGTGCAAAAGTGTGCGCCAAGCACCGGCTCAACCGTATACGCGCGCCCGCGATCTGCGCCAGTCTAACGTCTAAGCTTGCCGTGTTTATAGGGGCGCACATAGATAATGACCCCGTACATGTTGGTAGTTAATGGCTACTGTAGCCTATATGGACAAAATTATAATTGAATGTGACCACCTATGGTCGTAATACTTAGAGTTGACGTCTGACAGCTAGTGCTGGAGGGAGGAGCATTGCACGTGCCATTTCACGCGGTTGCCACATTCCTGCATTCCATACCCTACCCTTCTCACTTCCGGCTGGCTTGTTCGTTCATTCTGACCGCTGTGTTTTCTTGTAGACTACCTGGCCAGACCATGACTGACTTGGTCTTATGTTCGGTTTTCTTTAACAGAGGTCGGGCTGAAAAGCTCAGACAGTAGAGCGCTGGCTTTCTGAGCTCAACTTGGCAGGTTCGATCCTGGCTCAGTCCGTCACCTCTCTCCATCAGCAGCTTCCTACTGTTGATAGCTTTATATTCAAAACCAAGGTTATGAACCACTTTCAGTAAGGAAGAGTAACTGCCTTTAAATAAGTCGTTCGGAAGTGTAAATAACAGTTTTTGAATTGTTGGATGTTCCCTCCTGGTGTAGTAAGAATATATGTGCCGGCGAATAGCATCGTCTTTAAACGGATCCAGATTTGTAATTCTGGAGGTTCTAGGCCGCTTCTTTCCAGGCATGGACAGTTTAGATGAACCCTCTTCTGAGTTGTTATATTTCTCCATCGTAACTCTTGTCACAGTACTTTTACTAACTCTAAGAGCTTTCACAGTGCGTTCTTGAACTCTCTGGAATGGAATTAAAGGAACATTCCTTTCCGAAAAACTCTTAGCCTCCTCTTCAAAGAATTCCCTTGCGGCACATATAATTTCTCTTCCTTGGTGATGAATTGTCACACCATGACCGGCGGTAGTTTTTTCATGAGGTGGACGAGTTCTGGGCCTCCCTCTCCCTCGAGGAGTATTCATAATGCTCGATATATATATTGCAATACAATAATTGTAGGTCTACATAATTAGCATTTAAAATACCGTTAGATACTTAATGACGGCCTCCAAACAGAAACACAAATAGAATAACACTCACGCTGAACTGCTTGTGACAAGATCTAACTCAGAAGTGCGAGGTTTGGCAACTCCTACAAACTCCTCCTCAACATGAGCTGGCGAGAGGGCTTATCTCCATGGCAACCGCAGTCGCCCCACCCCGTTTCCATGACAACCATACCCCCACCTCTCTTTAACCCACCCCGGTAGGCAGTAAAAGGACCTCCCTCTAAGAACTGCCAGAATTCAACTCTGAGTATTACAACTGTAGTAGCGGAGTAGCTAGCATCTGCGAAATGCAAGTACAAGAACATATTTTTGAAATGTAGGCTAGCTTATGTGGCTTATTAAATTGTGTAATTAAAGCATTGTCACACCTCAGTGTCTTTAGCTGATGAAATGATTGAAACTGGGCAAGTAGTTGGCAAGAAGCGGCCGTGGCCTACCAGAAGTAGTCCCAACATTTAGGCTACTGTACCTGAAGTTAGTTAGTTATTGTTGTTTTAAGCGGCGGAACTACGAAGTCATCTGCCCCTTTTAACTCTGATTAAATTACGGTATACAAATTTGGAATGGAGTTTAAAATTTAGAGGAGGATACCTAAATTTGAATAGGCCGAACATTGATAACAAAAAAAACAAAAACTAATAATTATAAAAATAAACAAAAATTACGGAAAAACAAAGCATTCATCATTCAAAAACGAACAAGTCGTTGAGTCAATGTAGGCCTACACTGGAAAATTTATTTTTCTGGCCCTAACCCACTCCCACTTATAAAGCGGATCACGCGATCAGCTGCAGCCACCGCGTCATCGGCTAATATAAGTTTGAGTGTCATCTGCAATCCAAGGTTTCTTCGTAAGTAAGCAAGATCCACACACTCGGTTAAAATGTGGGCCACGGTAAAAACGGCACCACAGGTACAAAGTGGGGGGTCTTCCCTTCTCATTAGGTACGAGTGGGTGGATCTTGTATGACCTATCCTTAGCCTACACAAAATGACCGACTCCGTGACCACCTCGTAGCGCAGTAGCTAGCAACTGCGAAATGCAAGTCGGCCTACAAGGAAATCTTTTTGAAATGAAGCTTATGTAGTTTACTAAATTGTGTAATTAAAGCATTGCCACACCTCAGTGCATTTGGCTGATGAAATGATTGAAACTGGGCAAGGAGTTGGCAAGAAGCGGCCGTGGCCTACCAGAAGTAGTCCCAACATTTAGGCTACCTGAAGTTTTCCGTGATTTCCTGCTTCTACTCCAGGCAACTTGATGCCACGGCCGTCTCCTTCTCAATTGTCCCCTGAATTACAGATACACACACTCATGTTTTATAGGCTATTACCGTAGACACTACAATGACACAGAATATTAAACAAATTCTGTATACACACACCCAAGAACACGTGGTTAAATGACCACGATGTCCAAGCCCCTGGAATGAAACAACAACTGCAATCCAACTATTTCACAAGAGAGCCGAATGAATTTTGAGTATTATGTTTTTTTAGGAATATTTTTATCGAATTTGTGTTGTCTTATCCAAAATTTGATAGGCTATGTCGGAATATTTTGTATCAGGTGGTGTTGCTTATCGTTTTTTGGATACAACATAAACAGTGAATTCAGTTATTGCTTTTGTTGTTATAAGGGGTGGAACAGCGAGGTCATCAACCCCTGAATTCAGTTATCTTCGATGATATCCATGGAATCATTCTGATGTAGGGTGTCCGCTCTTAACCATTCATAAGAATAACCTGCTAACAGTTCATAACACGTCATCCAGACCATTCTTATGATAAGTCACAGAGGCAGAAAGTGTCCAAATGCTTTCTCTTCATTAGCTTCTGTGAAAAGAATTAGCATTTCTGAATGATAATAAATAAATATTGCACATTATCACTCACCATCATAAGCCATGGGGACCAGTAACTTATGCCCACATCGCTTTTAATAGGAACTCCCGAACATTCACTTCAGAGTTGGAAATTAACGAAAGAAAATTGGTGTTGTGGAAACACCTTGGACTAAAAACGTATCCGTGGAGTGTAAGAACAAAATAATTCACTGCAGGCGTGTTGATCCCATACAAACTGACTGTTGAAGAAATGGCGCCGGATAGGAGGTATAATATGTTGTTCCCAGCTTCTGCGGCTGGCTGGTGATTGGCTGGGTAAGCACACATGTAAACCCACACTGGATTGGTTCTTCAGTGCGGCCTTCCATGTTCCCCTCAGCAACAATCTAGGCGCCCGATTTGAATGCTATTTCCGTATCTACGAGATCGAGGATAAGGTGAGTTGTGTTCTCTTTGTGGCGCATGACTTTTACGGATGGATACCACCCTCACGAGAGGAGCTGGAAGGCCTGGGGCCCAGGGGCGACCTGCACTTCATGGTGAGTATAACATGATGATGAAGGCGTCACGAATAGGCCTATCTAGTCCCCGATGTTGATGTATTTTAAATATGCTATGTTAACTAAAGTAACATGTCCATAGCTTTTGGTACTTAAGTTATTTCTATATTATTTACGGTCGGGTCAGATTTACCCAATGCGCCAGTCCTCGCGTGACAATTTTCGGCTTACGTTAGTCGGAGCAAAGGGAAAAAATCCACCTATTTTGGCGCAGCACAATCACATAGCTCACGTTCTTGTTGATTCATTTTTAGGGTCTTGAGAGACACCTTGGTCATGAGCTCCTTTGTTCAAAACAACTGCTTTGCCGCACCAATCAAGGTCAATTATAGCCTACTGTTACGACAATTATTGTCATTTTTCTGCGTGTTAAATTTTGGAAAATATAAATAAATCATATCTTATATTGGGAATAGTTTATAGGAAGACACCAGATTTAAAATCCCTTCACTAAAATACGTACGACTACGACAAAAAGGGAGTGACACACTATGGGTCAAAATAACCCGGCGCCAGTCTTCGTGTTATATTTTTCACGCCATTTCTCAGGGGTTAACATATTTTACCCGCGAGGACTGGCGCATGGGTATTTTTGACCCGAAGTTTAAATATATCTTCATTTTGGTCAGCCCTTATTTCCTGTCGCTTACTTACCTTCCTTTCTAGACTTGAACTTCACCCTGCAAAAGAAACATGTCCAAAGCTTTTTGAGCACTCAAGTTATTTCTATATTATTAGCGGTCGGGTCAGATTTCCCCACGCGTGACACTTTTCGGTTTACGTTAGACGGGCCAATCTGTAAAATATAAGAGGGAAAATCCACCTATTTTGGTGTAGTACAATCACATAGCTCACGTTCTTGTTCATCCGTATTGAGGGTCTAGGGACACCTTAGTCATCAGCTCCTTTGTTCAAAAAATATTGAGATGACGGCTTAGCCACGTCTATCAAGGCCGATTGTACTCTTACGAAAACTATTGTCATTTTTCCGTATGCTAAATAATAAACCCCATTTCATATTGGGAATAATTCATAGGAAGACACCAGGTGTAAAATTACGTAATTAAAATCCGCACGACTGAGATAAAAAGAGTGCCGGGAGTGTCCGAGGACATGTTCGTCTCGCCAGTTTTGTAGCTGCTTCGAGATGGACACCCAATGGGTGAGCTACAAGTACCGTTGGGGAGGAAAGTTGGAATGTAAGGTCGAGGAGTTGGAAGGTAGCGGCTGTGGCCTGTAGTTAGGGACCAACCCCGGTATTTTCCTGGAAGGAAGATGGGAAACCACAGAAGACCATCTTCAAGGTTGCCGGCGGGGGGATTCGAACCTCCTCGCCTCCCGGATGTGAGCGACTGCCAGCAGTCATGCCGTAACGACCACGGCTAACTCACTCGGTAAGACTGATAGTCTGAAAGACTAGACTTTATATCATTTTAAATGCTACAAATGCAACAAATTCTGCGTGAACTCCAAGTCCGTTAGCAACTGCAAACCAAGGTCAAAGGAGGTAGCTGGCTGGATGACGTCACGCTCACCGGAGCGCGCTGGGAAAGGAGGATGCTCAAGCAGTACTAGAAGGTCACACACCTCAGTGCATTCTCGGTACATTTCGCCCGGTTACCGTAACGTAGCCAGACCCCAGCGTAACGACGAAGTCGACAAGTTCATTTAAAATGATAAAAAGAGAGTGACACACTATGGGTCAAAATGACCCGGCGCCAGTCCTCGTGTTATATTTTCTCTCGCCACAACCATAGAAGTGAACTATGAAAATCCTCAACCTGCTTCCAGTCGACCGACCGTGTCAGGGATGGAATGAATGAAGCCCCCATCTAGCGGCGAGGATATAAACTGTGCCTGCTGCCAAAGCCTGTCGCACTCCTCTGAGGCAATGCTTAAATGAATGACAGATGAAATGAAATGATAGCGAAGAGTGTTGCTGGAAATAAATTTTGACAGGGAGAACCGGAGTACCCGGAGAAAAACTTGTCTGCCTCCGTTGTGTCCAGCACAGAACATCGGACCCAGCGGTGAGAGGCCGGCGTGCTGCCCCCTAAGCCACGGAGGCTCACCTAGAATTGAGCAATAACAAGTTTTTACGAACTTATGTAATATAAACATTGTAGCCTATATATATTTGTGCGTAAGTGTAATTCATAAACACCGTCATTAAATAACCCTAAGTGGACAGGATCTAAGGATGAACGCTTGACTATGGAAACATGTCATCCAATTTAAGTACCCCCATTTTTGTACATAAAAGCGTGTTATTTTGTGATAAATATCTTATATAGTGTTTTCATGTTAGGGCATATGAGTCGTCCAGTTGCAAAACTCACTTAATCCACTTGTGAATAAGGATCATGTCGTAAAATAATTTATTTAATTATTTTATTTTGCTTTATTTTCTTTTCTTTTGTTTTGTTCAATTAATTTTGTTTTATTTTTTGTTTTGTTTCATTTTGTTTTATTTTGTTTTTGTTTTTATTTTATTTTGTTTTACTTTGATTTTGTTTTCTTTTGTTTTGTTTTATTTTGATTTTCTATAAAACAAACACAAAACCAAAACCAAAAAACACGAAGCAAAAAGCAAAATTCAAACAAAAAAGCAAAAGCAGAAAACAAAACAAAAAAAAGAAACATAAAGCAAAAAGCAAAATTCAAATAGCAAAAGCAGAAAACACAAAACCAAAACATAAATGACGAAGCAAAAAGCAAAATTCAAAAAAGCAAAAGCAAAAATCAAACACAAAACCAAAACAAAACAGACGAAGCAAAAAGCTAAATTAAAAACAAAAGCAAAAGCAGAAAACAAAAAAACAAGCAACATAAAGCAAAAAGCAAAATTCAAAAAAGCAAAAGCAGAAAACAAACACAAAACCAAGAAAGAAAAGCAAAAAGTCAAATTCAAAATCAAAAGCACAAAGCAAACACAAAACCATAAACCAAACACACAAAGCAAAAAGTAGAAAACAACAAACACAAAAGATACGTGAGGCAATGTCCAGAGAAACGTTTCTCATGAAAATGATTCTTATTCACAAGTGGATTAAACGAGTTTTGTAACTTGACTCATATAAATAGGCTACTTGTTTTCCCGCCTAATGTAATTGGGCACAACAATTTGTGTTGACCGACTGAAAAGCTTTCTTTATTATTAAAATGCGCAAGCTTAATACCGTAATTCCAAAATGATGTCATAGGTTAAATAAAAATACAGGAGTCCGGAAGACCTAGGGCCCGTGTTCGCTCTCTACAGCCCTGTATCAGCTGAGTAAGCGGAATGTAGGTTAGTGCAGCCTGAACTGAGCACGTCTCTTCACAGACAGTGATAGCTTAGTCTAGTGCTAAATAAGTCATTATCATTTTTGTCGCCTAAACCTCTCTCACGTCTAGACCGTCTGGAATGCTGACTCCATTGGTCGACAAGCAGCACGCTTGCGATTCAGCTCTTTGCCATTCCAATGAAAATAAATAAAAATAATTTAAAAAAAGAAACAGCTTTATTGGCAACTCCAGCTATCTGATATGACATCTAGCGGTAAAAATGAGAAACTTACCAAGTAGGGTACATTTGTCACGTGGTGATTGTTTGTATATGGTTTCTTGTATTCGTAAGCAGATCGAGGTAAATTCTTCGTGTCTTTATACATAAGTAATAAGTTTTACTCGTTGATGGAGTGTAAAATGAGTAAAAGCAAAGTATATTGGTCAGTTTACGGCTGTAAGTCGATGCATAAGAGGGCTGCGGATATAAGTTTTCATCACTTTCCAAAAGATGTAAATAGCAATAGCCGAAAGGTGACGATACCAAATAAATACGGGCAACAGGAGCGGGTTGGACCACTCACCACTACACTCACTGACAACAGGACGGGTTGTTCACTGTTACGCCGAGCCAAGCCGCACCTAGACAGCCAAGCCTACACCAGCCGAGTACGGCCAAGCTTCATCAGTCAGGTATCCGTTCCCCTCCCTAGTTCATTTCCAATTACCCTACCAACCAGCTTCGGTGGCGTAGTCGGTAGCATGCTGAGCTTCTATGTCCATGATAGCGGGTTCGAACCCGGCCGAAGCCGTCGGATTTTTTTAAGAGCGTTAAAATCCCTCAGTAGACTATGCCTTCCTTCGGAGGGGAAGTAAAGCCGGCGGTCCCGTCTCATAGATTTATGGCATGTTAAAGAACCTTCCACTAATTGCACCTGTGTGAAGCTAAATTGGATAGGTTAAGAATGTAAACAACGCTCTTAGGTTTCTACGTTCGTTGCCAAGAGCCGACTGCGGTGGCGTCTAGTAGCTGAGTTCTGAACTTGGCCTAGTAGTCGTTGACGGTGGCGTTTGGCGGCAAAAGTAGGAACTATTTGAAAAATTCTAAGTTGCAGTATTTAAATTAAAAAAACAGATAACACACACTAATACAGTCATCACAATTAACACCGGTTATCAGACAGATTCTACACTCACCCAAAGTACACGGGGCTACATGACCGCGTTGTCGCAGCCCCTAAACTTAAGAACCAACCAGCCATCACCTCGCTCTGCGATATCCAAGCCTCCACTACGAGTCATATAGGCCTAAGTTGACTTCGCAGGATAAATATCTACTCTGCGAGAACCTGCTACCAGTCCGATATTCAACACCAAACCCACCAGCTAACCATCCAAATCAAACAATTGCTGTCCCCCCCGAGCTTTAATACAAGTTAAACTCATCCCTTCGCCCTACCAAGCAGCAAATAATTTCTACAGTCTATGGTACAGGGAGCAAACTCAAATATAGCTTTTAAACGTAACAGCGCTATGACTCAAACTGCTCAAAAACAAATACCAGCAGACAACCGATGCTTGATAATATGCAATTGACACATAAAATCCAGTGGAACACACAAATTAGATCACGTGTATCGCACAGTTATACATATATACAACCAAAAATAATACTGTCATTATTTTAGGGACGACATTTACTGATTATAACCGAAAAATAAAAAGTGTTCCATATCAAACGTATGTTATTGAGTACTTTTACCCTACTTATCCAGACCGACCGCAGCGCCCCAAGTGTTAGTTTGAGTTGCCAATATGACTCAGAAACCGTATGCCTGGGTGGCCACTCTAAAATTGCAGACATTGAAAAACACGAACGGAAAATTATCCGGAAAATTTATGGTGCCACGAGAGAAAATGGAATGTGGATTAAGAGGAGAACAGCGGACCTCTACTCCTTCACTGACATGTTCACCGATGCCATACGGAAGCGACGCCTGAATTTCTAAGACCATATATACAGAATGAACAGCAACAGACTAAGAGATCATTCAAAGTAATCAACTCAAAGAAGGTCAAGATACAATGGCTAGAAGAAGCTAAGGCGGACCTCCAAGAAATGAATGTCACAGACGACATCATAGACAATCGTAGAGCTTTTAGGACAAAATTAGCCAACCATAAATCTAGGGAGAAACCCATAAAGAAAACTGGTAGGAAGTGGTCGACAAAATGCAAGATGCAACACAGTGCATTCATGAAGAGATTTTGGGAGGATAAGAAGGCGAAAACCACCAGGCCAACTAACAAGTTCAAACGCGCTTTTTGAATAGGCATAACGACGAAAGAAAGAAGAAGAATAAAAGAAACACCTATTATTAACGAACAATCTTTCCTTATCATATTAATCATTATGTAGAACCTATGAAGTCTTCTCCGTGGTGCAGTGGTCAGCGTGCTTACCTGCTACCCCGTAGGTCCGACGTTCGATTCCCGGCTCTGCCACGAAATTTGAAAAGTGGTATGAGGACTGGAACGGTGTCTACTCTGCTTCGGGTGGTCCAAATGAGTAGAGGGGCTTCGATTCCCACTTCATCCATCCTCGAAGTGGTTTTCCGTTGTTTCCCCACTTCATCTCCCGGCAAATGCTGGGATGGTAGCTAACGTAGAGCCACAGTCGCCTCCTACCCTCTTCCTAGCCTATCCATCCCAATCTTCCCATCCCTCATAATGCCCCTGTTCGCTTTGCAGGTGATGCACCCTGGGCGAGGTGTTTGTCCCACCTCCCCAGTTGTATCCCGTGACCCGATGTTTCAAGCTCCAGGACACTGCCCTTGAGGTGGTCACTGTGGGATCCCTCGCTGAGTCCGAGGGAAAAGCCAACCCTGAAGGGTAAACTGACTAAAAAAAGAAAGACAAAAGAGCCTATGAAATACAAATTAGCGTAGGCCTAAATGAGTTGGTCTATCTACGTGATGTAGCCAACAGTTTTAGTGTTATTTCATCGAGGCCTATTTGTTATTTCACGGAGATTGGGACAATAAACTAGAATACATTATTCTGTGTGTTAGGCTTTCTCGCTAGAGTGTCCGACTCATGATCTCAAAATTACGGGTTCGATTCTGACCGAGTAAGTTGTATTTTTGAAGGGCAGGAAAAATTCACGGCACACTGTCGCACGATGTTGGCTCGTAATGATCTCTCAGATAACTTTTGGTTGGTTGGTTGGTTTGTAAGTTTAGGGGCTGCGACAACGCGGTCATGTAGCCCCGTGTATGTTGGGTGTGTGTAGAATCTGTCTGATAACCGGTGTTAATTGTGATGACTGTATTAGTGTGTGTTATCTGCTTTTTAATTTAAGTACTGCAACTTACAATTTTTCAAATAGTTTCTACTTTTGCCGCCAAGCGCCACCGTCAACGACTACTAGGCCAAGTTCAGAACTTAGCTACCAGAGTCACCGCAGTCGGCTCTTGGCAACGAACGTAGAAACCTAAGAGCATTGTTTACATTCTTAACCTATCCGATTTAGCTTCACACAGGTGCAATTAGTGGAAGGTTCTTTAACATGCCATAAATCTATGACATGGGACCGTCGGCTTTACTTCCCCTCCGAAGGAAGGCATACTGAGGGATTTTTAACGCTCTTAAAAAATCCGACGGCTTCGGCCGGGTTTGAACCCGCTATCTTGGGCATAGAAGCTCAGCATACTACCGACTACGCCACCGAAGCCGCCCAGATAACTTTTGGTGATTATAAAACAACATTAATTAAATCTCAGTGGGGAGCGTGATGGCGTAGTGGCTTAGCTGCTCGTCTTTCACCCGGACGGCCGGGGTTCGAATCCCGGTGACAGCGGGGTGGAATTTTCACCTGAAAAATCACGTGGCGTCAGGAAGGGCATCCGGTCTTAAATCCCCGGCCAAAACCATAATGAGCCGGGTTGGCTCCGGCGACCCCAATTAATTGGGATAAGCCGTAGAGAATGATGATTAATTAAATCTCAGTCACAGAGTTCCGGTTCTTCTTCTGGAGTAGATTCACGCGAACGTCAAAATTAGCGAGTAGATTGCCTAGATGGCTCCACATCAATAGATATACTGTACATGAATGAAATGAAAATCCACAGCCTGCTCCAGTCTCCGACCGGGTCAGGAATGGAATGAATGAAGCCCCCAGCTAGCGGCGAGGACATGAAGTGTGCCGGCTGCCGAAGCCTGTCGCACTCCTCTGGGGCAATGATTAAATGAATGACAGATGAAATGATAGTGGAGAGTGTTGCTGGAATGAAATTGTGACAGGGAAAACCGGAGTACCCGGAGAAAAACCTGTCTGCCTCCGTTTTGTCCAGCACAGATCTCACATGGAGTGACCGGGATTTGAACCACGGACCCAGCGGTGAGAGGCCGGCGTGCTGCCGCCTAAGCCACGGAGGCTAATAGATATACTGTACATAAGGTATTATTATTATTATTATTATTATTATTGGCCACGGTGGCCGAGAGCACTTACACACTAGCTCGTGCCTCGCTGACGTCGAGAGAGCGTGGGTTCGAATCCCACCTCGGCCGTCCTGAAAATAGTTTTTCGTGATTTCCCATTTTCACCACCAGGGAATCACCAGGTCCACGGCCGAAATTCTTCCAAAAATTCTTGCCTGACCCTTCCACAATTAGACCCAAGTTAGCGGCCTGTCACCATCCCCAGTTGTATCTGCTGACAAAGTGTGTTCAGCTACCAGACGCAGTCCTTACGACGGTAGAGGAATGATTCCTCGTAGAGTCCGTGGGTGAAGCCGAGCTGGGCGGATAAGAGATTTTAAAAAAAGTATAACAGTATTTACACATTCGCGAGAAAACGAAGGGGTCTTGACGACAGTGGCTCTGTGCGAATAACTTACTTCATGCAGCAAGGTTTGCTCTGCACGTGCCGTATCAAGGTGTTTATTATTGGATGTCGCCATTAAGGCGCGACACCCGTCACTGTTTACAGCTAGCACATCCTGTATGAGTGTGCGCATGTCTTTTGTTTTCAATATGAACTACGTAAGATGCTATGTTTGTGACGAGCTTGACCTACGGTACTTTAAAAGTGACCCACTGTTCTGTATTTCGAGGATTTGTTTTTGGTCCCGTATTTTAAAATAGTCCACATCTCCCCCAAATTGGCGAGTAACGGATTACTTTTATCGCGTCTACTTTTAACAAAAACAAAGTAACGAAAATACTCGTTACTTTTTCAAGAAATAACAGTTTGGGGAATATCCTAGTTCGTTGTTGTTTGAGACTTCAGTCTTTTGACTGGTTTGACGCAGCTCTCCACACCTCCCTGTCCTGAGCTAATCGATTCATCTCTACATAGCTACCACACCCTTCATCCGAGGCAATCTGTTTAATATATTCTAACCTTGGTCTACCCCTACAGTTATTGTCCTCGGCCCTTCCTTCCATAACTAAGCTTGCTATTCCTGGGTGTCTTAGTATGTGTCCTACCAACCTATCTCTTTTCTTCATTAGCAGTCACCAGAAACATCTCCCACTCGTCTTAATATCTCTTCGTTTGTAACCCTATCTACCCATCTGATCTTCAACATTCTCCTGTAACACCACATTTCAAACGCTTCAATTCTCCTCTTTTCTGCTGCACCAATAGTCCAAGTTTCACTTCAATAGAGTGCCACGCTCCAGACAAAGGCCTTCAAAATTGACTTCCTAATACCTAAATCTATATTCGATGTCAACAGATTCCTTTTCTGTAGAAATGCTTTCCTTGCCTGAGCTAACCTACTTTTTATATCCTCTTTGCTTCGTCCATCACTAGTTATTTTGCATCCTAAGTAACAGAAGTCTCCTACTTCCTTCAGCTTTTCACCTGCCAATTCGATGTCCATAGAGGTTTCTGATTTTTTTTTCGGCTGCATTACAATATTATTGTCTTACATTTATTAATTTTCATCAGGAATTCATTCCTCAAGACGGAGTACATACCATTAAGAAACTCATTCAAATCCTCAGGCGTGTTGGCCAAGATGACTATGTCATCGGCAAATCTCAGAGTTGAAATTATTTCTCCTTGAATCTTCACTCCAACTTTCAATTTTTCTCCAATTTCCTTCATTGCCGTTCAATCTATTACCCGTGCGCCATATCCGGCCCGCCAATGCTTCTTCTGTGGCCATCTTGACTAGCCTGAAATGGTAGCCCCATGTACTGGGGGGTGTGTGGAATTTTGTCTGATAACCTGTGCCACTGTGATGTCTGTACCAGTGTGTGTATTTGTAATTGAGGTAGGATTTGGGTAGGAATCGACTGTGGCTTTAAGTTAGGTACCATCCCGGCATTTGCCTGGAGTAGAAGAGGGCAACCATGGAAAACCACATCCAGGATGGCTGAGGTAGGAATCAAACCCGTCTCTTCTCAGATTTGCCTCATGAGACTGAGTGTACCACGTTCCAGCCTTCAGACAAGAATAAAATTTCTTGGCAGAGCCGGGAATCGAACTCGGGCCTCCGCGGTGATAGCCAAGAATGCTAACAAACGTTTTTTTTCTCAAAACGTAAGCCCAAATAATGTTTAAGCTATAGGCTAAATATTCAGTAAATTGAAACCTTAAGTCAATAACCAGTTGTACTTTAATCACATTACAGGTTTCGGTCACATTGCGACCTTCTTCAGCGTTATATTATAAAATAAGTTACGTAAATAAGCAAGACTTACATACAAAAATTTCCTTATCAAAAGTTGTTATCAAAATAATTACTTAAATTACTAACAGTCTAAAGGCTACCACTTTAAAAAATTAAAAATCAGATCTGTTACAATCTCTCCTTAGTATAAAACAAAGTCCCCGATTCCTGGATGTTACGGGTAAACTCGAGAACCACTGGTTGGATTTTGATGCGGATTTCACCATTCTGTAAAGGATATCTCGAGGATGATTTCTGTAGAAAATAATTTATTTATGATCAAAGGAAGCCGAGCAGTAATGAGTTCAGTGGAAAAGTCGAAAAAAAGACCTGGCGTCCGAGCACTTTGTAAGCTTACGCTGGACAAACCGTTAAAAATATCTAAATACTATGAGTGTAAGAATTGTTCAGCATGAAACGTTCTACAAAAAGTCCCCGAGAGCATATGTCTATCTTCAATACATCGCCCACTATAAGTATTTTTACGTTTTAATTTCTTCCAACCATGTCTTTTCAACTACTGAGGCGACAGTTAACGAGCTAGCTAAGGTCGATTCTATCATCCCTGTTACAGCCTAGCTAGCGGGCGAACCTATTGCGCCAGATACAGCCAGCAGCAAACCGTTGAGTCGTGTTGAGTTAAGACTTCTGAGAAGGATGGTTGTGTTTGGAGTTTCCCTGGAAGTGCAACCCGGGTTTTCTTCATTTCGCCTATGAAACACAGTCAAGTTAAGATTGGACGGAAGGGGGATTATATTATATTAAATTATACTGATTGGCGTATAATCTCTACATAGTATAAAACAAAGTCCCCGATTCTTGGATGTCACGGGTAATCTAGAGACCCACTGAATGGATTTTTATGTGGGTTTCACCATTCTGTAAAGGATATCTCGAGGAAGGTTTCTGTAGACAATTATTTATTGATGACCAAAGGAAGTCAAGCACTAACGATTTCAGTGAAAAGGTCGAAAAAAACTGGCGTCCGTGTGCTTTTTAAGCTTACGCTGGGCAAACCGTTAAAAATATCTATATAGCCTTGGCAACTATGAGTGTAAGCATTGTTCAGCATGAAAAGTTCTACAAAAAAGCCCGGGAGAGTAAGTTATATCTCTATCTTCAATACATCGCCTACTATAAGGGTCTCTACGTTTTCATTTCTTCCAACAATCTACATTCAGTTACTGAGGCGACAGTTTACGAGCTAGCTAGGGGCGAGTCTATCACCCCAGTTACAGCTTAGCTAGCGGACGAGCTTATTGCCCCAGATACAGCCAGCAGCAAACTGTCGAGTCGTGTTGAGTTAAAAACTTTTAGAGAGGAGTGGTTGTGTTTGGAGTTTCCCTGGAAGTGCAACTCGGCTTTTCTTCATTTCGCCTGTGAACTTTTCGTTCCGCAAAATTCACAGTCAAGTTAAGATTGGACGGAAGTGGGGGTTGTGTTTCATGCACCTCGCCATTCTTAAATTACGTCTGACAAGAATTTGTTGCACATGCATCTCCATGATAATATAATTATTAGTCCAGTCAGTGATTTTAACCCGTCATGCCGAGACGTAAAACGGATAGGCCTATTGGTCGTTGTTCATTGACATTGAAAAAAAAAAAGCGCTTATCACGTAATGCATTCATAACTGTTCCCGGGCGAAGCCGGGTCGGGTTGCTAGTGTATTATAAAATGAAAGATATATATCTTGATAAGAAACAGCCTGGCGTTGAAACAGTGATGTGTTATTTTATATGCATGGAAATTTGTAGGTTAACGACTGATGTGAACATGTACCGTATGTGAGCGAATATACAGTGTGGTCCACCCGCCCCTTATTATTTAGTTTTATGAAACCCAACTAACATCGCATTTCTCCCGATGGTCGATATTGCTCTGCGCTGTGACTGTGTGACAGCAATGTAATTGGGTCATGGGTCTAGCAAAGAAAAACCGACCTTAAACTTTTCCCCGCCAAATACTATGGCCCATTCTACTAACATATGACTTACTGCTCCTTGAAATAACACACATACACGTAATACGATCGAATTAATAGCTTACGCCACGTGATCTGTATTAGTAGAAAGTTAAATCAACACCATAAACCGTGATTGAAGACTTTGAGATGGACTTAAACGTTTGAGGTGGGACGGCTACAGTAACTAAAGCACGTTTAGCATGCGGTATCTACCATGTGTTCGTGGCTGCGAGGGTTAAAGCCTGACCGTATGTGCTGGGCGCGAGCAGGTAGAATGCTGCATCGAATCCAGTAGCAGGCATACTTTTTTGAACGAAAGCCCACATTCCATTTTAGTCGGGATGTAACTGCATTGCCAAATTTATTGCCTTACGACGTATTTTTGTGAAGAGTACGTTGAATTTTGATGATTTATAAAGAGAATACGATCTAATTGGTACGTTATGCCACGCGACCTGCAATGGCATAAAATTAAGAAACTGGCTTGAATATTAACATAACATATCGAAGTGCTGCTCCAGAGGTCCGGGTTCGATTCCCAGCTCTGCCAAGAAATGTAATACTAGTCTGAGGGCTGAAATTGGGTACACGTAGCCTCGTGAAGCAAATATGAGAAGAAGTGGGTTCGATTCTCACCTCAGCCACCCCGGAAATTGTTTTCCGTGGTTTCCCACTTCTAATCCGGCCAAATTCCGGGACGGATTCTATCTTAAGGCCACGGCCGCCTCCTTCCCAATCCTTAATTGCAAATAAACACATCATTACAAGCCCGCAATAACTCGGGTTATCAGACAAATTCTACACACACATCCAAGTAAACGGGGCTAAATAACCGCGATATTCTAGCCCCTCAAATGAAAAAAAAACCAACAACATATCGAAGGATATTCTGATCGCCAGTGCTTGCATCGAACCATGGTATTATTAGCATACTTTCGATTTTTGCAAAAAATGAAAGTAGACTTATAAGATCTACACAGGGCCAAAAATTGTGTGTCTGTCTGTGTGTGTGTGACTGCGTGTCTGTGTGTGGAGTGTGTGTACTCTGAATGACGCCCCCCCCCCCCTCTTCCACCCCGTATCAATTCGAACACGGTGAAACCGAATTGAACGATATTTAGTACAGAGGTAGCACTAGCAAAGGACACCTCAGAGTCATGTTTTATATCGCCGCCATCTTGATGAAAACGTAATGACGGCCTCCCGAATGTTAAAAGCTTAAATAAATTACGACCAACCTATAATCTGATCTCTACAAAATTTTGCAACAACATACCTTTACTTGGGAAGCATATTTTGACCAAACTACAAGATCATCAGCCCAACAGTTTGCATATCGCGGCCATGTATGTGTGCAAATCGATTCCCCCTCTCTATTCTAACACGGTGAAACCGAATTGAACGAAATTTGGTACAGAGGTAGCAAGAGGGTTGAACACGTCAGTGTCATGTTTTATATCGTCACCATTTTGACGGAAACGTAATGGTGGCCACCCAAATGTTCCAAGCTTAAATCAAATTACGACTAACTTAATCATTTGATCTCTACCAAATTTTGTAACAACATATACTTGTATGGCGAGCGTCGTTTATCTGAACTACAAGGTCATCAACCCATTAGTTTGCAGATGGCGGCCATGTATGTTTGCAAATTGATTCCCCCTATCAATTCAAACACGGTGAAACCGAATTGAATGAAATTTGGTACAGAGGTAGCACTAGCAAAGGGCACTCCAGTGTCATGTTTTATATCGCCGCCATCTTGATCAAAACGTCACGGCGGCCATCCTTATGTTAAAAGCTTGAATCAAATTACGACCAACCTATTAATCTGATCCCTACCCAATTTTGCAACAAAATACCTTTATGTATAGAGATTCTTTTGACCATACTACAAGGTCATCAGGCCAATAATGTATCGATAGCGGCCATGTATGTGTGCAAATCGATTCCCCCTATCTTTTAGAACACGGTGAAACCGAATGGAACGAAGTTTGGTACCGAGATAGCACTAGCAAAGGCCACCTCAGTGTCATGATTTATATCGCCGCCATCTTGACGGAAACGGAATGGCGGCCACCCAAATGTTATAAGCTTAAATCAAATTACGACCAACCTAATAATTTGATCTCTACCAAATGTTTCAACAACATACCATTTTGTGGGAAGCAACTTTTGACTGAACCACAAGGTCATTAGCCCAATAGTTTACAGATAACGGCCATGTATGAGTGCAAATCGATTCCCCATATCAATTCAAACACGGTGAAAATGAAGTGAATGAAATTTTTACAGAGATAGCACTAGCAAAGGGCGCATCATATTCATGTATAATATCCGTATAGCACGTTGTATGTAAGAAGCTACTACAACCAACAATCAATTATAATCCTTGAAAAGGACAAAGAGTTATAACAATACCCATGCATTTAGGAGAAAGTAGGCTATACGTTTTTTACCGAACATCTTGTTTTGTTATAAAATTTTAACAAAAAAGTCTTAGCGTATCTTTAGGCCCGTATCACACGACACTCGCTGGCATTTTGTATGCTAAGTTTTATGAAATAAAACCGAAGGGCTGTCATTTGAGGGCATTATTTGCTGTTCTTTCGCCTTATTAACGCAAAGCGGTCGCGAAACTTGTTTTAAGTAAATTAGAAAACATGCCAGGTACTGCATGAATGCATTCCATTCAATATTTAGGATCTAACTGTAATAATTGAATACTTTACCATACGTGTTAATAAGAAGCGCAACAAAAACCTCGAGAGTGTGTTGGAAATGTGTGCAAGTGTTATTGCGCCCGCTCGCTCTTTCGAAGATCCCGGGTTCAAGAATATCCAACGGCAGAAATTTTAAATTCTTTTTAACTATTTTATTATACCCTCCCTACCTCATACAGCAAGATTTCAACTTGGTTTTGTTCACATTATCTACGAAGACGATAGGGAAAGCTATTTTCTTGTCTCATTTAAATGGTTATTTTCCCTAAATACTGTTCAAAACCATGGATGGATACTATTCGTTATAATTATTATTTTTTTAATCGATTTTACCCACCAGGTTAGGTTTTCCCACGGACTCAGCGAGGGATCCCATCATTGCCGCCTCTATGGGCAGTGTCCTGGAGCTTGAAACATCTTGTCTGCGGGATACAACTGGGGAGGTGGAATCAGCACCTCGCCCAGGTGGCCTGACCTGCAAAGCGAACAGGGTCCTCTTGAGGGATGGGAAGGGAGGGGACGATCGGGAGGGATAGGCAAGGAAGAGGGAAGGAGGCGGCCGTGGCCGTACGGTAGATAACATCCCGGTATTTGCCCGAAGGTGAAGTGCGAAACCACGGAAAGCCCCTTTGAGGATGGCTGTGGTGGGAATCGAACCACCTCGACTCATTTGGATCTCCCGAGGCTGAGTAGATCCCGTCCCAGTCCTCATACCTCGTTTCAAATTTCGTGGCAGAGCCGGGAATCGAACCCAGGTCGTCCTGGGTGGCAGCTAATCACGCTGACTACTACGCAATGGAGGCGACTCTATTCGTGATAATTAGAATTTTAATAGTTCAATATTTATCCGAGAATCATAATATGACACGTTCTGTAATTACTGCCTTGATACGAGGCTCAGCGGTAACGTTCTCGCTTCCTGTGCCGAAAGTTGCAGGTTCCTATCCTGGCGCAGTCAGCTGGCATTTGAGGGTGCACAAAAGCAAGGGAGCCGTGTCAGTAGATTTACCTTCACGTTGAAGATCCCCTTCGGAGCAAAATCCGGCACCCCGGCGTATCTAAATGCCAGAGCAGTTAAAAGGGACGTAAAACCAATAATGTTATAATTATCTGTATTTACTGTATGTTTGGGGGCAGATGACCTCTTAGTTCCGCCCCTTAAAACCTCACTAAATAACTATTACTGTAAGTGTATAGCAAGCGCTTTTCGCACAGACGCCGTTGAAAGAAATTATAGTTTCGGTCTGATGTATTTATTCGTGAGCCTACCCACATAACAAATCTATTTGTTATGTGGGTCGTCTGAGTGAGTCGGAGTTTTCCTATAAACAAAGGTGGTCAAAATTTCGAACACTTGCTACCTTGAATATACAGGATAGGCTACCTTGCTTTCGTTCTATAGATCATTATGTCGTCGTCCAATCTGGCTGCGTACCATCGGATAAGTACGGTCATTTTCAGGACCTAATAAAAAATCACTCGTTGGAACAGATAGATATGCGTCCATAATACATCCACAATAAACGACATTAAGAAAAAAATGCACTAGTCCAAGGTTCGAACCTACTACAATGCGACTTCGTTGACGCTACGCCAGCACTTCTTGATTTAGCCACCTTAGCTACCGAGAACCATGATTTAGTGCTGGCACGTATTGAGTCTATTCGTAGACGATTCATGTCCAAATGTAAGAAGGTGTCATTCGGAGCTCTGATCGTTTCAATCATGCATTATATTTAAGGTCATTGAAAGAACACTGCCACTATTGATTTCTACTATATTCGCGAGGATGTACTCAACGGTAAAGTTGTACAATGGACGTAAAGGAGCAGGTACGAATGTTTTTAGGATGACTGTCATATACGCGTTAGTTGGGTTGCCTTCCTCCAAAAAAAATAAGGGGCTGGTGGACCACACTGTATATAACTAGCGGACTCGTGCGAGAACTCTCGCATAATGGGTTGTGTGCGCCCCATGCGTACAGATTACCCGCCCGGCTCTAGTGCTATGCAGGCTGTACGCGACGCAATTCTCCAGGGGCTATCATCTTCTAACTCCCTCTGGTTTGGGAGCTTGAGTTTTGTGAAACATACACCTTATAGGCCTATAGCCTAATAAGATTATGATGTAACTGTGAAATTATGATAGAAGAAATTGAGTAATCCAATTTATATTTACGACAAGGAATAGATTGATTTTAAGTATTTTTTCAGCCTTTTGAATGTTAGTATTTTAAGTAATTATTTTGATAACAACTTTTGATAAGAAAATCTGTGTATGTAAGTGTTGCTTCTTTACGTATCTATACAACGCACGTCCAGAAAGTAAGTTCTGTTTGGTAATACAATTAAATTGTGTACAGATATAGAAAAATTATTTATTGCACAACATTCTACACCTCTTAAACTACTTTCCCACATAACTGCCGAACTCTTGCAGGCATTTGTCATAGCGTGGCACAAGTTTTTGGATACCTTCTTCATAGAAGTTTGCCGCCGACCCGTAAACGAGAGAGAAAACTCCCCTGTAAGATATCCTGCCGTTTGGCCACCACTGTTAGGCAAATTGCGTGCTTACCAGGAGAACTGCGTATGTTTAGGAGTTCGCCTGACCACATACACAATTTGCCTAACAGTGGTGGCCAAACAGTAGGATATCTTACAGGGGAGTCTTCACTCTCGTTTACGGGTCGGCGGCAAACTTCTATGAAGAAGGTATCCAAAAACTTGTGCCACGCTATGAAAAAAAGCCTGCAAAAGTAATAAAATATTGTTACTTCAGGAAACCTCCTTCCCAGACCGCAGGTATGTCAAAAGTTTGTTTATAGCAACTACTGGTATTATGAAAGAAATGATAATGTGGCTTGCTTCTCCTTCCCCACCACGACAATTTAAGAAAGCAATGCATACACAACATTCCTAGAAATTATTTGTACATTACGGGGAATACAAGAGTGTGTGTTAATATTTCCCTGAAAGTAAGATACCACTCTTCGGGAGAGAAGAGCTAATCGCCTTGATGGTAGGTTGTTAGTTAATATTGAGACCGTTAGTCGAGTCAACAACCACGATGACTTTCCTAACATCCCATAAGTCGAATAAAATTACCGTGAGGATCAGGTGAACTTCCTAATAGGCTAAGCGGCACGAGACACTGTAGTCCACGGGGATCGTGGTACATGGTGACGATGGTCATAGACTGCCTAAGGAAAGGTTCACCTTAAAACTAGACTGAGAAATTAAACATCCAGACTTAAGTAAAACACCGTGAAAATTTATTAAAATTCACAAGCCCCTAGCCTAGTTCGGAGGGTTATAATCGGCTAGTCCGCAAACTAATAAACAAAAGAAAATAAAGAGCAGGTCCCTACCTGAGAAGTTACTGAAAACCCTCGCGAAAGATCTAACTCACAATAATAAAGCAACAACAGCAACACTAGGAAAATGGTACGACGCAAGTCCCTAGTTCAAGTTACAAGATTAAGCTAATATCAGAATTTACATTTAACAGGGTAGCAAAACAAATCTAAGTTAGGATGATACCATTTCCACATTTACATTTAACGGTAATCATCTAGCTAAGTCCTAACAGTTAATAACAAAACTTACGGTGATGACGTCCGTAATAGAAAACAATCACAACAAATCTAAGTGTACAGCCATGAAAAACATTTAATTATTCTTAATAACTACGTGCTATCAGCACACAATAAGGTAACATATAGGATTTACACTCTAGTACATCATAAATAAGTAATGAAATAGACACAAATCTTTATTAAATTCCTGCCTACACCTTGGTTTACTCTTTGTAAGCCATAGTCATCTAATGTGTGTAATTACGGTGACGAATGCGTAGTTGAGACCACGTATGACATCGCATGGCCTGAGCTCCACAAGCTACGAACTCTAGGTTCGCGCATGCTTCAGGTCGCTACAAAAGTGTCAACTGTCCTAGTCATTTCCACACAAGGAAATCACCTTCAACTGCACGGCTATGTCAACAGTTACAAAATGCAACAGAACAAAGTTAGATAGAAAGAATTCATTAGTTAGCTTTTGTTTTACCAAAATTATGCGTTTTATTATTAAGCTGTCGGTTTAGGTTTATCGTTGGTTTATGGCGAATAATACTGACAATAGCTCGGGCACGGAGTGTCTACACTGAGATCATTCTCCACCCAAAAGCCGCGACTCAACAGTCGGAATAAGATCAACGAGCAATAACAACTCGGACACACAATAACACGGGTTACCAGCGGCGCAAAGCTCGCATTCAATAACTCTGGGATAGGCCTGTTCACAACAGTTACCTTCCAATAACATCCAGTCAACGGGAACCCTCCCGGACAAGGTAATCACAAGTACCTTCATACAATAAATTCCTGCATTTAACAGGGTCGCCTGCAACTCACTATAGAAAACCTGACCTAATTGTACACGTCAAAACGGTACACGCAAGAAGTGCGCTCAACTAACAAAAAGCAATCTATAAAACATGTGATCTGAGACAGGGTTGAAAACTGGGTTACATAAGCTAAGTTGCAATGAAAGAAAGAGCGAATACAATTGCATTCTGTCTCTTGTCAAAGTCGTTCTGTTTCACAAACAAATGAAGCGTGCTCTCAAGGGCACTGGATTACAAAACCAGTTTATGTCACCAGCAGGCTACCACGTTCCTGCGTTCGGTCGACACAAAACACACATTATTCAAGGCCGGCGATTTAATCAAAATAAAACCATACATCTGGCCTGTTCATAAAAATCTTTACCATACGTTATGAACCTCTAAAGAGTCCGTGTATAAAAAACACGCAATAAATCTGAATAGAATAATATAATTCCGTCTTTCTACCAAAGACGTCTAAATGATAGTAATCTTACAATTACTGGAGCTCTTTGCTTTTAAAAATACAATTCAGTAGTTGCTAGTACAACATCAAATAAAAACGTGTCTTATATGACACAAGCAAAAATGATAATTGTGGCGCAGATTCCATACAAGGATCTGCTTAATGATACGTTGGGAACTGAGTTCGATGCTAGGCAACGAAACATTCCTTCTAGTTGTTAGGTTCAAACTTGACCAAGAATAGCTTCTGAGCTTATTCAAAATGAAAATATAATGCATTTACAAAACTGGCAATTACAGGCGATTGCCTAACTGATACGACTGTTCTAACGAAAGTCAGGGGTGTATCAAAACTGGCTGCAAAGAATGCAGTTAAAGAAATAACCATGACATCTGATTGTCGTAACTAAAGTCAGCAAAGACTTGAAAAATCACCCCAAACAGGGTTGGACAAAATAGCCTCGAATGACTACGGTCACATTCAGCAAAAGATAGGCTTTGACGTTCTACGACGTTCATCAAGCTGCACCAGGGTTAACCAAAATGTTAGACCCAAGGGTGTCTCACTATACTGAAATAAATGACATTAAATTAAACTAGATACAATCCCTACCTAGAAAAATGGCTGACACAGAGTGTGGTTGATTCACAAACTACATTAAATCTAATATACCACCAGAACTAGAACAAGAGAAGGGATGGTCAAAACTCACGACATGGAGAAGCTATCACTCAGCCCTCTATTCAATAACCAGGGTTGTACAAATTCCTCTCTGGATCTCTGGAACGGTATTATCCTCATCAGGATTCCCATCTGGACTCCTCCAAAGACCAGGGTTCGATTCGTCCCTGTCGACAACTCCGTGAATATGCTGGATATGCCTGGAAATGGCATCTTGGATTCCTTCCTTCTCGTCCTCGGTTCTGCAAGCTTCACCATCATGCTAGTTCTCGTAGAAATATCACCCTCATACCAGGATGGTATTAGCCCATGATGACTGATTCAAACGTGGTGTAGAATAGTCTGGTCACGTTGACGGTGAAATAAATTACGAAATTCATTCTTTCACTTTCCAAAGATATAATGTTCGTCGTGAATGTTGTAGGCTTTGATAGTAATTGACAACACAGCCTTAATTTCGTGGATGTGAATAGATACACGAGCTAGCACTGCTCTATGATTCTGCACGTGCTAAATGACGCTACTTTTCTATCATGCAGCATCGGTAAAATGTACGTCGTTTTGGAAATAAAAACTTCACTCTGGCAATCCAAATATGTTACACAATCATAATCACAGTTATTTGAAGTAATTGCAACACATTTACCTGTATATTTTCCACAAGGCATTTGGCCCTCCACAAACACGTGGGTACAAAAATGTGGTGTTCCGGTAAAGTTATATAATTCACTAATACTTGCCAATAATTATCTTCAATATGTTTCTGTGGCTCACTGTGCATAAATACCAGTATTTTACAATATGCCAGTGCACGATGGCACCTGATAACCAATTCAACGCAAACAAGCGGATATTCTTCTATGTCTTACAGGACAAATGCAATTACACGCCTCTACTGGGCGGATTCTCCAGACGTAGTGCATGGCACTGGGTGTCTCAAGGAAGTAGGTCGCCAAACCGAAGTCGTTGAGCGACTACTTACGATCCTATTTGCGTATCTGCAAGGGTATTACCTTACCTTAAGCTATAATAACATTCTCAAAAATGTTTTAATAATGCAGCATGACGAAATGGAATATTCTGAGTCTTGAGAGAGCATAAAATTAATTAATAAGATCTCAGATAAATAATTAGCAGTTCTCACCAAAGTCAAAAGTGCGATTCAACGCTACTTCAAAGAGTATCGCGTGAGCTCTCAGCTCCACGTGGCTTCCTGGGTGTGTTCAAAGGTACAACATCCCATCATAAATGTTCTGTCATAAAAAATATCACATGAACCATAGCTCAGCGGGTTCAATATGGTTTCAATGATTGTAAGAAGTTCCCAAACTTCAGCCTGTGCTAGGTTAAGTTACTTACCGTATGTAAATCAGAGAAGCGACATCCAGTATTCAGTATCTACTGAAGTCAGTCCAAGTTACATTATTTGTGAGAATGGTCTCTCGATCAAGCTCAAGTGAATATGGTAATGTTTTCGTGGCAGCATTTGTGTAGGCTACTGTATTTACATTAATGGGGTTGTTAGCACCTGGTACTAACTGGTACTGGTACTGTAGGTTATTGATACCTGATTTCAAAATTACAACCCATTGTAAATTCCTGATGCAAGAAACTAGTTAGATTGAGTCATAGAAAATAAGTACTGTTAGGATAGGCCCTGTTTAAGTCACCTTGAGGGTGGCCTGTGCATTGATTACAGTTAGAGATAGGTTACATTGTGCTTTGTCATCCACGAGCAGTTTAGGACGTGATCTGTTGAATAGCCAAGAGTGATGTGGGGTTTTCTCAGGCATCTACCATAAACCTTTTCCAAGCGGCAAACAACAAGAAAATGGCCAAGAATAGATCTTATTCTCGACGTCGAAATACTGCAATTTAGTCCTGTTTGTGTGTTTCAACGTCCTAGTAAATGTACCTGCTTGTACAATTTTGTTCACTCTCAAAATACCTGCTTCATCGGCCGGATTCGAACATGCGGAGCGATAATTAGGCGTATGTTGTGGTAATGGATGGAAGTGTCAATCAGTCCTAAATAGCATTGCTATTTTTATACGTCTTGAAGAGGGAGCGTAATTTATATTAGGTTTGAAGAGACTGCGTGTGAAGGGAGCTATCTGACTTGCTGCTGCGACTATAACGACCCTAGGCGTGACGTCACAATAGGAGCCTTACGGCCTGTACATTACGATCGCAGTGCCTCACCCCGCAAGTTCAGAGAGCTTGGACCCGAGTAGTAACTAGATGGCCATGTTTACATCCCATGTTTACGTGGAGCTAGGGCATTCTCAACTCGAGGCACAATGTTGTCAACTCTCAAACGTAACCACTGAGAGCAAGCAGCGAGATTGGAGTGACCTGCGTGCAACTGTGCAACACTGGAGACCTGACAAGCGAGTCAGCAGACAGGATCGGACTCTGAACTCCACGTAGAGTCACTGAGCAAGCATGCTATTGGTCAAGAACCATCAGCTATTGGCCAGCAGCGAACAATAGCTAGTATTGGCGCGGGCTACTGACCAACGTTTGAGTCGGCGATCGTTAACGAGGAAAGTGAGAACTGTACGTCATAAAGTGGATTTACACATGCGTAGACTACGTTGAAATACTATTTTTTAATCGAATAATTTTATTAACCAAAATATAAGGTGGGCTAGTTTCTTCTTCTTTTCAGCCTATTTTCATTTATGAAAAAATAGGCTTATGAGACCACCTTTTGTCCGTGTGTCTGTCTGTGTGTGCGTGCGTGTGTGTGTGGATTTTCGTGTGTCCCCCCTAATAACTTCTAAACGGCTGGAGCGATTTAATGAAACTCGGTAAGTTCATAGCACTATTCCGGGTGACCCCGACCGTGCCCTTCAAATTTTGTTACGTCTCACCAATACAACATGGTGGCTGTGAAAAATATTTCACCAGCATTCAATATCTCGAAACAAGGACCGATATCACCCTAGAATTTTGTACGGTGATAAACGGAACTACTAAAAGTTCACCTATGTGACTTCTGAAAACCCGGTAACCAGAAAACCAACATGGCGACCAAGCGAATTTGCGACTTTTAAGTAGACGTTTCTCGCGATTTAACCAACCAAACGCAATGAAACTTGTTACAGTATATGTTTATACACATTGTAATGTACCGACATCTAACTTCGTTCAATTGTTTACATAACCTCAAGATGGCGGCTGTGCGAAATATTTCACCGGTATTCTATATCTCTGAAACTATTACCGTTATCACCATGACATTTTGTACGGAGATAAAGGACACTTCTGGAAGTTCATCTATGATACCTTCAAAAACCGATTAACTATAAAACGAACATGGCGGCCAAGCGAAGTTGAAAGTTTTAAATAGACTTTTCTCGCGATTTAATTATCCCAACGCAATGAAACTTCGTACAGCAAATGGTTAAACACATTGTAATGTACTGGTATCTAATTTAGTTCAATTGTTCACGTAACCTCATGATGGCGGCTGTGCGAATTTCGAAAATTAAGTTTTTATTTCTTGTGTTCTAATCATTCGATCGAAATCAACATTTGCATAATGAACGTGCACAATAATGATCATCTAATAGTACATAACTCTGGTCTATATATAGTAAAATCCAACATGGTGACCATCCGAAATATTTAGACGGTTCTCAATATCTATTAATCTACCACAGCAATCAAACTGAAATTTTGTAAGTGTATAGAGGCTATAAGCATAAGTTCACGTATGGGACGTTCAATAATCTGGCGAGCACAAATCCAACATGGCGGCAACGCGAAATTTCAATATTCAAATGGACGTTTCTTGCGTTTTAACCATCCGAGCACAATGAAACTTGATACGGTATATGCTTATACACATTTTAATCGACTGGCATCTGATTCATTTAAATTATTTTCATAACCACAAGATGGCAGCTGAGCGAAATTGTAAAATCCCGCTTTTATTTCTTGTGTCCTCATCATGCGATTGAAGTTTGAATAAAACACCTACACATTAATCTTCATGTAATAGTACATAAATCTAAGGCCTATAATATAAAATCCAACATGGTAACCATCCAAAATTTTTAGACGGTTCTCAATATCTATGAATCTATTACAGCAATCAAACTGATAATTTGTATGTTCATAGGGGCAATTAAAATTAGTAGGATATATGAAAATAGGCTATTTAGTTCTTCACGGAACTACTTGTTTTCTTTTGCAACGTGCGTGTAAATATTTAGGACTACGTTTGCCGGTACAACACCACCCCTTGGCTGCTAGTTCCGACGCGACGGACACACACATACTCACACACACACACACACACACACTTACGTGCGTGTACATATTTAGGACTACGTTTGCCGGTACAACACCACCCCTTGGCTGCTAGTTCCGACGCGACGTACACACACATACACTCACACACACACACACACACACACACACACATATACACACACACACACACACACACACTTACGTGCGTGTACATATTACGACTACGTTTGCCGGTATAACACCACCCCTTGGCTGCTAGTCCCGACGCGACGTACTCACACACACACACACACACACACTAGATGTGGCTACGTGGCTGGCAGGAGTGTTGAAGGGGTAAGCTGACGGGGAGTAGTAGGCCTATAAATTGCGATTCCTTACACCAACAATGTCCCTTAAAAGCAAAATGGCGACATCCATGACGTCATGGACGACACTAAAGTTTCAAACGGTCGATAAGTTCTACGTGTTAATAAGGCTTTACATACAAACACAAACCTAATCTGGGGGTTAAGTTACGCGCCAGACCCAGTTGCTTGTAAACAAAGGAAAGGAAACTTGTAGTTTTACGTGACCGTTAATCTTACGATCATTAGCCACGGGACAGTCTTCTTACGTGGAATTCAAACCACAGGACATGGCATTTCACTTGGAAAATCTCACATACATTAACCGGGAATTGAACCCGGTCCTCCTTGGTGAAAGATAAAACAGCTTGACCGCTGGGCCACCGGCGATATTCATCAAAAAGTGAGATGTTGACTTCCTGAGGGTTTGATTCTGACCTCAGTCATCCTGGAATTGTTCCTTGTGTGAAGAGGTGGGTTCGATTCTCACCTCAGTCATCCTGGATGTAGGTTTACACTTCTGGGAAGGTACCTGAGGCCACCTTCTTCCAAATCCTACTAACATGCTGGACAACCAGCAGCTAACGCAGTCATTCAGTCGTCCCCTTCACCTTATCAAATAGGATATTAATATCTTATCATGGTGACTTGGAAAATCGTGGTTTTGAAGTTTTATGTACGCGAGTTAAAACTTATTACCTGTGTTACTGTGATGACACTGCTAGTGCGTGCAGAGAACTAACAATTGGGTCTTGGGTTTGGTAAATAGGTAGCCGTGGTCGTCCCAGTATTTAACCACGGAACACCACTTATAGAATGGCCGAGAGGGAAATTCGGACCCACCTCTCTCTTCAGTTGTAATAGTAATAGACTGTTGATATTAATAATAATAATTGGTTTATAATAATAGACTAACAATAATAATAATAATCTTTCTTAGTCCTTTTACCCTCCAGGGTTGGCTCTTCCCTCTGACTCAGCGAGGGATCTCACCTTTACCCCCTCCAGGGCAGTGTCCTAGAGCTTTACTTCGATTCGGGGGTTACAACTGGGAAGGTGGGACGAGCACCTCACCCAGCCGGCCTCACCTGCAAAGCGAACAGAGGTTTCATGAGGGATAGGAAGGGATGGGAAGATTGGGAGGGACAGGCAAGGAAGAGGGAAGGAGGCGGCCGTGGCCTAACGTGAGGTACTGAGCCCTGATTTTGAATTATTAAGTAATACAATTGAGAATACTTTTATTAGCCTATGATAAAATTTAACCCAGGAGAATCGAATCTGTAAAGTGGCAGGAAACTGGTTTGTTGGCAAGTTACAAGCAGAGACGGACGCAGTCACGCGTTCTTTAGGCAGAGTTGGCGCATGCCAAAGTGACCCTACACCTAGCAACGCTAATTTACGCGTATTGGAGTTCCATTGTTATAAATTATGTCATTGGATAGGAGTTGACAGCCAATGAGGAGAGCTTTAGCAGAGCGCATTATTATTGAAAGCCTCGTACTCCAATGGAAATAATTACTTTCAGGCCCTAAAGAAGAGATTTAATCCATTAGAAATATCAAGAAAATAAGAAAAGGAATGTCACCATACTTTAAAAGTCATTGGAGGACCTAAATTGACATAAATAAGCTTTCGAAGGAACAGAAGCAAAGTTCGAGCGCGAATTCGGTATGGCGCGAAGAAATGTTGATGAGAGAAGTGGGGAGCTAGTAAGCGGGATCTTTTCGTCTAATGAACTCGAGGAGAGTGGACGCAGTTCGACCGTCAATTTGTAGGCTAAGTGAATCCGACAATCAGCAGAGTGTCTTGACCGCTAGAGAGGCCGCCTTAGTAAGGTGAAGCTAGGCGTTGCCCGGTGAGCAATCTAGTGCGAGTTAAGCTCAGCATAGACGAGTCGATATTCAGTATTAGGAAGTGGAATTACAGAATTATTCTATTATATTCTGAACATATATAGTGAGACGACGATCCACTACAAATATAGTGAGAAATTTCGGCGCATATTAGCAGATATAGCGTGTTTTAGACAAACATATTACTGCAGGAGAAAAGTGCGTAACTCAGGTCAGTAGAGAACGTTTTTATAAGTCGCAAGTTAGCAGTGAGTGCTTACAAGAATACAGCTTCGAGAGAATGTGAGCCTTTAACAAACATTGAGCGATATATGAACATTGAAGAGAACCATTATTGCAGATTATTCAGAATGACTTCGATTATAAACATTATTTTGAAAACTACATTTGAACTTACAAAGTTGACTTCAGTTATGGAGTAAGTTAAGATGCGACTGGGGTATATCACGATGAAGATGTGAGATGGCGACATAGAGCAACATTCAACGTAACTACAACCCTGTACGACGTCATGTAACTGTGATGTCGAATACATTATGTACTCATACACCTTGTAAATTATTGTATTCACAAATACTTCGACTACGAGAATAAGAGCAATCTACTGCAATCATAGAACATCTACATAAACATTTAATCGATTATAACGATTCAATCTTTAGTTTTTGAACTATATTTCACCTATGAAAATCAATCGTCAGTATAGCTCAAACTTGGCATGGTTTATCGTAACGAGAGAACTTCAGGGGAATCATCATTCAAGAAAGAAGGCGCTAGGGTCGATCCCAGCGAATCGCTAGAAGCTTGGAATCCAGAAGGGGAGGAAGGTCCGCTGTTCACATCCCAGGGGACATGTGAGAATATTCCGGGAGGGAATCCATCCTTTCCCGAGGTCGCTGATTCAACATCGAAGGCAGACTTGCCTTCATTCTTCAATAGATCTTCCATTAATAGGGTACTTCTTAAATGCCTATCTTGAACTTCGAGAACGTCTTTACAAGGAAGACGTAAACCATTTATGTATGTAGTGTAGTATTTTGGTGACATTTCAGAGCAACATTTTCCATGTTTTTAATATATTTCATTCGACGTTTATGATTTGAACTTCACTATCATGTGAGATGATAGTCCTTATTCATCTGTACATGAGACTTCGACGATATATTTTCAGAACTTACTTGATAGATATTTGGAAATTTATTTAATGATTTTAAATAATTTAAGACTTTCTTAAATTATTCTTCGATGTCAAGATTATTTGATTTAACAGAATTTCAGATAAATTTGGGAGTTTTCCATACCCAATTAGAGTCACTTTTGGAATAACTGACTTGGTTATATTAGTAAGGAAGAAGAATTGCGTGTGATATTATAATAGAACAATCGCTACGACAATCTAGGAAGAACTATTCGTCAGATATAGGCAACAAACATTGATTTTAGCAATGGTATTCCTATCAGGAATATATTTCATGATTATGACCACCATTTACTAGAATGAAAGCATTGAACTTTCGTAAGTGTAACTTATGAGAATGAGGTCTTCTTAGAAGACAGTAATTTCAATTGACTTAGGGAATATTGTTATGAAATTCTAATTCCAGTAAACATTGATCTTAATTCGATACTTCTATAACAATTGTTGTTATATAACACAGCTTGTAACGTTATTTATTGTGTTAACGTAACTTTACAACAGTGTTTGAAGGATACCAGTTTGGAGAGACACTATAGTATATTTATTACATGTTTTAGGAACCAGAGGTTTTATGTCATTGTATCTTTACTTAGTAAACCTTCATAGGTCTTTCCGCTAATAACTTCATTTGTCAAAATAATATTAAGACTACAGAATATCAGTATATATTGTATAAACGATGTAACACAGTTATTAAACAACATTTGTGGAACAGTAGGGTTTTAGTAATGTAATTATTATGTGAGGTTGAAAGAGACCATTGATACTCGAATGTATGAGTGTGTGAAGGTAATACGATGAAGTGGATGCCGTATTTAACGTTATGAGAACGTAATATTGTACAGGATTCTCAGTGAGGAGATTTTACTGGAGCAATACGAGGATGTATGCCGTATTAGCTGATTATTGCATTTATTACTGTTGTGTTGTATATTAAACATTGTCATGTGTATTTGAGTTTATGAATACGCAAAGGAGTGAGTAAATCTCCGACATTGAAGGGTTAGACGGTAGTGTTGGAAGGCTTTAACAGTATTGCGAACTGATAATGTAACCTTTGATATATATACTTTTATTAAACATTTATTATAAACCCGAAATCGTAATAATCAGATGCCTGAACTTAATGATTGGTCATCGCAGACTTATTTGGGACTTTAACCAGCGATTGACCAAAGGCATAGTATCTTAGCTAGATATAATCTTGTAACAGAGATAGCATCTCGTAGAAGATGAATACAACTGAGACAGTTTTAAAATACAGCAGAGAAGGAACTAATACTATTGTATGTAGTATATATAACCATTAATATTATTAAATATTAATAATATTGAATATTGTACTTGTTATAAACAATTAGACTTCGATAACTTTTATTCTAAATATTTTAAACCTTATGAGTTGATAATTATTTAATTATTCAATTAGTATACTTATTTGTGGGTGTATTAAATGTTTTGTAGACAGCAGAGAATGCCAGTGAAGGCATATGTACAGTTTTGTCTGAATGGAGAGCGGGAATGTGCGACTTTCCGTTAGTCATGAATAGCGAGAAGTGTTGCGTGTATTTTGAAAGGATTCTCCACTTTTGAGAATGATAAGAATGTAACGGAGACAGATTTTATTTAATGGAGATCTGATTAGCCGGCTTATACGAGCCGAGAATGCAGTCAGACCGCAGTGTGTCTTGTGCAGCTGTCGAGAGGGAGAGCCCGTTTAGCGTGGTTATTATATAACAGGCGCAGGTGGTTAAGGTTGAATGATCAGCCGGAAAATGTAAACAAAAGCTTGTCATTTGAGACTCGTAAATCTCAGCTGCTTGGTTGAAAGAAGAGAAAGAAGTATTTTTATAGTTGTAGTGTTTGGGAGTACGACACTTCATAGAATCGTATAAATGAAACAGTGTACTTGTTGTAAAGTCGTGTAGACTTGAGCGTGTGTGTTTGTGAGAGGAAGGAGTTAAATCCTTGGTTTGTTAATTGTTAGTGTGTTTTATATTGTTATTTTGTTTAAGATTTTGATTAATAAACTTTTGTTTGTTCTTTATATATATTCATGGTAGCGTGTTCTTATTTCAACTATGATGGAGAGATCTTAGTTAAGGTAGCCCTATTCAGGTAAGGATTCCTTTATTCCTATACGCCCTGAGAATTAAGGTAAGATTCTCGACTTTACCGCCCATTTATTTGTTTATGAACCATAATTAGATCAATACCACTGTGTGTAAATCCTGGAGTGCTTAGGTTTTTTTTTTCTAGCCGGGGACTTCCGAGATTCTGCGATCCTGGTGTTTTGGGATTTCCCGCAAGAGGCTTCTCGACTTTTACGGGGACTGTACTGCCCCCGTAAAATGAAATATTTGGGATGAAAATGGGAATATTTTTTCGAAGCCCATGATAAAATTTAACCAAGCAATATTGAGGCTGGATGTTGGCAGAAACCAGTTTAGAGGCGACGTTGAGCAGGAGGGAAATTCCGTCACGTGATTGTATTAGGCAATGGAACTTTCCAGAAGCTTAGAATCAGCCTAGCAACAGCGAATAATCCCAGGAATTGTTTAAACATTGTTATAAATTATCCGATTGGATATGAGCTTACAGCCAATAAGAAGAAGTTTTAGAGAAGACGGGAGTTCCAGAAACTAAATTTTTATGGATATTTAATACATTTAAGTCCAAGAGAGTGAATTTATATAATGGTAAAGAGAAGAATATAATAATAAAATATTGGAAATATTTTATAAGTTGACAGCAGGTCGCAATTGGAAGGAATAAGCGATTTGCTAGAGCCCGCTCGAATTTGAGAGGGAACGAAAAAAGGCGGCCAGAATCGGTGGACTTGGAGGGGAGATGCCAAGCATCGAGGCTCTTTATTATCTGAATGTTGGAGAGGTCGGACGTGTTTTACCGGAAGAGAGAGGAGTTCCGAGTGTTTCACCGAGCTTGTGAAAGGTTGACTCGTGAAGATAAGGTATAGCGAGGCGAGAGTTAGGAGATTGCCACGCCTTGAAACTAAGTGAAGTTGCGATGAACTTATATGCCGCAATTACTTCAGTCTGATCCACTTCAGAGACATTATTTCGACTACAGATTGTAGCGTACAATCGTATTTAGTATATTACGAACTTTGAGAAAATTAAGAAGATTATTTCAGAAGATATAAACGTTTTTGTGAAGCGTGAGGAAAGTGTTTGTTTCCAGCGCGATAAGACACTTTTGTTCGAGCGACTACAGCGAATGCACGAGACACAAGTGATTAAGAGTGAGTGTTAGCATTGATTTTGTGGAACTGTATAAAAACACCAGTAGGATGAAGATGTATTCTATGTTGAAGAACATTATTAAGTCTGCTAATATGAAGTTAATTATGGACTAAATTAGTATGTGCGCCAGGAATATAAGCAGATAGAAGCAATATAGTCAGCGATGGAGCTTCGTTAGAGGAGTGTGTTCATGAATGTCTACTTGATGAGTGAACATGAGACTTGATGTGCAACTACATTCTAGTGCATTATTGTCAGACATGAGCTCGACATTAACACCAGCGACTACAGAACGATGCTCATATTCCATCTACATGAATATTCGTTATGCGAGTGAGGTCCACGACTTCCTTTTCGAATGTCTTTCGAAATGGGAAGCTGAACTTTTGACACTTCTCGTTGTTTTGATGAAACTGTACTATGACGGAGTAAGAAGAGACATGAAGATTGTCAAGAGGTCCAGGGTATATCCGGTCACAATGAAGATGATGTTTGGAGGTCCGCAGTTCGATCTCGGTCGGAGCTTGCTGTTTTCCAGTAGGGGAATTCGTTCCTTTCCTGAGGTCACGAGTTCTTGGAGACGAGCTAGGATCCAACCCGGATCCTTGGAAGATGTAACAACTGAGTATTTTGTAATACTCTATCTTGAGCTTCTAGACTTCCAGACCAGGTAGCCGTTTTCACTAAACTTGTAGTTAGAGCTTTATAGTGACATTATTGAGCAAATCCTTCATCAATATTTCGACACAATATTTATGTACTCCATGTATAGACATTTTATTCTTCGAGATCATTTGTAGTAATCGTCTTTCGACGCTTTTAGATTTGTTTGTTTGAAATCCAGTTTCTGAACTGAGATTTTCACTTGTTCGAGGAACAAGCATTTTTTTCATTTCCTTTAAGGAATAGTAATTTATTTTCGACGTTTATGAATTCATTTTGAATTCAGGTGATAGACATTTTCGTCTATGTTACCGATTAAATTAATTTTTATTAGTTTAATTTGGGCATTTTATCCATCGAGAAGAGGAATAAAGAGAGAAGATATTATTAGTGATATATTGTGAAATATCACGGCATCGTTTGGAAGAGAAACATTTAACGTGGAAACGATTATTATCGTTAGAACTCATAGACATTCGTTCAGAATGGAGATAATACGAATATGACTAACTGTATGTTTTATTGAAGAAAGTCATGAACTTTCAGTCATTTAAAATAATTTGAGGTCAGAATCTTCTTGGAAGATTTATTATCATCCGACGTTAGGGAAGTTCTTGTTTGATATCCTCGTCGTGATCGATTCTTGTTGGACACACATATTTAATTTTGTGATTAAGTATTCACGAGGAGTAATATAATGTCACGTTGTAGACATGATATAGCTTCATCGGTGAAAGTTGAAACCAGAAATGTGAAGTTATGATACAGTATTTTTTTATTAAATGTATTCACAACAGTTTAGATTTATATTAGTAACGTTTTTAAAGTAATAGTGAGGAGGTCTTTCACACTTAGTCCAAAGGTCGTTGACATGTATAGATTAATGGCTTAACAATTGATGTTATTGTTTATTAGACCAGCGGTTGGTTTGACAACGCTGAGGAATTATGCCCTTTTTAAGGAACGCCAGTTTGAAAGAAGTGAAGGTGATAACCCTTTGATAGTGGTTAAATATGTATGTAAATCCGTGTGCAGTTGGCATACGAGGTTTTTGCGAAGGTGTTTCCGCATTTTATATTACAGTCATTGCATGGGCATGACTATGTTTGGCAAGGCATGAAGGTGTGAGTTAACAGTACTCCTTATTTCATACACGGCTTTGGATAAGTGAAGACAGGATGGTCACAATTGAAATTTAAACGGAAAATGGATATTGACATCTGTTATGTTTTACTCTTATTCTTCTTCTTCTTCCTTCGTTACGGCCAACTAAGGACCACGTCATGTCAACTGTTTTTTCTGCATTTTAATGTTAGCCCAGTACTCCTTCATTCGCAATCGATGTTGCACCTTTCTCTCTGTCGTCCACGCCTTCCCGGTTTTTAGCTTCGGCTTAAGTTAAAAACTCCGATGTTTCTGAAGTTTCTCCCTAAGTGGGCCACGCTCTTGGATATCTTCACGTGTAATCCCAGTCTCCAACAGATCTTTCTCTACTTCATTGAACCAGACCCCCTTTGTCTTTTTCTCACGGAGAAAAGCAAAAATTCTGATGGATAGTCGTGTTGATTTCATTCGGGTTATATGTCCATAAAAAGAAATCCTCCTTTTCCTCATCACGTCCGTTATTTTCTCTACGTGAGTGTACAACTCGTGGCTGTGGCGTCTTCGGAACTCACCGTGTTCTTTGACTGGACCCAGGATTTTCCTCAATATCTTCCTTTCCTTGGTCTCCAGTTTTTCCATTATGCCTTTTCTATTCATGGAGAGACATTCCGCTGCATACAAAGCTTCTGGCCGGATGACCGTGCAGTAGTGCTTCAGTTTTGCATTCAGGGATATAGATCTTTTGTTGTACACATTCTTAGTTAGATGGTAAGCCATTTCAATTTTATTCAAGCGTGACGCAAAAGCCTCGTTTTCGGACATTGTAGGGTCTATCCATTCCCCAAGATACTTAAATATCACAACCCGCTTGATTTTCCCATGATTCATTTCAATATGTTTTGGAGCCGTTTTGATGTTAGTAATAAATTCTGTTTTCTCGAAAGAGATCAGGAGGCCCGCCTTTGTAGCTTGTGTTTGAAGCTGGTTGATCTGTTTCCTGGCCGTATCCAACGAATCTGCAAAAACCGCAAGGTCATCTGCAAAGGCTAGACAGTCAATTGATAGGTTCTTATTCTTGTGACAAAGTCTGATTCCATTTTCGACTCCTTCATCACTCATTGTTTTGCGCCACTCACGGATAACTTTCTCAAGAACGCAGTTGAATAGTAGAGACGAGAGACCATCTCCCTGTCGAACTCCTGTCCTTATCTCGAAGGCATTGGAAATCTCGCCTCTAAACTTAACCTTTGAAGTGGTGTTGGTGAGAGTCTGTTGGATGATCGCTCTGGTTTTGTTGTCTAGGCCGAACTCCTTTAGAATCTTGAGTAGGGTAGTCCGATCAATGGAGTCATAAGCTTTCTTAAAATCAATGAAAGTTACTACAAATTTCTTGCTCCTTAGTTTCAGATATGAAAGGATAGATTTGAGATTCATGATTTGCTCCACACATGACCGTCCCTTCCTAAAACCTCCTTGATAATCACCCAGTTCTGTATCTAGCTGTTCTTCAGCCCTAGTTTGAAGAGCTTTTGAGAGGACTTTGTAAGTTATCAGTAGGAGGGAGATGCCTCGATAGTTGTTAACATCTGCTTTATCGCCTTTCTTATGAAGGGGGTGGATTAAAGCAGAAGTTCAATCACTTGGAAGTCTTTCGGTATCCCAAATTTCATGTATGATGTCCGTTAATTTATCCACTGTATTGTCACTAGCAAACTTCCACAGTTCAGCGATTATCGAGTCTTCACCTGGACCTTTATGGTTCTTTAGAGATCGGATAATCTGTTTGACTTCCTCTTTCGTGGGTGAAGAGGAATCTGGGTGGACTTGCGCATGGTCATTAAATGTGAATATGAAACTTGGAGTCTCACAGTTAAGAAGGGACTCAAAATATTTTGCAAGCACCTGACAATTATCTTTGTCGCTATAAACTAGTTTTCCATTGCAATCCCTGAACTGAAGACATGGAGGGCAATATTTCTTCAAGTTGCTTTTAAATGTTAAGTTGCGCATATTATTCTTCTGGAAATCCTGTTCGATTTGATCCATCTGGTTTTTATGAAAGGCACGTTTAGCATTGCGGATGGTTTTTGCTGCACTCGTTCTCTCATTCAAGAAGTCTGTCCAGTTGACTTGATTTTGTTGCGAATTCCATTTCTGCCAGGCATGCTGTCTCTTCCTCATTACTGCGTCACATTCACTGTTCCACCATGCATGCTTCCTCGTTTTAGTTAGTAGGACGGTCTCTTTTGCTGTCTCAACCAGCGCCTCTCGCAGTTGTTCCCAGTTCTCTGCATCCACAGTTTGTAGTTTTCGTGTAAACTCATTACCGGACGCCAGTTTTTCAACATCATATCTTTCAATCTTTTTGGCTCGGAACCTCCGTGTGTTTCTCGGGAGGAGTTTGATTTTAATTTTAGATAGATAATGATCCGAGTCCAGTTTTGCATTTCGTAGAACTTTCACATTCTGAATTCCTCTTTGAGCTTTCCGTGCAATTGCGACGTGATCAATCTGGAATTCGCCAAGACTGGGATTTGGGGATTTCCAGGTCTTTTGTTTCCTGGGCAGATGTTTGAAAGCAGTGGATTTCATTACCAGGTTGAAGGCCCTACATAGCTCTATTAGCCGTTCTCCATTACGATTCGTTCTGTGATGAGCGGAGTAATTTCCAACAATGTTTCGAAATGTTCTTTCTTTGCCTACCTGGGCATTGAAATCCCCAAGTAAAATGATATTATGTTTGTCTGGAATCTTCGATAAAATGTCTTCAAGTTCTTCCCAGAATCGATCAGTTCCTTCCGGGTCTTTCTTGTTCGCTACCTTGATCGGTGCATGAACGTTCACAATAGTATACATTTTATTTGTACTTCGAAAGGAAAGGGTCGAGACTCGACTGCTTACAGAAGTGAAATTTGTGATGGAGTCTAGAATCTTCTTGTTGACTACAAATCCAGTACCGAGTTGGGGAACCGTTTCTATAACACGTTTACCTGGCTTAACCTTGACGATTCTGTAGCCTTCTGATTCAAAGGCATGTTCATCAGTAAATCGTGTTTCCTGAACTGCCGAAATTTGGATCTGATGTTCAGTTAGAGCATCCGTGAGTTGTTTTCATTTTCCAACCTTCCGCAGAGAATTTGTGTTAAAGGTAGCAAAGAAATTCTTGACTCTATGATTGATCTTTCGTGGAGTCTCCGATACCTCCAAGCATTTCGGTGCAAGCTCCCCAGATTCTGAAGGCTTGCATGCGTCACTCGAAGCGACGGTGGATTTGTAACCACCTGGGGCAGTAGCATTTGCTGAACTTTCCTCCATGCTTTTAACAGTTGAAAGACTGTTGACTTAGGCCAGTGATGTTTCACACTGACAAGGATACTGACAAGGTTGTGAGCCTTGGAGCCCCCAGCACTGATCGGCTCACCGACCCAGTTTCCCGCTAGGATTGGTTACCCAACCTTCCACTGGGTTGCTCGGTTTAACCGGGAGCACTTCTTGTAGGTTATGTGCTGGAGTTGGAGTGAAAGAGGCTAGTTGGATTCTCTTGCTGAATCCAATATATTAATGTTGCAGATGACTAGCAACGACGCATTTCACTCCCATTTGCCCACAGACACAAGGTCTCCTCTCAGGTTGATTCCTGGGACCGTTTTACTCTTATTAATATTATTAAACCCAAGTATGTAACGACATATGTTTAACCTTGAGTGGTCGAATGTATTTGATCTATTATGACACCAGACCAGAAAGGAGAGAATGGTGGTAGTATTTCTGAAGCTGTAGAAGCTTATGAGGATCCCAGTTAATTGCATTATACATAACTGTGAGATCGGAGCTCAGGGTCATGTGTATATAGACACTACTTATTTTAAATGATAATAGCTCATGCTATTAGTGTCATTTTCAATTCATTCATCATTAACTTTCTTTATTTGCCAATCGAGTGTATGATATGTTAGGTATAGGAAGTTTATCGATTGTTTAGCGTAGTGGTTAGCGTATGAATGCTGATGTGATAGAATGTGGTTTGTTTCTTGTTCAGTGTGAATGAAATGAACTCCATTGGGACGTCACAATGCGAGAGTATGAAAGGAATAGTGTGTAGAAGTTTTGTTTCATTAGCGTGTAGGATGTGTGTATGATTTACGTATTTGTCTGGCGTGAATCCGTTTCATTTTAACATCGCTTGTATTATGATAGAGAGGTGTATTTGTGGTCAAGGCTGGAATAGCGAGGGTTTGTTAAAACTCGTTTCCATCCAAGGTCAGCGATCGGCCACACAAATGTAAAGAGTTGTTGCGAGCCAACAAGCAAGCAGCTATGGATCAGCCAGCTCTGGGAATGTAACGGAGTCTCTTATATAATCTGTCGCGTGGCGAGGGTCGCGTGCTACTAGCGCCCAGGTGTTCACTGGAGCGCGTCAAAGGAATATAACCACGGCCGACTGAATACGAGCTGCGCTCTATACCGGCCTTGACATTCCCAGTCAGAACCCATGTATAACATGTAATTGGAAAGTTTCTACTCGTTGCCGGTAGAGCGCACTCCCCTCCCATTATAGGCGCGATAAGGAATCAGCTGTACAGTACGTATATTAAATGTGTAATCTCAAGAACCACTGGATGGATTTTGATGCTACTTTCACCATTCTGTAAAGGTGATCTCGAGGAAGATTTGTGTAGAAAATAATTTATTTATGAACAAAGGGAGCCAAGCAGTAACGATTTCAGTGAAACGGTCGAAAAAATAGCCTGGCGTCCGTGCGCTTTTTAAGCTTACGCTGGGCGAACCGTTAACAATATCATTATATTAAGAGTGTAAGAATTGTTCAGCGTGAGAAATTCTACAAAAAAGTCCGCGAGAGCATATCTCTATCTTCGATACATCGCCCACTATAAGTGTTTTTAGTTTGGACGGGAGGGACATTTGGCTTGCACCTCGCCATAATTAAATTACGTCTGACAGGAATTCCTTGCCCATTCATAACTGTTCCCAGGCGAAGCCGGGGCGGGTTGCTAGTGACACTATATAATTATTATCATTATAATTTCCGCATTATCAAAATTAAAATTATATCAAAAAATAAAATAGCGTGCTAATAAATCTAAGAGAAATTAGACATACCTTGCACCTTCTTCGGGTACAAGGACACTACACCAGCACCGTCTCATTAAAAGGAAAGAGAGGATCAAAATTACAGCCGGGAACAAGTAGCAGCTAATCGTGTGTTGTGTTTTGTGCTAAGAGATCTTTCGACAAATTATCAGATACCGTGTGCATTCTTTTTCACGAAGCAGCTGTCAGGACGGGTCTTACATAAACTCCTGCTGGACGTTATTCTCGAGGTTGAACAATGCGGTTTCATAATTATAATAACTGTCTCTGATAATCACAAAACTAACACTACAATGATGAGGCATTTAGGGGGAGGGAATTTGCAACCAATGGTCAATCACCCATACGACGAGTCTAGGAATGTATTCCCTAGTTATGATCATTGTCACATTCTAAAAAAAAAAACCATTGGAACGCAGTTTCTGTAACGAGAGATGACTGATGGTACTGGAATAATTTCAGGGAAATACTTGTCATTACTATACACAATGCAAAAGGGTGAGATCGTCAAACCGGTCAGACACCTCACTAAAAACACATCGAACCCACTAAATTTGAAAAAATGAATGATCGTTGTGCCAAGGAAGTGTTCTCGTCAGAAGTTATTGGTGCCATTAGTACACTGAAAGAAAATATAGGCATGCACCCGGAAGCGTATACATTCATGGACGCAGAAGCAACCATTTTTTTGAAAAACTTTAATAAATGGTTCGCTATGCATGACGTAGGCATCACATATCATCATATTCAGTCTAAACATCCAGATAAAGGGCATTTTTTTCTCATTAAATGTCAGTCGCCTAAACTGGCTAGAGGAATATTTTCTTTCTTACCTTGAAACTTTTAAAGCTGCTAGTAACGCTGCTAGAAAGGACTTCCTGAGTTCTGAGACTTACGAAGCTACCTATACAATTAAACACGGATTCAGCTGTCCAGTGCATGAGGTATCTTCTAAAAATGGGTAGAGGAAAGTCGCCAAATATGGGGAGGTTTTTTTATAGGGCTCACATTAGACATAAGAAGGAACGGAATAATTTTGGTTTTCTCACCAATGTAAACATCAGGCGATATACTATGTATATTACAAATATGGGCACGTTTGATGTTGTAATACCCTCTGATATTATTGTTAACTTTAAAAGTGCACTTTCCCCGTATTAGGCAACCGGGTTTCGTAATATGGGGAGGTGAGAAACCTCACGGTTTTTATTTATAATAGGTACACTGAATAGTATACCCTACTAATTAAAGCATTAATTCTGACATTTTTTTCGTGTGGCCTCCTGAGAGGCCGAGTGCAGGTCTTTCTAGTCGACGCCCGTGGGCGACCTGCGCGTCAGGATGAGAGATGGAATGGATGAAGATGAATGGAACTGGGCAAGGATGTGGAAGGAAGCGGCCGTGGCCTGTTAGAAGGTACCGTCCCAGCATTTGCCTGGTGTTGAAAAATGGGAAACCACGGAAAATCATTTCAAGGACGGCCGACGGTGGGGCTCGAACACACGCGTCTACCGAGTCAGGAGAGAGCTTGGCCCCATGGCCTAACGCTGCGCTTTAGCCAGCGTAGCCACTACTGTCGGTAATTCTGACAAAGTAATGAAATCATGAACACAAATAGTACAAAAATACAAAAATGAATATTTTAAGTAAATAACAGTCCTAGTTTCCTGTTGCCGAACTTCCAAACCGTTCAGCAGAAAAATGCATAAACTTTAATGAAAACCGAGTGATTCTGATCGAATTCAACTGTAACGAGGTGCAAGGTATGTCTAATTTCTCTTAGATTTATTAGCACGCTATTTTATTTTGTGATATAATTTGCATTTTGATATTGTGGGAATTATAATGATAATATAATAGTGTCACTAGCAACCCGCCCCGGCTTCGCCCGGGAACAGTTATGAATGTGCAAGGAATTCCTGTCAGACGTAATTTAAGAATGGTGAGGTGCAAGCCAAATCCCCCTCCCGTCCAAACTAAAAACACTTATAGTGGGCGATGTATCGAAGATAGAGATATGCTCACGCGGACTTTTTTGTACAATTTTTCATGCTGAACAATTCTTACGCTCATAGTATATTGATATTTTTAACGATTTGTCCAGCGTAAGCTTAAAAAGCGCACGGACGTCAAGTTCTTTCTTCGACCTATTCACTGAAATCTAAAATCGTTACTGCTTGGCTCCCTTTGATCATAAATAAATTATTTTCTACAGAAATCTTCCTCGATATTACCTGTACAGAATGGTGAAAGCCGCATCAAAGTCCATCCAGTGGTTCTCGAGATTACCCGTGATATCCAAGAATCGGGGACTTTGTTTTACACTAAGTAGAGATAAGTCTTAGTCGTGCAATGCTTGGTGAACAGCGCTGTGTGAGCAGTTGGGTAACTAACAAGATTTCATGAAAAAGGTCTCTTTGTCTAGGCCGGTATGAGCGCATTCAGTCGGCCGTGATGTAACATACGCAGGGGTCCTTAATTGACGTATAGCTTGTTATAATGACACAAGCCGCCCCAAAATTTGTCACAGTGTTCGTGGAACGCAGTATTGTCAGTGGCGTAAATGTGAAGAAGAAAGAAAGGGAGTGTGTTTTATTTAATGTATGAATGTTTAGATTTAGTTTACACCATTGTTATTAAATTGTTTAGTTTGTTAGAAGCCGCGTCGTTTCGATTTATTTTAGACATAAGGACATGCAACTGTGAAACCCATTATAGGTCCAGAGGCTGACCACGAGATCCCCGTGAACGAAAGTTAGGTGCTCTACTTCGAGCTAAGTGCATAATATGTAGTTCACAGCTTCATCGTAATTTCCGCCACGTATATTCGTGAGGGTCTTGTTGGAGTGGATTCTTGACTAGTATTTGCGCCAGAGCTGTCAGGGTCTACAAATCCAGTGGTGCTTCGGATATCTAACAGACCGCCTCTAGAATATACGGGTACAGTACCATCCCGGTATTTGCCTGGAGACGAAGTGGGAAACCACGGAAAACCACTTTCGAGGATGGCTGTGGTGGGAATCGAACCCCTCTACTAATTTGGCCCACCCGAGGCTGAGTAGACCCCGTGCCAGTCCTCATACCACTTTTCAAATTTCGTGGCGGAGACTGGAATCGAACCTCGGACCTCCGGGGTGGCAGCTAGGTATGCTGACCACTACACCACGGAGGCGACTATAATAATAACAATAGTATAGTAATACTACTACTAATAATAATAATAATACAACCACTCTCGCAGGTAAGCCCAGAAAACGCATGAAATGGGAAACCCATATGAATGAATCTATCATGCGGGCATATTATCGAATAACTTGTCTTGAAACAGATATGACAAACTACCGCCAAACACTGAATGCGGCTTTCAGGCAGCAATATCCTCTGTTTAACATCACCGAGCAACGAGTCGCGGATCAAAGAAGACCACTTGTAAAGTATCATCTAGTTCCCGACCCTGTTCTGGATCGAATCATACAGGATATATCTCATTTACTATATCCCTCAGCTGCAAATGGCGAAACTAACCAAGTAAATACTGATACTGAGGTCACCATGAATGAATCGACTCACGTAAATGAACTTCAGAATGGCGATACAAGCCATCATTCCAAGATCCAAGACGAATTTAATTCAGCTCTGCATGAATATGCAGGTACTGACCCTATCCAACGTCCAATACCTCCGAGGCATCAGTCTTCCCGCAAGGTTGCCATAGTGTTGAAAGAACTGAACGAAACCGTAATTCGTAACTATTTAGAAGAGCACCAATCTTTCATGGGGGTTCATACTGCTATCTATTGTGCAGCACTAGCTGCAGTACGAATTAATGGGGGGTAGGTCACGCCCTCCAAACCAACAGTCTGCTACAAGGAAACCCAGCAATCCACCTTGGGCAAAACGTTTGAAACAACGCATTGAACAACTACGCCAGAATGTGAACAGACTGCAACAGTATAAGAATGGAGTGAGAAGTAGACGTCTAAACAACAGCATACGAAGAATCATGAAGGACTCCTCACAACAAGAATTTTAGGTCCCCGGGGACGCTGTGATAACAGAAGTACTTGATACTTATAAACAAAAACTTGCAGCCCTCTCTAAGCGTCTTAAGAGATACCAGAACACTACCGAACGGAAGAAACAGAACAATGACTTCAAGAGAAATGAGAAAAAGTTCTATGACGATCTGAAAAAGACACCTCAAGTTCAGAATGATTATCCAGAAGGACCCAGTGCGGAGAGTGTTACCGATTACTGGTCATCAATATGGTCTAGGCTGGAAGAATACAACAATGAAGGTCCGTGGTTTAAGGAAATAGAGAATGCTACCAGACGAATAAATCAAATGGCACATAGGCTACAGCCGTTGACGTTGAAGAACTACATCAGGTCATCAGCAGCCTACAGAATTGGAAAGCACCTGGAATTGACCGGATCCATAACTACTACTATAAAAGGCTCACATGTACCCACTGTTTACTGGCTATCCACATACAATGTTTTCTATAAAATCCTGCTGCATTTCCAGTTTTCCTAACCAGAGGTTTAACCTATCTCAAGCCAAAGGACTCTAAAATCACAAACCCATCCAAATATCGCCCCATCACTTGCTTGTCAAACTTGTATAAGATCATTACATCCTTCATTGCAAAACGAATTCGTGCGCAGTGAGGAAAACGCTATTCTCGCAGAGGAACAAAATGGTTGCAGAAGGAATTCTCAAGGATGTAAGGAACAGCTCACTATTGATGCTGTGGCATTAGAGCAGGGCTGTCTTAGGTCACGAAACCTTTATGCCTGCTTTATTGATTAGCAAAAAGCTTTCGATTCCGTACCTCATACATGTCTTATAGAGAGCTTGGAGATTTACAAGGTCAACCCTATTATAGTGAACTTCCTGAGGAGCGTAATGGTTTCATGGAGCACTGCCCTCCAACTTACAGTGGGCCACTAAGCCCACTCTAGTTTTGTCTGGCTTTGAATCCTCTCTCGCAAATCCTGAACAGTAGCAGCTCCGGATTTTGTATTAAAGGAAGGCCTAATCATGGTGAAGCGTACAAGATGAACCATCTTCTTTACATGGATGACATTAAACTGTATGCATCAACTAAAGTGCACCTACAATACCTCATCTCTATCACTCAGAGCTTTTCCTCAGATATCCATATGCAGTTTGGTCTTGTTAAGTGCAGAACACAGACTGTTATTAGAGGCTCGCACTCTGCACAATGAATACCTGTTGGGGAGGGACAGGGAAGTATTCAGCCGTAGGAGGAAGGCGCATTGTACAAATAACTTGGGTTCTACCAGAGTACCCGTCTCAGACATGGTGATATCAAGAAGAACATCACTGAGCAGTATACTTCACGACTTCGCAGTGTTCTCTCTTCAAAACTTAGCACTAAACATATCATTAAGGCAGTTAACACACATTTGCAATGCCCATAGTTACGTAGGCTACTCCTTTGGTATCATCATGTGGTCTCAAACTGAGCTGCACGATCTGCAAAGAAAAACATTGGTGCTTTTATCACGCCATCGTATGCACCATCCAAAATCAGCAACAGAGCGCCTTACTCTACCTCGGTCTGAAGGTGGTCGAGGACTGATAGACATCATGAACCTTCGTACAAAACAAGTGACAACTCTGCGTGCATTTTTCCACGACAAAGGAGAAACATCCCCTCTCCATCGCACTGTATCTTCAGCTGATGATAATTACACACCGCTCCATTTGTCATCTTTAGATTCATTAGTAAACGAAATGAAAACTACTGAATACAAGATCGGGAATTGGAAACAGAAGGCGCTTCATGGGAAGTTTCCACATGAGTTTGACCAGCCTCACTTCGACAAGTTAGCGTCGCACGCATGGCTGACCCACTCGGTCCTCTTTCCGGAAACAGAGGGATTTGTTGTAGCTATCCAAGATCAAGTTGTTGCTACTCGAAGCTATCGGAAATTTATCATAAAAGATCCAGCAAGAGAGAGTGAGAAGTGTCGCCGCTGTGGCAAATGTAATAATAATAATAATAATAATAATAATAATAATAATAATAATAATAATAATAATAATCCGCCTCGAGGAGGACGTAGAGCTGACTACGGCCGGACGGGTCCACAGGTGGCGGATAGTGGATCGCCCTCTAGATATGGAGGGTAGCTGCGACATAAGCAGGGTAACCTGACGAATAAGCAGTCCCGGACCAACAGCGGCATTGCTAACAGGATGTGGTGGGTCTGTGGATGGCACCACAGTCTCTATAAAATGCCACATATATCCAAAGACAGCAATGTGACAAGGCGAGTCAGTGCCGCCATAAGCACTAGCCAACAGCGTCTGTACTCCATGTTAGAGGCGGCTGTGAAAGGCGTCTGTACCCCATGTTAGGGGCGGCCTAAATGAAATCCTGGCAGTAGGTATAAAACGCAACCCATTGATAATGGAGAAAATGTCAAAGAATAATGAGCCTCGGAAAAGGACGCTACCCGAGGTGCGTCGGGGCACGTTTGGAGCTGGTGCTGAACGTGACAGCAGGCGAACCACCAGTGACATGATGCTGAACAGGCGGGCACATGTCGGGTCACCCGAAAATTCTACAGCCGACAACGCAGATAGGAGAACCCAACAGCCGTCATCTCCCCCTGTCGAAAGTGTTTCAAACATTCAACTGACCACTAAGGCAGGCAAACTGAGGCAGCGCTTAAAATGGACTGATGAGATGAACAAATTCATAATGCGCTCCTACTTTATTGTTACAAAGTTAGAGAGAGACCTCACAACATATAGGAAAGATTTGCACAAGTTGTTTGTGGAGAATTTTCCTGACTACTCTTTCGTTACAGAACAAAGAATTGCAGACCAAAGACGTGTAATAGTGAGGAACAATAGACTTCCTGCAATAATGATTCAAAGTCTTAAAGAGGAAGCAGCAAAAATTCTAGCTTCAGAATCCAACAATGAAAGCAGATCCACATTACTGATTCAAGCTGTTCAGGAAGTAACCTGCAGAAATGACACAGGGGAAGAGGGAATTATTGAACCAACTATCCCTACTAATATCTCGAGTTCTGATGAAACAAGTTCTATTGAACATGTGTTTAAAGAGGCAATGACAGAATTTATGGGCCTTAAAGTAGACTATCGACCAAAGCTCCCCAAACTCCTAGAAACAGCAAAGAGTAAACCTCTTGTCAGTATGACAAATAACATCCTAAAACAGTATGTGGAAACATCCGATAATCTAGAAGAAACAAACTCTCTTGTATATTGCGCAGCAGTAACTGTGATAAGGCTGAACAACCAGAAACTAATACCTTTGTCTGGAAGCTCTCGTGGAAAAGGTGCAGATGCTGAATACATTCCACCCTGGCAGCGTCGATTAGAAAATGACATCAAGGAACTGAGGAAAACCATAGGCCAACTAACAGCATATTTAAACAATAAAACTAAACCCAAAACCAATCGAAAGCTGAGAAATATATTCAGAAAAATCAACAGCCATATAAAGGAATATGATCACACAGAAAAAATCAAGGAATACATTGACAACCAAAAGCTAAAATTATGCGCAAAAGCAGCGAGACTCAGGAGGTACAAGGAATCACGAGCGAGGAAAACACAAAACAAACTTTTCTCCAACAATGAAGGTCAGTTCTACAGAATGATCAAACGAAACAAACAATCCATGACAAAAGCAGAACCTCCTAGCACGCAAGAGACGGAAGATTTTTGGAGAAGTGTATGGGCTGCAAAGTCACCGCACAATGAAAATGCAAATTGGATCAACGAAGAACGAAATAGCAATAATGTATATGAAGAAATGGATTTTGATACCATTGAAGAACGGCATGTGTATGATGCTATAAGGAGAACTCAGAATTGGAAAGTGCCGGGCACAGATAAAATTCACAATTATTGGTACAAACATTTCACGTGCGTGCACCAGAAGATAGACCAGCAATTTACTTACCTCATCCATCATCCTGAGGAATGTCCTGATTTCCTTACTGCTGGAATTACATATCTAATCTCAAAAGAAAGTGGAAATACTAAAGACCCATCAAACTACAGACCTATCACCTGTCTCCAAACACTTTACAAACTATTTACGTCCATAATTGCGGACGAAATATACAAGTTTCTCGACAAACATAACATTTTGGCTGAGGAACAGAAAGGATGCAAGAAGCTGTCGCAAGGATGCAAAGAACAGATAGTTATTGATTCTGTGATAACACAACAGGCGATACATAATCAAAGGAATCTATATACGGCATACATAGATTACCAGAAAGCATTTGATTCAGTCCCGCATTCATGGCTGAAAGAAATCCTCCATATGTACAAGATTAACCCTGCTGTAATTCACTTCCTGGAGGTCACGATGGATAATTGGAAAACAGTACTGTATACTAAGACCGACAATGAATGTGTCACATCTGACACAATAAAAATTGAGCGTGGTATCTATCAAGGAGACTCGCTAAGCCCATTATGGTTTTGCTTAGCCATCAATCCTCTCTCTAAAATTCTAAAATCCACCGGTTTCGGATTTGACATCAAATACTACAATAGGAAATACAGAATATCTCATCTCCTTTATATGGATGACCTCAAAGTGTATGCACACAGTGAGACTCAAATGAATGCCATGCTAAATATAATAGATTCATATTCATCCGATGTCCGAATGACGCTGGGAGTGAAGAAATGCAAGCGTCTGACAATTGAAAGAGGTAAATATGCAACTTCTGAACCACATGAGCTACGCAAAGGATCTCTAATTGAAGGAATGACTGAAATAGAAACCTACAAATATCTGGGATTTGCTCAAAATACAACTTTGGATCATAAAAGTATCAAAGATGAACTCATTGGAAAATATACCACAAGACTACATCAAGTGCTGCGAACCAGTCTATGTGCAAAGAACAAAATTAAAGCTATCAACACATACGCTATACCAACCCTAGTATATTCATTTGGGATTCTGAAATGGTCAGCAACAGAAATGGAAAGCCTGCAGAGAAAAACAAGGACCCTTCTCACTACTTACCGTTTACACCATCCAAACGCCTGCAAAGAAAGGGTCACTCTTCCACGAAAGATGGGAGGTCGAGGAGTACTGGATTTACAAATTTTGCTCCAGAACCAAATTAAAACCCTTAGAAGATATTTCTATCAAAGAAAGGAAAACAGCATTCTCCATAAAGCCATTGTACTTGCTGATAAACACACAGTATTGAACCTTCGTACATCCTCTGATGATCATATCAGCCAGCCACTACACTTACATGAAAAAGAAAAGGCATGGGGAGAAAAGACCCTCCATGGAAAATACTACAGCAACCTATCCCAACAGAGTATTGATAAAAACGCATCGTGTATGTGGTTACAAAGTGGTCGACTGTTTGGAGAAACAGAGGGATTTGCAATTGCCATCCAAGATCAAGTCATTGCTACAAAAAATTACAAGAAATACATCATCAAAGATACCAGTGTAATTTCAGACAAATGCAGGCGATGCGCCATTCATCTCGAGACCATTGACCATGTCACTGCAGGTTGCCCAATACTAGCATCAGTTGAATATACAAAGCGGCACAATCAGGTTGCAGGCATCATTCATCAAGCACTCGCACAGAAATATAAATTAACTGAGGAGTATATCCCTTACTACAAGTATCATCCACCATCCCTCCTCGAAAATGAACTGTGTAAAATATACTGGGACACTGGTATTGTGACAGATAAAACAATAGATCACAATCGACCAGACATCATAGTAGTAAATAAGGCTGATGGCACTACATTCATAATAGACATAGCAGTCCCCAACGACACCAACATCGAACGTAAACACAATGAAAAAATCTCCAAGTATAGACAGCTTGCAGAAGAAATCAAGAGGATATGGAAGATGAACTGCGTCCGGATAGTGCCTGTAATCTTGTCAGTCAACGGCCTCATACCTCACACACTCCACAAGAGTCTGAAAGAATTGGATCTTCCACCGACCATCTACAAGAGTATGCAGCATTCGGTCCTATTGTCCACATGCAATATTGTGCGATCCTTCCTTGCTAATGAATGAGTGATAATGAACTCTTATATTTTGTATATACATGATATGTATTATAGTTTGTATTATAGTTTGCATGTATTGTTATAAAGCACTTGGTTTAACCCGTGCTTTAGAGTAACCCATGTTTGTAATGGTGAATTGAATAAATAATAATAATAATAATAATAATAATATCGTATGGCCTCGGGGGCCGAGTGCAATCTTTGTTATTTGCCACCTAGAGGGTAGCTTGCATGTCGAATTTCGTTGTTCCTTGAGTATGAAAGTCAAGGAGGATAGATGTTAGATATCTAAGCTCCTTGAACACCATAGCGCTTTCTAGTAGAGAAATGAGAAACTTTGTGTTGGCGAAAACTCCCGAGATTAATTTTGCAATTATGAACTCGGCCTACTGAATTCAAATGGGTTCTTTGACATGCCAACATCGTATGACATGCGTATCGTATTTTTGCCGCCTTTCAAAAATCACTTACCACGGCCAGGAGCGAACCTGCAATCTTGGAGATAGTAGACCGACACGATATCCACTCACTCACCGTGGCAAGCTGGCAAATGTAGTGAGACCATTCACCACATTATATCAGGTTGTTCCCACCTTGCCAACACTGACTAAAACATCGACACGATCAAGTTGCCAACATTATCCACCAGAAACTGGCCTTGAATTACAAACGTCTTCAAAGCTCCGTCCCCTATTGGAAATACACACCATCCGAAGTACTCGAAAATGCCACACACAAGCTCTACTTGGGCAGAGGAGTTGTGACAGATGTTGCTGTAAATAACAACCGGCCAGATATCATTGTCATGAATAAAGAACACAGAGAGGCATTACTGATAGATATCGCATGTCCCAACACTCAAAACATCCAAACAACAGCTGCTACTAAAATATCTAAGTACACAGAGCTGGCAATTGAGGAAAAGCAGATGTGGAAACTTGACTCGGTGACTACAATCCCAATAATTGTATCGTGTACTGGTGTTATATCCAAAACACTCCACAGTAGTCTATCAATATTGAATCTGCATCCGCAGATATATATTGAACTACAGAAGGCAGTTCTGTTAAATACCTGCCATATTGTTAGGAAATTCCTTGGTGACGATACCCTCGCCGAACACTCAGCAAGGCTCGATGATTCAGATGGAAATTCAGCTCATCCTATAAATGAGGCAGACTCGTGAAGACTGCGGGCATGACATGGATCTACAGTAATGTGAACTCTCTGAACAGTGTATACGAAATTGTCTCAATACAGATGGTTCCTTGCTAAGGCCGAACCAGGCTGTAACATAAAATGTAGCCGGTAATTGCCGTGATAATGTTGTCAAACAATAAATGATGATGGTGATGATAATAATAATAATAATATTTTTAAGTCCCTTTTAACTACTGCGGCTTTTAGAGACGCCGCACCGCGGCGCAGGAATTTTGCCACAAAAGATCTTCAACGCGCCAGTAAATATACTGGGACAGCTCCCTCGCATTTGTGCACACTTAAATACAAACTCACTGCATCAGGATTCGATCCTGCAACCTTGGGAACAGCAGGCGAGAACGTTACCGCTGCGCCACGCAGCTTGTCTCCTCATGAGTTTGAGTCCATCACGTTCTAACCCTCTTATAGAGATTAACATCCTCCACGGAAAAGCAAGGAATTGAACTGATCCACCTATACGAAAAACTGCTATAGTCTACTTGATGCTCGACCATGACGGTGATCGTGTAAGTTAATTAAGTCCAGCACTGATTTATGAATTCTCTTTTTGAACGAGTAAAACCAACGCATTAAGGACGGTTGCAGGATATACATTTTGTTAGATGTGATTTTACAGTAACCTCTACTACAGGCACTGTAGGGAGATTAAGGCATTATTTTGTAGCTTTTAGTGAAATAGAGGGGTATGACTGTTGGTGTTGTCAAAGAATAAACATGGTGTAAAAGCAATATTGTTACTGCCATATCTCTCTGACATATTTCTTTAAATTACCCTTCGTTCATATTGCACGACTTAGAAATTTATGCTGGATCACCGACTTCCATTATTTAACAACACGACATTTCGTCATTTTTTAAATAAAGTATTATGGTATTCTCTCGTCATAAGGTAACTTATACTGTATGTGATTTGTTAAGAATTCAATAACATCGGGTGTGCATTCAATGCAACTCAATTTTAAGACAGCAGAGAAACTAAACCCAATGGACACCCTAAATCTCTGCGGTTATGATTTGAGTGATGAGTACTGGGTCAACTTAGCATGGCAAATACCTTAAAAGCTCTACATTATATTTTATTGATCTTAAAGAGCTCGGTACATATACTATTACGCGTGTGGGTTCTTACTTAGTTTCACTGCTGATTCTAAATGCACAGAAAGACAAGCAGAATGAAGCTGTTTAACTTTGAGCTAACTCTCCTCTTCCTAGGAGTATGTTGTGAGATGCATTCTTGTGGTTTGCTAGGAAGGGCAGTGGACCCTTCAATACAAGAAGAAAGTAACTCATTCTTTGTTTCCAAGATACAAAATTTGTTAAATGCAAGAATTGAGACACAAAGCATTGTATTGGCATTTATGAACAAGCAAAGAGCACACACATATCAGATATTGCTTCAGGAACTTCATGCAAGCAGAAGTTTGCAAGTGCTATGGACAAGAGAAATTTGAAAAATCAATTGCATGACAATGCCTGTACAATACATTTTGGTCGGAGATACAGCAGCTGTAGAGGAATGGATAATGTTCATTAAATATAGTCGTTGCCGGACAGGGCAAAGCAAGGTTCTTCTTATAATCCCCAATAATGCAACAACCTCTCAAGTCAATGATGTATTAAAAATATTATGGAAGCATTATATTTTAAATGTTGCATTTGTATGTTGGGATGAAGAGATGGCCATTACCTTGTACGACTCACATATATCAGAAGATAATCGTGTTGTACCACGACTGGGTGACGAATCGAAACCATATCAAGAGTGGAAGAATCTTCACACATTGCCGCTAAGGTTCTTCACGGCAGATTCCCCACTGCGGGTGATGTTCTCCGAGACAGATCATCCAGCTGGTTACGATCTACTCACCCTAAGTGCAGTTGTACATGCTCTGAATGCGACATTAATATTGCAACAAGCAAAAATGATGCGAGAGAACAGAACTTACGCAGGTGCCATGCAGGCTGTTGTATCCGGTAAGGTCGATGGCATTCTGGTAGCCGGATATATGGACATGAAGCGTGTTAATTTATTTGATTACACCTATCCTCATTACAAAGATAATTACTGCTTGATGGTGCCAATGGCTCAGCAGATTCCTCTTTATAGAAATATGATATTACCTTTCTCGCCATTGTTATGGGCAATAGTAGCCTTGACCATTTTTAGTCTACTTTCGATTTTTGCAAAAAATGAAAGTAGACTTATGAGATCACTACAGGGCGAAAAAAAGTGTGTCTGTCTGTGTGTGTGTATGTGTGTGAATCTGTGTGTGTGTGTGAGTGTGTGTACTCTGAATGTCTGCCCCCCCCCTATCAATTCGTACACGGTTAAACCGAATTGAACGAAATTTGGTACAGAGGTAGCACTGGCAAAGGGCACCTCAGTGTCATGTGTTATATTGCCGCCATCTTTGCCAAAAGGTAATGGCGGCCACTCAAATGGTCAAAACGTAATAATGCATTACAACCAAACTAATAATCGGATCTTTACCAAATTTGGTAACAACGTTCCTTCATATGAGGCGCGTCTTGTGCCCAAACTACGAGGTCATCAACCGTACCATTTCAGAATGGCGGCCGTGTGAATTATGCAAACTTTATAATCCTTAACATGGGACCCACCAGTTCCGACTATCGAACCAAGAATCGTTTAATCTGTTTGAAACGACGTGGCCCGTTTGAAATTAAAAGTTTATATTTTAATATTATAGTCTAGAAGTGATTTTAAAAAGCTGAGTCGTTTTGGTTATTTGACAAGATGGCAGCTGATCTCTCGTTCTGACCTATATTTTATTAATTTCAGTATGTTGCATGCAATATAGGCTAGTGGTAACAAATATATGAACTTTCTATGAAATGAACTCGGTTTAAAATATACTCCAGTAAAGAAATCGTTTAGTCCAAGTCATGATTTGCTATAACGTGGTATATGTATTGGTTCCTAACAACGTATTACAGTGTGCACGATTGGCTGCGTGGTCAGCGCGTTAGTCTTTCACCAGGCTGGCCGTGGTTCAAATCCTATCAGAGTTGGACTTTTTTTCTTGATTTTTTTATATTTATTATTTCTTGAGTACTGAAACGTTATAAAATAAAGCATTATATGGTGCATTTTGAAATGGAAAATATATATTTAATTAAAACAACATTCACCACCGGAGTGATATCTAGGAGTAATTACTTGAACTATGTTATTGGTAACCACAGCCTTCTAGATACGAGCTATGCTCTCTACCGGCCAGTTAGTGAACCCATGTCTACAGTATAATTGCGAAGGTTATTATTTTTGCCGATAGAGGGTACACATCCCCAAGATAAGGCGCGATTATCACGGCATCATCAAGCAGTACCGGTTCATTGCCTACGTCACAGAAGGGTTTGGTTTACGCGCCATGGCCTGTCTTCCTCGTTAGCCGCACGCGATTACAAATTAGCTGTGTAATAGTTATATTAAATATGTTTCTCCCAGTGATACGTTTAGAGCAACTAGTTGAAATTATTGTAAGTAGTCGGTGTTAATAAACTGAATACCTACGTTGTTTGGAGTGTTTACTGATGAAATTGCAAAATGCTGGGGTGAATTATTTGAACGCCACTCCTCAAATCCAGTGTGCCAATTTGCACTTCGAATTGGAAGAAATTAGGAGACAAAGAGTTATAACTATACCCATACATTTAGGAGAAAGTAGGCTATATGTTCTTTCCTGAACATCTTGTTTTTATCATATTACCAATATCTTGGTACATCGCCAACACCACAAGCATTGGAAAGTCAGTGGAAATTATAGAATCATTTTTTGGCATGTTTGAAGTATCCATAACGGGTTCATCAGAAAGAAAATGTACGTTTCTTCAATTAAGAGTAATTCTCTTTCTAGCGACACTATTTATATGATCTTGACCAACTCATTCCAAGGCTCGCTATCAAGTTTCTTCACGGTACCTCAGCATGAACCTGAGATTGACTCATTGCAAGAAATTTATGACGAAATGAAGCATGTGGTTGTCATGAGTGGATTTGAATCTATCTTTTCAGAATTGGAGTATCACGATATTGCCTATAAGATCGCCACAAAATTTCGATCAGTAACTGTACTAGAAGATTGGAATCTGATGGTGGAAAGAATGATCAACACACGGGATGTTGCGGTATTGGCACGTCAAAGAGGAATTGATTTTAAAATCCATTCGAGCTCATGGATGAGGGACGGGAAGATGGCGATACACATGGCAAGTCAGTGTCTGCTGGCCCCAGCCTACGTTAGCTTCATTGTCCGCAGAGGATCTCCATGGTTACAGCAATTTGACATCCTTGTTCAGCGAGTTCTGCAGGCGGGATTGTTCAGTAAGTGGGAGAGAGACGCTCAGCTGTATTACATACTTAAAGGAGAACTTGTGGTGCGCGAACAACAAGTAGAAGTAGAACCACAGACACTCAGACTGGAGCACTTTCTGGGAGCTTATTTTATTCTGGGTTTAGGGCTTACTGCAGGAACAATCGTCTGGTTGAACGAGATCTGCAAGAGAAAGTAAAACCACCAGCTTGATTGAGGAGCCTTTTGAACGTGTGTTGAGTGTTGTATTTTGATGTGGGGAGTATAAAATCCGTGCACACCAACAATACTTGGAGGAAAATAGTGAGGGTTTCCACATTTATGAACACTTAATGCTAGACATCTAACGGGTTTAATTAAGTCTGATATCACTTACTCCTGTCTTATGGCGACACATAAAAAGGATAATGGTGTAGTAGTAGGGCTGCTTGCCACTGACAAGGTTGAATTAATGCATGTGAGATTTTTGTAGTGAGAAATTACTGTACGTCAAGTGTTTTGGATGATACCTAAACCGTTTTAGGTGGTTACATACTTGCTTCCATTACAGGGTAGTCTGAGAACTGTACTGTTAGTTCGCTATAGTTAATGTCTTTGAATTTCTCACTTTTCAATTTGAGCACATAGCCTTCGTTATTATTCTTATAAAAGAGAGCAAACGAAACAATACCTTTAATTCCAGACAGCTGTAAGAGAAAATCGTGGTAAACGTATTATTTTAGATAGTTTCAGATAATTTGAAGCATTTAAACATTTTGAAATCAAAACATTATCTTCAATGTCAAGTGATTAGTTTAAAATACTGTATTTAAATTCTGCTTCGCACCTGAATGTCTGTAAATTTAACAATGCCAAGAAAATATTAAGATTTAGGATGATCTTTGGAATTAGAATAAGGAAAAATAGGAGAAGATTCGTGGCGTTTGTATACTTAGGAAATGTTCTTGGTAACGTTGATTGGAGTAAGTTCTTTGCCATTTTGAAAAAGATTGAAATAAACAGGGATAGGAAGGTGATCTACAATCGATACCGAAACTAGACAGCAGTTATGCGAGTCGAAGGACATGAGAAGGAAACTGGTATTAAGAAAGGTTGCAACTTATCACCGATACTTTTCAATCTATACATTGAACAAACAATGTTGGAAATATGAGAAAAAATTAAAGTAGGATTAAAGTTTCAACGTGAAATAATTTCAACTCTGAGATTTGCTGAAGACATTTCCATCTTAGCCGATGCACAAGAGGATTTAAATGAGTTTTAAATGGTAGGAAAGAATACAGGATGAAAATCAATAAATATAGAACAGACATAATGGAACGTTGCCGAAAGAAATCTGAAGCTCCTTGACATCAAATATAGATTTTGGTATCAGGAAGTCATTTTGAACACCTTTGTTTGGAGCGTTGCACGCGGTGGACTTGACTGTTGGCGCAGCAGAAAAGAGAAGAATAGAAGCATTTGAAATGTGGTGTTACAGGGGAATGATGAAGATCAGATGGGTAGATAGAGTAACAAATGAAGAGGTGTTAAGATGAGTAGGAGAGGAGAGATATTTCTGATGACTGCTAATGAAGAGAAGAGATATGCTGGTAGGTACTGAACTCGAATTTAAAAGTTGCAAGGAAATGTCACGAGAAGAGAATCGAACTGTCACGAGTAACACTTCTATGTCTGGATTTTAAAGGAACAGAGTATGCAAATTGCCGCACATTTGAGCATTCTGTGACGCAAGCGAATACAGTAGCTACGCCGTAAGATTATACCGCATCATTTATGTGGTGTGAGAATGGAAAAGTTTCCGTATAACATACGCATATTAGCATGGAGTGAATGAGATGTGGAAGGATCTGCGAATTGACATTATTACAAGTTTTGTGTAGCTAGAGTCTCAGAAACCTGTTTTCAGCCGAGTCGTGTGACGTATGAATAGGGTCACGGCCGCGCGTGGAGATTTGCAGACGGCACGCTTATGAACCGACAGAGAGGGGAGATCTTGGCGCACGACACTTAGCTCATAAGCGTGCATATTGAAAACCGCATAGCAACTGATTGACCAATCGGAATATTTTATTCTTCTGACGTATGAAATATTTTAATGTAAAAAAAAAAAATACACCGCAATATAAGAAGAGAATTGGAAATAAAACTTATTCACTGAGATGAAATGTTATGATTAAAGCTACGAAAGGAGATATTTGCATATTATATAAATTTTATATTGTTCGAGGCTAGAGACGCCATTGTTGCGAGCCAAGGAGGGAAGAGAGGTGTTCTCAGGAGAGTTATTCCATTTTGATGACTGGTCGAGCCAACACGTACTTCGCTGAACTCCATAATATATATAGGCCTATATATCGAACGACCAACACATAGTATTCTTGACGGAAGGATCGTCTTATCCACCGGTCAAACCGAGGAAGAGCTTCGCTGAAGATTTATACTGCATTATAAATTGACGTGTATTAAAAGCAGAACAGAATATTACTACAAATGAAGCAATTTTCATCATTCAACGAATAATAAGGGGAAGCGACATAACTACGCAATATAAGAAGAGAATATAACATTTATCTACGGAAATATAATTAAACAATACTACAAGATTTCGAAGGAAGTATTCTTCGATATTTACAAATATTTCATCTGCATACTTTGAAATATTTTACATGTTATTGAACCCGAGTCGAAGGGGCCGTCCTAATATGAATTTCACGACAGATATCGTCATGAATTGCTAAAATCATTGAGGGAAAATAACCTATATTCGATTATGTGGATTCCAGAGGTGACCTAATGCAACAAAGGGAACCATGGACTGGAACTGCAATTCCAACTGCAGACCACTGATATCACAAATTGCTGCTACGAGTACATGAGATTCCAATTCTATCTGGAGAATCTCAGAGCATGAATACTTCACATAATTTCACCGTGGACCTGCAAGAGAGGAGACGTTTGAAGAGATTATCAACAGAATCGTCTGGTTTGGAACCGCACGAGAGATCCAGGTTCGTGAACCGAGAAGAGAGCGGAGGCAGAGATTGTGCGACACCGAGCGTACAAGACATCACGCCGGGAACGAAGCCAGCCCAGCTGTTTGCTTCTCCAGGCAGACTGACTACCCCGCAGAACTTGGAGATATTCTGGAACATGACCCAGGAATGCGGACGCTCAACTCTTCATCAACACCACAGTTTACCAAGAAACTATACGGGCTGAAGGTAGATAAGTGCTCACATTATATTCAGTAGTCTTTGCCACATTTTGGGGATATCTAGTTGTGACCAACATTTTATATAGATGTGTGACCATTTATTGTCCATGTTATTAGTGTGATATGTTCATTAAATATTCAAGTAAATTCAAGTTTATTCTTTTAACGTCACCATGTGTCGTTTTTTTCGACGTTTCGTAGATTTAATTCTTTGTTGCAAGTTTATTTTGGTAATGTTGAATTTTACAATTTTATGCAAATTTGTTTTATAGAGAGTGGAATGCTTCGATAAATTAAACGATAATATTTAATATACTTCTTTATAAACATTAATATTTTGCACAATGCAATGGAAAGCAATACATTGTTATAAATTATTTGTAGTATGTAATCATTCGAATTTTCGGAATATAGAAATATTAAATGATTTTGATCATAATTGAAGTTGTATAAATCTAAGAATTTTGGTATAACAGATGACTTAGTTGAATATAGAACAGCATCGTGTTTAAATATGTATATGCAGACTAGTATCTCAAGAGATATTGTTCGACGTAACATGGTTGAATTTGGTTAAATGAAATGGTAATATCGCAAATAAATCGCTACAAAGTGCATTAAAAGTAAAAGTTGTACATAAATAATAAGCATTGATAACAGAACAAGTGAAGAATAATATACAAGCACTAGGGTAATGTATAATCGATAGTAGTATTGTAACTTAAAAGATATAACACGCAGTCATGTATATCGAATAGATTTACTGAATCTCATGCATCCTAGAGGTGTGTAGAGATGGTTTTTAATTTTTGTGATGCCTTGCAATGACGAAATGAAACCTAATGTTGGCAAGGAAGGTTTGCGTATTATAGACGCCTGTTGAGGAACTTGTTCATTGGTAAGAGAAGTATTAATGCGATTATAACGTGGAGTAACGTTCTGTGATGTATGACGAGGTAGTCATTGGTAATGACTTTTGAGAATTGCGATTTATGTGTAAGTGAAGGTAAATTCCAAAATATACGAATTTCAAAATTTGACTTTTTTCAAAAAACTCAAAAAATAAAAAAAGTTTTATTATAACGATCAAACACATAGAGACCGTTCGTTTAAGCTATTGCACAACGTTCTATCATGTTTAGTTTTCAAAATATAGCCTACTTTCAAAAACAAAAATTTTCAAAAATTTTAGAAAAATATAATACGTGGTCCATAGTAAAGCCCCAGTCAGATCGAGTTCAACGACACCTAATTTGTTAAAATCCGACCATGGGTTCGCCAGATATTAATTATTTAACATGGCTAAGGGTATAGTCGGGTACAAATAAAATGAGTGCGTTTAAACTCTCCTTACCCTACTTGTGGGTATGTCAAGTCTCATGAATGTAAAACAATCTCCATGGTTGGTTGGTGTCCTGACTTGACCAATGACTGGATGATTCCTAAAGATGGGACCATTACAGGATTTTTACCTCTTAAAATAACTTTAGGCTTGGAGTCACACTAAATGAAACTTTGAATTGGGATGGGCACGTTACTAATACATGCAGGAAAGTTTACTCGTCACTTCATCCACTTAAGATTCACCAGTCCGTTCTACCCCGTAACTTGAAAATTAAACTCGTCCAAACCTTAATACTCCCTATATTTAACTACTGCGATGTTGTATTAGTAGATGCTACCGGAGAACAAAACAAGAAACTTCAGAGAGCTTTAAATTCCTGCATTAGGTTTATTTTCTCCTTGAAATTTTCCTCACACGTGTCTCCTTTTTATGATCTATTTTCCTGGCTAAAAGTAGAACAACAAAGAAACCTGCACATTTGTACACTCATCTATCGACTTCTCAACGAAAGTACACCTCACTATCTCTCTTGTAATTTTCGTTTTCTTTCTTCCTTTCATGATCGTTACACGCGATCTGGATCTATAATTCCAATTCCTCTACATCATTCGTCTGCCTTCAGTAACTTTTTTCTCGTGTCGGGAATTAGAATTTGGAATAATTGTCCTCGGGACGTTAGAAATTGTACATCCCTAACAACTTTCAAACGTGCATGTAAAGATTTCCTCTTGAATTCGTAGGCCAACCGGAACAATTTGTGTATGAATGTGTGAGAGAATGACCATAGTATAATTTTGTTAAAATGTATGTCATTTAAATTGTATAGCTTGGTTAATATCACGCAGTCGCCAATTTAATTCAATTTAATTTCATTCTAGTATTTAAGTTTTCCTAGGAAGCCTCCGTGGCTTAGGCGGCAGCACGCCGGCCTCTCACCGCTGGGTCCGTGGTTCAAATCCCGGTCACTCCATGTGAGATCTGTGCTGGACAGAACGGAGGCAGACAGGTTTATCTTCGGGTACTCCGGTTTTCCCTGTCAAAATTTCATTCCAGCTACACTCTCCACTATCATTTCATTTCATCGGTCATTCATTTAATCATTGCCCCAGAGGAGTGCGTCAGGCCTCGGCAGCCGGCACAGTTCATATCCTCGCCGCTAGTTGGGGGCTTCATTCATTCCATTCCTGACCCGGTCGGAGACTGGAAGCAGGTTGTGGATTTTTCATTTAAGTTTTCCTAGTATTTAAGTTTGGTAGGTTAAGTCTATCATATTTGAGTATCCATGTAAGTTGCACTGTGTGTCGTTAAGTGTAAGAGAGGGCCTAGAGCCCTAACTTCGCCACAATAAAGGCACCAATAAATAAATAATAAGATCATCAGCGTATTGTGTTAAAAGCAAGACAAGTGCTTTATCCCGTTAGAGACAGGAGCGATTAAAATACGCCCAAGGGACCCGATGATGAAGCCATAGGTTCAAAAATTCAACTACAACGTATTCTACGGAGAGTATCACACGTTAACCTTTCTGATAGCAAATACTGGACATGCTTAAGATTGTGGGTAAAGATATGCCTCTACCCATGCAATTTAGAAGCTGGGTGCTACATGAGTATCCACTATTGCCAACGACCAACTCACACAGTTGGTCAGTGAATACAGCACGCTACACAGAGAGACCTCTCTACATTATTGTGGGTTTTCAAACGGATAGCAAGTCCAGGCAAGCGTAAACATGTCACGTACAGTGGTGGTCGATACTCAAGGTTTTATTGTGAACGATAACAATATATTTAAAGAGGTGACCATTATTGATTGCACGACACATTGGTCACCAACACTATTTAACTTTGTGTTTAAACCACCATTTCCGCTCGAGTTCCAGTCTGTTAAAGATCTAAGGCAGACCTATTGGATACAAACCCATCTAGGATTGCAATGGAACGAGGAAACCATTCCCTATAAGTACCTAATCATGATTTGAACGCTCATCTATCGATGGGTAATATTGTATTTGTCAAAAGAAATGAAAAACGCGAATGGCTTCGCCTGTTTCTGCCTCCCAGGCGTGAATGTGTGGATCTCATGGATTTGGGCTGCGCTTCACTAAATATGCCTTTTGAAGAAAAAGGACTTTTAATGAAAAAACATCAAGCCATTTCCCATGTATGGAATCTGTTTGATTGGCTAACGAGAAATGCATGTCGTGACATCAAAAACACGATATTACTTGTTCCTGCCAGAAGTGGGATTATCACTAGTGAGTGATAAACAGTCTAAAGAGCATCAGCACGAGCAAGCCATTGGGAAATTTTTCGTGTGCCAAAAGAAACTAGACAGTTTCACAAAAGAGGAATTAAATGCCTTACCGACATCTTTTATTTTGATGTGGCTGCAAATGCAGTGAAATAAATCTGGGAACATGTAGCGAAATTATGGACCCAGGACCCTGTGTTAAGTAAATTGCAACCCTGCACCAATTAAGATCACAATAAGCAAGTGTCCATTAGCAAAATTCCTTCGGTACAACAGTGTCGAACATGTCAGCTTGTTAAACCTTTAAACAAAATCTTTGTTTCTTCATTCCATGGTTGCCATGGCGAGAAAAAAAAGCATCAACATCCTCAACAGAGGGGGAAGATCAAAACTATTCGCCATCAACTGAAAAAGATATGCCGAACCTGTACTGGTCGTAGCGTCATTGACAAAGTGATTAACTTACTACCCTTTGAAATGCACTTACCTGGATATAGATGCTATGGCCCTGGAACAAAGTTGGATCAACGTTTGAAGCGTGTTAATGTACCCATTAATCCTCTGGATCGTGCTTGCCGAGAACATGACATTTCTTATCGTCATTGTCAATCTTAATTAAGGCGTGCGGCTCATAAACCGTTATTAAGAAAGCTAAACAACTTTTGACAGCGTGTGATGCCACGCGTGCGGAAAAAATAACTGAAGTGATGAGGAAAAGAAGAATTTCATTCTATGGCCACATTACACGAATGAGTTCTGTGAGATTAACAAACAGGATCTTTACCTACTTTCTAGAGAAGAAAACTAAGGGGGCTTGGTTCACTGACGTAGGCAGAGATTTACAAGAAATTGGGATTTCATGTGACGATGTGCAGGAACGTGTGTCACTTAAGATAAAACTGATAGCTCACTGGAGTTTCCTGGAAATCCCTAAGCTTAAAACAGGCATGACGTGGACGGAAGAAAGAAAGCAACTACATGAAGAACTAACGCGACGGTACTGAGCGAATATTAATGCTGGACGCAGAAACCAGTTGAAATGACGGAGCTCTTAGTTGGCCGAAACGTTACAAGAAGAAGAATAGGTTTATAATAATAGACCAACAATAATAATAACTTTCTTCGTCTTTCCCCAATTAATTAGGGTCACCAGAGCCAACCAGGCTCATTTTGGTTTTGGCCGGGCATTTAAGGTCGGATTCCATTTTCAGGTGAAAATTCCACCCCGCTGTTACCGGGATTTGAATTTTGGCCGTCCTGGTAAAGGACGAACAGCTAAGCCACTGTGCCATCACGCTCCCCAGACTAACAATAATAATAATAATTAGTTTATAATAATGTTACGTGCCACCCCCTAGTGGCACCTTTGTTAACTGGATTACGGTGGGTATAAAGCACAACACCAATTACTGCTTAAAGAAATAATTAATTTTATTGCAGCCAGAAAAATACACTACTCAACAGCAATCATTACCTTACTCCAGTTTCCTCACGTCGAGAATACTTTCCCTTTCACTTGTCAACAGACCACAGTTAATCCTCTTCTCTAATGAGTCCGCTCCCGTACCCTCGCTGGAAATAGCTGCACTAGGTCTGTCACTGTACTATACACTGTTTCACAAGCACCACAATCACTTCCTCGGTGTCAAGAGAATCAGCTTCACTAGGGGTTTCGCAAGTCACCACACTTCTGTTGCTCAGAATAATCGCTCACACTAGCTCGTAAAACACAACAACAACAACTGCTAGACAGGTCGCACTTATATAGCAGGCCGGTGACTCAATAAATGCTTCTAGATCCATCCAGGGTTCACGGCTTCTCGAGGTTTCCATCGCTGGTCCAGTCACGAATATTCTGGACTACCCCTTTGTCCTAGTAGCCCTGTTGCATAAGGCACACGCAATACAGGAGGCAGGCCACAGCCCAGCCCTGGGGCAGTTGTGACTCATGCGGCGAGTGATGACACAAACTCACAGCCGTAACAATAATATACTAATAATTTAATTTTATTCATTTATAAAATACTATTCATATTACATTAATGTGTTATGTCTCACGAATCTGACGACAAATCCAGTACAGATTATCTGTGAGACATATTAATTATTATTTACAACATATATACGGATTTTATTTCAATACAAGAGTGCATGCGAAAAATATGTTTTCTTTTCAATTTGTTTTTAATTTATATATTTTAATCTAATGATTGATTTCTTTTTAAAATTTTGTTTTGTTTTAATATTTTTTTTCATTTTATATATAATTTGATTAACATGTTAGGTCAGGGTGGTCCAAGCTTTAGTTACCCGCGGGCCAATCAAACTTTAGTAGAGGAAAGTGAGGGCATACATTCCAGAAAGAGAACGTATTACATATTTTACTCGAAAACAATTATTAGAATGTATATTAAAAGAAGTTTAATATTACTATTTTTAATATACCACTTCATTGTACAGTCGAGAAATCAATGTGATAATTGGCACTGCGTTCCTAATACAAGTGTATCAATGTCCACTGTAAGTTCAGTAGGGCAAAGTTTCAGGTTCAATTCCAGTGAAACACTTTCAATTCGATTCCTCGTTTTTTAAATTTAATTTGATTGAGAGCACAAAAAGCACTTTCGCACGCATACGTACTGCCAAACAGCAATAACACTTGCGGAGAGAATTTAAGCACTTTAAGAAAACGTTCCTTAGAAATCAGTTTCCAGAAATTTTCTGGGACATCACTCTTTTTAGTCTGGTAGAATATGTCTGCCTGAAGATCACAAATTTCCATTTGAAGTCGCAGGGCACCTCACTCACTTCAATATCCATGGGGTTGTTGAACAGTGCAAGTTTTGGTTTTAGGGAGTCAAAATCCTGGAATCTGTTCCGGAACTCTTTCTTTATATGAATTATTATTTCATGAAACATACTAAAATTTATGTCACGTTTTTCTTCTTTGAACTGCTGACATGATGGGAAGTGTGCCATATTATTTGCCTTCAGTGCAATTTGCATTATATCAAGTTTTTTTTGCGGAAGCACTCAATATGTCCATAAAGCTGGAAGATATTTTGTTTTCTGCCTTGTAGTTTCAGGTTTGAAGCATTTAGATGGGATGTTAAATCTGTCAGAAAAGCAAGATTTTTTAAAAACTGGATTTCTTCCAGTTTTTCTTGATACTCATGCCCAATGTTTTCATTTCTGAGAAAAGCAAGAATTTCATTCCTCAACCCAAAATACTGTTGCAAGCAATTTCCAGCACTTAGCCAACCACTTCACAGTACAATGAAATGTCACCATATTCAGCTTCCAAATTGTCCAGAAATGCAATAAATGTTCTGTGTCTACAGGCTTTATTGCCCTCCGCCTTATTAAATTTACAGTATTTACAACAGTTTTCATTGTCTCACTGAGCCTTGTAACTTTTTCACAGAGAACCTCCTGGTGGATAATGCAGTGGAAAAACAAAAAATGCATTCCTTTTTCTTTACATAGTCCTACTAAACCAATGCTAGGACCAACCATTGCTTTATCTCCATCTGTTGCAATGCCAGAGCACTTCACAAAACCTCCATATTTAGAAACGACATCATCCAGGGCGTTGAATATGTCAATACCTTTTTTGCTGGTTTCTAATTATCTTAACTCCAACAGTTCTTCATGAATTTCAAATTCTTCATTTATTGTTCTGACTAAGATAGGAGCTGGCCGATGTGGCTATATCTGTGCTCTCATCTAGAGCTAGAGAGTAAAATTCACATTATTCCAAAATGCTCCTGAGAGAAACTGAAACTTCACCAGCCATATCATTAATTCTTTTACTAACTGTCTGATGAGACAAGGAAACTGTTTCAAAATTTTTAATCATCCTATTATCTCCAAATGAAGATGTCATTTTTACAGCACATCTCTTAATGAGCTCACTATCAATAAAATACTTTTTACTTTTAGCTAATAATAATAATGTTATTGGTTTTACGTCCCTTTTAACTACTGCGGCTTTTAGAGACGGCGGTGTGCCGGAATTTTGCCCCGAAGGGGATCTTTAACGTGTCAGTAAATCTACTGACACGGCTCCCTCGCATTTGCGCACCCTCAAATGCCAGCTAACTGCACCAGGATACGAAACCTGCAACCTTGGGCCCAGCAAGCGAGAACGTTACCGCTGAGCCACGCAGCCAGCCTACTTTTAGCTAGCTCTAAACATACCTCATAAGTTGCCTTTAAACCGGCAGTGTTTGATGGTTGCTGAAATATATTCTTCTGTCTTGTTAGTTTTAGCGTCAAATCATTAAACACATAACTACTGGCACTTCCCTGGTATTGATCGTATTTTGATTTATGCAAGCTGGTATAGTGTCTATTCACGTTATACTCCTTCGAAACACCTAAGACTTGAGAACAGATAACACAGTTTGGTTTTCCATTATGTTCAACCAAAAAGTAACTTTCCTGCTACTTTGACTGAAATAGTCGTTTCTCATCTTCAACACGCCGTTTATTAAGTCCCGCCATATTAGGTACCGCTCTCGCAACAACGATAACAACAAACTCTCGTCGTACTATGTCTCTCGAACAACCTCTCTCGTCAAAAACCACCTCTTCGAACAGCCCTGCGCTCCCTTTTATAGGGAAATCCGCCGCAGCACACGAACGATCGCGAACTTATCGGCAGCCAATCACTGGCAGCCAACCAGTTGTCGCCTGAAGGTGGGGCCGCTTCTCGTGCCGTACGTATTCATGGAAAGAAAATTCTGATTATTGGCGTATTTTTCGGGATCTTTCCTTTCCCAAATGGCTACATCGTAACATTACTGAATGAAAGTGAAAATTAAAATAGGCACGCCACGGATTATAACTGTCGAAGAGTGAAGGGCAGTAAGAAGGGCAAGGGCCAACAAAAATGAACAGGCGGGTCGCACGCGGCCCGCGGGCCGCGGGTTGGACCACACTGTGTTAGGTGATATTGAGAAAAAATATTAATGTAAATAATTAAAGAAACAAATAGTTACACTATAGTAGTTATAATAATAAGTTTATGTTATGAATTAATGTTTATTTAGGTAATAGTTTTTAATGTGACGTATAGCTTTTTGTTTGCTGTTCATGTTCGACAATCGAGGTGGTAGTTCATTAAGTAGTGATGGTATACTGTAATTTAGTCTCTTGAAACCATAGCTACGAGGGTAGATCAAAAAATAAGTTGCACTTCCCAGTTATGGCCATTTATTACACCACCTATACAACAGCAACACGACTATATCGACATACAATGTACCGTCACTTTTCCACATAGTTTCCAAGAGACTCCAAACATTTCTGCGAACGCACAACCAACTTGTCGATGCCAGATGCATAGAAAGTTCCTCCAGCGTTCTGCAACCACACGGAGACAGCGGCCTTCACCTCCTCATCGGTCTGGAAACGTCGACCACCGAGCTCCGTTTTGAGCTTACCGAACAGATGAAAGTCACATGGCGCTAGGTTAGGACTGTAGGGTGGAAGTTGCCAGACCTCCCACTTGAAACTCTGCAGCAGCTCGCTTCTTTTGGCGGGCCTTGTGAGGTGTTGCGTTATCCCTTGCCGGGAAATGGCCCGCTCCCCATACACAGTACTAATTTCACGAAGAATGTCCGTGCAATTCTTCCTTTTGGCCCATAGGAATCGGATTGTCGCACGCACCTCAGTAGTGTACCCGTTCGTCCTGGGGATGCGATGACCCATCTGCTATAACATCACATCCCTGGAGTTCCAGGACAGAGCGGAGTTAAATGAACCTCTAGTCAAATAAGGAATGCGTCGGAAATTCAGCTGAGTTTTCGAAAAAGCAGTGGGTTTCACGATACAAAGTATCTCTAGGGTCGTTACGGGCTTAAGTTAATAAAAATAATTCAAATATAAATGGGCGCCATCAACTGAATTCCTAGCAAAACCACTTCCTTTCCGGATAAGCCTTACTCAAGACAAGGAAAGAAAAAGGAACATCACACCATCATCAGATCACAACTAAGATAAAAACAAATTTATTTCACTTTGAAAGTCAGACAGACATTTTAAATACAATTCCTACCTAAGAGTATGGTCGAATGCAAAGTTAAATTGTCATTGTCCAAAAATCGAACCATCTCCTTTCTAATGCAAAATTAATTTTATCCACATAACAAGAAAATGTATAAAGTTCTCTTGGGTTCTCAGGATCACTGTAGAACTATGTGTTACGTCACTGACATTTGTGAAACCTGAGACCTAATTCTCTTTAATTTAACATCAATGTGGATTTAATTAAGTCATTACTCTGTCTAAACATACACATATAATAATCACTCATATTAAATATCACATAAATTATGGTTTGCATGGTATAATTTGAACGTAGAACATGTTAATCAAATGTTCCTAAACATTGAATAATTAATTTACACTATTTACATCGTCATTAATCTCTTATCTGTGAATTACAGAAAATTCAAATTCTCATCGGTCATCATCATCGTTATTATCAAAATTAAATATTTCTCACATTAATTCTCACTTCAAAATTCCAAATATTCCTGTCAGAATCGTTAATTCATCACCATTACATCATTTAAATTCTCAACTCAAGTTGCAATTCCTTCACATTATCTCTCAATTAAATTTATTTAATTCCATATAAATTCATTAATCATCAGCTTCTTTAATTAATTATCACCTTATAATTCAATTATTCATCATCATTACAATCGTCTATTAATTTATTTCAATCAGTTTATTTTATCAATCTTTAATTCATCCATTTATTTAATTCATCGATTTATTCATAAAATTTAATTTATCAACTTATTTAAATTTCAATCATCTGGTTATTTAATTTTATTATTTCATCTAGTCATTCTGATTTTTATTTCATTAGGTCAGATCGTTAATATGCTTAAATCTCAGATTATTATTTCGTTAATTATTATTTTCAGAAAATCTTGTATTATCAACTTCATTTATTTGTTTAATTTCCTAACAAATTGTTTAATAAGGTTTATAGAACGTTGTCTTACAGTTTTATTACTTCCAAGTTATATCTCGTATTTAATTTATCATGCCAAAAATATTATTGTCTCCACGACATCACGTTGGATCTAACTATCCACAACGACATTACATTTCTTCAATATTTCAAATATCACATTTGAATATAAGAATTACTCCAAAAACTCCATAAATATTCAGCACATACAGCATGAATCTCAACAAATACGCTAGACTGGGTACGACGACCTCATGTCTGCTTCAAAATACATTATCCACGTTGCAACTATCACATGGCAAATTCCACAAAATGCCTATCACAAACTCCACTTAACCATGTTGCATGATCTACAAAAAATATATAAATGGCTTCAAATTATTAACGCACATAATCTCCAATGACTGTAATTACTCTGATCACATCTAGACAACTTCTTAAACAATTGGAAAAATATTACTTCAGTAATTTAAGATCTGCTTTCAAATAGCATAAATTCTCTTACCAATTCTTATAATTCACATCGCAGACAAACACCAATGTGCTATAATCTCTCACATCAAAATCTGCAATACTGATCTGCCTTAAAATAATTATGACCATTAATGATTAATCTCACAAGATTCAATTACTTTAAATCCTTCTCAAAGGTATCAAACACAATTATAAAAATCATCAAAGCATCAGCTGTAATAGCTGTTAAACTGAAATTACTCTCAAAAGAGTATAGCAACAAAATATTGGATTGGCAAACAAGAATTACTAAATGCAATCCTGTTGACATTTATCGTTACTTTATTTAACAAAATTTCGACTGATATGTGACTAGTAGTTCCTTGTTTAATTCACTTACATCTCGTGTACATTCGGATGATAAAAATGAGTCCCTCAATGGCAAGTAAGATGTGTAACCACCGTACAGTCGTATAAATACGAAAGACCTCGCCCCGTCGACTTGGATGATAGTTCCCTAAACGATGGGTAAGGTGAGTAGCCACCATACAATCGTATAAATACGAAGGACCCCATCTCGTAGGCTGTATGAGTGAATGTACTAGATAGGAATCAACAAGTTTCTAGTTGTCATATAAAAGCGATGTTCATTCACTAAAGTGAATAACTTCTTAATATCTCCAAACAATCCAATGAAAAAAAAATCCCTACTGATGAATAATACACACTCGCTAGTATGCAATGAACTGACGAAGTAATTTCTGATAATCAATTGCAGATCACGAGTTCGAAATACTCGTTACTCAAAAAAAACTATTCATGAAAAATATCCTAGCTGGAAAATTGTCTAAGAGACCAAACATCTGCTTAATAAAGCCAAACAACGGTGAGAATTTCGTATAATGATGCCTGCCATATCATATGGTCACTCCATATTCCAGCAAATTCGCAGTATATAAATTCAAACCATGTCTTAATAATCAAATCACTCCTATTAGAAAAATATACATGTGTGCCCAGTATTCATGAAAATAATCGTATCAGGTAGTTAGAACTCTTACAATACCTTTCATTATCAGTTGTAATATAATTTCCAAGATCGTCGATTTTCCCTACCTAAAGAATTTCTCGTAAGATCGGCGTGAATATCATTTCATCCATGAAATGACGATTTCCTTCGAAATCCCAAGCGAATCAGCTGTTGGACTCCTCTCGTCAGGAATCGAATCCATCGCTCTGTGGTGCCATCTTGTCTCTATTCACGTTTACTCGGTCATGTTGAACCTCGAATTACCCATAGCGGATATTGTCCAACTCCTTCTCGGAAAGTTCATGGAAACAGCGGACCCCCTACTCCTCTTCTGAGATACGCCACTGTTCCGTTAAATGTTCAGTTTGAGTATTGTAAGTCCAATCTCAACTTACTGCAAAGTCCCACTTGAGTAAAATAAAATTTTACTTGAGAGTGTTCAAGATTACGATACACCCTGTATCTGTCCGTAATTGATAACTCTTGAAAACTGTACAAGATATAAATCTTATAAATGCACGCTCTAATGTTCATCAGAGCCTATGCTAAACATTCAGTCTACTTGGAATAGTAAAAGTCGCTTTGAATGTGTTATATAACAGCATAGTTATAAGGTTATTCGTAAAAGCCTGTGTTTGAACAGCGTCGAAATGAAGCTTGAAATAAAGTCTTCAAATACGAGCAGTATGGTTTTGAAATACCCCGGCTGTCTACAATTGCCTCCTCGGCCAGCCCGCCTGGATCAACGACCCGCTCGGCCTTGGCTGCTCGGCGATGCGAGAACTGTCGCCTACACTTATGCCGTGACGGTCTCCGTATGTTGCGTGACCTTCAATGCCCGTCTCGCTGTGCTATAGAGCTGCTCTGAACTGCCCGTCTCCTTGGGCTCAACTGAACTTGCTAGCGCTGTGTTCCGGCTTATGTGCTCCGCGCGGCACGTGGCTTGTTCCCCCACCACTGCGCTCCCACGTCATGAACATAGTCTCGAACCCGAATCCTCTCGGCTGTTCTGTTATAAAATAACTTACTTCCATAAAATTATTTCCACATATAATGCATGTTATATATCCTCTTCTAAGTTGTTTAATTATTATAATTCCATATATGTTTCAATAAAGCTTCACATCTCCATTCATAATTCTATCTTCTTACAGATTTCAATGCCTCCTTGATTCTAGACCTGCTACGTCATCTTGGCATTCTTCTTGACGCGATCGGTGCGCTATCTTTTCTTATTGCTTTCCAAAACCTCAACTACAGCTTAATGTCTGCTGGCGTAGCCGATAGCCTAAACTAGGTATCGGGTACAGTAGGGAGGCTGTACAGGTCCTAGATGATAGCCTACTTTCCTGGTGACGTCACAACGAGGTGTGATCAAAAAGTTCTAAAATGTTGACCCATAGCCTACTTTCCTGGTGACGTCACAATGAGGTGTGATCGAAAAGTTCAAATATGTTGACCCATAGCCTACTTTCCTGCTGACGTCACAACGAGGTGTAATCATAAAGTTATAAAATGTTGACCCATAGCCTACTTTCCTGGTGACGTCACAAGATGGCAGCCATAGCTTAACTTAGCCTAGCCTAACCTAACTTACGAGGTGTGATCAAAAAGTTCCAAAATGTTGACCCATAGCCTACTTTCCTGGTGAGGTCACAAGATGGCGGCCATAGCTTAACTTAACCTAGTCTAACCTGACCTAACCTACGAGGTGTAATCAAAAAGTTCCAAAATGTTGACTCATAGTCTACTTTCCTGGTGACGTCACATACTAACACGCCATACATTCAGGGGCAAAGCCGATACCTCCCGAACGCAGGGTCGGATTTTGACGAATGAGGTGTCGTTGAACTCGGGCTGACACCTCCTTTCTAATGGACAACCTATTTCCACCCCAAAATAAAACTTACCCCTACTAGGGGGTGAAATTGTAATTTTTTAGAAAATCTCGCTTTCCAAGTGCGACATGTGGGAGTTTGAATGATAATATGAAATAAATAAAGTAAAATTTCACAGAAACGACATGCCAACGAGTTGACACCATAATCAATTAAAATAGTTGTGTTTTGTTTTACGCATGCACATTTTTTATTTTTTTTGTAGGAGGGCGGGCTTTTTGAATAATGATTTATGGACGAGTTAAATACGGTGTGTGTGAGATGAGATTGAGATTTTGAATTTATTTTCATGGCCATAAGTTCCAAAATGTTAACCCATAGCCTACTTTCCTGGTGACGTCACAATGAGGTGTGATCAAAAAGTTCCAAAATGTTAACCCATAGCCTACATTCCTGGTGACGTCACAAGATGGCGGCCAAAGCTTAACTTAACCTAGCCTAACCTTACCTAACCTACGAGGTGTGATCAAAAAGTTTCAAAATGTTGACTCATAGCCTACTTTCCTGGTGACGTCGCATACTAACGCGCCATACATTCAGGGGCAAAGCCGACATCTCCTGAACGCATGGTCGGATTTTGACGAATGAGGTGTAGTTGAACTCGGGCTGACACCCCTTTCCAACGAACAACCTATTTTCCACCCCAAAATAAAAACCTACCCCTACTAGGGGGTGAAATAGTATTTTTTTTAGTAAATGTCGCTTTCCAAGTGCAACTTGTGGGAGTTTGAATGCTAGTAGGAAATTAAACGTTGTTTCACATAAATGACATGTCAACGAGTCGACGCCATAATGAATTAACATTTTTGTTTTTATGTGTAAACATTTTAGTTTCCAAAGTATAGTCCATTTTGAAAATGGAATTTGTTTTGTCCCAAAGACTTGAAAGACTATTTCGATGAAACGGCGGGATGTAATAGGACGATTGGTTTTTTCCGATGTGACGAACCATGATAGCCATGCTTGCAAATGCATTAGTCGATATTTGAATGAAACATGAATCGTAGAGGCTTATGCCATGGTTTAGTAGCTGGCAATAGAACCCGAGATACTTTAGGCCAAAGCCTAGTGCGCTAACCTGTAAGTTATGAATGAACGATACCGGTGGTCGGCCACGATGTTCAGGTTTGCAAAATACATTAATTGCTATTTCATGAACCATGGATCGCAGAGCTGTATGTAATGATTCAACACATGCTTGATAAAGACAAGATTGAGAAATGAAAATCTACAGTCTGCTTTCAATCAACCGAGCGGGCTAGGGGATGGAATGAATGAATCCCTCATTTAGCGGCGAGGATTTAAAATAGTGCCAGCTGCTAAAGCCTGTCGCACTTTCCTGTGGAAATGATTAAATGAATAACAGATGAAATAAGATGATTGTGGAAAAGTGTTGCTCGACTAAAGGATCAGGGAATGGAATGAATGAACCACTCCATTTAGCGACGAGTATATGAACCTGTACCGGCTGCTAAAGCCTGTCGCACTCTCCTGATGTAATGATTAAATGAATGCCCAATGAAATAAAAATGATTGTAGAGGGTGTTTCTAGAATGAAATGGTGACAGGGAAAACTGGCATCGCCAGAAAAAAAACCTGCATGTCTTTGCTTTGTCCTGCACAAATCTCGCATGGATTGACTAGGATTTGAACTATGGACCCAGCAGAGAGAGGCTAGCATGCTTTTGCCTAAGCCATACAGGCTTTAAAATACGAGTAACATACACCCAATCTCTGAGCTACATGAATGAATTCCAAGAGATTAAAATTCCTGATTGAGGTTGGGTTTAAGATTAAACTTGGAACAGTACTGTTGGCTAGCTAGTAGCCGAGATATTGAAACAGGATGCAGTCTTGCCAACAGTGGAATGCATGGAGTGTAACCTTGTGATAACGAAAACTGCGTCTCTAGCATGATGACTGTGTTAAATTCCACATTCTCTAAACACCCTGCCTGTTAGATAGCATGGAAATAGACAGTATGCATCGCTGTATGAATTATTGGATATTAAAAGGAAATCTGCTGTGGACCTATTGAAAGGAACCGTCCTGGCATTTACCTGGTGGTAAAAATGGGAAACCATGAAAACAATTTTTTTCAGGATGGCCCAGGTGAAATTCAAACCCACACTCTCTCAATGTCAGCGAGGCATGAGGTAGCACGTTAGCACTCTCGATCACTGCAGTGGTAATTTTGATTTAACTCTCTCTAAGATTAGCTTTTCCATGAACTAAGCATGGAATCCTGCCTCTACCGCCATTAAAGTAGGGGGAGATGACCCGATAGTTTTACTGTTTTAAGAGAAGAGAATCCAGTCTCGAATCACCTTTGTAGCGCAGCAGTTAGCATGATTAGCTGCCACCCCAGAGATCCTGGGTTCAATTCCCGGCTCTGTCATGCAATTTGAAAAGTGATATGAGGATTGGAACAGGGTCTACTTAGCCTCGGGATGACTCAAATGAGTAGAGGGGGATTCGATTCCCACTTTAGCCATTCTTGAAGTGGCTTTCAGTGGTTTCCCACTTTGTTTTTGGGTAAAATGCTGAGATGATACCTACTGTAAGGCCACGGCCACCTCCTTCACACTTCCTTGCAAAATCTGGCCACTCTTCCTATCCCTTTTATCATGTCCCTGTACGATTTGCAGGTGAGGCCGCGTGGACGTCGTGGCGGTCACACACCCCAGTTGTATCCATGATCCATAGTCTCAAGCTTCAGGACACTACCCTCAGTGACTGTTGAGGGGGAATCCCTTGCTTAGTCCTTGTGAAAAGCCTATCCTAGAAGGTAAAAAGACAGTGAAGCGAGCAAAGCTATAAATCCACCCCAAAGGAATTTCTTAGGGGTTTGTCAACTTTTGAACTCACTAGTCGGGTGCTTTTGAGGGTGTAACCATATTCAGTTTAGAAGTAGTGGAACTACATACACCCTGCCTCTTTGAGGGGTTTAATCAAAAGGTAGGAGATAACATGAAAAGAAAAAGAAGGTTGACCCCCTTGCAAAAGGAGGGTATCAGCAAAGATGAGACAAGGGGCAATTAAGACTGGAAAGTGAAAGACTCCCTAGGCTTTGAATACACTAAGACTATTGGGGGTGAGAAGAAAACAAAAGTTGATCGAGTGAGGTCGACAGGAAAGAAAACAGAGAGAAGTTTGATACAAGTATGTGAAGGCAATGCCAGACTCAGCTAGGGCCTTGTGATTGCCAACCCTTCATCCCACTAGATGTGAGCCCCCAGATTTTGTAAATGATGAACTAGATAATAATATTTCTGTGTTTTTTTTGCGAGCTAGCAATATTGAGCAATATAAAAGCAGGGTCATACCTATCATTGGCAGTCATTAGTCCAATTACTGGTGATTAGTGCTGCATTCTTATCATTTATTTTGAGCAACTTAAGAAAGCAGTATCGTTACTTGGGGAAAAAGAAAGAAAACTATTTGAGAGGTATGTATTTCATAGATTATTTTTTTAAACTGTTTGAATATAAATCAATGTGTAAGTAATGGATTGAAATGGATGAATGGATTGATTGATTGATTGAATTAATTATTTACAGATAATTGGTTATACCTAATCCAATTGGCAACAGCAGTTTTAATAATTTAATATTAAAGGTGAGTACCTCTTTTAATAACTAAACGTGTAGGTGAGTTTTGATGAATACTCAATCCAGTGTCCATGTTTACTACTAGATGCCATTGACAATACGAGTTTGCAAATTCGTGATAAAACGACTTGGTCATTTGTGATTAGATTAACGCTCTATCCAGTGTTCATGTTCACGACTAGATGTCACTGACAATACTATTTTGCGAATTCATGTTGAATCAACTTGACCGTTTGTGATTTGATTAGTGCTCTATCCAATGTCCATGTTCACTACTAGATGTCACGGGCAATACAAGTTTGCAAATCCATGTTAAAACGACTTGACCATTTGTGATTTGATTAACGCTCTATCCAGTGTCCATGTTAACAACTAGATGCCATAGACAATACGAGTATACAAAACCGTGTTAAAACGACTTGACCATTTGTGATTTGATTAACACTCTATCCAGTGTCCATGTTCACAACTAGATGTCACTGACAATACTATTTTGCGAATCCATGTTGAAACAACTTGACCGTTTATGATTTGATTAACGCTTTATCCAATGTGCATGTTTACAACTAGATGTCACTGACAATACGAGTTTGCAAATCCGTGATAAACAACTTGACCATTTGTGACTTGATTAACGCTCTATCCAGTGACCATGTTTACTACTAGATGCCACTGACAATACGAGTTTGCAAATCCGTGTTAAAACGACTTGACCATTTGTAATTTGATTAATGCTCTATCCAATGTCCATATTTACAACTAGATGTCACTGACAATACTATTTTGCGAATTCATGTTGAAACAACTTGACCGCTTGTGATGTTAAAATTATAGACGAGATTCGATCAATGCTTTATCCAGTGTCCATGTTCACTACTAGATGTCACTGACAATACTATTTTATAAATCCGTGTTAAAACGACTTGACCATTTGTGATTTGATTAGCCCTTTATCCAATGTCCATGTTCACTACTAGATGTCACTGACAATACGAGTTTGCGAATCCATGTTAAAACGAATTGACCATTTGTGATTTGATTAACGCTCGATCCAGTGTCCATGTTCACTACTACATGCCACTGACAATACTATTTTGCAAATCCATGTTGAAACGACAACTTTACCGTTTGTTATGTTAAAATTATAGACGAGATTCGATTAATGCTTTATCCAGTGTCCATGATGATTACTAGATGTCACTGACAATACTATTTTGCTAATTCATGTTGAAACTACTTGACCATGCAATAATGTTAAACGTGTAGGTTTGATTTGATGAATGCTCTATTTTAAATTTGATAAACTTTTTAACTGTTTTTTTTTATAATGTTGATGGAGGTGTAAGTCATGAATTAAAAATGTATTGATTAATCAACTGATTTACAGATAATTGCTGTGAGGCGTAAAAGGAATTCGAATAATCATTACCAACGCATAACAGCAACAAGAGCTGAAGAGCAGTAGCGTGACTTGAATCATTATTTGAGAGGTAGGTATTTCATAGCATAAACTTTTTGAATATGAATAAATGTGCAAGTCATGAATTGAAATGCAATAATTAATTGCTTTTTATTTTTTATTTACAGAAATAAACAAAGGAAGAAAAGAGAGAGAGAGAAACTGCAGAACTTGCTATTCCAGATAGTATCAACACGTGCAGTTTGCAGAATCGTTTGCGCTTATTAATCTACATTGCTGTATTTCAAAACACAGGTAAGACTATTTTTTAAAACAAAAATGGCATGTTCTATGACTACAAACAATTTAACATGGAACCCTCTTGCTTCATGATTTAAATCTCGTGTTTGTTCAGGCAAAATAGCTAATAGCAATGAAAGTAGTATCCCCAAGGAATTTTTATTGTCTTGTTTAATGTAGTTAGGGGGGAATTGTATAGAGCTTTGGAATTATACAAGGCTTGGAAAGTAAATATGGAGTAAATGTGCGATTTTGTCTAGATAAAACAATGACAAGGAAATCAGGGATAAATTTCATTTGTGTAAAAAAATGCGAGAGCTTTTCTTAGCCCATAATTTAGAAAACTGGAAAGAAACCCATGTCGTGAAAGCCTTGCTGACAACATTTGATAAATGTGGCTGTGCTATGGAAATAATACATTATTTGCAAATTAATATCTGTAAAGTCAACCCTTTGAATGCTGGGTTACGTCATATTGCTACGCCCACAGCGATTGCTTCCCGAAAAACCGTGGTGAACATTAAGAATGTAGATGACTGTTGTTTTATTTGGAGTATTTGTGCATTTTTGCAACCATTGCAACGCAATGTATGTCTGCTTGGAATGTATAAGCAGACATTTGATTCCTTGATGCAAAATTTAAATTTAACTGACGTGTCGTTCCCTATGAATCCAACTTAGATTCACAGGTTTGAACAGAACAACCCTGATTTTTCATTCATGGTCTATGGTGTTCAAGGAGAAGAAGACATTATAGGCCCTTTATAAGCTACAAAATAATTCAAACGTTATCACATACATCTTTTATATTTGTCTCAGGGAGAGGTAAATGACTATTGCCTTGTTAAGAATTTGAGTAAATTGCTAGGCAGCCAAATGTCCAAGGACGAGCATTCAAAACATATTTGTGACCGTTGCCTGCAATATTATACAACCCCTACGCCTTTGGAACGACATAGAGTAGATTGTTTATCTCAGGAAGCAGTGAAACTCGTTTTGCCTCAAGGAAAGGATGCTGTGTTGAAGTTTAAGACTATTCACAAACGTGACACAATGTCTTTTGTAGTCTATGCAGATTTTGAAGCTCTGACCACACCCATGGCGGGATGTGAACCAGATCCCGCCATCAGCTCAACCACACCCATTCAAAAACATGAACCCTTTGCAATAGGATTTAACGCGGTGTGTGCCTATTACGCCCAAAAAGTCCTGTTACGACTCCCGTAAGGGACCAGATTGTGCAAAATGGTTTTTAGATCAATTGGTCAAGTTGGCGGACCATGTGCAGGGGTTATTGGACCACCCTGTACCCATGAGCCAAAATCCAGAACAGCAGCAGCGGTATGCGCATGCCACCACACGCCATATTTGTGAAAAGCCGCTGGTCAGTGCTGAAGACACTGTTCGCGATCACTCGCACTATACAGGGGAATTTCGTGGAGCTGCACACAGAAAGTGTAATGTTAATTTTTCAGCTCCAAGATTTATCAGTGTGTTTTTCCACAATCTGGCTAGTTATGACATGAATTTTTTGATTCGTGAATTGGGTCATGTGAGCAAAGGAAGTTTTTTCAATATCCCTCAAAACCATGAGCGTTTCACCGCCTTGACATGGCGGCTGGGCGAATTTTCCATTCGATTTTTGGATTCTTTTAAGTTTATGGTATCCTCGCTAGATAGTCTTGTCAATGGCTTGGACGAAGATGAATTAAAATACACAAAAACACTTTTTCAAGATCCTGAGCAATTATTTAAATTGTGCATTCGGAAATGTATTTTCCCCTATGATTTCTGTGCAAGTTGGGACGTGTTAGAGCAGAAAAAACTCCCACCGCAAGAGAAATTTTACTCTAAGCTTACACGATGTACCGTTTCCGATGCATGTCAAGTTTGGTGAGTGTTTGATATCAAGACGATAGGTGGATATTCTATACATTACCTAAAACTTGATGTATTGCTGCTGACAGATGTGTTTGAAAAATTCCGTGAGTTATGTCAACAAATTTATGGTCTCGACCCTGCTCACTATTATACAAGTCCTGGCCTGTCGTTTGATGCAGCTTTGAAATATACACAAGTGGAATTAGATTTACTCATGGATGCAAGCATGGTATTTTCTTTGAAAAGGGTATTCGCGGTGGCTTTGTGTCGCTTAACCAGCGGCATGCCAAAGCGAATAATGCCTACATGCCTGATTATTCACCACACAAACCAGAATCGTACTTAATGTACTATGACGTGACTAATTTGTATGGTTATGCCATGAGCCAGCCTTTGCCCTATGGGAATTTTGCTTGGTTGACTGACAAACAAGTGTCAGAATTTGATGTGAACACAGCCAGCCAAGAAACAGGTCGTGGATATGTGTTAAAAGTAGATATTGAATATCCGTCATCCTTGTATGATGAACATGCCGATTTCCCATTCTGCCTAGAGCGAATGGTCCCCCTGAAAGTAAAGGTAACAGTCCAAAACTGATGGGCACGCTTTACAACAAAAATCGGTATGTGATGTGCCCATATGAACAATAGATATGTGATCATAGTCAGCTAGCTCACTGGATTTCTCGAGGCATGGTGCGTCCTCCCACTCTATGATTCACATACCTTGGATCAAAGCATCAGGATTACACTCAAATGAATATCAAATTCGAAATGTAAAAAATATTTAATGAATATCAAAAATTAGGCGCTACAACAATTAAATTTATAATACAATGTTCACACTTGCCTTAAACTAGACAAGGAATCAATAAACAAAATCACAAAAATCAATAATGAAGGTTACAAACGAACCTGACAAAAGTCAACAAAAATCTTCACTTCCATAAAGCAAATTCTCTAAATTGCAAATATGAGCATCTCATGGCTCTAAGATTATGTTTACACAATTATTCATCAAAAATAAAGCACTCTTAACTCCCATTTGGAGTTTTTACTTTGAGTTGTGCTAATTTGTCTATAACAATTTCATTTCTTAAGGTTACACTTGAGTTTCAAAATCATCATCCCTCCAAACAATTCTACAATCTTGGCGTTATTGGAAAAATAATTCGTGCATTCCTTTGAGTATAGGGAAAATACTGAATAATTCAAATTAAGAAAGCCTCCCCAGACAATCTTAAAATTTTCATTGTTACTCTGGAACAACATTTATATTGTTATTAACAATAAGGGATATTACAATAGTCCATGGCCATATATTTAAGCTAATACGGTTTCTGAACGACTCTTGGCAAGAAATAATAACATTTAGATCACGGTACTGATGACCGGCCTATCTCAAAACATTTAACTTCCCCCTCACAAGGGTGGGCTGTTCCCAGACCTACCACAAGGCAATTTAGTGGTCTCCTTTTATGCTTGTCAAAATTACTTAACTCTTATTTACGAGCAGGGTTCAGGCGTACTCCCTAAGCTTCAGGCCAACAGGCTACTACAAATATAATTTCTTAAACTCGAAAGAAAAACATACCCAAGATCCATTCATCATTAACATTACGCGGCCATAATCATCCACTTGTATTGGCACAGGTGAACTTATTGATTGCGAGGTATTATCATTGGTGGGTCTAACATTCATATATCAATAATGACGGGGCATTCGACGTGGATGAACCTGGATTCATAAAAAAATGAGTCTGCCCCCTAGCTTTATTCCATTTTGGAAGGTCTTACTGACATAACACAGGAGTTGGACTATTATACACAAAACCTCCTTAAATTAGCGACTTTTGAGCGACTATACAGCAATGTCCTCTGCGCATATACAAATATATGGCACCCGTATTCAAATTTGCTTCACTGCAAACACATACATTTCCATAGAATCGTGCCCAACTACACCTGGCGATCAACTAAGAACCTGGCACGAAATCACAGCAATATTTAGCGTGACAATTCAAGTAAGCTATCCTAGCTTTAGTTACAATTATATTTGTGTGATATTTCGAGTAAGACCTTTACTGCTTCTACTTCAATTGAGCTCCGTCTCATTATATTATTAGCACTTTGAAAATTTGCCTGGCATAAATATTAATTCATCTTTTGACATTACATTCATTAGAACCTTATTGTTCAACAATTAATTATCATTATTGACACGTTACCCCCTTAAGTCAAACTCTCTTGATGGATGGTGTTGGACCGTTTGCAATCATTTACCCAGGCTAACAGTTTGAAGTTGCTAATGAATACCATAACTAGGAAATGATACACTGATACGACTGGTAGACATATGATGTATTCAACAACATTTGAACATTGACACACATAACATGACATGACATAAGAGATGTAGAAACATTAATTAGGGTACTTACTTTTAAACAAGCCCTCCATACAACTCCCAAAAAACTTATCATCCCACTTTAAAATATACATAATTAAAAATGTATATTAATCTTCAATACAGTGATCTCTTCAAGGTCAGTTAAACATCGAAGTTCCATAAATGACATTCAGCATCATATTTTCACTTCGCAATAATCTCCATATCTCTGGTCCATAGATACCTTTCACACATCAACAACAGTATTTTCATCTAACTTGATAGTACTATAAGTCCGACAGTAATACAATTATCTAACAATCAATCACAGTCGTAACTTAAGATGAAATCAGACGTTTTGCTTAATATGTATCAACCAATGTGATCCTTTCATCTCCAGAATGTTTTCTTTCCTTAATTCGACCCGTAACACCAACAGAATACGTTAGCCTATACTTCATTGTTCGTCAACTTGGTTCTCCAAAAATAAATTTGCAGTGAACTTGACGATAATATCTTGTTTTCTCATAGGTTAAAATCATCACAGTCCAATGTTACACTGCAAACATATACCAACGACTCTACAAATCTTCTTACAACATTTCGTTACCTTCCTTCGTACCTCTTTCAAAACATCGTAACAGCTGATCGTCATCTCCCCACAACCACATAGTTACAGTCATAACCTTTAAGCGTAAGCTACAAATGTATATCAACAACTGAACGAATCTTCATTCAATATCCTTCGTTACCTTTTCTTGGTACCTTTTTCCTCATCAACCTCACAGCTGAACGTCAACTTATTACTCCTTTCGTTGTTGTCAATCTTCAACAAAGTTCCCCAGAGAACTCCCACGCAGTCCAGCAATACAATCATTCCAAGGGATCCAAGTTTTACGGAAACATCGAGTGAACTCTGTTTTCGGAGAGGCGAAAACATGACATAAATACTCCTAGACATCTACACCATAGAGAACACAAGCTAGCATTTTCCTCATACATTACCACTCATCCGTATTCAACATAAAATAACTTACTAGCGTTTCCAACGTCGTAATAGCTCCAGATCCATAATGTCATTACTTTCAGTTCACGTACAATCTCATAGGATTACCACATATCAAAACTGTCAGTGGCCAAAGATACAATATTACTACTTCCAAGACTCAACTTTTCTCTTCCGACAGAAATGACAGTTCCCAAATAAACCATCTTTCTAACTATTAAGAACACATACTTAGAAGATAGTCAAAGTCAAAGAAGGCCAGAAATAAACAATTTCAACATCTCACGAATAGAAAGCATATTAAGTGCACTCTGGCGGCTACATTTCAAATCTTACACTCATAGCTCCAATACTAGCACAAATGCTGCTACCTAACGGTAGACCATGAAATCAATGTACTGTAGCATTTCACAAAATTCTCGCGGATCACTTTTCATACTTGAAGCGTAGAAGATAGTCAAGAATTGGCTCACTTATCATTATTTCATGGAACCTCAAAGGCTTCCAACATTACAACATTTCTGGTTATATTTCAACAATTACTTATAGATTTTATTTCTTGCTTTTAAAACGTATGTTACTTTTACGTTACATCACCATATAACGTGATTTCAAAAGAGTACAACTCCACTGAGCAATTATATTGAGCACTATTTAATTAGTTAATTCATGATTTATTTATCGTTCAGAAAACCCGTAGGCTTCATTTTATACACTTTATATTCATTATCCCTGTTCGTATGAGAATACCTTTTCACGTATTAGTTTGCACGAAACCTTTCCCTTCGAAACAACACATAATAAAATTGTTCTCCTTACATGTTTATTCCTTGAGCGGCTGGCTCCAGGCTCCCAATAAATTAGTCTCATAGCCCACATCATTGGGTTTTAAGCCTCCATAATACACTTCACAAAACTCGCGGTATACACTAATTCTTTCCTAACATTTAACATTGTTATAACACTAATATCCTCTGCTTGAGGTGTAAAAATCATATTTCTGTTAACACTTTATAACACTAAAACAAAACACTGAAAAATTATATTTAACACTTGACAAAATATTATCTACAAAATACACTTTATAACACTGCGGTTACACTTATTTCTTCACACGTTTCTGACACTTTCCACCAAAAAGATTCAGATACTAGCTGTTTTCCCTAGTTCTGGCTCCTAACTGGGTCGATTGGAAGTCTATTTCTCTGCATTCGCTTGACTGGTATGGATACTCCTATCCTACTCCGGTTTTCCTATAGTAATCGGCACCTGGTCAGTTTATAGCACGATACTACACTCTTTCAGATTGCAAGTTGAGATCTTGCATAAAGTCTTTACTTGTTACAGTCCTAGAGTCGCTATTTCTATAGTTATAATGCGCTCTAACAATATTTCTCTTTCGTCCACGTTTGGACCTGATTTTATGAATACTACCGTATTCTGTTCGTGGCACGATTTGTGAAGTCTTTCACACCTCGCCCAATGCAGTTATTGTCCTGTTTTGATGTCTTTAATCTGATGTCACTTAAGCGCTAAACCCCTAAGCACTGGGAGATTTAGGCTATTATCCTACGTTAGACCCTAATATGGTTCTTTAAAGCACTGGATATAGTTCGAGTTTCACTACTCTTTAAAAGTACTCGTTCACTGTCGAGATAATTCGGTGTTTCTTCAATAACTGATACTGAACTCGAGGCTTTACACGCTTCCGACGGCTGAAGATATTTTCTTGGCCTATAATACTGTACTTTGCCAAAGTTCAATTTTGATTCTGACTATTCGCAGAACGACAATGGTTTCTTTTAACAAAATTACAAAGATTTACTGTACGATGATACTGTATGACCACTCTTGGTCCAGCGTAGACTGTATAATTACGACTTCGTGAAGCAACGCTTCCCGCTGAATGGCAATTGACGCAACACCTCCTCACAAGGAGTATTCGTAGGCTGCATGAAGTTTGAAACAGCGTCACGTCCCTTAGGACTCCGAAGACTGAATGATTTCCTTTGCGCTCAGTGGGTTTATATTTCATTCGGCTAAAAATGAATTAGTTTCGCTCCCTCTAAAAATTATTTTCCAAAGTAAGCGTCGCACGTTTTCAGAAAAATTACCTCCTTGGAGCTCATGACCTGAACGTCTCAACGATACTAAAAATTTCGAAAATCGATCGTGAAAAGTTCGATGAAAAATTAAAATAGCTCCTGAATTAGGTGGGCGTACAATTTCTCTTTTCCCCTTCTCTAGACTACCGGTTAGGTGAACTCCCAATGACGTCGTGATGACCTTGAATTTTTAAACTGTTCAATAATTATAAGCTTTTATAACTCTACAATTCCTAATTTCCAGGATAACTAACATTGCCGGTGAAATCCTTCAAGATTATTGCATATTTCTGGCTAATTTCAATAATTTGCTATTGCTTCTGGTCCCGCCTACCAAACAGTGTGTCATTTTCTGGCTGAGTAAGGACTTCTCAGTAGATCATCCCTCTCGCTCATCTCAATGGAAAATTTTCTCGGCGATTGAATCCTTTGATGCAAGCACTTCTCGAGCTAGTGGGCTGATGATCTCATATGCAGCTGTGTGCCTTGACTCAACTCTTACGCCATAGTCCATGCGTCACACAGAGGTGATATCACGCATCCCTCTTGCTAAGTTAAAACTGTAGTGAAGTCTTCTGAAGTTTACTTTCTTCCCAAACTAAAATCTCATGAATTCGAATCTTGTACACCCCACAAGGGCGCAAATCTCCCCTCCATAGTTAAATAAATTTTCGAAAACATGAGGTAATTTATTTATATTATTTTCTGAAAGAAATTTCATTTATTTTCAGTTTCGAATTCATCCAAATATCTCACACTCTTCTGCTTCCTACTTGTCCAGGATCCCTCGATGATTCTGGTTTCCTAGATTCGAGTCATATCCGGTAAATGTGTCGGCCGGGCCCGTCCTGTCACTACCCGTTCTTAAATTTCCTTTCTTCTGGACTCCTTGTCCTAAGAATTTCATTATTTTCCTGATGGGTGTGGTCTCCCCCAACCCGTTTCTTTATTTCTTCATTTTCTTCTCTTAACATACAATTTTCTTATTTAATCAATTCAATGATTTCCTTTAAGTCGTGTTTTAATTTACTTCTATTGTTCATCAGTGTTGGCTCATTTCCTTCGTCGTCGCTATGTATTTCCATTGACCACATCAAATCTCGCGCAATGCGCAGTCTCGGCATTCTATACTGATTCACAGAAATTAAAGACCTTACTGCACTTAAATTATACTTCACCACTTATGTTCTCCCTATCCTAGATTTCTCTTCTCCAATTTGGTCTACCTCAGCTATAACCAATATTTCTAAATTGAACAGTGTCTTTAATTTCTTCATATTGTACCCAACTGTCATCATGTGGAACATGTGTTCGTATCCCAGCTAACTCACGGTCTTTCGAGGTATGGGACGTTCCTGCCCACCATACGACCACATGCTCAGGATTTGAGTCTACCAGGTAACTACTCTACATGAAAGAAACAACATATTCCTAAATAAAACATTTTCTGATCTAAAGCCATGGCTATACAACAAAATGCAAACATAGGACAATTTACATTTAATTTCCCACAATGCAAATCAGGGTTATTTTGTGAATCTCTTCTTAATTAGTGCTACACTGTACTCAAATCTATTTCTAGCATCCTATCATTGATACTTTCAGACCTCTACGAGTCTCCATAGTGTTCTTTATGTGACACAATTTTACATAACAGGAGTATCACAACACAAAAGTCACATATCACTTAAATGACATTAACTCTGTAAAAATAAAACATTAATCCGTTTCTTACGGGCATTTACTTTCATTAGCATAAATTCATTATTCTATGCCTTAATTAACAAATATTGTTGTGTCGTGTGAATCATCTTCCTCTTTTCCATCAATATGAAACGCTAAAAAGTGGTACGTTTCCCTTCCAAAATACACATGGACAAAATTGTTTATAGTTTCACCATACAACGATTTTCTGGGTCTGGTCGGAATTATTATCGTTACAAACGTGTCATGTTCTTAGAAATCATCTACCCGTCTGCATAAATTAGCGTGAGCTGGTAAAAATGCACTTTAAAAAGATGCCTCCATTTATTTGGTTCAGCGTTCCTCCTCAGAGAATAACTGGGCCAAATATTATCCGATTTCAATGATCCGACAATGTATGTGTGTTGAAACACATCATTTAATTCAATTGGCATCATCATAACAATCATATCTTAATTACATATAGAAATATCGAGATTCTTCAGTGTCCCACTATGCTTTTAACTTATAGGGATCCGGCCGACCGACCTCCCCTCCCCTAGCAGGCAATAAAATTAGTTCCAGATGGCCGCTGTCTCAGTGGACTACTTCCATACCCCTCCCATCTGCTAGCAAGGTCATCTTTGTTTACAATTGCAGTACAGTGGAGTGACCCAGAGTATTGTCTCAAGTAATTGAGTCATTCTGATTATTTAACACCTATATTTATAGTGTATTGGGCTCAACTCGGCTCCTTAATTAACATTCATGGCTGGGGATGGATTCTGTAATAGCCTTGCCGTTCTGTGGTGAATACTATTGGCTTTGGACGCGCATCATAATGAGAATACAAGATTCTCACCAGCAGCTGTCTCAATAATATAAGGAAATCTGCGTTTCCTAAACGACGAACTTTGATTCTTACCTCTCAGGGCAGATCAACCAATACATGTGCTCACGGAGTCTCGAAGAACATCCCTTGTGGCAACTATTCCTGCAAGCGATGGATACAGACAGGCTCTGTCCAATTCGCTGCGAATAATAGAAATACGCTCCACGGCGGTACTAACTCGTAGATTAGCCAACTTTTCACCTAACGTGCAAGCTATGCTAGCTTGGTCCCCGCAACTTTATTTACGTAAATCACTGGATTCTACGTTACACTGCTCGCTCAATGCGGCTCAAACAATACTTCTCATTGATGACTCAATTATTGAGGTACCCGCGTCCTCTCTGCAATTACACTTAAGCCAAAGTTTTAAATAGCTCCTAAAAACAAAATATAAAATTTACTGGCTTACATTACTTTAATGGTTCTCAAAGAACACTCCTAAGAATTGACCATATTAAATATTCATTCGACACTTCATTGACACTGAAAAACTCTCGTATCTCGCTATATTTCACGTTACTTTCCTACTGTTTACCAAAATACAGTATCTTTATATTAGACATGACACACTTTGAACGTTCATTAGGCCTGAAATGCCTATTACATTACTTTAGTGTTACCGACCCCAGATATTATTATTATTATCATTTAACGTTACCGTTACATTCATCACAATTTTAGCCTGACTGGCCATAAACAAATCACCTTCCAAGCCATATTCTACCAAATACGAGTGGTGAAAGCTCGTACAATAAGTGACTGTTACATCTTATTCTTAAAGTGATGTTTCGTTGTATGGTGAACTATTTAGTTAGAATAACATTGTAAATTGGTACTCTACCCGTTCGTCCTGGGGATGCGATGACCCATCTGCTATAACATCGCATTCCTGGAGTTCCAGGACAGAGCGGAGTTAAATGAACCTCTAGTCAAAAAAGGAATGTGTCGGAAATTCAGCTGAGTTCTCGAAAAAGCAGTGGGTATCACGAGACAAAGTATCTCTAGGGTCGTTACGGGCTTAAGTTAAAAAAAATAATTCAAATATAAATGGGCGCCATCAACTGAATTCCTAGCAAACCACTTCCTTTCCGGATAAGCCTTACTCAAGACAAGGAAAGAAAAAGGAACATCACACCATCATCAGATCACAACTAAGATAAAACAAATTTATTTTACTTTGATAGTCAGACAGACATTTTAAATATAATTCCTACCTAAGAGTATGGTCGAATGCCAAAGTTAAATTGTCATTGTCCAAAAATCGAACCATCTCTTTTCTAATTCAAAATTATTTTTATCCACATAACAAGGAAAATTTATAAAGTTCTCTTGAGTTCTCAGGATCACTGTAGCACTATGTCTTTCGTCACTGACATTTGTGAAACCTGAGACCTAATTTCGCTTTAATTTAACATCAATGTGGATTTAAAAATGCTAATCTGTCTAAACATACACATATAATAATCACACATATTAAATATCACGTAAATTATGGTTTGCATGGCATAATTTGAATGTTGAACATGTTAATCAAATGCTCCTAAACATCGAATAATTAATTTACACTATTTACATCGTCATTAATCTCTTATCTGTGAATTACAGAAAATTCAAAATTCTCATTGGTCATCATTATCGTCGTCATCAAAATTAAATATTTCTCACATTAATTCTCATTTCAAAATTCTACATATTCCTGTCAGAATCATTAATTCATCACCATTACATCATTTAAATTCTCAACTCAAGTTGCAATTCCTTTGAATTATCTCTCAATTAAATTTATTTAATTCCATATAAATTCATTAATCATCAGCTTCGTTAATTAATTATCACCTAATTCAGTTATTCATCATCATTACAATCGTCGATTAATTTATTTCAATCAGTTTATTTATTCAATCTTTAATTCATCCATTTATTTAATTCATCGATTTATTCAAAATTTAATTTATCAAATTATTTAAATTTCAATCATCTGGTTATTTAGTTTCATTATTTCATCTAGTCATTCTGATTTTTATTTCATTAGGTCAGATCGTTAATATGCTTAAATCTCAGATTATTATTTCGTTAATTATTATTTCCAGAAAATCTTGTATTATCAACTTCATTTATTTGTTTAATTTCCTAACAAATTGTTTAATAAGGTTTATAGAACGTTGTCTTACAGTTTTATCACTTCCAAGTTATATCTCGTATTTAATTTATCATGCCAAAAATATTATTGCCTCCACGACATCACGTTGGATCAAACTATCCACAACGACATTACTTTTCTTCAATACTTCAAATATCACATTTGAATACAAGAATTACTCCACAAAACTCCATAAATATTCAGCACATACAGCATGAATCTCAACAATTGCGCTAGACTGGGTACGACGACCTCATGTCTGCCTCAAAATACATTATCAACGTTGCAACTATCACATGGCAACTTCCACAAAATGCCTATCACAAACTTCACTTAACCATGTTGCATGATCTACAAAAAATATATAACTGGCTTCAAATTATCAACGCACATAATCTCCAATGACTGTAATTACTCTGATCACATCTAGACAACTCCTTAAACAATTGGAAAAAATATTACTTCAGTAATTTAAGATCTGCTTTCAAATAGCATAAATTCTCTTACAATTCTTATAATTCACATCGTAGAAAAACACCAATGTGTTATAATCTCTCATATCAAAATCTGCAATACTGATCTGCCTTAAAATAATTCTGACCATTAATGATTAATCTTATAAGATTCAATTACTTTAAATCCTTCTCAAAGGTATTGAATAGAGTTGATTAGAGGTGAGGAGATATATACATGGTTTGGCTAAGGATAATACGAGGATAGAAATGGACTGTATGATAGAACACGAGGTAGGCAGCTGATTCACATCACTGGATCTCTGTGGAATTATTACTACATTATATTTACACAACTTAAAATGAACACGTCATACACGATAAGACAACACTCCCTACACATATTTACACACAACAGAACCACTGAATGTAGGTGTTTGTTACACCGACTACGCCATTGTCTGACATCACGCAACTGACCGTTACCGCTCTTACTCAGAGACACACTGTCTTACTCTCTTCCCGCCAGGGAAGTAGCTAGCAGGAATGCTGCCCCCTACCGAGGGCAGTGGAGCTACGAGCACTGTCTTACTCTGACATCTGGTGAGGGCTTGCTAAACTTGAAGTAAGATACAATGTTCAAACATGCCGCCCACCAAAAAAGGGTTAAACACTTTTTTCCAAACACAATGTAAAATAAACAAACAAACATGAGGATGAATACAAAACAAGACACACTACGTTCAGATATCGTCGCCTTCAGAAGTGGGAAGAGGACAAAGTTTTGTAATTGGCCTTTTGAATACTCCAGTAGAAGTACGGATTGTGGCGACGCGTACAAGTCCATCAGCGGCAGGGTGGACCTGATCGATCACTGCGAGCTTCCAGCACAGTGGGGGGACGTTGTCTTCTTTGACGATCACTAATGTGCCTGGTTGCACATTATTGCTTGGTAGTGTCCATTTACTCCTCTGCTGCAGGTGGGAGAGGTAGTCTGCTGACCACGCCTTCCAGAATCCTTGGAGCTGCCGTTGCAGTTGCTGCCATCTAGAGAGTACATTGAGGCGTACATTACTCAGATCTGGTTCGGGAAGGGTAGTGATAGGTCTTCCAATTAGAAAGTGACCTGGGGTGATAGCCATTATGTCGTCGGGATCATCGGCTAGGGGGACTAGAGGCCTAGAGTTTAGACATGCTTCGATTTGTGTTGTGAGTGTTGCCAGTTCTTCAAAGGTAAGGTATGCCGTGCCCATCACTCGTCGAAGATGATGTTTGAATGACTTGACGCCAGCCTCCCAAATACCTCCAAAGTGTGGAGCCTGTGGCGGAATGAAGTGCCACTGAATGCCTTCAGTGCTAGCGAAATTTGAGATCTCTCGTTGGTGATGTTCTTCGTCGAACAATCTCTGCAGTTCCCGAAGTTCCTTGTCTGCGCCTACGAAGTTTCTGCCGTTGTCCGAATATATGTGCGCAGGTCTTCCTCGTCGTGAGATAAAGCGTTTGAGAGCAGCAAGAAAGGCCTGGGTTGTCATGCTGCTAACAATTTCCAGGTGAATAGCCCTAGTAGACATACATACAAAAATTGATATGTAACATTTAACTCTCGCGCTGTTTTTACGAGATCCTGATTTTATGTACAGTGGGCCAGCGTAATCAATCCCACAGTGAACAAATGGATTGGCAGGTGATGCTCTGTAGTTCGGCAACTGACCCATTAGTTGCTGGGCATTTTTTGCCTTGAGCTTGTGACAGATGAGACAATGGTGTATTATCTTCCGAATGGTATTCCTTCCATTTGGTATCCAGTATTGCTGGCGAAGAGAGGAGAGTAGCAGTTGGCACCCAGCATGTAACATTCGTCGATGTTCGTTCTCGATTATCAATTTAGTTAGATGGTGACTTGGGGGCAAGATTATTTGATGTTGTTGGTTGAAAGGGAGCTCCGATTGTTGTAATCTGCCACCAACTCGAAGAAGTCCTTGATCACAGAGGAATGGATTAAGGGATATAAGCTTGCTCTTCTTACTAATTGCCCTTGTACTACGAATAGCATGAATCTCTGCACCATATGCTGATGCTTGGACGTTCCTGATACATGCATATAGTCCTGAACGTAACTCTTGAAGGTCTAATTCACCAGTCTTCTTTTCCGTATGACGAAGTTGGCGTTAGCTGCAAATCTGAGGCAGTAAGCTGTCACTCTCTGCCGACGTGCAAGTTTAGAGAATCGCTGCATGAGCTCATCTTCAGGTTGAAGCGCCACGAGACTGACCACAGGTTTCCGCTGTTCTGGGATGTCCTGGGTATCCGCAGAAGGGGTTGAGTTAGGCCATGATAGAGTATTTTCCGCAAGCCACGGTGGTCCATTCCACCAAAGTGACTTAGCAATAAGGGCGTCTGGAGTGAGTCCCCATGAAATCAGGTCCGCAGGATTGTCTCCTGAAGGAACGTGCTTCCAATCTGCAATCGATGTGCTGTCTTGAATCCCCGAAACTCTGTTGGCAATAAACGTTTTCCACCGTATGGGTGAAGCTGCAATCCATGAAAGAACGATCGTCGAATCTGTCCACAAATGGATGCCGCTAATGGTCAAATTTAACACCGATGTTACCTTCTTGAGAAGACGAGCTAGCAGCAGTGCTCCACACAACTCGAGACGAGGAATGGAGACCCTTTTTAGTGGGGCGACCTTAGATTTAGCGCACAGTAGCCTTGTGATGCGTTCACCCTGTTGGTTTTCCGATCTTATGTAAATGCAACATCCGTATCCTTTCTCAGACGCGTCTGAAAAACCGTGCAGTTGAATGTTAGTGACAATGCCCTTCGTTAGCACTAGTCTGTCGATACGAATTCGGCTGACCAAAGGCAGCTGATTGTGTAGATGCTCCCAGCGCTGAAGCAGTTCTTTAGGTAGGTTCTCATCCCATCCTAAGCGAAGTTGCCAGAGTTGCTGCAGGAAATACTTGCAGGAGATGATGAATGGACCCATCAGTCCCAACGGATCGTATATTGATGCTATGACTGCAAGTACTTTTCTTTTTGTAACCGGTCCGTTGAAGTTAGTAATCCCGGTACCATTCACAATCTGCAGCTGATCGTTGGCAGGATGCCACAAGAGTCCTAACGTCTTAACGATATTTCCGCTATCGAGTTGAAGGGGCAGCTGGGCTTCTCTGTATTCTGGAGGAACAGCTTCGAGTAGTTGTGGATGATTGGAGCACCATTTTCGAAGTTGGAAACCTCCCCTTTGAAGGAGATCGATGAGTTGTTCTTGAGTTCGCAGAGCTTCCTCGAGGGTTTCCGTCCCAGACATGCAGTCGTCCACATAGAAATCTCTCTGGAGAACTTCTGCTGCCTTGGGTAAGTTGCGCGACTCCTCAATGGCGAGCTGCTGAAGGCACCTAGTAGCGAGGAAGGGTGCTGAAGCTGTTCCGTACGTGACAGTTTTTAGCCGGTAGTGTCTTATGTGTTCCTCCGGCGATCGGCGCCATACGATTCTCTGAAGGTTGCAGTCACGACTATCAACATTTACTTGTCGATACATCTGGCGAATGTCTGCTGTGAAGCACACTTGGTGAGTACGGAATCTTGTAATGATCGACCAGATATCTTGCTGGATGGTCGGCCCAATTCGGAGTATGTTGTTGAGTGATTTCCCGCTCGTAGTGGCGGCAGAAGCATCAAACACCACCCTCGTCTTCGTGGTAGAGTTGCCTCTTTAATAACTGGGTGATGGGGCATGTAATAGCTATGCTCATTAGGGTGCGACGTGTCGATAGCCTCCATGTGTCCCAGAGCTTCGTATTCCTCCAGAAAGTTCACGTAGTCATTCTTGAGTTGGGTGTTTCTACTTAATCGTCTCTCGAGATGATGAAGCCGCGACACAGCCAATGGGAGCGAGTCACCAAGCTCTGTAGAGTCCTCACGCAGTGGAAGCTGTACCGTGAATCTTCCGTCAGCATCTCTCCTGGTGTTGGCAGTAAAATGTTTCTCACACTCCAGGTCGTCCTTTGATCTGATTGGCTGATTGATATCTTCTAATTCCCAGAAGCGTTGAACTAGATGGTCAAGGGAATTGTCACTCGTGGTGAAGAAGGACTGTACGGTCTGCGAAGGTGCTTCGGCCGTTCTGTCTAACTGAAAACGCCCTGCGAGAATCCACCCGAATTCTGTGTTCTGGAGGACAGGGTAGTCACCTCGTCTCACTTGTCTTTCCGGTCGAAGAAGCTGAAAGAATACCTCTGCACCAATCAGCATGTCAATTCGCCCAGGTTGGTTGAACGTCGAGTCGGCTAGAGGTAGCCCTTCGGGAATACCCCAGTCAGCGAAATCAATGTACGATCCTGGGAGATCAGCGGAAATTCTTGGCAACACAGCACAGTTAATTTCTACTTGGTATTCGCTGTGCATGGAGTGAACATTAACGGTAGCACTGTGACGAGATTCTGTAGTAGCGTTGCTTATACCTTGTATTGGTATTCGGTTTCGAACCTTCCGTAAGCTGAGCCGTTCTGCAGAGGCATTTGTGACGAAGTGTGCCTGGCTACATGAGTCTAGGAGCGCTCTACAAGTTTGCAGCTTTCCATAGCCATCACGTACCTTAACCAGAGCAGTGGAGAGTAGTATCTGGGTCTGAGGTTTTGCCTTTATCGAACAATACGTGGCTGAAACCGATTGTTGCTGGTTGACATCAGTGCCGCTGTGTCTTGCAGGTGTGGCTTCCTGCTGCCTCCGCGTGACAGGTTTATTGGTTCGATGAAGTAGGGTGTGATGTTTCAGGCCGCATGAATAACAGGAGCCCGAAGAGCAGTTGCCAACAATGTGTCCAGGCCTAAGGCAATTTGAACACAATTTATGTTGTTTGACAAAGTCCATACGTTGTTGGATACTGCTGCCAGAAAAACCTAAACATTTGTAGAGAGGATGAACACCATCACAAAATAAACAATTATTGCCAGTAGAGACATAAACCTGTCTTACTGGTTTAGTGTGCTTGATGTCAGTAACATGTCGTGGGTGGGACGAAACCACTGGTTTGGAGGTCTGATTTGAGTTGGTTAGTTCAAGGGCATGGCATATGTCTTCTAAAAATCGACATAATTCATCTAGTCTTGCAAATTTCAATTTTGATGACGTCAGCTCCCATTGTTTTCTGCTGACCTCATCAACTTGTTGAAGAATCAACTGTGATACGAGCATTTCATGTAAAGGAATGTCAAGTTCAAGTGCCTCAATTGCATTCAGATTACTTGAAACTTGATTTAGCAGTGATCGTATATCTGTGGATGACTCTTTGCTTACAGATGGAAGGTTTAAAAGTTTCTTAATGTGAGACGTTGCAATGAGCTTAGGGTTGTTGTACCTTTGACAGACTGTCTGCCATGCAATCTTGAAATTTGTGGTTGTTATGGGAAGATTCTTAATTTGTTCATGAGCTTCCCCTGTAAGTGAAGATAACAAATGATACCTTTGGATATCTTCAAGTGAGTCATTGTTTATGACCAGACTGGTAAACGTATCAGAAAAGTGTCGAAAATCAGTAATGTTACCCCCAAAAGATGGCAATTTAATAGTTGGCAATGCGAGTTCTCTCTTGAATGGACCAGAGTGGGAATGAGTGTTACCACCGGAAAGGTTGCCTTGTCTCAACCGTAATTCTGCACTCTGTTCTATCAATGTTGTTATTTTATCTACTACGTCATAGTACAATGATTCGAAACTGTCACGATCTTCACTATGATCCTCAGTTTCATCCTCCAGTTCTAACTTGTCTTGCGCTTTGTCATACTTTTCTCTTATTCTGGGTAGATCGTCTAGTCTGGCCTTAATTGCATTTATACTTGATCCTGATTTGAAGTTAACCACAAAGTTATACACGCGTGTGATGCTGGCTTTCGCTAGGCCTCTAGTCTTAACAAGGAGTTGTTTTTCTTTGGAATCCATGGTGGGAAATAATAGGAATCAGAAACTGAGCATGTACTTACTGAAACTGCGGTGTAGAATATCGAAGTTGGTCTGCGTGGCTGTCGTATAAACTCCGGCGCTGACAGGAGATTACTGGTTGCTGTAGACTGGAACCAAGATGACGACATACGAAGTGGATGGGGCAAACATGGCTGCCATCGGAAGCTGTAGTATTCCTTGCCGAGATGGTTGCTATCGGAAGCCGTTTATTCCTTGCCAATATGACTGCTATCGGAAACAGTAGTATTCTTTGCCAACATGGCTGCTATGATGCTTCAGTCCCGCCAAAATACACGTGCTAATATCACATTAACGAAGATTCCACAGACATCCGGCCCGTCGAGGACCATGAATAGAGTTGATTAGAGGTGAGGAGATATATACAAGGTTTGGCTAAGGATAATACGAGGATAGAAATGGACTGTATGATAGAACACGAGGTAGGCAGCTGATTCACATCACTGGATCTCTGTGGAATTATTACTACATTATATTTACACAACTTAAAATGAACACGTCATACACGATAAGACAACACTCCCTACACATATTTACACACAACAGAACCACTGAATGTAGGTGTTTGTTACACCGACTACGCCATTGTCTGACATCACGCAACTGACCGTTACCGCTCTTACTCAGAGACACACTGTCTTACTCTCTTCCCGCCAGGGAAGTAGCTAGCAGGAATGCTGCCCCCTACCGAGGGCAGTGGAGCTACGAGCACTGTCCTACTCTGACATCTGGTGAGGGCTTGCTAAACTTGAAGTAAGATACAATGTTCAAACAGGTATCAAACACAATTACAAAAATCATCAAAAGCATCAGCTGTAACAGCTGTTAACTGAAATTACTCTCAAAAGAGTATAGCAACAAAATATTGGATTGGCAAACAAGAATTACTAAATGCAATCCTGTTGACATTTATCGTTACTTTATTTAACAAAATTTCGACTGATATGTGACTAGTAGTTCCTTGTTTGATTCACTTACATCTCGTGTACACTCGGATGATAAAAATGAGTCCCTCAATGGCGAGTAAGATGTGTAACCACCGTACAGTCGTATAAATACGAAAGACCTCGCCCCGTCGACTTGGATGATAGTTCCCTGAACGATGGGTAAGATGAGTAGCCACCATACAATCGTATAAATACGAAGGACCCCATCTCGTAGTCTATATGAGTGAATGTACCAGATAGGAATCAACAAGTTTCTAGTTGTCATATAAAAGCGATGTTCATTCACTAAAGTGAATAACTTCTTAATATCTCCAAACAATCCAATGGAAAAAATCCCTACTGATGAATAATACACACTCGCTAGTATGCAATGAACTGACGAAGTAATTTTTGATAATCAATTGCAGATCACGAGTTCGAAATACTCGTTACACAAAAAAAACTATTCATGAAAAATATCCTAGCTGGAAAAATGCCTAAAAGACCAAACATCTGCTTAATAAAGCCAAACAACGGTGAGAATTTCGTTTAATGATGCCTGCCATATCATATGGTCACTCCATATTCTAGCAAATTCGAAGTATATAAATTCAAACCATGTCTTAATAATCATATCACTCCTATTAGAAAAATATACATGTGTGCCCAGTATTCATGAAAATAATCGTATCAGGTAGTTATGACTCTTACAGTACCTTTCATAATCAGCTGTAATTAAATTTCCAAGATCGTCGATTTTCCCTACATAAAGAATTTCTCGATAGATCGGCGTGAATAGCATTCCATCCATGAAATGACGATTTCATTCGAAATCCCAAGTGAATCAGCTGGTGGACTCCTCTCGTCAGGAATCGAATCCATCGCTCTGCGGTGCCATCTTGTCTCTATTTGCGTCTACTCGGACATGTTGAACTTCGGATTACCCATAGCGGATATTGTCCAACTCCTTCTCGAAAAGTTCATGGAAACAGCGGACCCCCTACTCCTCTTCTAAGTTACGCCACTGTTCCGTTAAATGTTCAGTTTGAGTATTGCAAGTTCAATCTCAAATGACTGCTAAGTCCCACTTGAGTAAAATAAAATTTTACTTGAGAGTGTTCAAGATTACGAAACACCCTGTATCTGTCTGTATCTGGTAACTCATGAAAACGGCATAAGAAATAAATCTTATTAATGCACGATCTAATGTTCATCAGTGCCTATGCTAACAACATTCCGTTTACTTGAAATAGTTAAAGTAGCTTCGAATGCGTTATATAAAAGCATAGTCGTGAAGTTATTCATAAAAGCCTGTGTTCAAACAGCGTCGAAATGTAGCTTGAAATAAAGTCTTCAACTACCTGCAGTGCGGTTCTAAAATATCCCGGCCGTCTGTAATTGCTTCCTCGGCCAGCCCGCCTGGATCAATGACCCGCTCGGCCTTCGCTGCTCGGCGATGCAGGAACTGTCGCCTACACTCTGCCACTGACAGTTTCTGTATGTTACGTGACCTTCGCTGTGCGTCTCGCTTGCGCTATAAAGCTTGCTCCTACCTGCTCGTCTAACTGAGCCCAACTAACCCTGCTAGCACTGTCTTCTGGCTTATGTGCTCGGCGCAGGCACGTGGCGTATTCCCCCACCACTGTGCTCTCACGTCATGATCATAGTCTCGAACCCAGATCATCTCGGCTGTTCTGTTATAAAATAACTTACTTCCATAAAATTATTTTCACATATAATGCATGTTATATATCCTCTTCTAAGATGTTTAATTGCTATAATTCCATATATCTCAATAAAGCTTCACATCTCTATCTATAATTCCATCTTCTTACAGAAGTCAGTGCCTCCTTGATTCTAGACCTCCTACGTCATCTTGACATTCTTCTTGACGCGATCGGTGCGCTATCTTTTCCTAATTCTTTCCAAAACCTCAACTACAGCTTAATGTCTGCTGGCGTAGCCGATAGCCTAAACTAGGTATCGGGTACATCTCTCCCGTACATCTCCTTTTTTTTTATCAGGATTGAGAAAAAAATAACACTCTCAGGCATTCTATATATAATACATGTACACGATAGCTCTACAATTCCCTTACTCAGCATGATGGTTCTTTCTGACTCTCAATAATGATGACTTCCAATGATTAGCATCTTGATTCCGTGTTATTCTGACGTCTATTTCTTCTTTCTTCACTCGTGCTTGCTCGATTGACATCTCTCACTGTCTCCTCGAGTGGTGCACTAGGCTGTCTATCCTCTTGCCTTGACCTCTCATGTCCACGATTATCTCGTCTGTCGTTAGGATCGTTTCTTCGGCCATCCTGTCTGTCGTTCCCATTATACTGTTGACCTTGGCCCCAGTTATTCCTGCCCCGATATCTATTATTATATCGATTCCTGTCTTGATATCTGGAATTCTGGTTATAATTCCTATATCGGCTATCTCTCGCTTCTTGATCGTATGGCCTCTCATATGGTCCTCTATATCGATCATTTCCTCGAGCGTTACGGATATTTCCTCGATTCCCTTCGTTCCGTCGGTTTTCCCAGGAATCCCTTCTGTCCGTTTGAGCTGCATTGTCTACGACTACCGCATTCACTTCTTGCGTGTTTCTGTTGTCGTTTCTGTTACTTCTAGGCGTAACCTGTGTGCTTGTATAGTCCAATCGCCGTAAAATGTCGTCATAGTGCTCCAGTGTATTGGCTCCCGACGCTATCAGTGATCGCTGTACCTCTATCGGTAACTGTCTCGCTATAGCTTGCAAAAGCTCTTCTTCTGGCAATGGAGGAATAAGGAACTGTAATTTAGCCAGCTGTGACGTGAAATAGTTGGCATAATGCGTCGGATGTGACGTAGAATAGCGTTTTGAGTACATCTCCGCTCTTACGTTAAGTTGATCCTCGGCACTCCAAAATCTCCTCAAGAAAGCTATGGCAAATTGCTCCATGTTCGCAAAATTGCTTCTGAACGCTCTAAACCAGGTAAGCGCAGATCCATCTAAGGCGCGTTCGACTATCCTTAGCTCTCTTTCTTTGGCTACCCTATGTTCCGCCATGTAGTCTCGAATATCTCGCAGAAATTCGACTGGTGTGACTCCTGTATTTCCCGAAAACTTTCTCGGCTTGTCATCCAGGTTCCTAATAATGGTGACTGGACCTGAGTATCGTTCGCTTGGACCCAACGTACTCCTATTCGAACTTGGATTATCCTGAGGGGTTGAACTGGCCCTTTCGAATGTCACATTCGGTTGCATTTGACGGTCTTCTCCCATGCTCGCTTCTTGATTCGTCATACTGCGATCTATCGCTGTTTGATTTATCAATGTTTCCCCTGATGTTATGTTCTGACTGGTGAAACTGTTAAACATGGATTCTAGTTTAGTTATCCTGTCTTCTGCTAATTTCTCCACAGTCTTGACCTGCGTCTTCAGTTCATCTAACGATGTAACATCCTGCGTTTTGTTACTCTCGTCTAAGTCGTTTCTTAACTTGTCAATTTTTCCTTCGCACGTGTTCTTTACTGACGTGACTTGTTCTTTTAACAGATCAACATCTGTTCTAAATAGAGTTGAATCTATCTTCATCGCTTCCTTGCTTTCCGTAAACCTTGCTTCTAAGTTTGCCATACCTGCGATTAATTTTTCATCTAACCCTTCACGTTTCTCTTTTGCTTCGGCATCGATCTCACTATACCGTTCTTCCACGATTGCACCGACTCTATTTTTGAACAAAGCTAAGTTTTCATTAACCTTTTGCTCTATATCGTCGTCTATCTTCCTAATATCTTTCTGCAATTGATTTTCTAATGATTTTAAATTAGAATTGACCTCTCCTAAGACTTCCTCTTTAATGGTCCCAATTACTGTCTTTAAATCTTTAATCTCGTTACCTAGATTCGTTTCTAGACCTTTAATTTTAGTCTCAAAAGATACTTCGGTAGACCAATCTTGAATTTTGCCTACATCTGCCACTAAACCATCGATGTCGAATCTCAACTTCGATACATCTGATTTAATGTCTTTCTGTATGGACATAACGTCTGTTCTTAAAGTAAAAATATTTTCTTCTCCTCTACTTTCTAATTCAATAATATTTTTTCTTAATATTTGAACATTTTCCTCTTCTTTCATGTTTACTGCAATTATGTCTAATTGTAAAGTTTTTAGCATCTCATTATTCTTTAAAGTTAAGCTATTCTCTAATCTAGTTAACTTGTTTTCTAATTCAGTGTTAGTTTCTTCACTACGAGACTGTAATTTCTATTCCAATGATTTAAAATTATCTTTCAAGTTTGCTTCACTAGCTTTTAAATGACTCTTCAATATTAGTTTGTAATCTAGTTTCTAATGACTTCAAACTGTCGTTCAGATTGCCTTCGTTACTAGCCTGTAATGACTTTAAATTTTCTTCAGTACTAGTCTGCAATAATTTTAAATTTTCTTCATTACTAGTTTGTAATGCTTGTACATTCTCTTTACATTTAGCTTCTAATCTAGCTTCTGAATTATTAATTTGTTCTTTAACTTCCGTTTCCATCTTAGAAATAGTTTCTGCAATACCAGACATACCCGTCTGTAACTCTCCTAACACCTTCGCTAAATCTTCCGGCAACATAATTATATTTTCAATATAGGTTTATATAGAGACGTTAGACAACAACACATCACAATGTCTCAATTCCTGCATTCACTTGGGTATAGGAAAAATGTCTTATAACTAACATGATATTACTAATACGATTAACATGAACACTGGATTGGGCACACAAGTACATTGTCTGACTAAGTTTAATAAATTTTGTAACACAATTAAATGAACTTGAGATCAATCTCTCAGTAATCTAAATCTGATGTGATTCCATAGAATAAACAAAATCGAAAAGCCCCACTAGTTGGATAAAGCCAATTCTCCCTCTCTCTCTGTACCCGTTCGTCCTGGGGATGCGATGACCCATCTGCTATAACATCGCATTCCTGGAGTTCCAGGACAGAGCGGAGTTAAATGAACCTCTAGTCAAATAAGGAATGTGTCGGAAATTCAGCTGAGTTCTCGAAAAAGCAGTGGGTATCACGAGACAAAGTATCTCTAGGGTCGTTACGGGCTTAAGTTAATAAAAATAATTCAAATATAAATGGGCGCCATCAACTGAATTCCTAGCAAGCCACTTCCTTTCCGGATAAGCCTTACTCAAGACAAGGAAAGAAAAAGGAACATCACACCATCATCAGATCACAACTAAGATAAAACAAATTTATTTTACTTTGATAGTCAGACAGACATTTTAAATATAATTCCTACCTAAGAGTATGGTCGAATGCCAAAGTTAAAAATTGTCATTGTCCAAAAATCGAACCATCTCTTTTCTAATTCAAAATTATTTTTATACACATAACAAGGAAAATTTATAAAGTTCTCTTGAGTTCTCAGGATCACTGTAGCACTATGTCTTTCGTCACTGACATTTGTGAAACCTGAGACCTAATTTCGCTTTAATTTAACATCAATGTGGATTTAAAAATGCTAATCTGTCTAAACATACACATATAATAATCACACATATTAAATATCACATAAATTATGGTTTGCATGGCATAATTTGAATGTTGAACATGTTAATCAAATGCTCCTAAACATCGAATAATTAATTTACACTATTTACATCGTCATTAATCTCTTATCTGTGAATTACAGAAAATTCAAAATTCTCATTGGTCATCATTATCGTCGTCATCAAAATTAAATATTTCTCACATTAATTCTCACTTCAAAATTCTACATATTCCTGTCAGAATCATTAATTCATCACCATTACATCATTTAAATTCTCAACTCAAGTTGCAATTCCTTTGAATTATCTCTCAATTAAATTTATTTAATTCCATATAAATTCATTAATCATCAGCTTCGTTAATTAATTATCACCTAATTCAGTTATTCATCATCATTACAATCGTCGATTAATTTATTTCAATCAGTTTATTTATTCAATCTTTAATTCATCCATTTATTTAATTCATCGATTTATTCAAAATTTAATTTATCAAATTATTTAAATTTCAATCATCTGGTTATTTAGTTTCATTATTTCATCTAGTCATTCTGATTTTTATTTCATTAGGTCAGATCGTTAATATGCTTAAATCTCAGATTATTATTTCGTTAATTATTATTTTCAGAAAATCTTGTATTATCAACTTCATTTATTTGTTTAATTTCCTAACAAATTGTTTAATAAGGTTTATAGAACGTTGTCTTACAGTTTTATCACTTCCAAGTTATATCTCGTATTTAATTTATCATGCCAAAAATATTATTGCCTCCACGACATCACGTTGGATCAAACTATCCACAACGACATTACTTTTCTTCAATACTTCAAATATCACATTTGAATACAAGAATTACTCCACAAAACTCCATAAATATTCAGCACATACAGCATGAATCTCAACAATTGCGCTAGACTGGGTACGACGACCTCATGTCTGCCTCAAAATACATTATCAACGTTGCAACTATCACATGGCAACTTCCACAAAATGCCTATCACAAACTTCACTTAACCATGTTGCATGATCTACAAAAAATATATAACTGGCTTCAAATTATCAACGCACATAATCTCCAATGACTGTAATTACTCTGATCACATCTAGACAACTCCTTAAACAATTGGAAAAAATATTACTTCAGTAATTTAAGATCTGCTTTCAAATAGCATAAATTCTCTTACAATTCTTATAATTCACATCGTAGAAAAACACCAATGTGTTATAATCTCTCATATCAAAATCTGCAATACTGATCTGCCTTAAAATAATTCTGACCATTAATGATTAATCTTATAAGATTCAATTACTTTAAATCCTTCTCAAAGGTATCAAACACAATTACAAAAATCATCAAAAGCATCAGCTGTAACAGCTGTTAACTGAAATTACTCTCAAAAGAGTATAGCAACAAAATATTGGATTGGCAAACAAGAATTACTAAATGCAATCCTGTTGACATTTATCGTTACTTTATTTAACAAAATTTCGACTGATATGTGACTAGTAGTTCCTTGTTTGATTTACTTACATCTCGTGTACACTCGGATGATAAAAATGAGTCCCTCAATGGCGAGTAAGATGTGTAACCACCGTACAGTCGTATAAATACGAAAGACCTCGCCCCGTCGACTTGGATGATAGTTCCCTGAACGATGGGTAAGATGAGTAGCCACCATACAATCGTATAAATACGAAGGACCCCATCTCGTAGTCTATATGAGTGAATGTACCAGATAGGAATCAACAAGTTTCTAGTTGTCATATAAAAGCGATGTTCATTCACTAAAGTGAATAACTTCTTAATATCTCCAAACAAACCAATGGAAAAAATCCCTGCTGATGAATAATACACACTCGCTAGTATGCAATGAACTGACGAAGTAATTTTTGATAATCAATTGCAGATCACGAGTTCGAAATACTCGTTACACAAAAAAAAACTATTCATGAAAAATATCCTAGCTGGAAAAATGCCTAAAAGACCAAACATCTGCTTAATAAAGCCAAACAACGGTGAGAATTTCGTATAATGATGCCTGCCATATCATATGGTCACTCCATATTCTAGCAAATTCGAAGTATATAAATTCAAACCATGTCTTAATAATCATATCACTCCTATTAGAAAAATATACATGTGTGCCCAGTATTCATGAAAATAATCGTATCAGGTAGTTATGACTCTTACAGTACCTTTCATAATCAGCTGTAATTAAATTTCCAAGATCGTCGATTTTCCCTACATAAAGAATTTCTCGATAGATCGGCGTGAATAGCATTCCATCCATGAAATGACGATTTCATTCGAAATCCCAAGTGAATCAGCTGGTGGACTCCTCTCGTCAGGAATCGAATCCATCGCTCTGCGGTGCCATCTTGTCTCTATTTGCGTCTACTCGGACATGTTGAACTTCGGATTACCCATAGCGGATATTGTCCAACTCCTTCTCGAAAAGTTCATGGAAACAGCGGACCCCCTACTCCTCTTCTAAGTTACGCCACTGTTCCGTTAAATGTTCAGTTTGAGTATTGCAAGTTCAATCTCAAATGACTGCTAAGTCCCACTTGAGTAAAATAAAATTTTACTTGAGAGTGTTCAAGATTACGAAACACCCTGTATCTGTCTGTATCTGGTAACTCATGAAAACGGCATAAGAAATAAATCTTATTAATGCACGATCTAATGTTCATCAGTGCCTATGCTAACAACATTCCGTTTACTTGAAATAGTTAAAGTAGCTTCGAATGCGTTATATAAAAGCATAGTCGTGAAGTTATTCATAAAAGCCTGTGTTCAAACAGCGTCGAAATGTAGCTTGAAATAAAGTCTTCAACTACCTGCAGTGCGGTTCTAAAATATCCCGGCCGTCTGTAATTGCTTCCTCGGCCAGCCCGCCTGGATCAATGACCCGCTCGGCCTTCGCTGCTCGGCGATGCAGGAACTGTCACCTACACTCTGCCACTGACAGTTTCTGTATGTTACGTGACCTTCGCTGTGCGTCTCGCTTGCGCTATAGAGCTTGCTCCTACCTGCTCGTCTAACTGAGCCCAACTAACCCTGCTAGCACTGTCTTCTGGCTTATGTGCTCGGCGCAGGCACGTGGCGTATTCCCCCACCACTGTGCTCTCACGTCATGATCATAGTCTCGAACCCAGATCATCTCGGCTGTTCTGTTATAAAATAACGTACTTCCATAAAATTATTTCCACATATAATGCATGTTATATATCCTCTTCTAAGATGTTTAATTGCTATAATTCCATATATCTCAATAAAGCTTCACATCTCTATCTATAATTCCATCTTCTTACAGAAGTCAGTGCCTCCTTGATTCTAGACCTCCTACGTCATCTTGACATTCTTCTTGACGCGATCGGTGCGCTATCTTTTCCTAATTCTTTCCAAAACCTCAACTACAGCTTAATGTCTGCTGGCGTAGCCGATAGCCTAAACTAGGTATCGGGTACAGTACTCACTTTTTCATTTTCGCTGGATTATACCAGCACGCCATCTCCGGGCCTACCATGACGCTTGATTTAAGCCATCATGCTATATCTCACACGACACTTGATTTCACATATTTCCCACATGATAATCATACTCTTATCAGTGGCTTTTCTCACCTTTACACAATACATATTAATCACGATACACATAAACACTTTTGAAAACACTATAATAAGATTTATATACACTTTTTCACTATTTCAAGGTTGTTCCTTAATCGGACTCCTCCTAACGCCTGACCCCAGAGATGCGATGACTATGACAAACGCTGGTCTCCGTGAAAGTCTATCTGCGTATCCGTGCGTTCGATTCTCGTTCCCTTAAATACTGTTTATTTCCCCGTCATGATTTCTTGTGATGCCTCTCGGCTCCCATAACTGCAATGATCTTGACGATACTGCGTCATTTATAAGTATGACAATACCTCCTGGTATTCAGTGTCCAAAACCATCCTAAATTCTTGCTACGCTGTAGCAAACTACACTTGCGTATAACAATGGATAAATATCTTCTGTAGATTAAATCTTATGCGATTCATGATTTATATTTAGAAGCTGTATGATACGCTTCCATTGTTCTTCAAATATATTCTAGCATTTCGCGCACTTATTGGCAGCGTTTAGTTTACGTGTAGACTGCAGATGAACTCAAGACGAACTGAAGAATAACTGAAGACAACTGGCTTGGTCTGAGCTGCTTCTCCTATATAAAGGTTTCTCGTAAAATGTAGTCCACAGGACACACGAGAGCGACTCCCTTCTTGAAATAATGTATTTCCATTCAAAATGACGTATACACCTTGTTCATCTAGGTGTGGAGATCCCATAATCACTTGCGTGCAAGCGATTGCTTCGGCCAATTAATTACAATTAATTGCCTTATTCCATCGCGTCATGACGCCACCATGGTGATTCCCCTCTGGCTGGTCACCAAATCACTCCTCTCGAGCGTAGGCTCGGTGTTAACACGCTCATTTGGAGATATAGGCTTTAATTTAGGCGTAGGACCACTCCTAAATTATCTCTCCTAGAATATATTCACCTGGGTGTACATTTCACTCTACTTCGATGCTCCAATTGGCTGCAATCAATTAATTTCCGTGGGCAATCATCCCCAATACAGTCTCAAGCGTTGTCCATTGGGGACTCCCAGGGTCATTAATTTCGAGCTGTCTCCTCGGTCCAGACGGAAAAAGTTCCACCGGCGCCCTGAATCTCCTCCCATTCGCTTGCTGCAATTAGTAAAATGTCAAGCTGGCCTGCTTTCACGTTTCTATACTTTGAAAACGTACATATGACTGAAATTTCTGACAATTATTCCCTTAAACAGCTATGATATTCACAATCTGGCCGTGAAATCATGCTATATTATTATATGTCATTATACATCTCATTGCTCTTCGGGTTCCCTGTGGTTGTTCCCCCTCAGAGATCAATGGTTCGACAGTAGGAAATAAAGAGTGGTTCTGGCACAGGGGCTAATGGGCAAGATGGCCGCCGCGCGCAACCAGCCCTATTTTATTCTTATGGAGAGGTCATTCAGAGCTGGCACAAAGGCTAATGGGCAAGATGGCCGCCACGCCCTGAGACCGTGGATGATGTCACAGGGGGAGGTCGGCCGTGTAGTTACTAAATGGAATATTTATTATTATTATTATTAATTTTATTTGGTAATTATTGATTGATAGCTTGCCACGGTGGGTGAGTGGTTATCGTGTCGGACTACCAACCCCAAGCTTGCAGGTTCGCTCTTGGTCGTGGTAAGTGATTTTTGAAAGTTGGCAAAAATTAAGACACGCATGTCATACGATGTAGGCATGTAAATGAACCCAGGGAGAGGTCGGCTATGTAGTTGCTAAATGGAATATTTATTATTATTATTATTATTATTATTAGGTAATTATTGATTGAGTATGTACAATCAAGACCAGCCATATATTGTCCCACTTTATAGTGTAGTGGCTAGCATTTTTAGCTGTTACTGTGAAGGCTCGGGTTCGAGTCCTGGCTCCGTCAAGAAATTTAATTCTAGGCTGAGGGTTTGAATGGGGTACACTCAACCTTGTGAGGCAAAACTGACAGGAGCTGGCTTTTTGATTTATACCGCAGCCAATCTGCCTAACCCAACTTCACCTAACCTAACCTAACCTAACCTAACCAAATCCCACCTTACCCAACCTAACCTAACCTAACTTCAAAGTCAGAATGTACAATACATCTATTGTTTTTTATACCCTCATAAATTAGATATAGAAAATGTCCACCACGATTTAGATCCTCGAGCACACTTTCTGACCTATCATTAAAACCTGTAGAAAGGAATGTCTGAAAATTTTCACTAACACATAGTACACGTTCACCATACATTGTATCCACTTTTTGAATGTTAATTATACGGAAAAGAGTATGCATTGGTAATTCAGTGAGCTTTTTTTCTCTCTCTAATCAACAGTTCTGCCCCCCATAGCATTGAGAATATTTATTGTAGTAGCCTATAAAGAAACAAAAAAAAATCATATCTATTACAGTTTAGCTATAAGTGACCAGAACCACTATAACATTTTATTCTAATAAGGAAATTTCCATAATGATAAGAAAAAAACTTACCATAATGGTGGATTGTGTAAGTAAACGTCATTTGCTGCTTGATGCCACTACTAAACTGATACTCATACAACGGACAAGCGAGTTCATGTTTCGCTGACGTAATCGTATTTTCCCACGCACTTCCTGTGTGTTGCACGCGCCGTAGTGGCTAAATTTGAAACTAAATGAAATGATTTGCTGATGTAATTGTATGTTCCCCCGCACGCACACGCAGGTCCCTGTGGACGGGTCCCTGTGGCGGGTCATTGTTGGCGGGTCCTTGTTGACAAGTCCCAGTTGATGGGTTCCTGTTGACAGGTCCTTTTTTGACTAATCCCTTTAGACCGGTCCCTTTGGACTGGCCCATGGTCCCTAATGCTATGATAAAATTAAACGTTGTTCCACATGAAACGCATGTGAAGAGCCGATTGCTACTATGAATTAACATGTTTGGTTTTTGTTTTTACGCATGCGCACTTGAATTTTTTGTAAGCGGGCGGGCATTTTGAATAATGATTTATAGGTGAGTTATTTTTTTAAATTACCAAAAGATCCAAAACTAATAGGTCATTCGCTTTTTAATATCTCATGAACCAATAAGGCTAGGGACTTGTATAAGAGGTCGTTGGACTTTCTGTTTTTGAATGTATTATTTATTTGTTTGTCAAAAGGGCCTAACTACACTTTTGTTAATATCTCGCTAACTAATAATCAGAGAGAGTCAAGTGAGGTGTCATGGGACTCAGGATGGTCAACCCTTTTCCATGACCAACAAATTTACCAAAAAGATCTAATACAGCATGGTCATTGACCTATGATTTTATAAACTAATAATTGAATATTAACATGTGAGGTGTCATAGGACTTAGAATGGTCAACCCTTTCCCATGGCCAATGCATTTATCAAAAGTACCCAATACATCAAGGTCATTGACCTGAGATTTTATAAACTAATAATCGGGTACGAACATGTGACATGTTTACCATGTGTGATGAAACATAGCTAGGTCGAGAAAGAATTAGTGTAGGCTACATGTATTGTGACTAACAAGTCTTTTACCATTGAAACATGTTTTCAGATATAACTGCAGTATAGAGAGAGTATAGGTTGCAGGTATGGGTTAATAAATGAGATACGGTGTACGCAAACTCTGATTTATCAAGAATTAAGAGTAGACTATCTTTATTTGATTGGTTAAAGAGGATAGCTAAAACACAAAAATGCTCAGTGGTTACCGAGACAAAATGATCGCTACACACAACAAGCTTTAAATACTTGAGGCTAATAATCAATACACACACTCGCTTGTTCTAAACTAAACTGTGTTGCTGTCAGTGCTCAGACAGTAGGCTGATGACGAAATGCATTGCTAACAGAAATATAATCATTTCTGGTTGTCTAATGTTACCAGCTATCCATTTATTTATTTTTTGTGTTGCAGTGGTAAGCACTTTTAGCTCTTGTATTGGTAGTCTTAACTCAATTTCCAGGTCTGAGGCCTAGAACGAGTTGAACTAAGAAACAAGGGCATGGTGGTGCAGTGGTTAAGCTGTTAGCCTTTTCACCAGAGGGTTCGATTTCAGGTTAATATGCATGTCATAAACATATTAAACAAAACGAAACAAAGATAAGGTTTAAAACTGATTACATTTATGACTTTTCAAATTATTACTTGGATTACAAAGACAAAGGTGAACTGGGTTTGATATACAGATAATGCTGTCTATCACACACTCGACTGTAAGAAAGCCAAAAGAGCAAAAGGCTTAGGTAGAGCAGTGGTAAAATTGCTATATGTAGAGAACTACCTGGCAAAGCTATATCGCATAAACAGTGCAGGATACAATCCAGCAATCAAATTTGTATCTTGTGGAACAGAGATGTGCACTTACGTGAGAAAATGCAAGTTCATGTGTAATATGACCTAACACAAAAATGTTCACCTGTGCACGTGCACAATAAGAGCTAACAAGTCACATTCTGTTTAGTTCGTACGTAACGTTAGGTTAGGGCTAATGCACACACCCTAGTACACGAGGCACATGCCATTTGAGAGCAGGTCAAGGGATCTAACTTGGTGGATGAATGTGTTCTAACGAGTCATTTGTAGTTGAATGAGAATAATACTTGTTCTTAAGATGTTAAAACTGAGGAGATGGTATGTACAGTAAGACGTCTTGTCATTTCCTGTGTAATATTACAGACATGGCAGAGAGCACACAGTTCTGTTGCTATGACTACGCTGCAGTAATTTGAAACCCTACGTGTTCATTAAGACAATGGGTGATGATAATACAAAGTTAGCAGTCATTGGATATTACACAGGTGTTCCTTCCGGTGTCATGTTGCTGACATGGCAGAGAACGCACAGTTCTATTGCTACGACGAACGCTGCAGTAATTTGAAACCCAAGGTGTTGATCAAGACAATGGGTGATGATCATGCCAAGTCAGCAGTAATTGGATACCACACATCAACATTGACTAAATCATAAACGTGTTGTCATAACCAGCAGAAACCTCATTTAAAGATTTTAGATTTTAAATTTTAAATTTAAGATTTTTTTGATTTTACTTTTTACATTTTCCTAAAAGAGTAAACAACAAGGTCACATACCTAACCTTAGTTTTTAATGTCAGTTTTTAGTTTTTTTTAAATTTGATAATATGGAAAACATGGATTTTTGCATTTTGTTGTTTACACATTTATTAATTTCACAATTTCCCATTTTCAGTTCTTAAAATGTTAGTTTAAAGTTTTTCAATTTCATGATATTGAAACATGGATTTTCCAATTTGTTGTTTTCACATTTGTCAATTTACCAAATTCACATTTACAGTTTATTTTAAATTTCAGTTTAATGTTTTTTGTTCTATTTGTTAATATGGAAACATGGCTTTTTTTACAATTTGTGTTTTTTACATGTCATGCAATTTTTCTTATGCTAGTCTTATAGGTTACTGTACAACATGATCACTACCCCACTGGATTTTTTTTTTCATTTTGTTGTTTACACATATGCCAATTTTCCAATTCCCCATTTTCAGTTTTTTTTAAATATCAGTTTTAAGCTTTTCAATTTCATAACATGGTAACATGGATTTTGCATTTTGTTGTTTACACATTTATTAATTTCACAATTTCCCATTTACAGTTCTTAAAATGTCAGTTTAAAGTTTTTCAATTTCATGATATAGAAACATGGATTTTCCAATTTGTTGTTTTCACATTTATTAATTTACCAAATTCCCATTTACAGTTTTTAAAATTTCAGTTTAATGTTGTTGTTTTTTTTCTATTTGTTAATATGGAAACATGGATTTTTCCAATTTGTGTTTTCCATGTTCATTTTGCATTAGGAGTGGAGAGAGGTGGGTAGTAATTAAAAATGTGGAAGCAGTGTCCATTGTTGACCGGTCATTGTTGACGAGTTCTTTTCATACAACAGAAAAGTGAGTTCATGATTCGCATGCATTACCTAAAATGTAATACCATGCAAGTGTTTAACATTTTACAACTAACCTGTTAGTATGATTTGCACACTACAAAGGTTATATCTGTTCTGGTAATAGAATTATTTAGCGTAGGTTTTTAGCCTATTTTCAATTTTGAAAAAATAGGCTTATGAGATCACATTTGTCAGTGTGTGTGTGCGTGTGTGTGTGTGTGTGTGTGAGGCGTGTGTGTGTCCCCCCTAATAAAATATAAACGGCTAGAGCGATTTCAATGAAACTCGGTAAGTTCATAGCACTATTCCCGGCGACCTCGACCGTGCCCTTCAAATTTTCTTACGTCTCACCAATCCAACATGGCGGCTGTGCGAAATATTTCACTAGCATTCAATATCTCCTAAACTATTACCGATATCGCCCTGAAAATGTGTACGGTTATAAAGGGCGCTACTAGAAGTTCACCTATGAGACTTTCAAAAACCTGGTGACTACAAAACCAACATGGCGGTCAAGCGAAGTTGAGACTTTTAAATAGACTTTTCTCGCGAATTAACTATCCAAACGTAATGAAACTTGGTACAGCACATTGTAATGCACTGGAGTCTAATTTAGTTCAATTGTTTACATAAACTCAAAATGGCGGCTGTGCGAAATATTTCACTGACATTCTATATCTCCGAAACTATTACAGATATCACCCTGCAATTTCGTACGGTGATAAAAGGTACTGATACAAGTTTACCTATGTAATTTTCATAAACCTGTAAAGTACGAAACGAACATGGCGACCAAGCGAATTTGAAGTATTTTAATAGACTTTTCTCGTGATTTAACTCTCTGAGCGCAGTGAAATGTGGTACAGTAAATGATTTTGCAGATTGTAATGCACTGCCATCTAATTTAATTCAATTGTTTACATAACCTCAAGATGGCGGCTGTGCGAAATTTTAAAATTAAGTTTTTATTTCTTGTGTCGTAATCATGCGATCGAAGTGAAAGTTTGAATAATGAACCTAGGCAATAATTGTCCTTGAATGGTACATAACTCTATGGCCTATACTTATAACAATCCTAAATGGCGAGCTTCCGAAATATATAGACGGTCTCGATATCTATGACTCTTTTACAGCAACCAAACTGATTTTTTAATGTTCCTAGAGACTATGAACATATGTTCACCTATAGGACTTCAGTAACCTGGTGAGCACAAATCCAACATGGCGGCGACGCGAAGTATAAATATTTAAATGGACGATTCTCGCGAAATAACTATCCGAGTGCCGTGAAACGTTGCACGTTAAATGCTTATACAATTGTTGATCCACTGGCATCTAATTTATTTCAATTGTTTGCATAATCACAAGATGGCTGCTGTGCGTAATTTTAAAATCTCGTTTTTACTTCTTGTGTTCTAACAATGCGTTTGAAGTTTGAATACCACACGTACACAATAATATTAATGTAATAGTACAAAAATAAAAATCCAACCTGGCGACAATCTGAAATATTCAGACGGTTCTCAATATCTACGAATTTGTTACAGCAATTAAACTGAAATTTTGTATGTTGATAGTGACAATTAACATGAGTAGGATATATGAAAATAGGCTGTATAGTTCTTCACGGAACTACTTGTTATATTTAATATGTACAGTTTAAAGTGATAGAAAAGTGGTAGAAATGTGGTAGCAAAGTGGTAGACAAGTGGTAGACAATTGGTAACAAAGTGGTAGAAAAGTGGTAGCAAAGTGGTAGAAAAGTGGTAGAAAAGTGGCAGAAAAGTGGTAGCAAAGTGGTAGAAAAGTGGTAGAAAAGTGGTAGCAAACTAGAAAAGTGGTAACAAAGTGGTAGAAAAGTGGTAGAAAAGTGGTAGAAAAGTGATAGAAAAGTGGTAGAAAAGTGGTAGCAAACTAGAAAAGTGGTAGAAAAGTGGTAGCAAAGTGGTAGAAAATATTACATGTATTGTTAAGAAATAGTTTAAGCGGTTACATGGATTCATTACACAATAATTTTAGCATGACAAAGCTCATTTTCTATATCCAATAGTTCTTCCTCATATTTAGTATGAACAGTTTACACATTTATCAATTTCACAATTTCCCATTTACAGTTCTTAAAATGTCGTCAGTTTTAAGGTTGTCAATTTCATGACATAGAAACATGGATTTCCCAATTTTTTTTTTCATTTATCAATTTACCAAATTTCCACTAACAGTTTTTTAAATTTCAGTTTAATGTTTTTTTTCTATTTGTCAATATGGAAACATGGATTTTTCCAATTTGTGTTTTACATGTTTATTTTGCATTAGGAGTGGAGAGAGGTGGGTAGTAATTAAAAATGTGCAAGCAGTGTCCATTGTTGACAGGTCATTGTAGACGAGTCCTTTTCATTCAACAGACAAGTGAGTTCATGTTTAACATGCATTACCTAAAATGTAATACCATGCAAGTGTTTAACATTTTACAAATTAGCTTATGTGTTAGTTTATGTGTGGGGTCTTATGTTGGGCATTTTGTGTTGGCTTATTTGACAAGTTATTTTGTCAATGCATTTAGTGGATTTTTCTCTTGGTCTTGGAAAGTAAATCAATCCATTTTATCACAACATAATGCTTACTGCCATGTTTGTAAGCAAGAACAACACACTAAACTTTCAAAAAAATCTAAAGTACTCTAAGGTACTCTCCACTCGTACTCTTACCTCTATCCCATGCCAAGTCAAGAACATTATTTTTTTTTCCAAAAAAAAAAAAAAAAAAAAAGGTGATTGGGGGAAAGTAGACTATATGTTTAAAATAAAAAAAATCATATAAAGTCATATGTTAACTCTAACACCTACGTTTATCCCATTCTTAGTCGAAAAATATTATATTTTTTTAAATTTTTCTAAAAAATATTTGGAAAGTAGGCTATATTTTTGAAAACTAATCATTCTATAAAGTCATATATAGACTAAACCAATGGCTTTTATATCCTTAATCGTTAGAATAAAATATGGAATTTTTGACATTTTTTTCCAAAAATGTTCATTGTTTTAAAATGGACTATATTTTGGAAACTAGGAATTTAAAAAAAAAGTGTGTTTGACATAAATGACAGGTATTTACCCCCTCTACCCACAAACCAAGTCCCAGATCTCTGGGACAAAATCCAAAAATGTTTAATTGTGAAAGTAGGCGATATTTTGAAAACGTATCATTCTAGAAAGTCATATATAGCCTCAAACAAATGTTCTTTAAGTTATTTAACGTTAAAACAAAACTTAACATTTTTTTCATTTTTCCGAAAAAGGTCCAATTTTCAAAATTGTCTATATTTTGGAAACTAAGAATTTTACAAAAATGTTTGTTTAACGTAAATGAAAGGTCTTTACCCCCTATACCCCTAAGATAAATTTCAGGACCCTAGGACAAAAACTGTGCAGTAGTGGTTTTGTAGCGGTTCTATATCCTCCACCTCCACACCCTCCACACAAGATGGCGGCCGTAGCTTAACTTTACCTAGCCTAACCTAACAAGATGGCGGGCGTAGCTTAACTTAACCTAGCCTAACCTAACAAGATGGCGGCCGTAGCTTAACTTAACCTAACCTAACCTACGAGGTGTGATCAAAAAGTTCAAAAAAAGTGACTGCGACTTAACCTAACCTAGCCTAGCCTAACCTAACCTAACCTACAACGTGTGTTCAAAAAGTTTCAAAATGGCGGCCGTAGCTTCACTTAACCTAACCTAACCTAACTTAACTTAAACCTACGAGGAGTGATCAAAAATTTTTCAAAATAGTGGTCATAGCTTAACTGAACCTTGCCTAACCTAACCTAAACCTATGAAGTGTGATCATAAAGTTCCAAGATGGCGGTCGTAGCTTAACTCAACCTAACCTAACCCTACGAGGTGTGATCAAAAAGTTCCAAAAATGGCTGCCGTAGCTTAATTTAACCTTTGAGTCATTTTTTTTAACGGGTCCCGGAGGACGGGTCCTTGTTGACGGGTCCTTGTTGACTGGTCCCTGTGGGCGGGTCCTTTGGACTGATCCCTATGGAATGGCCCATGCATTTTTTCCAAATAATGTCAAAGGGACCCGTCCTCCGGGACCCGTTAAAAAAAATGACTCAAAGGTTAAGTTAAGCTACGGCAGCCATTTTTGGAACTTTTTGATCACACCTCGTAGGGTTAGGTTAGGTTGAGTTAAGCTACGACCGCCATCTTGGAACTTTATGATCACACTTCATAGGTTTAGGTTAGGTTAGGCAAGGTTCAGTTAAGCTATGACCACTATTTTGAAAATTTTTTGATCACTCCTCGTAGGTTTAAGTTAAGTTAGGTTAGGTTAGGTTAAGTGAAGCTACGGCCGCCATTTTGAAACTTTTTGAACACACGTTGTAGGTTAGGTTAGGTTAGGCTAGGCTAGGTTAGGTTAAGTCGCAGTCACTTTTTTGGAACTTTTTGATCACACCTCGTAGGTTAGGTTAGGTTAAGTAAAGCTACGGCCGCCATCTTGTTAGGTTAGGCTAGGTTAAGTTAAGCTACGGCCGCCATCTTGTTAGGTTAGGCTAGGTTAAGTTAAGCTACGGCCGCCATTTTGTGTGGAGGGTGTGGAGGTGGAGGATATAGAACCGCTACAAAACCACTAATGCACAGTTTTTGTCCTAGGGTCCTGACATTTATTTTTGGGGTATAGGGGGTAAAGACCTTTCATTTACGTTAAACAAACATTTTTGTAAAATTCTTAGTTTCCAAAATATAGACAATTTTGAAAATTGGACCTTTTTCGGAAAAATGAAAAAAATGTTAAGTTTTGTTTTAACGTTAAATAACTTAAAGAACATTTGTTTGAGGCTATATATGACTTTCTAGAATGATACGTTTTCAAAATATCGCCTACTTTCACAATTAAACATTTTTGGATTTTGTCCCAGAGATCTGGGACTTGGTTTGTGGGTAGACGGGGTAAATACCTGTCATTTATGTCAAACACACTTTTTTTTAAAATTCCTAGTTTCCAAAATATAGTCCATTTTAAAAAAATGAACATTTTTGGAAAAAAATGTCAAAAATTCCATATTTTATTCTAACGATTAAGGATATAAAAGCCATTGGTTTAGTCTATATATGACTTTATAGAATGATTAGTTTTCAAAAATATAGCCTACTTTCCAAATATTTTTTAGAAAAATTTAAAAAAATATAATATTTTTCGACTAAGAATGGGATAAACGTAGGTGTTAGAGTTAACATATGACTTTATATGATTTTTTTTTTATTTTAAACATATAGTCTACTTTCCCCCAATCACCTTTTTTTTTTTTGGGAAAAAAAAAATGTTCTTGACTTGGCATGGGATAGAGGTAAGAGTACGAGTGGAGAGTACCTTAGAGTACTTTAGATTTTTTTGATAGTTTAGTGTGTTGTTCTTGCTTACAAACATGGCAGTAGGCATTATGTTGTGATAAAATGGATTGATTTACTTTCCAAGACCAAGAGAAAAATCCACTAAATGCATTGACAAAATAACTTGTCAAATAAGCCAACACAAAATGCCCAACATAAGACCCCACACATAAACTAACACATAAGCTAATTTGTAAAATGTTAAACACTTGCATGGTATTACATTTTAGGTAATGCATGTTAAACATGAACTCACTTGTCTGTTGAATGAAAAGGACTCGTCTACAATGACCTGTCAACAATGGACACTGCTTGCACATTTTTAATTACTACCCACCTCTCTCCACTCCTAATGCAAAATAAACATGTAAAACACAAATTGGAAAAATCCATGTTTCCATATTGACAAATAGAAAAAAAAAACATTAAACTGAAATTTAAAAAACTGTTAATGGGAATTTGGTAAATTGATAAATGAAAAAAAAAAATGGGAAATCCATGTTTCTATGTCATGAAATTGACAACCTTAAAACTGACGACATTTTAAGAACTGTAAATGGGAAATTGTGAAATTGATAAATGTGTAAACTGTTCATACTAAATATGAGGAAGAACTATTGGATATAGAAAATGAGCTTTGTCATGCTAAAATTATTGTGTAATGAATCCATGTAACCGCTTAAACTATTTCTTAACAATACATGTAATATTTTCTACCACTTTGCTACCACTTTTCTACCACTTTTCTAGTTTGCTACCACTTTTCTACCACTTTTCTACCACTTTGTTACCACTTTTCTAGTTTGCTACCACTTTCCTACCACTTTTCTACCACTTTGCTACCACTTTTCTGCCACTTTTCTACCACTTTTCTACCACTTTGCTACCAATTGTCTACCACTTGTCTACCACTTTGCTACCACATTTCTACCACTTTTCTATCACTTTAAACTGTACATATTAAATATAACAAGTAGTTCCGTGAAGAACTATACAGCCTATTTTCATATAGCCTACTCATGTTAATTGTCACTATCAACATACAAAATTTCAGTTTAATTGCTGTAACAAATTCGTAGATATTGAGAACCGTCTGAATACTTCAGATTGTCGCCAGGTTGGATTTTTATTTTTTACTATTACATTAATATTATTGTGTACGTGTGGTATTCAAACTTCAAACGCATTATTAGAACACGAGAAGTAAAAACGAGATTTTAAAATTACGCACAGCAGCCATCTTGTGATTATGCAAACAATTGAAATAAATTAGATGCCAGTGGATCAACATTTGTATAAGCATTTAACGTGCAACGTTTCACGGCACTCGGATAGTTATTTCGCGAGAATCGTCCATTTAAATATTTATACTTCGCGTCGCCGCCATGTTCGATTTGTGCTCACCAGGTTACTGAAGTCCTATAGGTGAACATATGTTCATAGTCTCTAGGAACATTAAAAAAATCAGTTTGGTTGCTGTAAAAGAATCATAGATATTGAGAACCGTCTATATATTTCGGAAGCTCGCCATTTAGGATTGTTATAAGTATAGGCCGTAGAGTTATAAACCAATCAAGGACAATTATTGCCTAGGTTCATTATTCAAACTTTCATTTCGATCGCATGATTACGACACAAGAAATAAAAACTTAATTTTAAAATTTCACACAGCCGTCATCTTGAGGTTATGTAAACAATTGAATTGAATTAGATGGCAGTGCATTACAATCTGCAAAATCATTTACTGTACCACATTTCACTGCGCTCAGAGAGTTAAATCACGAGAAAAGTCCATTAAAATATTTCAAATTCGCTTGGTCGCCATGTTCGTTTTGTACTTTACAGGTTTATGAAAATTACATAGGTAAACTTGTATCAGTACCTTTTATCACCGTACGAAATTGCAGGGTGATATCTGTAATAGTTTCGGAGATATAGAATGTCAGTGAAATATTTCGCACAGCTGCCATTTTGAGTTTATGTAAACAATTGAACTAAATTAGACTCCAGTGCATTACAATGTGCTGTACCATGTTTCATTACGTTTGGATAGTTAATTCGCGAGAAAAGTCTATTTAAAAGTCTCAACTTCGCTTGACCGCCATGTTGGTTTTGTAGTCACCAGGTTTTTGAAAGTCTCATAGGTGAACTTCTAGTAGCGCCCTTTATAACCGTACACATTTTCAGGGCGATATCGGTAATAGTTTAGGAGATATTGAATGCTAGTGAAATATTTCGCACAGCCGCCATGTTGGATTGGTGAGACGTAAGAAAATTTGAAGGGCACGGTCGAGGTCGCCGGGAATAGTGCTATGAATTTACCGAGTTTCATTGAAATCGCTCCAGCCGTTTATGTTTTATTAGGGGGGGACACACACACACGCCTCACACACACACACACACACACACACACAAGGACAAAAGGTGATCTCATAAGCCTATTTTTTCAAAATAGAAAATAGGCTAAAAACCAACGCTAAATAATTCTATTACCAGAACAGATATAACCTTTGTAGTGTGTAAATCATACTAACAGGTTAGTTGTAAAATGTTAAACACTTGCATGGTATTACATTTTAGGTAATGCATGCGAATCATGAACTCACTTTTCTGTTGTATGAAAAGGACTCGTCAACAATGACCTGTCAACAATGGACACTGCTTGCACATTTTTAATTACTACCCACCTCTCTCCACCCCTAATGCAAAATGAACATGTAAAACACAAATTGGAAAAATCCAGGTTTCCATATTAACAAATAGAAAAAAACAACAACATTAAACTGAAATTTTTAAAACTGTAAATGGGAATTTGGTGAATTAATAAATGTGAAAACAACAAATTGGAAAATCCATGTTTCTATATCATGAAATTGAAAAACTTTAAACTGACATTTTAAGAACTGTAAATGGGAAATTGTGAAATTAATAAATGTGTAAACAACAAAATGCAAAATCCATGTTTCCATGTTATGAAATAGAAAAACTTAAAACTGATATTAAAAAAAACTGAAAATGGGGAGTTGGAAAATTGGCATATGTGTAAACAACAAAATGAAAAAAAAAATCCAGTGGGGTAGTGATCATGTTGTACAGTAACCTATAAGACTAGCATAAGAAAAATTGCATGACATGTAAAAAACACAAATTGTAAAAAAAATCCGTTTCCATATTAACAAATAGAACAAAAAACATTAAACTGAAATTTAAAAAAAAAACTGTAAATGTGAATTTGGTAAATTGACAAATGTGAAAACAACAAATTGGAAAATCCATGTTTCAATATCATGAAATTGAAAAACTTTAAAGTAACATTTTAAGAACTGAAAATGGGAAATTGTGAAATTAATAAATGTGTAAACAACAAAATGCAAAAATCCATGTTTTCCATATTATCAAATTAAAAAAAACTAAAAACTGACATTAAAAACTAAGGTTAGGTATGTGACCTTGTTGTTTACTCTTTTAGGAAAATGTAAAAAGTAAAATCTAAAAATCAAAAAAATCTTAAATTTAAAATGTAAAATCTAAAATCTTTTAATGAGGTTTCTGCTGGTTATGACAACACGTTTATGATTTAGTCAATATTGATGTGTGGTATCCAATTACTGCTGACTTTGCATGATCATCACCCATTGTCTTGATCAACACCTTGGGTTTCAAATTACTGCAGCGTTCGTCGTAGCAATAGAACTATGCGCTCTCTGCCACGTCTGTAATATTACACAGGAAATAACAAGACGTCTTACTGTACATACCATTTCCGCAGTCTTAACATCTTAAGAACAAGTATTATTCTCTTTCAACTACAAATGACTCGTTAGAACACATCCATCCACCAAGTTAGATCCCTTGACCTGCTCTCACATGTCAGCAACATGACACCGGTAGGAACACCTGTGTAATATCCAATGATTGCTAACTTTGTATAATCATCACCCATTGTCTTAATGAACACGTAGGGTTTCGAATTACTGCAGCGTAGTCATAGCAACAGAACTGTGTGCTCTCTGCCATGTCTGTAATATTACACAGGGAATAACAAGACGTCTTACTGTACATACCATCTCTTCAGTTTTAACTTCTTAAGAACAATTATTATTCTCATTCAACTACAAATTACTCGTTAGAACACATTCAACCACCAAGTTAGATCCCTTGACCTGCTCTCAAATGGCATGTGCCTCGTGTACTAGGGTGTGTGCATTAGCCCTAACCTAACGTTACGTACGAACTAAACAGAATGTGACTTGTTAGCTCTTATTGTGCACGTGCACAGGTGAACACTTATGTGTTAGGTCATATTACACATGAACTTGCTTTTTCTCACGTAAGTGCATTTCTCTGTTCCACAAGATACAAATTTGATTGCTGGATTGTATCCTGCACTGTTTATGCGATATAGCTTTGCCAGGTAGTTCTCTACATATAGCAATTTTACCACTGCTCTACCTAAGCCTTTTGCTCTTTTGGCTTTCTTACAGTCGAGTGTGTGATAGACAGCATTAACTGTATATCAAACCCAGTTCACCTTTGTATTTGTAATCCAAGTAATAATTTGAAAAGTCACAAATGTAATCAGTTTTAAACCTTATCTTTGTTTTGTTTTGTTTAATATGTTTATGACATGCATATTAACCTGAAATCGAACCCTCTGGTGAAAAGGCTAACAGCTTAACCACTGCACCACCATGCCCTTGTTTCTTAGTTCAACTCGTTCTAGGCCTCAGACCTGGAAATCGAGTTAAGACTACCAATACAAGAGCTAAAAGTGCTTACCACTGCAAAACAAAAAATAAATAAATGGATAGCTGGTAACATTAGACAACCGGAAATGATTATATTTCTGTTAGCAATGCATTTCGTCATCAGCCTACTGTCTGAGCACTGACAGCAACACAGTTTAGTTTAGAACAAGCGAGTGTGTGTGTGTATTGATTATTAGCCTCAAGTATTTAAAGCTTGTTGTGTGTAGCGATCATTTTGTCTCGGTAACCACTGAGCATTTTTGTGTTTTAGCTATCCTCTTTAACCAATCAAATAAAGATAGTCTACTCTTAATTCTTGATAAATCAGAGTTTGCGTACACCGTTTCTCATTTATTAACCCATACCTGCAACCTATACTCTCTCTATACTGCAGTTAGATCTGAAAACAAGTTTCAATGGTAAAAGACTTGTCAGTCACAATACATGTAGCCTACACTAATTCTTTCTCTACCTAGCTATGTTTCATCACACATGGTAAACATGTCATATGTTCGTACCTGATTATTAGTTTATAAAATCTCAGGTCAATGACCTTGATGTATTGGGTAAGTTTGGTAAATGCATTGGCCATGGGAAAGGGTTGACCATTCTAAGTCCTATGACACCTCACATGTTAATATTCAATTATTAGTTTATAAAATCATAGGTCAATGACTATGCTGTATTAGATCTTTTTGGTAAATTTGTTGGTCATGGAAAAGGGTTGACCATCCTGAGTCCCATGACACCTCACTTGACCCTCACTGATTATTAGTTAGCGAGATATTAACAAAAGTGTAGTTAGGCCCTTTTGACAAAAAAATAAATAATACATTCAAAAACAGAAAGTCCAACGACCTCTTATACAAGTCCCTAGCCTTATTGGTTCATGAGATATTAAAAAGTGAATGACCTATTAGTTTTGGATCTTTTGGTAATTTAAAAAAATAACTCACCTATAAATCATTATTCAAAATGCCCGCCCGCTTACAAAAAATTCAAGTGCGCATGCGTAAAAACAAAACACAAAGATGTTAATTCATAGTAGCAATCGGCTCTTCACATGCGTTTCATGTGGAACAACGTTTAATTTTATCATAGCATTAGGGACCATGGGCCAGTCCAAAGGGAGCGGTCTAAAGGGATTAGTCAAAAAAGGACCTGTCAACAGGAACCCATCAACTGGGACTTGTCAACAAGGACCCGCCAACAATGACCCGTCTACAGGGACCCGTCCACAGGGGCCTGCGTGTGCGTGCGGGGGAACATACAATTACATCAGCAAATCATTTCATTTAGTTTCAAATTTAGCCACTGCGGCGCGTGCAACACACAGGAAGTGCATGGGAACATACAATTACGTCAGCGAAACATGAACTCGCTTGTCCGTTGTATGAGTATCAGTTTAGTAGTGGCATCAAGCAGCAAAGGACGTTTACTTACACAATCCACCATTATGGTAAGTTTTTTTTCTTATCATTATGGAAATTTCCTTATTAGAATAAAATGTTATAGTGGTTCTGGTCACTTATAGCTAAACTGTAATAGTTATGATTTTTTTTGTTTCTTTATAGGCTACTACAATAAATATTCTCAATGCTATGGGGGGCAGAACTGTTGATTAGAGAGAGAAAAAAAGCTCACTGAATTACCAATGCATACTCTTTTCCGTATCATTAACATTCAAAAAGTGGATACAATGTGTGGTGAACGTGTACTATGTGTTAGTGAAAATTTTCAGACATTCCTTTCTACACGTTTTAATGATAGGTCAGAAAGTGTGTTCGAGGATCTAAATCGTGGTGGACATTTTCTATATCTAATTTATGAGGGTATACAAAACAATAGATGTATTGTACATTCTGACTTTGAAGTTAGGTTAGGTTAGGTTGGGTAAGGTGGGATTTGGTTAGGTTAGGTTAGGTTAGGTGAAGTTGGGTTAGGCAGATTGGCTGCGGTATAAATCAAAAAGCCAGCTCCTGTCAGTTTTGCCTCACAAGGTTGAGTGTACCCCATTCAAACCGTCAGCCTAGAATTAAATTTCTTGACGGAGCCAGGACTCGAACCCGAGCCTTCACAGTAACAGCTAAAAATGCTAGCCACTACACCATAAAGTAGGACAATATAAGGCTGGTCTTGATTGTACATACTCAATCAATAATTACCTAATATTAATAATAATAATAATAATAATAATAATAATAAATATTCCATTTAGCAACTACATAGCCGACCTCTCCCTGGGTTCATTTACATGCCTACATCGTATGACATGCGTGTCTTAATTTTTGCCAACTTTCAAAAATCACTTACCACGACCAAGAGCGAACCTGCAAGCTTGGGGTTGGTAGTCCGACACGATAACCACTCACCCACCGTGGCAAGCTATCAATCAATAATTACCAATTAAAATTAATAATAATAATAATAAATATTCCATTTAGTAACTACACGGCCGACCTCCCCCTGTGACATCATCCACGGTCTCAGGGCGTGGCGGCCATCTTGCCCATTAGTCCTTGTGCCAGCTCTGAATGACCTCTCCGTAAGAATAACATAGGGCTGGTTGCGCGCGGCGGCCATCTTGCCCATTAGCCCCTGTGCCAGAACCGCTCTTTATTTCCTACTTTCGACTCTAGGCAGAATCATGTGCCTGGTCTTCTCTGATAAGGCCTGAGTTCGATGCCAGTCTGCCGTGACCGATTGGGCACAATATCAATAGTCAAAGCTCGCAATCCTTCACTAAGGCACTTTGCCAAATCCGACATTTTAAATCAGCTCAATGTACTCGACCTGAAAAGCCGTCTACAATTTACTGTCCTGTGTTTCCTACATAAAATTATGAATGGTTACACAAAATGTAACATGTTACTAAGCTACTTCCCATTCCATGTTCCCTCCCGTTCAACACGTCAGAACCATTTACACCACATACCTCGCCCACGTCTTGAAGTACAGAAGCGCTCTATTTTTCACCGTCTACCTACCCTTAGCAACTCCCTTCCAAATATTGACATATTCTCTCCCTATAGAACATTCAAACATAACATTAGAAGATCCCTTTCATCCTCAATCCCTAACCCCTCTCCATCCTAATCACCCACTAGGCTACCCCAATCACTCCCTGCGTCTTTCCCGAGATTTATCCCTTGCTGCCATCACTGCCATTTGTTACCTCTTATTGTTGTTGTTTTTTATTAATATTATTTAAAATTGTTAAAATATTATTGTAAAATGACCTATTCATGGTTGTATCTAATAATTATTAAATAAATAAATAACTAGGGTTTGTTCGTTGGCTTCATCGAAGTCTTCAGGAGGGTAATATACTTTCAAATTCGCCGAATTCATTGTTAGTTCATGATTTGTCTCACATTGCTGTATCCTATATGCATTGTTTCTTAGATCCCTGATAATTCTATATGGGCCGTGGTACATTTTCAGAAATTTATTGTACAGTCGGTTCCCTGGATCTGAAATGGCTGGTCTTTTCACTATAACCATTTCCCCAACTAATAATGGTCTGTGATACCTCTTATGCCTATTTCTTCGTTGCCTCCTATCGCCTTGAGCTTGCAAATGCTCAAAAGCTCTCCTAATACGACCGTCTCTTCCTGGTTGAGCGTCTGTTGGCCTCGGTACGACCTAACTCCATGGTCTCTCAGGCTGTTCGTTTCTATGTAAACTTATGGGTATTTCTCCAGTAGCCTCGTGTATGGTATTATTTACACAAAACTCAATAATATCAAGGAAATCGATCCATTTCCATTTTTCCTCGGCACAGTATATCCTACAATACTTGGCCGTCTCCCTCATGACTCTCTCAATGGGATTGGCTTCAGGATGGCGTATTCCAAGCCTCTCTAATTCGTGCCTGAATTCTATGCTCGTAAAGCAACTACCGTGATCCGATAAAAGGTTCTCTGGTTTACCCAGAATAGGTATCACTTTTTCTTTGAGTCGCTTTAGAACTTGTTTGGTACTCGTCTTCTGTATGGGAGAAAGAACAACCATCTTTGTGAAGACATCCATTGCCACCATGATGTGTCTATTTCCCCTCCTAGCATTTGGCAACGGTCCAAAATTGTCTGTCGATACAATTTGACCTGGCCTTTCGGGTAACAATGGTATCGGCTTCTGTCTCATTAAGAATGCATTTGGTTTAATTCTTTGTCATGTGTCACATGTATTCAGCGTGTCCCTTACAGTTTCTCTCAGTCTCGGCCATACAAATACTTCCTTTAGCATCGAGACTCTTTTGTCGACTCCCATGTTTCCAAAGGATCTATGGGCTAACCATACCGTTTTTCTCTGCAAAATAGCAGGTACGACGATTCTCAATCGAGTATGGTCAGAGTCCGCAAACTTATGTAGTAATCCACCATAAAAGCTATAATCTCGAGCTATCTTGTCAGCCTGAATATACGCTGGTGTTCCTCTTACTAATTTCCCTTCAAAATAAGATACATGGATTTTCGCGTTGACGTTGTCCTATATTCCTAAGTTCATTTAACGTTCGCTGATCTCTATCTTCCAATTCTATAGCCATTACTTCCCCTTCTGTGGACTCTGGCAGACTACTTAAGTAGTCTGGAACAATATTTTCTTTTCCTGGGCAATACTCTATATTGACGTCGAACTGCTGAATGTATAAGGCCCAACGCATCAACCTTTGACTAGACAAATCTGTTTTCAGTAAAATGGGTAAGGCTTTATGATCTGTCCTAAGGGTTATTGGAAACCAATATACAATCTTCCGGCAATATTGCAGAGCGTGCAATATCGCTAACAGCTCAATCTCGCTGATTGTATAATTTTTCTCGTGTGGTTACAATCGTCTACTAGAGAAAGCTAGATAATTTTTCTTGTCTGGGGTTTCTGAATCCTCCTGATAAAGCATCGCTCCTATTCCCACTTGGGATGCATCAGTTTGAATTATGAATCTCTGAT